>JAQPPZ010002998.1:6250000-7500000 GCA_028583015.1 Wollemia nobilis
TTTGCATATTTTCCAAGAAGACCAAAGTGGCCCATATGCTCAAGATCAAAGAAAAAGCAAAACACCGCAAAGAAAAAAGGTGTCGTGATATCGCGACATGTTGCATTTTCGCGGTCAAAAGAGAAGAGAAAATGCAAGGAGAAAAAGTGTCGCGATATCGCGACATGTTGCATTTTCACGGCCAAAAGAGAAGAGAAAATGCAAGGAGAAAAAGTGTCACGATATCGCGACATGTTGCATTTTCACGGCCAAAAGAGAAGAGAAAATGCAAGGAGAAAAAGTGTCGCGATATCGCGACATGTATTTTCGCGGGCCAAAGCAAAGAGAAAAAGCAAGGAGGAAAAAGTGTCGCGATATCGCGACATGTAGCATTTTCAGTCCAAAGCGAAGAGAAAAAGCAGAGAGAAAAAAGTGTCGCGATATCGCTACATGTTGCATTTTCACGGTCCAAAGCGAAGAGAAAATGCAAGGAGGAAAAAGTGTCGCGATATCGCGACATGTAGCATTTTCATGGTCCAAAGCGAAGAGAAAGATAGAGAAAGAAAAAGTGTCGCGATATCGCGACATGTCGCATTTTCGTGACTCGAAAAGGGCAGGAAGGAAGAGAAAGAAAAAGTGTCGCGATATCGCGACATGTCACATTTTTGCGACTCGACAAGGGCAGGAAGGAAGAGAAAGAAAAAGTGTCGCGATATCATGACATGTCGCATTTTTGTGACTCAAAAAGGGCAGGAAGGAAGAGAATGAAAAAGTGTCACGATATCACGACATGTCACATTTTTGTGACTCGACAAGGGCAGGAAGGAAGAGAAAGAAAAAGTGTCACGATATCGCGACATGTCGCATTTTCGTGACTCGGCAAGGGCAGGAAGGAAGAGAAAGAAAAAGTGTCGCGATATCGTGACATGTCGCATTTTCATGACTCGAAAAGGGCAGGAAGGCAGAGAAGAAAAAGTGTCGCGATATCGCGACATGTCACGTTATCGCGACATGTCGCGTTTTCACGACTCGAAAAGGGCAGGCAGGTAGAGTAAAAAAAGTGTCACGATATCGCGACATGTCACATTTTCATGACTCAAGAAGGGCAGGCAGGCAGAGTAACAAAAGTGTCGCGATATCGCGACATGTCGCATTTTCGTGACTCAAGAAAAGCCTCAAAATAGAAATGAACAGTAATGAAGGAGAAAACGTATAGTCATCGAAGGAGAAAACAAATGCATGCACAAGGGAAAAGAAAACGAACAGTCAGACATGCAAAGAGAAAACGAACAGACATGCAAAGAGAAAATGAACAGTCATGACCAAGAAAATGAACAGTCATGGTAGGAGAACATGGTGTCAATTATTTGCATGTGACGTGTTTGATGAAATGCCTTCTCAAAATATACAAAAGGAGTTACAACTGGAGTTACAATGAAGTTACAACTAGAGTTACAAAGAGAAAGGATGGTTATAAAAGGAGTGTTGCTTGGAGAATTTTGTAAGCACGAGGGATTAAAGCATAGCGGAGTTAATCTTGTGAAGAGATCAAGAGGAGAGTGAGAGGCACGCGAGAGGCAAGCGAGAGAGGTGTGTGATATGTGAAGCACGAGGAGAGTGCGTAGGAGGCGAGCGAGAAGGGTGTGTGTTGTGTGAAGAGTGGGCGATGTTGAGAAAGCAATAGACCAGTCAGGGTCTTGTAAAAGTGAAGGCATATTTATGTCAATCTTCTAGTTTCAAAATAGAAGTCCAAGTTGGTGCTTGGCATCAAGGGTTGGTGCTCCTTCCAGTTGGTGCTGGTAAATCAAGGGTTGGTGCTCCTTTCTATTGGTGCAGATAAATCAGGGGTTGGTGCTCCTTTTTATTGGTGTAGATAAATTAGGGGTTGGTGCTCATTTCTATTGGTGCAGATAAATCAGGGGTTGGTGCTCCTTTCAGTTGGTGTAGATAAATCAGGGGTTGGTGCTCCTTCCAGTTGGTGCTGGTAAATCAGGGGTTGGTGCTCCTTCCAGTTGGTGCTAGTAAATCAGGGGTTGGTGCTCCTTCCAGTTGGTGCTGGTAAATTGATTGTAAAGTTGTTGCTTTGCAAAGGATGGATTTGGATGGGAGTCCAAACAATCAATTTTTGAGGAGTAGCCAAATCGGTGAACCTCGGTACATCTTGTGTTGTGTGATGCTCTCTTGTTATATTTGCTTTATTTGATTTTAAGTTCTCATTGTTTTAGCTTTAAGAGTTTAAGATTTAAGTTTTATAGAGCTACACTGATTCACCCCCCCTCTCAGTGTCATTGTGAGACTAATAATTGGTATCAGAGCCAAGTTCTTGAACAAGCTTAACCGGCTAGGGTGATCTTGGAAGTGACACAATGGTAGGTGGTGAAGGCTTCTCATCAAACAAAGCACCATTGTTGGATAGAACTAATTACACATTTTGGAGACTCAGGATGCAGACATATATTTGTGCTTTGGGATACGACATTTGGGATTCAGTAGATAGTGGATACACAATACCCACCACTTCTCCAACCGATGCTACCGGTAAGAAATTGTTTGAGAATAACTCAAAAGCAAAGAATGCTATCATGTGTGGATTAGTGGACAGTGAGCTAGTAAAAATTATGAGTTGTAAAATGGCAAAAGAAATATGGGACAAATTGAGGAGCATTCATGAAGGAGACGATAAGATCAAGGAGGCCAAGTTACAAACACATCGAGCTCAGTTCGAAGTATTAAAGATGAATGACGATGAGAACATAGAGGCATATATGCTAAGAGTTAATAAAGTCATTAATGCGATTAGAGGACTCGGCGAGGAAATCAAAGATTCTATCATCGTGAAAAAGGTATTAAGATCTCTTCCCCAAAGATTTGATTCTAAAGTTTCAGCTATAGAAGAAGCTAAAAATCTAAATTCTTTTAGTATGGATGAGATGCATGGTTCTTTGACTGCATATGAGATGAGAATAGGAAAATCTAAACCCACAGATAGAGAAGCTACTTTTAAATCCCATAAAAATATGAAAGAAAAACAAGAATCCGAGGAAGAAGAGACATCAGATGAAATGGAAGCAAACTTTGTTCAAAAACTAAATAGGGGAAAAGGAAAATACAGAGGAAAGTTACCATTTAAATGTTTCAATTGTGGAGGCGTTGGGCATGTTGCAGCTAAATGTCCACTTAATGAGAAGGATGAAAGTGATGAAGGATCGCACCAAGAAAGAAGTGACTGGAAGAAAAAAACAAATTTCAAAAATGGCAACTTCAAGAAGAAAAGTTTCATCTCCAAGAATGTCAGTTCATCAGAAGATAGCTGCGGTGAGGATTCTAAAAAGGAAACAGGTGAAGCTCTTTTCATGGCACTCAAAGAAGAAAAAATAGAAAAAGAACAAGAATATGATGAAGAAATTGATGAAGAAGAGATTGTTTTTTTGAAGAAACAACTAGAAGAGGCCAATACAAATCTCAAATTTGTGAAGAGCACAAAGTTGCTAGATGAAATGATAAGGCAACAAAGAAGCTCCATGGTTAAGCTTGGTCCTGGATATGAAGCTGAACAACCTTCATCTTCCAAATATGCAGAGAAGAAGAAGTTCACTACTGAAGGATCAAAGCAAGAAAAGCTTGAAGCTGAATCTTCAAAAGGAAGAAAATCTCAAAGGAGATCTACAACAAAGCAACCACAACAAAAGAGGTTCTATCACTCTCACTCTATTCATAATAATGCTTTTAATGGCTATTGTTTTAGATGCAACCATTATGGTCACAAGGCAATTTATTATGGATTGAATAATAGATCAAAGAGTTATGCTGGTAGAAATACATATGTTACTCTGATTAAACACCATGTGCAATGTTTTTAAATGTAATGGTCATGGGCACATAGCAAGGTTTTGTCCAAGAACTTTTGTATCTAATCTAAGACAAGATAGCAGATTTCATCAGATGCAAAGAATGCAACATAGATAGGGAAGAAATCATGTGCATCAAAGAAAGGAAAATAATCATCCATCAAGGATGCACAAGAGACAACCACCCAAGAGAAATGTTCAAGTTCACGAAAAGGTTCAAAACAAGGATGCAGTTGAAAAACTCAAGCCCAAGTTCAAGAAAGATTGGAGAAAGAAAGAAGAGAGGAAATCATGTCTCCTTGGACTGAAGGATATTACTCCTCTATTGCACTAAGAAGCTCTAGGTAGCACATCCTCAGGGGGAGCAATCTTAAAGTTTTATTTTAATGCTCCTATGTTGTTTGGTTATCTGAGGATGAAAGGCAAGTAGTCAGGGGAAGTTGTCGTATAGTTGTCAAAATGTGTTTTAGTTCATGTAGTTATTTGTGGAGGTAATAAGAGAGCTTTAATTTTCTCTAAAGAAGTAGCCATTATCAAAGAGATGCCAGAGTCAAAGCAAACAGTGGCACTAGCACCCAGTTGGTCAAGAGTGCCAAGTGGCACATGCAAGGTAGAGACGTTGAGAGAATAGCGCCCAGGTGGTGAAGCACCAAGGAGGAAAAGGTGCATTCTATATTGGAAATAGGTTGGTCACGTGGCACAGTAAGAAACTAGAGCCAGTCTCCTTATCCACAGCAGAGGCAGAATATATTGCAGCGACAACGTGCTGTACGCGGGAGAAAGTTGCGAAAGGTGAGGTTAAGTTGGATTTTGTTCCAACAACAGATCAAGTAGTATATACCTTCACAAAATAGTTGCCCAAGAAAGTCTTTGAGTACCTTCACAATAAATTGGGAGTGGTCACGTTTCCCAAGAATTGACTAGCTATCGGGATCACATTCTCAAGGGGAGCATTTGTGTATTTGTTTATCTTTTTGCTCATGTTTGTGATTTTTGCTAAGTGTAATAATTTTTGCCTGAGAATGTTGTGCATGGACTCAGGGGGAGTTTACAACAGCCCTTTGGTATTGTTGTCAAAGGGGGAGAAGAGTTACAGGAAATTGCACAAGAGTTACAGGAAATTGCACGTGTGTTGCCAACAATTCCAAAGGGGGAGATTGTTGAGCAAGGTGCAACGACAGTATTGTCATTGTTGTCAACACAGTCAGATAGATCGGTTGAAGCAGTGGATAGGAGCTCAGAGGTTAATCAGAGTATGTACAGTGATGTTAAATGCTTATGAGGATGTTTACCCACCTTTTTGCATATTTTCCAAGAAGACCGAAGTGGCCCATATGCTCAAGATCAAAGAAAAAGCAAAACACCGCAAAGAAAAAAGGTGTCACGATATCGCGACATGTTGCATTTTCATGGTCAAAAGAGAAGAGAAAATGCAAGGAGAAAAAGTGTCACGATATCGCGACATGTTGCATTTTTGCGGCCAAAAGAGAAGAGAAAATGCAAGGAGAAAAAGTGTCGCGATATCGCGACATGTTGCATTTTCAGGGGCCGAAAGAGAAGAGAAAATGCAAGGAGAAAAAAGTGTCGCGATATCGTGACATGTTGCATTTTCGTGGTCCAAAGTGAAGAGAAAATGCAAGGAGGAAAAAGTGTCGCGATATCGTGACATGTAGCATTTTTGCGGTCCAAAGCGAAGAGAAAATGCAAGGAGGAAAAAGTGTCACGATATCACGACATGTAGCATTTTCATGGTCCAAAGCGAAGAGAAAGATAGAGAAAGAAAAAGTGTCGTGATATCGTGACATGTCGCATTTTCGCTACTCAAAAGGGGCAGGAAGGAAGAGAATGAAAAAGTGTCACGATATCGTGACATGTCGCATTTTCATGACTCGGCAAGGGTAGGAAGGAAGAGAAAGAAAAAGTGTCACGATATCGTGACATGTCGCATTTTCATGACTCGGAAAGGGCAAGAAGGAAGAGAATGAAAAAGTGTCGCGATATCGCGACATGTCGCATTTTCATGACTCGGCAAGGGCAGGAAGGAAGAGAAAGAAAAAGTGTCGCGATATCGCGACATGTCACATTTTCGCGACTCGAAAAGGGCAGGAAGGAAGAGAAAGAAAAAGTGTCGTGATATCGTGACATGTCGCATTTTTGTGACTCGAAAAGGGCAGGAAGGTAGAGAAGCAAAAGTGTCGCGATATCACGACATGTCGCATTTTCGTGACTCGAAAAGGGTAGGCAGGCAGAGTAACAAAAGTGTCGCGATATCGCGACATGTCGCATTTTCACGACTCAAGAAGGGCAGGCAGGCAGAGTAACAAAAGTGTCACGATATCATGACATGTCACGTTTTCATGACTCAAGAAAAGCCTCAAAATAGAAACGAACAGTAATGAAGGAGAAAACGTACAGTCATCGAAGGAGAAAACAAATGCATGCACAAGGGAAAAGAAAACGAACAGTCAGACATGCAAAGAGAAAACGAACAGACATGCAAAGAGAAAATGAACAGTCATGGTAGGAGAACATGGTGTCAATTATTTGCATGTGACGTGTTTGACGAAATGCCTTCTCAAAATATACAAAAGGAGTTACAACTGGAGTTACAACTGGAGTTACAACTGGAGTTACAAAGAGAAAGGATGGTTATAAAAGGAGTGTTGCTTGGAGAATTTTGTAAGCACAGGGGATTAAAGCGTAGCGGATTTAATCTTGCGAAGAGAGTGAGAGGCAAGCGAGAGGCGTGTGAGAGGCGAGCAAGAGAGGTGTGCGATATGTGAAGCATGAGGAGAGTGCATGGGAGGCTAGCAAGAAGTATGTGTGTTGTGTGAAGAGTGGGTGATGTTGAGAAAACAATAGACCAGTCAGGGTCTTGTAAAAGTGAAGGCATCTTTATGTCAATCTTCTAGTTTTAGAATAGAAGTCCAAGTTGGTGCTTGGCATCAGGAGTTGGTGCTCCTTCCAGTTGGTGCTGGTAAATCAGGGGTTGGTGCTCCTTTCTATTGGTGCAAATAAATCAGGGGTTGGTGCTCCTTTCTATTGGTGTAGATAAATTAGGGGTTGGTGCTCCTTTCTATTGGTGCAGATAAATCAGGGGTTGGTGCTCCTTTCTATTAGTGTAGATAAATCAGGGGTTGGTGCTCCTTTCTATTGGTGCAGATAAATCAGGGGTTGGTGCTCCTTCCAGTTGGTGTTGGTAAATCAGGGGTTGGTGCTCCTTTCTGTTGGTGCAGATAAATCAGGGGTTGGTGCTCCTTCCAGTTGGTGCTGGTAAATCATGGGTTGGTGCTCCTTCTAGTTGGTGCTGGTAAATTGATTGTAAAGTTATTGCTTTGCAAAGGCTGGATTTGGATGGGAGTCCAAACAGTCAATTTTTGAGGAGTAGCCAAATCGGTGAACCTCGGTACATCTTGTGTTGTGTGATGCTCTCTTGTTATATTTGCTTTATTTAATTTTAAGTTCTCATTGTTTTAGCTTTAAGAGTTTAAGATTTAAGTTTTATAGAGCTACACTGATTCACCCCCCCTCTCAGTGTCATTGTGAGACTAACACATTGCTCATAGGTCTTCAGACAACAATCACCATGAACATCAAATGCTTGAATATATTTGGTGATTTGTTGTTAATCATCAACCAAGTGAAAGGGGTATTCCAATGTAAATGCCTAGTTCTATAGGCATACAAAGCCCTTGTGGATAAATTCCTGGAAAAACTTAAATGGTACGACATCGAGGCACTCCATCAATCATCGAATCATTTTACAGACACTATGGCCTCCTTGGGGTCACTAATCCCACAAGATCCTTCTGGTGAGATGACAACAATTCAAGTCAAAACACTATCTCAATATGCGATGGAGCGTGAAAGATCTGACATAATGCCAGGAATCCACCTCATCCAGATTGAATCATCTCAGTATAGGTTCACTCAAATCCATGATAGCTTGAATCATGCCAACTAGGGGTCCTTGTTCTCCCCTATTCCCCTTGATAGCAACACAAAACTATTTTTACAAGTTCATTCCTGCTCCTATTTTGCTAGGGGTGAACTTCAAGAGGGATTGGCAGTTCATACCATTGAGGTTTTTGATCAGCAGGATTGGTACACACCCATAAGAGATTACCTCAAGCTAGGTAACCTCCCACTTGGATTGATGCATGTTGTGAAAAGATCATTCAAACAAAAAGCATCAAAACATGTCTTGCTAGGAGACATTTGTACCATCGAAGCTACGAAGGGATCCTCCTCTGTTGCTTGGACCAACAGGAGTCTGCTTGGGTGATCACCTAAGTGCACGATGGTACATGCAGTGGCCACTTCTATGGTATAGCCATCGCAAAGCGTATCCTTCACATGGGCTATTATTGGCCATATTTAGAGCGAGATTGTTGCACGTATGTAAGAAATTACATGAAATGTCAACACCATGCTAATTTGACATACGTACCTTCTCAGGCCTTGCAGTCGATCCAATCAGCTTGGTCATTTTTGTAGTGGGGCTTATATCTAATAGAAAAGATCTCCCATGCATCGTTAGGTCGTCACACATTTATCATAATGGCCATAGAGTATTTCACCAAATGGGTGGAAGCAATTTCGCTTACCTCTACAACTGGGACCCACATTGTAGAGTTTATTTTACATAACATCATATGTCATTTTGGTATTCTATCCAAGATCATCTTCGATAATGGGACATCATTTAAGAACAAAGACGTGCGTGCTTAAAAAACAAAGTACAAAATTCAGCATAGTTTTTTGACACCTTATTATTTGTAGGCAAATGGGCAAACAAAGGCGTCAAACAAAATGCTAGTTGCCATCCTTAAAAATATGGTCATGGATAGTCATACGGATTAGCACATTCAAATATTGCTTGCTTAGTGGGCTTATCGCACTAGCATTCAGACACCCACTAGGGCAACTCCATTTTCTTTGGTGTATGGCTTCGAGGCAGTCATGCCTCTTGAGTTGAAAATACCTTCCCTATGCATATCAATGCAAGAGTTCATTGATGATGACACTACATGGCAGACCCTATTATACCAGCTTACGTTGCTTGATGAACGACGCATCAATGCTCTCAAGCATTTACACATCTATCAAGAGCAACTTAAGAAAGCATATAACATGAAAGTTCACCTAAGGGACTTTCAGGTTGGTGACTTGGTCTTAAAAGAGAACCAACAAAATTCTAACTTGCCACCCAATTTAAGGGATAAGTTCATGACAAATTGGTTAGGTCCTTATGTCATCGACAGTAAAATAGGACCTGGAACATACCGGCTCGCCTCTATTGAAGGAATCAAGGAACTAGAACCCTTGAACATCAATCATTTGAGGCCATTCCACATTTAAAAGAGCCATCGCCCACCCAAAAATCTCCAAGGGTTCCCATAATTGCTTGGTCAACTTAAAATTCCCCAAAGGTATCTATCACCCCTTTGGTCAAACCAAAAGCCCCAAGGAAACCATAATCACTTGGTCAACCTAAAATTCCCCAAAGGTATCTATAATCCCTTTGGTCAAGCCAAAAAGCCCCAAGGATTCCCACAATTTCTTGGTCAACCTAAAATGCCCCATAGGTATCCATAATCCCTGTGGTCAAACCAAAAGCTCCAAGGATTCCCACAATTTCTTGGTCAACCTAAAATGCCCCAAAGGTATCTATAAATCCCTTTGGTCAAACCAAAAGCTCCAAGGATTCCCACAATCGCTTGGTCAACCTAAAATTCCCGAAAGGTATCCATAAACCCTTTAGTCAAACCAAAATCTCCAAGGGTTCCCACAATCGCTTGGTCAAAAATAAATATTCAAGAACCAAAAAAAAAAAGAAAAGATAATAAAAAAATAACAAAAAAATTGCATCTCACTTCCATGCATACCCTTAAAAATCAAAACACAAAAAAATAAGCTGCATTAGGCATCACAAACATACATTACATATTTTTTGGTCATACAGGTCAAATGCACCATAGACTATAATTACTCGGCAATTCCATCATTTTTTGCACTTTTCCACTTCTTAAATAGTCCAGCAAAAATAAAACGTCATCTACATTTTTCACCATATCATAATTAGTTGTATTCTAATGTATTTCGAGCTTTCGTCATTCAGCTGTCTTTAGATTTCTAGCCAAAAACTGTACAAAGTCAGACAAATTTTTACAAAGGTAGAATTTTTCTTGGATCACACCTTGTTACGTAGCATCCCAACACAAGTTAAAACACATAAAAATTCCCAACTTGTGTGAACGAAAGATGAAACCTACATAGCAGGCTAGGTTACCATACGTGAAAAGGTTATCTCGCTCAACCCCCTGTGTGAATGACCCCAAGAATGCTAAGAGTTGGAAAAAGGACAAGAATCTTCCCTACCCAATTCCCCCAAAATAAACAGTGGTTTTTACCACTATCAAAAATCCCAAAATTCTCAAAGGGTTGCAAACATCAAAAATTGCAAAAATTCAAAGTACAAACTCCAAAGTTTGACATCAAAACCCACACAGTGCATACATCAAAAAGCACAAGAAAAAGTGATTCCCATCACTCAAAATTCAAAATCCCTTGCTCAACCAAAATAAAAATAAATAGTGATTTTTATCACTACATACACGAGCAAGTATCCCAATAAAAATAAAGAAAATAAGGGAGTCAAACTTGAATCCCTGGAACTCTCAGCATTCAAAAGGTCATGAGGTGATCCTTAGTACCAATTTGATGGATAGCCTACTGGTCACTAGCGGTAAACCTCTCGCATGATGATATATATATTGCATTAAAACTATGTATAGATCAATGTTTACATGTGGATGAGCTAGCTTATGGTATCCTAGATTGCACCATAGATTAATCTTACTAAATACAACAAAGGAGTTAGTGGAGCTAATTAGGTGATCCTCAGTACAAGTTTGGTTGACAACCTATTTGGCACTGGTGGTATCCCGACAACTACCACATAAAAAAATTCAATCGCACAAATAGGGATGTGAAATAACTCGGTCAAACTCAAGTCTGATTTGTACCTTGTTCAAAAGTCTTATGATATAAATGTACAGTCCTTGCTAGTTAGTTAAAACATCTGAATCTTGGAAAAACCTTAACTACATTCTAGAACACCTGTGGTACATTCCATTCTTACATCACCATCGAAAAATACAAAACAAAAAAAATCACATATGCAAATTCATTCCATAAAGCAATCACATAGTACAGAAAGCCAGTAAATCATATACAATCTATGGTGCCACCGCCAAGTTATCAACTGTAGATTAAAAATACACGCCAAACAGAAATAAAACCACAATAACGGAGTACAGAATAGTTGCAAAAAAATAAACGATTTCTATTAATCGATGGAGTTTAAAAACTCCTTTTTGAATACAACTGGGCCTGTAACCCTTTATTTGTGATACACAATTACAAATTATGCTAGGGTTCTTCGAAACCCTAGCTGGAACGAATGGTGGCGCTTCCTAAGAACGTATCTTCAATCTCAACAGAATGAGTGGGCTTTGTTGTATCCCTTGCTTGGACCACTCCAGCTTAATCAGCTGCCATCAATAAACTGGATCTGTTATCAAAAACCCGCACACATTAACACTATCAAGGAGTTAGAAATTAATGAGAGGGCTCCACTCGCGTGAGCCCTCGAAACAATCTAAAACCCTATAAAAATGGAATGCAGGAAATCAATAACAGATTAATACATAAAATACGACTACTTGCTTTAAACTAATTTATACTTGTTCTCTGTTAATGCAGCTAGACCAGGCGACACCTGGAAGTAATGTTGTTGTCAGAATAGGCTACGAAAAGCACCCTGGTGCACTCGCCGAACGCTCGCATGCTTATGGATCTGGATTACAGACACCAGTCTGAGTCTGTGGCTGAAGGTAAATGCCCATGGGCACTTTTTAAACGCCCGTGGGCACTTGGTAAACGCCCGTGGGCACTTGGTAAACACCCGTGGGCACTTGGTGAAGGGGTAAATTCCCGTGGGCACTTGCGACAGGAATGGGAGATTCTATAGAATGCTGCAGAAGGAATGGCAGTGAAAGCGACGACAGAAGCGGCGATGGATGCGGCGAAAGGGTAATGGAAGAGAGGAGATAGCAGTAGAAGAATTAGAATCAGAGATCGAAGTAGCAAAAGACACCGGGTTTGAGCCATCAAAGTGACTCAATTTATAATCCACTCTTAGGGCACACTTTAGGGTTTTAACGACACTTTGAACATGTGGCTAAGATTAAAGCGAATCCAAGGGTAGAGAATAAATCTTGGTTGTGGAATGGATTAAGATGGATGGATGGATGAGATTAAATGAAGGATGGACGACTCAGATCAAATCACTTAAACGATTATTTAAATATATATATTAAAATATTAAAAAAAATATATAAATATTAATTTAAATAAATTTGGGGATGAAAAATGGCGGGAAAGGTGAAATTGGGCCAAATAATGGCGGGAAAAGGTGAAATTGGGCCAAATAATGGTGGGAAGGTGGATGAACGACACGTGGCTGACAGGAAGGTATAGATGACTTGCAAGTGGCTGGATTTTTGTGTCTACAGATGCCCCTTTTTGAGCTGCTTTGTGTGAAGACACAATGCAGCACAAAAACTTAGGACACTTGAAAAGTTGGATCAGACGCAACTCTCTCTCAAGACTAAAGCACAACTTTGAAGACCAAAGAATAAAAGAATATTTAAAATTTATCAGCTTACCTCCTCAATTGGCGAGCGAGAATGTTTCTCACGAGCCAATTGGAAGAAATTCGGAAGAAAATGAACCGTTTTTGCCCCAACAATGAAAAAGGGGTTGGTGTATGAACCATATGTTTATGTCCCAACAGAAAAGGGGTTGGTGTACAAACCAGAAAATAATATGATTGAAGACGATATGAGTGATGTGAAAGATGAACCGTTTTCTACCCCAACGGTTAGAAAGGGATTTTTGCCAAATTTTAAATTCCATGATCATGTAAGATGAATTTTACTATTAGGAAAGTTAAAAATTGATAACGGATGCCCCAACTCCTGTGGGTGAATCCATACTGTTGATGAAATTGCCTTGTTGGTGCCATTGATATGTAGAGATGCAATATGAAAGAGTCCAGAACTTCAGAGATGCCCCTAGTGATCGTATGGATAATTCCTCCTGGTCGGAACCAATCAACCTAGGTAGCCTTAATCTCTAGCAAGACTCAAAATAATGATGATATTGAAGATTGTCCACGTTTAAGGCCCCATGAACTAGGCCATCAATGACAACTGTTGAGCAAATTAATCTTGGTATGAGGTCACTTGAAAAGTAGGATACCCAAAATTGATTTCCAATTTTCAAACAATGAAATAATTGATGATGATAAATGGTAAGTGTCCTTATGGTGGTTTAATCCTCTTACCGAATTGCATGGATGCAAATCGCTGCAATCGCCAAGGTGATAGAATATACCACTAGATACGAGGTTTACTTTAATTTAATTTGGCAAAAATATTCATTATGAAAGAAGAATGAATGAAATTGACGATATATCAGAAGAATTGATGAATGTTGTTAATTTTGTGAAGGTTTTGAATGTTTTTAACCCAATTTGTAAATCAATGATGAATGATGCGCTTTTTGAGAAAAATGACAAAATTTGTTTCCAAAACTGTTGTAACCTTCACAAAATGTTTTATTATGATAAGAAGTATGGATGGATGCAATTTGATGAAATTTTGAGGAGGTAAGCTTCAATTTTGTAAGTTTTGTTCTTTTATTCCATACTGACACCAAACGTCGATATGCATTTGGAGGTGGCAGAAACGCTCGCCGGTGGTTGAATGCATCATGAAATGCCCCACTACATCTGAATGCACCATGAAATGCCCCACTGCATTTCAGGGCACCAAAACCAGCTATTTAAACAGTTTCAGCGAGAATTTCGCTCATTTGTGCGTTCAAGCTTGAGAGAAGTGCGTCTGAGGGAGTGAAATGAAGTGAAGTGAAGTGAAAGGTTGTGTGGGAGAGTGAAGCACGTGGGAGCTATGGCAAAGATGGGAGTGGATGCACCAGTGCAGCTAGCTGAGGTATTTGTTTATTTAAGAAAGTACTTTTATTTGTTTTTTTTTTTTTTTTTTTTTTGTGCGTTTTTTTTTTTTGTGCGTTTTTTTTTTTTTTTTTTGAAACAAATTTGTAACCAATTTTTTGTTTTGTTGTTTTGTAGCTTAGGGTGTTAGAGGCACGACACCGATTCTCCCCTATCATTCTGAGGATGAGGAGGTCATTGTCCCAGGAAGACTGGGAGACATTGGAAGCAGTAGGGCTAGCGGAGGTAGCCCGATTGGAGGTAATTCGGGCAGATGAGGGGTACCTCTCGGCTTTGGCCGAGAGGTGGGATCCAGATCGGGGGACGTTCCAGCTCCCGACTAGAGAGATGACGGTGACGCTTGAGGATGTATATCGCATCCTCAAGGTGCCCGTGGAGGGGGTGCGGGTGGAGGTTGGACGAGATAGGGCCATGGAGATGGCCAAGTTGTTTGGGGATGACTGGAGGGAGATCCGGATGGAGAGCGGGGGGATTCCTTACTTGGCCATGTATACGGCCAAGGAGTTGGTAGCGGTGGAGGCTCTGATGATGTTCGTATTGGCCAACATTGTGGCCCCGAATAGCATCGGGTGCAGGTTTCCATGGAACCTGATGGGTGTAGTGAGCGAGATGCTCACTAATAGGGTAGTGTATGCCTGGGCACCCGTTTTATTGGTGCAGGTGTACCGGGAGTTGTATGAGGTTCGAAGGTGGGGCCGAAAGGGCCTAGGCTGTAGTTTGGTTCTCCAGTGCTGGGGTTGGGAGCACTTCAGAGTGGCTTGATCGAAGGGGTTGCCATGTGCTTACTGGGACATGAGCCAAGCTTATGGTAGGAGATGGCTAGTGGCGGAGGAGAGACAGTCGAGCCGCCCCGTGAGATCGGGGCAATGGTATAAGAGTTTATGGGCAGACTTGATAGATGCCCAAGTCATTTGGAGGCCCTAGTGGGAGGCACGGTGGATCAGTGATGGAGAGAATCTGAGATGGGTGTGACAGGCTAGATGGGTAGTGGGTCGGGGCCACAGTGAGGCGGAGTACATACAGATGTCTCGAGTGCTCCGCTAGGTTGGATTGAGATAGGATGTCCCCGATGAGCCAGTGCGCTACCAGAGGCACAAATAAGAGGGGGATTTGTCATGTGTCGAGCCATGGAGGGAGTCGACAGAGGACGATGAGGACATGGAGATCCTCGACGTGGATGACATCGGGGTAACAACTGAGTATGCAGCATGGATGGCGGCAGAGCCGAGGTGGGAGCCACCATTAGTGGCTATTGGAGCTGGAGAGGACGAGGGAACCGTAGAGGTTCCCAAGCGCAGGGAGGGTCCCCGCCTTCGAGCTGACAGTCGAAGGCGAAAGGGGAAGATGGTGCGGTAGGCACCGGGGAGCGGAGATGACGAGGATGATGATGGCGAGGGCCTAGGAGAGGTCGTTGGAGAGACTAGAGAGGTACCCCCTAGCGAGCACGAGGATGATCTGGTGCAGCTGCAATAATAGATAGCAGAGCATGATGCTATGCTAGCGGTTCGAGATGAGAGGATAGCTCGACTGGAGCAACAGGTTGCAGAGCGAGATGCCCTGATAGCTGTTCAGGAGGGGAGGATGGCCCAGATGCAAGCGGACTTGGATGGAGCGACTAGGGTGCCCCGGGATGACAGGGGTGACGAGACTCGCAGCGAGCTAGTGGAGCGAGAGCGATGACACGAGATAGACATATCTAGACTTAGGTCTAGGACTCGTTACATTGAGGCTCTAGAGGACACATTGTTTAGGCATCACATTGTGTTGCCTGATCCTCCATCCTCTTCTGTCTCTAGGCATAGTGAGTCTAGGCACACCACTAGGTCTAGGGCTCCTACTAGGTCACAGGGGTCCTTTTTTGATGGTTAGCTTAGTGCTTAGATGAACTCTTTATGAGCCTTGGTGCTCTATTGTATTTTGTAGCCTTTTGGAATTCACTGTACGTTTTGATCTTTATACATATATATACATGGCTTTTATTTTTAGTGTTTTACTTTCTTTTGTATGAATGCCTATGTTTTTGTGATGCATGTTTTTATATGTTTTAATGCATATGTGATGGAATGGAATGCAAAGTTATAGATGATTAATGCGAGACTAAGTAAATGAAATATGCACTAAGAAGCACTCATACTTTTAGATAGTTAGATTTAGCCAACTGTTATCATAATTGTTTAATCAGGGGCACCAATCTTGGTAGCTTGTGAATGGATGACGTATGGAATGACATGAATATGGAAGAAGATATGGAGGTTGATATGGAAGAGAATATGGAAGACTATTTTACAAAGACTCAAACATGCTAGTGGTATCAAACAAACTTACTAATACTGCCTAATTCAACTAGGACCAAATGTGTGTGCATGTGAGTTCATTAACCAAATCAGAAGCATGGTAGTGACTCTAGGCAATCAAAAACCTGTGTGTGTGCAAGTGTGTTCATTAACCTCATCTTGCACAAATTAGGTAACCCTGTTATGGAGAAGATACCAAAGCTAGTTTGTCCGTATGAGCATTCAGAGGTCTCTCTTTGAGGAGAGAAATGTCGCCATGCAATGAGTATACTCCACTGTCAGTCAAGCATCTATAGCCCCAGTGAAGGTTAACTCCATAGTCCATGTTGTTTTTGAACTTTGTAAGCCTTGGGGATGACTACCTATCCGTCTGACTGGACAAGTAGTACGATCATTACAACTTATTTAGGATCAGTGGTGTGTGAAAAAATGTTCATTTCCTTAGAGCTTTGGGGAATCAGATTCTCAACCGAAGTATGATGAGAATTTTACCCTATCCTTACTACTCTGTTTATATTTATATTTTGTTATTTTCTTGTGATAGTGGTAAGAACCACTATTTTATGGACTATGTTTGCATGATAGGACAAACGAGGACTACCCTGTTCACTTCAAGGTACAACCCAAGGATGGTGTTATCTCTCTTTGACACAAGATGTTTTTAAGATGTGAAAATGTGATAGGTTCAAGATCGCTTTTGAAATCATTTCCCAATACTCAAGATTTTATTTAGTGTAATTTGTGATATGGCCCTAGAGAATTTTGACATGCATTTCGAAGTTTGCTTAAAACACTAGGAATGGCTGAGTGACTAAAAACATTTTGGCAATGTAAATATGTGCAAATGAAAAATGGGTGTACGAATGACAATTTGGTTTGATGGATTTTATGAAGGTGCCCCTGATTAAGGCAACATGACTTTTGCTTGACCAAATTTTATATCCAAAATATAGAATGGTCTCTAACATGATATACAACTATGGCTGAAAATTAAATGTTATGGTTTTGAATGAGATGTATGCACATGAAATGCAATGTTTTTGAATGAGATGTATGCAAATAACAATGAAATGCAAATTCTTTTTATTTTATTTGTTTTTTTTTTTTTTTTTTTTTGTTTTTTGTTGTACAAGCCATGTATATATGTACATATAAAATTCAAACTATGCGTAGAATTCCCTCAAGTGTATAACATTAAGTGGTTCGGGTTCTTCCTCTCCCTCTAAACCGGCATGTCTATAAGTTCCATTACCCACTCTTTCAGTGACCATATATGGACCTAACCAATTAGCCGCGAATTTATCTCGAAGATGTGGCAATGCATTGGTGTTTTGTTGATTTTCTTTAAGGACAAGATCCCATACTTGAAATTCTCTTAGATGAACTTTGGCATTGTAAGCATGTTTCAATCGGTCTTTATAAACTCGCAAATGCTCTAAAGCATTTATTCATTTTTCATCTATGAGTGTGAGTTGATCAAGATGTGCTTGTCTAGCAGTATCATCATCGATAAATTCCTGCAAATAAATTCGCAAGGAAGGGATCTCGAGCTCAAGAGGCATGATTGCTTCAGCTCCATAGACCAAAGAAAATGGCGTTGCCCCAATGGGAGTTCTGATGCTTGTTATGTAAGCCCATAATGCCAAGGGGATTTGTGTATGCCAATCTTTATGATTTTCTTTAACAAGTTTCTTAAGAATAGCAATTATGGTCTTATTTGAAGCTTCAACTTGTCCATTGGCTTGTGGGTAGTAAGGAGTTGAGAAACTATGTTGGATATTATACTTTTCGCAAAGAGCTCGAACATCCTTATTCTTAAAAGACTTGCCGTTATCAGAAATGATTTTAGAGGGAATACCAAAACGACAAATGATATGGTGAAGTATAAACTCCACAATTCTAGGACTCGTCGTACTAGTTAGAGGAATAGCTTCAACCCACTTTGTGAAGTATTCAGTGGCTGTAATGATGAAAGTATGCTGTCCTGAAGAGGCAGGTGAAATATTGCCAATTAAATCGAGACCCCATTGTGAGAAGGGCCAAAGGCTTTGTATGGGCTGTAAAGCTTGTGATGGTATATGGATTAAATTAGCGTGTTCTTGACACTTTTTACATTGTTTAACATATTTGCAACAATCTTGTTCCATAGTGGGCCAATAATACCCCATACGTAAAATACGCTTCGCAATGGCCATTCCACTAAAATGACCACCACAAGTACCATCATGGGCTTCTGCAATAGCTCTATGTGTTTCACCTGCTTCTAGACAGCGGAGGAGTACTCCATCATATCCACATTTATACAACACATCCCCCAAAAGAACAAAACGAGCTGCATTTTGCTTAAAGCAGTGGCAGGTAGTTCGAGACAAATCAGGTGGAAGTGTTCCAAACTTGAGGGAGGCTACTATCTCACTAGACCAAGGCTCATATGGATCCGAATGGATAAAGCAAACATCTTTTTCATCTTTAGACTCAGCACGGACAATTGCAGACTTAAAGATTGTGGAAATGATTAGGGGTCGTACCTCTCCAAGGGAGTCCTTTGGAATCAATGATCCAAGAGAGGCCATGGCATTCGTAAATCTATTAGTCGAACGAGGCAAACTAGTGATCTCATACCAATCAAACTTAGAGAGCAACTTCATTGCTACATCATGATAAAGCTTAATGGTAGGTTCTTTGGCTTGGTATTCTCCTGTAATTTGTTTAACCATGAGTTGAGAATCCCCAAATATCCAAATACGCTTAATGCTCATAGCTATGGCTGATTGAAGTCCTAAAATTAAGGCTTCATACTCGCTCGTATTATTGGTGCATTGGAAGTCTAGTTTGAATGATAAAGGGATGGGAATCCCTTGAGGTGTATGAAACACAACTCCAAAGACCTCGACCTTTCGCGCACTTAGAGCCATCAAATAATAGCGTGATGTCAACATCTTCCTCCGGAATGATGTCCTCTTCTTGTTCAGTGATAGCAAATACCGAATCATCTGGGAGCTCAATAATCAAAGGATGATCACTAGGTAGTGGAGCTTCCGCAAGTTGATCGGCTATAACTTGACCTTTAACAGATTTTTGGCTAATGAATTCAAGATCAAATTCGGTAAGCAACATTATCCATTTAGCGGTACGAGTGTTATTATAAGTGCGAGACATCATATAACGCAGAGGATTTTCTCTAGCTATGACATATGTTGTATGGCTAAGCATATAATGACGAAGTTTCTTAGTGGCAAAAACCACTGCTAAACACAACTTTTCCACATAAGCATATCGGGTTTCATAGCTTACCAATGTTCGACTAATATAATAGATAGCTTGCTCACAATTTTGTTCATTCTTTTGTGCAAGCATTGTCCCTAAGGCAAAGTCCGTTGCTTAGATATAAAGGTTGAAAGGGACCCCTGGACGAGGCAGAGCTAAGACTGGCAAAGATGCTAAGTACTGCTTGATGTCATCAAAGGCTTTCTGACATTCATCTATCCATGAAAATTGTACCCCCTTTTGTAGTAGGTGGCAAAATGGCCTACACTTATCAGAAAGTTGTGCAATAAAGCGACAGATTGAATTAATCTTTCCTTGTAAACTACGCAACTCCTTCAAATTAGTTGGGGGACACATTTCCATAATGGCTTTGACCTTGTTTGGGTCCACCTCAATACCTCGTTTAGAGATAATAAAACCTAGGAGTTTGCCTGAGGTAACACCAAAGACACATTTCTTAGGGTTTAACCTTACTTTATGCTCTAGAAGCCTATCAAAAACTTTTTCCAATACATCAAAATGCTCTTGTCGAGTTTTAGATTTTGCCAATAAATCATCCACATAATCTTCGATAATCTTATGCATATAATCATGGAAAATATAAGTCATGGCTCGTTGATAGGTTGCACCTGCGTTCTTAAGGCAAAAGGGAATCACCCTGTAATAAAAAGTTCCCCAAGGTGTGGTAAATGTTGTTTTGTGTTGATCTTCAGGGTTTATTCGAATCTGGTTGTATCTTGAAAATCCATCCATGAACGAAAGCATTTCATGACTAGCGTAGGTATCGACAAGAGTATCAATGTTTGGAAGAGGAAAGTCATCCTTAGGACACGCTTTATTTAGATCTCGAAAATCGGTGCAAACACGTATCCCCCTGTTAGGCTTGCGAACGGGTACCATGTTAGAAAGCCACTCAGGATAATCAATCGGGATGACAAATTTAACATCCAAAAGTTTTTGGATCTCCGATTTAACTAGGAGGGTCACAGTAGGATGCATTTTCCTAAGTTTCTATTTGATAGGTTTAGCATCTTTTTGTAAGGTGAGGTTATGGACAACCAAATTAGGGTCTAGGCCTGGCATGTCTTTGTAAGACCATGCAAATATATCCTTCTTCCGCTTGAGTAGAGCAATCATTTGCTCTTGTTCCTCCGATGATAGACTTTTAGCCGCTTTCACAATTTGGGTGCCATCTTGGTCTGGACTAAGGTCTACATCGATAGTTTCTTCAATAGACATGTGGGAACCTTCCTCAAACTGATGGGGAGTAGGGATTAGATTTATGTCATCTAAAATGTCATCAAGCTCCTATGCCTTGCTCTCATCTATGTCTGCCTGGAAAACCTCTGGCTTAGAAGATGAAGGTGAATGTGGAGGTGAAGGAGGAATGTAGTTGGCAGAAGCCCTTAACAATTCCTCGAAAAGGATGAAATCTGAAATAGATGGAGGGAATGAAATCCGCTCCATGTCAATCAGGCTTGGATTGATCAGGATTGGCTTATCCGGATCATATGGATTATGGAGCGAGGTGAATAAGTCTTCAAAATTCATTGTCAACTTATGAAAGAAATAATAGGCGGAATGAAAGGTAAAACCGGTGAAGACCTCGGAAGACCTGAAGTGCAAAACAACATAGTTTTTCAGTTTTTTTTTTTTTTTTTTTTGATTTGAGTTTTTTTTTTTTTTTGTAGTGGTGAAAACCACTATTACACACATACATACAACAATAAAGTATTTTTTTTTTTTTTTATATTTTGATTTTTTTTTTTTTTGGAATTTTCTAATTTTTTTGTTTTTGGTAGTGGTGAAAACCACTATTTTAGTATATACATATAATACAGGTTTGGATTATGGCTTATGGATTTGGCGGATGGGGTGGTTCACCTCGTTCTTGTGGAAGAAGCAAGCGAAAGATGGCCTCTTGGAGAGGGAACAATTGGAGATAAAACTCGTCTTGTTTAGTGAGGGGAACAATGGGCGCCGACTCTTCTTCAGATTCATCACCATTTGACATGATGTCAAATTCTTCATAGACTTCATCTTCGGATTCGTCGGGGTGGAGGATTTCTTCTTCTGAATTAAGATTAATGCTTTGAAAAGCTTGCTCAAAATAAGAAAGGGATGGAAGTGGTTGGTAGCCCAGACCAAAATGCTCAGTGGGTCTCTGATATGGCATATCGATGCGTTCAGTTACCCCTTGCTCGTATCGACCTAGGACAAATTGCTGCCAATTATGTCGATGGAAATAGCGAGAGGTAAAACCCTCCATCCTTTCAATATTGGTAGGGAATGGATGCTTAGGTTCTAGTATGGTGGTAGGACTAGAAGATGACTCTGTTCCCCCATATACAAAATTAATGGAATTTGGCATAAAACCCATGTTATAAACTGATCCAATGGATAAATGTTGGTCATGTGGACGACCAAAATCTTTAACTGTTTGCACATTGAACGGTGTGATGTGGACATCTTGAATGGCATACTCACCAATACCTGCATCAGTGAGATGGATCTTGACTTGGGAGGGAAATGGTCTAGATGATGGAATAGAAGAATGTGGGATAGAAGAATTAGAAGGATTTGGTTGGGTTGATGTTCACTAACTTGTGAAACATCAGATGTTGATGGTTGGGAAGATGGAGGAATAATAGGTGATGTTGAAGAAGGTGTAGAAGAAGGGGGTAATGATGTGGAAAGAGATGATTGGTCATGGCCACATGTGCATGTGGTCACTGATGAAGAAGAAGGAAGATTAAGTGATGAAGAAAATGGTGAATGAGATGGAATAGCGGAAGAGGAAGATGGTTGCGATATGATGGGTGGATCCTCAGGAATGGGAGCTCTAGAAGAAGATGGTATAGAAGAAGTAGATGGGGTCAAGAAAATATGAGTGGATGGCAACACAATCTCATAAGGATTTGAGACATAATTGCAATGTTTGAAGGGTTTCGTGTCAGCAGGTACACAATGAACCTGTACCTCATATACATACTTCAGACATTGATGCAGTATAGAAGGGACACATCTCATCTCCCTAAGCCAAGGCCGTCCAAGCAATACATTGTATGCCATGTTACCTTCCAAGATGTGAAACAAGGTATGCAAAGTTCGGGCCCCTACCTCAATGGGCAAGATAATCGTGCCAACCGTGGAAGATAAAGCATCATTGAATGCTTTAAGAGTAAAAGTTGACTTTGTGATAAGGGATGGCGACGACTTTAGATGACTCAACGCCGATGTTGTAATGATATTGATTGAGGAACCAGTGTCAATTAAGACTCTCTTGAATGGCTTGTTATCAATATTGGCCATGATATGTAGTGGAGGATCTATACTTTCTGTTGACATAGGTTTGATTTCAAAATCATAGAAAGTGATGGAGGGCTCCATGCATGTTTGAATACTACCCACAAAGTTGTTGAAGGCATTAGTATCTTGAGTTTGAAGCTCGATTAATTTTAAGATTTCCATTAATGCCTCTCTATGCGGGGGAGATTGTTGAATGAGGTCATAGATCGATAACTTGGCAGAAGCAATTTTTAAATTGGTAGTTAACCGACTACTCAATGACATGATGGGTCGTTGGCATTGAGTAGAATGATTTAGCGGTTTTTGAGAAGTACTAGAATGTCGTTGGGTCACTGTTACCTGAGGTGGACTGGGGGTTTGTACAGTGGTCGTGGTTCAGCCTGATTTGGTTGGTTCGCCCTTTGACCCCGAGTTACTACGTTAATAGTACCCACAAAACCTTGGTATTGTTGTACATGGTTGACTTGATTAGGAGGAGTTACCTGAGTTACTCCCCCTGAAGTTGTTGGAGCTTCCTCCCGATGTGGAAGGGGTGTTTGAAATATACCAAGATTTTGATTTTTTTGGGCTAAGGGGCTATCCAATTTAATGGCTCCAATCTCAATAAGATCTTGGATCACATGTTTGAAAGTTGTACAATTATTGATATCGTGCCCATTTTGCTTATGATAAGGACAAAATAGGTACTCCTTGTAATACTTCCCCCTTCTAGATGGGTCTAAAGGTTTAAACTCAGGTAAAGTTAACTGATTTGTGCTATATAACTTGTTGAATATGACCGCATATGGTTCATCTAAAGGTGTGAATTGTCACTTGGGACGATTGTTTTGCCAAGGTCGAGTTTCCATGGTTGGCCCAGTATTGGGAGCTGGTTGAGTAGGGGCGGGTACCGCATGATAAGTAATTGGTTGCGGTTGACTTTGCATTACGTGTTGTTGTTGAGCCATTATGGGCTGACTCGCCACCACTTGATTAACTTGGTTAAAATTTGAGGCTGTACTAGCCTGTGCTTGTTTGTTTTAGCCATAATTATTATTTCGTTGTTGGCCCTTTTGTTGCCATTATTTTCTACAGGGTTTTAAAACACCCTCTTGGACTTTAATGTCTTCTATGATACTTGCTTGGGCTAAAGCCTCTTCAAAAGTCCTGTATTTTTGTAATTGGAGTAACCAAGAGATAGGTTTTAGACAACTCTAGGTGAACATTTTGGTTAACTCCTCCATTGGTAGGGAGAATGGTAGTTTATTAATGATAGTCCTCCAACGGTTTCCAAAGTCATAAACTGTCTCATCGTCATGTTGCTTGAGCTTGTATAAGTCGGACAATGAAACTCTCTTTTGTACATTCGAGGAGAATCGTTCTAAAAACAGATTAATCAATTGTTCGTAAGCATAAATGCTATGGTGAGCTAAATGATTGTACCACTGTACAACATCTCCTCCTAATGTCTGAGGAAAATTTTTGAGCATAAGAGCATCATTATTTTGGATTCTAAAGCAAGCATGCATGAATGAGCTCACATGTTCATGAGGATCCTCAGTTCCTCGAAATTTGTCAAACTTCGGTAATGTGAAATCAGTCGGATATGGTGGTGAAGGTACCGAAGGATGAATTGGTTGATTGATCAATGACCTTAGCATAGTTTTCTGACTAAATGAGCCAGGAACATTAAGCATAAGGTTGTCAATCTGTTGTTGCATAGCATGGAGTTGAGAATCTTCATGAAAATTTTGACTCGTTTGATGATTATGAGGATGCAATGTAGAAGTGGAAAATTGATGAGATGGGATGAAATTGCCTGGATTAGGCGGTGTAGAATGGACATGTTGTTGGTATGGATGATATCGGAAAGAAGGTGATTGGTTTGAATGATGAACTGGACTAGGTTGGGAGAAAGGTGGGGTAGGAATGGACACCACCGAAGATTGAGGTACCCAGGTGGGGCCTGAGCTAATAAAATCTGGCTGGGTAGAAATTGGTTGGGGTGTAGGTTTTACTACGACAGGTGGTTGAGCATTTTGTTGCTGTTGTTGCAAAATCAATTTGTCGAGATACTACTTAACCTTATTAATCTCTAACCCAAGGGAAATGGGATGATTGGATGAAGGTGGAGGGCAGGCTGCCATGGTAGTCATAGAATACTGCATAGCAGGAGCAATGAAGTTAGCTGAAGTAGGCGATACCTGGGAAGGAACAGTAGACTATGTCCCAGGTAGGGTGAAACCATAAATGGTTTGGGAAGAAGAGGGTTGAAATTGGTTATGGCTAGAAGAGTTTCCACCAACTTCATAAAGAGAATTGGTGTACACCCGGGTACATGGAGGGGAAAGTGGTCGGGAAGATACTACATTTGTCTCCAAAGGAGAATAATTGAGCATCCGAGAAGATGTTGGAGATGAAGCCGACTGAACAGATACCACATTAGCCTCAAAAAAAGGGTTAGTGTAGACCTGAGTGAAACCAGCGGGTATGGTTGATGCAATATCCTGCTAAAAAATAGAATCTTGCATAGGGGAATCTTGGATTGGCTCAAGGACATAACCAGTGCCATCTCTTAAGTGAGTTTGCACTTGGGCCATATCAATGTGGGTAATATGACAGGAATTGTCTTCCTCCATGGGCATGGCCATGTGATAGACGGTAGAAGGACATGAAAGACCTGCAGGCAAACTTGCCTGAAATTCACTAGGATAAGTGGCTATGTTGGTGGTGGGGATGTTTTGTGAATTACCCATTTGATTATTTAGATTTAAAATTTTAGATTGATTCCTTGTTAAAACCATGAAGCAATAAATCTAAACAAATTCAAAAAAAGAAGAATGCAAAACTAGAATGATAAATTTACATTACAAAAATTATCAGAAAACAGTCACAACCTAGGTTTCAACCAATGTGTCTTACCTGCGGTTAATTAATTATTTTTTGATCTTAATCTGTAGCAAATTTTAAGTGTTCGGTTTATGAGTTTTGCATGTGATCTAATCTTGAATTATTCACCAAAGAAGGTAAAAACTATGGCTAGGAAAGGACAACAAGATTCTTACTGGTGATGAAATCCAGCAAGTTTGCTCGGGGGTGACCTATGGTGTCTAAGGCAGAAGTTTAATGGATGGAGATGAATTCCACCGTCACTAAACTTCAAGCAATACCTGGTGATGAAATCCAGATATCACTGTTTTAAATGCAATATGAAAATGCAATGAATTTTTTTTTTTAAATGTTTTAGTTATCTAATGTGTACATACAAGGCTATAAATCAAAAGTTCTAATGATCTAAGCAAGAGGCTACTGAAAACATGTCATTTTATCTAAAGAAGTGAAGTACACCGTTTAAAACCCCCTGCATACCAATGATATTAGATATCAAAGGAGCAACCGGAAGGTTCGTCCACTTCTCTGCCTGGAATCACCCAATGGTAGGAGTACTATTGACATCCAATCAATAGTCCTACTTAGATAATTAAAACAAATAATTCGTAGCTATTCTAATATGCAGCTAGGTATGCAAATTTTTTTTTTTTTTAATGCAATCAACAATCAATAATGCAATGCAAAGAACAAAAAAAATGTAATTAAAAATAACTGTTCTTTTTTAGATTACTTAGTTTTTGTTCATTTTAAAGTAATGATCTGAAAAAGAAACAAAATATGGCAGAAAAACCAAAAACGTAAAAAGTACAGCACTTACTTGGAAGCCTACGTTTTTTTTTGTAAAACTGACTTCAAACGCCCACGGGAGTCTGCACAGGTTGAAACGCACCTCTGCATTTCGTATTGGACTTCCAGACGCCCCTCTGCGTCTGCTGCGTTTTCTGCAAGCTCAAAAACCCTAGTTCGTTGGAATAGCAAATTTCACGATTTTTGGAACCTGCAAAATGAAACAGAAAACAAGAACAAATTAGTAAAGCAAGTATTTAAAAATACACACCAAACAGAAATAAAACCACAATAACGGAGTACAAAATAGTTGCACAAAAACAAACGATTTCTATTAATCGATGGAGTTTAAAAACTCTTTTTTGAATACAACTGGGCCTGTAACCCTTTATTTGTGATACATAGTTACAAATTATGCTAGGGTTCTTCGAAACCCTAGCTGGCATGAATGGTGGCGCTTTCGAAGAACGTATCTTCAATCTCAACAGAGTGAGTGGGCTTTGTCGTATCCCTTGCTTGGACCACTCCAGCTTAATCAGCTGCCATCAATAAATTGGATCTGTTATCAAAAACCTGCACACATTAACACTATCAAGGAGTTAGAAATTAATGAGAGGGCTCCACTGCGTGAGCCCTCAGAAACAATCTAAAACCCTATAAAAATGGAATGCAGGAAATCAATAACAGATTAATACATAAAATACGGCTACTTGCTTTAAACTAATTTATACCTATTCTCTGTTAACGCAGCTAGACCAGGCGACACCTGGAAGTAATGTTGTTAGAATAGGTTGCAGAAAGTGCCCTGGTGCACTCGCCAAATGCCCGCGTGCTTCTGGATCTGGATTACAAATGTCGGTCTGAGTCTGTGGCTGTAGGTAAACACCCGCAGGAACTTGTTAAATGCCCGTGGGCACTTGGTAAATGCCCGTGGGCACTTGGTGAAGGGGTAAATGCCCACGGGCACTTGCGATAGGAATGGAAGATTCTACAGAATGCTGCAGAAGGAATGGTGACAAAAGCGGCGATGAAAGCGACGATGGATGCGGCAAAAGGGTAGCGAAAGAGAGGAGATAACGAGTAGAAGAATTAGAATCAAAGATAGAAGTAGCAAAAGACATCGGGTTTGAGCCATCAAAGTGACTCGATTTATAATCCACTCTTAGGGCACACTTTAGGGTTTTAACGACACTTTGAACGTGTGGCTAAGATTAAAGCGGATCCAAGGGTAGAGAATAAATCTTGGTTGTGGAATGGATTAAGATGGATGGACGGCTCAGATTAAATCACTTAAACTATTATTTAAATATATATATTAAAATATTAAAATATTAAAAAATATATATAAATATTAATTTAAATAAAATTGGGGATGAAAAATGGCGGGAAAGGTGAAATTGGGCCAAATAATGGTGGGAAAAGGTGAAATTGGGCCAAATAATGGCGAGAAGGTGGATGACCGACACGTGGCTGATAGGAAGGTATAGATGACTTGCAAGTGGCTGGATTTTGGTGTCTACATCAACAAATCATTTCATCCATTCCATATGCATACATCATATATTTAGAAACATCCGCATTCATAATAACATATGCATACATCAACATAAATAAATATGCATGAATAAACCATAAACCATAACAAGGAAATAATACAAAAAGAAATTCATGTATATATTAAGTCAAAAATTCCCTCAGGCTACAATAAAACGGTTCTCTGACCTCATAAAAAAAAAAAAAAAAATCAAAAACCCCAAGCCTAGGGATTCGTCCACCATGATCACATAGAATCCATGCGATTGGAACTACCCCCAGTGGTGTGGGTCCTATGGGACCTCTCAGGGCGGCTGTTGCTAGCCCTCGCATCACGCCCACTAGCACTACCCTCAACCACCCACCTACAATGAGAGGAAGCAGACTACTCAGTCTCACTGTCTCTTGTTCGGTGTAAAGATCCACCTCTAGTGAGCTCAGGTAACTGTCCACCAAGGTGGATAATATTGGCCTCCAACTCCACCCAAAACAGACCCCACTCCACATCTCGTCGGTGGTATGTAGTCAATGCTTCATCCCGCTAAGCAAAATGATCTCACAGGTGATCCCTCTTGATGCTGTGCTCCTCATCCCATATCCACAACAACTCCTCCAATCATGCTATCTCAATGCGATACCTAGCCTCCATATCCCCCAGGATTTCCTAAGGCATGGGCATCTCCGAAACGGTAGGCTGCTCTGACACCCACTGCTCTGGGACGTCCTGTGTATTTGGCTACTATGAAACCCTTAGGTCATCCCCAATAAAGTCATCAACCTACACCATATCTACATCATTGAGAAGAGCTCCCCAACCCTCCCCCGATGCCTCTGCATCCTCACCACCTACTTTTGTCACATCCATGCCTCCTAGAGGCCCCTCACCTCGCCATCGTCGCATCGTCCACCACTGGTCACACTCTGTAGTTGCCCTGACATTGTCCATGTTGGGGAAATCAATCACTACATTTGATTCCTCACCCAGTGGCTCAATGATTGGCCAGGACAAAGTCCTCTCGTCACCCCGATGTCAATAGATCAAGGGCTCACCCAAAAATCCCTGGCGCACCCTAAACTGTCAAGTCATCCAGACATACAAGAAGTACTCCTGCTTGGTCTCATGCCACCCGATCATCCATATCCCCTTGCATGCCCACAAGAGCCACTCCCTAGCCTCAAGCCAAGTTGGACAGTCCCGGTATGGCTGCCAAAACACCTCTCTTGGAGCAAGATGCGAGAAAGCATCAACATAGTGCCCCACGACACCTGCCCACCATCGACTCTGCCCCTACTCCTTGGACCTCTGCCATAGGGTAGCATAGCCAATCTCCCTATCCACCATCTCTCCTCAAGTGGTCCAAGGCAACCCCTACGACCGTTCCATAGCTATGTGCTGCCAACCCCAACACTGCAATAGGTAGCTGCACCCAATCCCCTTCCACCTTTGATAGCGGACCTTGTACAACTCAATATATAACTGTGCTAGTAGCGTCTAACCCCACCTCATAATCAGTGGTGCTACCATCAGACACTCCACCAGTATGAACACTAACTCAAGCAGGTTCCAAGGGAACCTCACACTTGAGAAGTCGAGAAGCAGCATGTTGGAGATGAGGGTCATAAGCAATGTATGCCTCACCCCCAACATGCCCTTCTCAAACCACCACCGCACCAGAATCTCACCAATCAGGCAGTCCCCCTCTACCCTCTCCACCGCCCCATCCACCCCCATCTATGTCGCATGCCCAAAGCACCATGTCAGCATCGTCCTCCATTGATCTCGAGGAGTCATCTGAATGGGCAACCCATCTATCAAAATCCATAGAATCCGATAAACGTCCTCTAGAGTCATTATCATCTCCCTTGTTGGGAGATGAAATGTGTTGGTGCGGGGTTCCCACAAATTGATCAGGGTAGTTAGATATTCCCGATCCCCCACCATAGGCCCCAACTGAGTCACCTGCTTGAGCCCAAGGGCATCAAGCCAATCCCAGTCCGCCACAGTCAACGCATCCCATGTGTCAAAAAATATCGTCGGCTGATGGTACCGACTCTTCACCACCTGCAAAACAAAAAAAAACACAAAAATATTAAAAACATGACAACAACAAAAAAAATTGTACAACACTAAAACAAATATACAACAATGTATACAAACTATATAACAAAAACATTTAATAAACTATACAACAACATTAACAAAATGTACAGTACAAACATTAAAAAAAAATGAATAAACAAAACAAAATAACAAAAAAAAATTTAACCTAGGGTTTTTAACTCTAGTTTAAACTAAAAAACAAAATAACAAAATAACAACAAAATTTTTAACCTAGGGTTTTTAACCCTAGTTTAAACTAAAAAACAAAAAAACAAAATAACAACAAAAATTTTAACCTAGGGTTTTTAACTCTAGTTTAAACTAAAAAACAAAATAAAAAAATAAAACAAAATTTTTAACCTAGGGTTTTTAACCTTAGTTTAAACTAAAAAACAAAATAACAAAATAACAACAAAATTTTTAACCTAGGGTTTTTAACTCTAGTTTAAACTAAAAAACAAAAAACAAAATAAAAACAAAATTTTTAACCTAGGGTTTTTAACTCTAGTTTAAACTAAAAAACAAAAAACAAAATAAAACCAATTTTTTAAACCTAGGGTTTAATCGTAGTTTAAACTTAATACAAAAAACAAAATAAAAACAAAAATTTTAACCTAGGGTTTTTAACTCTAGTTTAAACTAAAAAACAAAAAACAAAAAACAAAATTAAACCAATTTTTTAAACCTAGGGTTTTAATCGTAGTTTAAACTTAAAACAAAAAACAAAATAAAAACAAAATTTTAACCGAGGGTTTTTAACTCTAGTTTAAACTAAAAAACAAAAAAACAAAAATTTTAACCTAGGGTTTTTAATCTTAGTTTAAACTAAAAAAACAAAATAACAACAAAATTTTTAACCTAGGGTTTTTAACTCTAGTTTAAACTAAAAAACAAAAATAAAATAAAATAAAACCAATTTTTTAAACCTAGGGTTTAATCGTAGTTTAAACTTAATACAAAAAACAAAATAAAAACAATTTTTTAAAACTAGGGTTTTGATCTTAGTTTAAACAATGCCACACAAAATACAAATACAAAACAATTAAACTAGGGTTTTGATCTTAGTTTAAACGAAAAAAAAAACAAATAAAGCGAAGGAGCACCTACCGGTCTTGCCTCGGATCCACCACTCGAAGATCCAGTCAGTGCACTCATGGTCTCCATGAAATCTTGACAACTCTCCACTATGCAAACTCGTACTCCTCCTCATAGCTCCAAATCGCTAGAAAAAACAATTGCAAATCCAAAACCTAGTTTTGGCCCTTATATAGGCTCTTAGGCCTGTAATCGTTCCACCATGGGATGAGAAGTCTAGATAATGCTTATCCCAGCCTGGGATGATTACAAAACTGGTATTCATCCTACTCTGGGACGATTACAGAGCAAGAAAATAAAAAACCAAAACTACATCCAACATGCACCAAAAACAATAATAACACTGTCGAACAAAGGCACCTTTGTGCTTGTGCTTCAAGGCATCAAAAATTGATGTTGGGGTCACAAATACTCATTATCCTACTTCCTAAGAAAGCTACCATAGCCGGACCGCTCCACGAGAGGAAGGATTTTTGATAATTTCATCCCCAAAAGGTGTCACAAAAAGGGTCCAAACCCACCCAAAAATAGCAATAAAATTGCCGAACAAAGGCGCCTTTGCACCTAAAATTCATGGCATATAACACCGATGTCAGGGCCACAAATTATCAATATCCTACTCCCTAAGAAGGCTACCATAGCCGGAACACTCCATGGGAGGACGGATTTTCAAGAATTTCATCCCCAAAAGGTGTCCCAAAAGGGTCACAACCCACCAAAAATAGGTCCAATTGTTGGGAAACTGCATAAGCATTCAATGAAAAACAACTAAAGGCACCCTTAAAAAAGTCATCTTCGGTCAAGTGACTCATTGCTTTTCTCTTGTCAATCATTCCCTCATTGATTTGTCGCTTGAGGGGGTAGTCACACTTAGTCACCAATCAACAAATACACACCCAATCAAGGAAATGACATGCATTCAAAGAATCATTGACAAAGACAATCACGCTCCTGCTTGGGGCAGAAAATAAGCAATAATCACAAGCTGATCAAACACTTGGCATTCTAGAATCATGAACTCAAGGTTCCCATAGACAAAAGGTTGCACCCTTTTCCTATTCATGACTGAACAATGTCCAAGATCAAGTAACACCTCACCGAAAAAGGTTAACACTTGAATTAAGCTCCTTAGCTCATCAGAAGCAAGGATTTAAGAATACATGCCCATTTCCATACTTTGGGCATCAAAATTTGGTTAGGTTGCTGAGAAACCCTAATCATTTTAGTGCCTTGGTTATCTATTTTTTCTTAGCACTGTGCCATGCACAACACATCCCAAAAAGGGGCATTTATAGACACCAAAATAGCACCAATCCAATTATGTGATGACAAGCACTGACTGAATTGGCATACATAGCCCCTAGGGAAGCCTACAAAGGTTAAAAAATGGTCCTAACCACTCCTAAAGTAGTTTTGGAAGGTCAAAGGTCAATTTGGCACCTTTCAAGCACCCTATTCCTTATTCGTTCCACTTTGGGACGATTAGAATGCTATTCGCCCCACCTCGGGATGATTAGCAGCAATCGCTCCAGGGTGGAGTGAATAGTAGGTTTGATGGGCAAAAAGTCAAACCTTGAAAAATGGTAGCCTAGATCCGCCACTCAACTCCACCTTCAATGCATGGGAGTGCAAGTGAGCATTTTTGAGCTCAAAGAGGCAGTCATGGAGCCCTTAATCAAGGAGGAATATTCTCTCCCCTGGGAAGGCATGATGGCCAAGTGGTGCCCCTACATGCACATTCAAAGTAGACCTTTAGGCCTATAAAATGGTGAGTCTTCTCACCCAAAAATAAGGATAGATCAGGAGTATTTGGATCAATGGAGTGCTGCCGAATTACATCCTCACCCCTCACTTGTGCTTCTTACATCCTTGATCTCTCTTTTGGAAGAGAGGTTATTGGGTGAACATTGGAAGTGCAATCCGAACCAAAAACCCAAAAATTTAGCCATAATACTCCACCCAATTTTTTGACACAACCCCCTAGGTTTTTTTGTACCCATCCCAAGTGGATTGGTGTCAAAACCAAGCCCCAAATGACAGACGTCCTACCCACAGGCACCCCCCGCACTTCTGTAGTCCTAATCGCCCCACCCCAGAGTGATTAGAAATCTATAGCAAATTTATTCACTATTTATTTTGCATCTTATTTTATGTCATTCATATATGCTGCCATTCAAATTTCATGCCATTTTGATGAGTTTTGACTGTGTTTTCATTGTTTTTCGCTTTCACTAACATACAGGGAGCATCTTCAGATATAGGGCGATCAGGGCCAAATCTACAAAATCCGACCTTTTGGGTCATCTCAAAATGCCCTATTTTGCCTAACCCCAACTTTGCAAGTGTTTTGGAGGCCTCTAGATGGGACATTTAGGACATTGCTTTCTGACATTTTATGACAATCCTAATCATCCCATCCTAGAGCGATTAGTAATCTACAACATATTTCTTGAATGTTCCTTTTGTAGTGTGTTCATAATGGTGTTTGCATGCTTCTCTCCAAATTTCATCTTGTTTTGACATGTTTTGATTACCGTTTTAATTATTTCATGCATGCATTAATTGAAGGCCTTGGGGATTGCATGTTTCCCTCCATCCGTAGGTGCTATTAATCATTTGCTATTTCTTTGAATGTAGGATCTCGACATCAGAGAGGTAGAAAGGAACTACAAATGTAGTCATGCAAGCAGCGGCGATGTTTGGCCCACCCATTTCAAATGTGGGCACGTGAAAGATCTCGAAGGGAAGTGTACCATCCGTGGTGTAACAAAACTATATCTAACGCTCTTGGCACCTAAAAAAGAAGGAGATGCATTGTAACCTCATATCAAAGCAAAATTAATAAAAAAGGGGGCTGCACTTTACATTTGCTTTATATCTCATTTCAGTTTGTTTGTTTTCCATTTTCATGCACTTTAGTCCTTTCTTCATTTGTAGGAGCTAGCATTACATTTTCTTTTGTTTGCATCGCACCCGATACACCATTGCTTCCATATCCTCAGTGCATTCAATAATTATCATATTTAGTGTAGATTGCCATGCTTTATGCATTTTATTGATTTCAAGCTTTCATGACATGTTATATGCAATATTCCTCTAAAAGCCTCATTAAGAGAGGTATCCTTTGATTTTAATTGTTTCTTGTTATTTCTTGAGCATAGAGTTAATAGGGTATTGCCATTCAAAGCAACAAATACCTCTAATCATGGAGAAGAAGGTCACATTTACCTTGGAGCAGTTTGTGTCAACCTAGGAAGCCTACAGATTACACCTACCTTTGTGCGATGATTTTATATGATTGTAATAATTGTATCACATTGGGTATCCCTAAGAGGGATGGATTTGTAATTGAGTTTCATTGGAAATTTAATAAAATAAGCCCTTATTTGTGGTTATTTGCAAATTCGTTCATTCTTGTATTTTTTATATGATTTTTCAATTATTATTAGCTTAGGTGTATGCATTCTAGATTGATATAGAAGGCAATCATAGCAGGAAACCCATATTTTATGCCACAGAATACTAACTTACTATGTTTTGTGATGACAAGACTAAACCATGGCTGATAGTTGTGGTTAAAATTTGTTGTCATGCCACAGAGCTACAGGCAACAGTTGTAACCACGCCTGACAGACGCAGTCAGCAAAGAATAAAGCATACAGTAGGCATCTAGAACTTCATCAGACTTGGATTAGAGGTAGGCTTCATTGTCCTATGTTTTTTATTTTTTTATCTATGTTTTTATTTTATAGAATGCAAAAATGTTAGGTTAATTATAAAACTTAATTAAAGATAGAAATGGTAAAATCATAGTTCATTTTTAGTTTTCTACTAGCCGCTGCTAGGAATAGCGGATCTCTGATTGTAGTCAGCCCTAGTCTCCAGCAGTATAGGCCATTCTATGTTTTAAGTTTGAATGTATGAGGTCCAATAAGTGGTCATTTTCTTCATAGATAATTGCATTATCTAAAAAATCATCTAGCATAGTTGTGCATTCTCTTAATATCAAACATTATTTTGAAAAGCATGTAGGTAAAATTATGTGAATGCTGGTTTATACATATTTATTTCATGCAAAGTAAAAATAACCACACACACCATGATATACTTTAAACACTAGTGAGTTGGAAGTCACATACATCCACTAGAAGGGTTAAACTACGATGGCAATTATTTCCATCCGTTGGTCCAAATACCTCGATCCTTTTGTTACTAGACCAATACCGATACTAATAGCCATCATAGCCCGTGTAAAATAGTATACATTCCTCTTCGGAGGGGTGTATCATTGCACATAGATGAACTGGATGAGGACTAGGAGGACCTATGCTCCCTACCCGAGTGTGGGTTTCATCTCCACATTTATGGGGGTTTACGTAACTGTGACTTTCATTTCTAGTTGTCGAGCTATGAGTATATAGGTGAAAACCCTTAAACAATTGAGTATATCATCAACTTATTGAAAACACAATGAGAGTTACTTTTTGATACAATAAATCTTAAAACACACCAAAAAGTTTAGGGCTCACAAATAAAAATTTAAAAGAAATAATAATCATTGTTTACCTTAAAATTTACATACGAGATAATATAATATCATGGTACAAACACAGTGAGGCCAATTCAAGCATAGACCTGAGGTCGAGGCTGAAGATCCACCCAATGCATAGCAAGACACGTAGGAACCTCAACCACAAAATCCTCTTTAACATCATTCGATGAATATTAGAGGGGATAATTCTATGTGCGGGGATCCTATTGAGAATACCCTAATTAGAGGATCCACTAGACACTTGTTGAGACATATATCAGAGCATGAGGCTTCCCAGCATAGGGGTCCCAAATAGGTTAGCATTTACCGTGATCGCATTTTGTAGGATTCCATAGGATCTGTTGAAGAGTATATAATAGAGAGATACAAATTGACACCCCTTTGACTTTTAGCTAAGTGAGGCGTAATGCCCCCACCATATGAGTATAGATAGGCTCAAGAGACATCCATTCAAGGATAAATAGAGAGGGCCACTTCTGAGCGTAGACCCATGCAAACTCCCAATAGAAGTGAACCTTGTAGGATCACCATAGACATTTCTAAAGTGGGAGCAAATGGTATGCCACCTCATGAGCCATGGCATAGTAGATAGTTATATGGTCTAGATATAGTCTTAGGATAGCTAGGATATAAACCTTCACCTATGCCTTATCGTTCTATTAGTGTGCATAGTGAAAGTATAATTAGGACCATCAAGAAGCTTGGATAATGTTCCAAGAATTCTCATGATATGCATGCACCTACAAACCATATGGGCACAGAGTATAGGCGACTGTTGGATGTAAATGCCATCTTCACAGAAAATGACAAGAGCATAGCAAATAAGTCTATTAGGAACACACCCATAAAGTTGCTCGAATAGAGTGCACACACCAAAGGCCTCATACAACTAATCACGTAGATAGATCTTGCAAGCTGGTTTCAGAGCAAAGATATCAAATCCTCCAAGATCAGTTGGAAGATGTTTGTGTAGAGCGAGAATGCCTCAAAAATAAGGACACTCAGAGGCAAAGGTTAAAATGACAATGATTATATGGACATTGCATGCACAAGCAATGTATCCTAGATCAAAAGGAGTGTGCTGAGAGGGAGGACCAATTGGCCAGTGTTGGTTTACCTCCCCATAGTGAGTACAAGGAGTGTATTGACAGATAAGCTGATTCATATCCTGAGTTGCACCTTGAGCATATAGACACCCATACTCACCATACGACCCAACACAGATATCAACGTCCCATATCCGAACATTGTGGACATAGGTAGTATGAAGAAGAAGTGGGAGATGAGCTAGATCAAGAGTATCCTAAAATATCCCAAGTCGAAGTGGACGATGAGCCTAGTCCTCCACCTCGATCGAAGAGGAATCTACCTCCAAAGGTGCCTCAAAGGCAATCCAAATAAGAGGAGTTCCTATCTTCACAGGCCTATAAGGTCTTGGAAAAAAATGTTAAAGCTATCTAGAAGCAAGGAATGATTTATCAAATCCTACCTTGAATAATATTCATAATGAACCTTTATGACCATTAGTGCATATTCCTACCTATCCTGAGCATTTTGAGATGCCTAGGCTAGAAACGTTTAAAGTAGAGGAGGACGCTTAGAAGCATGTCACAATTTTTCTAGACATGTGCTTTTAGATCGAGAGAAATTATGCCTTGCTCCTATGAACCTTCATTTCAACTCTCTTAGGCCCAGCCTGAGAGTGGTTTAATCAACTCAAAAGGCACAACATCACTAGCCTCAAGCAACTAGCCGATGCATTTCTTGAACACTCCTTCAGCATCAATAAAAAGGTAAACCTATCTGATCTAGCTACTTTAATGCAAATTGATGACGAGCCAATTATGGATTATGGGAAATTATGAAGAAAGATGATGGCAAAGCTACCATTCTCCATCCCCACCTCTGAATTAACCTAAATGTTTATGAAGAGTTGCGTAAAGCATATTTTGTTATTGTTGAAGTTGTATAAATATCAAACATTTGAAGAGGCTTTGGCACAAGCCAAAGAGATAGAGGATATCAAGTTATAGGAGGGTAACTTGAAACTCAAAATCAAGGAATGGAATAAGAAAAGCACTGAGAAACAACAAGCCAAGCTGTACCACATTAATCAGGTGGTTTTAAACCTTCAAAAAAGGGATAAGGAGCATCAGCAATGAAATTACCAAGCCCAACCTCCTCCTGTGTAGTATGAGCAGCGTAAAAAAAACCAAAAGGGTAAGGACAAAGAAAGATGCCCTCCTCACATATTCACTCAATTATCAAAATCATTGACATTGATTTTCAATCAATTGTGCAAGGCAAAGGCAATAAACTTACCAAAAATCAAATTAGTGGACCCTAATCAACCCAATCCTAAGGGATATAAGGATGATCAATATTGCATATTTCATCGAACGAAAGGTCATGACATAGAGGTATGTTGGTATTTCAAACACTTAGTGTAAAATGTGATCAAAAGAGGTACCCTTATTATGGAAAACCCATAAGAACCAAACAATTAGAATATGGGGATTTACAAAAATCCTCTACACAACCATGAGGTACCAAGGAACAATGTTGGCCAAGTCAATAAAGTACACATCGAACCACCAACCCATGGGTTCATCGGAATGGTCAACATCATCACAAGACATGCAAGGTATGAAATAAAAAATCAACCTTCATTACCTATTAGGGTCCAAGCTACACCTCATCTAAGGCTAGCCCAGAATGTTCCAAACCCACCAACTAGAACAATGGTAACAATCAAAAGTAGGTTAGTTCAGAACCTACAGACGACTCCAACAAAGTTGTCAATTTACGAGTTGATTAAGTAGTCTTCCAAGCATAGGGAGACACTTATGGATATTATAAGGTCCATAGAAGTGCAGTACCAAGATCTTGAAGCATTCAAAATTTCATGGGACATGTGCAACAGTTTCAAGAACCGATCATACAATTTTATGATCATGAAATCAATATGGTTTCCACTATCATAGTGGACCCATTGCTCCACATAATTACATGTGTAAATCACAAAAATTTCAAGTGGTTTTTTATTGATATAGGATCATCAATCAATATAATAATGACCAAGGCATTGACATACCTAAATTTTCCAAATATGCATATCATACCTTTCACCTTCACATTGATATATTTTAACGATGCATTATGCTCAACTATTGGAACGATAGTTTTACCTATTTAGGTGGGACTGAATACCATCTTGGTGATGTGTCATGTGATTGAAGGTGCTATGTAGTACAATATCCTTCTAGGCAGACCTTGGATAAGAGAAATGTGTTGTGTCCCTTTAATTCTCCATCAATGTATTAAATATGTGCATGAGGGACAGGTTAATGTGGTACCTTCAGATGAAGAACCATTCAAATACATGAACTTAGTAGATTTGTCAGGGGACTTCGTACTCCCATAAATGCAGTCAGACATATGACCAATGTCATTGATCAAAGATCTAGGAGGAAAAATTAAGGAAGTGTGTGCCAAACCTACAATGTTTGCATCTCAACGATCGAAGCACATGAAAACTGATTCTACCAGACCATATGCATCCATAATGCATTAGGATGATAAGAAGCTAAAGGTAAATATGGGAAAAAAAGAGATAAAAAGAGTGCCCAAACCAGTTATCATTGAGGTTCCTACTCCCATGGAAGTAGAGGATGCTCAAGGAGAAGTCGAAGAGGCACCTCAGCCTGCTTTACCTATGTCTTCAGTAGGGTCATCTACACCCTAGGTGACCATTCATCTGGTTAATCCTGAATTAGAGAAGTATATTATGTAGAACATGAAATTTATGTCAATCATTGAGACTGTGTAGGATATGGGCTGAACACACGCCCATTGCCTTCCCATAGGGATGGTGGTATCATTGGGGGTATCTCACAATCAAACCAATTTCATCTATGGAGGGCTTGACCAACTTACATCTCGCACTACCATGGATGAGGATGATGATGAACCATTCACTATGAATGTTCATTATCTCTCTAACCTAGAATAAACCTTATGATATTTTGAGTGTTACCATTGGCATGGTTATGGTATTTTAGTATTTGAGGAAGGGCGTAGGAGGCCTTACGAACCGCAATATCAGTTGCTAATTGATAGGTTCAGATTAGGGTATTATATTGGAGGACAAGATGAACTCCTCATGGCATATTTAGACCACCTATACCTCAGTCTGGGGGGTGAAGTAGACTTCAATCCTTATCACCCCAATCCCTCTATCTTTCGAAGGGATAACCAGTTAGTATCTTATGTAACTATAGAACCACTTGACATATATCATGAGAACATCTTAGTGGAGACCGGTCTAGAGTACATACCAAGAGATAACTTAGATGAAAAAATTCGTGGGGAAACCAATGACATGAACCTGCAAGTTTAGAATGCTATAATATCGATAGATTCTGAGTCAGAGAATCATTCTAACGAAGACAAAACAAAGTCTATCTCTGAGAGAGGTAGACTAAGTTGTATGTATGAAAGTGATGATAATGATGAGTCCTTGCATAATGAGCAATATGAGGATGAGATTGAGTTGGCTTACCTGGGCCCTCTAAATTTATGTCATCTGTTACCATTGGAGATAGTCATCAAGGATGATAAATCCTCCATTGATGAGAGTGGCTATCAAGATTGGGCGTACATGGGACCCCATATTCCTACTCTCCCAATTCTAGTAGGTAGCAGTGAAGGTTTTTATTATGACAATGACGATGAAGATGAAATAGAGAGAGCCTATTTGGGGCCTCCCTCCTTGCATTATTGTAATGCACCATACACTGCTTAGGATATGTACAGAGATCAATCTCCACCCTCATCTCAGAGGAAGACCACCTAATTTGGATAGGATTTATCATATGGTTTTTCTTGCTCCATCAACATATAGGGAGCTCCTTGAGCCTAGGAATCCTGTGTTTGAGTCTGTCCATAGATCGTATCTAGAGATCCCCATACCCCTAGAATCACATATCAAGGATGGAAGTTATATAAATGTAGAGTCACCTGCACGTGGTCCTAGAGATATGATCCATTCCATAAATATGATCTCCATTGATTTGACCACTCCACTTCGCAATCCAGCTGACCCCTCCAAACCATTGTATCTTAATGTAGATGCTATTTATTAGGATAATTGTAACTCACCACTAGAGCCTAAATATTTCTTCCCCAATGAATAAATGTTGCAACATTTTCATTTTGCACTAGGCTATGAATATGATGTTTATCATGTTGAGGATGCTTCCAATGTGGAACCCATAAACCCAGCAGATGACATCCACTTGATCCCCACTCCTCATCAACTTGAGGAGGGATCCCACATGTCAATAAGGGAAACCTTTGAAGTGGATATCATCAATGATCCCACAATTCATAAGAAGGTTAAATTTGGATAAATTTTATCTCTTGATGAGCATGCCAACCTCGTCCCTCTATTAAAAGAGAGACTTGATCTCTTTTCTTGGACTTATAAGGACATGCTAGGTCTAGATACAAAATTTGTTACTCATAACAATTTGCTATATCTCTCAAAAAGTCTAGTCAAGTAGAAAATTAGGAAGATGCATCCAATAGTAGCCTTAATGGTTAAGTACAAATTGCAAAAACTGTTGGATGTAGAGTTTGTCATTTCCATTGACTGTCCAGAATGGGTATCAAACATTGTTCCTATAGAAAACCTTGATGGAAGGATCCATGTCTATATGGATTTAATATATCTCAATAGAGAAACACCAAAGGATTCATTTTTGTTTCCAAATATAGATGCTCTTGTAGACGCAACTATGGGTCATGAGATTCTCTCCTTAATGGATAATTTTTTTGGTTACAATAAAATTCAAATTAAGACAGAAGACCAACATAAAATCATGTTCATAACACCATGGGAGACATTTTGTTATAAGGTCATGCCATTCAAACTTAAGAACATTGGTGCTACATATAAGCAGGCTATGACATACATCTTTCATGACTACATGTATAAGATCTTAGAATATTACATTGATGACTTATTATCAAAGTCATTGTTGCATTTAGAGCATGCAGAGGTCCTAAGAAAGGTCTTTGATCGCCTGATAGAGCATAATGTCAGGTTGAATCTTAAGAAATGCATATTTGGCGTGACTTCAAAAAATCTCTTAGGATTCATCATTTCAAAATGAGGGATCTATGTAGACCCAGCAAAGGTCAAGGCAATTTTAGAGATGCATCCTCCCACAAACATCAAGAAATTATGGAGACTACAGGGAAAAGTAGCATTCCTAAATTTATTTATCGCATAATTATCGAATAAATGTTGCCATTGAATGACTGCTACACAAGGGGGCCCCATTAAATTGGGATGATGACTATCAAACAGTCTTTACTAAGATTAAGCACTACCTGGTGACACTACCAGTGGTAGCTCCACCAAGACCAGATGTACCGTTCTTGCTATATATATTGACAAATGACTTTACATTAGGGACCATGTTAGCCCAAAAGAATATGCAAGACAAAGAGCAAGTTATATATTATATTAGCCAAACCTTGGTGAGTTATGATATAGGATATGCCTACATGGAAAAATTGTGTTTAGAAATGGTGTTTGCTACAAATAAATTGTGACATTATATGTTAAGTCATACGACGTATATCATATAAAAAAAATCCTTTGCAGTAAATGATGAGCAAGACGTATCATAATACACATACTACAAAATGGTTCATGCTATTGATAAAATTTGATTTGGAATTCATTAGCTAAAAGTCCATGAAGGGACAAGTCATAGTTGATCAACTATTAGAGGTACTACTAGAAAATAGTAGACCTCTTACCATTGAGCTTCTTGATGATGTGATCTTCAAATTATCAGAAGAACCCAAACCCGAAGAATAGATAACAAAGATGATATGACCTTGTTCTTTGACGATTCGAAGTGTGAGCAAGGGGGTGGTGCAGGAAGATTTTAGTTCACACTACAAGGTGCTCCCATGCCCTTGTCATTTAATTTATACTTTCATTGCACTAATAATAATGATGAATATGAAGACCTAATATTGGGCCTCCAAACAACTATCACCATGAAGATAAAAAGGTTAAATATCTTTGGCGATTCCCTTCTCATTGTCAACCAAGTGAAGGGACTTTTTCAATGTAGGTGTCCTATCCTGAAGGCCTAAAAAGATCTTGTTGACACTTATCTAGCTCAGTTGGAGTGGTACAACATCGAGGTAATCCCTTGTTCATAAAATAGATTCATAGACACTATGGCATATTTGGGATATTTAATTCCTCAAAATTTGTCTATCGATTTTACTACCATCCACATAAAAATGTTGTTGCAATCTGTCATGCAGTGTGAGGCTTTGGATAACAAAGAATCAGTCAACATGATTCATATAGAACTGAACCATAAATGGTTCTACAAAGCCAAAAAATTTCTCAATAGGGCACCCTGGGGATCACTGATCTTGTAGAGTCCTACGGGGAATGGTACTACCATTCACCATAAGTTTATTTCCCAATCTGCATTTAAAAATGTTAAACTGCAGGGGGAACATGTTGTCTTGTCAGTTGAGACTGAGGTCTATCAGAATTGGAAGTTAAAAATACATGACTTCCTAAAACTTGGTGTGATCCCTCAAGTATTTTCACATGCTATGAAATGCACATTCAAGAAGAAAGTGACAAAGTATGTCTTGTTAGGAGACATTTTGTATCATCGAAGTCAGGATGGAGTTCTCCTTCATTGTCTTGAGCCCCAAGAATCAACTTGGGAAATTTTGTAAGCTCACAATGGTATGTGCAGTGGCCATTTTAACGGTATGGCTATCATAAAGTTCATCCTTTGCATGGGCTATTATTGGCCTACTATGGAGAAGGATTACAATGTGTATATTAGAAAATGTGTTAAATATCAACATCATGCTAACATTTTGCACTTGCCATCATAGGCCTTATAGCCCATTCAAGTGGCTTGGCCATTTGCTCAGTGGGGTTTGGATCTAATTAGTAAGATCTCTCCTCCATCATTGGGCCGACATACATTCATTATCATGGCTACTAAGTACTTTACTAAGTGGGTGGAAGAAATCCCGTTAACAATGACAACCAAAGTGTGTATTGCAGAGTTTATAATTACCAATATCATAAGTCATTTTGGGATACCATCCAAAATAATCTCGGATAATGGAACATCATTCAAGAAAAAAATTATGAGGGCTTTGACATCTAAGTACATGATCAAACATAATTTTGTGACTCCATATTATCCACAGGTAAATGGGAAAGTTGAGGCTTCAAATAATATAGTGGTATCCATATTGAAAAATATGGTACAGGAGCACCACAAATATTGGCACATCTAGTTGCCCTTTGCATTATGGGCTTATAGGAATAGCATTCGAACACCCATTGGGACAATTCCATTTTCACTAGTATATGGAATTAAGGTCATCATACCCCTATATTTGGAAATTATAATGCTACACATCATATTAAAAGAGTTCATCGATGACGACACTGCACAACAAGTAACCTAGATCAATTGACACTTCTTGATGAACCTCATGTGAATGCTCTTAAGCATCTTCATGTTTAACAAGAGTGGTTATGTAGCACCCTAAAATTGGCACAGTAAAATCTTAATAATTACAATTACTCTAGTAAATATTCAAATTCAAATTTTAACCCCCTAAACCGCTCCCAAACCATCGCCTAATCCGTTTCCTCGTTTCTTGTGCCATTTTTAGAGGTTATTTTGACCGTTTGACGATATCGTCGCCGATCAGACGATACCGCCTCAGATCGGACGATTTTGTCTGGGATAGGACGTCCAGACGATCTTGTTCCAAAACTAATTTTTCACAATTAGTCTCTATTCCAACGATGTCTCTAATCCGGGCAGAAGCGTGTCTATGCCGTTAGAGACCCTCCCCGTTGGATATCTCCCAAATTGGGATGATCTCCAACCTCCTAACCTCCCTCTTAAGCCTATTTAAACTTAGGACCTCCCCTTGGCATCCCCCTGGCTGAATTTTCCTTTAAGTCGACCTTCACACGCATTAGAATAATCTATGTTACCATCTACATTTGTTGCATCCAATTTTCTTGCAGGAACCTTGTCATTTTTTAGCCGGAGCAAGCTTACATCGTCGTAGATGATCCTGTTCAGATCGGAGGCAATCCTATCAAATTAGAGATGATTTCGACTGCAACCATCATTGGGGGCAATAAGTGCCCAGAGTTTGCATTTTTCCCTTTCCATATGCTATTTTATTCTACAACTAGCTAGTTTATTTATTATTTTCTACTATTCTGCATCTTGGAGTTCACCCATATAGCTTAATTGCATAATAAAGTCATGATTAGCTATTAAAGTATTGCAACTCACTCGCATTTCTATTTGGGATTATTTGTTAACATCCTTATTGTCATTTTACATCATTATCCTCTATTAGCATTGCTGCATTTTTTGTATTTTGTGTCTATTTCCCTGTTTGCAGGTCTCTAACGAATTCGTCAGATCTCAGACGATCCTGCAGGTCAGAGATGATTTCATCAAATTCCAAACGATCCTGTCTGCTTCAAGAATCAGAATCTCCATCAGACATCCGGATCAGGTATGGTTCTGTAATTTAGCTCTTTCTCTCTGTTTCTGTTCATATTTCTATTGTATTTCATCTAGTCTGCATTTTCATAATAGAACAACTTAGATTCATTTGGATAAACCTAGGATCCGAATGTTTAAAGCTAAAACTGAACACATTAAACACATTCCCAACCTAGGCGTGGAAACTGCCATTCAAACGTTTCCTGGTGAACCCACCATCCATCAAAAAATCACCATAATACACCTCCCCCGAGAGGTGGGACCTTCGCAAGGCCTCTCAGTCTGAGGTACCGCGCCATCCTTTTCACATCCCCCTTCTAGGAATGGATCCTATATCTCGAAGGTAAGGGTCTGAAAAATTTGGAGCGATACATTTTGGTGAACCCGACGTGAATGCATTTAAAACCTTTTGAAAACAAAAACAAAAAAATATATATAGATGCATTTCAAATCATTTAAAATTAATAAGTTGCATATCATGTTTAGATGGTAGCTCCTAAGAAAAGACTAGCAGTTACTATAAATGTTGAAAACCAATTAGCAGCCATAGAAATCAATTCTGTGCTTAGTGTGCCTGAAACAGATAGAAATCAACTTTTGTGGGACAAACTTGATAGAAGACTAGGTGTTATTTCATCTAGGTCAACAGAACTTAAACAAATTAAAAGTCTTGTCCTAGATAGAATCTTGGATCCCCATCAACTCATTTTTTATCATGAACTTCAAAGAGAGCCTACCATAGATGGTTAGCTTATAGGAGAGCTCTTGTGTCTTCAGAATTTTCACCTTCGAGGAATACCTCGAGAACGTAGCTACTATACACCAGTTCCTAGGTCATGTAGAAGACCAAGAGGTCATTCTTACGGATAGGGAAAGATGGAAGAGAGTTCCTAGAGCTGTGTTATATCGAGAGTATTGCCACGAGCTTTACTTCTATCAACCAGAATCTGAGACAGATAATATCACTATAGCACTTTTCATTAAATTCTTGAAAGAAAATTTTCAATTTGAAGAAGAACACTTCATGACTCCTAAAGAACTTGAGCCCATTAATGATATTTATAAATTGTTTATAGAAAACTAGATCATTGCTTTCATTATTGCTTGTGTTTCGTATGCTGTTTGTTATCTTTATAATATTGTTATTAAAACCAAAAAACAAGAAAAACTAAAAAACATAACAAAAACCAAAACATTTCATTTTAAATATTGTAGTAGGTATATAATTAATATATACCTCTTAAGCTGGTTGCATATATATATATATAAATATATAAATATATAAATAAATATATATATATATATATATATATATATATATATATATATATATTTGTTGAAATCTAAGTTAAGCACAATGCCTAAACTTAGGAATGGTAAACAAACTGAAGGAGAAGAAGAAGATTGGTTAGGAGACAAAACAAGAAACCCAAATGTCCTTCCTAAGGATCCAATCCCGGAAGAAGAAACTCTAGACCAGCAAGATGATGACCTTACTGCAGATGAACAAGAAGAAAATGTTAAAGAGGATGGATCCTCATCCCCTAGAATAACTCCAGATGGAACTATTGCTTTTGATAACTTAGATAATTTCTAGAAATTTTTCAATAATAACATTGGGGCTCTTAATATGGCAGTTCGTATTGATAAAGGACAAATTAGTGACACTCAAGCAGCCATGGAAAATGTGTTTAATATACACACTAATCCCTTGTCCTTTGTTGATCAAGAAAGTGATAAGGTTGGACCATCCAATAGAGATATGGCCACTATAATTCAGAACATGCAAAAACAACAGGTTACCCAACCTCCTAAAGAACCTGTTATTGAGCCTAAAATAATTCCTACACAAAAGAAACTTTCCTTCATTGCTTTACTTCGTCAAAATATTGATCAATATGCTTCAAATCAACAAAAACCTAAAATGAAGCCAAACACCAATTGCCAACAATCTGGAATACAACATAATATAACTTCAAAACTTCTTCCTAACACCCTTCCTACCAACAGATTACACAATAGCAATATAGCATCTAATATTCATGTCCCTACATCATATGCTCACAAATCCCATATTAATGCCCTACCGAACCCATGTGGTGGGCAAACCAGTAATCTGGAAGCCATGGTGAAGCAGTTAGCTTCTCGCATGGACCAAATAGATCCCTACCGTCCCTCGTACAATTATCGAGAGATGTGTAGTCAACCTTTGGATCCCATAGTTGTAGCACAACCGTACCCTAAACATTTTCCCATGTCGGTCCTGCCTATATATAAAGGAACTGAAGATCCCATAGAGCATCTTCGCATATTTAGGATAGCATGTCATGATATATCACATGATGACTTGCTATTACTAAAAATGTTCCCAAAAAGTTTAGGTGGAATGGCATTAGAGTGGTACTATCAATTGCTCACTCATTCTTTGAGAAACTTTGAAGAAGTCCATCAATTTAGTGCCTACATCGAGAGGCATGTCACCATTAAAGATTTATACAACCTAAAACAAGACAAAGATGAATGTTTTGCTGATTTCTTAGCTAGATGGAGGCAGTTGATAGGAAAACTGCACTTTGTGATACCTTATAGGGAAATGTTGGACATTTTTATTAATAATTTGCAAGAACAAATATCTTATGAGTTATCAACTGCTACTTTAACTACCTTCGATCAAGCTATAGATTTAGCTCGAAGAGTAGAAGATGCCCTCATTAGGAGAGGCCAACTTAGGAAGAAAGATGATGAGAAAACATCTAGAAATCAATATAAAAACAAACAAGTCATGGGTGACGGAGTCACTGACAGCAAAAATGTTGCTAATATCAATGCAACAAAGACAACAGAAAAATTTATATTGAAACCTCCTGATAAACCTCCTTGAGAATTTACTAGATTGAACCAACCATTATCAACTATTTTACCTCAATTACTCGAAAGAGGCTTGATTCAATTACCAACTATCCAGGAACCTGATCCAACCATACCCGGATACAGAGCTGACTTACACTGTGATTTCCATAGAGGGCCTGGACACTCTATTAATGCTTGTAAAAGGTTGAAACATAAAATACAAGATCTTATTGATAATAATGAAATGGAGGTGCAAGCCTTCCAACCTAAACAAAATGCTCCTAATAATGCTCAAAAGAATGTTCCCCAAAATCAAAATCAAAATGCTAATCAATCATTAGACATATTTCAACATCCTTTACCAAGACATGGTAAAGAGGTGGCCAATAAAATTGAGCATCATAATGTTCCTCCTCCTACCCGATATGTAGGAACTATTAGTGGACATTTACCTAATCATGATTTACAAAAATTTGACACAAATTTATCCATGGTCACAACTAGGCCCCTACATAATACTCAAACTCCAGATCCTAGTGATGTCGAATCAGACACTGAAAGTGACATGGAAATCACTTCAAATTAATCGAATAGTTTTGAAAATGAATCAGATCCTATTCAACCTATTACAGATGCTATGATTCCAGAAGAACCATTTCCTAGAAGAGTTACTACTCGACCCTCTTCTGATCAATTCCTTTCTAATGAACAAGCTATAAATGCTAGACCAAGATCTATTCAACGTCCTCAATACAACATTGTAGGTACCATCGGAGTCGTTACCAGACAACAGGCTCAAAATTCTCAACAAGAACCAAACCAGAATGATGGATCAGCTCCATTTGTTTTGAAAAATCCCAATAAAGGGAATCATGCTTCCAATGTTCAACCTAAATCCCCTTACAATATTAATGAGAAATTATCCAATATTACAGCCAGAATTTCTCTCTTGGATTTATTAAGATCTTCTCCAACCCATAGAGATGAATTAATTCTTACATTAAGCCAAATGGTGGTACCACAAAACATTCAACCTGAAGCCATGGCCAATACTATCATCACTAGGGAAGTCAATTGTATTGACTTTCGAGATAAAAATATACCACAACATAGTTTACATAAGGATAACCCCTTATACATTACTGCCCTAATTGGATATGTAGTCGTTAAAAGAGTTTTGATTGATAATGGTTCATCTCTAAATATTTGCACTTTTTATTTCTACCAACGATTTGGGTTTAGAAGTGATGAAATTAAGAAAATTGACATGATCATAAAAGCTTTCAATGACGAAACACAAGAAACATGTGGAGTTATTACCATCCCATTGCAAGTTGGTCCTAGAACCTTAGATACGACCGTGTTTATTGTACATTGCCCCACATCGTACAATATACTCTTGGGTTGTCCTTGGATCAATGCAATGCAGGCTGTCCCATCAACTTTACACCAATGTGTTAAATTTGAATTTAAAAATCAGTGGTCACTATCCATGGTGATCCTAGACCCTTTGATATGTGTGCCTTGGCGTAACTCGTTGGAGTTCAATTTTTCCCTGCTCTGTCATCCACACATCCTAATTCTTATTTTTCATCTAAAACTATGAAACGCACACCCATAACTTCATCTATTTCTCCTCGATTAATTTCATCCTCATATATATATCAACAATCTTCTAAACAAACCACTCTAGAACCTCAAAAATACCTTCAATCTACAACCAATCCTTCATGTTCCATCCCTATAATTTCAAAACCTATAGACCCATCTATTAATACCTCCACATTATCTACATCTATCATACCTTCCACATCTAAAGATATAGAGAATGATCCTTCTACATCTTATGCTCTTTCTGATGAACTCTTACCTGATTTATCTCAAATTCTTATATAAAAAAAAACAAATACTTCTATGCAAAATTCCATTATCTTAAATAACTTGTCGCCATCTCCTCATACTTTGTGCCTACCACAACCTATGGGAAGTACTTACCAAGTCGGGAGTTGTGCCTTCATTTATAAAGGATATGATTGGGGAAGAATACCCAGGAACATAAAAACTCATCATGATGGATATGCTCGATGTTATTTTACTAATGAGTATATTAAAGCTAAACCTATAATGCTTAAAATGGGATATAAAGGGAAAGGCTTGGGACCTTTCCAAAATGGCATGAAAGAACCTTTCGAGGTAGAACCGTGGCCTTCCCGCTGTGGTGTGGGCCTATTTCCTAGTAAGGGTCAACCCTTTCCTTTTGAAGATGATGATCAACTCATATGCTATCAAGATTATTTGGATAGGCATGATGATTTGCCTTTAAAAAATCAGCCATTTACATGTAACATGCTATCCATAGCTTACCCTAAAATGATCGCTGAATCCGATGATGAGTTGGAAGGAGATATTTTCCATGATGTCTCCGTTGAAGAGATGTTACACAATGGTTTTTATTTTGATGGTTCTATACCTACTATAGCCCAACTTGAGGCCACGACTCCTCAAGATGAATTATCCAAGTTAACCTTAAAAGAATTACAAGAATTGGGCGTTTCACCCGCCCCACCTAATTTTGAAAGAGATCTACACATGGAAGTAGAAAACGTCATTAAAATTGATATTGGAACTGAGGATAGTCCTCACATGATCAATATTGGATCATAATTAAGTCAAGAAAACCAAGAGAAATACATTGCATTCCTTAAAGAATATGAAGATGTCTTCGCTTGGACATATGAAGATATGCCAGGTCTAGACCCTTCTGTAGTCATGCATCACCTAGTAGTCCATCCGGATGCTAAACCTGTTAAACATAAACTTAGAAAAATGCATCCCAAAGTGGCCTTGCTAGTAAAAGGGGAGTTAGAAAAACTCCTAAATGTTGTCTTTATACAAGCTATTGATTATATCGAATGGATCTCAAATGTAGTTCCAGTCACCAAGAAAGAAGCTACCAAAGTTAGGGTTTGCACAAATTTTAGAGATATTAACACTGCATGCCCTAAAGATGATTTTTCCAAACATGGACCAAATCATTGATTTTACTGTCGGGAGTGGGATGATGTCCTTAATGGATGGATTCTCCGGTTATAATCAGATCAGGATAGCTCCTGAAGATCAGGCTAAAACAACCTTTATTACCCCCTAGGGTACCTTTTGTTGGAAAGTGATGTCATTCGGCTTAAATAACGCAGGTGCAACCTATCAATGAGCTATGACTTATAATTTTCATGATATGATGCATGATATCCTACATGATTATGTAGATGATATTATAGCTCGCTTTATTAATGAAGATAACCATTTAGATGATTTGAGAAAAAAATTTAATCGGTTAAGAGAATATCTTATTCGATTAAATCCAACCAAATGCATATTCGGAGTTAAGTTTGGTAAACTATTAGGGGTTATAGTTTCTTTACATGGTATCGAAATTGACCCTCTTAATATTGTAGCTATCACTGATATACCCGCACCTACCAATATATCTGAATTATGAAGTTTACAAGGTAAGCTTCAAGCTATCCGTCGCTTCATCGATAAGTTGGCGGACAAAACCGGTCCCTTTCTTAATCTCCTTAAGAAGGATGTCCCTTTTAATTGGGATGACGAATGTAAGGAAGCTTTTGAACTTCTCAAGAAATACCTCCTTAACCCACCTGTGCTTTCATCACCTAGATATGATCGCCCATTTCTCCTGTATATTTCAGCTTCAGATTCTGCCTTAGGAGCTATGTTAGCTCAGCTTGATGATGAGAAGAGAGAACGTGCTAATTATTATATTAGCCAAACCTTCACTAGTTATGAAACCAGCTACACAACATTAGAGAAACTATGTCTAGCAGTCATGTTTGCTATGCAAAAATTATGCCATTATATGCTTAGTCAGAGAACCTATGTCATTGCTAAATATGATCCCTTGCGATATCTCATGAGTCGACCTTATTTATCTGGTCACATAGCCAAGTGGGTTCTTGCTCTAAGTGAGTTTGACCTCACGTTCATAGGATAGAAGTTTGTTAAGGGTCAAACCATAGCATATCAATTAGCTGCTGCACCCTTAGAATCTACCCATCCCCTCATCATTGAGTTTCCTGATGAATGCCTTCAATCAGAGGCAGACCATGTTGAACAATGGTCCTTATACTTTTATGGAGCCCGATGCATGAGTGGGGCTGGTGCGGGTATTATTTTAATATCCTCACAAAAACATCTTATTCCTCTATCCTTTAAATTAACATTTTCTTGCACCAATAATATCGTTAAATATGAAGCTCTAATCCTTGGATTACGAGCTGCCTTGGCGATAAAAATTAAGCATCTGTTAATTTTTTGTGATTCTCAACTTGTCATAAATCAAATTAATAAAATTTATCAGACCAGAGATGATAAATTGCACCCATATAAAGCATATGTTTTGCAACTATTATCCTTGTTTGATACAGTTACTTTGGAAGCTATTTCGCGAACTAGCAACCGTGCAGCTGACGCTATGGCCGCAGCTGCATCTCTTCTGCCCTTGGAGTTAGATGACGAATATGCCACCATCCTTATTTGTCAGCTCCAAGAAAATGCTTCAAATAAGTCATTCTTAGAGCCTTTGGATGTGTTTCTAATCAATGAAACTACTCCTGAACCTTGGTATATAGATATATTTGATTTTCTTCAACATGGGACTTTCCCTACCAATTCTAATAGAAACCAACGTCGGTTATTACGTAGACGAGCAAGTTGATTTGTAATAATTGGAAATATTTTATATAGGAGATATTTTGAAGGTATCCTATTGAGATGTTTGAATCTAGAAGAATCCAAATCAGCCTTGAGTGAAGCCCACGATGGATCTTGTGGAGGACACTTCAGTGGTAGTGTCATTGCTAAAAAGCTTCTTAGGATAGGATACTTTTGGCCTACCATGGAGAATGATGCACATGATTATGTGCACCATTGCAACAAGTGCCAAAAACATGCTGACATTGTCCATGCCCCTGCACAAGAACTACAGGCTATTTCATCTCCTTGGCCCTTTTCAAAATGGGGCTTAGACATCATTGGCAAAATTAATCTTGTGTCATCTGATTGACACAAATTCATCATAACCGCCATCGAGTATTTCACAAAGTGGGTTGAAGCTATGCCTTTAGCTTCCTACACTGGCACACAAGTCTATAAATTTATTTTTAATCAAATCATTTGTAGGTTTGGAATTCCCGCAAATCTCATCTCAAACAATGGAACTTGTTTCAAAAATAAAGATGTTAAAAAATTATGCCAAAAATATAAGATTCAACATCGCTGGTCCACTCCCTATTATCCTCAGGGTAATGGTCAAGTAGAAGCATTTAACAAAACCTTAATCAAGATTCTCAAAAGATTGGTAAATAAATCTAGCCGTGACTAGCACATTCAATTATATCCAGCCTTGTGGGCCTATCGAACTAGTGTTCGAACCCCCACTGGAACTTCACCTTTTGTTTTGGTTTATGGTGCTGAAGTCATTTTTCCATTTGAATTAGAATTTCCTTATTTGGCTCTACTACTTAAAGATACCGATTTAGGATATGAATATCGAGCTGGCAGATTTAGTCAGCTGGAACTCCTCGATGAAAAATGCATCAATGCTTTGGAGCATCTCCGCGCCTACCAAAACAAGCTTAAAAGATTATATGCTAAAAAAGTTTGTCATCGATCCTTTGAGATCGGCGACCTTGTTTTAAAAGAAAATAAAAAAAATACTAATGCAACTAAAGACCTTAAAGGTAAATTTGAGCCCAACTGGCTTGGACCCTACATTATCACTGCTAAATTTGAATCGGAAGCATACACATTATCTACCTTGGATGGTAAAGAACTTAAAGAACCTATGAATATTATGCATCTTAAACGTTACTATGTATAAATTTGGTCATTTCATCCTTGTATATATTTGTTTAAAATATTTCAAAATCACTATCTTATATTTCTTTCAATTTATAAATTTAAAAAATACCAAAAACATTCAAAATCATCAAAATATTCAAAACTATTTGTTGTATTTATTTATGGCACTTGCTAATTCTTTCAAAAACAAACAAAAATAATCAAAATAAAAACATCAATATTCTTGACTCTTCTGAAACCAAAACAAAAAGAATGAAAGAAAGAGAGAGTCAAAATTATCAAACTCCTCAAAAATGTTTGTTGTATATTCTTGAAGTATTGTAGTTATATTTTCAAATTATTTTGGATAAATTAGCATTTATTTGGAATCCCTCACTTTTGGAAACACAAAAATAAATATCTTGATTTTATCTGCCATGATTACTAATCTCTCTTATATCAAAGTCCACAAAATTCATTTAAATAAAGTTTGAGCACAGAGAATTGATCTTGTTATTTACTTAAACCAAGCACATCCTTTCACAATAAAATGATTATATTTGTAATGTCCATGCTATGCTACATAGTAGAAGTGGTTTCTTGAGCGAAAAGTTTCCCCTGCTATCCTATCATGCACATGGTCTATAATCTTTGAGAATTGGCAAAAGGACAAGCTCACCCCTACCCAGAATAAAAATACCTTGCTCTATAGCTAATCCAAGCAATTATCCCTAGCATAGGAAGAAAAGCAAAGTTCAAGAAAAAGAGAAAAAAAAAAAAAAGTTATTTTATATCATTACAGCAATGCTCCAAATATTATCTCCAAAAGAAAGCAAAAATACAAAAGAAAAGAAAAAATACAAAAGAAAGCAAAAGCAAAAGTAATAAAATCCCTTTCTATACCCTTTGAAAAGAAAAGAAGGGTTGATGAGCTTGAATCCCTGGAATTCTCAATTATTCAAAAACTGTGAGGTAAGCCCCATAACAGGTGGTTTGTGCCCAACTTGCTTGGCCTTGGGTAACTCCTAGCGTGGTGATATGTCCGTCACATTAGTGGCCTTCTTTTGTACAGACCTATGTCTGCTTATGGATTAGCTTTCTCTTGATAATCTGACTTACATAGTAGTCTGGTATGGTTATATGCATCTAAATCATGGTTAATAAACACTTATTTGATTAATTCAAATCACTTGTATCAAATTATCTTGCTCAAAACTGGTCAATGCACAAAGCAATTGCACACACATTTGTATTTGAGATATTTTGTGTATCATTATGATAAATCAAGATTGGAAATGAACTCACATATGCACATGGGATTCCTTATAAATCTAACTTTTGTCTTCAAGATACTTTGAAATATTTTTGCAAATTGTCTAGAATAATTTCATTTTTTTTTTTTAATTATTATTTGAGAATAGTTGTTTAGTATAAAGACAACTACATGCATTACCAAAAAAATCAAAATTTATTTCAAAATCATACAATCAAAACACACACACACACACACACACACACACACACACACACACACACACACACACATATATATATATATATATATATATATATATATATATATATATATATATATATTGTCGACTTTTGTGACAACGGTATAGTTCCAAAACCAAAATTGGAATTTTATGCCTAGTGCAAGTCCTCATCTTCATATTTTCTATTTATTAAAAATCAACCATGCAATAAAACTATCTCTTTTTGGATTTCGTGATGATGGTATAAGTTTATACCTAAATATTCTATGCCTAGCGCAAACCATTGTACCAATTTTTATTTCCCATTTATTTAAAATCATAAAAACATATGACTTAAATCATTATGTTACACAATTATGCTTTCAAAAGAACGAACCTTATTACTATTTCATGTCATTTTGTCAACATGCAAAATTTGCAATGATGGTATAATTCCTAGGGAATTATTCAAAATTTTTATCACACTTAGGAATTTATGCCTAGCAAAAATCATTTTAACATTATTTCATGCATAATATTTTTATGAAAATCTGAAAACAAACCATCATCATCATCATTTGCATCATCACAACAAAAGTCTTAAGACAGTCTCTTAAGCACTCTTTTCCTTTTAACAATATTTCTATACTGGGATTAGCTTGACGACCGAGTGAGCGACGACTCCATGAAATGGTCTATAATAGCGACAATTTTCTTTGAAATTATTGTTAAAAGTCTTTTTATTTTTTTTATCAAATCATCACATCACAAACAACCAATTTGTTCTATCAGATTATTTCATTTAAATTTTAAAGCATTCATTAAAAACCATACATATTTCCAAACGACATAATTACATGAATCATCAAACCATCAATCACATCAAAAACATTAAAGCATCGTAAAAACACATAAGACAAGTCATATGATCAAAAATATCTCATCTATATATATAAAATATATGTACATCATATCAAAACCTGGATTGGTATGCCATAATCTATATCTTGGCATACTCAATCCTCTCAATCATATATCCTCTATGTCGTGTCTCGAGAACCCCTCGAGCTCTCAACCTCATCTCCTCCCCTACCTTGAGGTGGAGGAGGTGGCCCCATCGCCGTCCATGCGGTACCATGAGTCTTGGATGCTGATCGTGATGATGTCCTACATGACCCCATCACGACAAGCTCTACAATATGAGCTGGTAATGGCACCCTCTTCTCTGCTGGAACCACTTGGTAATATAGAGCCTGATAGAACTATAAAAATGAACAGTAACAAATGAATTAGGGTTTTACCCTATTTTTCTTAATTTTATTCTAAACACTTAAACATTTTTTAAAAAAATTTTCTTTTCCACGTTTTTACCTCAAACGTTCGATTTGGGTAAAAAAACGGAGGGGGCACCATAGTAAGCTGTCATACAATTCGACCTAGAATCGTCGCCTAAAAATGGGAATAATTTTTACTTTCTCATAAATTGATAAGAACTCATCTTTAACGCATTTTCTTCGGAAAATTCGCTAAAGAGGGGGCAAAATGTAGCACCCTAAATTGGCGCAGTAAAATCTTAATAATTACAATTACTCTAGTAAATATTCAAATTCAAATTTTAACCCCCTAAACCGCTCCCAAACCATCGCCTAATCCGTTTCCTCGTTTCCTATGCCATTTTTAGAGGTTGTTTTGACCGTTTGATGATATCGTCGTCAATCAAACGATATCGCCTCAGATCGGACGATTTCATCTGGGATAGGACATCCAGATGATCTTGTCCCAAAACTAATTTTTCATAATTAGTCTCTTTTCCAACGACATCTTTAATCCAGGCAGAAGCATGTCTGCATCGTTAGAGACCCTCCTCGTTGGAGATCTCCCAAATTGGGATGATCTCCAACCTCCTAACCTCCCTCCTAAGCCTATTTAAACTTAGGACCTCCCCTTGGCATCCCCCTGGCTGAATTTTCTTGTAAGTCGACCTTCACACGCATTAGAATAATCTGTGTTACCATCTACATTTGTTGCATCCAATTTTCTTGCAAGAACCTTGTCATTTTTTAGTCGAAGCAAGCTTACATCATCGCAGATGATCCTGTTCAGATCGGAGGCGATTTTGTCAAATTAGAGACGATTTCGACTGCAACCATCATTTGGGGCAATCAGTGCCTAGAGTTTGCATTTTTCCCTTTCCATCTGCTGTTTTATTCTGCAACTAGCTAGTTTATTTATTATTTTCTACTATTCTGCATCTTGGAGTTCACCCATATAGCTTAATTGCATAATAAAGTCATGATTAGCTATTAAAGTATTGCAACTCACTCGCATTTCTATTTGGGATTATTTGTTAACATCCTTATTGTCATTTTACATCATTATCCTCTATTAGCATTGCTGCATTTTTTGTATTTTGTGTCTATTTCCCTGTTTGTAGGTCTCTGAAAAATTCGTCAGATCTCAGACGATCCTACAAGTCGAAGATGATTTCATCAAATTCCAGATGATCCTGTCTGCTTCAAGAATCAGAATCTCCACAGACATCCAGATCAGGTATGGTTCTGTAATTTAGCTCTTTCTCTCTGTTTTTGTTCATATTTGTTTGCTGTATTTCATCTAGTCTGCATTTTCATAATAGAACAACTTAGATTCATTTGGCCGAACCTAGGACCCAAATGTTTAAAGCTAAAACTGAACACATTAAACACATTCCCAACCTAGGCATGAAAACTACCATTCAAACGTTTCCTGGTGAACCCACCATCCGTCGAAAAATCACCATAATACACCTCCCCCGAGAGACGGTACCTTCGCAAGGCCTCTCAGTCCAAGGTATCGTGCCATCCTTTTTACATCCCCCTTTCGGGCATGGATCCTATAGCCTGAAGGTAAGGGTGTGAAAAATTTGGAGCGATACAGGTTAAAATAAGATTACAATAACAAAGTCCATCTAAGATACTTTGAGGTTGGTGGTCTTGTGTTGAAAGAGAACCAATAGAATTCAAATCTTTTGCTAGAACTACAAGATAAATTTATGGCTAATTTATTAGTTCCTTATATCATCTCTAAGAAGATTGGACCTAGGAAATATCGCTTAACATCACTTTAAGGGGTTGAAGAGCCTGAACCTCTCAACATCCTTCATCTTAAAGTGTTCTATGCCTAAAACCATTAAAAGGATCCAAAGGCATATGTAAGCCCTTTTGTCATTCCATAAAAGGATCCAAAGGAATATAAATCCTTTGGTCAAATAAAAATTGTAAAAATTCATAAAAATTAAAAAAATAATAAAATCTAAAAACATTGCATTTCATTTTACATTTATTCATCTCATTTGCATTTTGCACTCTCATTTTTCATATGCATTCATTTAATTGTATTGCATTTAGGCATTTCCATCCATTTCACTTACATTAGGATAGGTTGTGTTTACAATATTACAAAAAACACTATGTTTGTGTTTCAATCTTACATCTATGCATTATAATCATCACACATCACCCTTGTGATTAATTGTGTTTTTTAACACAACCCTTCTTGTTGCTATGAAGAATATACTAGGGTTTTAGGTCATTCAACCATACCTAGTGGTCTTCTCAAGAGTTGGTAGAAAGCTTGCTTTGCTTTTGTAGATGAGGTCTAGTTTTGATAGCACTTAGAATATAAAAATCCTATCACTAATCAAAAGTATTTTAACAATCCTACTTAGGGTAAGGAAGGATGAACGCTACAAAAGTGGTCCGGGTCACCTTAGGCAAAAGTTTTTGTTACTTGATAATTTTGTGAGGAGCAGTGGTCTATAGTAGAGGTCATTGGAAAAATGAAAATATCACCCCATACCCAAAGAGATCACTTTCTTAAATCAAAACGAGAAAAATCCTAGAGTCAAATCCTATCCCTTGCCAAAAAAAAATGTATATACAAAATAAACAGTGATTTTTGTCAATAAATATTAGCAAGTATCCCAATACATTAAAAAAAATGGGGTGAGCTTTAATCCATGGAATGGTAAATACTCAAAGCCATGGAGTGATCCCCAACACAATAATGGGATGAATTAATCTCACCTAACATTGGGGTAGGTCTAGCAAGTCAGAAGTGAGCTAGCTTTAGGTGGTTCGGATTGCCTAGTGGTCTAGTCTAACTAAATCCAAACCTAGGATCGGATAGACATTTGAGGATCCCCAATACAGTAATGGACTAAATGAATCCCACTTGGCATTGGGGTATGCTTATGCCTTATCTAATATATTCATTTGCACACATAGCGGTAATGAATAGCTTGGTGTTTCAGAGTGAAAACTTTATTTTTTAGAATTCTAGTATAGTGATTAATACAACTTTTGATAAGTCAACTAGGGTGTTTGAGTTTCATGAAAAACCTCAAAAATTCCCAAATAGCAACAATCAAATCACAATCATCAAGGATCAAATTTCTCTTTATAATATTTTGTTTATTAAGGACTGGTCATAATATAGGTTAGATACTATATGGATGTTAAAAATGATATTTAAACGACCACTGACTATGTTACACATATTATTTTAACTTGTAAAAGCTTATGGATAGAAAAAATATATATTGACATAGTGCACATGGTTGATTAATTGATTAATCCTTATGATAAGATATATCAATTACAATTCATGATTGTTATACATTCTGTGGTGTCATCCAATAGATTGTTAAAATCATATTGCATTCATACATTATGTTTTAAGTGATTAAAGCATACATGTCCATTTACAAAAAATCATCATCATGAAAATTATGCAGTACATACATGGCATGAATCATGTCATAGCATCATAAATTAAATGCATACAAATACAAAAATCTAGACATGCATTTAACACCAAACATTGCATTCATAGACATTCATCATAAGTAGTCCATTTAAGCACATATATCACTGCATCTAATCATACATCACATAGTTATCTAGTGCATGTCATATATACATCACATCATATAGCATAAAATAAACATAACACATCCACGTTGCATCCATATACATCTCATAAAAATAAAATAAATAAAAACTACAAATATGATGAGTCTCAAATGTCATATCATATATATATGTGTGTGTGTGTGTGTCCATAAAGAGTACACCGACATATGTAAAAAATTCTTGTAGGCTACAACTGTGTAGGTCCTCGACCTTACACTCAAAAATTGTACAATATATATAAAAGTTTCATACTAAGTAGCACCTGCATCCCTAGTCTGTGAGGCTCCACCATCGCCTCCACCCTCCCTGTGAGTCTTCCTGGAACTGGCACCTGAGGTCCTCTCATATCTATGCATCCAATGATTTGAGTGAGCTGAATATTATCCTATCTTCTTGGTCTGAGTCCTTTGAGATATTGGAGCTATGGACCTCTCCCAAATCTCACCCCTAAGTAGCTCAATCTCTCCTAACAATCTAGTGATGTAGGTATCATATGATGATCGATCGCTAATGTGTCATTGCACTAGAACCCGTAGTCTCCTAATCTCTGCCATCAAGTCCACCACTACTAGTCCCTATACTACTAGAATTTCTAGAACTAATGGAGTAGTTGAAGCCACTAGAATAACCTGTGAATATGAGGGGTCTCCCCTCATAGACCTGAGTGAGTCATGCTCTACAATCATAGCATCTAGCTAAAACTGTAGGAGGATGTGTTGCCCTATAATCCTTTGGATATCTATCTTTGCCATGGTAATCTATGCATGGATATTTGTCTTCTCCTCTACATAGATGCACCATTGATTTGTTGAGCAAGGTGTTGCAAGAAGGTTGTCATTGTTGTCAACACAGGCAGTTAGATCCAAGGATGCAGTGGGTAGACAGATCAGAAGTCATTCAGATGCAGAAGATAGAAAAAATTCGAAGAAAAAGACAAGTTAGAAAACTGTCGCGATATCGCGACATGTTTTCTGTCGCGATTTCGCGACAAGTCGGAGGAGAGAGAAAGCGCAGCCAAAAATGTCACGATATCACGACAAGCGTGAGGAGAGAGAAAGGAGGACAGAAAAATGTCACTTGATTATTCCGTGACAAGTCGTGAGGAGAGAGAAGGCACAGTCTAAAATGTCATGATTTCATGACAAGTCGGAGGAGAGAGAAGGCGCAAGGCAAACTGTCGTGATTTCGTGACATGTCGGAGGCCAAGAAGCTAAGTTGAGAAACTGTAGCGATTTCGCTACATGTTGAATTTTTGCTGGAATATGCAGGGATAAAGTGTTAAGTAAAAAGGTTGTAGCGATTTCGCTACGAGTTGCAAAGGCACGAAGTAAAGGTGTAGCGATTTTGCTACGAGTTGCAAAGGCACAAAGTAAAAGTGTAGCGATTTCGCTACGAGTTGCAAAGGCACAAAGTAAAGGTGTAGCGATTTCGCTACGGGTAAAAGTTGCGCAAAACAAAGGTGTAGCGATTTCGCTACAAGGTGAAAATGCTCAACACGAAGGTGTAGCGATTTCGCTACAGGTCTAAAGTGCAGAACTCAAAGGTGCAGCGATTATGCTTCAAGTCGAAAGTGTAAGGCACAAAAGTGTAGCGATTTCGCTACGAGTCAATATTTCACGGGTAAAAGCAAAGTTGAAAGCACAAGGCACTAAGTTGTAGCGATTTCGCTACTGCATAAAGCTAGGATTGTACGGAAGCCGAAAGCGTCACGATTTCGCGACAAGAATGATGATGACGTCAGCGAAAGCTGAAAGTGTCACGATTTCACGAGAGGGTGCAAGGAAAGCCTGAAGCAAGCATCATGATTTCATGACAAGAATGATGATGACGTCAGAAAAAGCTGAAAGTGTCACGATTTCACGATAGGGTGCAAGGAAAGCTTGAAGCGAAGCGTCGTGATTTTGTGACAACATTAAGGATGACGTCAGCAAAAGTTCGAAGTGTCACGATTTCATGACATGAACGGTGGGAAAGCCTTCAAAGGCCAAAACGGTCACGATTTCGCGACAGCAAGGGCATGAAGGCGTACGGCTACAAAATATGTCACGATATCATGACATGTTAGTATTTCATGGCAACAGCAACAGAAAGGTGACAGAGGTGGCAGCAGCATTTGAGGTCGACAAGTTGAATCGAGGCCGATAATTTTTAGGGTTTTAAAGCCGACATTGTCAAGAGTTTTATAGCGGACATTTTTAGGGTTTCAAAGCCGACATTATCAAGGGTTTTACAGTGGACTTTTTAGGGTTTTAAAGCCGACATTGTCAAGGGTTTTACAGCAGACGTTTTTAGGGTTTGAAGCCGACAATTGCTAGGGTTTTACAATGGACATTTTTAGGGTTTGCTATCGACAATCACCAGGTTCAAGCAGCCAAAAAATTCTAGGGTTGAAGTCGACATCATTAGGGTTTGCAGCCGACGTCCTAGGGTTACAGCCGACGATGATTGATTTTGAATTCTCTTCTATAAAAAGGGGGTTGTTGCAAGGTTAAAGGAGCGAGTAGTGTGGAATGTGCGAAACAAGTTCGTGTTGAGTAGAGAGCAAGTCGTTTCGACTCAGAGCATGAGCAAAGTGATAGTTCTTTGGAGATGCAGTAAAGAGTGTGTTGCGATGAGATAATATGCGATTGCGCAAGTGAAGTTCGGTTGAGGAGAAAGTCGTAGTTCGAATCTGCACGTCGTGATTGCATGGATGAAAGGCGCAATGTGTAGAGATGGAGTTCTAAGTTAACGCGCAAATAGCAGAAGTGATCGATCTCCAGATTGCAGCAGAGAGTGCGAAGAAGTTCAGAGAAGCGGTCGGATAGTGCGAATCGTGTTGCGCAGAAGCAGCAGAATGCAGAAAAATAGCAGACTGTGAGAAATGAGGTGAAAGTTTTATTCTGTAATCTTTATTATTGTTTTCCAAGTTGTAGCTTGGCACAAGGGGTTGGTGCCTCTTTCCAGTAGGTGCTGGTAAAATAGGAGTTGGTGCTCCATTCTGTTGAAGCAGATAAAGTTAAGGGGTTGGTGCTCCTTCCAGTTGGTGCTGGTAAAGGATTATGTAAAGTTGTAGCTTTGCATTGACTGGATTTGGATGGTAGTCCAAGCAGTCATTTTTGAGGAGTAGCCACATTGGTGAACCTCGTTAAATTGTCGTGTTATGTGTGATGCTTTCTTGATGCATTTAGTATCTCTCTTATCTGCTTTAAACTGCTACTGGATTTAAAACTAATTATTTTTAGAAGTTTTTAAAGAACACACTGATTCACCCCCCCTCTCAGTGTCATTGTGATTACAACAATTGGTATCAGAGCCAAGTACCTGAACAAGCTTAAACAGCTAAGGTGATCTTGGAAGTTACGCAATGGCAAGTGGTGAAGGTTTCTCCTCGAACAAAGCACCATTGTTTGATGGGACTAACTATGCATTCTAGAAAATTAGAATGCAGACATATCTCAGTGCTTTGGGTTTTGACATCTGGGGTGTAGTAGTTAATGGTTACAAAGCTCCTGCCATCGCTCCAATAGACACGACTGGTAAAAAGGCATTTGAATATGATTCAAAAGCAAAAAATGCCATCATGTGTGGACTAGTGGACAGTGAGCTAGTCAAGGTCATAAATTGTGAATCAACAAAAGATATATGGGATAAACTAGAGAACATCCATGAAGGAGATGATAGGATCAAGGAGGCCAAGCTTCAAGCACATCGAGCTCAATACGAATCTTTAAAGATGGACAATGATGAGAACATAGAGACCTTCATGCAAAGAGTCAATGGGATCACCAATTCAATCAGAGGTCTCGACGAAGAATTAACCGATGCTGCTATCGTGAAAAAGGTATTAAGATCGCTCCCTCCTAGATTTGATTCTAAAGTCTCTGCCATAGAAGAAGCCAAAGATCTAAATAGTTTTAGTATGGATGAGATGCATGGTTCTTTGACTGCTTTTGAAATGAGAATAGGAAGGTCTAATCCCACAGATAGAGAAGCAACTTTCAAAGCCCTAAAAGGCAAAAGCACAAAACAAGAGTCTGAAGAAGAGGATGCTTCAGATGAAATGGAAGCAAATTTTGTCAGAAAGTTGAGAAAAGGAAAAGGAAAATACAAAGGAAAGCTACCTTTTAAATGTTTCAATTGTGGAGGCATTGGACACTTTGCTATCAAATGTCCTCTCCATGACAAGAACAAAGGTGAAGAAACTCAGCATCAAGAAAGAAGTGAATGGAGGAAGAAAACTAACTTCAGAAAAGGCAATTTCAAAAAGAAAAGCTTTATCTCCCGAAATGCAGAATCTTCAGAGGACAGTTCTAGTGAAGACTCTGAAGAAGGAACAGGTGAGGCTCTCTTTATGGCGTTTGAAGTAGAAGAATCAGAAGAGGCAGAAAACACACAAAAGAGAGAAGGAATGAACTCTGAAGTATCTATTGAAATAGGTGAGGCTGAAGTTGATTTAGAAGGTGAGCTGGTTTCTGCTCTTATGGAATGGAAATCTGAGAAAAGAAAGAATAAAAAATTGTTAAGGAAGCTTGAGGATGCAAATGATATTATAGCCAGTCTAAAGACACAGACAGAAGAGTACAAGAAAATGTCCGAAGATCTTGAAGTACAGGTAACCATGAAGATAGATTACTCGTTGCAAATTGGAAGAAGAAAATGTTAGTCTTCGAATACAGATACAAGAGCTGGATCGAAAAATTAGCTGTCATTTAAAACGTGATGAAAGTTCGATGAAGCTGGACAAAATCCTAAGCAATCAAAGACCCACAGGTATCAAATTCGGTCTGGGTTTTACTGAAGGAGAATCATCAAGTGGACCAAAGGCAAGCAATGTTGAAAGTGAAAAGAGTAAAGACAAGAAACAGGTTGTGGAAAGAAAAACAAATCAGGCAAAAGAAAGTTGTAATGCCAGTCCTGAAATAGCAGCTGACAATGATGGCTTCACCAAGGTCACACATCAGAAGAAAAGAAGATCTAAGGCTCCTGCAACAACTTGGCCAAGACCATCTTTCAGGTTCAATCATTATTTCTATGGTTTCTATTTTAAATGTAATGGTTATGGGCATAAAATTGTTGACTGCAAGTACAATATAGGTTCAAGAAGTTTCACTAGTAGAAATGCTTTTGCTCCTCTAATGAGTTATGCAGTAGAATGCTTTAAGTGTCACAACTTTGGGCATATTGCTAGAAACTATCGTAGTATTTCTGTTTCATATCAATCTCAGAAAAGAAGAAGTCAACCATATAGGGCAAAACAAAATAGAATTTCTTCTGAAGGATATGTGCAAGATTCTGAAAAGGGGAAATCCCAGCTAGAACCCAACACCACAGTTAAAACAGAATGGAAACAAAAAGAACAGCTCAGGAAAGAACAAGAATCTTTAATAGTGCAGACAGCTTTTAGAGCTCAGAATAAATATGTACCGTGGATTCTTGACAGTGGTTGCTCAAGTCATATGACAGGTGATAAACAGAAATTTGAAAATCTACAGAAATATGAGGGTGGTTCTGTGAAGTTCGGCAATAATGATGGAGCCAAAATAATAGGTAAAGGATCTATCAAAATTAGTGAAGGGAAAATCAAGTCAGAAGAAGTTTTATATGTGGATGGTTTGAAACATAACCTGTTAAGTGTGAGTCAAATCTGTGATAAAGGACATGAAGTGGTTTTCAAGAAGCAGGGTTGTGAAGTCAAAAAAATAAACAACGGGAAATTGATAGCAACCGGCTCAAGGACGTCTGGCAACCTGTACACACTCTCAGAATTTTTAGAAGGTATGTGCTTCATTGGACAAGAAGAAGAGAACTCGTTGTGGCATAAGAGGCTTGGACACATAAGTTTTGATAATTTGGTGAAAATCAGCTCTAAACAAGCAGTGAGAGATATTCCAACCATTAAGAAACCTTCAAATAGTGTTTGTGCTTCATGTCAGAAGGGAAAGCAAACCAGGGTTTCATTTAAAACAAAAGAATATCACACTAGCAGGCCTTTGGAACTCATTCATACAGACTTATGTGGACCCATGAGGACTCAAAGCATAAACGACGACAAATACTTTATGTTGTGTATCGATGATTATTCCAGAATGACATGGATATTCTTCCTAAAAGATAAAACAGAAGCTTTTGAAATGTTCAGAACCTTCAAACAACTAGTTGAGAATGAAACAGGAAAAAGGATTAAATGCTTGCGATCAGACAGAGGAGGAGAATTCATTTCGAATGAATTTACGGAATACTATGAAAAATATGGTATCAGGAGACAATATTCAGCAGACTGAACTCCTCAGCAAAATGGTGTAGTAGAGAGGAAAAACAGAACTATACAGGAAATGGCACGCACCATGTTGGCAGAAAACAAAATAGCAGATAGATTCTGGAAAGAAGCAGTTCACACAACAGTATACATTCAAAACAGGTATATGTTAAGAACTCATGAATGCAAAACACCGTATGAGTTGTGGTTTGGTAGAAAAGCAACAACAAAACATCTCAAAGTATTTGGTTGTAAGTGCTACATCAGAAAAACTGATGACAACCTTGGAAAGTTTGAAGATAGAGCAGATGAAGGTGTTTTTGTTGGTTATTCTCCACATAGCAAAGCTTACAAATGCTACAACAAGAGACTCAAGAAAATTGTGGACAGTGCAGATGTTAAATTCGATGAAGGGAGGAAACAAATAGTTAACTTTCAAGAAAACTATCCAATCTACGAAGAAGTCATTGAAGGAGATGAAGTGCATGGTACAAAAAATACGTCTACGATTGATGCAGATAACTTATCAGATGACTCAGAGGTACAAGAAAATAGAAAATTCAAAATGGGCAGCTGGCAGAAAAATCATCCTAGAGACCAAATAATTGGAGATCCCATAGCTGGCATTCAGACAAGAAAGAAAGTAATAAGTAATTACTCTCTTTTATCCAACATTGAGCCCAAAAACATAGATGAAGCAAGCAAAGATGATAGTTGGATGAAGGCAATAAATGAAGAGCTAGATCATATTGAAAAGAACAGAACCTGGGAACTAGTACCTAGACCTGCAAATAAGAATGTAATAGGCACCAAATGGATATTTCAAAATAAATTAAATGAAGACGGTCAGGTCATTAGAAATAAAGCAAGACTGGTTTGCAAAGGCTATGCACAAGTCGAAGGCATTGATTTTGAAGAGACTTTCGCACCAGTGGCCAGACTAGAAGCTATTAGAATGTTTCTGGCACTAGCAGTTCACAAGAACTTCAGAGTTTATCAGATGGATGTAAAATCTGCATTTTTAAATGGGAAACTTGAAGAAGAGGTCTATATTGAACAACCAGATGGCTTTCAAATCAGTGAAGATCCTAACCTTGTCTTGCAAATTAAAGAAAGCACTGTATGGATTAAAACAAGCACCACGGGCATGGTATGCTAGGCTAGATAATTATCTCTCTCAACAGGGATTCAAGAAAGGTTTAGTGGACAGTAATATGTATGTGAAAACAGAAGGTGGGCATCTCATTGTTCTTGTTGTCTATGTGGATGATATCATATTTGGCAACAACAAAGATGAATCGTGTAAAGACTTAGCAAACAAGATGCAGAATGAATTTGAAATGTCAATGATTGGTGAACCTGTCTTACTTTCTGGGGCTACAAGTTAATCGGAATGAGAAAGGTATATTCATTTCTCAAATCAAATATGTGAAAGAAATGCTAAAGAGGTTCACTATGGAGGACTCAGTAAGCCATCAAGACTCCCATGACAACAAGCTGCAAGTTGAGTAAAGAAGACAAATCTCCACCTGTAGATCAAACCATGTATAGATCAATGATAGGAAGCTTACTATATTTAACTGCAACCAGACCTGATATTCTGCAGCAGTTTGCATGGTAGCCAGATTTCAGGCCAGTCCCAAAGAGACTCATGTAACAGTAGTTAAAAGGATTTTTCGGTATCTCAAAGGCACCATGGAGTATGGGTTGTGGTATCCAAAAGGCAAATATTTCACTCTTATATCATATTCAGATGCAGATTGGGCTGGATGTGTTGATGACAGAAAGAGTACCAGTGGAGGAGCATTCTATTTGGGGGACAGATTGGTTGCATGGCACAGTAAGAAGCAAGAGTCAGTTTCTTTATCTACAGCTGAGGTAGAATATATTGCAGCAGCAACATGTTGCACACAAGTCTTGTGGATGAAACAAACCTTGAAAGATCTAGGTATTAATTTTAGTGAACCAATATCAGTAAAGTGTGACAACACCAGTGCAATCAACATTTCTAAGAATCCAGTAATGCACTCACGGACAAAGCACATAGCTATAAGGTATCATTTCTTGAAAGAAAAAGTTGCAGAAGGAGAAGTTAAATTGGACTATGTCCCAACTACAGAACAGGTAGCAGATATTTTTACAAAACCTTTGCCCAAGGAAGTATTTGAGTATCTTCGAAGCAAATTAGGAGTAGTCACACTTCCTAAGAAGTGACTAGCTACAGGGATCACTTTCTCAGGGGGAGCATTTGAGTATTTGAGGATGGACTCAAGGGGAGTCAAATTGTGCCTGAGAAGTGTGAGGATGGACTCAGGGAGAGTCTGCAGCAGCCCTTTGGTATTATTGACAAAGGGGGAGAAGAGTTACAGGAATGTATACAGGTGTTGCCAACAATTCCAAAGGGGGAGATTGTTGAGCAAGGTGTTGCAAGAAGGTTGTCATTGTTGTCAACACGAGTAGTTAGATCCAAGGATGCAGTGGGTAGACAGATCAGAAGTCATTCAGATGCAGAAGATAGAAAAAATTCGAAGAAAAAGACAAGTTAGAAAACTGTCGCGATATCGCGACATGTTTTCTGTCGCGATTTCGCGACAAGTCGGAGGAGAGAGAAAGCATAGCCAGAAATGTCATGATATCACGACAAGTCAGAGGAGAGAGAAGGTGCACTCAAAAATGTCATGATATCGTGACAAGTCGGAGGAGAGAGAAGGCGCAATCAAAAATGTCACGATTTCATGACAAGTCAGAGGAGAGAGAAGGCGCAATCAAAAATGTCATGATTTCATGACAAGTCGGAGGAGAGAGAAGGCGCAAGGCAAACTGTCATGATTTCGTGACATGTCGGAGGCCAAGAAGCTAAGTTGAGAAACTGTAGCGATTTCGCTACATGTTGAATTTTTGCTGGCAGATGCAGGGAGAAAGTGTTAAGTAAAAAGGTTGTAGCGATTTCGCTACGAGTTGCAAAGGCACAAAGTAAAGGTGTAGCGATTTCGCTACGAGTTGCAAAGGCACAAAGTAAAAGTGTAGCGATTTCGCTACGAGTTGCAAAGGCACAAAGTAAAGGTGTAGCGATTTTGCTACGGGTAAAAGTTGCGCAAAACAAAGGTGTAGCGATTTCGCTACAAGGTGAAAATGCTCAACACGAAGGTGTAGCGATTTCGCTACAGGTCTAAAGTGCAGAACTCAAAGGTGCAGCGATTATGCTTCAAGTCGAAAGTGTAAGGCACAAAAGTGTAGCGATTTCGCTACGAGTCAATATTTCACGGGTAAAAGCAAAGTTGAAAGCACAAGGCACTAAGTTGTAGCGATTTCGCTACTGCATAAAGCTAGGATTGTACGGAAGCCGAAAGCGTCACGATTTCATGACAAGAATGATGATGACGTCAGCAAAAGCTGAAAGTGTCACGATTTCACGACAGGGTGCAAGGAAAGGCTGGAAGCCGAAGCGTCATGATTTCACGACAAGAATGATGATGACATTAGCAAAAGCTGAAAGTGTCATGATTTCATGACAGGGTGCAAGGAAAGTTGTTGGAAGCCGGAAGCGTCGTGATTTCATGACAACATTAAGGATGATGTCAGCAAAAGTTTGAAGTGTCACGATTTCATGACATGAATGGTGGGAAAGCTTTCAAAGGCCAAAATGGTCACGATTTCATGACAGCAAGGGCATGAAGGCGTACGGCTACAAAAAGTGTCACGATATCATGACATGTTAGTATTTCATGGCAACAGCAACAGAAAGGTGACAGAGGTGGCAGCAGCGTTTGAGGCCGACAAGTTGAATCGAGGCCGATGATTTTTAGGGTTTTAAAGCTGACATTGTCAAGAGTTTTACAGTGGACATTTTTAGGGTTTCAAAGCCGACATTATCAAGGGTTTTACAGTGGACATTTTTAGGGTTTTAAAGCCGACATTGTCAAGGGTTTTACAGCAGACGTTTTTAGGGTTTGAAGCCGACAATTGCTAGGGTTTTACAGTGGACATTTTTAGGGTTTGCTACCGACAATCACCAGGTTCAAGCAGCCAAAAAATTCTAGGGTTGAAGTCGACATCATTAGGGTTTGCAGTCGACGTCCTAGGGTTACAGTCGACGATGATTGATTTTGAATTCTCTTCTATAAAAAGGGGGTTGTTGCAAGGTTAAAGTGAGCGAGAAGTGTGGAATGTGCGAAACAAGTTCGTGTTGAGCAGAGAGCAAGTCGTTTCGATTCAGAGCGTGAGCAAAGTGATAGTTCTTTGGAGATGCAGTAAAGAGTGTGTTGCGATGAGATAATATGCGATTGCGCAAGTGAAGTTCGGTTGAGGAGAAAGTCGTAGTTCGAATCTGCACGTCGTGATTGCATGGATGAAAGGCGCAATGTGTAGAGATGGAGTTCTAAGTTAACGTGCAAATAGCAGAAGTGATCGATCTCCAGATCGTAGCAGAGAGTGCGAAGAAGTTTAGAGAAGCGGTCGGATAGTGCGAATCGTGTTGCGTAGAAGCAACATAATGCAAAAAAATAGCAGACTGTGAGAAATGAGGTGAAAGTTTTATTCGTAATCTTTATTATTGTTTTCCAAGTTGTAGCTTGGCACAAGGGGTTGGTGCCTCTTTCCAGTAGGTGCTGGTAAAATAGGAGTTGGTGCTCCATTCTGTTGAAGCAGATAAAGTTAAGGGGTTGGTGCTCCTTCCAGTTGGTGTTGGTAAAGGATTATGTAAAGTTGTAGCTTTGCATTGACTGGATTTGGATGGTAGTCCAAGCAGTCATTTTTGAGGAGTAGCCACATTGGTGAACCTCGTTAAATTGTCGTGTTATGTGTGATGCTTTCTTGATGCATTTAGTATCTCTCTTATCTGCTTTAAACTACTGTTGGATTTAAAACTAATTGTTTTTAGAAGTTTTTTAAAGAACACACTGATTCACCCCCCCTCTCAGTGTCATTGTGATTACAACATGATTTTGCCCTACTATGAGCTATGATTATAGGTCACTAACTTGTGCCTATAATGTAGCTATGAAGGTGTCTCTCCGTAGCATATACATCTGTAGTGTGCCTACCTAAGTTTGTAGGCTAGCGACCTGAGCCTTGAGCTACCCAATATCACTGTCCAAAATTGCCTCATGCTCTGCAAGTGCCTCAACCTCATTCTCAACCTAGGGGTCATCCTCTACAACCCCTCCCTCACCCCATCCACCCTTAGTCCTATGATAGAATCAACATACATAAGGATCAAACTCTACTCCCTTTGTGCCCTCTGCTACTGCACCCTCTACTGGTCTACCCAACAGGCCCTCCAAGCTCTGCCATAGCATGGTCATCCACCAAGTATCATAGTATGTTATCATCCCTGTGTCTAATAGGCCTGACTCCTAGAAATCATCATCCTCATCACCCAACGGAGTCACCCAGGACTATGTTAGGTCCCTCTCTAGAGTGAGATGATGGTAGATGGTGGGGAGCTCTGGGATGTCCTGCCTGATCCTAAACTGCCTAGTGATGCAAGAGAAGTAAATAACTCTTGTACCTTAGACTTACATATGAGGAGCCATCTATCTCTACATACCTATCATAGGTACTCATAAGCCTCTATCCATGGAAGGCAGTATAGGTAGGGGTTCTACTCAACCTGGCCCACTTGCAATTATGCAAAATGCTCTATGTAGTAGCTCAGGTCCCCTATGCAAGACCTGCTCTTGAAGCCCTCCTGATATTGAGGCTAGCATGCTGCATAGCATTGACATGCTTTCTCAATGTATGTGATCTCCATAGGTAGTCCTATAGGATGCTCAATATTGATGTGTTACCACCCCTAGATCTAAATAAGTAAGCCCACTCTACTCATTTGGGTGATCTGATACAACTCATTATAGAGTTGCACTAACAGGGTACTCCCTCAAGATAGGATCAGGGGTTGCTGTATGGTGCTTTCTAGGACATATCACATCCTAGCCAGGAGGTTCCAGGGGAACCTCACTCTAGAAGTATTAGGGAGCATGATCTGCATAATCAAGTGCATAAAGATGGCCGCTAATCGAGATAAGACCTTCTAAGTGTACCAGTGCTCCATGTGAACCCCTCCATGGTTTGAATGCTACTACATCGCATCACTACGATGGTCAAATATCTAATCAAACATTATCTTATTCGCATCTATTGATGAATATGTGATGACATCATTATCTAGAGGGGGTCAAAAGATATGGTACACATCCTCTAGTGTCACAATTATTTCATCGATAGGTAAGTGAAATGTGCTGGTTTGCGCATCCTAACTTCGTGCCAAAGCTTTCATGTAGGCATGATCGACCCTAATAGTGGGAAGACACAAAATGTAGCCAAATCCCACAAACCTAAACCATTCAAACTTTGCCTGTGTCAGGGCACTGTGTAGGTTATGAAGGATCTTTAATTCCCTCACCCTCGTAGTCAGAGTCTGGTCAAAAGTAGCATAATAAGGCAAAAATATTTAAAAATCAACCAAAAACATCAAAATAATGACTTAAAAACATCAAACAAATTCACAAAATCTTCAAAAATACATAAACATCAAAACATGCACTCAAAATTAAAAAAAAATGGACAAAGCACTTAAAAAAGTCAAAAAAATTAATTAATTCCTTTCAAAAATAAAAAAAATTGAAAAAATCTTAAATTTTTTCTAAAGTTGTCGAACCGCGGTTCAGACCCGAGGTCAGGATGGCGATCAAATTTGATGACCATTGGGATTTTAATCCCATCGTGGCTAACATATGCGACCCCTAATTTACCAATTGGGGACTACACATGCCAGCCACGACTAAGGGAGATGAGCTTTTTGGGGTCATTTCCCATCTCGAGACACCCAAAAAAAAATAAAAGAAAAAAAAATAAACCCTCTCATTTAATCTAACCTAGGCTAAACCTATCTAGGGTGAGGTTCATTATCGGTAGTTTAGTAATGTTAATTTAACCCCTTACTTAATGAGGTTCAATTTTATCCGATAATTGCAAAATGAGGGTTTGTGTGCTTCTATATTAGTAGCACCGGTACCTCCATGTTGGTCTACCATTAGTGTGGGTGGTAGTGAGGTCAAGTTTACAGCAACATTCTGCATCAAATTTGATAAATCACCTCTCAAAGCACTCAAATTTTTAAAGCTTTAAATTGGAAATAATAACGTCGAAAATGACAATTTTTTTTTTTAATATTTTATATTTTGCTCATGACTGTGACTGACATCCATGGGTACAAAATTAGGGTTTTCGATCGCATGTTTGAGTTGTGGCTAAGAAAATTTATAAAATCTAGTTGTGTTTGACAAGCACATCTAGAAACCTACATTAAATGCTCTAAAATCTCATTGTGAGGAGTTTCAAAATGTTAAACTAAAAATATTCACCCCACCAAAATTTTCAAAAATATGTAAAAATACCAAAAAAAAAGATATATCAAAAGTCAAATGTGCCTTGTATCTAGTTATTTACCCTATACACTTTGCGGTTGTAGTGACTGGTGCTCCATGCAATCCTGTAAGATGTGAAAATTACCATAAGGACATTTGGGGTAAATTCATCATTGCTGAATTGATATGCTTCATTTCAATCTCAAATAAGACCTTTGAGGTTGGACCACTCCACGGGAATGAAGCAATCATGTCAATTCTTCTATGATATTTTTAGCATATCATCAACAAATATGATTCAACACATGCCTAATTGGGATTGTTATTATTTTTATTCCCTAAGAATGCCTTCATGGCTAGACCGCTCCATGGGATATAATATATACATCTCCTATTAAAAGTTGTAATCATAGGTGATTAGGCCTAGCCAAGTATCAAATGTTAAACTTTAAATTTTTCAAGTCATTCATAGTGGTCAAGTGACTCGTCGCTTCATTTAATTTTTATTACCCTCACCGACGCATTACTTGAGGGGGTAGTCATAACATCATAATTATAATCAAAGTCAACAGAAGATACCTTGATCGTATATCCCTCGATCTTGTCAAAATTATGTTCATATTATGAATCATTGCCAACGACTATCATAAGCTTACCCTTTGCTGGGTCAAAAAGCAACTATTATAGTTAAGATAGTATTTCTCCTCCTTTCGGATCTATATGGCATGGAAGCCTATAGTAGCATTGAAGCTACCCGATCACCGCTGGAGCTTGCCAAAGCTTCGCAAATTTAAATCGTCCATCTAGTTGGAAGCAATGACTCTAGGATGTGCATCCTTTTGCAAGACCATGAGCATCTAATATTTATTAGACTAATGATCATCATCCAACCTACAACATCATTTTAGAACGTCTATTTTTTCTCAGTATTGTTTGATCTCACAATGCATCTCAAAAGGGGTATTTTTAGACACCTAAAATGCATCATGTTGAGGCAACTACTCATATAGGATATGCTAGAAGACCATATAAAATATCTTGGATAGATTCCAAGGTGAAGTAGTGGTTCTAACCACTCATTTAGGCATTTTGGCCTAATCAGTGTTGGCCATGACTGACACCCATGGTTAACAGAGCTAACCGCGCCTCAGAGCCGTGACTAGCCTTCAAAATCAATTAGACCTCGGTCGACCCAAAATTGGTTACAATAGCCAATTGGTTGAAGATCCAAGCGGTTAGAGGGTGGAAAGTTCCAGAAGCTTCCATCTAACTACCCTAGCTACCATTTCTTGATCTTGGTTTCTCCATGAATCTAAGACAAGGCCTTCCCAAATTCTATATAAACCCCCCTCCAAATTGGGGATATGTCTATCGAGTTGAAGAGCAGTAAAGCCCCATCAAATTGCATACTCACTTGTATGCATTGAGAGGAATACTTTTGGTCCCTAATTGGAGATCACATGGCACTTGGAACCAAGAAGGCTATGGAGGGCTAGGAGGAATCAAGAAACTCAATTGAGCCCATTCCATTATCAATCTAAGTAATTCAACCACAAAATAAATTAGAGGACATTATGGTGACCCTTGATCATTAATTCATCAAGGAAAATTAGATATCTAAGACCGACATTTGAGAGTAACTACATTTTTAGCTCAGTTGTGGCTATCAGTTGCGGCTATCAGTGCTAGTTGTGTTGCAGACACAGTTTTATTTCCTTTTCCCATTAGTTTTAGTAGCAGTTTACCATTTATTTGTAGTGGCTTATATGCATTGGCTCTAGATTGGTTTCATTAGAGATAATTGTGCTTTAGAAGTAGCAATTTAAGACTTGTTTTCTTCATTTCTTGTCATTTGGTAGATAGATTAGTTATGGCTATTTCTTATGTTTTCATTCTTCCAATTGTTTAAATAGGACATTATATGGATTGATTTATTTTTCATTTATATTTCTTGATGGCCAATTATCATATTTAGTGTAGATTGCCATGCCTTATGCATTTCCTTGATTTCAAGCTTTCATGACGTGTTATATGCAAGTTTCCTGTAAAAGCCTCATTAAGAGAGGCCTCCTTTGTTTTTAATTTTTTCTTGTTGTTTCTTGAAAATAGGGTTAACAGGTTCTTGCCATTCAAAAAAACAAATGCCTCTAATCATGGAGAAGAAGGCCATATTTGCCTTGGAGCAGTTCGTGTCAACCTAGGAAGCATGTGGATTACACCTACCCTTGCATGGGGATTTTCTATGATTTTAGTAGTTGTATCACATTGGGTATCCCTAAGAAGGATGGAATTGTAATCAAGTTTCATTGGAAATTTAATAAAAGAAGCCCTTCTTTGTGGTTATTTACAAATTTGTTCATTCTTGTATGCTTTATGTGATTTTTTGGTTATTATTATCTTAGGTGTATGCATTCTATATTACTACAGTCTCAAAGCATGATCTATCACTAGTCATATGTTCAATGGCCCCAAAATAAATATACCACACTGCATCATTTTGCTGAGAAGATGTGTGGGTCATGAGAACCTTGTGTTCTCTTTTAGAATTTGAGTCTGATTCCTCATAAGCAATATTTCCCTTGGGTTGCTTATTCTTCTTTTGTGGTTTGTATTTCCCCTTTCCCTTTTTCTTGTGATCTTGGTCATTTGGTTGTTTGTTCTTGAACCAACACCTGTTGGTGTCATGGTTATTTATATCATAGATTTTACAATATTGATTTTATTTCTATTGAGGTTGTTTCCATTTTCCTTTTGATGAAGATCCTCCCTTATAAAAATTACCTTGCTTCCTACCCCCTTGTTTGGAGTAGAGGGTATTATCTGGCACTTCATCTTTCTAAAATTGATTTGCCTCCTCAGTTTGAAGCAAATTTAACAGTTCCATAAAGCTAACTTGTCTTCTAGACACGTTGAGAGATGTGATCAATACCTTGTATGATTATGACAAAGCTCTCAAGATTACTAAGGTAAAGAGAGTATCTACCACTATCTCTCCCATAGCATTCAATTTGGATTTTAATTCTACCACTCTGCATAGGAACAGGTCAACTGTCTCACTATATTTCATACTACATGTATGTAGTTGATTTTAAAGGTTTAGAATAGTGGACTGATTTTTCCCTTCATAAATGGTAATAAAATCATCCCAAATTTTTTTACCAGATTTGACATCACAAATATGAGGTTAGACCTCATCTATAGTAGAAGGTAGAGTAAACATGAGATACCTTCTATCCTTCTTATCAAATACCTCCTGATATGGTCCTACTATTGTAGGATTTTTTATAGTGCCATTCACTACATCGCACAAATCTTCAACCTAAAGGATAGCTCTCATATTTGTCTTCCATGGTGTAAAATTAGAACCTTTGAGCAACTATGAATCTGACAGATATTTGTGAACAATGGCCATTGTGAAGGTTACTTATAACACCAAATGGTCCCCCTTTCTTTATACTTGCAAAGAGTACAAAAAAGGGAATTCAATAAAATTTATGGCACCTGCCTCAAAACTCTTTTGAAAAAGGATGATGAGTTGGAGGAGTTTAAGACAAATAATAAGAAAGAATTAGGGTATAAAATGGAGTGAATATCAAAACTATTTTTTCTTATTTCTCTCCAATTATTTATAAAGAACAATAGCTCAGATTTCATTTTTGTAACTATATTAGGCATTAGATACAGTAGCCCAAAGCATGACAACATTACTTGTAAGTGTGGGCTAGAGGTACCGTATACACTGAATACTGTGGTGCAATAAATTGCACAAATAGGTGTAAAATTTGGGGTCTTTTCTTTGCTTTGTATATTTTACCTTATGATTGAAATACACAAAAAATAGGAAATTTAAATGCAAAAACAACCAGAAGAACCCATAAATTTAAACACTTAGGTGTCGATTTCCACAAAAAATGCACCTATTACAATGTCAATTTTGTTACAATAATTTTTGCAAAATGTTTAAAATGTTATTTGCAAAAAAATTATATTCAAATCCAAATGTTATTTTTAAATCCACAATTTTCTTCCCCCGGTTGTCTTCGAAATTTTCTATTGATCCCCCCTTTGTATTGCAAAATAAACAAGGATGAAAAATTGTGATATACCCTTTCAAGTTTAAAAAAAAAAAAACTCTTATCCCTCCAAAGGTTGCTTGAAAGGAATAGACAAAGTATAAAAAAAAATACCTCTTAAATAGCTCCTTTTTCTTTGGCAGAAAAGCTCTTTTTTGGAAAAAAAAAGTAAACAATGCTCTTCTTTAGCAAAAATGGTGCAAACAACGCTCTCCTTTATCAAAAAATGAGTAAAAGTTACTTACTGTTGACAAAACAAATTGTCAAAAAATACTTTTTGTTAGAAAAAAAATTGCAAAAAGAAATTTGCAAAAAAAAATGTTGTCAAGGCACGTGCGGGATTTGAAACCTCGAGCTTCAAATTACCAACATCTCCAGGTAGTTTCAACTAGCTAGGTGGTCTAGCAATCCTGATAGAACTTGAAGGTGTGGGAATAACCTTTATATAGCTACCGCCAATGGAAAATAAAAATAAAAATAGCTCGAACAGGGTTTAAACCCTAAACTTATCTCCAACAAGTAACTTAGCATGGACGGTCCTACCAGTTAGGCTATAGCACCTGATGAAAACAAAGGGAGCAAGCCCTTCGTCTTATGTGCATCAGAGGTAAAGTAAATTAAAAAAAAAATATTATGAGACAAATTGTCCCACATGCACTACGTGAGTGCTTTGGAACGGTTTAAAAATTGTTGGCCTTACAAGGCTTATCGCTTACCTTCAGGTAATCAAACCTCCTCCTCAACCCTTTTGCCATGCAATTCCACATCAATGAAATGTATGGAATTGATGCCACATCATCCACATTTCAACTCATACCATGCTAGACACACAATTTCATGCCACGTTGGATAGTACCGCATCACACCGACCTTGTCAGCCACCACCACATCAATTGCCCAGTCAATCACTACCACATCAACCTCAATCTATGTGTGATCTGTATTAGCCTCTGTCATATAAACCATCCAATTAGTGGCAACTACATCAGCCTTGGTCTATGTGTGATCTACTTTGGTCTACGTGCAGTCTATGTTAGCCTTCAATCTGTGTGCGATCTTGGAGTGCATGCGGTCTACATCAAAACTAGATTGCATGTTGTCTGCATTGCCTCCTTGAACTAGGACTCTCATGTGTTGCCTATGGTTTGTGTCATTTTCCAAAAATATGCCCCATATCCATGCATTGAATGCTCACCTTGTCTTGGAGGGTGTCTTGGAGTGCATCTTGGAGTAGGAACTACCATAACCACCTTGCCTAATGATGATCACCTTACCCAAGTTCTACCAAGATCTGATACAATATTGAGAATGCAACAAAAATTAAAATTACATTGAGAAAAATATTAAATACAATTCCTAAGGTGGTTTTAAGGAACCACCAAATAACTACCCACCAACTAACTTGGATAGCGCATGTAATATGGTGCTAATTTTATATATTGTAATACTAACATGATGTCCTAGTATAAAATTACACTAGGATTGATGAGTCCATTTTTCAACAAGTCCTAAAGTTGTATCTTAAGCTTTTGTAACTTGATAGGGTTCATCCTATAAGGTGACCTAGAAATAGGTTCAACTCTAGGAAAATATTTTATAGAGAAATCAAGTTCTTGTTGAGGTGGTAGACCTAGTAGGTCTTAGGGGAATACATCCTTGAACTCACTTAGTATAGGGTACCTTTGCAAGAGGTTTGAGTTAGCTTCGATCTCTTCCTTTTTATTCAACTTGACCACATATATAATTCCTACCTTTTTAATTGCCTTCCTAACTTGCATGTCTGACAAAAATGTGGTCTAAAGGAACCACGATCATAGAGGATCCTAATTCATCGATTAGATTCATTGGTGAATTCTAATCATATTTCTTCAAAATTAAGGAGGGCCTTTTGATCTCTAAGCCAATCTACACCAAGAATGATATTGAAGGTATGTAAAGGAGATACATATAGATACCAATGGGATTCTCCTTGAGGTAGGATAATATGAGGGTCAAATAGAAATTGATTAACAAATAGGTTTTTCCTGACCCATAATCTACCTTCCATCAGTTTGCCAAATATCTAGGCTTTTTTTGGATATCCCTCACTATGCTAGAAGAAATGAAACTATCTGTAGCTCCACCATCAATAAAAATATGCACATTCCTATCACTTATTTTATCATTCAAAATATAAGGTGTAGCTTGCCCATCGAGTGTAGAATTACCTATTGATGAAAAGATATGGTGATTTGATTCTTTTGGTGCCTTATTTTGATTTGCCCTCTAGGGATATTTGTTCACAAAATAAGCACCACCACAAACATAACAACCAACTGGAGGAGCCCCATTATTCTTACTACTATCCTCATTTCTATACTATAGTATTGATTCCTTAGCCTTTTCTTGGAATGATGATCTTGGTACATATCTCCCTAGGTAACCCTTTTTTATCTCTTTTGTCTTTGTTATTTTGAAACCTATTTTTATTTCTATTCTTAGGATTGGCTTAGTTCCCTCCCTTAACCCTTTTGTTATGTTCTTTTTCCCATATCAAAAATCTTGCACTCTTTATTTTTTTGAGTTCATATTTTTCTTTCTCAAACAATTTTTGATAGTTGAAGTATGCTTTCTTGGCTTCCTGATTAGCCTCTTCCTAGCAAGCCAAGTCATAGGATTTTGGGAGACCTTCAGGATTGAGAAATTTAATTACAATTCTAATTTTTGGATGGAGTCTTGAAATAAACTTTTGTACCTTTATTTCTTCATTATTTTCATACTTTGAAACATACTTCAATAGTTTTATGAATTTATGATAATATTCTCTAACAGATAAATTTTCTTGTTGTAGATTGGTGAACTCGAAAAAATTTTCTATGTAGAATTGTTTAGTCAAGAATATCTTTTTGAACTCTTCAAAAAAATATTCCCATTTAAGATCTGCTACTTGGATCTTCTTTCCATCCTTATAAGTAATCAACAAATCTAGAGCTTTACCTACTAGATGGAGGATAATCCACACAATTCTAGACTCAAATGATAAGGATTTCAAGGAGAAATATATTTTAACTTCATTTAACCAATTCTCTATAGCGTCACCATCCTACCATCAAATTTTAAATCTTAGCATTTTTCATTTCCTTTGCCAACTCAACTCCTACTCAGGTTCTACTAGTTTCTTCAGACCCGACAGACACATCCTCCTCTCTACCCTTAGGTTATTTATCCTTGGTTAAGTTTTCTATCAAATTTTGTTGTTGGATAATTAGTTCATGTTGTTGAGCCATTTGTGCTTTTTTTTGATCCATTTGTTCTTTCTGTTGTTCCATTTGTACTTGAAGCAATTGGACTATCTTGGCCAAGTTTCCATCCTCCCTGGTAGGTTCATTAGTTTGAGGTTCATTGATTTATTTCATCTATCTCTCTTCAAGATCCTTCTTTTCTAACTTCCTTACATGGTCCTTTTTGTGGTCTAATAGTGGACTCTTCCTACCCAGTTGTTGTGGGGTTCCTAGAAGATCCACCTCATAACAATTATTCTATTTCACCTATTTGTAAAAGAGCTATGTTAATTGTTCGATTTAGGTTTAATAGGCTTACAAAAAATAACATTTGGAATTCTATAACTTAAGGATATTATAACCTAGTACTTTGATACCACATTTTCCAACCTAGGTATGACTCACCATATTGTACAACCTAGTCTAGCTCACTGGTTTTATAAGGTAATTTTTTTTTGACATATTTACTGATAAGATATGAACTAATGTGAAATTATTTGACTTAAATAGAAATTAAAGGAAATAATATCCCCCATAATGTAGGTTTCACTTGAATTTTAAATGTCCTCTATCATTTTTAAAGTAAATAATACCCCACCCTTAGAAAAAAAAGCACACCCACATTAAATTACATTTAAAAATACAAACGGGTGGGTAGGAGATGGGCCGCCTAACCCTCCAATGGTGGCTGAGACATAATACCCCAACAAGATTTATCTCCATATGGGCAGGAAAGCATCACATTAAAATAGATCTAACAATTATCCACATCCTCTAGTAGACTAATTACAAGGTTGCTAGTTGTACTCATCCATAACTTTCATAATTTATGATTTCATATGTTGAAAGAGAGGTCAAGCATCATTGAGAATATCTAGGTTTAGAAACAGAATAGAATAGTCTCAAAATCACAATCTCACAAAAGTCATGTGGTCCCTCTCGAAACTCCACGCGATAATGAAAATTCCACATGGCATCGTATGTCCTCTCTACCATGTAGACTCCTTCCACTATAGACACAGATGAATAAAATATGTATGTGCAACCTCTAACTAGTTGCATGTCACCTCCACATGTCTCATGGACACCATACGACCAACATTAATTATGGTGTTGGATCTCCACTCGGGCCTTAATGGTTCCACCATTCATCATCAACAGAGCACTCAAATCTTAGATCCACAAATTATAGTAGCACAATTAATGTTCTCATGGCTAAAATTTACAGCGTGCCAAAGGGGTTTGTACTATGTGGCACAAATCAACCTCCATTTTTATGTCTTCATAGATCCTAAATGACTACCTAAATAAATATTTTCCAGGGAAAAAATCATTGCAAGCAACCTGTGATGCAATAAAAAAATGGAGATAAAAATTACCTATTTGCATATACCTAGATTATGCAAGTAGTAAATCATAGTAGCACCACTTCTGCACCTAACACCACCATCGTTGTAGTGCACCTTCAAAAAATTCATTGATGCCCAAATATCTCCTAGTGAAAACAAGTCGATGCTGAAGATAGACTGGTTAGCTAGTGGGGATCATCTGGGGCATGTAATATTCCAACCCGAAGCTATCTACAAGAAAATATGGAATTTTCCATGCAACAAAATGATAATTTTATTTGAATAGAAGAAAAAAATCATGGATAGAAGCAAAAAAAAAGAATACAACCATTAAAGAATGTTGCAGTGATGGTTTGAACTCTGAATGATGCAAGCAGGAATAGGTTAGAGAGATCGAGGCTATAAAAAAATAAGTGAAGTTTTCATATTTAAATTTAACTATTTCAAACTCCATTAGGCCGCATCAAAAATAACCTACGATGGCTATTGACAACGTATTTTAAATCAAAATACAACATGACCACAATACCCTTTCAACATATTCAAAATGCTTTGTAGATCTACAATGCATCCAAGAATTCATCAAAGAAGTTGGCCATCATTTTATGACTATTTGAGCGCATGGGATCACCACCAGTTGGGAAGAATAGGTCTTCAAAGCACTGTAATGAAAAATAGTGATCTAGTATTCGACGACAGCATCGAGCGAGTCGATTGATTATAATTTGGCCATAGTATACCCACAAGCCACAAAAAAATTTGCATATGGTGGGGCCACAAAAAATATTACTCTTCCTGTGCTTAAACAAACTCCTCCATTCTCTGGATTCGAAGCCCCATTATATGGATCTTCTCCCATGATCTACGTAGCTGCACATCTACTTGAATGATGAAGAGGATGTGAGAGGGCAACAAATGGGCCGTAGAAAAAGAGAGTGAGCAATCCCCCACTAAAAAATATGGGCTCCAATCCTTGTAGTTAGAATCCATAAAAAAATTCTGATCTATCATCTCCTTCAATTGAACAATATTTCTATCTGAGATCAGGGTATGTTTCTCAACATAGCAAACTATGGTTTCTACCTAAGATCTGTAGTGTGCATCAAGCATTGGAAATGTTAGATCTATGGTTCGATGGTAACATCTACTTTGCATGGATTATATGACTGTTAAAGAGCCATGATGGGTTTGTAGTACGTTTGTGGCATAAAATCCACCTCTCTCATGATAGGATCACTATAGCCATCAAATAGTACCAAAATGGTAGCTACAAGATCTTCATGACGAAAAACATCATGGTAACTATATTCTTGGTATTCAAACATAAATAGGAAGAAAAAAAAAAAATTCACAATAGGAACTAAAATAGGAAATAGTATTATCTCTCTAAAAAAATGAATTACAGACTTGAGCACTACACCCAATCTCTAAAACTCAAACTAATAAAAAAAAATTAACCTCTCAATAATCAGTCTAAAAAATGACAACCATTAATCTTCTCAAAATTATGGTTTTTGATCCATCAATTATGGAGAGCATACTCCCTCATTTGAAGAAAAATAATGGGGAAGGGAAAAAAATTGGGAAATCCCCCCTCAAGGGTTTACACAGGACAGGAGAGTGATTGCGCTCTGATACCAAATATTGGGATTGAAAAGATATGAGATATATTACACATGAAAAGAGTACAATATATAGACATAAGCCTATATAAAAAACATGGCAAGTGTAAAAAAGAAGGTATAGTGCACATTATAATATTCTAATAGAAGGATAGCAGGAAGAATATCATTTCAGCTTCTCCGTCAACAGGTTTAGCCTAGGCTTGTTTATTTTACTAAGATAGGGCTATCTTGCATTTGCATGATCTTCTCTTATTTTTTTCTTGTACATATTTCAAGCTTTGTGTAAAGTATCAGGACCCTTCAACCCCCCTTTTTTATCAATACCAAAAAAAAAAAAATGCCGATGGTATTTTCATTTTACATGATTGAATATATTAATTAATTCCTTTCAAGATTGCACTCGATTTAATTTGAATCGTGTTAATTTTGGTTGGGTTAAATTAGGTTATTTTAGATTATCTTTGTTTGTATATTTTGGATGGATTTTTGGAATTTTAGTAACCTGCATTTTATTTTCACTTCATTTTTATTTTTATTTTTCTTAACCCAAAGCCTTTTTTATTTTATTTATTTTCATTGCACAAGAAAAATTGAAACCCTAAAATTTATGCAAAGTTTTAAACTTTCATATTAGGGTAAATGTTTATTTCATTTTAATAAATTCTCGGTATTACACATCTCAAATAAACATTAGGGTTTTAATTAATTAAATTTACCAAATAATAATAATAATTAAAGTTCAAACATTAATTATTTGGATAAATTTAATTAAAATCATTTTCTAAGGTTAAATTCAAATATTTGCATTTCATAAGTTTTATTATTTGCAATATTTGATTATTAATCTTACATTTTGGCAATTAATTTCATGAACAATAACATTTTCACAATTTAAATCAAATACCAAACACATGCCCCTTGTTAACATTTACTTACACCTCTGAGGTATTCAACAATTTTTTTTGCACTTTACAAGCATACAAGCACATTTTAAAAAATTAACCAAACAGAACCTTGGAGAAACTAATTATTTCTTTGCGAGAGGATTGCTGCAACATGATCTTAACTGTGAGCGTGTTTTCGTAATAGGGCAAAAATATCTCTCAACATAATTGGTGCTAGAAGGAGGGCCTAAAGGTAACATATTTTATTTTTAGCATTTGGAATTATTCAAATTATTATTATTTTTTTTTTGAAATATTCCAATCTATGCTACATTGATTTTCTATAAATTTGAAAATATGGTTATGGTTAAATTGTTGTGAATTTTTCATGCATAGATTTACATGTTGAAACTAGTTCAATGGCAATAATTGCATCCTGGATAGGTGGTTATTGTAGTCCTTTGAACATTCCTGGAATACCCCATGAAATTCTTGAACATGAAAAAAAAATTTAACCACTTATAGGCATGATGGAATGAGATCAGCTGAGGAATATATTCAGGCATACATAAACACTTTAATTCATTTACAAATTATGCATGAAGATGTTGCATGTAGATTTTTTCCATTCACATTATATGAGTTTTCTTATGATTGGTATATCAACTTACCTATAGGTTCTATCACTTATTGGGCTCAACTAGAAGCAACATTTCTCAACTATTTTTTAGAATTGGTTGACCTATTTATGCTATTAAATTAGTTTATATCTATCTGTAAAGAACCTAATGAATTAATCAGACTATTCAATGATAGGTTCCGTAGGTTGTATACCAAAATCATGACACATTACATCCTTTCATAAGAAGAAGCCATCCAAATATACATGGGAGCCTTATACCCCTTTACTTCTATGTTTTTGGGGATACTTCTTAAAATAGCATCCTTGCCTAGAGCCTACAATGAGGCAATAACATTAGAACAATGTTGGATTTCAAAAGGTATTAATGTGGGTCAATTATCATTACTTAGACCTAAGGCTCACAATAAGATACAACAAATGAGTCAGGCTGATGCACAACCTCTACCCATGATGAATTGTGTTCCAAGAGATATGAATTCCAACCAGTACCAACCTTCCAATCTAACACCCTTGAATCAAATGATGTCTAATGTGAGCAATCAACAAGGTGAAATTGATTGTATAGATGTTACAACTACCTTAGATATCATTCAAAATGAGGTAAAAAATTTATATTCAAAATTTGTTAATGAGGATTGTGGTAATCAAGTTAATTAAAATATAGAGATTAGTTCAATTTTAGAAATACATGAACCTTTAAAAATGGAGGAAGATGAATCTGAAGAAGGTTACAACTTGAATGAAATTAAATCTGAAGAATAATATGAAAATTAAATGAAATAAGGGATGGAATCTCACCAAGTGTTTCAAAAAGATAATAATTTTATTATTCAAGACAATGAAGAAGAATCACTCACTTCTTTCACAATTTCCAAAGAAGCTTCTATCTCATTTGATGTGCAGGAAACTGAAAGCTTTGTCCCACCTAAGGATTCTACAATGCCCATGCAATAATAAATCAGTATGTCTTTACCTCAGGTGATTGATGAAGGTGAATTTTAAAATAAATCTATAGATGTATCCGAATGTTACACAAAAGATATGTTTGAAATTCATCCATTAGCTATAGAATATAATTATTATAATTATTGGAAGAAATATGAGGAATGTGTTTCTTGTATGCCTTCTGATAATTTTTTTTATTCATATGATATGTAAGACACTAAAGTTACTATATTACATGAAGATCCTACAATTCCTGTATAGTAAGAGAATCACATGTTGTTTGAAGACACGATATTTCATCCCTTGATTTTAGAAGATCATTGTTATAATGGTTGGGGAAGGTATGAGGAATCATGGATTTATTACACTCCTACTAATGAAAATTATATTTCACTTGATATGCAGGGTGCTGAAAACTCTATCTCACATGAAGATCTTGCAATTCTTGTACAATCAAAAAATGGTGGGCCACTTGCAGAAATAGAGAAGGTTCCAAAATTTAATCACTTTCAATATGAGTTTATTGAAAACCTTACTGAAATTGAAAAGGAAGAAATGATAAATATTTCTTATGACTCATTTTTATGGATGAGGAAGAGGTAAAATATTCTCTTTTGCTCTTCACTACTAAAAATTTGGATACAAGAATATAGTCTCAATTACGATATATCTAATAGGAGAGGGAAGAAAGTAGAGAGGGGAGGGCTATGGTCCCTCCCCTGCTCCCCCTCCCATGGCTCCTGGTTCCTGCCCAGTCCCTGGTTCAACCCAGGTCATCCCTCCCGGGGAGTGGTTGTTTGCAGATGATCTCCTGGGGGAGATCCTTCTCCACTATCTGTGCCCCTCCCGGTCGGCTAGGGTTTCCTTGGTTGTTTTTTCGGACTGGTGCTTCCCAGGGATCCCTGTTTGGTTGGGGATCCCTTCCCTTTTTCCCTCAGGCTTCCCCTTGGGGTTTTTTGCAGGTTATTCGCATGGATCTGGTCTCTTGCATTTCTCGGTGCGGTGGAGGTGACGGTTTAGGGTTTGGACAGCTTCCCCATTTTTCTTGTGAATCCTCAACGGGCTCTGTGCTTGGATGGTATTCTTGGTCCCTACTGCTGGGATCCTCTTTTGTTTTCCCGGTGCGGGTTCCTTGTGGTGCAACTCTCTGGTCACTTCCTGATGGGCTGGATCCTCTCTGTGCTGGCTGTCGGCTTCCTGCAGGATGGCTCTCGCTGAACAAAATGTTTTCCCGATGGGCGGGATGGTTTCTCCACAGGGCGGGATCCGCCAAATCCGATAGTTTTCCCGCGAGGCGGGATCCTTTCTTTTTTGCTGGTTTCTCGAATGGCGGGATTTCCCTGTTGCTTCCTGCTAGGCGGGACTATTTGTGGTGGTTTTTACTGCTTCCTGTGAGGCGGGATTTTATTGTAACGGTTTTTCTTTGCTTCCTGCTGGGCGGGATCTTCTCGATGGTGGTTTTTGGCTACTCCCCGTTGGGCGGGATCTCCAAAACTACTTTATTTCTTATTTGTTTTTTTCCCGCTGAGAGGGATTGTTTCATGCTTACTGTTACCGCTGGGTGGGATTTATGTTTTGGTGTTCAGTTTCAAGGGATTGATGCCCTAGGCCCATTGCTTATGTAATCAGGTTTTTTTAGGGGTTACAATTTCTGTAATAGGCTTATACATAAAGCTAGGAGGCATGATGCAAGGCTGATTTTGTTCATAAGGTTTTGGGATCCTCTATAAAAACCCTTTTTTAATCTACTATAATAATTACCAAAAAAAAAAAATTTGGATACAAATTCACATGTCTTGGAAATTCAAATAAAGGAATACCATTGGTGTTTAACAAGGAATTAGAATAGACTTATACTCATCCAAATGATAAAAATGCTGCTCTATTTGATATGACTCGGATAGATAATAAGGAAGATTTGTTATTTAACACATCTCTTGACCAATGAGACCTATGATTTGAAAAGGATGGGCATATTTTCGATTGGGTGACTAATTTTGGTGTGTTTTAAAAGTAGGTGATTGATGAAGAGGAAGTGCTACAAGATTATGATGATGAAGACCATGAAGAAAAAGAAGAATTTACAAATGCTCATCAAATATTGGTAATGAAAATGTACAAAAGGTAGAATATCAGCCTTTTTGTTCAACCATTCGAATTCCAAGTAAAATTTTACATAATTGTATGTTGGATTCAAATTTTGTTGATAATGAAATACCATTTGTGGTTAACAAAGAAATAGAGTTTATTCCTTCTCACATTAGTAATGTGATTGCTCTATTAAGCAAGAAAAATGTATATGTTTTGAAGTTACTAGATCAAGTTCAACAACAATTGACTATTGAACCTGAGATACAAAGTTTTAATGATCCTCATATGCTAGATATCCTAGATACTTGTAATTTGCTATGTAGTTATGATTGGTCTAAGTTTATCAATAGTGGTTTGACAGTCATCTTTTTACAAACTGGATCAAGCCTGGAAGAGATCATGTCTAATAAAAGCAATGAGGATAGTATTTTAAACTCTGAATTGAAAATGGGAACTCACACCATGCTAGTAGAAATTATGATTAAAGATAAAATTTCAATAACAAACATTTCACATAGTAAACAAAATTAATGGAAGACTAGTTATGGAACTTTAAGTCTGATGGAACAAAATCTGTGTATGAAAATAAGGATGGAATTAACTTGAATTGGTGGGGTGAGAGAGGTAAAATAAAGGACTTTAAGTTTTTAGATATAATGTTACTATGATATGATACCCATCAAAATCAGCATGTTTATCATTATGGGCATATTTCAAATTATGGTAATCATGTTTGGGATCTTGGAAAATGTCACATATGAGAAATCCCAAGTCTTTCCTTGTAAATATTTTTATATGTAATTTTATATTTTATGTGTTGTATTTTACAATGTTTAGATTAGTTTATTCTTGTTTGTTCATACTATTTGGATACAATTATTAGTTGTTTGTTTATTTTTGTTGTTTCCATTTTGAAGTTTTGGTTGTTTCAGTTGTTGTATTTCAAAAATACATGTTCATGTTGAATTTTGTATTTTGGTTTATGTTCCCATTTTTGCTTCTTCAATTTCGTAAAATGTTTTGGTTTTGTTTTCCTAATTGTGGTATAGTTTTGCAATTGAGATAAAATTTTGGTCACTTTTTTTATACTTGTTCTTTTATCATGTAGGATGAATTACTAGTTTTAGAATCAAATGAAATTAAGGAAGAGAAAATGAGATTGTTTAGTAATTATTATTATGATTTTGGACTAAGATAGTGAACTTTGAAACAATGAGATATTTCACTAAAGCTCCGCATGTAGTACATAATATTAAAGGGTATGTTTTGAAATCTTGAAGGATGAAATCATTTTTTATTTGCAAATTAAGGTAAAAATCCAACACACTCTATTTTTAGCCTTAAGTGGTCTCTAACCCAGGTGGTAGGTAAATTTTGCAAAGCAATACAATGCTTGATACAAAAATAAAGAAATAAGGAAATAAAAGCTAAATCAATCAAAAGGGTTTGGATAATATTCATCGGGAATATGGACACTTGACCAGTAGTGGAGTAATGTCTAGATGAAATAAAAAGAAAAGAAGTCAATGCAAAATTTATCTAATGCTTGGGTGATTCAGATAATATCTACCAGGGTTATAGACACTTGGCTGACAGTAGAGCAAGGTCCAAAAGAGATCAATGTCATCTCCACTAGGGATATAGACACTTGGCTAGAAGTGGAGCAATGTAGAGGCACATCTTCATGAGTGACATTTTATAGCCTAAATACAAAACAAATTATGGAATCTAAATTATTTCAAGGATGAAAAATGAATCACAATTCAAAAACTAAAGAGAAGCAAATGGTTCATCTACTTTCATTTGAATTTGTCTACCTCACTTTCTCTAGATATTGCTAAATGATGTTTATTTCTCTGATCTTTAGTTTTATTGGTTTCAGATCGGGTTCTTCATCCGAAATGCTTAGGAGCATTTCTTAGCAAAGTTACTATTTGGTGTTGCCATAGCACAACGTGCCCCAATTTGGGACCCACTCAAAATTTTAACATTTTTTGTTCTTTGTTTTATCTAATTTTGCTCGTATCAAGGTCTTTGAAAATTTGCTTTCACGTTAAAATTGTTGACATATTTGCATCTTGAAGGTTTGAATTTAGTTGCAATGCTTCGAATTGAATATTTTTTATTATTTGCATCTTAGTTGCATTATCTCAAATCAAATAATTTAATTAAAATTATTTTCAAAGGTTTAAATATTAAATTTCATTTAAATAATTAAATTTTATTTTAGGGTTATTCAGATTTTATCACTTTTTTCCTAAAATTAATGCAAAATTGAAATGGACATATCTTGAGCTAGACAACTCCATTTGAGCTTATTCAAAACTTGGTAGAAAGATATTGATTTCCTCTTTCTAATGGTACTAAAATTACATGATTTTATATGTTAATTTCATCCAAAAATAACATTTTACTATAGTATATATGAACTTTAAAATATTATATTTCATGAACCATGATATTTTTTTGGATGATGTCATAATTTTGATTCAATTTTGGGAAAAAAGAAAGTTACGAAGGAAAATGAATAATAAATAAAATAAAGGTTGGATTTGTCTTAATATTATGATGAATGTGTCATTATGCAAATAATATAAGGGAAAGAAAAGAAATATTAATGATAAGATTCATAATGTTTCCACAACAAGTTCGGAAATACAAGGAGAATGAATAGTTACAAATATGTTCCCAAAACTATTTTGAAACTGAATCAAACTTTCAAATTATAATAAGTCATTGAGACTCATGAAAAATGGTCGAAATATTTTTGGAGTGAGCGGAATAGAAGATATAATATTGCTATTGCCAAAGGTTTACTCTCAGGTTGCTTGTTATAGAAGATTTCATAACTGTAGTTGATTGAAATAGGTATTTAGAAGAAAATCATTAATAGCAAATTTTAGTTATAATATATTCATTTTATTGTGGTGAAAAATATGCATGCGAATAGTATTTTTATTTTACATGATTGAATATATTAATTAATTCCTTTGAAGATTGCACTCGATTTAATTTGAACTGTGTTAATTATGGTTGGATTAAATTATATTATATTTTAGATTATCTTTGTTTGCAGATTCTGGATGGAGTTCTAAAATTTTAGTAACCTGCATTTTATTTTCATTTCATTTTTATTTTTATTTTTCCTAATTCTAAGCATTTTTTATTTTATTTAATTTCCTCACACAAGAAGAATTGAAACCCTAAAATTTATGCAAAGAGTTAATTTTCATATTAGGGTAAATGTTTATTTCATTTTAATAAATTATCAATATTACACATTTGAAATAAACATTAGGGTTTTAATTAATTAAATTTTCCAAATAATAATAATTAAAGTTCAAAATTTAATTATTTAAATAAATTTAATTAAAATCATTTTTTAAGGTTATAGTTCAAATATTTGCATTTCATAAGTTTTATTATTTGCAATATATGATTATTAATCTTATGTGTTGCCAATTAATTTCATGAACAATAACATTTTCATAATTTAAATCAAATACCAAACCACAGGCCCCTTGTTAACATTTACTTGCACCTCTGAGGTATTCAACAATATTTTTTACACTTTACAAGCATACAAGCACATTTTTAAAAAATTAATCAAATAGAACCTTGGAGAAACTAATTATTTCTTTGCAAGAGAGGATTGCTTCGATAGGATCCTAACTGTGAGTGTGTTTTTGTAATCGGGTGAAAATATCACTCAACAATTATATAAAAACATATTTAAAATAAGTACAATGCTATCTCTCTTTTATTAGTGAAAGGTTACATAACTAAAATACATCGAATATCAGTCACAGTTATATTGCCTTAATTTTTTAAAGATGACGATAGAGAAATGATACTTATGAGTCAATTAAGTTTTCAATACTCTTATACACATAAATACATTACACATTCTTTGATTTCAAAAAAAATGACATTGGGACCTTTTTATTTGGTCTTGCCAAACCCCATTATCAAATGAATTACTCAAAGGTTTTCATATACAAAATTTGAAAAAAGATTTTCCATTACACAAAATAAGAATTACATGTAATCCTCCTCTAGACAAAACCATATTTTAATTTTAAACTCAATTATTTTCTAGCGGAATAATACATATTCCTCAAACCAAGGAAACATTAAATATTAAAAGAAGAGTATATCTACCTCTAATAATATAGGTCCATAAAATAAATTTAGAAAGATACTACATGAAAAATTGATGAACTGAGTTAAAACATATGGCACTTTGTTCTTGAAAAGGCTTATATTTTAAATAAATCATTCATTTTATTGGAAAACAATGATAAAGGAAAACTCAAAAATCCCCGAGCGTGCCTGATAGATAACCTAGGGTTTGGTTTAATTATTTAACAACCACATTCACAAGTAAAATTATTCTTTTTGCCATGCACACTATCCCAACTTGGTTTGATGCTAACCCCCAGACATACTGTGTTTGCTATTCCTCTCTGCTATATGTCTTGAGGCGTTTCAAGAGAAATTAATTCACCATTCAACCAATCCAGGTATCACCCGAGCTTTCTCAATGGTGTTATTTTAGGATTATACTACTCGAAGGATGCATATGAATGCAAACACATGATATTTTTCATACTTTTTTGCCAAACAACAATATTTTTATTTAAAGAACAAAATAACAATTTATTACAGCAAAGTTATTTTATTAAAAACTATTGGGATGGTTGAACAAATAAATAAAAGAATCTATCTTAAAAATTGATTAATCTTTTGACAATCGACACACAATTTAAGGGAATAAAATAAAATAAAATAGCATATTGCAAGAGTTTCAACATTCTTTTACCAACATGAAAACCACATTTAGGTGTACGTATTTCACTCGTATTTCACTCAGAAGAATTTACGATCAAGGGCAACAACACATAGATGAAAAAATATAATTCACTCTATTAGATCGAAATGATTATGAATGGATCATAGCAAGTAGAAAGGAAGAGAACTAAGGTCTACTTAGGTAATATTCTCTACATAGACTGCCACATGGCTAAAAATAATACCATGTATAGTTTTTCATTTGTACTATGATGGTAAGGAATAAAGTCTTTAGTAACATAACATGCACTTCAATAACACACAAGGGGGAGTACCTGATCATAAAAATATAAGGTAATATGAAAACAAGAACACTTTACAAACAAGCCTAGAATGTATTGAGGGAATTTATATATTCATTTTCTTATTTTATTTGGTTTAGAATTCAACTTCTATTTTTTTTTTTTGGTACAAAAACCATCACAAACATTCCATTATTTAGACAACATAATTCAAATATTTCAAGCATATAGAATGATCATTGTAAAATAATTTACACAACCATCTAAAAATTCTAAGCTTAACACAACCGACTTGGTAATTCTTCTATTTTCTAGTCTTCTCCGAATAGCTTGATTCCTTATCTGCCTTCACCAATGCATCTCCGAAACCACATAATTTTCTTAGCTTCCCTTATATTTTATTTTATATCAAGTACTATGGAGAGTGCTCAAACATATGATGATGCATGCCATTATCCACCTCTACCATTCGTCAGGTAGAGACTCCACTCCGAGATTTTTGAAAAATGCTATTATTTCAAGACAATGTGCACTAAAAAGAATTAATTTTATTTATTTTTAATATTTATTTTATTTTTTAACTTTTAAAAATTTATTATTATTTAATAATATAATTTTTATACTACTTAATAAATAATTATAAAATTTAAAATCAAGTATTTAAATAATTATTTAAATCATCCAATTGATTTATACTTCCAATTCTTCTTATCTTACTAGAAACTTTATGTTTTCATCTACCAAAAAAGAATAGCTCCCATGCCTTGGAACTTTCTTTGCCATTGGAGGTTAAAATATTTATCATTTTCGTCAAAAAATAAGTGTATATGCAAAACAAGACATACACATAATGCAAATCAAGCATTCAATATGCAACTATATGAATGCAATTTATGAGCTTCCATGTACTTATGAGTCGTGGTGATATTTTACACCAGTATCATTTCCCATATAATATTAGAGGATCTATACCTAAAAAATAGTAGCCATCAACAATATCTCATCTTGTAAGTATATAACATTAATTAAATATAAATTATATTTGCAACTAATGATGTATTCTATCGTGGTCATTACATTCCCCCCCTTCTAGAAATGAACACAGTCCCTGTGTTTAAATGCAACTCCACAAAATATTTTATATACATATTTATTTATATATCAATACAATAATCAAATATGTTCATATAAGCAACTCCACACAATATTTCATATTTACATTCATAATTCCATACAACAATCCACATTCTCCCATATGGCATTTCTATCAGAGTATTGGTCCCATTGGACCTTACATTGATCAATATTTATTTTCCTTAAACTCTTGGTTTTGAAACCAATTATCTTGATTGGAAAAACTTCAATGTGTAGGGGATCTAATATTTGTAAGTTAAAAATATTCCAAATTTGAGTAGGGTCAGCAACATATTTCCTAATGAGGGACACGTGGAAGATATCATGGATCTTTGAAAAATTGGGTGGTAGAGCAAGCCTATAGGTGATAGGACTTATTTTGCCTATAATCTCAAATGGTCCCACAACTCTAGGGTCAAGTTTGAAATATTTAATGGAACTTTAGGATGGTTTCACCCTTAAGAAGACTTTGTCTCTTACAGAGAATTTCCTTGGTGTCCTCTTGAGATCTGCATAGCTCTTTTGGCGATCCAAGAGATTTTTGAACCTTTGGTGAATTATTTTTAGTTTCTCGTCCATCTCTTTTATTGTATTCATCCTAATCACTACTTGATCATTTGAATTATCCAAATATAGAGGAGTCCTACACCTTCTCCTATATAAGGTTTCAAATGGGGTCATACCTAGTGTAGCATGATAGCTATTATTGTAAAAAAACTCAACCAAGTATAGATAGTCCTCCCATTTTGTGTGTTGGTCCATAAAATACGTGCGTAATACATCTTCAAAGACCTAATTCACCCTTTCAATTTGACCATCTATTTCAGGATGGTAAATAGAACTAATATTGATCTTAGTACCCAAAACTTGATGTAATAGTTGCAAGAATTTTGATGTAAAGTGAGAATCCCTATCTAAGATAATAACCTCTAAAAACCCATGCAATCAAAATATCTCTCTGGTAAATTTATTTGTGATGGTAGGTGTATCATCTTGTACATTTCTAGGTATGAAGTGTGCAACTTTGGTTAGTTTGTCCACCATAATAAGTATTGTATCATGTCAAAATATAGTCTTGGTAAACCAACCACAAAGTCCATCGAGATAACCTGCCATTTATTTGTGGGAATATAATGTGGGTATAATCAACCAGCTAGATGTAAATGTTCTGCTTTGATATTTTGGTATTCCTAACATGTAGCCATAAAGTTATTAATATCCTACTTCATTTTAGACTAATAAAAGATCTTCCTTAGATTCTCTCACATTTTATCCCACTTAGGTGAGCAGAGTATGGAATGTAATGTACCTAATTTAGTATAGTGTCCCTTAATCTAAATAACACATGCTTTTACTGATAGGCGGGGTGATCAGTATAAGATCAACTTTCACTTTTCTTTCCCAAATAATATTATCCAATATTATCAATGGAAATATCAATAGTAGTAATCAAAGCAATGTACAAATCATCACACACAAGAGAGACACAAATTTAATGTGGTTCACCTAATGTGGGCTACTCCATGGAGAAAATATTTCTTCTAAATTTTCTCAACAAATCTCTTGGGAATCAATTCCCTATTACAATGTTTATGGACCTCTATCCAAAGGAGACACCAATCCCCTATTCTATGATTTGTGGATCTCTCTCCACAGGAGAAATCTTTCTCCTTTTCTCTGGTTCGTGGAACTTGATCCAAGAGAACTCTATCTCCTCAACTGGTTCATGGATCTCTCTCCATAGAAGAACTCTATCTCCCCAACTGGTTCATAGATCTCACTCCATAAGAGAACTCTTTCCCCTTTCTCTGGTTCATGGATCTCTCTCCATAGGAGAACTATTTCCATTTGATCTAGTTCGTGGATCTCTCTCCACAGGATAACTCCTTCCCATTACTCTAGTTCATGGATCTCTCTCCATAGGAGAACTCTATCCCCTTTGCTATGGATGGTGATATTCTAGAAGACTTTTGCCCCCACTACTATGGCTTGTGGATCTCTCTCCACAGGAGACCTCTATCCCCACTACACTGGCTAATGGATCTCTATCCACTAGAGACTGCTATCCTCTTTTCTCTATCACCTCCAAATCCTACTCTCAACTCTATCTCAAATCTGTACAAAACTCTATCTCAAGTCTACCCCAAGTCTTAACACAAAGTTTGAATAATTCAATAATCAAGCTTGCTCTCAATGTTGTTTCAAGTCTTCACAAGACTTGCTCAAATCTACCTTCAAGCCTTCTCAAAAAACTTGCTAGAGTTTTTCCTCAAGCCTTCTCAAAGACTTGCTCAAATATTTCCTCAAGCCTTCTCAAATACTTGCTCAAATTTATCCACAAGCCTTCTCAAATACTTTCTCAAATCTATCTTCAATGTTCCTTATAAAACCTGCTCAAATATTTCCAATTCTTACATACAAAATAAATTCTACTTAGAATTTGTTTAACCTTAGGAACATATAGAGAATGATATGCTCTATCAAAAACTCAATATGTTTCACACTCACAAACTTTGTTCTCAATTAACCAATCTCTATCACTTGCAAAAACTCTTTCAAATCAAATCAAAACAATGTATAAATTATTTCACAAAACTGATCTATCCTTCTTGCAAATTTTCTCTCAAAGATCAATCACACTAATGCATAATTTCCCTTCACAAAATTGATCTCAATCACTTCCACAATTTCAATCAATATCTCTCTAACCAATGTTCAAAAGATTTCACAAAGATGCACTTAACTTGTCTTCAAACCTAGCACAAGTAGTTCACAATCTCTATCTCAAATATTTTCAAACCATTCAACAATGAAGCACAAAATCCTCACTCAAATATTTCCAATAATCCTTTTCACTCCACCTTATGTTTCCAAAATATTCATTCAACAAAACACCTTAAATAAGGAAAGATGTGCCCATACCTCTTAATTTCCTCTTATGAAGATATGTCTTCAAAACCTGTCTCACAAAAAGGATATCTTTTGCAACTTCAAAATATTAGCACAACACCTTTTCATATATTGGGAAACCTTTCTCAATAAGTGTGCACAATTAAATTCCAAACCAACTCTCTTGGTTTCTCAAACTAGAGCATTAAATCATAAAACCAAACCCTTCAAAATGAAGCAAAATACAAGCAATAAAAGTACTTCATACACCTTTTAACTCCCTCTTAATTTTAAACACATTCATAAAATATTTATCAAAAATCCTTATTACTCCACAAAATCACTTTTCAAAAAAAAAACATTTCATAATATTTTTCTCCAAAATAAATTGCAAGGAATAATTAAAAAAAAATTCCCCTTATACCTCCCTAAGTCAATAGTGCTCAAATAATCAAACACCCCTCATGTGCCTAACCCTCAACCTTAGGCAATTAAAAATTTAATTAATGCTTACCAAAAAACTATCGTGAGATATTTGAACACAGAGCCTACCGCCTACCAGTGTGCTAGTGCCCTTTGGGCCACCGCTAGGCCAACCGCCCACACGAGGATGAAAAGACATGATGCGCACTTTGAATTCTAATTCAACTTCCTTGTCAACAAAATGATGAACAAAACTATCATCACCCAGATTCAAACACAGAACCTACCATCTGCCTAGCACCTTAACACTGCCCAATCTACCACTAGGCCAACCACCTAGTCGGATATAAGATCAAATGATCTTATATTAAAATCATCGAACCTTCCCTTTAATAAATTTTATCTTTTTCCTTCTCATAAAGCACACACAAGAGAAATCGCATTAACCAATTTTTTTGCACATCGAACACACAACCTTAGGGCTAGAAAAATCATCCATATTAATATGGATTTACCACCATGCTAAGGACATCGACGATGCTTGGAAGTTGTTTAAAAACAACTTTTGAATATTGGTGCCAAACCCACTTTGGGTTATAAAAATTATAATATAAATATTATAATTATTTTTATAATGCATCCTTAGGCTTTAACCTTTTAAATTTAATATTATAATATTAAAATATTATAATATTATTTCCTTTTTGAGCCTAGACATTTTCTTCCTTTGGGATTTTTAGACTAGGGCCTTCAACCTTTTAACCAACCATGTGGAGCTTTGTCCCAAATCTCTTGGGCTTAAAATATAAATATTTTAACCCTCTTTTTATCAATTCCCTTGCACTGAGATGAAATTTGCTTGCATCTAACACTTGACATCAATGACAACATAATTACTCAAAATTTCCAACAATCTCCCCCTTTGTCATTGATGGCAACCCTTTTCTAAAAATTTCTTTTTCCAAACCATTTGATTCCAAATCTGCTCCCCCTGAGAAACTGCTCCCCCTGATTTAATGCTCTCCCCCTTACTCAAATCTCTCCCCCTTTGACATCAATGGCAAAGGGACTCCTTTTGGGATAAATATAAGACTCTTAGCTCAGCCCCCTCCCCACCTCCTCTCCTTGAGGTGATTAATTTTGGGGTGGGAGTATCTCTACTCCTAGCATACAATGCTCTTTTTCTTTGTCAACCTTCTTTCTCAACATACCCTTTTGATCCTTTTGAGTGTCCTTGTTCTTGCTTATCTCTGGAAGCTCTAGAAACTCTATTCTACACCACTTGGCCTTATGCCCTAGATTATTGCACTTATAACACTTAATGTTGTGGTTCTTAGAAGGTGCAAATATCTTGAAGTTCCTCCTGGTGAAGCCATACTCATTTCTATCATGAACCCTACATTGGATTGCTTTATGACCAAATCGATTACAAGAGTAGCAATACCCTTGAAATAAATATCCATATTTGAAGTTCCTCTTAGTAAAACCATACTCCTTCTTTCCATGAGTCTTGCAATGCATAGCCTTGTGACCAAACCGATTACATGAAAAACAACATCCTTTGAAGAAATATTATCTTGAGCCCACTGGTCTCTTAGTCCTTTCTTCTTTGTGATGATCCCTATTCCTTGTTTGTGCATTATTTCCTTTCTTAGTGAAGCTTCTATTCTTCAACTTATCCTCATAAGTCTCAATTTCTCCTTCACTCTCTTCCTATAAAACTTCTTCCTCTTTTGAGCTTGAGCTTGACCCTTCTTCTTGTTTCCCTTGTCCTTCTTCAAAACCAAGTCCTATTTTGATAGATGAAGGTCTTTGTGCATTGATAATCTTATCCAAAGTCTTTGAAATTTTCCCAAACCTGTGTAGCTTGTCCTTAGAATATTTCACTTCCATCCTTAGTGAAACTACCTCATGTTCTAATATTTCACATTCTAAGACTTTTACCTTCAAATTTTCTTTAAATCTCCTTGTCTTAGCTATTGAGTTTGTCAGATCTTGTATAAGCTTTTCTTTTTCTTCATCACATTCTTGAACTTGAGCCCTGAATCTTGAATTCTGCTTTCTAACATTTTTCAATTCTTTAAGAGCAGCAATAAGTTCTGCTTCTAGATCTACTATGCCTTCCTCTTCATTTTTTGAATCTTTCTCTACTTCTTGGTCTTCAAGAGCATCTTCATACTTTTTAAATTTATCTTCAATAGGAGCATTTTATTTTCCTTCTATTTTCAAAAATAGAATTTCTTCTTCTTCACTATCTAAGGGTCTTTCATCACTATCACTTGAAACCTTTCTTGCCTTGTCAACATAGAAACTCTTCTTGTGCCTTTGAAAGAACTTATTTTCATGCTTGCTTTGTCCATACCTATTTTTCTTTTCATACCTGGATTTTCCTGCTTCCTTTTTCTTATGATCCTGTTTCTCTTCACTGCTACTACTTCCAGCTTTGGACAATTAGATGCATAGTGACCAAAATTACCACAATTAAAATACTTCACTGTTTTCATACCTTTGTGCTTTCTTGAGTCCTTCTTGTTTCTTCTGCCATAGTTAGCTTCTTCATCATTTGCTTGACACACCACTTGATTCTATTTTCTTATCTTTTGTCTTATTTGTTGCTTTGAAGGCTACCTCTTTCTTGGATTTGGGATCCTTTACTATTCTCATCTCATAAGCTGTGATAATTCCATGTAACTCATCCATAGTAAACTTTTCAATATCTCTCATTTCTTCATACCTCATAGGAAGTGACCTTAAAACCTTTTGAGCAACATTGGAGTCTTCAATTTCAAATCCAAGTCCACGCATGGTATTAACAACCTCATCCACACGAAGTAAGTATGTAGCAATGTCTTCCTCATCTTCCATATTCAAATCTTCAAACATTTTCTTGTGGTTTTGTAGTTTTGCCATCTTGACCTTTTTATCTCCCTCATATGTTTGTTTCAATTTTTTCCAAATCTCTTTTGCTAATTTGCAATGCATAACTTTCACAAATTTTGCTTCACGTAATCCACTTAAGATTGCATTCATAGCCTTGGCATTATTCACATGTAAGAGCTTACCATATTTATCTATGGGAGGATTAGTTGTAGGTGTGAACCCATCCTCAACTGCTTGCCATGTCTCATATCCTTGTGCCATCCAGTAAGTCCTCATTCTTATGCTCCAGAAAGCATAATTGTTCCCATCGAACAATGGTGCCTTATTTGATGAAGATCCATTTTTGAGATGCCATTTGTGTTCCTATACTATCTTCCTTCAAGTTGTTAGACTCTTTCGAAGGAACCCACTCTGATACCAATTGAAGAACATAGGATTATACTAAGAGGGAGGGTGAACAATATAAGACCAAATTTTACTTTTCTTTCCCAAACAATATTATCCAATATTATCAATGGAAATATCAATAGTAGTAATCAAAGCAATGCACAAATCATCACACACAAGAGAGACACAAATTTAATGTGGTTCACCCAATGTGGGCTACTCCATGGAGAAAATATTTCTTCTAAATTTTCTCAACAAATCTCTTGGGAATCAATTCCCTATTACAATGTTTATGGACCTCTATCCAAAGGAGACACCAATCCCCTATGCTCTGATTTGTGGATCTCTCTCCATAGGAGAACTCTTTCCCTTTTCTCTGGTTCATGGAACTTGATCTAGGAGAACTCTATCTCCTCAATTGGTTCATGGATCTCTCTCCATAGAAGAAATCTATCTCTCTAGCTGGTTCATAGATCTCACTCCATAGGAGAACTCTTTCCCCTTGCTCTGGTTCATGGATATCTCTCCATAGGAGAACTCTTTCCCCTTGCTCTGGTTCGTGGATCTCTCTCTATAGGAGAACTCCTTCCCCTTGCTTTGGTTCATGGATATCTATCCACAAAAGAACTCTATCCCCTTTACTCTGGTTGGTGCTCTTCTAGAAGACTTTATCCCCCACTACTTTGGCTTGTGGATCTCTCTCCATAGACCTCTGTCCCCACTATACTGGCTAATGGATATCTATCCACTAGAGACTATTGTCCTCTTTACTCTATCACCTCAAAATATTACTCTCAAATCTATCTCAAATCTGCACCACAATCTATCCCAAGTCTTAACACAAAGCTTGAACAAATCAGTAATCAAACTTGCTCTCAATGATGTTTCAAGTCTTCACAAGACTTGCTCAAATATACCTTCAAGCCTTCTCAAAATACTTGCTCAAATTTATCCTCAATCATTATCAAGGAATTTCTCAAATATATCATCAAGCCTTCTCAAATGATTTCTCAAATTTCTCCTCAAGCCTTCTCAAAGACTTGCTCAAATTTATCTTCAATGCTACTCACAAAACCTGCTCAAATATTTCAAATTCTTGCATACAAAACAAATCTCTTCACACATACAAATTCTACTTAGAATCTTGTTTAACCTTAGGAACATATAGAGAATGATATGCTCTATCAAAAACTCAATATGTTTCACACTCACAAATCTTGTACTCAAATAACCACTCTCTATCACTTGCAAAAACTCTTTTAAATCAAAACAATGTATAAATTGTTTCACAAAACTGATCTATCCTTCTTGCAAATTTTATCTCAAACATCAATCACAATAATGCATAATTTCCCTTCAAAATATTTATCTCAATCACTTTCACAATTGCAATCAATATCTCTCAAACCAATGTTCAAAATATTTCACAAAGATGCACTAACTTGTCTTCAACCCTAGCACAAGTAGTTCACAATATCTATCTCAAATGACTTCAAAACATTCAATAATGAAGCACAAAATCCTCACTCAAATATTTCCAACAATGCTTATCAAACAATCCTTTTCACTCCACCTTATGTTTCAAAAATATTCATTCAAAAAAACACCTTAAATAAGGAAAGATGTGCCCATACCTCTTAATTTGCTCTTATGAAGATATGTCTTCAAAACCTGTCTCACAAAAAGGATATCTTTTGCAACTTCAAAATATTAGCACAACACATTTTCATATATTGGGAAACCTTTCTCAATAAGTGTGCACAATTAAATTCCAAACCAACTCTCTTGGTTTCTCAAACTAGAGCATTAAATCATAAAACCAAAACCTTCAATATCAATTCAAAATACAAGCAATAAAAGTACTTCATACACCTTTTAACTCCCTCTTAATTTTAAATGCATTCATAAAATATTTATCAAAATATCTTATTGCTCCACAAAATCACTTTTCAAAAAAAAAACATTTCATAATATTTTTCTCCAAAACAAATTGCAAGAAATAATTAAAAAATTATTTCCCCTTATACCTCCCTAAGTCAACAACGCTCAAATAATCAAACACACCTCATGCACCTAACCCTCAACCTTAGGCAATTAAAAATTTAATTAATGCTTACCAAAAAACTACCATGGGAGATTTGAACATAGTGCCTACCACCTGCCATCGTGCTAGCACTCTTTGGGTCATTTATAGGACAACGACCCACGTGAGGACAAAAAATACATGACACACACTTTGACTTATGCTTGACTTCCTTTACAACAAAACGATGAACAAAACTATTGCCACTCGGACTCAAGCACAGAACCTGTCATCAGCCAGTGCCTTAACACTACCTAGTCTACTACTAGGCCAACCTCCTGGTTGAATATAATAACAAACCTTCCCTTTAATAAATTTTATCTTTTTCCTTCTCATGAAGTGCACGTAGGAGAAATCACATTAACCGAGTTTTTTGCACATCGAACACACAACCTTAGGGCTAGAAAAATCATCCATATTAATATGGATTTACCACCATGCTAAGGATGTTGACGGTGCTTGGAAGTTGTTTAAAAACAACTTTTGAATATTGGTACCAAACCCATTTTTGGGTTATAAAAATTATAATATAAATATTATAATAATTTTTATAATGCATCCTTAGGCTTTAACCTTTTAACTTTAATATTATAATATTATTTCCTTTTTGAGCCTAGACATTTTCTTCCTTTGGGATTTTTATACTAGGGCCTTCAACCTTTTAACCAACCATGTGGATCTTTATTCCAAATCACTTGGGCTTAAAATATAAATATTTTAACCCTCTTTTTATCAATTCCATTGCATTGAGATGAACTTTGCTTCTATCTAACACTTGACATCAATGACAACATAATTACTCAAAATTTCCAACATAATTCACCTTGAATCAAAATGATTTATCTATTTTTAAAATATAGAAAATCATCCCTAAGTACAAAACATTTGTTCTTATCAGGTTCTTGCTCAACCTATGCTCTACAAATCTTGCATAAGTCATCCCTCAATTGAAACTCTTTAACTTGGTCAACTAAATCATACGTTGTGATATAGTAGTTATGTGTCCTCTTCTACTTAAGGCATACACTATATTATTTCCTTTACCCTTGATATATTCAATACTAAAGTAAAACTCCATACATCGATATTGTCTAGAATTTAACAAGGGTTGTGTAAATATATATCGTTTACTCTTATGGTAAGTTTTGAGCTCAAAGGGTTATCAAATTAAATGATACCTCCAAATATTATGCGCATGTACAAATACCACCAATTTCATATCATGATTAGCATAATTTACTTCATGCCTCTTAATTTTTCATGATTCATAGGTAATGACCACTTCATCTTGAGTGAGGGCTCCAAATACTTCAATAGAAGAATTAGTGCAAAATGTAAATTTTATAGAAATATCAGATATTTTGAGAATTGGGGTGGTTTTAATCTCTCCTTCAGAGTTATAAAAGCTTCCTCACATTGACTAGTCCACTTAAAATCCCTCCCTTTTACTTGGAGGTTTGTTATGGGATGAGCAATATTTGAAAAATCTCTTAAAAATATATATATAATAATCTACCATTCCCATAAAGCTACGCACTTCAATTACATTTGTGGATGTAGGCCAATTGATGATGGCTTCAATTTTCTTAGGATCCACAACAACCCCATAAGTGGATATTATATACCCCAAATATTGTACTTGAGGAGTATAGAACTCACATTTAGATAAATTTCCATATAACTAATTTTTCTTGAGTGTTTCAAGTACAATCCTCATGTGTTGGTCATGTTATTCCTTGGTTCAAGAGTAAACTAATATATCATCAAGAAATACTAGCACAAAATGATCTAGTTGCTCTTGAAATATACTATTCATGAGGGTCAGGCTTTTATCAAACAAAAATTTAGGATTGTGAACTCATAGTGTCCATACATAGTTCTAAAGGTAGTCTTATGAGTGTCTTCCTCATGAATTCTCAACTAACGATATCTTGATATGAGGTCAATTTTTGAAAATATAGTGGATTCTTTCAATTGATCAAAAATATCATAAATCTTAGGTAGGGAATACCTATTCTTGATAGTGACCTTGTTAAGCATTTGGTAGTCTATACACAACCTTAAAGAGCCATTATTTTTCTTGAAAAAAATAACTAGAACACGTAGTGCATGATGATAGACTAGGCTTGATGAGTCCCTTTTCCAATAAGTCATGAAGTTTTATATTAAACTATTATAACTAAATAAGGGTCATCCTATAAGGTGACCTAGAAATAGGTGTAGTTCTAGGTAAAATTTCTATATAGAAATCATTTTCTTGTTGAGGTGGTAGACCCGATAGATCTTCAGGTAATACATCCTTGAACTCATTTAGTATGGGGTACCTTTGGAAGAGGTTTGAGTTAGCTTTGGTCTCTTCCTTTTTATTCAACTTGACCACATATATCATTCCTCCCTTTTTAATTGCCTTCTTAACTTGCATGGATGACAATAAATATGTTCTAAAGGAACCATGGTCATAGTGGACCCTAATCCACTATTTACATTCATTAGTGAACTCTAACCATATTTCTTCAAAATTAAGGAGGGTCTTGCGAGCTCTAAGCCAATCTACACCAAGAATGATATCGAAGGTATGCAAAGGAGCTACATATAGATGTCAATACCTTAAGGTAGGGTAATATGAGGGTAAAAAATATATTGTTTAACTAAATAGGTCTATATTGACCCATATTATACCTTCCATCCATTTTCTAAATATCTAAGATTTTTTGGAATATTCCTCACTATGCTAGTAGAAATGAAATTGTCTATAGCTCCACTATCAATTAAAATATTCACATTCCTATCAAATATTATACCATTCAAAATAAAATATGTAGCTTACCCATTGAGTGTATAATTACCTATTGCTACAAATATATGATGAGTTGATTCCTCTGGTGCCTTATTTCGATCTACCCTCTAGGGATTATTTTTAAAAAAATGGGGATCACCACAAAAATAAAAACATTTATATTAACTTTTGTTGTCAGATAATTAGTTCATGTTGTTGATCCATTTGTGCTTTTTGTTGATCCATGTGTTCTTTCTGTTGTTCCTTTTGAAATTGAAGCAATTGGACTATCTTGGCCAAGTTTCCATCCTCCCTGGTAGGTTCATTAGTTTGAGGTTCATTGATTTCTTTCATCTATCTCTCTCTTCGAGGTCCTTCTTTTCTAACTTCCTTACGTGGTCCTCTTTGTGGTCTAACAGTGGACTCTTCCTGCCCAGTTGTTGTAGGGTTCCTATAATATCCACCTCATAACAATTGTGTCATTTTACCTATTTACAAAAGAGCTATGTTAATTGTTTGGTTTAGCCAAGCTTACAAAAGAAAACATTTAGAATCCTAAAACTTAAATATATTATAACCTAGTGCTCTGATACCACATGTAACAACCTAGGTCTGACTCACCTGATTGTACAACCCAATCTAGCTCACTAGTTCCACAAGGTAATTTTTTTTGACATCTATACTAACTAGATATATGATCTAATGTGAAATTCTTTAAGATAAACGGTTATATCATCACCCATTTTTATTAGTACAAGGTATATTATACCATTTTTGGGAATTAAAATTGTTGTAGATGGCCTTCCAAGTGGATGAGACTGGCCAAATATCGTAGAAGGTGCTACTTTGTGTGTCTATTTTCTCATCCTCTTTTTCTAGTATGAGAGTGTATATCCATGACTAGGGTTATCATCTGTTGAGCAAGGTGCAGCAAAAGTATTGTCATTTTTGTCAACACAAACAGATAGATCAGTTGATGCAGTTGATGCAGTAGACAGGAGTTCAGACGTTAGTCAGAACATGCACAATGAATTTCCAAGAAGACAGAAGTGGCCCAGATTCAAAAAATCAAAGAAAAAGACAAGTAAGAAAACTGTCGCGATATCGTGACATGTTTTCTGTCGTGATTTCACGACATATCGAAGGAGAGAGAAAATGCTAGAAAAACTATCATGATTTCGTGACATGTTTCATTTTCGTGGTCCAAAGTGAAGAGAAAGAGGAGAGAGAAAAATATGTCATGATTTCGTGACATGTTGAGAAGCTGGAAAAGAAACTGTCGCGATTTTGTGACATGTTAAGAAGAAAGAAAAGAAAACTGTCGTGATTTCATGACATGATGGCAGAGAAAAATCCAAGTGGAAAAACTATCATGATTTTGTGACATGTTTGGAAAGAAGGCGTAGGCAAAGAAAACTGTCACGATTTCGTGACATGTTTGGAGAGAAGGAGCATGCAAAGAAAAGTGTCATGATTTCACAACAATTTGCAAGAAGAGTTGTACGGACAAAAATGTGTCACGATTTCATGACAAGTTCGAAGAGGAAGCGCTAAGGAGAGAAAGTGTCACGATTTTGTGACATGTCAGGTTTTCGGGACTCGAAGAAGATATAGAGTGCAAGGCAGCGCATGTGTCACGATTTCGCAACATGTCAGGTTTTCACTAGAGCTTGCGAAGAAAAGCGTACGAAAGAGAAATATGTCACGATTTCATGACATGTCAGGTTTTCGCTAGAGCTTGCGGAGAAAAGTGTACGGAAGAGAAAGATGTCATGATTTCATGACATGTCGAGGTTTTCGTTGGAGCTTGCAGAGAAAAGTGTACGAAAGAGAAAGATGTCGTGATTTCGTGACATGTCAGGTTTTCGCCAGTACAAGCAAAGAAAAGTGTAAGGCAGTGAAAGTGTCACGATTTCGCGACATGTTTCATTTTTGTGGGTGGAAGACAGAAAAGGCACAAGGCAGTGAAATATGTCACGATTTCGTGACATGTCAGATTTTTGCTAGGGTTTGCAAAAAATAGTGCACGAAAGAGAGATGTTGCGATTTCGTGACATGTCCCTTTTTCGCTGGTTGAAGCCAAGAAGAGTAGCGAGGAGGCGTAAGTGTCACGATTTTGTGACATGTCAGGTTTTCGCTAGTGCAGGCAGAACAGAGTGCAAGGAAGCGAAAGATGTCACAATTTCGTGACATGTCAGGTTTTCGCTAGTGCAAGCCAAGTAGAGTGTACGAAAGCGAAAAGTTTCATGATTTCATGACATGTCTGGTTTTCGTAGGTGCAAGCGAAGAAGTGGACAAGGAGCCAAAAATTGTCGTGATTTCGTGACATGTCTAGTTTTTGTGGGTGCAAGCGAAGAAGTGGACAAGGAGCCAAAAAATGTCATGATTTTGTGACATGTATTTTCATGGGTAAAATGCGAGAAGGGCAGAAAGAGACAGAAGTGTCACGATTTCATGATGGGTCACTACAGCACGCTTACTGAAAGTTAACTAGATTAGAACGACAGCTAAAGGAAAATTTGTAGAGAAAAAGTAGATGCATGCCCAAGTGGAGAAAATGAATGATCAAGAAGGAGAAAATTAACAGTCATCAAAATAGAAACTAAAATGCATGCATGCACAGAAAAGGATACGAACAGTCATGATCGAGACAACGAATGGTCATGGTAGGGTTTTATGTGTAATTTCGTAACATGCATCGTGTTTGAAAAAAGGCCTACCCTATGTAGAGACAAAAAGCAGTTACCGTTAGAAAGCAGTTACAGTTGACAAGTGGTAGAAGAGAATGTTATTCGACTGCATGCGGGATTCCAAAAGTCATAGAAGACGAGAAGTCTCGATGAGAAAAAGGGGTTATAAAAGGACAGTCGCGAAGAGAATAAGGTTGTTGCTATAAGTGAGAAATTACTACGTAAATAGGGTTAGAAGATGGCCAAGAGAGAAATAAGCAGAGCAGTGAGAGCATGCAGAGTTTGTTTAATTGCAGACCAGTCAGGGTCATGTAAATAGCGAAGGCATTTTTATGTCATTGAAATAACTCAGAATTGTAGTCCAAGTTGGTGCTTGGTATTAGGGGTTGGTGCTCCTATCTATTACAACAAAAAATTAAGGGGTTGGTGCTCCTTCTAGTGGGTGCTGGCAAAGTGTTTGTAAAATTGGTGTTTTGCAAAGGCTAGATTTGGATTGAAGTCCAAGCAGTCATTTTTTAGGAGTAGCCAAATTGGTGAACCTTGTTATATTATGTGTTGTGGTGTGCTCTCTTGTGAAAATTGCTTTACCTATTTTCATGTTCTCTTTGATTCAGATTTAAGTGTTATAGATTTGAATTTTAATAGCTACACTAATTCACCCCCCCTCTCAGTGTCATTGTGAGAATATCAATTGGTATTAGAGCAAGGTTTTTGAACAAGCTTTATCAGCTAAGGTGATCTTGGAAGGAACACAATGGCAGGTGGTGAAGGATTCTCTTCCAACAAAGATCTTTTGTTTGATGGAACTAATTACTCATTCTAGAAACTCAGGATGCAAACATATCTGAGTGTGTTGGGATACGACATTTGGGAGTCAGTAGAAAGTGGATACACAATACCCACTACTCCTCCAATAGATACTGTCGAGAAAAAAAAAATTGAGAATAACTCCAAAGCAAAGAATGCCATAATGTGTGGGCTAGTAGACAGTGAACTGATAAGGGTCATGAGCTATAAATCAGCAAAAGACATGTGGGAAAAATTGAAGAGCATCCATGAAGGAGACAACAAGATCAAGGAAGCCAAGCTACAAACACATCGAGCTCAGTTCGAGGCATTACAAATGAATGATGATGAAAACATAGAGGCCTATATGCTGAGAGTCAATGGAATCATTAATGCAATCAGAGGACTCGGTGAAGAAATCGAAGATGTAGTTGTCGTGAAAAAGGTGCTTAGAACTCTTCACAAAAGATTTAACTCTAAAGTTTCTGCAATAGAAGAGGCTAAAGATTTAAATAATTTTAGCATGGATGAGATGCATGGTTCTTTGACCGCATACAAAATGAGAATAGGACAAACTAAGCCCGTAGACAGAGAAGCTGCTTTTAAAGCACACAAAAATATAAAATCTGAACAAGAATTTGAGGATGAAGAGACACAGGATGAAACGAAAGCTAACTTTGTTTGGAAACTTACAAAGGGAAAAGAAAAGTATAGAGGAAAGTTACCGTTTAAGTGCTTCAATTGTGGAGGAGTTAGTCACTTTGCAGCTAAATGTCCAATGCATGAGAAAACCAAAAATGGTGAAGGGTCACACCAAGAAAAAGGTGACTAGAAGAAGAAACCAAATTTTAGAAAGAACAACTTCAAGAAGAAAAGCTTCATATCCAAGAATGTCAACTCTTCTGAAGAAAGCTCAGGTGAAGATTCTGAAGAAGAAACAAGTGAAGATCTGTTCATTGCATTTAAAGAAGAAAGAATAGAAGAAAATCAAGAAGGTGATGAAAACCTTAAGGATGAGGCTGAAGTATATTTGAAAGGTGAGTTGGTTGCTGCACTTGAAGATTTAAGTACAGAAAGGAAAAAGAATAGAAAGTTTTCAAGAAAGGTAGAGGATGCCAATTACATAATAAACAGTTTGAAAATACAGACAGAAGAATTTAAGAAAATGTCTGAAGAACTTGAAGTAAAATTAACCATGAAAATAGATGAGTGCAGCAAACTGGAAGAAGAGATTGTGGTTTTAAGAATGCGGGTAGAAGAAAATAATAAAAATTTGAGTTGCTATCACAAACTTGAAGTAAGTTCTACAAAGCTTGAAAATATTATAAATAGTCAGAGGACTACAAGCATCAAGTTTGGCTTGGGCTTTGTTGAAGGAGAATCATCAAGTGGATCAAAGGACATAACTGTAGAACAAGTAAAGAAAGAAGATAAGATCAAAGTTGATCAAAGAAAAATGAATCAGGCAAAAGAAAGCAACAGTGCCAGGCATGAGAAGAGTGTTGACAATGAGGGATTCATAAAATTCACACATCAAAGGAGAAGAAAATTTGTGGCTTCTACTACAAAGTGGCAAAGACCAACTCCCAGGTTCAATCATTCCTTTTCTAGTTATTGTTTTAAATGCAATACTTATGGTCATAAGATTTTATACTGCATTTATAATATAGGACAAAGAAATTTCAAAAGTAGAAATACTTTTTCACCCTTGATGGAGTATGCAGTAGAATGCTATAACTGTCATAACTTTGGACACATTGCAAGAAACTTTAGAAGCACATATGCAGCAAATAAATTTCAGGGAAGAAGAACTCAACCAATCAGTTTAAGGCACAACAAAAAATTCCTAGAAAAACATGCACAGGCCATTGACAAAGAAAAGTCTAAACAAGTGACCAAAACTACAGTCAAATCAGAATGGAAAGAAAAGGAGCAACTCAAGGAAGAAAAGGAATCATTGATTGTACAGACAGCATTCAAAGCACAGAACAAATTAACACCATGGATATTGGATAGTGGATGCTCCAGTCACATGATAGGAGATAAACAAAAATTTGAAAATTTACAGAAATATGAAGGGGGATCTGTGAAGTTTGGAAATAATGATGGAGCCAAGATAGTTGGCAAAGGATCAGTCAAGATAAGTGATGGAAAGATCAATTCCAAGGAAGTTCTATTTGTGATTGGTTTAAAGCACAACTTACTGAGTGTAAGTCAAATCTGTGATAGAGGTCATGAAGTCATTTTTAAGAAGCAGGGCTATGAAGTCAGAAAAGCACACAGTGGGAAGCTGATAGCTACTAGATTGAGGACTTATGGAAACCTATATACTCTCTTAGAAACTGTAGAAGGAACATGCTTGATTGGATAGGAGGATGAAAATTGGTTGTGGCACAAGAGGCTCGGTCATATTAGCTTTGACAATATGGTAAAAATAATTTCAAAAAGGGCAGTAAGAGATATACCAACCATTGGTAAACCAGTAAATAGCATCTATGCTTCATGCCAAAAAGGAAAGCAAACTAGATCTACATTTAAATCAAAGGAATACTTCACCAGCAAACCTTTGGAGATAATACATACTGATTTGTGTGGACCCATGAGAACACAAAGCATAAATGGTGACAAATAATTTATGTTGTTCATATATGATTACTCCAGGATGACATGGGTATTATTTTTAAAGATTAAATCAGATGCCTTTGAGATGTTCAATATTTTTAAAAAATAGGTTGAAAATAAAACTAAAAAAATAATTAAATGCCTAAGATCAGATAGAGGAGGAGAGTTTATTTCAAAAGAGTTTGCAGAGTACTATCAAAAATATGGGATCAAAAGATAGTTTTTAGCAGCAAGGACACCTCAACAGAATGGTGTTGTAGAAAGGAAGAACAGGACAGTGTAGGAAATGGCAAGGACAATGTTGGCTGAGAACAAAATAGCTGACAGATTTTGGAAAGAAGCAGTCCATATTGTGGTTTACATCCAAAATAGGTGCATGCTAAGGACGCATGAAAGCAAAACACCTTATGAGCTGTGGTTCGAAAGAAAGGCAACAACAAGGTATTTCAAAGTGTTCGGCAGCAAGTGCTACATCAAATGGACTGAAGATAATCTCGATAAGTTTGAAGATAGAGTTGACGAAGGTATTTTTCTTGGTTACTCAACAAAAAGCAAAGCCTACACATGTTATAACAAGAGGCTAAAGAAAATTGTTGAGAGTGTTGATGTTAAAGTTGATGAAGGTAGAGAACGAGAAATTATGTATCAAGAAAACTACCCTATTTATGAAGAAGTCATTGAAGCAGATGAAGAAAAGGAAACAGAAGAGAATCAGAAAATTGATCTAGATGATTTAAAAACTGACTCAGAAGAAAAATAAAACAAGAAATTCAAAATAGGAAGCTGGCAGAAAAATCATCCTAGAGAACAGATTATTGGGGACCCCATAGTTGGTACTTAGACAAGAAGAGCAGTAGTATGAAACTACTCTCTGTTATTCAACATTGAACCTAAAAATGTTGTTGAAGCAAGCACAGATGAAAGTTGGATGAAGGCAATTAATTAAGAACTAGATCATATTGAGAAAAACAAAACCTGGGAATTAGTGCCACGGCCAGCAAATAAAAACATAATGGGTACTAAATGGATTTTTCAAAATAAATTAAATGAAGACTGACAGGTTGTTAGAAATAAGGCAAGATTGGTCTGTAAAGGCTATGCTCAGGTTGAAGGCATTGATTTTGAGGAAACCTTTGCACTAGTAGCCAGACTAGAGGCAATCAAAATGTTTCTGGCTTTAGCAGTCCATAAAAATTTCAAAGTATATCAAATGGATGTAAAATCAGCATTTCTAAATGGAAAATTGGAAGAAGAGGTTTACATTGAACAGCCAGATGGCTTCCAACTTGGTGACAATCCCGATTTTGTTTGCAGGTTAAAGAAAGCGTTGTATGGTCTGAAATAGGCACCCAAAGCATGGTATGCAAGGCTGGATAACTATCTTATTAAACAAGGGTTCAAGAAAGGTTTGGTGGACAACAATTTATATGTCAAAATAGAGAAGGGCCATCTTATTGTTCTTGTTGTTTATGTAGATGATATAATATTTGGCAGCAGCATGGATGAATATTGCAAAGACATAGCAACTAAAATGAAGAAATAATTTGAGATGTCTATGATTGGTGAACTTTCTTATTTCCTAGGACTGCAAGTCAATCAAAATGAAAAGGGCATTTTTATTTCTCAAGTTAAATATGTGAAAGAAATGCTGAAAAAGTTCACAATGGAGGATAGTAAACCTGTTAGCACTCCCATGACAACAGGCTACAAGTTGAGCAAGGATGACAAATCTCCAGATGTAGATCAAACAATGTACAGGTCTATGATTGGAAGCCTGTTGTATTTGACAGCCACTAGACCAGATATATTACAGGCAGTATGCATGGTTGCAAGATTTTAGGCTAGTCCCAAAGAAACTCATATGACAGCTATAAAGAGGATTTTCAGGTACCTCAAGGGTACTATGGATTATGGGTTGTGGTACCAAAAAGGTAAAGACTTCACTTTGATTGCATATTATGATGCAGATTGGGCAGGATGTATTGATGACAGAAAGAGTACCAGTGGAGGAGCATTTTATCTTGGAGACAGGCTAGTAGCATGGCGCAACAAGAAACAAGAATCAGTCTCTCTATCCATAATAGAGGCAAAATACATTGCAGCAACATGTTGTACACAGATATTATGGATGAGAAAAACATTGAAAGATCTTGGTATTCACTTCAAAGAGCCAATTTTAGTTAAATGTGATAACACCAGTGCTATAAACATATCAAAGAATCTAGTTATGCATTCTTGAACCAAACATATTACAATCCGGTATCACTTCTTGAAGGATAAAGTTACAGAAGGATCCCAACAAAACAATAGAGACAAATAGTAAGGATAAAGTTGTAACAGTGATCCCAACAAAACAATAGAGACAAATAGTAAGTACGCTAACATCCCCCTTTATTACATTATTTGGGTAATGTAATAACTAATAGCTATACTTAGACTACTAACATCCCCTTACATTATTTTGCAATACAAAGTGAGCTGCGAAACAATTCAAATTTGACACGTCCAAGTGCCTTAGTGAAAATGTCTGCAACTTGAGCATCGGTGGGAATGTCTGAAGCTGAATTCGGTGCTTTGGAACTTCCTCTCGAATGAAATGACATTGTGTGTCAATGTGCTTTGTTTTTTCATGATGGACTGGATTCTTGACGAGGTTCAGAACACCTTGATTGTCGCAGAACAAGTGTATTGGAGATTTTGATGGATGGCCCATACTTGTCAGAATGCGACGTAACCATATCACTTCGCACACAGCTTCACGTGCGGCATGATATTCTGCCTCTGTTGAAGGATCACTATTTTGTTGGGATCGTGCGCACTGGCTGGACCGGTGATGCAGCGCACCGACCTCGGGCTCGCGTCTTCGCGGTCTGGCCTGGGCGCGATGTTCCACGTCCTGCGTCGGGCTGCGCAAATTTTTTTTTTTTTTTTTAATCTCACTACAGGGAATAACACGTCGTGGAAAAAATAAAAAAAAAATTCCTCTGCTCGTCCGCCTCCAGAATCCTCTCGCTGCTTCCTTTCACTACAAAAATATCCTGTACCAGTTTGGCTCTGATGCCATGAAATGAAACAAGCATTAGATTGTTTATTATTCAGCAGGCATTAAATAGAATTTACATCAGCCGGGAATAGTCACCGGAGGAACAGATCTGTTATGCAGTTGTAACAGTGATCCCAACAAAACAATAGAGACAAATAGTAAGTACGCTAACATCTTGGAGATAGGCTGGTAGCATGGCACAGCAAGAAACAAGAATCAGTCTCTCTATCCACAGCAGAGGTAGAATACATTGCAACAACAATATGCTGTACACAGATATTATGGATGAGACAAACTTTGAAAGATCTTGGTATTCACTTCAAAGAGCCAATTTCAATTAAATGTGATAACACTAGTGCTATCAACATATCCAAGAATCCGGTTGTGCATTCTTGAACCAAACATATTACGATTCAGTATCACTTCTTCAAGGATAAAGTTGTAGAAGGAGAGGTCAAATTGGATTTTGTTCCAACTACAGAGCAGGTAGCTGATATATTCACAAAACCATTGCCCAAGGAATTTTTTGAGTACCTTAGGAGTAAGTTGGGAGTGGTCACATTTCCCAAGAACTGACTATCAATTGGGATCACATTCTCAGGGGGAGTATTTATGCCTAGGTTTATAGTTTTGCTTATATTCATGATTTTTGCTAACTATAACAATGTGTATCTGAGAATATTGTGCATAGACTCAGGGGGAGTCTGCAGCAGCCCTTTGGTATTATTGTCAAAGGGGGAGAAGAATTATAGGAGAGTGCATGAGTGTTGCCAACAATTCCAAAGGGGGAGATTGTTGAGCAAGGTGTAGCAAAAGTATTGTCATTGTTGTCAACACAAACAGATAGATCAGTTGATGCAATTGATGCAGTGGACAGGAGTTCAGAGGTCAATCATAACATGCACAGTGAATTTCCAAGAAGACAAAAGTGGCCCAGATTTAGAAAATCAAAGAAAAAGACAAGTAAGAAAACTGTCGCGATATCGCGACATGTTTTCTATCACGATTTCGTGACATATCGAAGGAGAGAGAAAATGTTGGCAAAATTGTCATGATTTTGTGACATGTTTCATTTTCATGGTCCAAAGCGAAGAGAAAAAGGAGAGAGAAAAATATGTCACGATTTTGCGACATGCTGAGAAGCTAGAAAAGAAATTGTCACGATTTTGTGACATGTTAAGAAGAAAGAAAAGAAAACTGTCACGATTTTGTGACATGATGGCAGAGAAAAAGCCAAGTGGAAAACTGTCGTGATTTTGTGACATGTTTGGAAAGAAGGCACAGGCAAAGAAAAATGTCGCGATTCCATGACATGTTTGGAGAGAAGGAGCGTGCAAAGAAAAGTGTCAAGATTTCATGACAATTTGCAAGAAGAGTTGTACGGACAAAAATGTGTTGCGATTTCACGACAGGTTCGAAGAGGAAGCGCTAAGGAGAGAAAGTGTCACGATTTCGTGACATGTCGGGTTTTCGCGACCCGAAGAAGAGATAGAGTGCAAGGCAGCGCATGTGTCACGATTTCATGACATGTTAGGTTTTTGCTGGAGCTTACGGAGAAAAGCGTACGAAAAAGAAAGATGTCGCGATTTCGTGACATGTCAGGTTTTCGCTGGAGCTTGCGGAGAAAAGCGTATGGAAGAGAAAGATGTCATGATTTCGTGACATGTCAGGTTTTCGCTGGAGCTTGCGGAGAAAAGCGTACGAAAGAGAAAGATGTCACAATTTCGCGACATGTCAGGTTTTCGCCAGTGCAAGCAGAGAAAAGTGTAAGGTAGCGAAAGTGTCACGATTTCGTGACATGTTCCATTTTCACGGGTGGAAGACAGAAAAGGCACAAGGCAGCGAAAGATGTCCCGATTTCACGACATGTCAAATTTTTGCTGGGGTTTGCGAAAAATAGTGTACAAAAGAGAAAGATGTCACGATTTTGTGACATGTCATGTTTTCCTTGGTTGAAGCCAAGAAGATTACCGAGGAGGCGTAAGTGTCATGATTTCACGACATGTCAGGTTTTTGCTAGTGCAGGCAGAACAGAGTGCAAGGAAGTGAAAGATGTCATGATTTCATGACATGTCATGTTTTTGCTAGTGCAAGCCAAGTAGAGTGTATGGAAGTGAAAAGTGTCATGATTTCACGACATGTCTGGTTTTTGTGGGTGCAAGCGAAGAAGTGGACAAGGATCCAAAAACTATCGCAATTTTGTGACATGTCTAGTTTTCGTGGGTGCAAGCGAAGAAGTGGACAAGGAGTCGGAAACTGTCGCGATTTCGTGACATGTTGTATTTTCGTGGGTAAAAGGTGATAAGGGCAGAAAAAGACAAAAGTGTCACGATTTCACGACGGGTCGCTACAGCATGCTTACTGACAGTTAACTGGAGTAGAAAAATAGTTAAAGGAATAGTTGTAGAGAAAAAGCAGATGCATGCCCAAGTGGAGAAAACGAACGGTCAAGAGGGAGAAAATGAACAGTCATCAAAATAGAAATATAAAACGCATGCATGCACAGAAAAGGATACGAACAGTCATGATCGAGACAACGAACAGTCATGGTAGGGTTTTATGTGTAATTTCGTAACATGCATTGTGTTTGATGAAAGGCCTACCCTATGTAGAGACAAAAAGCAGTTACCGTTAGAAAGCAGTTACAGTTGACAAGTGGCATAAGAGAATGTTATTCGACTACATGCAAAATTCCAAAAGTCATAGAAGATGTGAAGTCTCGATGAGAAAAAGGGGTTATAAAAGGACAGTCATGCAGAGAATAAGGTTGCTGCTGTAAGTGAGAAATTACTACGTAAATATGGTTAGAAGAGGGCCAAGAGAGAAATAAGCAGAGCAGTGAGAGCGTGCAGAGTTTGTTTAATTACAGACCAGTCAGGGTCATGTAAACAATGAAGGCATTTTTATGTCATTGAAATAACTCAGAATTGTAGTCCAAGTTGGTGCTTGGTATTAGGGGTTGGTGCTCCTATCTGTTGCAGCAGAAAATTAAGGGGTTGGTGCTCCTTCCAGTGGGTGCTAGTAAAGTGTTTGTAAAATTGGTGTTTTGCAAAGGCTGGATTTGAATTGAAGTCCAAGCAGTCATTTTTGAGGAGTATCCAAATTGGTGAACCTCGTTATATTGTGTGTTGTGGTGTGCTCTCTTGTGAAAATTGCTTTACCTATTTTCAAGTTCTCTTTGTTTCATATTTAAGTGCTGTAGATTTGAATTTTAATAGCTACACTGATTCACCCCCCCTCTCAGTGTCATTGTGAGAATATCATCATCTAGAGCCCATAAAACCTAGAGGGTGTACACATACTCTCCCCATCCCTTAGAATGATGAACCTTGAAGAAGTGAAATTTATGGCACCGCCTTAAGGGCTCTTTATTACAATGTTAAGCAGATTAAAAGCAAGCATTCAAAGGGAAAGTGCACAATAAGTAATCTACTAAAATTAAGAGTAATGTGCAATAAAAGAGGTGGATTTATCCTTGTATTCATTCACTCATGAATTCAAATAATATTACAATACATCCCCTTGAGGGCTTTATAATTTGATACATTTCAACATTATAATGTACAAAGGATCTAATCCTTTACAAGGTCTTAATGGCATGCTCTAATGTTCATTTCACATACCACACTCGAGAGCTAGTATCGGGCCTATACTTATATACCTCTTAGCTCCTCCCTCCTGTATAGCATACCTACATCTACACACAAGGGATTGAAATTGGTTAATAGCATATGCGTTATAGATTTAAAACCTTGAAAACATTAAAAGCATGCATCTATAAATAACAAAACTTATATATAATAAACCATAATAGCTACAAATGATCTATGATTTAAGCATGATTATATATAGATGGTTTTGGAAATATTTAAGCATAAAATTAAGGGAAAATGTTAGCAAAAATTGTGACCATCCCTGATAGGGACAACTAGACCTGCAACAATGAAACCTCCAATTGGACCATCAAAACAACTCCAAATCTTACCAAATTTGATCACAAGGCTAATTTAGACATTCCTAAATGACCTATGGTATAATTGAATCAAAATTATCTTCTTTTTTCTAACCGTCCCTAACAGGTGCAACTACCTACTACTAACCGTCCCTAGGTAGGACGGTTACAAATCTGCTTGGAATTTATCACCAATTCTAATGGGATATGGTCTGAAACTATTCTAAAGGTTATGTCATAAAATATGGTCAAATTTATCTCCAATATAACTAGTTTTGGAATGGATTTAGTGGATTTTTTATGCCCCTAAAAGTGCCTTCGAATGAAGAGGATTGCAAGGCAAACTAAGGGTAAATATGATGGTAAAATGCGAGGGTAGAATTGGGCAGCACTTTATGGTTAAAATGATTCAACTCCTCTCCTTGAAATTGGATGAACACACCTCATTTTATAGCCCAAATAGAGCATCTAAGGAAAAAGGGTAAGTATTGGCATGCGAGGTAAGTTTCGCCACGATTGGGTAGAAGAGGTTGTCCATTTGGGGCCACTAATTGGGAGTTCTTGGTCTCCATGACAAGCTCCCAATTAATTTTTGGTGATTGGGTGGAGAATATGGTAGTAATTGATTTCCATTTTTCTGCCCCTTTGACTTTTTGGGTGTCTTTTTAGGGACTATCCCACCTAGGTACGGTTTTATATGGCCATCCCTAGGTGGGATGGTCACCATCTGTGACCGTCCCTTGGTGGGACGGTCATAAGGATATGCCCCAAAACCTCCCAAAACTGCTATGTACCTTCCAAAAAGTGTTATGGATCTCTATATTACCCTATAGGGTTGCCCAATGGGGCCATATGATATCTATAAAATTTTCACAAGTGGTGCGTTGGTAGTCTTATCCGATTTATGCGATTTTAGTGTCTACAGATGCCCCTTTTAGGGAGACGTTATGTGTAACAAAGTGCTGAGAAAAATAGATGACTAAATTATTAAATGATTAAGTTGGTTTATTAACCTAACAAAATTTAGATGCCTCCATTGTGGAAAGAGCATACATTCTTGGAATCCTTACTTTTGACATAGTCGAAGGATTCATTTGGGTATACCTTTCAGCCACACTATAATAACAGTTGTAGGGGCTTAGGGTATACTAGGTATTGGTGCCTTGTGTTCTTGTAAGCCTTTACATGGGTGGATTCTTGAGGATTCAAGGAGGTCAAGCCTATTTTTTTTTCTTATTATGATTATTTTCCCTAGCATGGGCTTGAAAATTTATTTTTAGCAAAGATTCTTTTGAATACATGGAAATTACACTTTTGAGTGTTTTAGTGTTGATTTGATTTATGAAATCATTATTATGACTACCCTCTCTAGAGATGATTCAATGAGGGCATGACCAATGATAAAGTGATGATTCACTTGACACATATGAATGAATTGGGATAACTCTCTATTTTTCCCATGGTAGTATATACTTGTTTGGAGGGGATTTTTGATCATTTTGATGAGCATTTCTGGAAGTAAAAGGCTAAAAATTCATTCCCAAGGAGTGGTCCAGAAATAGAGGCCTTCTTAGGGAATAAAATGCAGAATTTTAATGCATCCATAATTTTTTTTGGTTTAATATTGATCCCTGCAAATTTGGTGACCATTTTGCCTTGTTTTTGGTGGGTTTTTGACCCTTTTTTGAGGTTTTTGAGTTGTTTTTATAAAACATTTTGGTGACCATCCTAGGGGGTATGGTTACACATTTTATAACCATCACAAGGTGGGACAACCAGCCAATTGTGCACTCATCCTACCTTGATGTGGTCAGATTCTTTTGGAGCTAAATAAGCCCAAAATAGGGCAAATATGCTCATTTGTGCACTGTGCTTGGAGGAGTTGGAGAGGATTAAGATCCTATGGTGGTAGTTTCTAATTTGGATGATGTAGGTACAACAGAGGAGTATGATTCTTGGTGGGTTATATGTCAATGGTGAGGAGAGGGACCACTAGGATGGTATGCAGCTACTAGAGCAACAAATGCAGCTAGGGGTGATCCATTTGAGGAGGGTCAGGATGAGTCTCTAGATGATGGGGAAGTAGATACAGGTGATCGGGTTGTGCATTGTCATATGGAAGTGGATAGGGTGGAGCTTATTGATGTATAAGATCCACTAGAATTTTATGAGGAGGACCTTGGAGATCAGGGCATGCAGGCATAGTTAGCAACACGAGATGCTACGATTGTAGAGCTATGGGGTGATCTCAGTAGGGTGTGATGGGATTTTGTAGAGGAGAGAGCTCTACTACAAGAATAGTTGTAGAGTGCAAATAATAAGGTTGAGAGGTAGGTAGATTTTATATCTACTCTCCAAGCATAGGTTGGTGTACATGGCCCTAGCCATGGGGATTCCAGTAGTGGTGAGGTAGCCATGATACAGGAGGAGATGGTACATCTCTAGGGTTTTGTGGTGACCTATTAGACTCAGTTCCAATATTATTGTACCTATATGGATATGATGGAGGATAAGATAGTGCACATTAAGGGGCACATACTAGATCAAGCATTGGTCATTGGATCATAGTGTAGCTAGAGGAGCAAGATAGGATAGTCATATGCGTGGATGAGGGCTCTGAGTTCTGCATGGATGATGGATACGTCTAGGGGTAGCAGGTATGGGGGTAGTAGATCTAAGGGTATTAGGTTTTGGGGTATTAGGTCTAGGAGCTCATGATGGACTCCTACTGAGGATAGAGAAGAGAGTCATGGTGTCGATCTTGCGTGATCATGGCTAGCAAACTCTGATGGTTCTTTTTTGGAATTTTTTGTTTTTTTTTGCATGTGAAGTCTGAGGACTCACATTTATTGTAGCCTATGTGCATATTATGGACTATGATGTATCTTTTGGATTTTACATATGGATATATATGTATGACTTTTCTTTGATCATTATGTCATGTTTTACTGATTTATGATATGTATGCTACGCTATGCTTTATGATGCTTTTGATAAATGCCTAACATGGATGCATGTATTTATATTATGATGTGATGATGTGATGATGTGAAATACAATGTGAATTCATAATGTAATAGATGATGTGTTTAATTTTATATGATGGATTTATGATGACTATTTGACACATTATATGTAGCACCATAGACTGTACAAAAATTGTATTTGTATTATTTTCATGTTATTATAACATTATGTAATGGATTTGTAACTTGACAAATATGTGACAACATGATGTAAAATGGAATGAATAATGTAATGTGATATGATATTTTTAGGAATTTTTGGTAGGCTCAAACACTCTAGTTACCTAACCAAAAGTTGTATAATAACTATGCAAGACTTTTTGACAAAGTATACACCAAATAATATAACCAAGATAATCAACATCTTTGTGTGTGCATATGAGTTCATTACCATGATAACACATAAGGTTATCCTAGTGAAAGCGGGATTCACTCAGCCCATCTGTACGAGAGATCATTTTGTGAGTCTCATTATCCTAAGTTTTGTACTAGGTTAGAGTAGACTACTAGGTAATATAGGCTCCAAAAAGCTAGCTCATCCACATTCAAATATTGGTTTGTACCTAAGAAAGTTGCTTATGTGACAGACATATCATCATGCGTAAGGCTACCACCATTGACAAGTAGGCTATCCATCAATTCTGTAATGAGGATCACATTATGGTTCTCTAATATTGAGAATTCTAGGGATTCAAGTTCAAGACTCCCTTATTTTATTTTAATTTTTAAGTTTTTCAAGGGAGTTGCTCAGTTTTATTTGTTTGAGAAAGGGACTTTGGTAGTGGTGAGAACCACTATTTATTTTTTCTTATTGTGAAATGATAATAATCACTATTTCTTTTTGCATATTTTGAAGTGATAATAATCACTATTTGATTTTTCTCTTTGGGATACTTGCCCCAGTGTAGGGCAAGGGATTTTTTGGTAAGGAGGAACTTGTCCTTTTATCAATTCTCAACATATTTGAACCATTCACATAGGGGGGTGAGCGAGATAACCTTTTTTTGCTTAAAGTAACCTAGACCACTTTATAGTTTCATATTTCCTTATGCTAGACTTGGATTTATTAGTGTGAAAATATGTTGGGATTTTTATGTATACAAGGAATAATCTAAGCAGGATTCTACCTTCTAAAAATCATGATAGATTTCTACAAAATCTGAAAATAAAACTAAATATGATTTAGTGACCGAAAACCTTAACTATGTTTTACTAACAATAGCTAAGTAACAAGAAACATACATATAATATGGAGTGTAAATGTAAATGGTAGATGTAATGTAAATAGGTTATAATATTGACATATAATAACAATGATTTTAATAGATGCCTAGTGTACAGACCTTGTGCTAGACATGTATGATCAATTTTAAATGATGCATAATTTAATTATGAGTATGCCTAATGCAATTGAAATGAAATGCAATGAAGCAATATTTTTGCAATTTGATGATTTTAATGATTTTTTTGTATTTTTGATATATATGTATATATAGGTTGACCAATGGGCTTAATGGATGCCATTGGGGATTTTTGGGTGACCAAAGGGCTTATAGATGCCTTTGGACCATTTTGGGATGACCTAGGCAATCCTAGACTGCCTAGTAACATTTTAGTTTGACCTAGATAGTAATAGAACACCTAGAATCATTTGATGGGGACCAAATGGCTTATTTATGCCTTTAGGGATTTTTGGATTGACCTAAATGATCATATATTATCTAGGAATATTTTATTTTGATCTAGATGGTCATAGACCGCCTAGGGGAATTTTGGGTTGACCTAGATGGTTGTGGACTGCCTAGGAGTATTTTATGGTGACCAAAGGGCTTATAGATGCCTTTGGGAATTTTTGGATTGACCTAGATGATCATAGATTGTCTAGGAATGGTTTCTTTTGACCTATATGGTCATAGACTGCCTAGGGGCATTTTGGGTTGACCTATATGGTCATGGACCACCTAGGAGCATTTGATGGTGACCAAAGGACTTATAGATGCCTTTGGGACTTTTTGGATTGACCTAGATGATCTTAGATTGTCTAGGAATTTTTTATTTTGACCTAGATGATCATAGACTACCTAGGGGTATTTTTGGGTGACAAACGATCATGGACTGCCTAGGAGCGTTTTAGGTTGACCTAAATGCTCATAGACCACCTAGGAGAATTTTAGGTTGACCTAGGATGTCATAGACCACCTATGATCATTTTATGGTGATAAAAGGGCTTATAGATGCCTTTGGGGCTTTTTGTATTGATCTAGATTATCATAAATTGTCTAGGAATATTTTATTTTGACCTAGATGGTCATAGACTACCTAGGGGTATTTTGGGTTGACCTAAATGGTCATAGAAAACCTAGGGGCATTTTATGATGACCAAAGGGATTATAGAAACCTCTTGGATTTTTTTGGATTGGCCTAGATGATCGTAGATTGTCTAGGAATGTTTTATTTTGACCTAGATGGTCACAAACCACCTAGGGGCATTTTGGGGTGACCTATATGGTCATGGACCACCTAGGAGTTTTTTAGGTTGACCTAGACATTCATAGACCACCTAGGAGTATTTTATGGTGACCAAAGGGATTATAGGTTCCTTTGGGACTTTTGGATTGACCTAGATGATCATAGATTGTATAGGAATATTTTCTTTTTACCTAGACGATCATAGACTACCTAGGGATATTTTGGGGTGACCTAGATGGTCATGGACCGCCTAGGAGAATTTTAGGTTGAACTAAATGGTCATAGGCCACCTAGGAGAATTTTATGGTGACCAAAGGTCTTATATATACCTTTGGGGCTTTTCGGATTGACCTAGATGATCGTAGATTGTCTAAGAAAATTTTATTTTTACCTAGACGGTCATAGACCACTTAGGGGCGTTTTGGGTTGACCTAGATGGTCAGGGACTGCCTAGGTGTGTTTTATGGTGCTATAAGTATGAAAAGGCCACAAATGACTAATATTCATTGGTTTAGGCTCTTCACTTCCTTCAATGGATGCTAAGCGATAAGTTAATCCAATCTGACTTGTAATGATGAATGGATCTAACCAGTTTTTTGTAAATTTATCTCACAAATTGGATGGCAAATTTGAGTTTTATTGGTTCTCCTTTAGAACTAAATCATCAACCTGAAAGTATCTCTAGTGTAATTTTAAGTTATAAGATATCTTAAGGCATTCTTGGTAAACACGTAGATGCTCAAGGGCATTGACATGTTGTTCATAAAGTAACGTTAGTTGATCTAAACGAGCTTGCCTAGAGGAATCATCATCGATGAATTCCTCCATGGAAATGTGCAATGATGGAATATCTAACTTGAAAGGTATGATAGATTTAGCACCATACACTAGTGAAAATGGAGTTGCCCCAGTGGGCATCTAAATGCTAATGTGATAGGCCCAAAGGGCAAGAGGTAATTGATTATGCCAATATTTATAATTTTCCTTAATGGTTTTCTTCAAGATGGCTACTACTGTCTTATTTTATGCCTCTGCTTGCCCATTGTCTTGTGGGTAATAGGGCATGAAAAAGCTATGATTTATGTTATATCCTTATTTTTGAAGGGTGTTCCATTATCCAATATCATTTTGGATGGAATACCAAAACGACATATGATGTTATGTAGCATGAACTCCGTGATGCAAGGTCCAGTTGTAGTGGTAAGGAGAATTGATTCCACCCATTTGGTGAAGTATTCGATCATCGTTATGATAAATATGTGATGTCCCAAAGAAGCAGATGAGATTTTTCCAATTAAATAAAAGCCCCATTGTGCAAATGGCTAGACCGATTGAATTGATTGTAAAGCCTGTGAAGGTATGTGTGTCCAATTTGCATGATGTTGACACTTCATGCACTTCTTTACATAAGCATAGCAATCTTGCTATAAAGTTGGCCAATAATAGCCCATGCAAATAATGTGCTTAGTGATGGCCATGCCGCTAAAGTGATCACCGCATGTACCATCGTGTGCTTGGAAAATGGTCCAAGTTGACTCTTGTGAGTCAAAGCAACAAAGAAGGATACCCTCATAGCTCCAATGATGCATTATATCTCCTAATAAGACATATTTTACTACCTTTTTCTTAAATTATCGCTTTGTAGTATGCGACAATCCAAGAAGAATATTACCCAGTTTTAAGTAATATTTGATCTGTATGGCCCAATATTGCTTTGAAGAAGCCTCAATATTACAAATCATGTAATCCTTTTGACATTCATCTTGTGTGAATGCTGATTGAGAAAAAAATTAAAGATATAGCATTTTTCTAGTATCAAAATAATTCTTAGGGAACAAAGTCTCCCATCAGGTGTTATCCAAATAATTGTGTAGTTGAGAGAACCGTTCATGTGAAGGCTCAATATGAATCATGTGAACAGTTGGTATGGCATTATGCTCATCATGCTCAGTCAGTGTGCACTAGAATTTTTACTTGAATAGTAGTAATATCATCTGAAGTATTTTGTAGGATTAACGACCCTAAGGAAGCCATTGTGTTTGCAAAATGATTAGATGATCAAGGGCGTGCCTCAATATCATACCATTAAAATTGAACCAAAATTTTATCCACTAGGGCTTTATAATATTGAAATATGAGACACCTACACTGGAATATCACTTTAACCTGATTAACTATGAGCAAGGAATCACCAAAAATGTTTAGCTTAGTTATTTTCCATCTGAAGGCCTATGATGAGGGCTTCATACTCAAAATTATTGTTGGTACACAGGAAATCAAGTTTAAATGAAAGAGGTATTAGAGCCCCTTGCGGTGTGAAAAATATGATACATGTGACACCCCCTTGCTTGTATTTAGAACCATCGAAGAATAGAGTTATGTCCACCCGTGACTCAGGCTTTGTAGAATCAGGTGATTCTGAGATATGAAACCCTCCATCATAGGGAAGTTCTATATTGAGAGGCTTATCAACCTGGAGAGGAGCCTCTATAAGTTTATTGGCTATGACCTGTCCTTTAATTTATTTTTTTCCAATGAACTCTAGGTAAAATTTTATCAACAACATTATCCATTTTGTCGTGTGACTATTATGATATGTTCAACTCATTATATATCGCAATGGATTTTCCTTAGATATGACATACGTGGCATGATTGAGCATGTAATGGCATAGCTTTTTAGTGGCAAAGACAACTGCTAAGCATAATTTCTCAATGTATGCATAGTTGATTTCATAGCTGACCAGTGTGCTGCTAATATAATATGTAGCTTGTTATTTATGAAATTCATTCTTTTGGGACAACATGGTGCCCAATTCCAAATCAGTAGCTAAGATATATAAATAGACTGACACTCCTAGTTGCGAAGGAGCTAATATGGGTGGCAAAGCTAGGTATTGCTTAATTTCATCAAAGGCATTTTAATATTCTTCATCCCAATGAAATGATACTCCCTTGTGTAGCAACCTATTCATGGGTCGACACTTATCCGATAATTGTACTATGAAGCATTTTATGGATATGACCTTTCTTTGCAATCTACATAGTTGCTTAATGGTTATGGAGGGAGGCATTTCTAATATTACCTTGATCTTGTTTGGATATACCTCTATGCCTTGCTTGGAGACTATGAATCCCAAAATTTTACCAGATGTAACACCGAAGACACACTTCTTGGGATTAAGCCTAACATTGTGCTCAATGAGGCAATCTAGAACCTTACATAATACATTGATATGCTCATGGTGTAATAGATATTTTGCCAATAAGTCATCCATGTAATATTCCAAAATATTATACATGTAGTCATGGAAGATATATGTTATGGCTCATTGATAGGTGGTGCCAGCGTTCTTAAGGCCAAAGGGCACGACCTTATAACATAATGTCCCCTAAGATGTTGTGAACATTTTTTTGATCTGGTCTTCTAGATTAATATAAATTTGATTATATCCAGAGAAACCATCCATAAATGATAATATTTTATGTCATGTTGTAGTGTCTACCAATGCATCAATGTTTGATAATGGAAATTTATCCTTAGGACTCGCTTTGTTGAGATCTCTAAAGTCAGTGCACATGTGAATCCTTCCATAAGGCTTTTTGATGGAAACCATTTTTGAAACCCATGGCGGATAGTCTACTGATATGATAAAATTAGTTTCCAAAAACTTTTGCAATTCATATTTTACCATTAAGGCTACTGTTGGGTGCATCTTACATAACTTTTGCTTGACTAGTTTGATCTTTGGGTCCAATGTAAGATTATGCATGACTAGATTTGGGTCCAGTCTTGGAATGTCTTTATAATACCAAGCAAAAACATTCATCCTTTCTTTCAATGCTCTTGTGAAATAATATTGTTCAACTAGGGATAGACATTCCCCTAGTTTGATAATATGGGGATTATCAGGATATATACAAATATCCTTGTCAATTGTTGGCTCAATTGACATATGAGACCCATATTCCAACTAATGTGGAGTGGGAATGAAGTGAATGCCATCAATTGGATTTACTTCATCCATAGGAAATTCAGGATCAACCTCAGCTTGAAAAACATCCTTAGTAGTTCTTGGATAAAATTGAAATATTTGTAATATTTCCTCATAAGGCCAATACTCTAATGGTGATGGGGTAGAATCTCCTCAATCAAAGTCAATTGCCTCAATTTTTGAGATACAAAAACTTTGATGGGTTATTCAGATCTATTAATGGTGTGGTTAAATTTATGGAAATCATGTTGATGGATATATGATCTCCCATTATAGGGCAAGTGGGTCTAGATACTTGATGTTGTCTCATAACTCATGGAGGTGGCTCTGGTGAAGTGGAATAACTGGTAGTGGCCTATGCAAAAGAGGATGAACCTGCTATTCGTGCAACAAGAGCTGACATCATATGGGGCCTTGGATGGGGAATAACATGCAAAGATAATATTCATCCTCATCATACAATGGGAACACTTGCTCATGTTCATCATCTGAGCTAGGATAGTTTATTGGTGTGATGCCATAGTCATCTTCATCATCACTCATCCATACGTGAGGAGGACCTTGATCCTCTTCCTCACTGTTAGATTTCATGGTATGTGAGCTTTCCCCCACTTCATGGGGTTGGGAAACATCACTGGATAATTCTTAATCTTTCATATCTATGGGAAAATATTCCCCTAAGGAATGAATGTGATTTATATTTGCATATGGATCACGTGCAAGCTTATATTGGTAACCTAGACTTAGGTGTTCTAGACTATCTATGAGAATATCCAACAGTACTAGCTTATTGTGTCCCAAACTAGATTTATCATAAGGTAAATGATATTGAGGCTGACATGGAATATGAGTACCCTGCTCATATAGGCCTAAACCAAAATCATGCCAATTGCAGTGATCGAAGTACCACAATGCATAATATGGATTCGACAAATAGTTTATATCCTCCAAAAAGGGTTCATCATCTTCTTCTTTCAAAGGAATTGGAAGAGCTCCATACTCTAAAACTACCTATATGAAATTAGTTTGATTTGGAGGTAGACCAAGAGGCACGATGCTACCTATGCAAAGACGAGGTCACCCCACATCTTGAACTGTCTCTATAGATGGAACCATTGTGACATTTCTCACTAGATATTATTCTATCTTTATACTAGATATATGCACTGTGACCTGGGATGGTGAAGGTGGATGAGATGAAAGTGAGGTTTGAGGTGACTCAATGTGAACCTCTAGAAGTGATTCCTCAGTTACTACACAAGGAATCTTCTCCATGGATATGGTGGAAACTAGAGATGGGCTCTCATAAATGGGCCTTTTTGACATGTTCCTCAATGGAGGATCTAACGATGTTGAAGGCATATTTGAAGCTGTCAATGATGAGGATGGGATGGATGAAGATGTATATGGTTAAATAGAAGGTAATGGTGGAATGGGTAGACTCTAAATAGGTGTATTTAGTTATAATTCTACATGAGTTAAAGGTAATATCGACTCTGGCATATGTTGCACCATATTGTAGTATTTGAAGGGCTCTAGATCTATAGAGACTACGTGCACTTGCCCTTCATGAGTGTATTTAAGATATTGATGCGTAATGGATGGGACACACTTAATATCCCATATCCAAGGTCTAGCTAGAAAAATTTTATAGGCCATATCACCTTCTAACACATGACACAATGTCGATATAGTATTGCATCCCACCTGGATGGGTAAGACTATGGTACCGACGATAGAGCATATTATGTCATTAAATGCATGAAGACTGTAAGTTGATGTAACAACATGAGATGCTGGTAATTTTAAGTGTTTTAATGCTTTGGATGTGATGATATTACTCAAGGAACTATTGTCACATTTTGCACAGGGGTATCAATTCTAAAATTTTTATGAAAATTGTTGCTATACCTTCCCTCTCTCTTTCTTCCCATTCTTCTTCATGTCCTTTGTACTCTTCAGCTGTTCAATTTCAAATTCTACATATTTGCCATTTCATGTTTTAGTATTTTTAGCAAGTAGGACAATTACCTAAAATTTTCCAAGTGTTGAGCCCGCCCGACTGCATAGCGCAGTTGGGTGGTGCTCATGGGTTTTTACACACTTGTGCAGACACCTATGAAAAAAGAATTGAAATTTTTCTAAGTGTTGGACACCATCCAACTGCGCTGCATCGTCTGACTGCACGACTATCTTATTGCACCCTTGAGCGAAGAAGAGAGAAGGCATCCAAAATAATCTAAGTGTACTGCGTTGTGCCATTCGAATGTGCACCAGCTCGCTTGTGCCATCAGATAAAAAGGGATAGATCAAGGCCAAAATATTCTAAGTGTTGATTGTCCATTTGACTGTGTTGCATCATCCAACTTCACACCTGCTTTAGTGTGCCATCAAATGGGAAGATAAGATAGACTTAAAAAAAAAATTCCTAAGGCATGGGCCTCTTGACTACACTGATTTTAGCCTGCACTGCCCGACTGCGCATCAGTTTTGTGTGCTATCGGGTAGAAGAAGAAAAAAAAATGAAATAAGATTTCTAAATATCCAACCATTGGCTCCCCTTTATCAGTAAGTGACTTTGGTCATTCCCCTAGTTTTTTCAATAGACTTTATATCACGACAGGTGTGCAGTCTCGGGATGAGCGTCAAGATGTGATAGAAGGTGTGCCACCAGGGTACAGAGTAGATGAGAGTTTAATGATAGATTGTACCGCTTCTACCACCATTTAACCGGATTCAACTACTCACCTACTAGATTGCCATGGAGCTATTACACTTCTAGGTAGACCTTGCTGCAAGTACACTCATAGCTTGCAGGATTCAAACCTCAACCACTTTTCATTTCTTTTGGTAGTTTTTGTAGCTTTTGCCAGGTCTGGGATTCTGTGCCCAAAATGTAATCTAGGGGGAAAATTCTGCTATAAGTAGCAGACTCATTTCATTGTAAAGGGGTGGAAGGGAGATATATTGCTAAGAAACTTCTGTAGCTACACACCTGCTTTTAATTCAAAGTATATTTGGCTCTATTAGTTGTCTCTGTCTTTTATGTTGCCTTTCTTAAGTATTTCTGTTTCATGTTGCTTATTTTTCATTGTTTATTACTTTTGGATCTCAGCATTGGTGATTAAGTATATCTGGAATACGAGAGGAAGGATACATAGGATAGAATAGCACTAATGGTTTCTGTTACATACATTGTTTTGATTGTTGTTGGTATAGTGATTGGTTAGTAACTGTGCTGCTTATCTTCCCCACCCAAAACAAACCATATTTATGTCTCTTTCTATACTTTATAATCTCTTTCCTGCACTCTAAGCTAAAACCCCCAAGTGAGAACTAAAGGAGCCGGCCTTCTCCGGAGATTGGCATGGAAGGCATCTCTTCCTTCCGGCCTTTCAATCTGCTGGGCGAATCTAGGGTGCAATAGATTAAAATCCTTTCCTTAGTGGCAGATTCATAACCAATAGTTTCTCTGGCACACCCGGTGGGACACAAAAGTTTCCCACCCCATAAGCAGTATTGAAGCACCGGTGTTCGCTTCAGTGCTGACAAGTTAGAACACCTGGCGACTCTGCTGAACCTGAATACTCTCTGAGTCTTAAGGACTGGTCCAAAATCAAAATTCCCTCATGCATACGAGATGGAGAGTTAGGAACGCAGGACAAAATCCTGAGTTTTACGAGCTTGACATTAACGCTGTCGGAGAACGCCCGAGGCTGGTAGATTACCAAGTCGATCCAGAGGAACAAGAAGCTGAAGTCGAGGAGCAGGAAACAACTAATACTGATACCGACTACACTACTGATCAAGGCGAAGAGGATGGTCAAGACGCTAACATGGCGAATGCTGCAGAGCTATTCCCAGTTGTGGATTCCATCGGACCTCTTCAGCTCCCTGGGCAGAATGTTGTTCCACCTGCTGCATTAAAAGCCATTCCCACCTATGATGGAACGGGAAAGACAGCCTTCGAGCACATCCAAGACATCCTTGCCTTGGCTGCTCTCCATGCCATTACAGATGAAAGCATGAAGACCCGACTGTTGGCGCTCTCTCTGCGAGGGAAGTTATTATACTGGTACCGATCCCTGTCGGAAAATTCTATCACGGGATGGGCCCAACTGGCCGGCCGACTGGTCAAAGGGTCCAATGAATCCGCAGACCCCTCCTCGTTGCTGCACCAGTTCCAAACTATTCAGCGGCATCCGCAGGAGGAAATATCAGATTTTAATATAAGGTTTGTGCGGTCATGGAAGAGAGTGCCACCTGAACTGCGCCCTTCTGATGGACAAGCTGCTCACTACTATCTCAGAGCGTTCAACAATGACATCAATCTGGTCATCAAGTTGGCCCATGTGAATACTTTTCCTGATTTATATGATGCAGCTCAAAGGGTAGAATTGGATATGATTGCCATAGGCAGACTTTCGCACAAGCAGTAGACGCCCATCTACCCTGATTTTCCTCAATCTTAGTATCCACCGACGTCTGCTTCATCTTCTGCATACCCAAATTCGTGGAATCCTCCACCAGTAGTCACTCCATTTTCTTCCCAGACGCATTTCCCCACTCATCCTGCACCTCCCTTCCCACCTGTTCCTCAACATCCATCACTCCCCGCGCCTCCACAATATCCCGCATTACCTCCGGCGCCGCCACTAGCCCCATTGCCTTCATCAGCCCAGTCACCACCTCAACCCGATGTGGACGTGCAGTCCAAGATTCTGCGATAGGTGGAGTCGCTTACTTCAGTCTGCCAGACATTGTCTAATGACATGGCCATGATGAAAAAGAAACAAGCCCAACAGGAATTCATTCCTAGGAGGCCGTATCCCCCTCCTGCGTTGACAAGAGACCAAGCAGCTCAGGCCCATAGGCCTCCAACAAGAAATGTTGCAAGCAACGCGGAGCCGAGTACCTCAGATCGAGTGCACTGGTGCTCCACCTGCAATGATCCCCATGGGGAGGACACTTGTTATGTACATCAACACTATATTCAGACCCTAGGCGGCAACATCCCTGAAGATCAAGTAAATCTGATCCGGGAAGAAGAGCGTAACTTCGCGGTCTCAGAAGAGGACCCGGTGTCGATTCTGACCAGAAGCGGAAAGAAACCAATTGAGGTCGATACGGCCCAAATGCAGCCTTTGAAAGTATACACTAGAAGAGAAAAGGTGCAACCTGTTGGTGAAGCTCCTGACAAACCGCCTCCCCCACCGTCGGTGAAAGAAAAAATGCCACCAGCCAAGGCTCCCGCAGTCAAAGCTACAGTGACTCAACCTCCAGCCGAGACCCAAGAGCAGGCTCGTGAAAAGCTCAAGTATCCGTCGCTCACAAAGCGGCAGAGGGTTGAGGCAACGCAGAAGTACCGCTCCAAGTATGAGCCACAGAAGGAGACCGAGGCACCAGCTGCCTCAGCCTATAACATCGTTGATGAGCTCAAGAGGACCCCGACGAAGATTAGCATGTACGATGCCCTTCAGCTCCCTGGCCAAGTTGACTTGCTGCAAGAGTCACTGAAGACCGTCAACAAGGGAAAATCAGCACAGCCTGTGTTGGCTCAGCCTTTGACCACTTCAATCACTGGTAAGAATCGACCGCCTCCCTTTTATTTATCTTTACGGATGGAAGGACATGTAGTGCATAACTGCATGGTGGACTCCGGTGCATCAACCACTGTCATGCCAAGGGCTGTATGCGAAGAAATGGGCATGGAATACACCCGGAGCAGCCAAGGTGTCCTGCAACTAGATGGCACTCCTGTGAAGACAGTGGGCATCATCAAAGATATCCCTATCCAGTTGCATAAAGCCCCAGAAATCACGGTGATCCAAGAAGTTGTGGTTGTTGATTTAGAGCCCTACTTCGGCATGTGCCTCTCAAGGGAGTTTACTGCCAAGCTGGGAGGCTACCTGTCGCTGGACTATTCGCATATGGAAGTCCCTTTCAAAGGGAGGAAAGTCAAGATTTATAATGGTAAACCATCCACTTTCCTGGTTGAAAAGATGCATGAGGAGGGGGAGCAAAAGGAAACGGTCCATTTGATGACCGAGGAGCTGGCAGAAGTAGACCTGGTGGAACAAGCCATAGAGCAGCTACAAGTAGAAGATGAATTCTCTTTGCTGGACTTCAATGCCATGATAGAATCAGACATGGGCTGCTACTCCATCACCCAGCCTGAGAAGCCGAAGGAAACGACGAAAATGGACAAAGGCCCTGCCTCAGATGAACTATGGAAGCTGTACTTTGATGGCGCCAGATGCAAGAACGGTGCCGAGGCAGGGGTTCTTCTAGTTGAACCCTCTGGGATACAAAAGGACTATTGTTATCGGTTGGCCTGGAGCTGCACGAACAATGCAGCTGAGTATGAAGCCTTATGCTTAGGCTTGAGAAAGGCAGAGAGATTGGGTATAAAATAGTTGTAGATCTTTGGCGACTCCGAGCTTGTGTGCAATCAGATCACTAACAAGTGCTCCGCCAAGAAGCATTACCTCAAGGCGTACCGCAACCGTGTCTGGGATTTGATGGAGTCGTTTGACTCTCTGAATGTCAAAGCTATCTCTCGGGAAAAGAATAAACATGCTGACATCTTGGCATCCGTTGGAGCCAGGTACGTCCCGGCTGATGACACTATGCAGAAGCCGAGGCCGGTTCGTACTATTTATAGGCCTTCTATGCCTGATAAGGACACCCACTGGCAGGTGTTCGATTGTGATGAAGATATCATCAATTTCTTGATACATGAAGTGAGTTCAATAGAAGGTAGAGACCCTGATGATGAGCAGTATGAGGGGTTAATACAGTTGAAGAATAATCATGTCCCAAAAGGACTGATTACCTTAGAGAGCCTATTTGATCAAAATGACAGGGCCATATCCCACAGGATCAAAGTAGACTCCAAGCAATACAAAGACCTGGAATTAGAGCCTGGAAAGGCGATCAAGGTCGGAATTGACTGCACCACTGCAGAACTAGAGCAGATCCGGGCCTTGTGCGAGGAATACCCAGACATGGTCGCCTGGTGTTACCAGGACCTAAAGGGGTACGATAGAGAGATCATCCAGCACACCATTGAACTGGAAGAAGGAGCGAAACCCTGCAGGCAACGACAAAGACCAGTCAACCCGAAGATCGAGGTCCTGATGAGAGCCGAGCTCTTGAAGATGCTGGAAGCAAAGATCATCTACCCCATCAAGCATTCTTCTTGGGTTGCAAATCTGGTCCCTGTAAGAAAGAAAAATGGTGATATTCGCCTTTGTGTAGACTTCCGCAACCTGAACCAAGCTTCACTGAAGGATCATTATCCGCTCCCACAGATCGATCAAATCCTTCATGTGGTCGTAGGGGCTCAGAGGTTCTCTCTTCTCGATGGATTCTCTGGCTACAACCAAATCTGGGTGAAATATGAGGACCAACACAAGACAACGTTCACCACAAAATGGGGAACGTTTGCCTATCAACGCATGCCCTTTGGCCTTTCTAACGCGGGAGCTACATTCCAGAGAGCCATGGACCTGGCATTCCGTGAATTGCTCAATAAAATCATTGTCATTTACCTGGACGACATGACTGTGTTTTCACACAGGCGAGAGGACCACATCTCCCACCTCAAGCAAGTATTTGAAAGATGTCATGAATTTGGCATATCCATCAACCCCAAGAAGTCAGTCTTTGCGGTGAGGGAGGGAAAACTGTTAGGCCATGTCATTTCTGAGAAGGGCCTTGCAATGGACCCTGATAGAGCAGAGGATCTTCTCCGCTTGTCAGCACCGGTCAATAAAAAAGGGCTGCAGTCATTTTTCGGCCAGATCAACTTCGTAAGGAAGTTTGTGCCAGACTTTGCCCAAGTAATCAAGCCCATGGCCGAGCTCTTGAAGAAGGATGCTGACTTTGTCTGGACTGAAGAGAGAAAGAACGCCTTCGAAGAGATCAAGGCCAGGATCGCACAAGCCCCAGTACTGATAAACCCAGACTACTCGAAGGATTTCATCCTTTACGCGGTGGGAGAACCCGAAAGTTATGCTGCGGTTCTTACTCAGAAGGGAGATGACGGTGAAGAGCGGCCAATTGCCTTCTTAAGCCAAGTAATCCAGCCGCATGAAGAGAGGTATAATTTTATCGAGCGGCAAGTGCACGCAGTCATGAGATCATTAAAAAAGTTCAAGCACTTTGTTTCTCAGAGTCGGGTTACAGTCTTTGTAATTCACCCTGATGTCAGAAATTTCATCATCCAAGGGGAACCCGGTCACAAGAGGGCAGGATGGATTACTAAAATCCAGGAGTTTGACATAGAGGTGCGACCCACTAAGCTAGTCCGAGGTCGGGCTCTATGCCAAGAACTGGCCAGAAGTGTTGCAGCAGAGGTTTCCGCTTGTCAGTGGGAGGATACAGTGATGGAAGGCAGTTTTGCCAACTCCTTATCTGAGGAGAGTGATTGGACAGATGATTTAGTGTGGTATTTTAGCACAGGAAGGTGTCCAGATCAGCTCAACGCCTCACAAAGAAGGAGGTTTAGGCTAAATGCCTTAAAATATGTATTGCGCCCCGAGGGGCTGTATTTTAGAAACATTGACGACATCCTTTTGCGGTGCGTCAAACAATCAGATAAGCCGAAGGTCCTAGGCGAGTTCCATTCTGGAATGTCGGGAGGACACCATTCGGGAAGGCCGACGACCTTGAAAATCATCAGAGCGGGTTACTATTGGCCCACCCTCTTCGCAGATGTGCATGCAGTCTGCCAAAAATGCGAGAAATGCCAAAGGTTCACCGATAGAAATCGGAATGCACCTATGCCCCTCCAACCAATTCAGGTTGAGGCTCCCTTTCAGTAGTGGGGCCTAGATTTTATCGGGACTATAACGCCAAATTCCTCGGTGGGCCATAAGTTCATTCTGACAGCTACCGATTATTTCACCAGATGGGCTGAGGCAATACCCACTAAGCATGCTGACCAGGAGATGGTCGTCGGTTTCCTAGAGAGTCTGATCACCCGCTTCGGGATTCCAGAAGCAATAGTGATAGATAACGGTCCAGGTTTCGTAGGCGCGGTACTCACCGAGTTCACCTGTAAGTACGGGATTTACCATAAGATGTCTTCTAACTATTACCCGCAGGGGAACGGCCTGGCTGAGTCCACCAACAAGAACCTCATGAAGATCATAAAGAAGACTGTGGAAAGGAACAAAAGAACCTGGCACCTGCTTCTGGACCGAGCGCTATGGGCAGACCGTATCTCATTCAAGAAATCAATCAAAACGTCGCCGTATGCGCTCGTGTACAGGAAAGAGGTAGTCTTGCCCACTCATATTGAGATGCCCGCACTCTGGCTGTTGGAGGATGAGAAAGGTGATGCAGACCCCGTTGATGCCCGACTGGCTCAGTTACTGCAACTCGAGGAGGAAAGGGAAAAGGCTTACCAAGTTTTTGCCAAGCACGCCGAGACAACACAGAACTGGTTTTCAAAGGGAACCACTGCATGAGTTTTCAAGATTGGGGACTTAGTGCTGAAGTGGGACTCGTACAAGGCGAAAACGGGCAACCATGACAAGTTTGACGCCTTCTGGGAAGGCCCCTTCCAAGTCGCCCGGGTGAACCAGTTCAATGCATTTGTGTTGAGAGACATGGAGGGCCATATCCTCCCGATACCCGTTAACGACTTTCATTTGAAAGCCTACCACCATTGAAGATATCAAAGGTTTTCCCTTGTACATATTTTGTTTTCTGCAGTTTCAGTTTATTTTCTTTCTGAATGTAAATATTGCTTTCAGTAGATTCCATTTCCTGCTTTAATCTGAGAAAAGAGTCGAGTGTTTCGAAAGAGAAAGGTGCCTGGCAGTTTGGAAAAAAGGCGAAAAAAATGTCTAAGGCAAATGATGCCGTCCAAAGGCGCTAAAAAATCCTCTGAAGTCGGGAGGCGCACTCAGATTTTTGCGCTCCTGGGAGGCGCCAAGGCCACGGTGAGCAAAAGGAAGAAATCAAAAAAAAATTCTAAGTATGGGAGCCCGCCCGACTTCGCAGCGAAGTCGGACGACGCCCCCTGTTTTATGCGCCATCCGACGAGGGTCAGGCAGAAAATTGAAAATTTCCTAAGTGTGCCGCCCGAGTTCGCAAATTTTCCTTGCGACGTCCGACGGCGCACACCAAAATCTGCGCACTCCAGAGGGCGCATCTCAAGAGCATGACAAAATTTGGAAAATTTATAAGTATTGAACGCCCAAGGGCGCAGGTTTCATGTGGCGACACCGGGCAGCACCCAATTTTTGGGCGCACTTGGTCGGGGAGATGAAGAAAAATACGAATTTTGTTTAAGCTCTCAGCGCGGTTGCCAAGGCAAGTGCTTCGTAACGTGTGCCCAGTTGGCAGCGGATGACGTCATCAAAGGCACGGGTTTAAAAAAAAAAGAATAAGGAATGATTGCGCAACTTTCAAAGCAGGTTTCATTAAAAGAAAAGCGCAGCCCGGGCCAATGACGTACAGATTGCGCTCCCCAACAAGGATCCCACGCGTGGCCGTCGAGGAATAACGACGCTACTCACCCACTTCGAGCAATAAGCTTTAACTTCGCCAGTCGCCATTAATGCTCTTTTTACCCATTTCTGTAAAAGGGTTTATTCATTCAGTAACATCAAAATTCACTAAAGAGATTCAAGCTGCGCTGTAGAGAAGAGAAGGGGAATTTCAAATTATATCGAATTGCAGCTGTAAATTCTGGTTATTTTCACCGCCATGGGTAAAGAGCCGAGCGCAGCAAAGGGGAAGGCGCTTATGGAGGCCGCGTCCAACGCGTCTCAAGAAGAATCTGAAGACCAAGCCGTCTCAAGCGCTCTTGAAAGCGAATTGCCAAAGGAGAAGGGAAAGGGCAAGGGGAAAAGCGTCGGTAAGAAAGTTCCTCCCCCGTCGCCTGTGGACCACCTCAGCGGGTACAGGGATGGCAATTATTCATTCAACATCACAGAGTTGCGACTCGCTGTAAAACAATGGGGGGAGAAGGTATCGCCCTCACATCATTTCGGTGCAGCTTACCGATCGAACCTATTCTGGTTCTTGTGCCCTCCTGTCCATCACTGCCCGGAGCTGATTGAATCAATTGTGGAGTATTACAAGCCCAGCACCCGATAGGTCTATGACTGCCAGGGAAGGATACTGTTTTCTCTCTTCAAAGAGAGCGTCCAACCAGATTTTGCACCAGGGCACGAACCAAACCCTAATTGCATAATCAGGAGGGTCAACTTAGACGAGCAAACGGGCAGGTTTGGCGACACTAAAAGAATGAGGAAATTCCTCAATTCAGAATTAAAGCGCCCGCTGCCAGCTTCAAGGTGGTCGTCGCGCCCGATACCCTTGGCAAAATTCAAAAGCCATTATATATATTCTATACTTGCCTGGGTTTTGGGCTGCGACACTGATGAAGTGGTGCACCCATATCAGCTCGCGCTTGCCGAATGCATCCTACATGGGGAATTTTATGACCCCAATGTCCTAAAAATAGGGAGGCGACCAATCTATTTTGACTGGGCAGACTGGGTGGCATACGCCATCCACTCGAATCTTGTAAAGCTATAGCAGAAGAAAACGATAGAGTTCAGGCACTGCTCATTTTTTATATGGTTGTGTCTATACCATATGCACTACAGGATGAATACCATTTTAGTTCAAAAGGTGGATGAGAAGGGCATGCCGCTACTCGTATATGAATGGACTGACCTGCTATACAGAAGGGAGTCGTATTACGAGTTCAATTTCAAGTTCTTGGGCATTGCCCTAGCTCTCTTCAATGGCCGAGCGTCACGCCCTCCTTTCTATATGACAAAGCACCTGGTGAAGCAAGAATTCAGAGATATATTTTGGTTGACTCAGGGCGTCGTCATTAGGGTTTATGGATTTAAGGGCAAGCCATTTCTGCTGTCGTATTTTTGTACAGAATATCACTTTGGCCTCGAGGCAGCACGGCAAATGGACTACGTAGAAGAAGAATACGGCCATGGAAAGAAAAAGAGCCCCATATTCAATTATCCTTTCACCTGGGGTAATGTCGAGGTTCGCGAGGTTGGGCAGCATGTATATTTAACAGATACCCTCCTCAGCTTTGGCCTAGTTCAGCTTCCTCAACGTTGGAAGTACGATCCGATTGGGGTAAGGCAGAAGTTCGTACATGTTTGCCCTCGAAAGGAGATCATGTCAAAGAGGAATAATAAGGCAGGAATCGATCTAGAGTGGCACATTGAGGAAATGCAGTCCTGGCCACCATGGCATGATTTTTATTGTGTAGAAGCAGATTATGATCCCGAACACAACGATAATCACAAGGTGGGATCAATTGGTTTTAGAAGAATGCTCGCAAAGGTGGCACCGCTAGGCTGGAGTAAAGACAAAATTATCGAGTGTTGGATAATGCGGTGCCGTACACGGCATGACAAATTAGAGAAAAAGTCACTGTCCGTTGATGATGACTTCTCCGTCCTATATGACAATCACTTTGACAAGTGGTAGCCGCTCGTGTTCCGTGGTATCGTGCCCCAAGGCGCCCGACCGAGACATAAAAGGAGGCGCACCTCTCAATGGTCAGTTGCACAAGGGACATCCAACAGTGAAGCATTAAGAGGCCAAGAGGTGGACCCAATGTTGCACTCAACTCCTAAAAATTCGTCATAGTCAGAAAAGGAGCCCGAGCAATCAGCTGGTGAGGCAGAAAAAGGCGTGGAACCGTCGAAACCAAAGCCCAAGTACAAATTCACTTTATCAACCACGGCTCTCGATGCACCGACCACCATCGTTCCAACAGAAAATGCGGCTACGCCCAAAGAAAGAAAAAGGAAAAGGTCTGAAAAGACCAAGGAGAAAAGGCCCAAGAGGGAGTCTGTGCAGTAGACAGGGGCGGCTCCATGAACTGACGCTGCCACAAGCGAAATCATCTCTATCCTCGACGACAGCCCTCAGAAGAAGACCGAAGCGTGGGTCGCAGGAGTTATTCAAACGCCGGCTCAGGCAGAGCCCGCAGGTACGCATTCTCTGCCTCTGCAACAAACCCTAGAAGCCCTACCTCTCACGCCTTCCTCCTCCACTTTTGGGACCATTCAGGCTGCTTCATCCCAATCCCCCTTTACGCAGCCCCAGCCTGGTCTGTAGTCTTTCGGTCAATTTTCCTAGAACCCTAACATTTTTCAAGCCCTAGGTCAAACCCTAGGTCTGTCCCATTCAGCCAGCCCCGAAGAATATTCTCAGTCTCCTCACCGCCCATCTCCCACTGCCGCCACCCCAAAAATTCCATCTCCAACTCCATAGTAGTCGCCCACTTCCCCCAAGGCTCTTAAGGTTGTATCTTTTGGCGCATCGCCCACTTCCTTATTTACAGGAAAAATGCCACAGCAAAATTTGGCTTCGGCATACCCCATGTTCGCGAAGCTGGAACTGGCCAAAAAACAGCTGCAAATCGCTAACGACCAGCCCTTAGCCGCAAAAGCCGCCCAGGGCTCTTTTGCCTTTCTCCAGGGAGTCAGGAAGAGGAGGGCGGAAGAGATCGCCGTGCCTGAGAAGCGCGCGAAGTATGACCTGGAGAAGAGGGTGCTTCGTACAGAAAAAAGAGTGCCCAAGGTCAAAAATCCCGTCCAGGAGATGACAGAAGAAGACTACGAGTACCAAACCAAAGATAAGAGCTTTGACGACATAAACGAGGAGTATGAGATAGGTGGAATCCATAGAAGGGCTGACAATCTTCTCGTCAAGCGGCTCGAGACCAAACAGCAGCTGTACCAGCTCCAGGATGATAAGAGGCAGCTCGAAGAAAATTTAGCCAAGGCGCAGGCATAGCTAGAGACTGCCCAAGAAGAGGTGAAGAAACTGAAGGATCAACTTGTAGCCTCTCAGAAGGAGACGACGGAACAGAGGGCAGCCGCTGATAAATTAACAGAAGACAAGAAAGCATCACTGACACACATCGCCCAATTGCAGGATCAACTTCGGCAGACTCAGGCATTGCTAGAGGAGAAGGCTTCCCAGGCTGTTGCTTTCTCTAAGGACAGAATCAAAGAAATGAGGGTTGGCTTGCTCAAGGATTGCAAAATGAATGTTTCCAGATCGCTATCAGTCCTCAACTTCATCTCCAAAATTCAAGAAATATCTGCCCAGGGAAAGCCTGCGGTAGAGGAGGTCGAACGCCAAGCACAACAATGGCTGGACTTGGCAATTAGACTTGAAGAGTGTGAGCGCAAAGGCCTCCAACTTCCCCCTATGTCATAGATTGCCCTAGATTGGGCCGATGCAAGGATAACCTTGCAAGCTTACTTTGAAAAAGCTGAAAGGGTCAAGACAGCCAGGAAGATGTTGGATGCACTGATGCAAGAAAAGAATATCTGCCTGTTGCCTTTTCACACCCTCTCTTCGCTCAGATTTTCGAGCTTCATAAAGGATGGAGAATGTCTGCCCCGAGAACAGATGAAGCAGATCTGGGCGGCCTTTGAGGCAGACACTTCTGAGATTGATAGCTGGAGTGATCCAGTTCAGGAAGCGCAGGTAACGCAAATGGTGTCAAAATTCTGCAAAATCAGCACCTGCCTTCACGAACTGGGAGAAAGATTCAACACCATCGACGTGCACCAGGTTGCGGCATTCAGAAAGGTGTTGAAGGACATCAGCGATTTAGAGCCCTTCCAGGAGGTAGTCTGGGCTCAGGCTCAAACCGCATATGAGCATGTTCGTGATCGTGTTGCTCCCCCTGAACAGGAAGAAGAAAAAGACGATGAACAATCTGGTTCAGAAGAGGAGGAAGAAGAAGGTTCGGGAGAGGAGACCGTTGAGAGCGATGCGGAAGAAGAACAACTACCAAAGTGGGAAGCTCAAAAACAATAGTAGAAGGATGCAGGGGCCGGGAAAGACTCTCTGCCCAAAGGATAAAGGCTAGGTCCCTTGCATCGAGGTGAGCTCGATACCCCGTGAGCCGCCAGGAATGTTGCCACATTTTGCACGGGGGTGCCAATTTTGAAAATTTTGTAAAAGTTGCTGCTATGCCTTCCCTCTCTCTTCCTTCCCATTCTTCTTCATGTCCTTTCTACTCTTCAGTTGTTCAATTTCAAATTATGCATCTTTTCCATTCCATGTTTTAGTATTTTTAGCAAGTAGATAAATTGCCTAAAATTTTCTAAGTGTTGAGCCCACCCGATTGTGTAGCATAGTCGGGTGGGGCTCATGGTTAATTGCGCACTTTGGCAGACACCTATGAAAAAGCATTGAAAATTTTCTAAGTGTCGAACGTCATCTAACTATGCTATGCCATTCGACTGCGTGTCTGTCTTAGTGCACCCTTGGGTAGAGAAGAGAGAAGGTGTCCAAAATACTCTAAGTGCTAGCCGTCCGATTGTGCTGCATCGTTCGACTATGCACCAACTCATTTGTGCCATCAGACTAAAAGAGATAGATCAAGGCCAAAATATTCTAAGTGTTGATTGTCCATCCGACTGTGCTGCACCGTTCGACTTCGCGCCTGCTTTAGTGCACCATCAGACGGGAAGAGAAGATAGACTCAAGCAGAAACTTCCTAAGGCATGGGCCTCCCGACTGCGCTGATTTTAGCTTGCACCTCCTAACTACGCATCAGTTTTGTGTGCTGTCGAGCAAAAGAAGAAAAAAAAATGAAAGAATCTTTCTAAAGGTCCAGCCATTGGCTCCCCTTTATCAGTAAGTGACTTTGGTCATTCCCCCAAGTTTTTTTAGCAGACTTCAGATCACGATAGGTGTGCAGTCTCGGGATGAGCGTCAAGATGTGACAGAAGGTGTGCCACCAGAGGACAGAGTAGATGAGCGTTAAGTGATAAATTGTACCGCATCTACCACCATTTAACCAGATTCAACTGCTCACCTACTAGATTGCCATGGAGCTATTACACTTCTAGGTAGACCTTGTTGCAAGTACACTCTTAGCCTACAGGGGTCAAATATCAACCGCTTTTCGCCACTTTTGGTAGCTTTTGCTAGGTTTGGGATTCTGTGCCCAAAATGTAATCTGGGGGGAAAATTCTGCTATAAGTAGCAGGCTCATTTCATTGTAAAGGGGGTGGAAGGGAGATATATTGCTAAGAAACTTTTGTAGCTACACACCTGCTTTTAAATTCAAAGTATATTTGGCTCTATTAGTTGTCTCTATCTTTTATGCTGCCTTTCTTAAGTATTTATGTTTCATGTTGCTTATTTTTCTGATTGTTGTCATTCTGCACTTCTGGATCTCAGCATTGGTGATTAAGTATATCTGGAATACGAGAGGAAGGATACATAGGATAGAATAGCACTAATGGTTTTTGTTACATACATTGTTTTGATTGTTGTTGGTATAGTGATTGGTTAGTAACTGTGCTGCTTATCTTCCCCACCCAAAACAAACCATATTTATGTCTCTTTTTGTACTTTATAATCTCTTTCCTGCACTCTAAGCTAAAAACCCCAAGTGAGAACTAAAGGAGCCGGCCTTCTCTAGAGATTGGCATGGAAGGCATCTCTTCCTTCCGACCTTTCAATCAGCTGGGCGAATCTAGGGCGCAATAGATTAAAATCCTTTCCTTAGTGGTAGATTCATAGCCAACAGGAACCAGTGTTTATGAGCACTCTCTTGAATGGTACATTGTTTACACATGTAATGATGTGTAAATGAGGATCTACCATATCACTTGCTATTTCCTTAAGCTCATGCTCTTAAAATGTTATTACTAGTTCCTTGCACTATTACACATGACCCACAAAATCAATGGAGTTAGACTCCTATGGTTACAACTCTATTGAATTTAGAATGTCAATAAAAGCATATCGATGTGGAATTCATTGTTGGATTAGCTCATAGATGGAAAATCATGCTGATGTTTTCCTCATGCTTTGTGCAATATTGTTCTTTATTGTTAATGTTGGTCTAGATGGAAGGCCTTGTACTACAGGTGGTGTAGTTTTCGACGTAGCTGGAACATCACTCAAAGCTACAAATGGTGCAACTTGGCTTGGATATCTTTGGTTCCTAGTCACAATACTCACTATAACAACATACCGTTGGATAGGAGGTGTTGTCTTCACCTCATTCATTGGTTTAGCAGGTGCTTCCTATACATCATGAGTTGGTAATGGGTCTTTGTATATATTAATCTACTGATTGGTAGGGTTTAGTGGAGCATCTACTTGAAGATCATTACTCTCAATCATGTCTTGTACTAGATGTTTAAAACCATAGCACATTTGTATATCATGGCCACTTTGCTGATGAAATTTGCAATATTGATCCTATTGGCATCCCATAGGGTTGGGTTTGCCTGTTTCTAGATCGATGGGTTTGATATCTAGCAGATTAATCATTTTTACAATCCACAATTGGTCGAATAGAGAATCCATGGATTCATCAAAGGTAGTAAATTATCACTTAGGATGACGTTGTTGGTTCTATCCCTAATTTGCTTGACCATTAATATTTAACTCGTAGGAGGAGGTTGGGCCTGATAGTTCCCTTTTTGAGGAGGCATCACTTTTGTAGGCCCAAGGACATTTATGGCAACTTGATTTACCATTGCTATATTTGCAGGTACCGAGATACTTTTAGGGTTCTTTATCTACTCCTTGTGAGTTTTGGCTATTTCTCCTTCTTGGATTTTTATTTCTTCTATATTTCTAGCCTATGCTAGAGCTGTTGAGCAAGGTGCAGCAAAAGCAGTGCAAAAGGATTGTAATTGTTGTCAACACGAGAAGAGTGATGCGATTGAAGCGAGTTCGGGAGGTCGGTCGGATCAAGTGCAGAAAATCTCAAGAAAAACAGAGGGGACCCAGATCCAGAAATTTGCAGAAAAAGACAAGGAAGAAAACTGTCGCGATATCGCGACATGGTTCCTGTCGCGATTTCGCGACATACCGGAGGAGAGAGAAAGTCCATAAGAAAATGTCGCGATTTCGCGACATATCCGAGGAGAGAGAAAAGCATCGCCAAAATGTCGCGATTTCGCGACATGTCTGAGGAGAGAAGATGGAAGTGATTCAAGAGAGAGAAAATGCATTGAAAAATGTCACGATTTCGCGACATATCGAAGGAGAGAGAAAGTGCATTGAAAAATGTCACGATTTCGCGACATATCGGAGGAGAGAGAATGTGCAAGGAAAAATGTCACGATTTCGCGACATGTTTGGAAGGAAAGAAGCCAAATCGAGAAACTGTCACGATTTCGCGACAAGTTTGAAGCAAAGGCACCAAGGATGAAAAATGTCACGATTTCGCGACACATCGGAGGAGAGAGAAAGTTGATGAAGAAGTTGTAGCGATTTCGCTACATGTCTGAGTTTCGCCAGCATAAGCAAAGAAAAAGCACCAAGTAAGAAAAGCGTAGCGATTTCGCTACAAGCTTGAGACACTAAGGACAAAAGTGCAGCGACTTAGATACAGCTTCGAGTTGCAAGGTGAAAAGTAGTAGCGATTTCGCTACATGGTCAAAATGCAAGTGCAAGAGTTGTAGCGATTTCGCTACAAGTTGAAAGTGCAAGGTAAAAGGTGTAGCGATTTCGCTACAGGTTGAAAGTGCATAGGTAAGGTGTAGCGATTTCGCTACGAGTTGAAAGTGCAGGTAAAGGTGTAGCGATTTCGTAGTTAAAAGTGATAATGCGAAGGTGTAGCGATTTCACTACAGGTTAGAAACACATGTTGGAAAGGTGTAGCGATATCGCTACACGTCGGAGTTTCACTAGCAAGCAGCAAAGAAAAATGCTAAGGCAACAATGGTGTAGCGATTTCGCTACATGTAAGGTTTTTCGTGGCTGCATGGAGTAAAAATTGTACGGAGGCCAGAAGCGTCGCGATTTCACGACATCTATGAAGATGACGTCAGCAAAACCAAAATGTGTCACGATTTCGCGACAGGGTGAACGAAAAGCCATTGCAAGCCAGAAACGTCACGATTTCATGACATCTTTGAAGATGACGTCAGCAAGTCTAAAAATGTCGCGATATCGCGACAAGTTGCTTGGAAAAGCCGTTGCAAGCCAGAAGCGTCACGATTTCGCGACACCTTAGCGGATGACGTCAGTAAGACAAAAAATGTCGCGATATCGTGACATGTTTCCAAAGAAGCCTCATGAAGCTAGAAACGTCACGATTTCGTGACATCTTAGAGGATGACGTCAGCAAAACCAAAAATGTCGCGATATCGCGACAAGTTGCCAGAGAAGCCTCAGGAAGCCGAAAGTGTCGCGATATCGCGACAAAGTTAAGGATGACGTCAGCAAAGCGGAAAACGTCGCGATATCGCGACAGGTAATGTTTTGGCGGGAAAAAGTCAAAGATACATGCATTGTGACAGGTGTCAAAAAGGTGCCAGTTACGATAAACTTAACTGGAGTCAGATCTGCAGTTCCAAGTGACAGGTGGTGAGAATGCATAGGAGAAATTCATGCTGCAGTTAACTGAAGTTAAAAGGAAAGTTACGAAGCATTGCAATTAAGAAAAGAACGGCTGTTGCAGGGCCGTGTTGCAGCATGGCTGGCAAAGGTGGCAGTTACAAAGAGTTGCCACGGAACTATGCATTGAATGTAGAACGGCTATTGCAGGGCCGTGATACAGTATTCTCGATGCTTGTGCTTGACTCACAAGAAAGTAACGGGTAGAATAGAAGGATTGACACCGTTTAGAATAAAGTGCAAAAGAATTTTAAAGAGCAGTTTCGTAGAGATAATAGAGCATCGAAACGCGCAGAAGGGTTGTCAGTATATGCAGAGAAGATGTTAGAATATCAGACTGTGCAGAGAAAAAGGCTGTCAGAACGTCAGAATGTCAGAAAGAAAGCGGCTAAAAGGTGGATCAGGTCAGAGAAGGATTTGACACGTCAATTACAATCGAGAATGCATGAAAAGTTGGAGGGAAAGTTAAACCGTTTGAAATTGAGCCGTTCGAAGAAATCAAGCATATAAGGATCGAATTGGCATAGTGAGAAGGTTACTGTGACTGTGTTTTTATTGTGCATTTAAAAGGTCTCAGTTAGTAAGGGTGCTTGTAAGAAAACAGCCTTAGATCAAAACCTGCTATTCTATTGAATATTCAAGAGAAAGGTTTTAGATTAGATCAGAAGATATTGAGTCTCTAACAATTCTCTCTATGCTTCTGTGAGATTTTTGTATGTGCTATAGACCAGTAAGGGTCTTGCAAAAGAGAAGGCATTTTTATGTCCATTTATCTTGCAAAATAGAAATTCAAGTTGGTGCTTGGATAAAGGGGTTGGTGCTCCTATCTCATTGCGAGCAGATAAATCGGGGGTTGGTGCTCCTTCCGGTGGGTCTTTGGTAAACAATTGTAAATATTGAATCCTTGCAAAGACTGGATTTGGATTGAAGTCCAAACAGTCATTATTTGAGGAGTAGCCACATTGGTGAACCTCGTAAATTCTGTGTTGTGTGATGCTCTTGTGTGATACTTGCATTATCTAGTTTCAAGCTTGCATTATTAGTTTTAAAAGTTGCAGATTTAAGTTTTTAAGTAGTTACACTGATTCACCCCCCCCTCTCAGTGTCATTGTGAGAATATCAATTGGTATCAGAGCGGGGCACCTGCACAAGCTTAATCAGCTAAGGTGTTCTTGGGAGATATACAATGGCCGGTGGTGAAGGTTTCTCTTCTAACAAAGCTCCTCTGTTCGATGGAACAAACTATTCTTTCTGGAGGCTCAGAATGCGGACCTATCTCTGTGCATTGGGTTATGACATTTGGGAATCTGTTGAAAATGGATACACCACTCCCATTGTTCCTCCAACAGATGCTGCTGAAAAGAAAAAGTTTGAGAACAACTCGAAAGCCAAGAATGCGATTATGTGTGGATTGGTCGACAGTGAGTTGATACGCATCATGAACTGCAAATCTGCTAAAGACATATGGGACAAACTGCAAAGCATTCATGAAGGAGACAGCAAAATCAAGGAAGCTAAGCTGCAAACACATCGTGCCCAGTTCGAAGCATTAAAGATGACCGATGATGAAAACATAGAAGCTTACATGCTGAGAGTAAACGGAATCATCAATGCAATAAGAGGACTGGGGGAAGAAATGGAAGATGCAATTGTTGTGAAGAAGGTACTAAGAACTCTCAACAAAAGGTTTGATGCAAAGGTTTCTGCCATAGAAGAAGCAAAAGATTTAAATTTCTTCGAGTATGGATGAAATGCATGGTTCTCTAACGACATATGAAATGAGGATTGGACAAACTAAGCCCTCGACGGAGAAGCGACCTTCCAAGCACCAGAAAAATGTAAAATCTAAACAAGAGTCGGAGGAAGAAGAATCTGCAGATGAAAATGAAGCAAACTTTGTTAGGAAATTAGTAAAGGGAAAAGGAAAGTACAGAGGTAAGTTGTCGTTCAAATGTTTTAACTGTGGAGGCATCGGGCACTTTGCAGCAAAATGCCCAATGAAGGAGAAAAATAAAAATGATGAAGGAACACATCCAGAAAGAAATGTCTGGAAAAAGAAACCGCAGTTTAGAAAAAGAAACTTCAAGAAGAAGAGTTTCATTTCCCAGAATATCGATTCTTCTGAAGACAGTTCCAGTGAGGAATCAGAAGAAGAAACTGGTGAAGCCCTATTCATGGCTTTTGAAGAACAAACAACTGAGGAAACACAGGAGTGTGAAGAAAAATTAGAAGATGAGGCTGAGATAGATCTGGAAGGTGAGTTAGTTGCTGCTCTTGAAGAGTTAAGTGCAGAAAGGAAAAGAAATAAAAAGATTACAAGAAAATTTGAGGAGGCCAGCAATGTAATAATAAGTTTGAAAGTACAAACTGAAGAATACAAGAAAAGGTCTGAAGATGTTGAAGCTCAGCTGACCGTGAAAATAAATGAGAGCAATAAACTGGAAGAGGAAATAGTTGGATTAAGGCTGCAGCTAGAAGAAATGAATCGAAAACCTGAGTTGTCATCAAAAATTTGAAGACAAGTTCGAGAAGTGAACAAAATGTTGAATAATCAAAGGCCCACAGGTATCAAATTTGGCTTGGGCTTTGATGAAGGAGAAACCTCAAAGGACTCAAAGGCTGTAACAGTAGATCCAGTAAATAATAAAGACAAGATTAGAGTTGATCAAGATAAACCGTATCATGCAAAAGAAAACAACAAATCCAAGCTCGAAAGGAGTGCTGCAAATGATGGATTCACCAAAGTCTCTCATCAAAGAAGAAGAAGACCCATGGCTCCTACCTCCACATGGCAACATCCATTTCCCAGGTACACTCGTTCCTTTTATGGTTATTGTTTTAAGTGCAATGCATATGGTCATAAAATTTCTAGTTGTAGATATAATATAGAACAAAGAAATTTCACTAGCAGAAATAATTTTTCACCTTTGATAGATTATGTTGTAGAATGTTATAACTGTCATAACTTCGGACATATTGCAAGAAATTGTCGTAGCTCTTTTGCAGGAAATAAATACCGGGGAAGAAAATATCAATCGACTGGATCAAAACAAGATCAGAAAATTTCCCAATAAACTGTCACAAGCAAATGAAAGGGAGAAGGTGAAGAAAGTAACCAGATCTGCTGTCAAAACTCAGTGGAAAGAAAAGGGACAACCGAAGAAAGACAAAGAATCCCTGATCGTTCAAACAGCTCTCAAAGCACAGAATAAATCTGCTCCCTGGATTCTAGACAGTGGATGCTCCAGTCACATGACAGGAGACAAATAGAAGTTTGATAAGCTGCAGACATACGAAGGTGGTTATGTGAAATTCAAAAACAATGATGGAGCAAAGATAGTGGGTAAATGATCAGTTAAGTTAAGTGACGATAAAATCAACTCTAAGGAAGTTCTTTTTGTGGTAGGACTGAAACATAACCTACCGAGTGTAAGTCAGATTTGTGACGAGAGGTCATGAAGTAATTTTCAAGAAGGAGGGTCGTGAAGTAAGAAAGACAACAAATGGAAAGTTAATAGCCACTGGATCGAGAACTTCTGGAAATTTGTATACTCTCTCGGAGACTTCGGAGGGAGCTTGCTTGGTTGGACGGGAAGAAGAAAATCGGCTGTGGCATAAAAGACTCGGTCACATAAGCTTTGATAATCTGGTAAAAATCAGCTCGAAAAGAGCAGTAAGAGACATACCCACTATTGGCAAACCATCAAACAGCATTTGTGAGTCATGCCAAAAGGGGAAGCAAACCAGATCTACCTTCAAAGCAAAAGAATATTTCACTAGCAAGCCATTAGAACTGATTCACACTGATTTGTGCGGACCCATGAGGACAGAAAGCATAAATGGATACAAATATTTTATGCTGTGCATTGATGATTTTTCCAGAATGACATGGGTACTCTTTTTGAAACAGAAGTCAGAAGCCTTTGAGATGTTTAAAACCTTCAAAAATCTGGTTGAGAATCAATCTGGAAAAAGAATTAAATGTTTGAGATCTGATAGAGGAGGAGAGTTTATTTCAAATGAGTTTGCTGAATTCCGTGAAAAACATGGAATAAGAAGACAGTTCTCAGCAGCAAGAACACCTCAGCAGAATGGAGTAGTTGAAAGAAAGAACAGAACTGTACAGGAAATGGCAAGGACCATGTTAACAGAGAGCAAAATTGCTGACAGGTTTTGGCAAGAGGCAGTCCATACTGCAGTCTATATTCGAGAATAGGTGTATGTTGAGGCCGCATGAAAGCAAAACACCATATGAGCTGTGGTTTGGCAAAAAGGCTACAACAAAATACTTCAAAGTGTTTGGCAGACAAGTGTTACATTAAGAGAACTGAAAGCAATCTTGGCAAGTTTGAAGACAGAGGCTGATGAAGGAATATTCCTTGGGTACTCAACTAAAAGCAAAGCCTATACATGCTACAACAAAAGACTTAAGAAAATAGTGGAGAGTGCGGATGTGAAGGTTGATGAAGGCGAGGAAACAAGAAATCAGCAATAATGAAAACTACCCAACCTATGAAGAATTTATTGAAGAAGATGAAGATCAAGAAAAAGAAGAGAGACAGAAATCAGATTCAGAGGACTTAGAAAGAGATGAAAATAGAAAATACAGAACAGGCAGTTGGCAGAAAAATCATCCCAAAGAGCAGATTATTGGGGACCCTACAGTCGGCATTCAGACAAGAAGAAGAGTAGTAAATAACTATTCTCTGTTATCCAGTATTGAGCCCAAGAATATTATTGAAGCAAGCACGGATGAAAGCTGGATGGAAGCAGTAAATGAAGAACTAGATCAAATTGAGAAAAACAAAACACGGGAATTAGTACCAAGGCCTGAAAATAAAAACATAATTGGTACTAAATGGATATTTAGAAACAAAGCTGAATGAAGATGGACGAGTGGTAAGGAATAAAGCAAGATTAGTCTGTAAGGGATATGCCCAAGTTGAGGGGATTGATTTTGAAGAGACTTTTGCACCCGTGGCCAGACTTGAAGCAATAAGACTATTTTTGGCTTTAGCTGTTCATAAGAACTTCAAGGTTTATCAGATGGATGTAAAATCAGCATTTCTGAATGGAAATCTTGAAGAAGAAGTATATATTGAACAACCTGATGGTTTTCAACTTTGTGATAATCCTGACTTTGTTTGCAAGCTGAAGAAAGCATTGTATGGCTTGAAACAAGCACCTAGAGCTTGGTATGCAAGGTTGGACAACTATCTCACTAAGCAAGGATTCAAGAAAGGTATGGTGGATAGCAATTTATATGTGAAAACTGAAAATGGCAATTTCATTGTTCTAGTTGTTTATGTAGATGATATAATTTTTGGGAGTAGCAATGATGAATCATGCAAAGACATAGCAAACAAAATGCGAGAAAGAGTTTGAAATGTCTATGATAGGTGAACTTTCATATTTCCTTGGATTGCAAGTTAATCAAACCGAAAAGGGGATTTTTATTTCTCAAATTAAATATGTGAAAGAAATGCTGAAAAAGTTCACTATGGAAGATAGTAAGCCAGTGAGCACCCCCATGACAACAAGTTGCAAGTTGAGCAAGGATGATAAATCTCCGGATGTTGATCAAACAATGTACGAGATCAATGATTGGGAGCCTGCTTGTATTTGATGACCACTAGACCGGATATCTTACAAGTTGTTTGCATGGTTGCAAGATTTCAGAGCTAGCCCAAAAGAGACTCATGTGACAACGAGTGAAAAGGATTTTTAGGTATCTCAAAGGTACTATGGAGTATGGGCTGTGGTATCCAAAAGGAAAAGACTTCACTCTCTTTGCATACTATGATGCTGATTGGGCAGGATGCATTGATGACAGAAAAAGTACAAGTGGAGGAGCATTCTTTCTTGGAAACAAATTGGTTGCATGGCACAGTAAGAAGCAAGAATCAGTCTCTTTATCCACAGTCGAGGCCGAATACATTGCAGCTACTACATGCTGTACACAAATACTATGGATGAGACAAACATTGAAAGATCTAGGCATTCACTTCAATGAGCCCATTTCAGTCAAATGTGACAACACAAGTGCAATCAACATTTCAAAGAATCCGGTAATGCATTCCCGCACCAAGCATATTGCAATCCGGTATCACTTCTTGAAGGATAAGGTTGCGAGAAGGAGAGGTCAGATTGGAGTTTGTTCCCACTACAGAGCAAGTAGCGAGACATATTCACCAAACCTTTACCAAAGGAAGTATTTGAATACCTTCGGAAGAAGTTGGGAGTAGTCACACTTCCCAAGCACTGACTAGCTATGGGAAATACATTCTCAGGGGGAGCATTCAAGTTATTTATGCCTGAGAATGTTGTGCATAGACTCAGGGGGAGTCTGCAGCAGCCCTTTGGCATTATTGGCAAAGGGGGAGAAGAATTTGAGCAAGGCTACAAAGTGTTGCCAACAATTCCAAAGGGGAGATTGTTGAGCAAGGTGCAGCAAAAGCGATGCAAAAGGATTGTAATTGTTGTCAACACAAACAGAGTGATGCAGTTGAAGCAGTTCAGAGGTCAGTCAGATCAAGTGCAAAAAATCTCAAGAAAAACAGAGGGGACCCAGATCCAAAAATTTGCAGAAAAAGACAAGGAAGAAAACTGTCGCGATATCGCGACATGTTTCCTGTCGCGATTTCGCGACATACCGGAGGAGAGAGAAAGTCCATAAGAAAATGTCACGATTTCGCGACATATTCAGAGAGAGAAAAAGCACAAATTCGCGATTTCGAGGGAGAAGAAGGGACATAGAGAGAGAAAATGCATTGAAAAATGTCACGATTTCGTGACATATCGAGGAGAGAGAAAGTGCATTGAAAAATGTCACGATTTCGTGACATATCGGAGGAGAGAGAATGTGCAAGGAAAAATGTCGCGATTTCGCGACATGTTGGAAGGAAAGAAGCCAAATCGAGAAACTGTCGCGATTTCGTGACAAGTTTGAAGCAAAGGCACCAAGGATGAAAAATGTCGCGATTTCGTGACACATCGGAGGAGAGAGAAAGTTGATGAAGAAGTTGTAGCGATTTCGCTACATGTCTGAGTTTCGCCAGCATAAGCAAAGAAAAAGCACCAAGTAAGAAAAGCGTAGCGATTTCGCTACAAGCTTGAGACACTAAGGACAAAAGTGCAGCGACTTAGATACGACTTCGAGTTGCAAGGTGAAAAGTAGTAGCGATTTCGCTACATGGTCAAAGTGCAAGGTAAAAAGGTGTAGCGATTTCGCTACAGGTTGAAAGTGCAAGGTAAAAAGGTGTAGCGATTTCGCTACAGGTTGAAAGTGCATAGTGTGTAGGTGTAGCGATTTCGCTACAGGTTGAAAGTGCAATGGTAATGGTAGAGATTTCTAGTAAAATAATGCGAAGGTGTAGGTTTGGTTAGAAACACATGTTGGAAAGGTGTAGCGATATCGCTACACGTCGGAGTTTCACTAGCAAGCAGCAAAGAAAAATGCTAAGGCAACAATGGTGTAGCGATTTCGCTACATGTAAGGTTTTCGCGGTTGCATGGAGTAAAAATTGTACGGAGGCCAGAAGCGTCGCGATTTCACGACATCTATGAAGATGACAGCAAAACCAAAATGTGTCACGATTTCACGACAGGGTGAACGAAAAGCCATTGCAAGCCGAAACGTCACGATTTCACGACATCTTTGAAGATGACGTCAGCAAGTCTAAAAATGTCGCGATATCGCGACAAGTTGGAAAAGCCGTTGCAAGCTGGAAGCATCGCGATTTCGCGACACCTTAGCGGATGACGTCAGCAAGACAGAAAATGTCACGATATCACGACATGTTTCCATAGAAGCCTCATGAAGCCAAAAACGTCGCGATTTCGTGACAACTTAGAGGATGACATCAGCAAAACCAAAAATGTCGCGATATCGCGACAAGTTGCCAGAGAAGCCTCAGGAAGCTGACAGTGTCGCGATATCGCGACAAAGTTAAGGATGACGTCAGCAAAGCGGAAAACGTCGTGATATCACGACAGGTAATGTTTTGGCGGGAAAAAGTCAAAGATACATGCATTGTGACAGGTGTCAAAAAGGTGCCAGTTACGAAAAGTTAACTAGAGTCAGATCTACAGTTCCAAGTGACAGGTGGTGAGAATGCATAGGAGAAATTTTAACTAAAGTTAAAAGGAAAGTTACGAAGCATTGCAATTAAGAAAAGAACGGCTGTTGCAGGGCCGTGTTGCAGCATGGCTGGCAAAGGTGGCAGTTACAAAGAGTTGCCACGGAACTATGCATTGAATGTAGAACGGCTGTTGCAGGGCCGTGATACAGTATTCTCGATGCTTGTGCTTGACTCACAAGAAAGTAACGGGTAGAATAGAAGGATTGACACCGTTTAGAATAAAGTGCAAAAGAATTTTAAAGAGCAGTTTCGTAGAGATAATAGAGCATCGAAACGCGCAGAAGGGTTGTCAGTATATGCAGAGAAGGATGTCGAATATGCGGATGTGCGAGAGAAAAGGTTGTCAGAACGTCAGAATGTCGAGAAGAAAGCGGCTAAAAGGCGGATCAGGTCAGAGAAGGATTTGACACGTCAATTACAGCCGAGAATGCATGAAAAGTTGGAGGGAAAGTTAAACCGTTTGAAATTGAGCCGTTCGAAGAAATCAAGAATATAAGGATCGAATTGGCATAGTGAGAAGGTTACTGTGACTGTGTTTTCATTGTGCATTTAAAAGGTCTCAGTTAGTAAGGGTGCTGTAAGCAAACAGCCTTAGATCAAAACCTACAATTCTATTGAATATTCAAGAGAAAGGTTTTAGATTAGATCGAGAAGATATTGAGTCTCTAACAATTCTCTCTATGCTTCGTGAGATTTTTGTATGTGCTATAGACCAGTAAGGGTCTTGCAAAAGAGAAGGCATTTTTATGTCCATTTATCTTGCAAAATAGAAATCCAAGTTGGTGCTTGGATAAAGGGGTTGGTGCTCCTATCTGTTGCAACAGATAAATCAGGGGTTGGTGCTCCTTCCAGGTGGGTCTTCGGTAAACAATTGTAAATATTGAATCCTTGCAAAGACTGGATTTGGATTGAAGTCCAAACAATCATTATTTGAGGAGTAGCCACATCGGTGAACCTCGTAAATTCTGTGTTGTGTGATGCTCTTGTGTGATACTTGCATTATCTAGTTTCAAGCTTGCATTATTAGTTTTAAAAGTTGCAGATTTAAGTTTTTAAGTAGTTACACTGATTCACCCCCCCTCTCAGTGTCATTGTGAGAATATCAAGAGCTTCTTCCAAGGTAGGGTATTGCTGTAATTGCAATATTAAAGAGATAGGTTTTAAGAAAATCTTTGAAAATAATCGAGTTAACTCAGTCACTATAAACATATAAGGTAGCTTAGCCAAAAAATTTCACCACATATTTCCATATTTAGTAATCGGTTCATCATCATTTTGCTTTAACCTTGTGAGGTCTATTAATGTCACCTTCCTTTTGGTGTTAAAGGTGAAATGTCCCAAAAATGTGTCAACAAATTGTTCAAATGTATAGACGCTATGTTTAGATGTTGGTTGAACCACTTAATGGCAGGGCCAGAGAGGGTACTTAGAAAATTTCTAAGGACCAATGCATCATTGTCATGTATGTTAAAGCATAGATTTAAAAATCTAGTAACGTGCTCTTGAGCATCTTCTTCCCCCTTGAATCTATCTAATTTTGGCATTTTGAATTGCTCAGGGTATATCGAGGAAGGAGTGGATGAATGTAATGGTTGATTCTTTAGCTGATATGAAGTGGGTTTTTGAAGCCCATTTCCAGTTGTCTTACCTTCTATAGTTTCTAAGCATGCAAGCAAAGCTTGATACACATATGAGGATTTGATTTACTATTACTTATTTTGAACTCATAGAGGTGGATGAGGAATATTAATATTAAGTTGAGGTGGTTGATTGACATCATCCACGCCTCCATAAGCTGCTTCTACATAATCCTCATTTTGTTCCAAGTCATCATAAACCCCATAAGGTGTATCAGGTATGGGCCTACAAGGAGGAATGAACACCTCTTGAAGATGATCTATGTTTGGTATATCATATACATTTTATTTAGGCCTAGGATTTCTGGGAGGCAACATAGAATTAGGCCTAGGATACCTATCTTGTTGGAGGTTTGGTTGCCTGATGTGAGCCTCATGTCTATGCATATTTGGAGTAGAAGCTCCATTATGTAAATTTTCTTGAATTTTGCACTCAAGTATTTATTTCTCTAACTACTACCACTGCTCTAAGAGATCTAAGCAATTTTTATCAGATCTAAGTTGATTAAACTTGGACTGGAAGTCAACATACTTCTTTACCAACTGATTGATCTGATCAACTGTGTTAGGCCTAAGTGTTGTAGCACTGTTACACTAATATCTATCTTGTTCAAGGGGTTTTGTGATATCTATTATAGCTTTCCCTTGATTGAGGGAGGTTGCATTGAATTGAGTCTCACCCCTAGATATATGTTCTTGATAATATACTGGTGCAGAGGCACAACATGCTTGCATTGACACATTTGAATGAGGATAATTGAGATGCTCTGCAGGTCTTCCCTCATAAATAAGGAAAGGTAAGGTGGAATGAGGTTACCTATTGTTATGAGTATCATACTCATCGTGATCATGGCAACCTGGGGAAGGGTGGTTTGAAATAATAAGATGATCATTCAACCCTACCTTAGGTGACAAGTCATACTCCTGTGTAGCAATACGAGGAGTAGATCGAGTAGACACGTGAATACATGGGATTGCTCTATTGGGAAACACTTAATTACATGGTGATTCTTATTGAAAGGAGGCATTAGATAGATCTATATTAGGGAAATAATTCCCTAAAATAGGACTGTTTCCTATGGGGGTACCTCGTGTAGGAGTCCCTTTTTGACTAGGTCCCTTTCTTACTACTCTAGGAGTAACCATCCATTCATCTGCCACTCGATGATTAGGGATATGACTTCCTAAGTTGATACCATCACCTATGGGGGTGCCCCGTGTATGGGTCCCTTGTTTGCTAGGTCTCCTTTCAACCCCTCTAGGACCAGGAATATTAGGTGGTCTCCAAGGAGGTATGACCATGTCCTTGGGATCAAGGTGAAGACATTGTACATCCTCTTCCTTACTCCCTACAACTTCCACCCTTAAATGGGCTTGGCTACGGGTATGTACCATAGCTATGTACTCTAGACTACTATATTATTATCTCCTTTATAATTTTTATGAATTTGAAACAAACAAAAAATAGAAACACACAAGCATAGAAGTGATTATCTCTTTTAAATATTTTAGATGTGAATCCCTAAATTGTTTGTTGTTGTTTCAAGATGTGTTGCTTTGTAAAGAAAATACTTGGCATGTTTGATTTTTTTTTATGTAATACTCAAAAATTTTAAACGATTTTCACCTATACACTCACAGCTCGACAACCGGCAATGAAATTCCAGTCACACAAACCAACCAAAGTATGGTGATGAAGTCCATACCCGATCAAGGAGCAATTGGTCTTACTGATCCTCACCCAACACCCTGTGCACAATGATACACCCCTTTGAATATGAATGCATGCTATTTTGCATGGTTAGGATAGATATTGGAGTTGGTGTTGGCCAATAAAATAGGGTACGTGGGATTTGAGTCAATGTATGGAAATTAGTGCCACCATCATTGAACTTTATTAGTCGTTGGGAATGAAGTCCAACTCACCAACATTTAAGAAGATCGTAGTGTGTGTGTTCCTTTTAAAATATTGAAATAAAACAATACAACATTCAATGATGATTCACTAAATACATGAAAGTACATTTTAATTTTAGAATCATTAGTATGTATAAAATGAAACTAAAAAATTTGCAACATATATGAACTTAACCCTTTTTGGTAAGTTTCAAGTAGGAAAACCAGACAAAAAGCATATAAAGTATTGTTTCTTTTCCTATTTTTATTGATCTGATTAATGCAAAATTGGGAAATATGACATCTAACCTTCACATGCACAAAGAAGACAAGAAAACTTTAAAATTTCAGTAATTTAAACAGTATACATGCAAATTGAAGGTTGGAAAAGGTGTATTTTCTAACCTGTAACTCTCTATTTCTTCATTTTTTTTTAGAAAAACTTTGGTTTTTCAAAAATTCTAGGTGGGGACAATTAACAGTTTGGGAGTCATCCCTGGCTGTGTCACCTAGCTAGCCATCCCACCCTGTGTCACCTAGCAGAAAAGGGATCATTTCTACTTGGAATGGCCAAAAATTGCAACATTAAAAATAGAAAATAGAGGTAAAATATGTTCACATTCAAGGGGAAGAGAAAAATAATCTCAAATACCATGATCGCCACTAAAGAAGAAAAATTTACAACATATTAAGGGATCTTTATTGCAATGTTAACCAAATTAAAGCAAGCATTAATAGGGAAAGTGCACAATAAGTAATCTACTAAAATGAAGATTAATGTGCAATAAAAGAGGTGGATTTCTACTTGTATTCATTCACTCATGGATTCAAATAATATTATAATACATCCCCTCGAGGGATTTATAATTTGATACATTTCAACATTACAATGTACAAAGGATCTAATCCTTTGCAAGGTCTTAATGGTATGCTCTAATGTTCATTTCACATCCCACACTCGAGATCTAGTCTTGGGCCTATCCTTTTGTGCCTCTTAGCTCCTCCATCCTGTATAGCATACCTAAACCTACACACAAGGGATTGAAATTGGTTAATAGCATATGCATTATAGATTAAAAACCTTGAAAACATGAAAAGCATGCATCTAGAAATAACAAAACTTATCTATAATAAATAAAAATAGCTAAAAATGGTCTATGATTTAAGAATTATGATATCTAGAAGGTTTTGGAAATATATAAGCATAAAATTAAGGGAAAATTTTACCATAAACTATGACCATCCCTGATAGGGACAACTAGACCTACAATAGTGAAACCTCCAATTGGACCATCAAAACAGCTCCAAATCTCACAAAATTTGACCACAAGGCTAATTTAGACATTCATAAATGACCTATGATGGAATTGAACCAAAATTCCATACTATTTTATAACCATATCTAACAAGTGCAACTACCTACTGCTAACCATACCCCGGTGGGATGGTTACAAATCTGCTTGGAATTTATCATCAATTCTAATGGGATCTGGTCTAAAACTATTCTAAAGGTTGTGTCAACAAATATGGTCAAATGGCTCTCTGATATAACCAATTTTGGAATGGATTTAGTGGATTTTGGATTCCCCTGAAAGCACCTTCGAATGAAGAGGGTTTCAAGACAAACTAAGGGTAAATGTGATGGTAAAATGTGACGGTAGAATTGGGCAGCACTTCATGGTTAAAATGCTTCAACTCTTCTCCTTGAAATTGGGTAAATACACCTCATTTTATAGCAAAAATATGAAATCTAGGGAAAATGGGAAATTATTGGCATGTGAGGCAAGTGCCGCAACTTGTCAAAATCCTTGCCATTATTGGGTAGAATAGGTTACCCATTTGGGGCCTCTAATTGGGAGTTCCTGGTCTCCATGATAGGCTCCCAATAATTTTTTTGTGATTGGGCGAAGAATATGGTAGTAATTGATTTTCATTTCTATGCCCCTTTGAATTTTGGTGTGTCTATTAAGGGATCATCCCACCTAGGGATGGTTTTGGATGGTCATCCCTAGGTGGGATGGTCACCATCTGTGACCGTACCTTGGTGGGACGGTCATAAGGATATGTCCCAAAACCTCCCAAAACTGCTGGGGACATTCTCAAAAGTTCTATAGAGCTCCATATTACCCTAGAGGGTTGCCCAATGGGGCCATATAATTTCAATAAGAGTGGCACAAGTGGGGCATTGGTAGTGTTATCCAATTTACATAGTTTTAGTGTCTACAAACCCAGGCTTAATTTGGTCTTTCTATATTGAATTAAACATGCAACGGGGTAGAATATATGCCTAGTGTCTAGTTGATTATTGACTTCACTAGAGTCAACTAGGGTCATATCATTACTTTGGCTCTGAACTTGTTATCTCTTCCCAAGTTATGATTGTAGCACCCTAAAATTGGCGTAGTCAAATTGGAATAATTACATTCACCTTAGTAAATAATTTAAAAATCAAATTTAACCTCCCAAACCGCCCGTTAACCGCCGAGAAATCCGTTTCCCCCTTTTTTGTGCCATTTTTAGGATTTGTTTTGACCGTTGGACGATATTGTCACCGATCAGACGATATCGCCCCAGATTTGACGATTTCGTCTGGACTAGGATGTCCAGACGATTTCATCGCAAAACTGCATTTTCATAATTAGACTTTGTTCCAACGGGTCTCCAATTCGGGCAGAAGCATTTCTGCACCGTTGGGACCCTCCCCCATTGGAGATCTCCCAAATTGGGAAGATCTCCAACCTCCCAACAACTTTCCCTAAGCCTATTTAACTCTAATACTTTTCCCTCCCCAACCCCTGGCTGAATTTTATGTGCTAGAAATTCTCAAATTTGCTTTTTGCACTATTCCTATAGTAATTTTATTGTAGGTATATCACTGGTTTTCAGCCGGAGCCAGCACCTATCGCAGCCGATGAACCTATCAAGATTGGAGGCGATACTGTCAAATTAGGGACGATCTCGTACTGATGCGAGATGATCTCGACTACAGCATACATCGAGGCAATCAGTGCCTAAAGTTTGCTCTTATCTCTTTTCTCTCTGTCATTTTATGCTATAAATCATATCATTTATTTAGTTTTTATTCTACTTTGCATCTGGAGTTCACCCATCTAGTTTAGATTGCAAATTAAATTCATGATTTGCCATCATAATGCAGTGATCTGTTTTACTTTTTGTTTTAAATTATTGCTTAGTATTCACCTTGTTCTTTAGCATATTTTGCCTCTGTTTTGCATAGTAGAATTGCTTGTATTTTGCATCTGTTCTCTGTTTTGCAGGTTTCTGATGAATTCGTTTGACAAATTTGTCAGATCTAAGATGATTCTGTCTGTCTCAGACGATCCTGTCAGATTCCAGACAATTTTGACATATTGCAGGCGATTTTGTCAAATCCCAGACGATCCAGACTACTTCAAGCATCAGAAACTTCATCAGACATCCCGTATCAGGTAATCTTCATTAGCCTCCTGCAAATTCTCTATTTTTTTGCTTTCAGTATGTTTACTGTATTCATTTAAATTGCATTTTCATGTAGTTTAAGTTAGAATCATTCGGCCAAACCTAGGATGAATGTTTAAGGATAAAACGAACCCATTAAAACACATTCTCAAAACCTAGGCATGGAAACTGCCGCCAAATGTTTCCTGGTGAACCCACCATCCGTTGAAAAATCACCAAAATGCACCTCCCTTGAGAGGTGAGACCTTCGCAAAGTCCTCTCATCCGAGGTACCGCATCATCCTTTTCCCATCCTCGTTTCGGGTGCGGATCCAATAGCCTGAAGGTAGGGATGCAAAAAATTTGGAGCAATACATTTTGGTGAACCCGACGTGAATGCATCATAACCTTTTGAAAAAAAAACAAAACAAAACAAAAACAAAAAATATATATATATACAAGAAAAACAAAAACAAAATCATCATTTCAAGTTTGTATGTTTTTAGATTCAATTCTAAATAGTAGATGCTAAATATTACTTTTAGAAGTACTAAAGAAACCATGATTTTTTATTCAAATCAATATGAGCCCATCAGTAATGTTGGAAGAATTCATCCAAATACATTTGTTGATTATGACCAACCTCATCCCTATTCAACATCACCTCCATCACACTCTTCTTATTTTTCATCCATAACCCAACAAAACAATCCCTTTGCCAATCCTCTTCATAACGATATTATCTATTCTCCTATATATGTCTATCAATCCACATATAATCCTCCTCCACCTTTTCAATACCCTTCTTTCAATACAACACATCCATTTCAACAAGAAAATACTTATTCTTCCAACTCTACCATGCACTCACATCACACTTCGCAATCTTCCTGTCATCATTCTACCCATAATGAAGAAAGTAGAGGTGAGAAACCATTAGGTCCTTTTATGACTGAACTCCTAAGGCACTTATCAAAAACCTCTCAAAAACCTTCATCACGTAAATTTACTAGGCTTAATCAACCAATGGATATAATTCTCAAGTATTTACTTGACACAAATATTATTGAACTCCCTTCCATAAGACAACCTGATACCACATCAGATTGGTTTAAACCTGAGCTACATTGTGAATATCATAGAGTAGATGGACATATGACACAAAATTGTAAAGATTTAAGATGTGCAATTCAATATTTGATTGATAAGGATATTTTTAATATAAAGGAATGGCAATCTACAACTGATTATAAATCTCCAGTAAACTATCAAACTCCTACACAAAAAATACCAATAATCAATCAAGACATGGAGATATCCCAAGAACCCTTATTCAATTATAAACAACAAGAAACCAATCAAATATTGCATGTTAATGTGTCCCATCATGATGATATTATTAATATTGTAACAAAAACTACAAATGAGCAACCTCAAGTTCAATCAACTCAATCTGATATTCAAGAGATGGATTCCTCATTTGACCAACCTTCAAAACTATCTTTGGCTATAGAGAATGATCCAAAATGGAATGTAAGCATAGAAAGCTCATCCTTAGAATCAAAATCTCAATCTGAAATCCATTTTGATAGCCAACAACAAGTGATTAATCCTCAAACAAAGATATCCATTTTAGAAGTATTACAAATTTCGCATAAGGAAACTTTGTTCAAGATACCTAGCCAACAATTTGTTCCTCATCATATTTTCTCTAAGAACATAATTAATGGTATAAACCCTCTTGAGGTTAACCATATTTCATTCTATGATGAGGATATTCCTTCCTCTGCTCCACAAGAAGACTCCTGTCTTTATATTATCGGATCTAGTAAAGAAACCTCTATTAAAACTATCATGCTAGATAATGACTCCTCTCTTAATTTATGCACTTATCAATTATTCCAAAAACTCAAAATAAAGGAAGAAGATATTAATGAATCAAATGTTATTATAAAATATTTTAACAATGAAATTCAAGAAGCTCAAGGTACTATAATGTTTCCCCTCAATATTGGATCCAAGATCCTGGATACTTTATTCTATGTAGGATATTTTCCTTCACCTTACAACCTATTTCTCCAGAGTCCTTGGATTCATACGATGAGGGTTTTCCCTTCCACTCTTCACCAATGTTTGAAGTTTGAACTTATAAATAAAAGTGTTACCATACATGGTGACCCAACACCATTTAAAGAATATTTAACGGTTGAAACATCATGTTCTATACATTCTCTATTGTCACAATTATCTTCTCTCCATCACTTTTTTTTCTCCATATATGATCATCTTTGTTTACCAAATAACATCCATGCATATATTTCATATATGCTCCCTCCATCTTATCAAGACTTGGAATATAGTGATAAGAATGAAGAACTTTCTTATCCTTCTTACATTTTATTTTGTAACATGATCAATTTTACACATATAGAAGTCAAATCTTTTGCTACATTATTTTACATTATAATAAAGCTTTTGTTATCGCTACCTTTTATTCATCACCTTTTATTCTTACCTTCACCTCAACCAGATTATCCTTCAAAACCTCCTTTGATTTTGAAGCAACCTTAGACATGCTATATTCAAATAACCTTATATAGTGTATATAGATCATCTTGTATATACCATCAATTTCAATTCATAAATTAAAATCAAAATACAAAAAAATTCAAAATCCTCAAAATCTTCAAAAAAATACAAATGCAACTAAGGACCTTAAAGGTAAATTTGAGCCCAACTGGTTCGGACCATACATCATTACTGCTAAATTTGAATCAGGAGCATATAAATTATCTACCTTAGATGGTAAAGAACTTAAAGAACCCATGAATATTTTGCATCTCAAACGTTATTATGCATAAATTTGGTCATTTCATCCATGTATATATTTGTTCAAAATCATTATCTTGTATTTCTTTCAATTTATTCAAAAACCTCAAAAACATTCATAAAATCTTCAAAAATATTTATTGCATTTATTTAAAGCACTTGTAAAGTTCCTTTTGCTCAAAACAAAAATCAACATAAAAATCCAAAAACAGCTATATGCTTGACTCTTTCGAAACCAAAACAATATACAGAAGAAAGAGAGAGTCAACATTCTCAAAACTTCTCAAAAATGTTTATACATATTTTCTTACAATTATTGCAGTTATATGTTTCAACTTATTTTGGATAAATTAGCATTTATTTTGAATCCCTCACTTGCACACTCACAAAAAAATAAATATCTTGTTTTTATCTGGCATGATTACTAATCTCTCTTATATCAAAGTTCACAAAATTCAATTAAAGAAAGTTTGATCATAGAGAATTGATCTTGTTATTTACTTAAACCAAGCACATCTTTTCACAATAAAATGATTATATTTGTAATTTCCATGTTTTGCTACATAGTAGAACTGATTTCTTGGGTGAAAAGTTTCCCCTGCTATCCTATCATGCACATGGTCTAGAATATTTGAGAATTGGCAAAAGGACAAGCTCACCCCTACCCAGAATAAAAATCCCTTGCTCTACAGCTAATCCGAGCAAGTATCCCTAGCAAAGAAAAAATTCAAGAAAAAGAGAAAAAAAAAATGTTATTTCAGCAATGTTCCAAGTATTCTCAAGCAAAATAAATACAGAAAGCAAAAGCAAGAAAGCAATAAAATCCCTTTCCCTACCCTTTGAAAATAAAATAAGAGTTGATGAGCTTGAATCCCTGGAATTCTCAATTATTCGAAAACTGTGAGGTAAGCCCCATAATAGGTGGTTTGTGCCCAACCTTCTTGGCCTTGGGTAACTCCTAGCGTGGCGATATGTCTGTCACATTAGCGACCTTCTTTTGTACAGACCTATGTTTGCTTATGGATTAGCTAGCTCTTGATAATCCGATCTACATAGTAGCCTAGTATGGTTATATGCATCTACATCATGGTTAATGAACACTTATTTGGTTTCTTCAAATCACTTGTATCATAGTATCTTGCTCAAATCTGGTAAATGAACAATGCAATTGCACACACATTTGTATTTGAGAGATTTTGTCTATCATTATGATAAATCAAGATGGGAAATGAATTCACATATGCACATGGGATTCATTATAAATCTAACTTTTGTCTTCAAAATACTTTGAAATATTATTTTTGCAACTTGTTTGGAATAAATCAAGTACAGTTGTTTACCACAAAGACAACTATATAATAAAAAAATCAACAATTTCTTTCAAAAATATACAATTAAAAATATACATATCTGATTGAATTTCGCAACGATGGTATAGTTTCAAAACCAAAATTGAAATTTTATGCCTAGCGCAAGTCCTCATTATCATATTTTCTGTTCATCAAAAATCAATCATGCAATAAAACTATCCTTTTTTGGATTTTCGCGATGATGGTATAAGTCTATACCTACATATTCTATGCCTAGAGCAAACCATTGTAACAATTTTTTTCCCAATTTATCAAAAATCATACAAAACATATGACTTCATTTTACACAAATTATGATTTTTCGAAAGCAAATACATTTTCACTATGTTATGTCATTATGTCAACTTTACATTTTGCAATGATGGTATAGTTCTTAAGGAATTATTCACAAATTTTATCACACTTAGGAATTTATGCCTAGCAAAAATTATTTTACAATATTTCATGCATAATATTTTCATGGAAATATGAAAGCAAACCATCATCATCATCATTTGCATTATCACAACAAAGTCTTAAGATAGTCTCTTAAGCACTCTTTTCTTTTAACAATATTTCTATCCTAGGACTAGCTTGACGACCGAGTGAGCAGCGACTCCATGAAATGGTCTATAATAGCGACAATGTCCTTTGAAATTATTGTTAGAAATCTCTTTTTATTTTTTTACATTTCATTACAACCAATCAATTTGTTACATCAGATTATTTAATTTAAAATATTTATAGCATGACATCCAAGTTATAATATTTTTCAAAACGACATAATTACATGAATCATCAATAAAATCATTACATCAATCAAATCAATCAATTACATCAAACATAAAAAGCATCATAAGTATCACATAAGACAAGTCATATACTCAAAAGTATATCATCTATATATATCAACAGAATATATACATCATCAAAACTGGATTGGTATGCCACAATCTGTACCTCGGCATACTCAATCCTCTATCAATACAAGTATAATACAATATCAGTAGCAATATCCCGCCCTCTAGCCTCAAGAGCCTCTAGAGCTCTTGGCCTCATCTCCTCCCCCGCCTTGTGGAGGACGAGGTGGTCCCATTGCAGTATGTGTGGTACTGCGAGTCCTCGTCGTCGACCAAGATGAGCTCCTCGTTGACCCTGTCCTGATCGGATCGGCTATGGCAGTCATCGTCGAATGCGGTCTGAGAAACTGACCACATCAGCTCCTAAGTGCTCACCCCTCCACCTCGTGCCCTGAGATGTGCATTCTCATCTCGTAGCTATGACACCTCAGCCTGGTGCTGTGCAATTGCATCCTGTAGTGTCTACACCTGAGCCTGCAGACGATCCCTCTCTGCCCGGAGAGTAGCCATCTCGCTACTCTCTCCTGTATCCACACCCTTGCCCTTATCGGGTGATGGTGGCCTCTATGGAGATGGGGGTCTCGCCTCCCTCCTCTCCCTCTCCCTCTATCGCGACCACTCCTGTGCCTGTGGCCTCCTCTAATCTCTCCTTCCACAACCCTAGGCCGCCTCTATCACTGCCTGGCATCGCCTCCCTATCTGACGCACAACTGCTTGGATCGAACCCTATGCCCTCATCATCCGAGGAGGGCGAATGCCTACATACCAGGCATCGTAGCCATCGGCTACTCCTACGTCGTCCCCATCCATTGGCTGGATGGGGGCATCGTCCGTGTCCTGACTCCAAAATCGCTACATGTTTGGAGTCCCACTAACTGTGGTGTTATATCGGATAGTTCAAGAAAACTTGTAATCCCTCAGAGATGGGATCCCCTGCTGCAGACCAAACTATCGTAAAACTTGGTCATAGCGGTGGAGCTGCACCTCTCCCCTTTCCATCCTAAACCAGCAGACTCGCCTGATGCGAGCCAGCTCCTATGTGTCCTCTGCCCACCCTGGATGCTGCCTCCATGGCCTCCAGGTGATCTGGTCTAGGACCAAGTCATCCAGTAGTCTCCAGGACACCGGAAGGTCAATCTGTAGCTGTGCCCCTCTTTGGAGCCACCAGTAGAAGACTCGAGGCCTCTCCCTATCAACCCCTATCAATGGAATCCCTACTGGCCTCTGCACCGCAATGTGCTCCTAGAACCAAACCTATAGGAGCGATGTCATGACCAGACACCGCCCGCCCTTGTACACAACCCCGTAAAGGATCCTGTACAACCGGCATAGAACAAATCTACCCCAAGAAAATCTGTAGCCATGGTTGCACATATCGTAGATCACATCTACGAGCATCCACAGCACCCTGCATCCACTTTGGTGGCACAGCAGAAGTCCACCAACCACCCCAGCCAAAACTCGTGTCAGTGTAGATGCCCCAGGCATCTGGCACAGTGCCTCGATGTTCACTCCGCCCTTCTCCAGGGTGAAGCTTGGGTCACCGCAGAGTCGTCCCATCACATGGCCCTGATTTGTCGTAGGTGTGATCATCCTCACTTGTATGGGGATTCTAATAATCCTCCATACATCCTCTAGTGTGGGAGTCATCTCCCCTATCGATAATCGAAAGCATGAAGAGCCCGGGTACCACCTCTCTGCTAGGGCTGTCAGTAGCCCCATGTCAGTAGAAACCTGCGACATCTCTGCCACATGCTACAAGCCGGCCTGTGCCAGCAGATCCTACTCTGCCTGGGTGAGAGCGGCCAAGTCGTCTCTCAGCCCACCGTATTTCCACTCTTTGCTCTTTAGTAGTCCTCTCTGCAAACATAAACAATCAAAACAACAAATAATAATTAATAACAATTTCAGTAATCAAAAATACAACTTAAAGATCAAATTTTTGCAATTGATGATATCGCCCACTATTGGACGATATCGTCCCAAATTTGAGCAAAATCATCTCCGATTTCGTTCGGACGACGTCGACGGCCAAAAACGGCCGCGATGCTCAAAATTCATCTTAAAATCTATCTACAAAGCATGTAAATTCAAATTAAATCAATCTAAATTGAGTTTAAACCCTTACCCATAGACCGCGGCGGACCTCTGCAGATCTGTGTGCTATCTCTACCATTTTTGCTTTAGAGCTCTAAAAACAGTAAAATGAACAGTAAAAATGAATTAGGGTTTTACCCTATTTTTCTTAATTTTATTCAACAATAATTTTTGCTTTTTCACGTTTTTACCTCAAATGTTCGATTTGGGTAAAAACACGGAGGGGGCACCATAGTAAGCTGTCGTACGATTCGACCAAGAATCATCGCCTAAAAATGGGAATAATTTTTTGCTTTCTCGTATATCGAGAAGAACTCATCTTTAACGCATTTTCTTCGAAAAATTCGCTAAAGAGGGGGCAAAATGTAGCACCCTAAAATTGGCGCAGTCAAATTGGAATAATTACATTCACCTTAGTAAATAATTTAAAAATCAAATTTAACCTCCCAAACCGCCCGTTAACCATCTAGAAATCCGTTTCCCCCTTTTTTGCGCCATTTTTAGGAGTTGTTTTGACCATTGGACGATATCGTCACCGATCAGACGATATCGCCCCAGATTTGATGATTTCGTCTGGACTAGGACGTCCAGACGATTTCATCGCAAAACTGCATTTTCATAATTAGACTCTGTTCCAACGGGTCTCCAATCTGAGCAAAAGCGTGTCTGCGCCGTTGGGACCCTCCTCTGTTGGAGATCTCCCAAATTGGGAAGATCTCCAACCTCCCAACAACTTTCCCTAAGCCTATTTAACTCTAAGACTTTTCCCTCCCCAACCCCTGGCTGAATTTTTATGCAAATCGACTCCCTATGTGCTAGAACTTCTCAAATTTGCTTTTTGCACTATTCCTATAGTAATTTTATTGTAGGTATATCATTGGTTTTCAGCCGGAGCCAGCACCTATCGCAGCTCGACGAACCTGTCAAGATCAGAGGCGATCCTGTCAAATTAGGGACGATATCGTATCGATGCGAGACGATCTCGATCGCAAGCATACATCGAGGCAATCGGTTCCGAAGTTTGCTCTTATCTCTTTTCTCTCTGTCATTTTATGCTATAAATCAGATCATTTATTTAGTTTTTATTCTACTTTGCATCTGGAGTTCACCCATCTAGTTTAGATTGCACATTAAATTCATGATTTGCCATCATAATGTAGTGATCTGTTTTACTTTTTGTTTTAAATTATTGCTTAGTATTCACCTTGTTCTTTAGCATATTTTGCCTTTGCTTTGCATAGTAGAATTGCTTGTATTTTGCATCTGTTCTCTGTTTTGTAGGTTTCTGACGAATTCGTTTGATGAATTTGTCAGATCTGAGACGATTCTGTCTGTCTCAGACGATCATGTCAGATTCTAGATGATTCTGACAGATTGCAGGCGATTTTGTCGAATCCTAGACGATCCAGACTACTTCAAGCATCAAAAACTTCATCAGACATCCCGGATCAGGTAATCTCCATTAGCCTCCTGCAAATTCTCTATTTTTTTGCTTTCAGTCTGTTTACTGTATTCATTTAAATTGCATTTTCATGTAGTTTAAGTTAGAATCATTCGGCCAAACCTAGGATGAATGTTTAAGGATAAAACGAACCCATTAAAACACATTCCCAAAACCTAGGCGTGGAAACTGCTGCCAAATGTTTCCTGGTGAACCCACCATCCGTCGACAAATCACCAAAATGCACCTCCCTTGAGAGGCGGGACCTTTGCAAAGTCCTCTCGTCCGAGGTACCACATCATCCTTTTCCCATCCTCCTTTCGGGCGTGGATCCAATAGCCTGAAGGTAGGGATGCAAAAAATTTGGAGCGATACAATGATTAATGATGAGTTATCCCATTCCAACTATCATGGATTAATATAGTTTTGAGGTCTTGCCAAATCTCCCTAATCATAATCTAAATAAGTACCCATCACCATCCTACTTGCACAATAACCTAGAGGATACATACCATATCATCTTTCATCACATTCATATCTTGACCTATCTTGCCAGGAAACGGTCGTTCTCAAGTCATAGTGGATGCCAACTTGCATCCACTAGTACTGGGTGTTTAAGGTTATTCGTCCTTTCCTGATGAATTAGATTTAAGGTCTCCTAGGAAGGGTTCAAAACTCTTGTTTAGCTAACCTTATCCCAAAATAATTCTCTATTTTCTTTATATATATATACTTATGAAATCATGTTTTTTGTCTAAAAAATCGATAAAGGGAACAAAACATGATTTTAATATTTTGTATATCTAATAAAGGAAAGATAACATGTTATATACATACATAAAAAGAAATCAAATCTACATAATTTGTAAAGTAGATTTTTTAACATTAAATTAAAGAAAAATATTCTTTCATCAAATTTCGAATAGACTTTTTTCTAAAGAACTTAATAACATATCAAGTGCAAAATACTACGTTTGAAATAAGTCAAATATAATAAGACATATTACTTGTTTAAGTGATCACTCCATTCAGTGCATAAATTTATTTATGCAAGATGTTGATTTCCAAATCAAGCATATTCAACAAGGATAACTAATTCATAAATTAATAAACTTAAACTAACTTAAATTCTAAAGTCTTCTAATTCCATTAATAGGAAACTAATTCTAATTGCATATTACAAGAGCTTCCTTATCCACTATATTTAACATACTTTATATTTATTCAAATAATTAATAACCTTTTTATACGGTGGTATCCAAAGTAAAATTTGGTAACCTTTCCAACATGAAAAGAACATAGACATCAAAATCTCATAGGAGATTGTATTACTCAGTCAGACCATATAACACATGTAGAAACTAATAACGTCATGAATGGACATTTATCTTCCTAATTTGCAATGGAACATGAGTTATATTGCTTTCTTAAAAACCCATCATTCGACCTCTCGGTTCTAATATGGTAAAATGAGGAGAAATAGTAATCTCTTATAAGTTACCTCTAAACCATTTACATTCATAATGGTTTTATTTAAAGAAAGCAAGATGAATTTCATTGATAGATCTCTATAATTACCACATCTTGGTAGAAATAAAAGCCTTGGGTTATCCAAGAACCAACCCATATTACTATTGGTCAACATATCAGACGTAAAATTAAATAGAGCTTCATTATTCAAGACTATATAAAAAATATTTAAAATAATTACAATGTTTTTTCTCTTTTATCAGTGAAAGGTTACATAACAAAAATACATCGAATATATATATATATATTTTTAAGCGAAAAACCCCTTGCGGGGCTGTCTTGGTCTGAGAGATCATGAACAGGGAGTTCTACATCATCAAAGTCACCTGGGAGTCGCACCCGACCCTACTCGCACCAACATTATCAATTGGATTTTGGATACCCAATTCAAATTTTTGGTAGGGTGGAGATTTGAACTTGGGACCTCTCTTGGAGGATTTCCCTCTCCTCTCCAACTCACATACAACACCTGGGTAAAAATACATCGAATATCATTCATAGTTATATTACCTTGTTTTTTTTTAAACATGACAATAGAGAAATGATACTTATGAATCAATTAAGTTTTCAATGCTCTTATACATAGAAATACATTGTACATTCTTTGATTTCAAATAAATTGATGTTGGGACCTTTTTATTTGGTCTTTCCAAAGCCAAAAGTATGAATAGCAACCCTATTATCAAATGCATTACTCAAAGGTTTGCACATACAAAATGCAAAAAAGGTTTTTTCATTACACAATATAAGAATTATATGCAATCCTTCTCTAGACACAACCATATTTTAATTCAAATCTCAATTATTTTCCAACTGAATAAGATGTATTCCTCAAAATAGGGAAACATTAAACATTAAAAGAAAGTATGTCTGACTCTAATATTAAAAGTCCATAATTGTTTTCTAGAAAGATTCTACTTGAAAACATTTATGAACTGAGTTAAAACATGTGGCACTTTCATGCTTAATAGGGATTATATTTTAAATAAATAATTTATTTTCTAGGAAACTATGTTAAAAGAAAACCCATAACTCCTTAGGATGTGGCTGATAGATAAACTAGTGTTTGGTTAATTAATTTAACAACCACATTCACAAGTAAAATCATTCCTTCCACCATTCACACTATCCCAACTTGGTTTGATTCCCATCCCCGAATATACTGAGTTTGCTATTCCTATTTGATATCCATCTTGAGGTGTTTCAAGAGAAATTGAGTCACCATTTAACCAATCCAAGTATCACCTGAGGTTTCTCAATGGTTTTATTTTAGGATCACATTGCTCAAATAATACATATGAATGCAACTACATGATATTTTTCATAGTACTTTTCCAAACAACAATGCTTTTATTTTAAAGAACAAAATAACAATTTATCACAACAAAGTCATTTGATTAAAAACTATTGGGATGGTTGAATAAATTAAAAAAAAATCCCTCTTAAAAATTGATTAATATTTTGATAGTCGACACATAATTTAAGGGAATAAAATAAAATAAATTAGCATATTTTAAGAGTTTCAACATTCTTTAACCAGCCTAAAAATTGAACTTGAGCATACGTATTTCACTCAAAATAATTCGTGATCGAGGGCAACAACAAAAAGAAAAATAATATAATTTACTCCATTTAACCAAAATGATTACAAATAGACCATAGCAAGTGGAAAGGAAGGGAACTAAGGTCTACTCAGGTAATATTCTCTACACAGGCCACCATGTGGCTAAAAATAATACTAGGCACCATTTTCATCTATACTATGATGGTGAGGAATCAAGTCTTCAGTAACATAACATGCACTTCAATAACACACAAGGAGGAGAGCCCGATCATAACAAGAGAAGGTAATATGAAAACAAGAACGCTTTCCAAACAAGCCTAGAACATACTGAGGGCATTTATATATTCATTTTCTTATTTTATTTGGTTTAGAATTCAAATTCTCATTTTTTTTGGCATGAAAACCATCACAAACATTCCATTATTAAAAATTTATAATTCAAATATTACAAGTAGATAGAATAGATCATTTTAAACTAATTCACACAACCATTTTCAAATGCTAAGCTTAAAAAAGTGACATGGTAATTCTTCTATTTTCTAGTCTTCTCTGAATAGCTTGATTCCTTATTTGCCTTCATCAATGCATCTCTAAAACCAAATATTTGTCTTGGCTTCCCTTCTATTTTGTTTTATATCAAATATTATGGAGAGTGCTCAGACATATGATGATGTATGCCATTATCCACCTCTACCATTCACCAGGTGGTGACTCCACTCAGAGACTTTTGAAAAATACTATTATTTCAAGATAATGTGCACTAAAAATAATTAATTTAATTTATTTATTTATTTTTTGAATTTAAATGGTGGAATCAATAGCCACCACGAATTTGAGTAGGCTCTTTGGATTTTATGGCTGCCACAGTATTCTGTGTTATCCACCTCAAAACCCACCACATAGTTCTTTGCATAATCTTCCCCTATAACCACCATGCCATAATCATTTTAAACCTTTTATACCACTAAAAGCACCAAGAAAGGGATAATATTTCAGTCCAATGAGGCCCGAGATTTGAACCTTGGACCTTCGCCCTCTTATGAGGTTTGGTCGAACCAATTGGTCTACACCTCGAACCTAATTTTATTTTAATTTTATTCTTATTTAATAATTATTATTTTTATTTTACTTTATAAATAATTATAAAATTCTAAATTAACCATTTAAATAATATTTAAATCATCCAATTGATTTATACCTCCAATTCTTCTTCCCTTATTGGAAACCTAATGTTTTCATACACTAAAAGAGAATAGCTCCCATGCCTTGGCACTTTCCTTGCCATCGGAGGTTAAAATATTTATCATTTTCATCAAACAATAAGCATATATTCAAAATAATGCATACACACAATGCAAATCAAATATTCAAGATGCAACTATATGAATGCAATTTATGAGCTTCCATGTACTCATGAGCTATGGTGATATTTCACACTGCCATAATTTTCCATCTAATGAGGATCTATACCTACAAAATAGTAGCCATCAGTAGTATCTCATCCTGGAAGTATATAACATTAATTAAATAACAATTATATTTGTATGTAATGATGCGTGGTCATTCCATTCTCCCCCACTAGAAATGAACACAATCCTTGTGTTTTAATGCAACTCCACACAACATTTCACATACATATTCATTCATATATCCATACAACAATAAAATATGTTCATGTAAGCAAATCCATGTAGTATTTTATAATTACATTCATAATTCCATACAATAACACAAAACTATTTATCTTCATACAAAAAGAAAATGAAACTATTTCTTCATATCATCCACATTCTCCCATGTAGCATTTCTCTTAGAGTATTGGTTCGATTGGACCTTACATTGATTAGAATTCATTTTTCTTAAACTCTTGGTTTTGAAACCAAGTATCCTAACTAGATAAAATTCAATGTGCAGGGGATCTGACATCTGTAAGTTAGAAAAATTCCAAATATGAGTAGGGTTAGCAATCTATTTCATAAGGAGGGACATAGAAGGTAGCATGGATCTTTGAAAAATTGGATGGTAGAGTAAAGCTATAGGAAATAAGACTTATTTTACCTATAATATCAAATGGTCCCATAAATCTAGGGTCAAATTTGAAATATCTAATGGAGATTTTGGATGTTTTCACCCTTAAGAAGACTCTATATCCTACAAAGAATTCCCATGGTGTTCTCTTGAGATTTTTATAGCTCTTTTGGTGATATGAGGCCTCTTTGATCCTTTGGAAAATTCTTTTTAGCCATCCCTCTATATTATTTATAATATCCAACCTGATCACTACTCGATCCTCTATATTATCCCAAGATAGAGGAGTCCTACACCTTCTACCATATAGGGCTTCAAATGGGGCCATACCTAGTATTGTTAGATTATATTACATTATTAGGGTACATGTAAATGTACCACCTTTGGTACATGACTAGAGTAGGAGTTTACTTTAGAGTAAGGTTAAGTAGTTACTTTGGGAAGAAGTAATAAATTTATAAGTTTCAAATGTGCAATGATGTAAATGTACAAGGAGTCTACTTGTACATGAGTCAAAGGAAAGGTAGTTAGGAGGAGTAAGGGCCAAGTAACTTATCTTCTTATATATAGGCCCCATAGTGAATAGGAGGAAGCATAGGAGATATTACTATGGAGTAGTGAGTAGGTATAATGTAGTTTCCATTAGAGTTTTGGAGTGTTTATTTTCTCCTTTACATTACATTGTACCATTTTTACAACTTTCCATTAATAGCATATCTTAGAATTTTTGCTTACTTTTCTACATATTTACATCTAGAAATTGCTTTCTCCCATATCATACATTAAAAAAAGCTAACAGTGGTATCAGAGCAATGGTAGATTAGATAGGAATGGAAAGATCCACAAGAGAGATTGAGAGGAGAGAAGAAAATCTCAGTTCCAAAATTTTTGAGATTGCATTTGGCTAGAGTCTTTCCATAGAGTTTTAAAAAACCCATGAAGACTAGGACTCAACATTCATTCCACTATATTGAAAAATCAACTAGTGAAGATTCATCACTTAGAATTTCTTCCATTACAGTCCTAATACTTTTTTGCAATAAAAAATAGATTCAAAGAAAGTTGGGAAGCTTCCTACATAGAACTAAGAATAATATCATCTTTAGAATAAATCCAACACTAGAAGAAACATACAAAAGAAAAGGAGATTGTAGGAACCTAAGGGAATTCTTGATACAGACCTACGTAGTGCAAAAGAAGAAAATATCATAGGAGCCTTGTTCCATATTTTTTGAAGATACTCCAAATAAGATTCAAGGAGAATATTGGAGGTTGGTAATCTCCATTGAAAAACTACAAGTAGAAGATTTAAGAGACTCCAGAGAAGAGTTCAAGAGAAGATTAGAGGTTGGTGATCTCCATTGAAAAACTACAAGTAGTAGATTAAAGTCATGGTGAAGATAGGAGATTGGTGATCTGCATTAAAGATTCAAGACTTCGCCCTAAAGAAGTAGAATAAATCAACTTGAAAATCTAAAGAGACCTACAATATATTCCATTGAAGAAATTCAGTTTTGGTAGAGATATAAAAGGACTAGAAAAAGTCTTATTCCTAAAGTAGCAGATTTTAGAGATTCGAGAGGGAGATCTCATTTTTAAACTTCCACAGTATAAGGTTGAAGAAAATGTATCATTGAGAAGACTAGAGAATTTGCAATATTGAAGGCCTTGGAGAGGTCTCAAGAAGAAACAAGGAAAAGGCTTGGTAAGCCTCATTAAAGGAGTTCCTAGAAGAATTCATTGGATAAATTCACTACCAAGGAGAATATCCTAATAGTGAAGGAATTGGGACAATTTTCACCATCTGCAACAATCCCAAAGGAGAAGAATTTAACAAGTTTGTCAAATTTGGGAGGATACTAATGAAGACCTCAAGATTTTTAGATTCTTGAGAAGAAGGCCTTGCTTGAAGTAAAAAATCGATAAGGATACTAAAGGAGAATATAGATAGAATAAGCCTACCAAATATAAGATATTTGAATATTTTCTTTCATACCTAAGAAAGCACATTTTTAAGATATGAGTTTTCTAAATCTACAATAAAATACTGAAGGTTTGATAGGTATGATTTACTACCATTCCAAATAGAAAATTGGTAAATCTATCTATCAAGATCTACATCATCTTTAGAGATAGTTAAAGGTAGGGTTCATTACTTGAACACTCATATTCAAATTGTTACTTATATTCATTAAGCATCTTATTATATTAAAGTTGCAAGGAGAAGGGCTCATATTATAGTAATAGAGTGCAAAAATATTCTTTAAAGTTTATTACCTGCACATGAAAATAGGATTTGGATATATTTTGATAGAAAGAAAAATATCATCTTCCTAATATCTAGTTACAAAAAATAAGACTACATTATATTGTAGATATTATAGAGCATTTGTGAATTCTTTAAGAGTTATCATTAGTGAATATTACAAGTTAATTTTAAGGAGTAATAGGGGGATTGCAGTTGCACTATATTTGTTTCTCTTAAGCTTATTAGAAGTGCAGTAAGGTTTTTTAGTGAAAGTGAAAATTAGTGCAATATTAAGCCACCCTAAGGGCATATTGTGGTTATAATATTGGATTCATTATTATATTATCCAAGAAAAGGAGATATTTATCTAGTAAATAAGACAATATTGAATCATCCCTTGCATACAAGGAATAGTACAAAGAATCCACCATAAGATTCAATAAGCTAAAGATAGCATATTAAAAGCATAAAAGGGTAAGTTATAAGATAGATTTAAAGGTGCAATACCCAAGACCTATCTTGGAGAAATCATCCACTGATAAGGAGCATCCAAATATACCTTTGGAGTCCCATAGAACCACTTTTGCAATACCTAAAATCATCACAACTGGAGACACCATTTGGATATAATATCTTGCACTCATTGGTAAGAAGGAAGAAGCATTCGAAAATATTGGAAAAAACTAGAAATAGCTTGCACTCATTGGTGAGATAAGGGTTATAAGGACATTTGGAGACACCCCTACATGCAAAAGGAGATGTACCACTTTTCACACTAAGGTGCCTATTATTATCTCTAACTACTATCCTATAAGGTAACACTCAAAATAAAATAATGCTCACCTTGTAAGTGTTAAGAAGCATCATTTGAAGGATGCCAGGATTGCAATCATTTCAAATGAGAAGCATTGCAAATTAATGCTCATAAGGAGACTACAATAATTTTCTACCACCAACATGCCTAAGTAATGATTGCACCAAGTTTCAAAAACATCAAGGAGGAAAAGTAACACACCAAACACTCCATGTAGAGATAAAACTATTAATAGACAACATTAGAAGGTTCTCCAAACATGATTCAATATACGCAAACATGAAGCACACAGTTACAACATCAAAGCATTGATATGTAGCAAGGTCAAAGTCTATTCAAGGAGGTTTAAAATTTTGATAAGACATCCATTAAAGGAGGAGCATTGAATGCTCAATTTTGTCCAACAAATACAATATTTAAAATATTTATTTGAGAAACGATCAAGGAATATTGTGCACATCATTATAAATGTAATATCAAACTAATTACTTGATTTTTATTAAGGTTTAAAAGGATTTATAAGGTGAACCGTATAAAGTTAAGTTTATGATGCAGGAGCATCTGAGGGCAGCAGAGCAATCCTACACCAACCAACAGGGAAAGAAGCCAATGCAGAGGGAGGGTCACGAAATCACGACCAAATTAGGAAGTAGGGCTACGGCAGGCGAAGGGTCACGAAATCGCGATCGAAACCAGCGGCGAAGGAAAAGATGGATGGATGGTCGCGAAATCATGACATGTCATGATTTCATGACCAAAACCAGCGGTGGAGGTAAAGGCGGATGGAGGATCATGAAATCGCGATCGAAACTAGCGACAGAGGCGAAGGCGGACGGAGGGTCACGAAATCGTGACATGTCACAATTTCGTGACATGTCGTGAAATTGCGACCGCAACAGTGGCAGGGGCTTCGACAGTACGGAGGGTCACAAAATCATGACATGTCATGATTTCATGACCGCAACAGAGGTAGGGGCTTGGGCAGTACGGAGGGTCACGAAATCGTGACCGTAGCTTAAAAATGAAGGCGCAACAGAAAGACGTCGCGATATCGCGACCAAAGCAGAGGAAAGGGGGACTCGATGGAAATACGTCGCGATATCGTGACATGTCATGATATCATGATCGGTAGCATTTTCATGATGAAAGAAGAGCCGAAGACCAAGAGGCAAAAAGTGACACATGGCATACACCTAGGCAACGAAGCGACACGGGGAGGCAAACGAAAGGTTCGGGAAGAGGAAACGAAGGGCCGCCAGCTGGAAACGGAGCGTCACCCAAGAACCTTTAAAAAGGGAAACAAAGGCATGCACAAGGGAAGGGGGGAAAAAGTTGCTAATTCGATAAGATCATCATGTGGCATTGGGCAAAAAAGATGTCATTCTTTTGCAACTTAGGAATAAACAGCAGTGACTGTAATTTTCGTCTGTGACTATAAATTTGGGCCGCATGCGAATGGAATAAAACTATATATATATATATATATATATATATATATATATATATATATATATATATATATATATATATATATATATTTTGTGAATATTGTGCTGTCATATTCGACGCATGCGAATGAATAAACTGTTCTTTTCTTCCCCGTGAATGTGGTGCCGTGACTGTAATGTTCAGTCGTATGTGAATAACATAAGATGTTTTCTTTTTGTTTCTGTGATTCTAGCTCTCGATCCATTATAAAAATGATTTCTTTGTCACAGTGATGTTGGTTCTCGATCAAGTGGTATCAGAGCCAGTGATTCTGAGTGTGCAAATAGAACGCCGAATGTGAGGCAGTTTGCACCAGGATCTATGGAAGGATTCTGAGAAGAGAGAACGGGAATACCTGAGTAGTGTAACAGAGAAATCGTGAGCAGGATGCCTCCAAAAAGAAATCGTCGTCAGGAGAAATGTGGCGCAGGATGAAGATTTCAGAGCGTTGCAGAGACAAGTGCAAGCCCTACAGGAAGAATTATGAAAAAGGACCGAACCTAAGGGAGAATAATAGAGTGACGATGAAGCCTGGGAAACTGAGGGTCCGTCAGATGATGAAGATGCATTGGATCCTTCTGAAGCTAGTGTTGAAAGCTCTATATCAGGCCAGGAAGAGACCAAAGTTTGATGTCTCTACATATTATGGGCACCTCAACCTAGAAGAGTTGATTTACTGGATCAACGCTATGGAAGAATACTTTGAGTATGAGGAGGTGGCAGATCCAGATCGGATAAAATTTGCAAAAACAAGATTAAAAGGCCATGCTAGTTTGTGGTGGAAAGGAATACAGCTTGAAAGAAATAAAAATGGAAAGGAGAAAATAACCAGATGGGATCGAATGGTGGAGAAGTTGAAGAGAAAATTTATTCCTACGGATTACGAGTTGGACCTATTGAGGAGGATGTAGAGTCTGAGGCAAGCAGGCAAGTCTGTCCAAGAATACATAGAAGAATTCTACAAGATCTCCATAAGAACTGGCCATTCGGGGGCTAATAAGGATAAAGTAGCTAGATACATCAACAGGTTGAGAATGAACATTTAGGAAGAGCTCAGCTTGATAAGAATAGCCACCATAGAAGATGCATACCAGTTGGCCTTGAAGGTAGAAGAGAAACTAAACAGAAGATTCGAAGGCAACCAGAGAGGAAGGGATCGTGGTGGAAGAACCGGTGGAGGAAATTACCAAGACCAGAAGAAGACTGGGGAAACAAGCAAACCCCAAGAACAGAAAAATGAGAATACCTACCGCCCGCATGATCAGAACAATGACTACCAGAGAGGAAGAGGTAGACCTAGACGTGGGTATGGAAGAGGGGTATTCCATGGAACCTGTTTCCAGTGTGGAGAAGAAGGACACCGGTCATACGAATGTCCTCAACACCAAGAAAGGACGGACAGGAGACCTGAGGGTCATGCCAGAGCTGCTGTGGCAGATGAAGGTGCAAAGTTAGAACACTCTGAAGAGGCAAAAGGAGGAGAAGTTTTGATGATGAAAATAACACTGTTGAATGAGGAAAAAGAACCAGAATAGAGGAAGAGCCTGTTTCGCACGAGGTGCAAATGTGTAGGGAAAGTCTACAATGTTATCATTGATAATGGTAGCACAGACAACTTAGTTTCAAAAGATATGGTTACTAAGTTGAAGTTGGAGAAGAGGAAGCACCCACATCCATATAAGATTTCATGGTTGCAGAAAGACCACAGAGCACTTGTCAGTGAATAGTGCTTGGTCAAATTTCACATTGGGAATTATCAAGATGAGGTCCTATGTGATGTATTGCCAATGGATGCTTGCCATTTGTTGTTGGGAAGACCATGGCAATTTGACAGATGTGCAGTGCACTATGGGCATGCAAATACGTACTCTTTGACGAATGATGGAGTACGTCACAAATTGAAGCCACTGAAGGAAGTGGATGAGAAAGTGTGTAGTAGTGCCAGAATCTGCCTGGTGGAAGGAAGACAGTTTTTGGAAGGTCTGAAGAGGGATTCAATGTGTTATGCATTAATCCCTACTGTTAAGAAATAACAATACACAGATGTTTCTACCGAGGACGAACACCTATTAGAAGAATTTCCAGACATCATATCAGATAATGTACCTGAGGGTTTACCACCGATGAGAAAGATCAGTCACCATATTGATTTGGTACCCAGATCTAGTTTATCCAACAAGGTAGCCCATAGAATGACTCCTGTGGAAAGTGAGGAGCTGAGCAGACAAGTCCATGAGTTGTTGAAAAATGGACTGATTCGAGAAAGCCTGAGTCCATGTGTGGTACCTGTAGTACTAGCACCAAAGAAGGATGGGGAGTGGAGGATGTGCACAGACTCTCGAGCTATAAACAAGATCACCATAAAATACAGATTTCCATTACCAAGGATGGATGATATTATGGACTGTTTGAGTGGATCCAAGTACTTCACCAAGATTGACCTGAAGAGTGGCTACCATCAGATTCGGATCAGAGAAGGGGATGAGTGGAAAACTGCTTTCAAAACCAGAGAAGGTTTATATGAGTGGTTGGTCATGCTATTTGGGATAACCAATGCACCAAGCACTTTCATGCGATTGATGAATGAAGTGCTGAAGGAGTTCTTGGGAAAGTTTGTTATTGTCTATTTGGATGACATTTTGATATTCAACAGAACCCTGGAAGAGCACATGATGCACATCAGGAGGGTTTTTGAGAAGCTGAGGGAAGAACAATTGTTAATCAACTTGAAGAAGTGCAATTTTGTGAAGGAGTTGTTATACCTGGGATTTTTCATCTCAGTTGAAGGTCTGAAGATGGACCCAGAGAAGGTAAGGGCTATCATTGAATGGCCTACTCCAAGAAGCACTTTTGAAGTGAGATCATTTCATGGTTTAGCCAGTTTTTACAGGAAATTCATCAAAAAATTTAGCAGTATTTGTGCACCCCTTACAGAGACAATGAGAGGGGATAGAAAAGACTTTAAGTGGACCTTGGGAGCTGACAAAAGCTTTGATATGTTGAAGAAGAAGGTCACTGAGAAACCTGTTTTAGCACTTCTAGACTTTAACAAGGTATTTCAGGTAGACTGTGATGCCAGTGGTAGTGCCATTGGAGCTGTGTTGAGTCAAGAGGGTAAGCCTGTTGCTTACTTCAGTGAGAAACTCAATGATTCCAAGAAAAAGTATTCAGTGTATGATCAAGAATTCTATGCCATAGTTCAGTCCTTGAAGAAGTGGAGACATTATTTGCTGCCAAAAGAGTTTGTGTTATATACTGATCATCAGGCCTTACAGTATATAAATAGCCAGGGAAAACTGAACCAGAGGCACTTGAAGTGGGTTGAGTTTCTCCAAAGTTATACCTTTGTGTTAAAGCACAGAAGCAAAAAATCAAACAGAGTTGCAGATGCCTTAAGTAGAAGGCAGAATTTGCTGATTGAAATGACAGTGGAAGTGGTAGGATTTGGAGAACTGAAGGGCCTGTACCCGAAAGATCCTGATTTTGCAGAAGCCTGGAAGGCTTGCTCGGCACCTGTTACTGTGGATAGGACAAAATGGTTGGATTTTCTAATCCAAGATGGAATGTTGTTCAAAGGAAGTAGATTATGCATTCCAAGGAGTTCCATGCGGGAAAACTTAGTCAAAGAGAAACACAGCGGAGGACTGGCTGGACATTTTGGCTAGGATAAGACCATTGCCCTAGTAAGTGAGAACTATTATTGGCCACAACTGCAGCAGGATGTGAACAAGTTTGTGCAAAGTTGTAGAATATGCCAGATGGCAAAAGGAGTAAGGTAGAACACATGATTATATCAGCCATTACCTGTACCTGAGAGGCCATGGGAGGACATCAGCATGGATTTCATTCTTGGGTTGCCGAGAACACAGAGGGGAAATGACTCCGTATTTGTGGTGGTTGACAGATTCTCCAAGATGGCACATTTTATTCCCTGCCAAAAAATAAGTGACACGGTTCACATTGTAGGGTTATTCTTCAAGGAAGTGGTACGACTTCACGGTCTACCAAAAAGCATAGTTTCTAACAGAGATACAAAGTTTGTTGGATATTTTTGGAGAACATTGTGGAAGAAGTTGAAGACATACCTAAAGTTCACTTCTGCATACCACCCACATACTGATGGAAAGACAGAGGTGGTAAATAGAAGTCTGGGTAATTTATTAAGATGCTTGATAACAGATAAACCCAAGGGATGGGATTTGGTTTTTCCACAGGCAGAATTTGCATACAACAATTCTATCAACAAGAGTACAAAAAAATCTCCATTCCAAGTCATATATGGAAATAGCCCAAGAAATGTTTCTGAGCTGAGGAAATTAGATAAAGGATAAAAGTGCAGTGTCGAGGATGAGGAATTTACGAAACAGATGAAATGCCTGCATGAAGAAGTAAAGGAACAAATTACAAAAATGAACACTCAGTACAAGACAAGAGCAGACCAAAAGAGGTGGTTCAAAGAGTTCAAAGTGGGAGATGAGGTCATGGTCCATCTTAGGAAAGAAAGGTTTCCAGCCAAAACTTATAACAAATTGAAGATGAAGAAATTTGGGCCATGTAGAATACTATAAAAATGGGAGTCAGGTAATGCATATAAAGTGGAGTTGCCAAGTGGGCTTGACATTTCACCTGTGTTTAACATATCAGATTTGGTGAAATACCATGAAGGGGATAGTAGTGAGGCACCATGTGCAGAGTTGTGGAGTATCCTAGCATCTACTCCAACCACAGATGAGATAGAGGAAATACTGGACATAAGAGAAGGCAGAAGTACCAGAAATAGACAGTATTTGGAATATTTGGTCAAGTGGAAGGATAGACCGGTAGAAGATGCAACTTGGTTGTCCAAAATGAAGGTTGACCACCTGGGTCTCCCTCCAACAGTTCAGAAGTGAGGATCACTTCTCAATCTACCCCGGGTGTCTGATGCAGGAGAATCCGAGGGCAGTAGAGCAATCCTGCACCAACCAACAGGGAAAGAAGCCAATGCAGAGGGAGGGTCATGAAATCGTGACCAAATCAAGAAGCAGGGCTACGGCGGGCGAAGGGTCATGAAATCGTGACATGTCATGATTTTGTGACATGTCATGAAATCACGATCGAAACCAGTGGCAGAGGCAAAGACAGATGGAGGGTCACGAAATCGCAACATGTCACGATTTCATGATCTAAACTAGCGATGGAGGCAAAGGTGGATGGAGGTTCGTAAAATCGTGACCGAAACCAGCAGCAGAGGCGAAGGCGGACGGAGGGTCACGAAATCGTGACCACAACAAAGGCAGGGGCTTCGGTAGTATGGAGGGTCACAAAATCATGACATGTCATGATTTCACGACCGCAACAGAGGCAGGGGCTTGGGTAGTACGGAGGGTCATGAAATCGTGACATGTCATGATTTCACGACATGTCGCGAAATTGCGATCGTAGCCTAAAAATGAAGGCGCAGCAGAAAGATGTTGGGATATCGTGACATGTCATGATATCACGACCAAAGCAGAGGAAAGGGGGACTCGATGGAAATATGTCACGATATCGTGACATGTCGCGATATCGTGACATGTCGCGATATCGTGACATGTCGCGATATCGTGACCGATAACATTTTCGCGACGAAAGAAGAGCCGAAGACCAAGAGGCAAAAAGTGACACGTGGCATACACCTGGGAAACGAAGCGACACAGGGAGGCAAACGAAAGGTTCGGGAAGAGGAAACGAAGGGCTACCAGCTAGAAATGGAGCGTCACCCAAGAACATTTAAAAAGGGAAACAAAGGCATGCACAAGGGAAGGGGGGAAAAAGTTGCTAATTCGAGAAGATCATCACGTGGCATTGGGCAAAAAAGACTCGATTCGTTTGCAACTTAGGAATAAATAGCAGTGATTGTAATTTTTGTCTGTGACTGTAACTTTGGGCCACATGCGAATGGAATAAAACAATATATATATATATATTTTTTGGTGAATATTGTGCTATCATCTTCGACGCATGCGAATGAATAAACTGTTCTTTTCTTCCCCGTGAATGTGGTGTTGTGACTGTAATGTTCGGTCGTATGTGAATAACATAAGATGTTTTCTTTTTGTTTCTGTGATTCTAGCTCTTGATCCATTATAAAAATGATTTCTTTGTCACAGTGATGTTGGTTCTCGATCAGTTTACTATTGCATTGGAGTAATACAAATCAACCAAGCATTAGTAAGTTATAAAGCAAGTCCATACCTTCAAGTAATATTTCAAGGTATTATAATTGAAGTACATTCTCATATTATAATATTTGCAAATAACCAAGTAGGAGATATAAGGTTGTCAACCTTGGTAAATAAAAATATCAATTTCCAAATATTATTATTATTATTTTCTAAAATTCCAAATTAGGGAGGTATAAGGAATACTACACCAAACTATAGATACTTGGAATTTAGAAAATTAAATTATTGAATAAAGAAGCAAATATATTGCTTACATATAGAGTTAGAATTAATTGCTTGCATTTGTCTCATACTCACATTAAAGGGATAAAATAAATCCAACCATAGAAAACTTCAAATTGATAAGTGCATAGTTCATTAGGATAAATAAGTGAAAGTAGGAGTTGATTATTGTTATTTACAAAATATTATAAAATCAACTCAAAAGGAGAATTAACCACTTGCTAAGCACTTTATCAAACTTATAGCATATTCTAATCACTAGGGAGACATAAGGAATTCTAAAAAAATTGATAATAATATGACTTATCAAGTTTGATCATATTTTCAATCCTTTTAGAAGAGATAAATGTTTCTTCAAAACCTAAGTCTAGAAAGGTTTTACCAAATTGGTTCATATACTCTAAACTAGGAATTCATAAGGTAGTCTACTACAAATGATCCATCAAAAGTGTTCTTAAAACATAAAATAGCTAAAACTAAGACAGATGTCTACCTCAAAGGATAGAGTGAATAATGATATGAACAACACTATTATAAAGGAAAGAGAAAGTGCCATAAAAATTGGAATAAGCAATTTACTTATAAAGTCTGAAGGAGACTTAGAATTTACTTCAAAATTTATTCATAGTGAAGCCTTAAAAGATAACTTTGAAACTATTGAATATTATCTATATGCTCGACTCAATGAATCAATTGTTAATGGAAAAAGTGACATTAAAATTCCTTTAGACTTTGGTAGCATATTATACATGGAACTACTTACATTCAAAATTTATAAGGATGAGAATGTAGAACAAAGAGGATTGATAGAATTACTTAAACTAAAAATAGAAATGGATGAATCATACCTAGAGAAGATATTTCAATCCTCATGCAGTATTGGTACTTCAAGTTCTACTAACATAAAATCTTATCATGATACCTTAAGTGATTATTCGGAAGTTTCCATACAAAACATGGAAAATTATAAAAGGACAAAGGTAAAGAATAGACACTCTTGTAAGAATCAAGTGATAGTACGTCCACCTATGAAAGTACTAACTCCAAAGATAAGAATATGTTAGGCAATAGTATATAGTTATTACATTATATATTATTAGTTGATAGAATATCATGCATATAGCACTTAGTTTTTAGAAGCAACTGATCTAAAGCTATTGTTAGATGATTGTTAGAATATGGGAGCATACTTTATTATAGGTTAATCATAGCCTTGCTTATTGTATAAAATTAAACTTGATTAATGAAATTATATTGTTAATTCGAATACATTGGTATCAGAGCATAATTATGGCTCTTGAATGGTGGACTACCCCTACCAATAGTTGATTGTATGCTCATCTTGGTAAGCTTGCAGTTGGGTAGAGGAGATAGTGAATCCTTGTTTTCCAATGATATATTCCCTATTCAATTTCCATGTTGCCTTATTTTAGAAAAAGAAATCATGATTGAAGGTCTACAAAATTAGTTTTGATTTTGTAGTTGATCTAGGTACCTTGTGTGCTAGCTAGAATATTAATAAAACCCTTGTTTCCTTGATTTGCACAAAGGTTGTGGTCCTAATATTATATTTCATAGACTATAGCTAGCATCAAAGCTAGCTACACCACAGTAGGTATTATATCATCCTCAGGTGTCATAGTCACGTAGCCCACGTAGGCCAATTTAGGGTTGTATAGACCCTACCACGTGCAACCCACATGGTAAAGCTAGTAGCTCACAACCATTAATATATTAGCCTAAAATAGGGCCCATAGATCACCTACCAAGGTTTTATCACAAGTCATTTGACTGTAAAAAACAAATTACATTGCACAGGTTAAACAAAACCTAGTGATGGATCAACTCCCTCGTTCACATAAAAACCTTGATAGATATTGAGATCAAACACTAGAGACATGTAGATCAGATCCTATTAAGAAGAAGAAAAAGAGGAACCAAATCAAGGAGGCATATAGTGCAGTGTGAATTGAAGATAATATAAAGGACCAGATCAAGCTGAAGAACATCTGAAGATCAAAGATTCATATCGAAGACTAAAGTCTTAAATACTCAATTTATGTAATACAATGGGGTGTTAGAGTATATTACATTATTAGGGTACATGTAAATATACCACCTTTGGTACATAACTAGAGTAGGATTTTACTTTAGAGTAAGGTTAAGTAGTTACTTGGGGAAGAAGTAATAAATACACAAGTGTCAATGTGCAATGATGTAAATGTACAATGAGTCCACTTGTACATGAGTCATTGGAAAGGTAGTTAGGAATATTAAGAGCCAAGTAAGTTATATAAATCTTCTTATATATAGGCCTCATAGTGAATACTAGGAAGAACAAGAGACATTACTATGGAGTAGTGAGTAGGTACAATGTAGTTTCTATTAGAGTTTTGGAGTGTTCATTTCCTCCATTACATTGCATTGTACTATTTTTATAACTTTCCATTAATAGCATATTTTAACATTCTTGCATAATTCTATTATCTTACTTTTTTACATATTTACATCTTGTGATTGCTTTATCCCATACATACATTATCAAAAGCTATCAAGTGTAGCATGATAGCTATTATTTTAAGTAAACTCAACTAGGTATATATAGTCCTCCATTATGGTGTGTTGGTCTATACAATACATGCACAACATATCTGCAAGGACATGATTCACCCTTTCTGTTTTACCATATATTTTAGGGTGGTAAGTAGAATTGATATTTATTTTAGTACCCAAAGCTTTATGTTATGCTTACCAGAATTCTTATGTAAAGTGAGAATATCTATCTAAGATAATAACCTCTAGAAACCCATGCAATCAAACTATCTCTCTGGTAAACTTATTTGTGATGGTAGGTGCATCATCCTGTACATTTCTAGGTATGAAGTGTGCAAATTTGGTTAGTTTTTCCACCACAAAAAGTATTACATCATGTCAAAATCTAGTCTTGGGTAAACCAACCACAAAGTCCATTGAGATAACCTACCATTTTTTTGTGGGAATATCATGTGGGTACAATCAACCAACTAGATAAAAATATTCTTCTTTGACCTTTTGGCATTCCAAACACCTAGCAATAAAGTTGTTTATATCCTTCTTCATTTTGGGCCAATAAAATACCTTCCTTAGATTCTCTCACATTTTTGCCTCACCTGGGTGAGCTGAGTAAGGAACGTAACGCATATCATTTATTATAGTGTCCCTTAATCCACCTTGAATTAGAATGATTAATCTATTTTTGAAATATAGTAAATCATACCTGAGTACAATTCTTTTTTCCTTATCAAGTTCTTGCTCAACCTGAGCTCTACATTTCTTGCAAAATTCATCCCTCAGTTGAAAATATTTAACTTGGTCAACTAAATCATATTGAAATTATGACATAATGTGTCCTCTCCTACTTAAGGCATCCACTATCTTGTATTCTTTACCCTTGACATATTCAATACGAAAGTCATATCCTACCAAAAATTCCATCCATCGATGTTGTTTGGTATTTAACAAGGTTTGTGTAAAGATATATATTAAACTCTTATGGTTATTTTTGATATCAAAGGATTTTCCAAGTAAATAATACCTTCAAATATTGAGCACATGTATGTTTGCTACAAATTCTAGATCATGAGTAGCATAATTTACCCCATGCCTCTTAATTTTTCATGATTCATAGGCAATGACTGATTCATCTTGAGTGAGGACTCCTAATCCTTCAATAGAAGCATCAGTGCAAACTATAAATTTCCTAGAAGGATAAGGTATTTTGAGAATAGGGACGGTTGTTATTCTCTCCTTTGAATTTATGAAAGCTTCCTCACACTGACTAGTTCACTTAAAAGACTTCCATTTTCTTTTAAGTTTTGTTATGAGATGAGCAATATTTGAAAAACCTCTTACAAAACACCTATAATAGCCTACCATTCCCATAAAACTATGCACTTCAGTTACATTTGTGGGTGCAGAAAAATTGATGATGGCTTCAATATTCTTAGGATCCACAACAACCCCATTAGTAGAGATTATATACCCCAAATATTGTACTTGAGGAGTATATAACTCACATTTAGATAACTTTCCATATAACTAATTTTTCTTGAGTATTTTATGTACAATCCTCATGTGTTGGTCATGTTCTTATTTGGTTTGGGAGTAAACTAATATATCATCAAGGAATACTAGTACAAAATAATCCAATTGATCCTAAAAGACACAATTCATGAGGTTCATGAAATTAGCTAGGGAATTTGTGAAACCAAAAGGTAGGACTATGAAAAGTGTCCATACATAGTTCTAAAGGTAGTCTTGTGAGTGTATTCCTCATGAATTCTCAACTAATGATATCCTGATCTGAGGTCAAATTTTGAAAAGATAGTGGCTTCTTTCAATTGATAAAAAGGATCATAAATCCTAGGTAGGGAATACCTATTCTTGATAGTGACCTTGTTAAGCATTTGGTAGTCTATACACAACCTTAAAGAGCCATCTTTTTTATTGATAAAAATAACTGGAGCACCCCATGGTGATACACTGGGATTGATAAGTCCCTTTTTCAACAAGTCTTAAAGTTGTATCTTAAGCTCTTATAACTCAATAGGGATCATCCTATAAGGTGACATAGCAATAGGAGTAGCTCTAGGTAAAATTTCTATAGATAAATCAAGTTCTCATTGATGTGGTAGATGTGGTATGTCTTTAGGGAATACATCCTTGAACTCACTCAATATGGGGTACCTTTGGAAGAGGTTTGAGTTAGCTTCAGTCTCTTCCTTTTTATTCAACTTGACCACATATATCATTCCTTATTTTTTAATTACTTTATTAACTTACATGGATGACAATAAATGTGATCTAAAGGAACCATGATCATAGTGGATCCTAATCCACTTATTAGATTCATTGGTGAATTCTAACCATCTTTCTTCAAAATTAAGGAGGGCCTTGTGATCTCTAATCTAATATATGCCAAGAATAATATAGAAGATATGCAAAGGAGCTACTATATATATATATATATATATATATATATATATATATATATATATATATATATATATATATATATATATATATAGATGCCAATGGGTTTCTCCTTGAGGTAGGGTAATATGAGGGTCAAATAGACATTGATTAACTAAATAGGTCTATCTTGACCCATATTCTACTTTTCATCCATTTTCTAAATATCCAAGATTTTCTGGTATGTCCCTCACTATGCTAGTAGAAATAAAATTGTTTGTAGCTCCACTATCAATTAAAATACACACATTCCTATCATAGATTTTACCATTCAAAATAAAAGGCATAACTTACCCATCGAGTGTGTAATTACCTTTTGCTCCAAAGATATGGTGAGTTGTTTCCTCTAGTGCCTTCTTTCAATCTACCCTTTGGGGATTTGTTTTTGCAAAATGGGGACCACCACAAACATAAAAACCAGTTGGGGAAGCCCTATTATCCTTTTATCCTTTCTAATATCCTAATTCCTATTCTATGGTACTTTTTCCTCAGCCTTTTCTTGGAATGATGGTCTCGATACATATCTCCCTAGGTAACCTTTTTTATCTCTTGTGTATTTATTTTTTTGGAACCTATTTTTTTTTGTTCTTAGGCTTGGATCAATCCCCTCCCTTAACTCTTTTGTTATGTTATTTTTCCCATCTCAAAAATCCTACACCCTTTCTTTTTCTAAGTTCATATTTTCTTTCTCAATCAATTTCTGATAGTTGAAGTATGCTTTCTAGGATTCCTAATTAGCCTCTTCCTAGTGGGCCAAGTCGTAGGTTTTTGGGATCCATTAAAGATTGAGCAAATTAATTACATTTCTAATTTTTGGATGGAGTTCTAGAATAAACTTGTGTACCTTTATTTAATTATTTTCATACTTCGAAGTATACTTCAATAGTTTTATGATTTTTTTAGGATATTCTCTAACAAACAAATATTCTTGTTGTAGATTGGTGAACTCAATAAATTTTTCTATGTAGAATTGTTTAGTCAGGAATCTCTTTTTGAAATCTTCTACAAAATCCTCCCATTTAAAATCTACTACTTGGATCTTATTTCCATCCTTATAAATAGTCCACCAATCTAGAGTTGTACCTACTAAGTGGAGGACAACCCATGCAATTCTAGACTCAGATGATAAGAGTTTCAAGGAGAAATATGTTTCAACTTCATTTAACCAATTCTTTGTAGCATCACCATTCTCCTTACCATTAAAATTTGAAATATTAACATTTTCATTTCCTTTGCCAACACAACTCCTACTTGGGTTTTACTAGTTCCTTTAGACCTGATAGGTGCCTCCTCCTGTCTACCCTTAGGTTATTTATCCTTGGTTAATTTGTCTAACTTTTGTTGTTGTACAATTAGTTCATGTTGTTGAGTCATTTGTGCTTTTTGATAATCCATGTGTTCTTTCTATCGTTATTTATATTGTTCCATTTGAATTTGAAGCAATTAGACTATCTTGGCCAAGTTATCATCCTCCCTGATAGGTTTATTTGATAGCTTTAGCAACATTTCATAATATCACAATATAGGGACTAGAACAGTAAAATATATCATTACATGAAAATAAATTGATACAATCCTAATGGAGCTATGGGATTATTTATATGGGAATATTGATTCCTTGGCCGACACTCTAACTAGATGTAGAAGGGGATACCTTGTACACTTACAACTTGCACAATGACACGTGTGCATTTATTATATTGCATGTAGCATCTAGATAAATTCCCCCTAAAGTAATCTAGCATATCCACATGATGTAATATATTTTAGCACCTCCCTGTATTACATTATTTGGTATGAAGTTCTTTTGAATTGCATAGATGATCTCTAAATATTTGAAATTTGATATTTTTGAGAGCTTTTGTAAAGATGTTTGTTTTTTGATATTCTGTAGGCATATAATTGAGCATGATACATTTATATTTTAAGTTTTGCTAAAGTAGGATAAAAAATATGCACCTAATGAAGCTAAACAATATGCATCTATCGCTAATAAGTGATGAGCATCAAAATGGAAGCATTCAAGTAAGCATGGAAATATAACCAAAACACACGAAATGAAGTGAAATGAAGATTTATTATATTATTTTGATTTATAAAAACCATGGTTACATAAATGTCCCCTTGAGGGCTCTGGATTGATACAATTGTTACAAAATGGGGTGCCCAAAGGATCAAGTCCTTTCAATAGCTCGCGTGCACTTCCAATGTTCTTCCTCGTACCCACAATTGAGGTGGGTGAACCTATGATGTTGTTGCTTTGTACTTAGATGTTCTAATCTTTTATTCCTTCCTTCAGCACTATAAAACCTACACCTGCACACAAGGAAACCAGATTTGTTAAATAGCAAGTGCTTAATGTGAAATATGCAAAAATCCCACATGCATGAAAAGACTAGAAAATGTAAATTTGAAGTGTGTCTATCTATAAAAAAATTGAAATATCTGAAATTGTAGAGATATGTAAAATATATGATTTTAAGAATATCTAATCACAAAAATAATAGAAATTACATCTTATGGCATGGCGCATTCGTAGTTTACCTACAAATCCTACAAAACCTAAAATAAACAATTTATGGATCAAATTACATCCAAATAAAATGAAACTTGGAAAATATGCATAAAATATAATTTTACAAGAACCCATATGGTAATATTTGTAAAATAAAAAATATTTTCATGTGCATCTTCAGATGGTCCCTAGAAGCCTTCAAAACACTAAAAATGTAATATCTCACTCAATATGAATTCAAAATGCATGAAATTTGGACAGGCGATTCATATGATACTCTAAAATATGCCTAAAAAATAATAGTAAAGAAATAATTCATATATATATCACCATACCTTACAGGTACGGTGATTACTGTCATAGATTTTGGACCATCTTGGGGTGGGATGGCCACCAATTATACACTTATTTATCATCAATTCCTATATGAATTGGTTAGGTACCTCCTAAATAGTGTTGTAATTAAATTTGGTGGTGAAATTCACTCATATGATTTGGTTTTGCAAACAAATTGTGCCTCCTAGATCACTCGCAAACCTCCTTCGCTAGGTAGATATTTCAAGGGAAAAAGGCACAAAATGGTGAGGGGAAATCTTGGCAGCACTTCATTGCTATGTCTCAAAATATCTATATATGTTTTGTGTGGAAAATAGATCCACTTTATAGCAAAATAATACCTTTGGGTAAAGAGGCATGCAAGGGCATGCAGGGCAAGAGGTGCCACTTGTCAAAAACTGAGCATGCATTGGAGAGGGAAGATAATCTCCCATTTTGGCCTTCATTCTATAGAATGTCACAAGGATTTTTTGGAATTAAGTCATGCATGCTCTCATAGGTGGGATAAATGGTAGTTTTGGGTGCCATTTGTCCAAATTTGACTTTTTGGGAGTCAAACCTTGTGGTCGTCCCACCCAAGGACGACCACTTTGCCACTGTACCTAGGTGGGAAGATCATGAACTATGACCATGCCATGGTGGTACGGTCATGCCTATGTCAATTAAAACCTCATAAAAGTGGGGTAGTTCCTTCCAATAGTGGTTAGAACCACTGTAAAACCTATGAGGGTTGTCCAAGGGGGCCATATGGTGCCAATTAGCCAATGCTTTTGATTACCTAATTGGATTGACATGATTTTAGTGTGTACAGATGCCCCTTTTTGAGATGTGTTGTGTGCAACACAATGTTGAGAAAAAATAGATGACTAAATTAATGAATGATTACGGTTATTCAATAACCTAACCAACTTTAGATGCCCCAATCGTGGAAAGAGCATGCATTCTTGAATCCTTGCTTTTGACGAGCTAAGGAACTTACTTCAAGTACAACCTTTCAGGTGAAACTTACTTGATATTGGATATTTTTCAGTCATAAAGATGATTCTATAATGCCAAGAATTTGTTTAATTTGAAATTTATGTTTGTTTTTTGCCTCAAGAAAGAGCATGATTGTCTCTGTCAATGATTTATTGAACGAACGCAATTTGCATGATTGAGTGTTTGATTATTAAATTTTGATTATGAATTTGTTAAGTATGACTACCCATTCAAGTGATTAGTCAATGAGGGAATGACCAATGATAAAATAAATGATTCAATTGACACATATGACTTTTTTAGGGTGTCTTTTGATTTTACTCATTGAAAAATGGAGCATTTTTTAGAGGATTTTGGTGACTTTGTTGACGTTTCATGGAAGAAAGGAGTCAAAAATTCATTCCCATGGGGTGGTCCAGCCACAATGGCATTTTTAGGGATTAAATTAATGAATTTTCCATTTATCCATGAGAAATTTAGGTTCTTCTTGTTGCCAATTGAATTTTGACCAAATTTGAGCTATTTTTGATGGGTTTTGGACCCTTTTTGGTGCATTTTGAGCTATTTTAATGAGATTTTTTAGTGGCCATCCCAAGGTGGGATGGTGGAAAAACTTATGATTGTCCTAGGTTGGGATGGTGGCATATTTTATGACTATCCCAATGTGGTATGGCCAGCCAATTAGCCACTTGTTCTACCCAGGGATGGTCAGGGCCCTAGGAGGGTTATTTAAGCCAAAAATGGGTCATTTGGGCTCATTTATGCATTTGCAACTTTGCATCTTGAGAGGTGAGGAGAAGGAGGATTCTACGTAGAAGAGCACTACTAAAATAATTCTATAGTAACCATGATCCAACGTACAGACTCATCCAGTGGTGGAGCTGGTGTGAGATGGGTAAGAGTTGAATTTATTACTGCACTATGCTAGTTTTAAAAGTGGATTTATTGTTTTTTTACTTTTTGAAAGAGCACACTAAATACTCGGTAATTAAACCTAATTATTTTAGTGATACAACATATGTGGTATGACTAAGCATGTAATGGTGTAGCTTATTGGTGGCAAAAACTACTACTAGGCATAACTTCTCAATGTATGCATACTTGATTTTGTAGCTGACCAATGTGCGACTAAGATAGTAAGTAGCTTTTTCCTTATACAATTCGTTGTTCTGGGCTAACATGGTGCCCAATGCAATCTCAATGACTAAGATGTATAAGCAGAATTGCACTTCTGGTTTGGGCAGAGCCAATACTAGTGGTGAAGCCAGATATTGTTTAATTTCATCAAAGATAGCTTGACACTCATCATCCCAATGAAATGCAACCCACTTATGTAGTAACTTGTTCATGGGTCAAAATTTATCTGAAAATTGTACTATGAAGCATTTTATGGATGTGACCTTACCCTGTAGGCTTTATATCTACTTGATGGTAGTTGGAGGAGGCATATTGAGGATTGCCTTAACCTTTTTTGGGTCCACTTTGATGCCTCATTTAGAGACTATAAAGCCCAAGAGCTTTCCAAATGTGACATCGAAGATGCACTTCTTGGGGTTCAGTCTCACATTATGCTCAACAAGGTGATTGAGGACTTTATGTAAGAAATCAAGATGCTCATGGTGTAATAACAATTTGACTAGTATGTCATCCATATAATCTTCCAAAATATTATGCATGTAATCATGGAAGATGTATGTCATGGAACGCTGGTAGGTAGTGCCAATATTTTTAAAGCCAAAAGGCATGACCTTATAGCAAAATTTCCACCAAGGCATTGTGAACACCATTTTGATCTAGTCTTATAGATTGATATGGATTTGTATGTATCCAAAAAATCCATCCATGAGGGATAATATTTCATGGCCCGTTGTGGCATCTACTAGGGTATCGATGCTTGGCAAAGGAAAGTCATCCTTAGGACTCGCTTTGTTTAGGTCTTGAAAGTCGATGCAAATGTGAATTCTCCTGTTAGGGTTCTTGACAGGAACCATGTTGGACAACCATGGCAGATAGTCTATGGAAATGATGAACTTAGCATCCAAAAACTTTTATAGCTCATATTTAACCATTAAGGATACTTTCAAATGCATCTGTCTTAGATTTTGCTTAACCGGATTGGCCTTGGGGTCAAGCGTCATATTATGGGTGACTATATTTGGATATAGTCCCAACATGTCTTTGTAGGACCATGCAAAAGCCTCCTTCTTCTACATGAGAAGGGCTATGTAATAAACTTAAGGGGATAGGATTTCCTCTAACTTGATATATTGTAGATTCTTGGGATCTAAGATGATATCTTTGTCAATCATTGGCTCGATTGACATATGCGACCCTTTTAACTAGTGAGGAGTAGGGATCAGGTGAATATCATCTGCTAGGTTTAGATTAGTAATTGGAACCTCAGGTTCCTCCTCAGCATAGAAGACATCATGAGTAGGCCTTGGAGAGAAATGAAATGGCTATAGAATCTCATCAAAATGCCAATACTTAGAAGGCAATGGGGGAGAATCTCTTTGATCAAAGTTAATTTCCCCAAAGTTGAGGTGTCGTAGCTTCAACAAGTTATTCAGATCTTGCAGGGGCTCAAAGAGGTCTATGGAAATCATATTTATGGATGGATTATTTTCCCTAGGTGGTTGATGGTGTCTTTTAACATTGAGATGTCACAAGACTTGAGGAGGTGGTTGCGGTGAGGCTGAATGATCGAAGGTGGTTGGTGTGGCTGTAGGTGTACTGGCCCTTCTACAGGGAGGGACTAGTACCATATTGGATTGTTCAAGGGGAACATACATAAATAACCATCATACTCATCATTCAATGGGACAATTCATGTATACTTGACATGCAAACTAGAAGAGTCAATGGATGCCACTTCATAATATGACTCATCGTTAGATGTCCACTCATAAGGAGACCCCTGATCTTCTTCCTCACTATTATGTGGAAGGGTGTGTAAAATTTCACCTCTCTCATAAGATCGGTTGACCTCACAATGTATCTCTTGGTCACTCAGGGGTGCAGGGAAGTAGTATCCTAGTGATTGGACTCAATTAGGATTAGCGTAAGGGTCATGCACAAGATTATCCCTAAAGTTGAGAGTCATGCACTCTAAGATATCCATGAGGATTTCGAGGGGCATAGGCTTGTTGAGTCCTAAACCAGACTTGTCATAAGACATTTGTTACTACAACTGGTAAGGGATGAGGGTACCTTGCTCATACAAGCCTAACCCATAACCATACCAATTATAGAGATGAAGATACTTCATGGAAAATTCAGTGTTGGACATGTAGTTGATATCCTCAAAAAATGGATCTTCATCGTCTTCTTGTTGTTGATAAGGCTCAATGCCATAGTCGAGACCCACATAGATGAAATTTATCTAATTAGGGGGAAGGCCAAGAGGTATGATAGTACCTATGGGAAGATGAGGTCAACCCATATCTTGCATCGACTCGATGGTAGGAGTGGTTGTGATATTCCTAACCATGTAATCTCCTAAACCAGTTGAAGCTAGATGCACTATGACCTATAGCTATGGAGAAGAAGGAGATGGGGTTGAGGCTTGAATTGATTCAATTTTTACCTCATGAGGTAGCTCCTCATCTACTAGGCTAGGAGTATCGCTTGTGGATATGGTGGATATGTTCAAAGGACTCTCATCAATAGGTCTCTTCCCCATGTCCTTCAGTGGAGGATTCACCAAAAATGAAGGCATGTATGGGGGTGCTGAATATGAGGAGGGTATGGCATGAGATAATGATGGATTGAATGAAGGTGATGGTGATGGAGTTAGACCTTGGATGGATTCATTCGAATGAAAATCTAGATGGGTGGATGGAAAGGTAGACTCAAGGATCTTTGCACCATGTTACAGTACTTGAAGGGCTCTAGGTCTATAGATACTACATCAACTTGCCCTTCATAGGTGTATTTTAGGCACTGGTGAGCAATGGAAGGAACACACTTCATTTCATTGATCCAAGGTCTGCCCAACAAGATATTGTATGCCATATCACCCTCCAAGATGTTGCATAGTGTCAGTATGGTCATTTTCCTACCTGATTGGGTAGGAATATTGTACCAACTATGGAGCATATGACATCATTAAATGCTCGAAGTGTGTAGGTATATGCAACAATATGGGATACCAGGAGTTTTAGATGCTTGCGAGGTATTGTAGTAATGATGTTACTAGAAGACCCAATGTCTATCAACACTCTCTTGTAGGGTGTTCCATTTACAAATGTGATGATGTGGAAGGGAGGGTCCACCATATCATTTGGAACCAATTTAATCTCATCTTCTCAAAAGGTAATCACAATTTTTGTGCATTGTTGGACATGCCCCATAGAATTATTGAAGGAGTTAGACTCCTGGGCCTATAGTTCGATTGCCTTAAGGATCTCCATTAGAGCTTATATATGAGGTGGAGATTTTTGAATGAGCTCATAGATGGAGATTTGGGTAGATTTCATTCTCACACTCTGAATGAGCTTACTCTTAATTGTGACCATAGGCCTATGTGGGAGGCTCGATACAGGAGGTTGTGGAGGCTATGAAATTGAAGGAACATCACTCTGAGCCACAGGTGGTGTGACTAGACTTAGGTACCACCTATTCCTCATTACAATTTTGATCATGCTGATATACCATTGCTGAGGGGGTGCATGATGAACCTCATTCACCTGGAATTATGGTCTGGTCTGCTCCATGTGGGAATGTAATGGGTCTTTAAAAACACCCATCTATTGGTTGTTTGGTACAAAAGGATTTTCCACCTACAGGGCATTCCTATCGATCATGTCTTGCATAAAATACTTGAACTTATAGCACATTTGCATCATGCCCATTTTTCCAATGAAACTTTCAGTATAGTTCTTCTTGATACCCTTTGGGCTTTGACATATTTGGTTCGATAGGTCAACTCTTTGATAGATTGTTTGGGTCAAGAGGTCAACTCTCTAATAGAATTTGCAATGGGCACAAATTATGAATTGGGGCAACACTATTGATTTTCCCCTTGATTATTCTAGTTTTCCTTGTTATATTTCCCAGGTGTGGCCTGGTAATTAGGCTTTTGATGTGGTGTGGGTTGCACTAATCCTGGGATGCTAATGGAAACCTGATTGACTAATTCTGGCTTAGGTTACACTGGGCCATTATTGGTATTCTTGTTCCACTTCTTCTTGTGAGGCTTCACAATTTCTTCCTCTTGAATCTTGATGTCTTCAATAATTCTAGCTTGTGCTAGTGCATATTCAAGATTTGGATATTGTTGAAGTTGTAACACGTAGATTGGTTTTAGGCAGCTCTTATCAAACATCTGAGTCAACTCCAACATGGGGAGTAGATATGGTAGCTTGGTGAGCAATTCTTACCACCTATTACCATAATTCACCATTGACTCATCATCATATTATTTCAATATAGCAAGACTCTGCCAGCGTTACCTTCCTATTGGTATTGAAGGTGAAGCATTCTAGGAATGTGTCTACGAGTTGATCCAAATTATGGATGTTATGCTTTAGGAGATGTGTAAACCACTCTATGTTTGGGCCAAAGAGGTTAGTCATGAATATCTACAAAATTAAAGCATAATTATCTTGTATGCCACATCTTAGGAATTTGGTAACATGCTCCTACACATCTTCATCTCCCTTAAATATAGCTAACTAAGGCATCTTAAACTACTCTAGATAAGAAGGGGTAAGCATTGAAGGATGAATGGGATGACTACTTAGCTAGTGCAAAATGGGATTTTGAGATCCAAACTCAGAGGTCTGGTTCTCTACTAACTCTAAGTGATCTAGCAGTACCCTATATGCATCAACGGATTTGATCTCCTCTTCTTTTATCTTATCCTACGATGGAAGATGAGGATCCGTAGGCCTATTTTAGGGTTGTGGCATGTAACCCCCCTACCTTGGTAAGGTTTTTCCAAATATTCTACCTCTGAATCATGCTCAGTGTAAGCACCATAGAGCATCTCCTGAGTTGGCCTATAGAGAGGGGTAGCTTTTTCTTTTGGGTGCCCTATGTTTGGCCAGGGAGGCAAGTCCCAATATGACCTAGGAGGTCATAGAGGAAACATTGAATAAGGCCTGAGAGACCTATATTGAATGAGAGCGGGTTGCTTCAGATGGAATTCATGTCTATAAGTTCTATGGATAGGGACCCTCTCATGTAAAGTTTTTTGGAATAGCTCGTTGGTATGTCGTTTGATTATTTATTTCTCAAATTGATGCAAGTGGTCTAGTTGCTCTTTGTACCATTGAAGCTACTTAAACTATGCTTGGAATTTTACATATATTACAACTGCTTGATTGATCTATTCTATTTTATGGGGTCTAGGAGGCCTTGGAGTCTCACCCTAAGGCTGATCTCATTCAAGATAATCTGCCATATCCATTGTGTGTTTCCCTCGATAGAGAGTAGTCACATTTACTTGAGGTTTAGGCCTGAGCATATGCTCATTATACTCAATGAGCATAGAGGCACATCATGCTTGCATGGTATACTACTCTTAATAATAATCAAGGATTTCATCATGCCTTCCTTCATGAATGAGGAAGGGAAGGGTAGAGTTTTATTGCCCTGAGTGATATTATACTCATCTTGTTGCCTAGAATTATGGACCCTACCGGGTTGATGTAGAGGTAGAGTATGATAAATATGATCTACCCAATATGTGAATTCTTGCTTTGGCCCATAAACAGGCATGTTATATCTATCAAGTACATGGATGCATGGCACTACTCTATCTACTTGCGCCTCAATGCATTGTTGCCTTTCATCAAGGAAGACATGTGATGTGTCTACATATCGAGAATAATCTCTTAGATAAGGTCCATCACCTATATAGGTGTCACACATAGGGATCCCTTGTAGGTGTTTTTCATGTCCCGTTTTTCTAGTACTTGGGTGAGTAGAGGCTTGCCAGGGAGGTATGACCAAATCCCTAGGACTAAAGCAGAGATGACTCATGTCTCCTAGTCCACTCTCCATAGCTTCTACCTATGATTGGACTTGGTTGTGGGTGAACACCATTGTTACTCTCTACCAACCCTATATGATTATCTCCTTTAAAAATTCTTAATGAAATAACATGCAATGAAAGGAAACACTCAATAAAACAAGTGATTATCTCTTTTAAGTTTTAGATGTGAATCCCTAAACTATTTTGTGTATTTTAGATGTGTTGTTTGTAAATATGACCTTGTGTCACATGTTTGAATTTTGTTGGATGATAATCTTGTGTTTAATTGGATTTCACCTATATGCTCACACCTCGACAACCAATAATGAAATTCACGATCACGTAAACCTACCAAAGTATGGAGATGAAATTCATACTCGATCAAGGAGCATAGGTCATGCCAGTCCTCACCCGATACTCAATTGGTTAGAATTATACCCTTTGAAGAGGAGTACATGCAAAATTTCCAAGCTACATAGGATCTTGGAGCCAGCCTTGGAAAATAACAAGGGTTCATGGAAGTTGAGGCAGATGAAAGCCACCATCGCTGACCTCTACTAGTGTTTGGTGATGAAATCCAAATCACTAGTTTTCAAGTGGAACATGGTGTGTGTGGTTCTTTTTAAGCCCAAATAAAGTAAATAATGAAGCATTCAGTGATATTTCACTAAATGCAAAGAAACAACATTTTACTTTTAGAAAATGTTATATAAAAAGTAACCAAGAACATGCAAACCCTAAATGAGAACCTATCCATTGGGTAGGCTACAAGTAGGTAAACCATAGAGATGCATTTCTACTTAGTTCCTTTCTATTTTTTCTTATTATTTTTGTTTTTTCCTCAGTTATAGAAAAGAAAATCTAACTTCTACTTTTCAAGCAATCAAAGAAGGCAAGAAAAACTATATTTAAGCAGTTCTGTACAACATAAATAAAAATAGAAGGTTTTAATACCTACCTCAATGTCCTATAAGCCTGATTTTGCTGCATTTTGAAGAAGAAAAGTTCCTATTTTTTGACCATCCTAGGATGGTATGGTGGCCAGTTTAATGGCCATCCCAAGGTGGGATGGTCAACAGTCCAAAGGTCGTTTCAGGCCAGAACGACCAATACCTGCAATAGAAAGTAAGCAAAAATAGGGTTAAACCTTCAATTAAAGCAATGGGGGTAGGGTCCCACAATGATCACCACTGAAGTAATGGAAAATGGTGCACCTAATGAAACTAAACAATATGCATCTATCGCTAATAAGTAATCAGCATCAAAATGGAAGCATTCAAGTAAGCATGGAAATATAACCAAAACACACTAAATGAAGTGAAATGAAGCTTTATTATATTATTTTTATTTATCAAAACCATGGTTACATAAATTTCCACTTGAGGGATCTATATTTATACAATTGTTACAAAATGGGGTGCCCAAGGATCAAGTCCTTTCAATAGCTCGTGTGCACTTCCAATGTTCTTCCTCGTACCCACAATTGAGGTGGATGAACCTATGATGCCGCCACTTTGTCCTTCAATATTATAATCATGTATTCCTTTCTTATACACTATAAAACCTTCACCTACACACAAGGAAACCAGATTTGTTAAATAGCAAGTGTGTAATGTGAAATATTTAAAAACCCCACATGCATGAAAAGACTAGAAAATGTAAATTTGCAGTGTTCCTATCTAAAAAACTCTGAATGATATGAAATTTTTGATATATGTAAAATAGATTATTTTTAGAATATATAATCACAAACAGAATAGAAATTGCATCTGATGGCGTGGTACATTCGTATTTTACCTACAAAGCTTGCAAAACATAAAATAAGCAATTTGTGGATCAAAACACATCAAAATAAAATAAAACTTGGAAATTATGCATAAAACATGATTTTAAGAGAACCCATATGGTTATATTTACAAAAGAAATAACATTTTCATGTGCATCTTCAAATGGTCCCTAGAAGCCTACAAAACACTAAAAATATAATATCTCGCTTGTTGAGTGGTGTTTTCACCCAGTTGTGAAATCACACTCTCCGGTAGGATCTGAGTCCCAAAATCCTCTGCTTGCAAAGAAAATAACTTTCTCCAAGGTTCTTGTTATGTTTAAATGATGTTGTTCAAATGAAATGCCAGGAATGTCTTAGGGTTTGCAAGTGGATGTTAACAAGGGGCACTGATGGTTTATTTAATTTGAATTTCTAGTGGACTCAAAGTGAACTAACCTATTTTAATCTTCAGTTCTGATGGGATTTTCAGTTGCTTATTCAAATACAGTAATTAAACTGCATGAAATAAAGTAAGGGTTTGAAAAATAAAACAAAGTAAATGGAAATAAAACTAACTACAGTCAGAATGCTGTCATCAACTCGATGAAATCGAAGATATTGAGGTTTTATGCATGCAACCTAACCTAATGAACTTGCAAATTCACACAATCCAAATAAATTAGGTGTTGGTTTCTAGGGTTTCTACTGTAATTCCAGATTTAGGCATTCACATGAAGCAACCAAGCACACTTGCATTAAACTTCACCTAAAAGCCTTAGAAATCTGGAATGAATGATAAAACATTAAATCATGTATGCACAAAATGACTCCTTCTTTCTCATCAATGAGATGCCAATACTTTGTATTTCTGTACTAAATGATGTATCAATTACATTTACAGATTGTTCCAGGCATAAATGTTCCAGAACAAAAAGAAGGAAATTGCCCAAGTGTAGGCCCAGAATGGCATAAAACCTTTGTCTCTGCAACTCTGCAAGCAGCAATTTCCAACCCCCTTTCTTTCAATCTGTGCTTTTGATTTATACTAACTAAAATGGCTCTTCAATTCCCTTTGTCGCTTCGTTTCACCTTCCTGCAAGTGACCTTTCAAATTCCTGCTTTTTCCTTACTTTCAATTCATGCTGGATGCCCAAACGTGTGAAATCTTCCATTGCATGTAACGTTCCTGCAATTTCAACACCTATACGCCACGTGTCCTACGTTTTTTGTGCCTTCTGTAATGTTTTCCTGTGCAAATCATGACAAAAACTGCAAGTGGCCTGTTCACCTTCTTAGCCGCGAAAATGCAAAAATGCGACATGTCGCGAAATCGTGACATGTCACAATATCGCGACGCCTTCCTCGCCCGTGCGCCCTCGGTAGCTACTTGTAGCGATATCGCTACCACTTCTATTCTGAGCCTTCCTTCCACAAATTGTAGCGAAATCGCTACCATTTTCTATTTTGAGCCTTCCTTCCACAAACTATAGCAAAATCGCTACCACTTTTGCCTTCGGACCTTCTTGCCGCAAACTGTCGCGATATCGCTACCGCTTTTGCCTTCGGACCTTTATGTCACTTTCTGTCGCGATATCGCAAAATTTTTCACCTTCGGGCTCTCTCTCTGCAAACTGTCACAATATCGCTATCGCTTTTGCCTTCGGACCTTTATGTCACTTTTTGTCGCGATATCGCAACGTTTTTCACCTTCGGGCTCTCTCACCGCAAACTGTCGCGATATCGCTACCGCCTCCCCTTCGGACATCTTTGGCAAATTTACGTCACGAAATCGTGACCATTATCACTCTCTTGCCTTCTTTCAACAAACTGTCGCGATATCGCTATCGCTTCCCCTTCGGACCTCTTCAGCAACTTTACGTCACGAAATCGCGATCATTTCTTCGTCCGTACACTTTAGCTACAATCGGTCGCAAAATCATGATGCCTTTCTGCTTCGAGTCCCTTCACTGTTTCCTGTCGCGATATCGCGACATTTTTTTTCTTCTGTACACTTTGCCAAAACACGTCGCAAAATCACAACACTTTTCATCATCCATACGCTTCGAAAAAACACGTCGTGAAATCACGACACTTTTCATCATCCGTATGCTTCGGCAAAACACGTCGTGAAATCGTGACCATTTTCATTCTTTTCCAGAGGCATGTCACGATTTCATGACACCTCTTTTCTTCTCAGCGGCATGTTGCGATTTTGCGACACCTTTTCTTTTCTTCTCAGCGACATGTCGCGATTTTGCGACAACTTTCAATTTTTCTTTTCTTTCTCCTTTTCGGCAGTGATGGAGCTACATGTTTCGATTTCATGACTTTCCTGTTTCCAACAGCGATGGCGCGACAAGTCACGATTTCGTGACAAGTCACGATTTCGTGACACTTTCAACACTCATGCATTTTTTCTCTTTTCTTCAATTTTAGCATTTGGGTCATCGAGATTCTTCTCTACAAGCCTACAAAAAGGTGGGTCCCCAATTTTGGGGTGTGTTGTGGATCAACCACAACAAATGGCGACTCTGCTATCAAATGCTCTTGAGCATTTTAGTAAGAACCCAACCTGAAACATATCACAAACTCGCAAACATATGTTAGCACATAAGCAATATAACAAATGCCCAAAGATCGAAGTACATGAATCATCAGAATCATCAAGTATTAGCTCAGTGTGTGCAATGATTTTCTTTTCCTATCATTTGACATTGATCCACACTTCATTATCAGTTTTGCATGAATGCATATGTGGGATGGTGAATTATTTGTGTACCCTAATGAATGTGCTGGGAGATTTTTTTTTTTTTTTGTAAAATGCATAGTCATTCTTCTATTATCAGGTACAAGCCTTCAAGATTGCCAAAACCTCTTAAGATTACCTTATTATATCCCAAAGTTGGTTATGAGTCCCTACTATCTAGAACCCATGTGCAAGTGAATGTGAAATCAGAACTTTGGGGAATCAGACTCTCAACCAACCGAGATGAGAGTTTAACCCTATCCTTACTATTCTGATTTAGAGTTCATTACCTCACTTTAAGCAAAATAATTAAACCAATTATGTAAGAAATGGTCATGCTAGTCTAACCCTCTGGACAATCAGTGGTCTTGTTTTTAGGCAAGACATGATGCCATGCATGGGCACATCTAACCCCACAATCCAAAACTTATCTTCATTTCTTTGGACCTTGGGGATGACTACCCATCCCTTGCAGAGGACAAGTAGTACAATCCTTACAATCCAAAATAAAGATGATATGGGAAAAATTTATTCTTTTACTTCTTGGACCTTGGGGATGACTACCCATCCTGGCTAGGGACACGTAGTACGATCCTTGCAATCCAAACTTTAGATGTAAATGGAAAATATTAATTTTGTTGCTTAGACCTTGGGGATGACTACCCATCCTTTGCAGAGGACAAGTAGTATGATCCTTACAATCCAAGATTTATTATGAAATGAGACATAGGAGCTTTGGAGAATCAGATTCTCAACCTAAGCGAGATGAGAATTTATGCCCTATCCTTACTACTCCATGTAGGTCAAATCAAAGCTTTGGGGAATTGGATCCTCAACCTAAGTTTGATGAGGATTTAACCCTATCCTTACTACTCTGATTTTAGGCTTTAAGCTCTATGGAAGTGGTCAAAACCACTGTTTTAAGGATCATGTTGCATAATAGGATAGACATGAAATACTTCTTTCGCCCAACCTTTTCCTCCAAGTTAGGTTTTGATCATTTTGCTCAAGATCCTTTTTAATGTATGAGACGTGCTTGGTTCTAGATATCTCAAGACTCAGTTTCCCACCTTAGGATTTTTCTTATTTATGTGATAGCATAACCTCAAGAGGATTTGACATACTTTAATGGCTTGTACCTAAGATGCATATGTAACTAAGATGAGATGTATGTAAGGTGAGATGGAACATGAATGCATTATTTCTTGAATTGCAAATGAAATGATTTGTCATGCAAAACTGACTCTTTCATATATCACAAAATCAAACAATATAACTTAAAATGTTTTATGTTACTTGTGGAGCTTTTACAAGATAATTCCAATATTTCATATTCTCCTAACCTTAAGCATAAGTTGACACCTCAATTTTTTATTTATATATATATATATATATATATATATATATATATATATATATATATATATATATATATATATATATATATATATTAAAACAAAACATGTCAATTGAAATCAAATCCAGAATCAAAATTCTAACTAGACTAACAATCCTAAACAATAAAAACAAAATCTGAAAATCCCCACCAAGACCAAAAGAATAATATCAAAATCTCACAACCTAAGGGCTAAAATAATGCTTTAAAATCTTCCCATTAATCGGTAGCATGAAATATCTCCCTTCTAAGGTTTTTAGCCTGAAGGTATTCTTCCCAAGAATCTCTGAAATCTGATATGGGCCTAACCAAAGACAATCAAACTTTTGATGATTCCCTTTTTCCTCATGTCTTTTGTCCCATAGTAATACCAAATCTGAAATTTTGAATGATTTAACTTTGGCCCTTCTATAAAACCATCTCTTGATAACTTCCTGGTGTTTATTCATGTGATTCATGGCCTCTTCTCTCTTTTCATCAAGGTGCAACAACTGGCTCAACCTGGCTTCAACTTGATCATCTATCCCCAAGTACTCTTGTATGAAATGTAAGGTCTGCAACTTCAAATTTGCTAGAAATATTAGGTCTTGCCCATAGACCAAATGATAGGGAGTATTCCCTATGGACTCTTTCACTCTGGTCCTATCTGCCCAAAGGGAAAACTTTAGTTGACTGTGCCAGTCCCGAGGGTTCTTTTCCAACAACTTCTTAATAGTATTCAACAAATTCTTATTTGAAGACTCGGCCAACCCATTTCCTTGAGGATAGTAATTAGATGCAAACTTTAAGCTCACTTTGTTATCATATGCCCAATCTCGCAAATTGTGTAGAACTAAAAGCTTTACCATTGTCACTGACAATAGAGTCGGGCATTCCAAATCTTGTTATAATTTTATCCTCAAGAAATTTAATCACATCTGTGGTGGCATGTTTAGTAGGAATCACTTCTGTCCACCTTGTACAGTAGTCTGTAGCTGTCAAAATGAATTTATGAGAATCAAAAGAATTTGGGTTAATAACCCTGATGAAATCTAGTGCCCACTGTGCAATTGGTCTCATTTCAACTACAGGTTGCAACGGCATGGCTGCATTTCTCTCTCTATTTGCAGCCAATTGACAGATATGACAAGATCGTACATGGGTATGTGCATCCTTGAAAATACGTGGCCAGTAGTATCCTGCTCTCAAGATTTGATGTGTTGTAGCATTGGCTGCACCATGACCAGTTCCATGTTTCTCGTGAAATTCCTGCAACACCTTGGCAACTTCTTCTTTGTTCAAGCACCTCAGGTAGATACCTTCATGATTCTTCCTGTAAAGCACACTAGATTTTATCAGATAATTGACAGACTTAAGCCTTAAGGCTCTTCTCTGTGTTGAATTCAAATTAGAAGGACACTTACCAGTCAATAAAAATTGCACAATATCAACATACCAGTCATCCTTAGCCATGTATTCTGTATTTGAGCATTGACCTGTTATTTGCGGATTATTTTCTACGATCGCCTTCGCCAGTCCTCGTCCTCGAACTAGTTTCATTGGTTGGATTTCAAGATCAAATTCTTGGATGGTTGAAATCCATTTTCCTCTCTTCTCACCTAGTTCATTCCGTAAAAACATGGTCTTGACAGCAGAATCGGGCACGATGGCAATAACTCTGCTATGTACGATGTAGTGCCTAAATTTTTTCACAGTTTTGAAAAGTGCGTACATTTGCTTATCAAGGATTGAATACCTTAATTGAGCATCTTTCAAGGGGGCACTTAAAAATGCTATGGGTTTTTCAGCACTATCCTCGCCTTTTTGGGTTAATACACTCGCAAAGGAGTGTTCTGATGCAAAAGCATAAATATAAAAAGGCTTGGAGTAGTCTGGACTTATAAGGATAGGGGCTCTAGAAATGGCATCTTTGATGTTCTGGAAGGCCGCTCTGCTTTCCTCGTTCCATTTTACATCCACATATTTCTTTAGCATCTTGTTCAGAGGCTTGGCTATCTCAGCAAAGCTAGAGATAAACTTCCTCACAAAATTAACCTGGCCCAAAGAAAGATCTCAATTCTTTCTTACTACTCAGGAGAGGTAGGTTTTGGAAGGCTTGTATCCTTTCTGGGTCGATGGATATGCCCTCTTTCGAAATAATGTGACCCAGAATTTTTCCTTCTGTCACTCCAAAAATGCACTTTTTAGGATTTAAGGAAATTCCATGTTCTCTGCATCTTTGAAACACTTTCTTTAAATCTTTGACATGATCCTCTCTCTTCTTCGAGAAAACTGGGATATCATCCACATACACGATGATGCATTTGCCTATGATCCCTTTGAATGCATAATCCATGGCACGTTGAAAAGTTGTACCAGCATTTAACAGTCCGAACGACATTCTCTTATATGCAAATGTCCCCCACTTGGTAGTGAAGGCTGTTTTCATCCTGTCATTTGGATGTATAAGAATTTTTTTGTACCCAGAATATCCATCGAGAAAGGACATCATTTCAGATCCATTTACCATTTGTAGAATTTCATCGATTGATGGCAGTGGATAATTATCTTTTTGAGAGGCTTTATTAATATTTCAAAAATCTATGCACAGCCTAATCTCTCCACTATTTTTTCGCACTGGAACGAGGTTAGCCACCTAGGTTGAGTGCCTAATAGGAAAAATGATTTTCGCTTCCAATAATATTTTAACCTCCTTTTTGATCAATGGCTCCAATAGCGGGTTAACAACTCGTTGTCTTTGCCTAAAAGGCTTGGAGTCTGGCTTCAAAGGGATGGTATGTGTGATAATGTTTTGGTTGTAAGTCTTCAGCTCATTGTAGTTCCAAGCAATACAATCTATGTAATGCTTCAATTCCTGTATTATATTGCTCCTTTCTTCCTCTGTACATGCCTTTGCTATGTACACCTCCTTTGGATTGTCTGCACTCCCTACATTAATTGAATCACACGCATCTTTGGGGAGTGGGACTCTTTTTCTTTTCTTGTTCTTGCATTCCATGTCAAACATCTTCTCCAATGAAACCACGTCTTTAGGAATTTTGTTGGATTGATACGCAGTTTCACTTTCATCTTTTGTTCCATCCTGCCACATTTGCTCCTCATCAATCACCTGATTTTCAAAAATACCCGAGTTTGTGACAAATTTGAAAATATGTCTGTCACTTTCAAAAACTTGGAAATTCTTTACATTATCGGGTATTGATGGACAAGGAACTAGTTCAATGGAAAAATTTTTACATCTTCTTATATCAACCGGATTCAACATGCCCGTGACGACTACAAGAGAGTCTGCTATTCGATTTCCTTTCCTAGAAATAAGGGCTATGTTGAATGCATCGAACTCCTCCATGAGGTCCATAACCTTAGTTCTATAAAGGCTTAGTCTCTTATCGTGGCATGTGTACTGTCCTTTGATTTGCTTGACTACCAACTTAGAATCTCCCAGAACCTTCAAGCATTTAACATGTTTGCTCAATGCTAGACATAAACTATAGATTAATGCTTCGTACTCTGCCACATTGTTTGTGCAAGGAAATTGTAGTCTGTAAGCAGCTAGCAATGGTTTGCCTCCTGGACCAGTGAGCTCGACTCCAGCTCTTGCTCCCTGTCTATACTTTGATCCATCGAACTTGAGCAACCACGTGTAATCATTTTCTTTAGAAGAATGACCATGACACATTTCTTCTTTAAACTCTTTAGCAGCTTCCTCAACATCAAGTGCATAGACTCCTAAGTCTGGCTCAGAAAACTGAACTTCATTCGGCTTGTTAAAATCTGTTATAATCTCTTTAAGCCTCGGTTTGTTTTCCACTCTTATTTGGTTTGCAATTCCCTTCCATGGTAGCCACATATGCGAGCAGTCTGTTGAAAAATAACCATTCAGCATTTTCATCCAATCCCTAGCAAGTAGCATTCCATACCTACTTGGGATATTAACCACCAAAATGTCTACAACCTGCTGGACCCTGGGTTCAGAATTCAATTGAATCTTGACATCATATAAAGTCCCCACTACATTTACTTCTAATCTTTCTAGTTGCAGGACTGTACATTTGGATGAAATAGGCTGTAGACCTAGCATTTTACATATTTCTACAGGAATGAGGTTGTTCATGGCACCTATGTCCACCAAACAGTTATGCAAATTCTTACCCGCAATTCTCAGAGTTAGTAAGAATGGCGAGACATCCCTTCTCTCCTTTCACAAAATAAGATGGGATTCAACTCTTTTTTCCTTCCACATTGGATCAGGTGAGTTCAAAGCTCTTATCAACGCCTCCTTTTGACCAGGCAATTTAGCTGCGCCCAGGAATGAAAGGCTAGATTTGGACTTCTTCATATCCTCCACTACGTCATAGTTTGGTTTTTCGAATTTGACTGTCTTCTGGACGTCATTATAAATTTCTCTTCTGAGTGGAGGGGGAGGGTTGTTACTTGCCTTTGTATCTGGAGGAAGAATAGAATTGTTTGGAGGTGTTGATGAGGTTTTAGGGGCTTTAGACTTACTTCTCAAATGGTATCCATGGTTCCCCTTTTTGAAATCTCGAAAAGCTTGCACCTCCTGTTCCAGAATTTCATCTTCTTCTTCCTCACTCTCACCTTCTTGATGATATATAGTTTCCATAACCATAACATTATCATCTTGGTGTTGTGATGGACTCTCATTTGATACCAATTCCAAATCATCAACTTGTGCTTGAAGACAATGAGTGTATCTAGCAATCTCAGGACAATTCTTCTCATTGTGTTCTTTTGTGTTATGTAACCTACACCCCCTTTCCCATGCTAAATCTGAAAGATTCAAAAGAGAATTGGATTGGCTAGGGCCTGCAGAAACATCTAATTGATTAGCAATGGGAGCAGAAACTCCCCCATTGTTTGGCTTGGTGTTCCAGTGCCTCCCTCTATTGTTAAAATTTTGATTCGGGTGAGGGGCATGGGACTCATACTTCTGTTGTTGAACCCTGTCATTGCTCATTTTATGCACTAGTTTCTTGAGCTCCTCGACTTTTGAATAAACATATTTTGGTGGAATCATATTTTTGTTAACCTCCGTTGGATTTGCATAATTAATGGGGTCTTGATTCAACACTGGGGTCGGGTTCTGAGGAATTGGATTCCCGTATGGGTTGACACTTTGAATCGGGGTTGGATTTGGAAATGGAACTATGGCCTGAGGATTGGCTTGACTAGTTCCTTGCATCGTCGGTTGACTGCTCTACAAAAATGCAGGGACAGGTGGAATGGCTGTGAGTGGTTGGATTGGAATGGGTGCATATGTGGGTGCTGTTGGATACGACTACTGATATGAAAAGGCATTCATGCTTGGCATTTGTGGTGCCAAGAAGTTATTTTCCTGGGGAGCTTGGCCATATGGAGCATACTATCCCACCATAGGCATCTGGGTAAACCCGTAGCCTTGTGGTATCATTTGCTGCTCGATAATCATGGCTTCATTATAGGCCAAAGCCAACGTGGTAACCTGAGGATTGTGCCTTGCAAACATGGCTGTCATGGTGTCCAATGCCCCAAAATATATCTGCAAATCCACTACGGGATCAATAGCAAAGTGCCTGATTGCTCTGTTATAGCACTTCTAGAATTTCTAACTAAACATTCTAATTGGTTCCCCTTGGCCCCTTTTGCATGTAATAAACTGATTGTAAATAGTTGCAGGGTCTAAGGGTGATCTAAATTTATTAACAAAGGTATTTTCCATTTGAATCCAAGAAGTGATTGAACCAGTTGGAAAGCATATATACCACTCATATGCTATTGGATCTAAACTCATAGGGAAAAGTCAGCAGGCTACATATTCATATTGAACTTGTAGCCTAATTAAAACATCCTTATAAGCTTGGATATGTTCTTCTATTGTTCTTGGGCCATCTGGTTTGTATTTAGGAAAAAATCTTTCAATGTTCTTGGGGATTTCATGGATATCCCTAGCAATGTTCAAAGGAGTATTATTAGCTCCATACCAAGGAGTTGTTGGAGCTTGAGCCATTTGACTCAGAATTGATGTAGACAGACCTATAATAGCAGTGGAAATATTACTTACTATAGGCACACTAGGTGCAACGGATATTACTGGCTTAGGTCCACTCGACGTTCCTGGAGAAAATAGGTCTTTTGTGACTAGTGTGCTTACGACTTGCTTGGATTTACTCTTGGGAGTACCAGTAAGGTCGTGAAAAATGGTTTCTCCGATTGTTTGAGACCTGGTCACAATACGGCGTGGTGGGTCCAGCCTGCCTGAGGAAACCCTCGGCTATTTCAAAGAAAACCTGCAACAGAAACAAAAACAGTGTTGCAGTTTAGCCGCCTGTGAGATTTATTAAGTGATTTCAGAATTAGATCAAAAACAAATTATTCAGGTATGAAAATCAAAATAACATAAACCAATTCGAGCCCTCCTTCTAGCGCCAATCTGTTGAGTGGTGTTTTCACCTAGTTGTGAAAGCACACTCTCCGGTAGGATCTGAGTCCCAAAATCCTCTGCTTGCAAAGAAAATAACTTTCTCCAAGGTTCCTGTTATGTTTAAATGATGTTGTTCAAATGAAATGCCATGAATGTCTTAGGGTTTGCAAGTGGATGTTAACAAGGGGCACTGATGGTTTATTTAATTTGAATTTCTAGTGGACTCAAAGTGAACAAACCTATTTTAATCTTCAATTCTGATGGATTTTCAGTTGCTTATTCAAATACAGTAATTAAACTGCATGAAATAAAGGGTTTGAAAAATAAAACAAATTAAATGGAAATAAAACTAACTACAGTCATAATGTTGTCATCAAATCGATGAAACCAAAGATATTGAGGTTTTATGCATGCAACCTAACCTAATGAACCTACAAATTCGCACAATCCAAATAAATTAGGTGCTGGTTTCTAGGGTTTCTACTGTAATTCTAGATTTAGGCATTCGCATGAAGCAACCAAGCACACTTGCATTAAACTTCACCTAAAAGCCTTAGAAATCTGGAATGAATGATAAAACATTAAATCATGCATGCACAAAATGACTCCTTCTTTCTCATCAATGAGATGCCAATACTCTGTATTTCTGTATTAAATGATGTATCAATTACATTTATAGATTATTCCAGGCATAAATGTTCTAGAACAAAAAGAAGGAAATTGCCCAAGTGCAAGCCCAAAATGGCATTAAGCCTTTGTCTCTGCAACTCTATAAGCAGCAATTTCCAATCCCCTTTATTTCAATCTGTGCTTTTGATTTATACTAACTAAAATGGCTCTTCGATTCCCTTTGTCACTTCGTTTCACCTTCCTGCAAGTGACCTTTCAAATTCCCACTTTTTTCTTACTTTCAATTCATGTTGGATGCCCAAACGTGCGAAATCTTCCATTGCATGTAACGTTCCTGCAATTCCGACACCTGTACGCCACGTGTCCTGCATTTTCTGTGCCTTATGTAACATTTTCCTGTGCAAATCATGACAAAAACTGCAAGCGGCCTGTTCACCTTCTTAGCCATGAAAACGCGACATGTCGCGAAATCGTGACATGTCGCGATATCGTGACGCCTTCCTCGCCCGTGTGCCCTCGATAGCTACTTGTAGTGATATCGCTATCGCTTCTATTCTGAGCCTTCCTTCCATAAACTATAGTAAAATCGCTATCATTTTCTATTTTGAGCCTTCCTTCCACAAACTGTAGCGAAATCGCTACCACTTTTACCTTCGGACCTTCTTGCCACAAATTGTCGCGATATCGTTATCGCTTTTTCCTTCGGACATTTATGTCACTTTCTGTCGCGATATCACGACATTTTTCACCTTCGGGCTCTCTCTCCGCAAACTATCACGATATCGCTACCGCTTTTGCCTTCGGACCTTTATGTCGCTTTCTGTCGTGATATCACGACGTTTTTCACCTTCGGGCTCTCTCGTCACAAACTGTCACGATATCGCTACCGCTTCCCCTTCGGACCTCTTTGGCAACTTTACGTCGCAAAATCATGACCATTATCACTCTCTTGCCTTCTTTCAACAAACTGTCGTGATATCGCTACCGCTTCCCCTTCGGACCTCTTCGACAACTTTACATCGTGAAATCGCGACCATTTCTTCATTCGTACACTTTAGCTGCAATCGATCGCGAAATCGCGATGCCTTTCCACTTCGAGTCCCTTCGCTGTTTCTTGTCACGATATCGCGACGTTTTTCCGCTTCCATACACTTTGCCAAAACACGTCGCGAAATCGTGACACTTTTCATCATCCGTACGCTTCGGCAAAACACGTCGTGAAATCACGACACTTTTCATCATCCGTACGCTTCGGCAAAACACGTTGCAAAATCGTGACCATTTTCATTTTTTTCCAGCGGCATGTCACGATTTCGAGACACCTTCTCTTTTCTTCTCAGCGGCATGTTGCGATTTCGCGACACCTTTTCTTTTCTTCTCAACGACATGTCACGATTTCACGACAACTTTCAATTTTTCTTTTCTTTGTCCTTTTCGGCAGCGATGGAGCTACATGTCGCGATTTCGTGACACTTTCCTGTTTTCGGCAGCGATGGCGCGACAAGTCACGATTTCGCGACATGTCGCAATTTCGTGACACTTTAAACACATGCATTTTTTCTCTTTTCTTCAATTTTAGCATCTGGGTCACCGAGATTCTTCTCTACAAGCCTGCAAAAAGGTGGGTCCCCAATTTTGGGGTGTGTTGTGGATCAACCACAACATCGCTAAATATGACTCTAAAATACATGAAATGTGGACAAGGGATTAATATGATACTATAGAATATGCCTAAAAAATAGTGTTAAATAAATCATGCATGTATCTATCACCATACCTTACATGGATGGTGGTGACTATCACATATTCGGGACCATCCTAGGGTGGTACGACCATGAATTCTGCACTTATTTTGTCACCAATTCCTCTATGAATTGGTTAGGAACCTCCTCAATAGTGTTGTCATCAAATTTTATAGTTTAATTCACTCATATGATTTGGTTTTGTAAAAAATTGCACCTCCTAGATCACTCACAAACCTCCTTCGCTAGGTAGATATTTCAAGGGAAAAAGGCACAAAAAAATGAGGTGAAATCTTTGCAACACTTCATTGCTATGTCTCAAAATTCCTCTATTTTTTTTTTGTAAAATAGATCCACTTTATATCCAAAGTAGGCCTTTGGGCATGTTAGGAGTAAAACTGATGAGTTATGTATTGATACAAATGGATTACATATATAGGCATAAGGCCTATTTGATAACATGACAAATGTCAAGTGAAACTGACAAGTGTCAAGGTGAAGGCATAGTGCACTTTAATTATAACATTCCCCCTTAAAGTGCACTATCCTAACTAAAGAAAAAAACAATTCAACATTAGGTAACATTCCCCCTTAATGTTGACTTCTCTAAAAGCAACCTATCATCCTCTTTTATTGCTAATTTGGTCTAGGCTCATGCTCCTTGCGCTTGGTTATCCAACTATGAATAATTCTAGATCAACTGTGTATACATATCGATATTTTGCCTCAGGGTCAGCCACTTCCATGGGTATGTTGCCACTGTATCATCCGTCTAAATGCCTCAGGGTCATCATGGGTGCCTCAGGGTCAGCCACTTCTGGGTCTGTTGACTCTGTAGGTCATCCTTAGAGGATGTTGCCTCTCGTAGGTCACTGACTAGATTCACCATGAATATCAAATCTCCCCCATGGTGAACTCAATCTAGAAGGTGTCGGTCTGTGTCAAAAAATTCACCTTAATACAAAAGAAATAAGAGCCATGAAATACAATAAAATTGAGGAATAGATCCAAATATGGAGAAGAAAAAGAAGAGAATAAGATAATATTCTTAAGTGTCTTCGTCTGTAGTCTTCAGAAGTAGATCCAAAAAAAACCTTGGATAGAGTCTAGGGTGTCTATGTTTGTAGTCCCTAGAATAAGTGTCCTTATGGTAGTCACCTCATCTTACTAGAATGCATGGGTAACTAGTCACTGCATCCGCTAAGTAGAAATAGGAGAATACTAGATACTAGGTTCACTTACAAGTGCCTTGGGAGTGTCGGGTTCAATCGAGAGGTCACTCCAAGGTAGAAAACTTTGAGGCTTAAAAAATAAAATGAAATAGCCTTAGAATTACAAATGGACACCACCAATTTGTCCGTTGCGGAAAAATGTTTCCAACGACTATAAATACCCCTATACTCTAGAAACCAAAATAAACAGGGGTCATGTGGGCAATATCTCTCTGAAATAATTCAATAAGAGGCCATGAGGACCTCTTTCCACTTCCACTCTCCATGTGGAAAGAAACAGGCCAATAAAGTTTTACTGTCGGCCATAAACAGTGCCATAATAAAATCTTCATACAAGAAAGTGGTCTCCTTCCACTTAATAAAAAAGGCAATGTTCCTTTCTCATTTTCCACTTTCCATGTGGAAAAGTACATGAAATAAAAAATTTGGCCATACAATTTAATAAATGCTCCCCACTAATAACAAGAAGGAAACTATTGATTTGGTCTAGTGTTACAATAAATTGGGCGCAAAGAATCTAATTGAACAAGTGGCATTCTCAGGCTTCATTTCCATCTCAAGTGTCTCTTTCTCAGGATTCATTGCCATCACAAGTGTCTCTTCTAGACCAAATCTTGATGCTTCAACAAAAAAAATAGAAGCAGCAACAACTCCTCCCTCTGGTTATCTTGGAGCAGATAACACAACAACATCTTCAGGAACCATCTTATGACAGAGCACAAGCATCTGGATCTCTGGGAAATACTTCTCTAGATCATCTCATGTTTAGACAACCTAATGATATATTTATGAACAATGCCAATGCCAAATTGCCATCGCATGTACCTTTGCCTCAAGCATCAATGGTTAACAATATTGTCCACTTACGAAATCAACAAGTGCCTAAAGGAACAAACTTGTCCCAGCCTTCCTAGTTGGAGGAAAATTTCAAAGTTAATCAGCTGGCATCACTTATTCCCCAACAAACAACATCTAGGGAAAGTCATTCATCTCCTGTTTGGGGAGTCACTGAGCAAGACTCACTTACCAAACTTCAGGCATCATATTTTTTGCCTTTGTGTGAAATCTTAGAAAAAGTATCAAATGAACAACAGATGTTGCTTCAAATGGGAAAGGATGACTACAATGCTTCTGTTTCAAATACATTATTACACTCACTAGATCATTCTCAACTAGTGATAGAGGTGAAGCAGACCCCAACCAATTCATTATCCCCAAGAAAAGTGGATGATGTAATCTCAACAGAAAATAATATGGTAACCACTAAAATTTTAGAGAATTATGTTTCTAACCCTTCAGTTGGGCATATAGGGGAGCATGTTATTCTTGAGAAAACCCCAAATTAGAATCAGTTGAAGTTGAAGGATACAGTGACAGTGGCTTCTGAGTCATCTACTTTCCAGGAGAAGTAGGTCGAAGAAGATGCACCCAAAGCCTACCTTCCGAAGACACCAGTTTTGACTTTCAAATCCCTTTTTTACAATCAACAGTATCCCAAAAGATACATGCACCTATATCAGTGTCTAGCCTAGGAGAAATTCTAATGGTCGATCAGACTCCTATGGTTGATGTTGACTTGCTAACCCAAAACCTAGGGACATCCTCTTTATCTCAATGAGCCTGGAAGCCTGCTCCATGTCCAAAGCCAAAGTCTCTCTTGGAAATACAGCAGGAAGAAAAACAACAAAAAGCAAAATCAGAGAAATTCATTTCTGAAGTTCATGTTTTATCATCACCAACTAGCCTGCCAATGACAGGATAAAATGTTTGGGTTGGACCCGTAATGGGTTCAGAAAAAGTTCCAAGAGATATTCAGCATGATATGACCAATGCATCTGCGAGTGTTTTACGCTCTAATGTTAGGAGTAAAACTGATGAGTTATGTATTGATACAAATGGATTACATATATAGGCATAAGACCTATTTGATAACATGACAAATGTCAAGTGAAACTGACAAGTGTCAAGGTGAAGGCATAGTGCACTTTAATTCTAATAGGGAAAAGGGGAATGCAAGGCAAGAGGTACCACTTGTCAAAAATTGAGCATGTATTGGAGAGGGAAGAGAATCTCCCATTTTGGCCTCCATTCTGCAACATGTCATAAGGATTATGTGCCCTTAAGTTGTGCATGATATCATAGGTGGGATAAATGGAAGTTTGTGGGTGCCATTTGTCCAAATTTGACTTTTTGGGAGTCAAAACTTGTGGTCATCCAAGGACGATCGCTTTGCCACCATCCCTAGGTGGGACGATCATGCCTATGTGGCTCAAAACCTTCCAAAAGTTGGGTAGAGCCTTCAAAGAGTGGTTAGGACCACTATTAAACCTCTAAGGTTTGCCCAATGGGGCCATATGGTGCCAATTAGCCAATGATTTTGATTACCTAATCATATTGACATGATTTTAGTGTCTACAGATGCCCCTTTTTGAGATCACTTACCACTCCCATTAATCGATCAGGTCTTGGATACACTTTTTGGGTGAAAGTAATTTTGGCCCACTCTATTTTAATATGTGACCACCTAATCCAGTAAGTGCTATGAATGTCAAAGAATGGACAGACCAACCCATCGAGAAGAAATGCCCCTTCAACCCCAAGTGCACCTAGAGCCCTTCTATAAGTGGGGCATGGATTTTATGGGGTCAATTAATCCACCTTCAATAGGAAGGAGATTCATTTTAGTTTGTACAGACTACGTCACCAAGTGGGTTGAAGTTCAAGCATTGAGGGATTTGAAGGAAATAACAGTCATCGATTTCTTATTTATGCATATTTTTACATGATTTGGGGTCCCTAGGGAGATAAAAATAGACCAAGGGCCTCAATTTACCTCCAATTTGATCGAGGAGTTGATGAAGCAATATATAATTTAGCACAAAAAGACCACACCCTACCACCCGTAGGCAAACAATAAAGTGAAAGTGATAAACAAAGATATTGAGAACATCTTGACAAAAACCATGCATCAACATACAAAATATTGGGTTGCATGACTACCAGAGGCGGTCTGGGCGTTTAACATCATGTGGAAATCAACCATAGGCTTCACACCCTTTCAGCTGGTCTATGGGAAGAGTGTAATGGTGCCCATCGAGTTTGAAATCAAGACATTGAGAATTGCTTTAGAACTAAATCTGAGCTTGGAAGAAACCCAAAAAGAAAGAGTTTGATAGATTAATCAGCTAGAAGAAATCTGAATGGATTCTTTACAAAGAATGGATATCATATAAAAAAAAATAGTGGCATGATCGTCACATTAAGCTGAAGCAGTTCTAGGAGTGATAATGGGTGTTGTACAATTATAGGTTCCAAGAATAGAAGGGAAAATTAATGCAGAGATGGATGGGACCCTATGAGGTGGTAGAGCTCATCAAGAATGGTGTTGTGCACTTCAGGACCATTGACAACAACAATGTTGTATTGACAGTTAATGGCCATCAACTGCGGCCCTACAACACATTTGAAAATTTATTGGTGGAGTCTAGATCAGGCATGGGGGAGACCCCATCCTTGTAAATCTGGACAAAAATCTTAATAAATAGAATAGGGGATATGAAGGTGTCCACCAAAATTAGTTAGTTTATGTTTGTTTATTTCTTATGGTGTGTTTTGTAGGGACGACGCCCGGATGCAAGCTGCAAGAATCCTGAGTCTAGGGCCTAATAGGCATGAAATGCATCTAACTGTCTGTATTTTCTTTTTTTTTTGTTTGATTTTTACTTGTGAAGGTTTGATATCACAAAAAATAAGCATTTGAGAAATCAGGCCTGAACCAGCTCAGCATCTTGCCACCTGCACACATAGTTTAGAAGAAGCATTTATCTAAGCCCAGGGATGGCAAAAAACTCTTCTCCAGGGGGAAATCACGTGCCAAGCCTAGTTGAAAGATGTTGGAGCAGCATGAAGTAAGTTTGAGGAGTTTTGATCACCCTTGCTTGGATAATCATGACATGGCTGCTAAGAAAAATACCTTGCAGAAAGCCTTCATCTTCAAAGAAGACTCTCCACTTAAGGAATGATGCCTTCCTCCTTGAATAAGGTGCCTAACTAAGGTGGACGTTTCCCACCGTGAAGAAGGTATCAAGTTGGAGGTAAGGCACCTTCCTTATAAAGAAGGTGCCCCACATAAATAAGGTGCCTTCCTTATAAAGAAGGCGCCCCCACAAAATAAGGTGCCTTCCTTATAAAGAAGGCACCCCACAAAAATGAGGCGCCTTCCTTATGAAGAAGGTTCCCCATGGAAATAATGCCCCTACCTTATAAAGAAGGCACCCAAATGAAATAAGGCACCTTCCTTATAAAGAAGACGCCCGTCATTCTTCCTAAAAAAAGATGAAGGCACCTTCCGCTCCAGGAAGGTGCATCTATTCAAAGCACATTCCCCAGTAGGAAGGCTCCATTCTTTCAAAGTTCCTTCTATATCAAGGAGGCACCGTTCTTCCAAAAGTGCCTTTTGTAGTAGGAAGGCATCGTTCTTTCAAAATGCCTTCCACAGCAGGAAGGCACCGTTCTTCCAAAAGTGCCTTCTGCAGTAGGAAGGCATAATTCTTCCCATGCGCCTTCCGTAGCAGGAATGCATTTTTCTTCCAAAGTGCCTTTCGTAGGAAGAAGGCATCATCAAGCAAAAGTGTCTTCCACCTCAGGAGGGTGCCATTCATTCAAAAGAACCTTTCGCATTGGGAATGCACCAAAAGTGCTTTTTGTATATAGTCGATACTTTGATTTCATGTGCCCCTCGATTTGAATGAAATAAACACATGATTGGGCAACACCAGATTACAACCATCATCCCATGTGATGGAAATCCACCCCAATCAAAAATATTATAGAGTTACAGGGTAGGATCCTCATGCACACCCCAAGGATGATGGACACATGATTTTTAATCCAATTATGGTTATATTTTCATAATTGAACCTCGAACAACGCAACAACGAATCCAACGTAATAGACACATGAAAAATATGCATCCTCCATGTCATAGACCGATGAATCACCATTTTTTGTGATGCACAAAGAATCCAATCAGGTACGCGCATAATTCAAATTAAATTTTTATATAATTTTCATGAACTATGTAGTACCAAAAAATAACACCACCATAAAAATCATGTACCCGTCCATGGCTAAAACATTGTGTCGACATTCTAGGTCGAGGGGTGTACCTTGCCAACCTCAAAATTGAATTATAGGGTTAGGTGCCTTCCTTATAAGAAGGTTCCTTCCTGAGAAGCTAAGGAAGGCACCATGAGAGGACGTTTGAAGAACCATGCCGTTAAGAAGAATGAGCCAAGTGACATGGAAGGGATCAAGGGGACGGTCAGGACCCAGTTTGAAGCCGAAGGATGACTAGATTACTACACATTGATTAGTCAAAACTAGGATATGGAGGTAGCCAAGGAATTTTCTACTTCCTTGAGAGGTGACGCAGCTCAAGTGCACAAAAGAGTAATTTTGGTCACCCCAAAATACATCTCCCAGGTAACTAGCCTGCCTCTCACAGGAAAGAGCACATACAAGGATGGTATGTTGAAGTAGTGCACCAAAATACTACTGGAGGGAGAAAATGTATAGATAGAGAAGGAAGGGCTACCAAAAAGTAGACTTCCAATGAATTTGTGGAAGATGTTCGAGCATATTGCTCAATTCTTCACATGCACAGGGAAATATTCCCACATGCACGCTAATCATGTGGAGTTTTTAGATCACCTGGTGCATGGAAGGAAAATTAACGTACCCTTTTATCTAGAAAATTCCCTAAAGGACGAAGCGACTCGATACCAGAGGGGTGCACCTTCTACCTTGGCCCACCATGGGATGATTACAGTACTAGTTCACCACGCAGAAGCATAAAGGAAAAACTCCAATGTAGAGGAAGATGGTAGTCAGGAACGATGGGTAGATTCTACCACTAGGGTAGGGGAAGACAATGAAAGCCCCATAGAGTAGGTAGAAGAAAGAGGCCAATTACCATTGCCCAATTTCATAGAGGAAGGGGTGCAACTTGCCAGTGGTGAAATAAAATTATGACAACTTGAACAAATTTCTAGAAGAAGGCACCTGTGACATCGGCTACTATCATCAAATGAGGAAGAATATGACCTAGAGGTTGGTCTCATAGTCTAGACCCTCCAAGAATTAACCAACCAAAGTTTGCAGGATGTAGGGACTTCTGATGGCATTAATAAACAAGTTGACGCAGCCCTAGGAGAGGCCCTTGAATGGCAAACCGATTGTTGGATGGCCCAACAAATTTTGGAGGATTTCTAGGCAACACATAAGGAGGAATTGGAGAAGCAAGCATAAAGGATAGCTTAGCTTGAGTAGCTAGTCCAATAGCTATAGGACGAGAATCGACAATTCTGGACCAAGAATACAGAGAAGAGGGATGTATCCACTTAGACCGATTGGGTGATTGAGGTCCCGACGAATTCCCCTACTTCACTAGAGTGAGTATTATCTTCAGGGGAATTCTAATCGAATGCTCAACAAGATAGCCTAGAAGAAGGGGAGAACTCATCTATTTTTGAAATTTATGGGAGAAGAATCCCAACGGAGCCCCCTGTTATCGAGTTGAGTGATACAGAGCCTGGTGTGGACCAGCAACTATAGATAGAACTAAGGATTAAGGAATAATTCCCCATACCTGAGGAAGGAGGGACCGAGGTACCTGCTGGGTCAACACCAGAGCAACCAAAGAAAGTAGGGACAGCTCCAGGGACATCATAGCAAGTCCCTCATGATGAAGAGACACCTACTAAGAAGGAGGAGAAACCCCATGTTCGAGTCACTGCACTTTCTATAGGGGCCAAAGGAAAAGGACCCATGATGGCTCAAAAGAAGTCTAAGGTGACCTTCACTGAACCATTCAAGGATGAATGGGACATACAACCATTTGTAGAGAGGAAAAAGTGATTCAAACAATTATGTGAAGAGATGGCAGCAACAAAGGATGCCAAGAAATCAGCTTCAAAGGTCAAGGGATACCCTGGTATTTATGTTAATCTGGAAGATGATGAGTAGTTTTGGGAGATTTACGCATCATCCTGAGGATGCCCCTATAAAATATAGAGATATTTTGAGATATGGGGGGTATATGGGCCTGAATTATAAGCTGCCACCATTGCAAAATAAAATCCAGGGCTTACCCCTGAGGCAACCCAGTTACACAAGGCCCAAGTTGTTCATATCAGGAGGGATAATTTTGACATCCCTCTTGTAGTTGTTAGACCTCTATATGCTGACATATGGCAGGTTGCAGAAGCTACATTCTAGGTAGCAGGGACTACGTTAGCTATACCACCTCTAGTAGAAACCTTGGTGGTAAACCCAAATAGGCAGAGTCAACGGATTGAGTAGAGGTAGACAACAGAATTTGGCTACCTCAACACCACAGTTCCATGCAAGAAAAGAAATACTGCACCTCCTAATGTCAGTCCACAAAAAAAGCAATCACAGGCTATAGGTACAGCCAGATCTACTAGAAAACTATGATGATGAGGAGTAAGAAGAGACACCTACAGTTTGATGCCACGAGGGCATGGCATATGTTAGGCATGGGGGATGATGAGCCTCAGAAATACTCATATTTTGTATGAGTTTCATTGAGGATTATGCGAAAATATAATAGAAACTACGTACTTTTATGAATTATTATATAATTATTTAATAGAATTATGTGTGTTATCTAATTTGTGTGTTTTAGTGTGATTTTGTGAAAATGTAGTTGGTTTTGATAGATTTGGATCATTCAAGGTCCTTCATGGACCTGGAACTCTATTTCTTTCGGGATCAAGGTATGGTGAGTAGGCACCTTCCTCTTCAAGGAAGGTGCCCACAGAAGGTAGGCACCTTTCGTATAAAGAAGGTGCCCAACATACTTAGGCACATTTTGCATAAGGAAGGCACCCCATGCAAGTCAAGGTGCCTTCCGCATAAATAAGGCAGCTTCTGCATGAAGAAGGTGCCCGACCTTAGCATGCACCTTCCGCATAAAGAAGGTGCCTGCCAAAGTACTTGAGGAAGGCACCTTCCTCATAGAGAAGACGCCTCCATTTTTTACCAGTTGACCAAATAACATGATATGGGCAGTGTTGACTGGTGCAGTTCTAGTTCCACTTCACACAAGAAAATTTTGGAAATTGCACCAATGGATGAGAATGTCTTACCTACGCCAGGTGAAGCATGATCCAACTCAAGCAACTCGAACCAATCAACGAACGCGCCATCGTGAGGAACAATACTTGTTTTTAGCAGATGCCGATTGAGGTTACCATACTATCCCAGTTTAGTATGGACTAAACTACTGTTGTAACTTCATTGTAATAGAAGATATGTGTGTGTGCTATATAAACACACACAGACCTATCTGATAGATATCCAAAATATCTAGAAAGATATCCAGAATTTATTTATCATTCTAAGGAGATAGAAGTATTGTAATAATTATTTTGTAATCATAATAAAGTTTGAGAGTTCCTAATCACGTGTTCAGCTAGAAGGGAGCTACTAGAGCCTGGGCCCACTCCAAGCCAGTATTCCTTCCCTTTTACTTGTGCTTTCCTAGACTAATTTCCTACTTTCATAGGTTTTTTTTTGTACTATTATTTTCATTACCGTAGTGAAATTATTTTCATGTCTAGTTAATTATGCACGTATGAATATTTAATTTCTAAGGATTTAATTATTCATACGTAAATTATTGTGGTGTGGATGAATAATTGTTGATCTTTTAAACCCCCCAATGATAGAATTATCCGGACTCATATCAAATTGGGTATTGTAAATGATCTTGTTTGAGACACTTCTAAAGTTTACGAAGCTCCCTGGGTTGACAATTTAAATGCATGGGCAAGTGACAAAATAGGATCAAATTTAACCTATGTTTGACCTGCAACATCTTTCTTCTTCATATTTCAGCCTCTTTCCTCATTCTATATTGGTGTTATTCTATTAGTTATCTTATTAGGTAAGCATCCAAGACTGAATTTTATGTGATGAACAATGCTCCTTATGGGTGGTAACCCATATCTTGAAAGAATATTTGCATATTATTCTAACAAATCCTTCACTTATGTGGGATTTCATCTATCTTTTCCACTATCCCTTCTTCCATGGATTGAATGATAAAATCAAAGCATGTTTCCTTCTTCTTCATTTTCTTAAAGGATTTTTTTTGTACCCAAGAACACTATATGACTATTATCCACTTTTTTTCCTGTCCTTCAATGGAATTAATGTGTACCTGTTTCCATCCTTCTCAATAGTGTAGGTGTTCACCCTAAAATCATGCACTACCTTTATACAACTACCATGGCCTACCGAACAAGACATGACAAACATCCATAGGCATAACATCACATAATATCTCATCCTTGTAAGAACCAATTTGAAAGTCTACCATACATTACTCATTCACAAAAATTTGATGTCCCTTTTGCAACCTTTAGAATTTATATGGATTTGGATGTTCAATCTTCCTCAATGCAAGATTTTATACCATATTTATAGACACTAAATTATTCATACTTATTGAATATTATAACATGAAACACAGAGAAAATGAAGCATATTGCAAAACTGGAAAACACAGTAAAAAAGAAGAAATTGTAGTTTTGGGAAGGGTAAATGAAGGTCTTCCACTTATCATAATCATGTGAAATTTATATAGTTTATAAATATATATAATTTCAATACACTGTCCAAATTTTAGAGAAAAATAATTTATAAATCAAAAGTTATAGGCTCTCAAAGTAGGCTACTAACCACTTTTTCCATAAACATGACTACGCATAAATTATCAATACTAGAGCTGCATTTTTCATTTTTTCACACTTCCATTTGACTTATCCTTCACCCAAAATGTTACAATAATATTTTTTTACCCTATTCTGCCCTAATACAAATATTCTAAATTTGTTACAAGAAGTGTAACAATCTATAGCTGTTACAAAACTTAAATATTCCTACAATGACACATTCTTTTATTCTGCAGTTACAAAATAGGAGATATATTTGTTTTACTTAATTTTTTCTGACTTGGAAATGCCATATGGTCAGCATCATATTCCAATATTCTTCCCATTTATGTTGATAGGGCCAAAAATCAGGTCTCTCAGCATCAAAAATTGAGTCTTTACAAATGGTTTTGTGAATATCTTTGCAATTTAGTCTTTGGTGTTACAATAGCTCAGTTTGATAATATTCTTCTCCACCACATCCCTGATGAAATGGTACTTGATGTCAAAGTTTTTTTACCAGACATGGTGGACAGTATTGTGTGCCAACTTAATGGCACTTGTGTTGTCACAAAAAATTGTAGTAGGAGTTCCTTGCTTCTCCCCAATCTATCCAAGAACTTTCCTAAGCCACAAGGCTTGTGCACTTGCTGATGTGAGTGCAATTTATTTAGCTTCTGTAGAGGACAATGCAACATTAGCTTGTTTTTTGGAACTCCAAGTAATCAATCTTGAACCAAGGGAGAAACAATTTCCACTAGTGTACTTCTGGTCATCAAGATTACTTCCCCAATCACTATCGTTGAAACCAATCAACTTCAAATTCTGAGATGAGGAGTAATGAATGCCAAAATCAATTATGCCTTGCATATACCTCAGTATTCTCTTGGATTCCTTAAAATGCAATGTAGAATAATTAGCCATGTACCTTGAACAAAGTGATACTGCATAAGAAATATTAGGCCTAGTATTGCAAAGAAACATTAAACTCCCAATAATGCTTCTATAATCAGTTTTTTTTGCATGATCAGCCCCATCATCCAAACATAAAAGCTCTCCATGTGCAATTGGAGTAGCTATAGGCTTGCAATAAATCATACCAAACTTCTTCAACATGTCCTTTGCATACTTTGTTTGACAAAGAAAAATTTCATTACTAGTTTGATGTACTTCCATGCCTAGAAAGTAACTCATCAAACCAAGATCAGTCATATCAAATTCTCTTTTCATGTCATCCTTAAAATCTTCATTCGTTGAAGGAATCCTTCCCATAAATAACAAATCATCAACATACAAGCACACAATAAAAATATAATTACCTTGTGTCTTGTAGTACAATGTAGGCTCACTCTTGCTTCTTTGAAAGCCACACCTTTGGAAGTATTCATGAATTCTTTGGTACCAAGCTCTTGGAGCTTGCTTCAACCCATACAAAGACTTATTCAATATATAGACCTGATCTTCTTTGCCATGGATCTGAAAAGCTTGAGGTTGTGTCACATACACCTCTTCATCAAGATACCCATTGAGGAAAGCACTTTTTACATCCATGTGGTGCACACTCCAGCCTTTGTGAGCATCCAAAGAGAGCACCATTATCACTGTCTCTTGCCTTGCTACAGGAGAAAAATTCTCCTCATAGTCTATGCCAAACTTTTATGTAAAGCCTTTGGAAACCAATCTAGCCTTGTATCTCTCAATAGAACCATCACTGTGTCTTTTGATCTTGTAGACCCATTTGCAACCAACAAATTTTCTATCTTTGGGTAGTTCACACAATTTCCAAGTGTCATTCTTTTTAATAGAATGTATTTCTTCATTCATTTCCTTCATCTACAACTTGTTAGAAGCAGCATGTTATTAACAAGAAGATTCAAAATCATCAACAAATTTTGAAACAAGAGCATAATTAACAATATCACCTTTGGGGTCTCCATTGTCTTCATCTCCATACAAGTGCAAATTCTCAAGCCTTTGTAAGACTTGGTTCATTTCTTGATGCTGGCCTCTTGTCAACATTCTATTGAAGTTGGTGTTAATTATTTGATATGGTGGATGATCCTTCAACAATCTCTTTCTCTTCACATTTATAGTTGGTGATGGAGGTGCATAAAAGCTTGTAGAAACTTCTTCTTGGCTTGCTCTTGGACTTGAAGATGAACTTGTGGATCCCATGTGATATGGTGATCCAAAATAATTGCTTTTGTACAAAGAATATTTAGTAGAAACATGGTTGGACTGAACACTTGCTTGGATAATTGGAACAATCTCTTCAAACACATCATCATCAACACACAATTTTTGAGACTTCCAATTTCTCCCTTCATCAAAAAATGCATCTCTAGATACAACAATTTTTCTAGAATGAGAATTAAAGAATCTATAGGCCTTAGATTACTCACTACAACCAATGAAAATCATCTTCTTACTCTTAGCATCAAGATTTTTTCTCTTCTATTCATTCACATGCACAAAAGCAACACTCCCAAAAACTCTAAAGTGTTGTACATTTGGCTTCTTTCCAAACTAACATTCATAAGGTGTACTATGCTCTAGACTCCTAGTAGGACTTCTATTAAGAATATAATTAGCAGTCCTAGTTGCTCCAACCCAATAAAATGAAACTCAAACCTTTAGTTTACATCATACATCTTGTCATATCCACCAAAGTCCTATTATTTCTTTCAACCACCCCATTTTTTTGAGGTGTGTAGGGGCTGGTCTTTTGCCTCTTGATGCCAAAATCCCTAAAAAACTCTTCAAATTCATTAGAACATAATTCACCTCCTCTATCACTCCTCAAACATTTGATGGTATGCCCACTTTCATTCTCAACAAGTACTTTAAAATATTTGAAGCAAATAAAAGCCTCATATTTATTCTTAATTAAATAAACCCAACAATATATTAAAAAATCATCAATGAAAGTGAGAAATAGGAAGCTTTACCAATACTTTGAGTTGGCATTGGTCCACAAATGTCACTATGAACCAGCTAAAGTGGATATTGGGACCTTCATGCTTCACCTTTGGGAAATATAGCCCTTGTTTGTTTACCAAGATTGCACCCCTCACAAATATCCGTGGTGTCTTCTACTTTTGGCAAACCATACACAAGTGGTGAAAGCATCCTCAAACTATGAAAATTCAAATGCCCAAATCTCAAATGCCATAGCCTCCTTTTATCTTAAATACCCACACAAGCAAGTTGCATTTTCTACTTTTGGAAAACCATTTTTTGGAATATGATGTTGACCATGTGGCATTTCCAATTCATAAAAAATAAAGTAAAACAAATATGCCCCCTATTTTGTAACTGCAGAATAAAAGAATGTGTCATTGTAGGAATATTTCAGTTTTGTAACAACTATAGACTGTTACACTTATTATAACAGATTTAGAATATTTGTATTAGGGTAGAATAGGGTAAAAACATATTATTTTAACATTTTTGGTGAAGGAGAAGTCGAATGGAAGTGTGGAAAAATAAAAAACGTAGCTCTAGTATTGATAATTTATGCGTAGTCTTGTTTCTGGAAAAAGTGGTTAGTAGCCTAATTTAAGAGATTATAACTTTTTATTTATAAATCCTTTTGCTCTAAAATTTGGAAAGTATATTTAAATTATATAGATATCTAATATATATAAATTTCACATGATTATGATAAGTGGAAGACCTTCATTTAATCTTCCTATAACTGCAATTTCTTCTTTTTTACTGTATTTTCTAGTTTTGCAATATGCTTCATTTTTATCTGTGTTTCATGTTATAATATTCATTTGGTATCAGAGTTTGGTAGATTGATTTGTTGGGTTTGAATGCTATAGGTTTTTCTTAAAATTTTAATTTAAAATTTCTTGGAGATTTCATTTCGTTGTTGCAGATTGTTGTAATGGCGAACAATTCAAACTCACTTCCACTTCCAGAGTTTGATGGATCAAACTATGAATATTGGAGCATCAAAATGAGGACTTTGTTAAAAGGAAAATAATTGAGGAGAATTATTTATGAAGGTTACACAGAACCATCAGATGATACTAAATATATGAGGGAGAAAGATAGCAAGAATTATCTTGCTTTGTACCATTTGCAATCTGCTCTTTTCGAGAGCATTTTTCCAAGGATTGCAAATTGTGTTTCTACAAAAGAGGCTTGGAAAGCCTTGAAATAAAATTATCAAGGAAATGATAAAGTGAAAGAGGTCAAGCTTCAAACCTTGAGAAGAGAATTTGAGAACCTCTGGTAGCAAGATACTGAATATGTAGGACACTATTGTGTGAGAGTAAAGGCAGTGGTAAATAAAATATCCACTCTTGGTAAAAATGTGGAGAAACCAGATGTAATTAAGAAAGTTCTTAGAACTTTGATAGATAAATGAGATAATGTTGCCCCTATGCTTGAATAATCCAATGATTTTTCCACCATGTACCTTGACCAATTAATTGGTACTCTTACATCTCATGAAGAGATAAGAAAATAAAAAGCAAGCCAGTTCTAGTGAAGGACAAGCATTTTTAATCAAAGTAAATGATGCACATGGAAGAGGAAAAGGAAGAGGAAGAAATGGAAGAGGAGGAAGAAGAGGCTCCTTTGGTAGAGGAAGAGGCAGAGATCAAAATTTTGAAGGTGATCATCAAGCCCATGCTTCAAGAGGAGGATCAAATGCAAGAGGAAGAGGTAGAGGTAGAGACATGAGAAATGTTCAATGTTATCATTGTAACAAATATGGCCATTTTGATAAGGACTATAGGCTGAAACAATACTCTAATAGATCAGAAAATTATGGAGAGGAAGACTTCTTTGAAGATGAGACATTGTTCTACTCAAATGAAGATGGAGCACTCCATGAAGAGCAAGCATTTCTCTCCTATGATAGACCACAAAGTTTCACCAATAAGATATGGATCCTTGATAGTGGGTGCACAAACCACATGACTGGAAATAAGGAGTTGTTTTCTTCTCTTGACCATTCTTATCATTCAAGTATCAAGCTTGGAGATAAGAAGATCTTGGAGGTGGTTGCAAAAGGGGACATGGAGGTTCCTACAAAAAGAGGTAAATTGAAGGTAAAAGATATTTATTATGCACCTGATTTGAAGCATTCTTTGATGAGCACTAGGTACATGTTAGAAAAAGATTACAAATTGGTTTTTGAGGATAAAATGTGCAAGATTTATGATAAGAATAGAAGTTTGATCACAAAAGTGTAGATTACTAAGAACAAATTATTTCCATTGAGGTTTTTTGAGCAAGGGGTAGAACTTGCTTGTGTGGGTATTGATGATAAAGGAGGCTATGGCATAGTTTGAGGATGCTTTCACCACTTGTGTATGGTTTTCCAAAAGTAGAATACACCAAGGAGATTTGTGAGGGGTGCACTCTTGCTAAAAAAACAAGGGGGCTATTTCCCAAAGGTGAAGCATGAAGGGCCCAATATCCACTTCAATTGGTTCATAGTGACATTTGTGGACCAATGCCCAATATCCACTTCTACTATCCACTATGACTTTGCAACACTTGCCTCCTAATTTACATATTATTTTGAATAGGATCTTTCTTTCCTCAAGTTCATGCACCTTCTTTTTAAGTTTGAAAATACCCTCTTAATCATAAGTGACTCTCCTTGTTTTGGTTCTTCCATGTACTTTCATTAAGTAATACTCTCTTTATATACTTGTACAATTTGATTATGGGATTCATTTCCTCACTTCCTAGTTTATTGTGCTTTATGGCACTTATATACTCTTTGTCCTTCTTACAACACCTATAATACTTTCCATCAAAACCATGTATTATACCTCTACTAAATACACCTCATCCTCTTGATAATTTAACTTTTTCTTAGGTACTTTTATTGAAATTATTTTGAGAATTACTAACTTCTTCTTGCATATGTTGTGCTCTACCATTATTTTATTATTATCTTCCTCTAGATAACTATCCTCTTCCTTTGGAATTGTTTTATTTCATGCAATTCAACTTTTCTTTTTCTTTGAGTGCATATTGATATGCCTCTTCAATTATCTTAATTCAAAGCATACCAATTTCATCTTGTATGGACTAATTTAGTCCATTTATGTGTCTCACAACTTTCTTCTCATTATATTCAATATGAACGATGGGAAAGACTTAGGGTTTCATGAAGGATGGAAATGATGAACTGAGAAAATGGTAGGTGAAATTGTGAATGTTCCATAATTTGCGATAGCCATTACTGATCAAAGGAAAAAATTGAAGCAATACAAACTCATAGTCGCATTCATTCTATCCAACAATCATGTTCAAAATATTGGATAGATACCTCTCATAGTCATTCTATCCAGCATTAGTCCAATACCTCTTCTTATCCTTTCTCCTCATGTTCAGAATGTTGGATAGATACCTCTCATAGACATTCTATCATATCCATAGTCGCATCCATTCAAAATTTTGAGGCTTTCATTGATCACATAGTGTTGAATGACATGTTTTTGGAGATGTGAAGGCAATTACTACAATTATTTATGGAGGACTTGGGCAATTTGGAGTTTGATATACACAAGAAGATATTGCACTATGGAGTGGATCAAACTCATACCACAGTTGATTCTTTTGAAAAATAAGCCAATGAGAATGGGTCTAGTAGAAATATAGGAATCGATAGCAGTTACGGTCTTAGTGGCACCGATAATGCCTAGGTGGAGTCCAATAGTGCAAAGTCTCTTTAGGATATTGATGTATAGGTCTAGAAGATAAGGTAAAATAGTATTGGTCTCAAGTGGTGTTGGGAAAGCCTACGTCCCCAAAGATCAATTAAGATTTGTTTCTAGAAAGGGGTTAGTTTTTTTTTTTGAATGACTTTTTTAATATTTTCATTGAACAAGGTTTCCATCACTTGATAGGTAGATTTATAGGGGTTAGACCTAACCTAGATGCAGTCAAAAATTTGGATTCTACTAAGTGGAGGTCAAATGCTCATATGGAGATTGTTTCCCTCTTTAAGGGTTTTTTAATGGTGAAGCTAAACTATTTTGCTGATTTAGAGAAATTTACGAGAGGGGCCTTGGTTATCTAGAAGGCATGGCCTTTTTCTAAGGATATGAGGACCTGATTTCATTCTAAATAATAGATATCTATCTATCCCCTATGGTGTTATGGTATTTTAATCTAGTTACTTATGGGTGTTTTGCTCTTTTGGGTTCTTTTTCAGTTTGGTCCTAGGAGACCTTTTTACTCTATGGATTGTTGCACTTCAGAATATTTTAGTTTTATGGGTTGCCTTGTATGTGATATATCAATTTTGATATTCTTAGTATATATGTAGGTTATTTATTGTAAAAGGTTTTAGAGCCTTTCAAAACCCCTTCTTCCACCCTAATAAAAAATATATCTTCAATATGAATGGCTCTTATGATGAATTTATAGAATTATTTTGTATATTATTTCACTCCCAACTATTTTTTCTTGAGGTTTTGGAGTCTTCTAAACAACCCAATATAATAATCATTAGGTAAAAATTTAGTTTTAGTTTAGATAAAAAATTATCCCAAGTTTGGATTTTATCCTTACCATTTTGTTGTCTCTCTTTTTGGATATGATCTCACCAAATTGAAACATGTCCCTTCAACCAAGTGCATGCAAATTTGACCCACTTCAAATCCTCCATATATTCATAATCCAATAACATTTCCTATTTGTTATCCAACTAATCAACTCTTTCAAATTTAAATTTCTATTAAAATTGGAAGTATCCATCTTTGGTTTACTTTGCATCCTTGAGATTATTTGAATCATTTTTTTCTTAAGTTCTTCTCCTTGCTCCTCATATAGGGTTTTTGGGTGATTAATATTCTCAACTTCACTATCACTAACCTCTTTAAGATAAATACCTCTTCTTTGGGTAGCCTCAATTGCATCTAACCTAGTGGTGGTTCCTCTTAGCATTTCAACTATATTTGCTAGTTGTAGTCCCAAACCACATAGAATTCCTCTTTCTCATTATGTCATATTCTTATAATATGTATCGAAAATATAACCCTAATACCAAATAATGCAAACAAAATAGGAGGTTTCCTCCTTTAGAAGTATACTCATAAATCAATAAAATGAGATGACATTCAAACTTGAATGATTCTAAAATTGATCAAACACAATGGTAATTGTGTTGCTTGAAAGAAACTCCACCTGGATGGTGCAATCACTAATAGAAAACTTTATAAGATATTACAATGTATTAGATAGTAGATATAAGACTATGCTCCTCTTGATACTATGAACTTCATAAGATTGTGCAACTCATTAGACTACAATTCATGATACTATGAACTTCACAAGACTATGGACCTCATGAGACTATGAACTCTATGAGACTACAATATTATATTGTACAAGATAGCAAAGTTAATAATGATAGCACTTTAATATGGTTAAGTCACTCAAGGATGTAATATGATCCCACTCAAGACAACAGTGTTTAAGATGAAATTTTTTTATGAGACATGATGATGATAATCATCACTTGTATAGCATAATCAACACTTCATGACATGGCATAGCATAAGATGACATAGCATGACAATATACTTCCAATACTTGTATGAAAATTAATTGGATAACAATATCACTTTCTTTTACATGTCATTCATATTCTCGGTTGAATGATACCCATGGCCTTGCTTGATCATCCTCAATTTGAATAGTTCTTTTCCCCCACCTAAATGACACACAATCCTATAGTTGATCAGAAAGAATATATGTAGCCTTTTCAAACTATAATATCCATCCTTTCCAAGTGAATGCCATTCTTAAACAATGACACTCACTTTTTCCAACTCAAGGAAACTAATAGAATGATAATGGTTTTCGGTTGGAGATATGTTGCACTCCAAACCTAGAATGCGAGACTACATTTGGAATCTTGCAACTTTATGTTAGCGTACTATAATGTCTATTCTAATTAGACTGTTTTTGTTTGGCTGGTATATTGTTATACCTGCATCCTATTGAGATGCGCCCAACCCGGGCTAATACAGGAATGCAGTTCCAGCTACTGTATTATTTAAACACCTGTTGAATAATACAATCTAGTTTGCTGTTTTACATGGTATCAGAGCCATTCTGATTTTTTGGGCGACGTAATTGCAGACAAAGATTTTTTTTTGCAGGCGTGATTTTTTTTCTCTCTGTCTCCTCTCCCTGCCGCGCAACTGAGCGAATCAATTAAAAAAAAAATATTTGTCGCACGCAGACGTGCAACAGTGGTCGCGCATCCACACACGACTGAGGGAGGACACAGCGCTGCAACGTCCCGCGAACGCAGCGCGTCCCCCCCTGTTGGAGGATGCAGCGCTACGACGTCCCGCGGATGCAGCGCGTCCCCCCCTGTTGGAGGACGCAGCGCTGCGACGTCCCGCGGACGCGCGCGTCCCCCCTGTTGGAGGACGCAGCGACGTCAGTCCGTCGTTGGCAGCCGCGCGCAGCGCAGTCCCCGCGCTCGTGTGAGCGACTGGACATCGGCTTCGCGTCCAGCTCCTTCACCCCCACCCCGTTGAAGGCGTCGGGCTAGCGCAGCCCCCCCGCTCCCGATGAACGTGCTGCAAGCCCCTCCCGCCGACGAATTTAAAAAAAAAAAAAAAAAAAAAAAAAAACGTAGTGGGAGCGCAGCGAGCCGCGAGGAGGAGAACGAGAGAGGAGGACGGGAAAGCACGAGCGGAGGTGGCAGAGGCTGCGCTCGGGCAGCAGATTGAGGACCCTCCTCAAATACGAGGGGGCCCTTTCTCCTCCCAGATCAGCCCACGGGCTCACTGGCAAGTGAGCTGCGTGGTGGGTTCCGGGAACCCAGCAGTCGGGGGTTCAAATCCCGCCGACTTCCCCCAAGGTATAATTTTTTTTTCAAAGGTTTTTTTAATTATTATTTTTTAGTTAAAATTTTTAATTTTAATTTATTTTTTATAGTTTTTAAAACTTTATAAATTAAAATTTAATTTTTAATTTATTTTTTCATAAGGTTTTTTTTTTTTTGAAAAAATTTGAAAAAAGCTTGCATTAAAACAAATTACAGTTACAAGAGGGAGAAAGGGCATCCCAACCAAGAGCAAAGAGACCAGAAGAACAAAGGGCGCGAAAACGCGACATGTCGCGAAAACGCGACATGTCGCGAAATCGCGACACCTAACCTAACAACCGCCGCGCCACAACAACCAGTCGCGATAACGCGACATGTCGCGAAATCGCGACATGTCGCGATATCGCGACAAAAAGCGCCGAAGCCACACCACTCAAAAAATGTCGCGAAATCGCGACAGCACAGCACCAAATCACCCAAACGCCAAAAACGTCGCGAAATCGCGACGAGAAAGCCTGAAGGCACCTGCTCCCCAAAATTGTCGCGAAATCGCGACGAGTTCTCCTTTAATCAGCAACTTTGAGAAAGTGTCGCGATATCGCGACGGCTTTTCCTTGAAGCCCCAGTTGGCCGGAAGTGTAGCGAAATCGCGACAAGAATTCCAATGGGCGCCCCATCCGCAAAAGTGTCGCGAAATCGCGACATGTTCTCCCCCATGGTGCTCTTTTCTTAAACTAGTCGCGAAATCGCGACGTTTTTCCTTCATGCAGTTTATTCTCCAGAACTGTCGCGAAATCGCTACAGGTTTGCCCCTTTGCTTCCTTTCCTTAAAAATGTCGCGAAATCGCGACAGGTTATCCTTTGGGAAGCTTTTCACAAAAAAGGTCGCGATATCGCGACGGTTTTTCCACTTAGCGTAATTTTGCTCAAAACGTCGCGAAATCGCTACAGGTATGCCCCTTTGCGTCCTTTCCTCAAAAAAGGCACGAAATCGCGACAAATTTTCCTTAGAGTAGCTTTTCACAAAAATTGTCGCGATATCGCGACGGTTTTTCCCCTTCACGCAATTTTTCTCAAAGCGTCGCGATATCGCGACACTTTTCCTCCAGCAGCAAAACCAACCAAAAAGGTCGCGACATCGCGACACCTTCTCATCAAAGACCGCGACGACGCAACAAGTCGCGAAATCGCTACAATTTTCCTCCCAAGGCCGCGGCAACAAAAAGGGTAGCGAAATCGCTACATTTATCCGGGATAGGTCGCGACGAGCAACATGTCGCGAAATCGCGACGATTTCCAAACAAGGTCGCGACGGCGCAATATGTCGCGATATCGCGACGAGAAACTAACCTTAGTCATTTTTAAGCTCATGGATGCAGGGATCGTTCCAGACCACTCCGAATCTCTTCATCTATCATAGGCATATCACTGTGCAACTGAACACCTACCTCTTTCTCAGCACCCATCTTCGCAAGGAAGTCAGCTACCGTGTTCAGATTTCTACTCACATACACAGGGATAACATCATCTAACTCCCTCCATAACTCCTTGATTTGGGATATCAACATCCGCAGTCTCCAGGCTTTTAATGAGAAATTCCGCAAGCAATCTAGAGCGCCGATCAGGACTTGAGAATCCGATTCAAGAATTATCCTCCGGTAACCCTGCTTAACAGCCCAGATAGACGCTGACTTAATGGCAAAGGCTTCGGCTTCATTGTTCGTGGCTCTGCCCAATCCCTGCAATTCCCAGTAAAGAACCGCACTCGAGTGATCCCGACAAACAACACCAATTCCTGCGTTACCCGGGTTGCCTTTTGCAGCCCCATCAGTATTGATCTTGATCCAGCCTACAGGGGGAGGTTTCCAGCATGCTCTGCCTTGCCTCTCATGTCCCTCAACCCCCTCTTCAGGATGCCCAAGAGTAGCCTGATTCTCTTCATTAACAAAAATAGCAACAGTTTCTGTGACTTTGCTCCAGATGACCTGCCAAACGCCGTCAATCGAGGAGAAAGTGTTTCTAAAGATCCGGGCGTTTCTCTCCAACCAAACTTGCCACCAAATGAAGAGAAAGCCTAACTGCCAGCCAGTTCGGAGAGCTAAGGAATTGAACCTGCCCCTTTTCCATTTTTCCCAAATATTGGTACGGTTGAAAACACCATTAGCCTGGAGTTTAAATTGAGAGAACCAGCGTTCCCAAATCTGATGAGTAAAAGGGCACTCAAAAAACAAATGATCTGCAGTTTCCTCATGTTGGAGGCATAAAGCACATTGAGAGGGGCCATTGAAACCCCTACGTCTGAGATTGTCAAAGGTGAGAAGACCATTATGCATAAGTTGCCAAGCGAAGAAATTCACTTTCGGCCAACCCTTTGAATGCCAAATCCTTCTCCAATGCTGAACCGAGAAAGAGTGTGGTGGAGGCTCAGGGAGGATCTCTTCATATCCAGCCTGAACTGAGTAGACCCCAAGGCTTCCATAGCCCCAGGCTAATTCATCTTCCTCATCCTTCCCCGTGAGGAACCTTTACGACAAGATTTTTTTGCGGGATGGGCGCCAACTCCGGAGAGACGGTAATTGGCCACTCCTCCCACCGCTTAAACTTTTTAAATTTATACCCCCCAATTGACTGGTAAGAAGATAATTATCAATATGGATCTAGCCATGGGCTTCTAAGGCGGTCATGATTGGTTGTAGCTCAGGGAACATGACAATAATGGGCGGATGTTGGTCCCAAGAGTCAGTCCAAAAACGAGCCTTGTCTCCTCTCCCCACTTTCCAAAATAATTGATCTTTGATAATCTGGGACCCAAGCTTGAGAGTCTGCCACACTAAGGATCCAGTACCTTCCAAGGGAAAGCGACCCACCTCATTGGGATGAACATGTCCCAAATATTTACTGGAAAGAATTCTGCTGAAGAGGGAGGATGGCTGAGAAATCCACCTCCAATACAGTTTTCCAGCCAAAGCTATGTTATTAAGCATAGAACTTCTCAAGCCCGACCCTCCTTTGTCCTTAGGGTCGGGTAACTTTGTCCCACCCAACCAAGGCCCATTTTTTCTTCCCTTTTGTGCCTTCCCATAAAAATATTCTAGCCATTTTGTCCAGCTCTTTCCAGATGGTATGAGGGGCAGCCGGTATTGAGAATTTATAGATCGGCAAAGCCTGTATAACCGACTTCAGGAAGGTTAATCTACCCCCGTAGATTAGATATTTATGGGCCCAATGATTCATTCTGTCTTTGATTCCTGCTAACAGATTCTTCCAGATGTCAATTTTTAACTTTTTGAAATGAAGGGGAACGCCCAGGTAAACAATTGGAAGAGAAGTCCTTGTGAAGCCCAGGATCTCAACAACACGCTCCTGTAGCCGTTGGTCAAGATTGAAAAAGACCACTTTGGACTTCCTGACATTTAGAACCTGATTTGAAGCCCTTAGGTAGAAATTCAAAGTATCTCGGATTCCTCTAGCTTCCCGAAGAGTGGCCGCACCAACCGAGGCCGGTATCGTCCACAAATTGCAAGTGAGTCGGAGTTTCCTCCCCAACCTTGATACCGGATAGCAGACCTTGTTGCCTTCTCCTCGAAAAGAGTCTGCCCAAACCTTCAACCAAGAGAAGGAAGAGATAGGGAGAACAAGGGTCTCCCTGGCGGAGACCACGTGTGGCACCGAAAGGATGCGAGGGAAGGCCCTTGATGAGAACGGAAAAAGAGGGAGAAGAAACAGAACTCATAACCCAATCAATCCATTCATGAGAAAAGCCAAAGGCAGCCATCATTTTTGACAAGAAGCACCACTCCACCCGGTCATAAGCCTTGGACATATCCGAGTTTAATGAACATTCCTTTGTTGCCCGAAGTTTGCATTGAATGGATGGCCTCCTGGGCCAAAACCACCCCATCCAAGATTTGTCTTCCCTCAACAAAGCCCCCCTGTTCGGGAGAAATGATCCTTGTGAAGAAGGGGTTTAAGCCTCTCAGCCATTATCTTAGTGATGATTTTGTAGATCACATTGCATAAAGCAATAGGCCTGAAATCAGAGATATGAGTCCCCGCTTCCCCTTTTGGAATTAAAGCAATGAAGGTGTGATTGATCGCCCTGAGCATTCTTCGATTGGATCTGGATTCCTCAGTAACAGCCAGAACATCCTCCTCCAAGGTGTCCCAGAAAGCCTAAAAAAATTCAATAGGAAAGCCATCTGGACCAGGAGATTTTCCAGTACTCATACCAAAGACCACATTTCTCAGTTCATCCCTTTCAATGGGTCTAAGCAGGGCCTGATTGTCCTCTTCAGAGATAATAGGAGGAATAACATTAAGAACTTCGTTATGAGCCTCAACATCTTGCTGCATACTTTCCTTAAAAAGTTTAGAAAAGTAATCGATAGCATGGGAATGCATGCCAGGAAGAGTATCGAAGACATTTCCATGTTCATCTTTGAGAACTTCCATATTGTTCATCTGTCTCCTAGCACAAGCTGACCGATGAAAAAATTTGGTATTTCTGTCCCCCTCTAATAACCAAGTATTTCTAGCCCTCTGTTTCCAGTATATCTCCTCTTGGTTGTCAATGTCCTCAACCGCTTTACGCAGTTCATCATCTTCAAATTTGAGTTGCTCAATAATTGATCCTTCCCTAAAAAGTTTACGAACCTCCTCCCATCTAGCCACCAAGGGGGCCCTTTGGGGCTCGGAAATCCGACTTGTTTCCTTTCCTCCATCTGTTTCAATTGAATTTTGACAAATTGAAGTCTGTTTATGAAATTTGAACATTGGTTGTCCCAAAAGGTGGACGGCCTTCTGTCCACCATTGAGTAATTTTCTGTCGAAGGTCCTCCTTTTGTAACCAAAAATTCTCAAATTTAAAAGGCCTATGGTGCTGCCCTCTCGAAGTCCCTCCCTCAAGCAAAATGGGAAAATGATCCGAAATAGGGCCCTCCAAAATCTGGAACTTAAAAGTCCATTTAACAAAAGCCTCCTCCGAGACCAAAAAGCGATCTAACTTGACCTTCCTGCTATGTGGCTCCTTTCTCTTGTTTGTCCAAGTGAAAAAAACACTAGGGCCTTGAACGTCCACTAAATTAAAGGCCTGAACTTGGGCAATCAAAAGCCGGTCCCCTGGATCCAAAACAGGGGTGCCACCTTCCTGGTCCCGAACAGATAATTTTGCATTAAAATCCCCTGCAATAATCCAGTCATAACACTCCCTGTATGCTCTCATGTTGTGAACAGCGTCCCATTGGAGCCTCTGGCCATCAAGATCTTGGGCCCCATAAAAGTTGGTGATTAGGACCTGCTCAGAATTGAAGTTATTTCTGAAGAGAGAAGTAAGTACACCCCTGCAAGCTATATGTTCTAAAGCAGTCCAGACCAGAGGGTTCCAAAGGGTAACAATTCCACCTGAAGCTCCTTGGGCAGCCACGTCCATATACCCAGCTCCCCGCCAGATTTTAGTAGCAATTTTACTCATAATATCTAAAGACATTTTGGTCTCCTGAAGAAGCAAAAAGTCTGTTTTACGGTTTTCTAAGAGTCTTTGAACAGCAGATTGATGGGTTCTACTGTTTAAACCCCTAACATTCCAAGATTGAATAATCATTGAAAACCTTGAGAGCAGTAAGAATCAATGGTCCTCACCAATCCTCCATTGATTAGCTTATCTCCTTGCGCTGTTAGTAGTTCCTTATTGGATTTTCTTCCCGCTCCTTGAGAGTTATTGTTTCTAGATCTCTTTTCCACCTAGGTAATCCCTAAAGCAGGCCTTTCTCTATTTTTATCTGCATTTCCCATGGTGACATCTTTGATAGCCGAGTTGTCTTGGGGAGTGTATAACCAATGCCCCTGGATTCTCCGATTGCGGGTTCTCGAGCTGGCACAGTCACCTGTTCTACTACAGGAGTGAAGGAAGGAGAAACAAGAGGTGGAGTGTTGACATTCTCACCATTCCCAACCACTCCCTCCATAGATTGGTCCTCCAGATCCACTAATGACTTAAAAATTTCATACCGATTGTTTGGCTTGAGCTGTACCTGCTCCTTGCCATTTTTCTTTTTGTTTCTCTTTCGTTTCACCTGTTCAAAGCCATCCTGCTGAGCATCAGGACCTGGAGAATTGCTAGAGGGTTCATTGACCGGACTGGACTTACCCTCTCTAGGGCGGTTTGACATTCCGCTCGGAGCCTCCGTTTTTGTGCTCACTACGTTTGGGCAGAACCTTGCCAAATGTCCATGCTTATGGCATACTCGGCACTTGAAAGGTAGGGCCTCATAGTCTAGCTGCTTGGATCCAGGGTACTCCTGCAAGCTCAAGTTCCACCTCGGCTGGTAGAGGCTGACTAATGTCCATCTCTACACATATTCTAGCAAAGACAGCGGTATTACCCTCTATGGTATCTTTGGAGACTCCCAAAAATCTGCCTAGGGAATTACCTATTAGTTCCAACACCTGCTCACCCCAAAACTCCATCGGGAGAGCGTACAGCCGGATCCAGACCGGGACAGCCGTGGGTTCGATGCGGGGGTCGAAACCCACTCTCCAGGGTTGGACAAATAACCCTGTTGGTCCGTGGTTTCTCTTTTATGATTCAAATGCTCTGTTTCTATCTGCTAAAGAAGAGAAACTTATGATGAAATACCCATTGCTTATAGGCCATAAAGAGTACTCACCGTGTGGCTCCCAGTTACGGCGGACCCAGGTATGCAGAAAATTCAGTGTGGGCCGGATGCCCATGAATTTGCAGATCAAGTCGTGATTAGCTCGGTAGACGATTGTATCTTCGACCAGCATTGGTTCTATTACAATCTTAGGCCTGGAAGTGGATTGCGGGAGGCATCCATTAACGCGGTGAGCATTTGGGCCATTGGCAACATTCTTGAGTATCGTTTGAAAAGCATTCCGCTGAGCTCCATCAGTGGAAGGCGAGGGATTATCCTTCAACTTCTCAGCATATGAAGTCTTTCTCCCAGCAGGAGAAACTGGAGGAGACCCCATCGGGCCCTCCCGGGACCACTAATGAACCTTCAGACGAAATCAAAATCAACCCCCCAATGCCCCAGGCAAGATCTTCGGGCCAGAATCCCTCGAGCAACACCAGACGCCGTCACAGAAATTTTCCCGCCAAATCGCCAGAGCCCGTTTTCTCTAATACCGCATGTTAGAACTCAATGATTAAATTTTTTTTCATAAGGTTTTAAAACTATATAAATTAAAATTATTTATTTTAACTTTAAATATATAATAATTATTAAAAATGCTTTGTTAAAGAGATTTTTTTTTAAGGGGGGATATTTTTTTCAAAAAATCAAAGGGGGAATGTGAGTAATTTTTCTGAAAAAGCAATTTGGCGAATTGTAAAAGGTGCATTTTCGATCGTGTCCGACACCTTGTGGGTTATTCTTGTGGGCATTTTTTTATGTATGTTGCATATTTCATTTTTGCACTATAACATTAAAAATTAAAAATCAAATCACTCCCTAAGTCCCCGAAATAATTAAAACCCATCTGTGCAATTTATTTGCACCGTAGCATTCGGTATTTGTGATACCTTTGGCCAGCACTTACAGGTAAAGTTGTCGTGATTGGGCTACTGTATCCGCCGCCTAATATAGATGCTACAATGACGTCTGAGCTTGTTCTCTATAAATCGTCGGGGAGGAATAAGTTCGCCATTTTTTGCATTTTTTACTCCATCCACTACCCTTTATCGCACTTGTGTTTAGGCGTAAATCCTGACGAAGTATTCTTCATAGTGTTTAGGGGAAGTTACACCCCACGCATGAGAAGAATCTTCTATGGTAGGTGCCATCAACAAGGCGATTCCCTTTCAGTACCGCTTATGTTCCATGTATCGTATGATCTCTAAAACTCACCTATAGTCTCCCTCACGTAAGGGCGGGTGATTTTTGTTGATCTTTCTAAATACCTATAGTTTCCCTCACGTAAGGGCGGGTATTTTGTACGGTATAATGGCCTAGCAAAAGGTATATCGAAAGGGGGACCAATTGGTGATATAAGGAACCTTCACTATGGCCGCTGTTGCAAAGTTGATGACTGATCCGCATCAGTTATTGAAAGGTCCAAATTATACACCATGGAAACATAAGATGAAGGCAATTCTCCAAATGGAATATTTGTGGGATATTGTTACTGGAGTAACAACTAGGCCTTCACCAGCATCAGGATCCACAAGTCCTTCCGCAGATCAGATAGCTTTTGACAAGAAAGACAGTCGAGCAAAGGTGCTCATTTTGTTTGCTATTTCAGATGAAGTGCAACCTCATATAGCTGACAAAGCAAGTGGTAAAGAGGCATGGGATGCCCTTAGAACCATCTATGAGGGAAAGAATGATTCCACCATTCTTCATCTTCAACAACAACTTCATAACCTGAGTTTGAGACAGGGTGAAACAGTTGAACTCTTTCTGTGCAGAGTGTCTGAGTTGAAAGAGAAATTGAATTCTTTGGGAGATACTGTGGATGAAAAGCTTCTCATTTCACTTGTGATGAGAGCTTTGCCTTCTTCATTTGATATGTTGATCACCTCCATCCAGGTGTCTCAACGACAAATTACCTACATCGAGTTGGTCAATCTGCTTCAACAACAGGAGGCACGCCAACTTCACAAGGATGATTCTTCCAATACAGCCCTATACACCAACAGACAGGGTTCTAGGAAGAAAGGTAATGGGCAAAAAGGAGGCAACTTTCAGAAAGGAGGAAATTCTCAACAAGATACGAAAGGAAAAGGCAAACAACCTCAATAGAAGAAGAGGTGGTGCAAGATCTGTGAGAAAGACAACCATGACACCAACAGGTGTTGGCATAAGAACAAGCAGAAAGGCCAAAAAAAACCACAAAATAAAAACAAGCAACCCCAGGTGAATGTTGCTATTGAAGAATCTGACTCAGATTTTGAATGGGCACACAAGGTGCTCATGACTACCACAGATTCCACACAGAGGGATCCTATTTGGTATGTCGATTCTAGAGCTAGCAAACATATGACTGGTGACAGATCGTGGTTTGAATCATTTGTGGCCAAAGAGGGCAAACCTGTCACCATTGCTGATGATAAAACCTACAGGGTTTAGGGAGAGGGTACAGTTTTAGTCACTCTTCCTGATGGCAAGTGTCAGATTGACAAAGTCCTCTATGTTTCGGGATTGGCTAACAATTTGTTGTCAGTCACACAAATCCTGGATAGAAATATGGTTGTCAACTTTCATGTTGAGAATGGCAAGAAGTGTTGTACTATTACCAGGAAGGGTAAGCAGATTGCAACAACTTCATATAAGCACGGCTTATTTGCCCTAGATGCTATCTCTACTCCACATGTTGCCATGATTGTCTCTACCAAGGAGGCAACTTCCCTATGGCACAAGAGATATGGGCATCTTAGTTCTGGCTACTTACTTGAGCTCAGCAAGTATGAGATGGTAAAGGGTCTTCCTTCCCTTTCAGCCACATTGCCAGTGTGCTCTGACTGCTTGGCAGGAAAGCAACATAGAGTACCATTTGAGAAGAGCTCAACAAGAGCACGAAAACCTCTGGAGTTAATTCACACCGATCTGTGCGGTCCTTTCACACCCAACAGTTGTGGAGGGAAGAGGTACTTTCAGTTATTCGTAGATGACTACTCACGAAAGATGTGGGTTTTCTTTCTCCAACTAAAATCGAAGCTTTCGCATTCTTCCAATCAGTTCAAGAAATCCATTGAGAAGGAGTCAGGAGCTTCTATTAAAACCCTCCGCTCAGATCGAGGGGGGGAGTTTACCTCTAATGAATTTTTTGCATTCTTAGATAAGCATGGAATCAAGAGACAATTAACAACTGCCTATACTCCTCAGCAAAATGGAGTTGCTGAGAGAAGGAACCGTTCTATCATGGAAATGGTTCGTTGTATGCTCACAGGAGCTACTCTTGGGCAACAATATTGGGCAGAAGCTGTCACCACTGCAGTATATCTGTTGAATAGGGCACCCACAAAGGCCCTAAAAGGAATGACTCCACAAGAAGCATGGAGTGGTCGAAAACCCTCCATATCTCATCTACGTATTTTTGGATGTCACGCTTTCATGCACATACCGAAAGAGAAAAGGAAGAAGCTAGATGAGAAAACACTGAGATGTATTTTTCTTGGTTATGATGAGCACTCTAAAGGATATCATTTGATAGATCCTTTGACCAAGAAAATTCATATCAGCAGAGATGTTGTCTTTGATGAAGCTTTCACATCACAGAGCACATCTAAAGTACACCAAGATCTTGTGGAATCTAAGGAAGAGAAGATTCCTTCATCAACACAGACAGGAGGTCCTTCTACATCTTCTTCAACACCACCGAAGAAGAATCCAAAATGGTGTACAAATACAATCAGAGACGCAAATTTATCCACTCCTCCCAATTTGAACTTGGATAGACCTCGTACACGCAATATGGCTCAAAAGGAAAAAGAAGCCAAAGAAACTGGTGAGGTTGATGATCTTTGTCAATCTTTTGAGGAACTTTCTGTAACTCCAAGTACAGAAGTAGAGGATATGGATATTGATGATGACAGGGCATTCATGTCTACCATAGATGATCTTGAACTTGCATCAGTGCAAGATGCTCTTAGTGAGCCTCGGTGGAAGGCCGCTATGGATACGGAGTATGAGTCTTTGATGAAAAATAAAACTTGGAAGCTTGTTGATCTTCCGCATGGAAAGAAACCCATTGGCTGCAAATGGGTATATAAAGTCAAGTACAAGGCAGATGGAACAATTGATAAGCATAAGGCCCATCTTGTTGCAAAGGGCTATGCTCAAAAGGAAGGCATTGACTATGAGGAAACTTTTGCACCTACTGCTCGGATGACCACAATTCGGGTTATGTGTGCTATGGCAGCACAATATGGGTGGAAAGTTCACCAGATGGATGTCAAAAGTGCCTTTCTAAATGGTGATCTCCAAGAAGAAGTCTACATGAATCAACCAGAAGGATTTGAAGTGGAAGGCCAAGAGCAGAAGGTTTGCAAATTGGTCAAATCCTTATATGGTCCGAAACAAGCTCCTCGAGCTTGGTATATAAAAATGGACAATCACCTTATGCAGCATGGATTTAAGAGATGTCCGTCAGATGCAAACCTCTATTTCAAGAAACAGGGTTCTGAGATAGTGTTGCTTGTACTCTATGTGGATGATCTGCTCATTACAGGGAGTTCAGAAACTATGATCTCTACTGTCAAAAGAAACTTGTGTAAATATTTTGATATGACAGATCTCGGACTTCTCCATTACTGTCTTGGTCTGGAATTCAGCCAGAAGGAGCACTCCATCAAAGTGTCTTAAAAAAAATATGCCAAGACATTGCTGGAAAAATATCGCATGACTGATTGCAAGCCAATGGCAACTCCGATGGAGAATGGACTTCAGTTATCACGATATGATGATTCACCTCAGGTAGATGGTACTCTCTATCGACAGTTGATTGGGAGTCTCATATATCTGACCAATACTAGGCCAGATCTCGTATTTGTTGTCAACTATCTTTCGAGGTTCATGCAGGAGCCTAAGACCACTCATTGGAAAGCAACAAAACGTGTTCTTCACTATGTCCGTGGTACTATGGAATATGGCCTAGAATACAAGAGGAACAACAAATTCTTCTTGCAAGGATACACGGACTCCGACTATGCCGGATCATTTGATGATCGCAAGTCAACTTCTGGATACATTTTTCATCTGGGATCCGGTCCTGTCTCTTGGCACAACAAGAAGCAACAGGTGGTTGCTATTTCATCAATAGAGGCAGAGTATCGCGCCGCACGTGAAGCTGTGTGCGAAGTGATATGGTTACGTCGCATTCTGACAAGTATGGGCCATCCATCAAAATCTCCAATACACTTGTTTTGCGACAATTAGGGTGTTCTGAACCTCGTCAAGAATCCAATCCATCATGAAAGAACAAAGCACATTGACACACAATGTCATTTCATTCGAGATGAAGTTCCAAAGCACCGAATTTAGCTTCAACACATTCCCACCGATGCTCAAGTTGCAGACATTTTCACTAAGGCACTTGGACGTGTCAAATTTGAATTGTTTCGCAGCTCTCTTTGTATTGCAAAATGATGTAAGGGGATGTTAGTATAGCTATTAGTTATTACATTACCCAAATAATGTAATAAAGGGGGATGTTAGCATACTATAATGTCTATTCTAATTAGACTATTTTGTTTGGCTGGTATATTGTTATACCTGCATCCTGTTGAGATGCGCCCAACCCGGGCTAATCCAGGAATGCAGTTCCAGCTACTGTATTATTTAAACACCTGCTGAATAATACAATCTAGTTCGCTGTTTTACACTTTAGTTATAACCTGCACATATAAAAAAATTATAATACTCTAACCAGATAATACAACTTATCCTTCATTTGTATACATATAATGGATCATGGCATATGATGTGATTTATTATTTACAATCCTATATGACTATTACAAAAAATCAAATTTTATCATGGGACATAACCCTGATCTAGCCATATCTCTCTACCTGCATGTCTCTCCTAGACCCCTATTTAGGGCCATCTCAAACATTCCTTCCAACCTCTCTTCTTGTCTATTTTTTCATGCACATCTCATTACCTTCATTCTCACTCTACTAAATATTCCTCTTCCTCTTCTCCTATTGGTTTTTTTCTTCTTGCATTCCTCATCTACTCTTTATCTTCTTCTACTCTTCTCTTTCCTCTTGTAAGAAGGGTTTTTATATATAACTTTGATAGTTACAAATAGTTATAACTTATTTTTTAGTAACCACTTCCATGCATGGATGCTCCCACATTATATTATGACCCAAGCATACTTTGGAAGACGACCTATAGTGATAAGTACCTATAAAATAATGCTTATGTGAAATATTTTGACGATGTACAAGATTCCAAAGTTATAATTCAATGGTGATTTCCCAAGTGTGATGACCTTATGGTTGTTCTAGTGGTTGGCCCAAAGGTAATGATGGTCAAGTGACAACCTAGAGAGGTGACCTAGAGGTAATGATGATTCAAGGTTGACTTAGAGGTAGATACCCAAAGGTGATGATGAGGTATTGATGATCCTAAGGAGAAGATACCTAGTTATTGATTCAAAGGTAGTCATTAATAGTTCATGAAAGGTAGACCTAGTGGAGGTTATGTATATTTAGTTGAGCTAGTATCAGAGGAGCTAGGTCTAGCAAAGTGAAAGCCAACCAATAAATGGAAATGATAAAACTAGAGTTAGATCTAAGTAATGATATTTATACCAAATAATGTAATATGGAGGGTGTTAGAGAATATTATATTATTTGGCATCTTGTAATTATTTGATATTTTATAATCATTTGATATTTGTAATTATTGGGAGATAAATTAATATTTCTCCCATAAGAGAAAATTAGAGAGACATATCTAACGTGAGATTATGAGTATAATAAAAATACAAGTGAAGGTGAAATTCCAAAAGCTACAAAATATTCAAGACTTTCCCAAATGTAAAGAGACTCCATATGTATAAATACCTACATACAACAAATTTGGTCTTGTGGATTTGTATGATAGTGTGAGAATATTGTGAAATAAAATATTGTTGTATTTTGAAAAGTATTATGTGTCTTTGCACTCTATTATGCCCTTGTTTTGTTTGAAATATCATCATGTTTAGCTCCCTCATATTCTAACAAGAGGTTGCTCCTTTATACTTTATAAAATTAATATATTAATGGTTAACTAATAAAGGATAAAACAAGTAGTGGGAAGCAAAAATATACACTAAATCTAGAATTGGTATGAAACTAGTTTAAATAAGGTGATGTTAAGATGATTCTTTGCTATACATGTATCATATTACATTAGTTGTATATATAATGTTAACATGCCTAATGAATCTAAGAACTATAAGCAACATCATTGGATATCATTTCTAGTAATGTTTAAGGAAAAATAGTTACAACTAATCACTCCAATGTAGGAATTAAATTCTAATCATATTTAGTGTCAAAGGGTTTGAACAATATTTTATCACTTGTAAAGGAGAAGCAAGAGTTAAATGTCCTAAATTAATTTTCCACCAATCAAAAAGTAAACTCAAAATGATTCCCCTATAACTTCTATGTATAAATACATTATTTTCTCAACCTTCAAGGTAGTTTCTAACCAACAACAAATCCTTGTTGATTAATTTGGAGACATAATTAGGTCAACAAGGTTTACTATAAGTTCAAGAGCATGTTACAGTTTAAAAACAATAAGTGTCATTTAGTTTTAAAGCTTGTTGAAGCAGTCCTATCTCCATTTAATGGTTCTTAAATCAACAAAATGGTCATTTGTGAAAATAGAGGTAAATAGAACAAAACAAGTATCTTGAGATTAGCATTGTCCTAAATAGATCAATAGAAGCATCTCAAAAGTAAGGGAAATAAGCAATGCATGAACTCACTCTATAATGAAATAAACATTTTTAATCTCATTTTTGTGGGTGTTTTTTTTTTCATTTATCTTTTTAAAGGTGTATTTGATGTTTTCCAAACACAAAAAGATATCAAATGTACACAATAAATGCAAGAATTATACATGGTAAATAGACAAATAATTTCAACTCAATTGATAATATTAATAAAATTAAATAAAAAAAATTCATAATAAATAATTTTTTAGGTCTAAGAATATTGCATCTCCATTCATAATGAAACTTTACAAATATAATATTGGGTAAAGAGACTAATAAGTTCAACTCAATTGATAATATTGAGAAAACAAATGTTACAAAACCATTTAATAAAATCAAATTAAATTTTTTTAGGTAATAAAGAATTTTTTTGTCTTGAAAAAATTTATATTCATTTATGATGAATATTTACAAATATTACATCCAAAACAGGGTTTGCATTGGAGGAAAAAGGATGGAGAGTGGGAATGCAGACGAGCGAGTGGCAGATGGAAAGCGACCAAGAGGATGCTGTAGAAAGGAGGCAGGATGGTCAGGAGAGGGTGGGACAAGCCATGGTAGTGATGACGAGGCAAGGCCCAATGTTGCAGGGGCCTAGGAAAATGGGTCGGACAGGAGCAAAAAAGACCCTCCTGACAAGGAGGGTCCAAGAGGTGGGGTAAACCTAAACCAAAAAGGATCCTACACCTAGGTACTAAGTCCAGGATCCCCAACAAAGCAACCCACCCAAGAACTGCTTCCTTGTGGAGCAAATTTTGTCATCCCTGAAGACCTAATGGATAACTACCTGGAGCTTGAGCATTTCACTCTGATTGGCAAGTTTGTAGGAAGGCGACCAAAAATGGAGACCATTTAAAAATGGGATTTTTCCAAGTGGAAGACCAATGACAACATGGAAATTGTTACCCTCTCTCGAGGGTTTTTCGCCATCAGGCTCAACACTCAGGACTGCTGCAACATCTTGGTTGGGGGACCATGGTTCCTAGGGCATAAGAGCCTTTTTCTCCGAAAGTGGGGAGAGGATTTCAACCCTGAAACCCAAAACATAAATGTAGCTCCTCTGTGGGTTAGGTTGCCAAACCTCCCTTTCCAATGCTGGCATGAGAATGTCATCAGAGGGATATCCCGATCCATAGGTGAGCTTGTTGCTATTGATTCTTCCACCAAGGTTTGATCCAGGATGGTCCATGCCCATTTTTGTATCTCTGCTAGCCTGGAAACTGAGTTACCTACTTTCATAAACTTATATAGAGGATCATGCATCATCAAGAGGTAGCCCATCAAGTGCAAAACTAAGCCAGTCACTTGTACTCACTATCGTACTCAAGGTCACCTCCTAAATCAGTGCCCTATCTTGAGGACCCAGAATCAAAATGTGATAAGTATGAACAAGGGCATGCAGAGGAACCAGGGTATTCCCCCTCTCAACAAGGAGTCGGTGCTAGGCTCGAAACACATCATGCGTAATCCCGCCCACCAAGCACCTCAGGAGGAAGGTCAAAGTGATGTTCTAAATCAAGGCAAGCAAAATTGTGAGTGAGGAGAAGCCTCCCCATCAGCCCAAAAGGAGCAGGAGGTGCTCTTAAAATCCTCGTTTCACACCAATCCTAGCATAGAGGATCCAGTTACCCAGGCACATAATCTTCTCAAAATTGTTGTTCCAAATTATTTTATGGATAAGTACCTAGCGGGCAATAGGAAATCCCAAAACCACTCGAATAAGAATGAGGCACCCCTTTCACTTTTCTTTGAAAAAGAAGGCCATCCATATCTAGGAGAATCAACCCCAAAAACACCAGGAGCAAGAAACAGGCCATTGACTATGGCAGCGAAAGGAAAATGGGGAGACCCTCTGACAATGAGAAGAGAAACAAGGAAATGATGGAGGACATCGCAAATGGAACCTAGTTGAAGCTTTTCTCCAACAATTTCGACAACTATAATGACAAGAAAGGAACCAAACCCCCCTTCCAGCTGGTGAAGGGAGGCATGAAAAACCCTAAACCCTTGAAATGAATGTCCTCTCATGGAATGTGAGGGGCCTCAACGGGAAAGTGTTGTGACTATTTCACAACTAGCCCCAAAGCTTGGGGACCCACATTTTTTTGATAAATTTTTGGTGTGGTTTTTTTTGTCTATTAATGTGTTTGTAATTCAAACATTAACTTTTGGGTTAATTCATGTTTAAAAAAATAAATAAACTAAAAAAAAAAAGGAATAAAAAAAATAATAATAATAAATAAATTAATAGAACAAAAGAAAGAAAAAAGAAAAAGGGAATATATATATATATATATATATATATATATATATATATATATATATATATATATAAACAAATGAACATAAAATAAAAAAAAAAAACAAAAAAATAATAATAAAAATAAAATAGGATTATTTTTAGCTTTTTTGTTTTTTGTTAGTTTTTAATTTTTTCATGTTGGTTTAAGTAAAGTTTAGTTTTTGTTTTTTTTGCAAGGTATTGCATATGGAAGAAAGGAAGAAGGAAACGAAAAGCCATGGAGGAGAAACGAAAAGTCATGGAGGAGAAAATGAAAAGCCATGGAGGAAAATCTTTAAAATACCCATTGAAATGCATGCACAAGAGGAACTTTTGGCATGGCCAAATGCGGCAAAATTTGATGTGTAAAAGAGGAATATAATTTGAATGGGAAAGCTTCTTTTCAGAAATTTCAGGCCTTGTTAGCAAGAAAGAATGAGAAATTTTCTGCATGCTCTATTTTAATTGTTTTATCTTTCCCCTTCCAAATTTCAGATTTGTATGTGAAATTTACGCCATGGGATGGGTTATTTCATGTGAATGTTTGCAATTTGGAAATTATTTTAAACCCTAGAAGTCAAGCACTTAGTTTACTTTGATTGTGTGTAGTACAGATCAAATAGGCTAGGTTGCATGTATGAAACTCTCACGTATTCGGTTTTGCAGGACGGGGTGCTATCAAACTGAAGGAGCTTTTGCATTGCTGCATTTCCAGCAATTATTTGATGCAAAATTTTAATTTTCTGTTCTCAAAAATTTTAATTTTCAGAATTTTTTTCCTATTTTCGGGCATTAAAATAAACATTAAAAAAATTTCAAAATCCAAAAATAATTTCACCATTGCGTAGATTATAATTCAGAATTCCATTACGCACTTTGAAATTTCATTTTCGGAGTTGTTTAGTATTTTTTAAAATTCACCGAAGTTGTTGTTTTGTCACAGATTTCAAAAATCCGAAAATAGAAATTTTCCATTTTAAGGTCAAATTTCATTTTTCCAGTTTTGTTTTGCATTCATGAGCCTATGATGACATTCCCTTCATGGAAATTCCAATTTCATTGAAGGAGTGATGTTTTATGGCATTTACATAAATTTCCATTTTTGGCCTAAAATTACCCTTTCTTCATAAAAACTCCAATTTTACGAAAGAGGGGTAATTTGAGCATCAAACTGAAGGAGCTTTTGCATTGCTGCATTTCCAGAAATTATTTTGATGCAAAATTTCAATTTTCTGTTTTCTGAAATTTTTATTTCAGAATTTTTTCCTATTTTTAGGCATTAAAATAAACATTTAAAAATTTTCAAAATCCAAAAATAATTTCACCATTGCGTAGATTATAATTCAGATTTCCATTACGCACTTTGAAATTTCATTTTCGGAGTTGTTTAGTATTTTTTAAAATTCACCGAAGTTGCTGCTTTGTAACAGATTTTAAAAATCCGAAAATAGAAATTTTCCATTTCAAGGTCAAATTTCATTTTTCCAGTTTTGTTTTGCATTCATGAGCCTATGATGACATTCCCTTCATGGAAATTCCAATTTCATTGAAGGAGTTATGTTTTACGACATTTTCGCAAATTTCCATTTCGGGCCTAAAATTATCCTTTCTTCATAAAAATTCCAATTTTACGAAAGGGGGATAATTTGAGTATTATATTGAAGGTCTTTGCCTTAAAGCACTTAATTGTTCATCTTGATGAAAATTTGATTTCATTTAAGAGGGATAAGTTAAAGTGACATTTTGAAGATTCTATTCATCATTGAGGATTTAATGCAAGATAAAATCCATTTTAAAACCATCAAGATAAAAGGAATTAAAGCACTACATCGTGGTCATATGAGGGCCAACTCACATTTGATTTATTTTGGTTCAATGAACAATCACTAAAGTTTCATGGTAAAATAAACCAACATTGCCCCTTGTTTACAATTACTTGCAATCACTAAGGTGTTCCAAGCATTTAAATTGAATATCTTTATTTGAGATTACTAATGCACATATGCAAATGCTAATATAACGGAGACCTTGGAGAAGTTGTTTGTTTAACTTCTTTGCAAGAGGGGATTTGGAATCCAAATCCTAAGGGAGAGTGTACTTTCACAATTGGGTGAAAATACCACTCAACATTTTGGCGCTAGAAGGAGGGCTTGAATTGGTTTATTTTAGTATGATTTAAATGCTATAGGGATTTAAATTTTGAATATTTCATGCCCTATTGATTATTATCTGTAGCCCTCTTTTAATATTACAAATTGGTACTGTTAAAAGGAGGACATGAATTGCTATGCATTGTTCTAACGCTTTGATTGTTCATACAGGAATAATGGGATTTGATTTGATGTTAAAAAAATAAAAAATAAAAAATAAAAATTTTTGGGTATTAAAGTTATATTCTTTAAGATTCACTAATGGCTATGTTTTCACCATGGATGACAGGTAGCCCATTGAACACACCAGGAGTTCAACATTATTTGCCCGTCGGTTGGGAGAGTTGTCTTCCTCGATTTTGGTCTAATGGGACAATTACTGCAGGAGAACACATTCGAGCATTCAAATTTGTTGTGAATCACTTAACAATTTGGCATGATGATGTTGTTTGTAAAATGTTCCCTTACACCTTGGACAAAGTGGCATTTGATTGGTTTACAAGTCTACCTTTAGGGTCTATCACTTCTTGGGCTCAACTAGAGGCAACATTTCTTAATCAATTCAACAAAAAGCAAGTTGACCCAATCCGCATATATGAGCAATTTTTCACCATCAGAAAAGGACCAAGTGAAAATGTGAAGTCATTTTCTGAAAGGTTCTTTGGATTATATGCTCAATTAGTGACATGTTATGTTTTGCAAGAAGAAGTGGCTCTCCAAATATATGTCAATGCTCTTGACCCACTCATTTCCACATATTTGCGAGGGATGCCGGGATGCCCTTAATCACTTCTTTGTCTCAAGCCTATGCTCAAGCAATGGCAATTGAGCAACAATTGAGTTGTCAAAATTATGGTGTGGGTTTTGGATCATGTAATCTTCAATCATTTAATACTTCCTTTACCCACCCAATGATTTATCCACCTCAACCAAATTCGAATGTGAATCAATTTCAGAATCAACAATCATTCCCAAGCTTCAATCAATTTCAAAATCCTCAACTTACTATGCAAGATCAACCATCTTTCTTAAGTATGAATCAACTTCAAAGTACTCATCTTGATTCAAAAGATGGTTCTAAAATCGATTTTAATGATTTTCATAAGAAGATGATTTTAAGCAAGGGAGGAGTGCTAGATCCAACTAGTATTGAAACATGTGACAAATTGGAAACCCTTGACTCACCAAAAGATGAATTCTATGAGGATGAATTTGTTTCGGATGACATTGTTGAAAATGATGGCCAAGAAAATTCACACCTTCCAAATTGTGATAAAATTGAATCATGGGTTACAAATTTGGATTATGATAGCCTTATCAATTTGAATACAAGCAATAACCCAATTTTGGAAGTAATTGAACCATCTAAGGAAGGTGAAGATAAATTTGATGAGAAACATGTTGATGAATTAAAAGATGAAGAAGAAATAGTTGAGCATCACAATTTAATTTTGAAAGATGATCATTATGATTCTTGGGAAGAGTATGCTCACTCCAAAATTGCTAATGAAATTTGTATGCCTATTGATATGCAGGATGATACAATTGCCCTTTCACATGAGGATATTACAAGTCTTGTGCAATCTGAAAATGTTTTGGAAGAAGGATTGGAATCTCATCAAAGGTTTGAGAAGGATAATGATGTTACTACCATGGATCAAGAAGGAGAATCAATTGTTTTTGTTCCCCTTGAGGGGCAAGAAATAGAAAATCTTGATCCACCTATTGTTTCTACAATGTCCATGCCATCTCAAAATCATGAAATTACAAAACCTAAGTGGTGTGGGTTTGATAATGTTGATGATCCTAATGAAAATATGAATTTTGAGGCAACTCAAGCCATTGATCATGGAAAGGTGTCACGTGACACATATCTTGAAAAATTAGGCTCTTGTTTTGAAAAGGATGGATGCATGTTTGATTGGGTGCCTAACTTTGGTGTTTTTGAACAGGTGTTGGATGATGAAGAAGACAATGAGGAAGAAGAAAAAGCTACTAACACTCATCAAGTTGTGGTAAATTCTAACCATGATGGGTTGAGTAGGGATGACAAGGTGAAATCTTTACCTTTGGTAGTAGCTACCAAAATTTCAAATGATGGATTACATGATGTCCCTTTGGATGCTAATGTCATTAATGATGAAATGTCAAATCTTGGTGATGTTTGTCAAGTCTTGATTGATTTTGGATGGCTTTAAAATCTTGAAGAATTTGAATGCAAGACTTTTAGAAATAGGCTCTTGTTTGCAATATCTCACATTTGAAAAGGAAAGCCTACTTCTAAATTATGAATGGAATGATGAAATTTGCACTTTAAAGAATAGGCATGATAAAATTGAAAATCAATCATTGTCTGATCAATTTAAAATTTTGAATCTCACCTATATGAATACTAATGAAACTAAATTTAATTGGTGGGGTGAGAGAGGGAAGTTGAAATTTGTTGCATTGCTTGGTATGATCTTATTGTCGTTGGGGGATTCCTACAACATTTGGCGTGTGTATGGTGACATATGTCTTTTGAAATGCTCTAATCATGTTTGGGATCCAGGAAAGTAATAGTCCAAGCTTGGCATCATCTTGTACTATATTGTATATAAATTTTAGTTTTGGTTTTGGTTTGTGTTTTCAAGTTCGTTTTTTGAAGTTGCTATTTGGATTTGGATTTAAGTTGTGTGTTGACCCTTTGGATTTTTTTGGTTTGTTTAAAAATATATATATATATATATATATATATATATATATATATATATATATGTGTTGTGTGTGTGTGTGTGTGTGTGTGTTTTTTGAGATGTCAACTTATGCCTAAGATCAGGAGAATATGAAACATTGGAATTGTGTTGTAAAAGCTCCACATGTAATACAAACAGTTAATTTATATCATTTGAAACTTGTGATGCATGAAAGAGTCAGTTTTGCATGACAAATCATTTCATTTGCAATTCAAGAAGTAATACATTCATTTTCCATCTCACTTTTCATACATTTCATCTTAGTGGCATATGCATCTTAGGTGCAAATTATTTAAGTATGTCAAATCCTCTTAGGGTTATGTTATAACATAAATGTAAGTAAATCCTAAGGTTGGAAACTGAGCCTTGAAATATCTAGAACCAAGCACGTTTCATACATTAAAAAGGATCTTGAGCAAAATGATCAAAACCTAACTTGGAGGAAAAGGTTGGGCGAAAGAAGTTTTTGTCTATCCTATTATGCAACATGATCCTTAAAACAGTGGTTGTCACCACTTCCATAGAGCTTAAAGCCTAAAATCAAAGTAGTAAGGATAGGATTAAATCCTCATCAAACTTAGGTTGAGGATCCAATTCCCCAAAGCTTTGATTTGACCCACATGGAGTAGTAAGGATAGGGTATAAATTCTCATCTCGCTTAGGTTGAGAATCTGATTCCCCAAAGCTCTTATGTCTCATTTCATAGTAAATTTTGGATTGTAAGGATCGTACTACTTGTCCTCTGCAAAGGATGGGTAGTCATCCCCAAGGTCTAAACGTCAAAATTAATATTTTCCATTTACATCTAAAGTTTGGATTGTAAGGATAGTACTACATGTCCCTAGCCAGGATGGGTAGTCATCCCCAAGATCCAAGAAGTAAAAATAAGTAACTTTTTCCCATCTCATCTTTATATTGGATTGTAAGGATCGTACTACTTGTCCTCTGCAAAGGATGGGTAGTCATCCCCAAGGTCCAAAGAAATGAAGATAAGTTTTGGATTGTGGGGTTAGATATGCCCATGCACGGCAACATGTCTTGTCTAAAAAACAAGACCACTGATTGCCCAGAGGGTTAGACTAGCATGACCATTTCTTCCATAATTGGTTTAATTATTTTGCTCAAAGTGAGGTAAAGAATTCTAAATCAGAATAGTAAGGATAGGGTTAAACTCTCATCTCGGTTGGTTGGGAGTCTGATTCCCCAAAGTTCTGATTTCACATCCACTCGCACATGGGTTCAAGATAGTAGGGACTCACAACCAACTTTGGGATATAATGAACCATTCACTAGTGGATCCTAAGAGGGTTTGGCAGTCTTGAATGTTTGTACATAATACTAGAAGAGTGACTATGCATTTTATAAAAGCAAAATCTCATGGCATATTCATTAGGGTACACAAATCATTCACAATCTCGCATATGCATTCATGCAAAACTGACAATGGAATGTTGATCAATTTCAAACGATGAGGAAAGAAATTCATTGCACACACTGAGCTAATGCTTAGCGATTCTGATGTTTCATGTATTTTTGATCTATTGGCATTCTTTGGATATTGGTTGATGCTTGTGTTAAATTTTTGAAGTGTGTTTTCAGGTGTTCTTTTTGGGTTCTCATCGAAATGCTCAGGAGCATTTCCCAGCAGAGTCGCCATTTGTTGTGACTATTTCACAACTAGCCCCAAAGCTTGGGGACCCACATTTTTTTGATAAATTTTTGGTGTGGTTTTTTTTGTCTATTAATGTGTTTGTAATTCAAACATTAACTTTTGGGTTAATTCATGTTTAAAAAAATAAATAAACTAAAAAAAAAAAAGGAATAAAAAAAAATAATAATAATAAATAAATTAATAGAACAAAAGAAAGAAAAAAGAAAAAAGGAATATATATATATATATATATATATATATATATATATATATATATATATATATATATATATATATATAAACAAATGAACATAAAATAAAAACAAAAAAATAATAATAAAAATAAAATAGGATTATTTTTAGCTTTTTTGTTTTTTGTTAGTTTTTAATTTTTTCATGTTGGTTTAAGTAAAGTTTAGTTTTTTGTTTTTTTTTGCAAGGTATTGCATATGGAAGAAAGGAAGAAGGAAACGAAAAGCCATGGAGGAGAAACGAAAAGTCATGGAGGAGAAAATGAAAAGCCATGGAGGAAAATCTTTAAAATACCCATTGAAATGCATGCACAAGAGGAACTTTTGGCATGGCCAAATGCGGAAAAATTTGATGTGTAAAAGAGGAATATAATTTGAATGGGAAAGCTTCTTTTCAGAAATTTCAGGCCTTGTTAGCAAGAAAGAATGAGAAATTTTCTGCATGCTCTATTTTAATTGTTTTATCTTTCCCCTTCCAAATTTCAGATTTGTATGTGAAATTTACGCCATGGGATGGGTTATTTCATGTGAATGTTTGCAATTTGGAAATTATTTTAAACCCTAGAAGTCAAGCACTTAGTTTACTTTGATTGTGTGTAGTACAGATCAAATAGGCTAGGTTGCATGTATGAAACTCTCACGTATTCGGTTTTGCAGGACGGGGTGCTATCAAACTGAAGGAGCTTTTGCATTGCTGCATTTCCAGCAATTATTTGATGCAAAATTTTAATTTTCTGTTCTCAAAAATTTTAATTTTCAGAATTTTTTTCCTATTTTCGGGCATTAAAATAAACATTAAAAAAATTTCAAAATCCAAAAATAATTTCACCATTGCGTAGATTATAATTCAGACTTCCATTACGCACTTTGAAATTTCATTTTCGGAGTTGTTTAGTATTTTTTAAAATTCACCGAAGTTGCTTTTTTGTCACAGATTTCAAAAATCCGAAAATAGAAATTTTCCATTTTAAGGTCAAATTTCATTTTTCCAGTTTTGTTTTGCATTCATGAGCCTATGATGACATTCCCTTCATGGAAATTCCAATTTCATTGAAGGAGTGATGTTTTATGGCATTTACATAAATTTCCATTTTTGGCCTAAAATTACCCTTTCTTCATAAAAACTCCAATTTTACGAAAGAGGGGTAATTTGAGCATCAAACTGAAGGAGCTTTTGCATTGCTGCATTTCCAGAAATTATTTTGATGCAAAATTTCAATTTTCTGTTTTCTGAAATTTTTATTTCAGAATTTTTTCCTATTTTTAGGCATTAAAATAAACATTTAAAAAATTTCAAAATCCAAAAATAATTTCACCATTGCGTAGATTATAATTCAGATTTCCATTACGCACTTTGAAATTTCATTTTCGGAGTTGTTTAGTATTTTTTAAAATTCACCGAAGTTGCTGCTTTGTAACAGATTTTAAAAATCCGAAAATAGAAATTTTCCATTTCAAGGTCAAATTTCATTTTTCCAGTTTTGTTTTGCATTCATGAGCCTATGATGACATTCCCTTCATGGAAATTCCAATTTCATTGAAGGAGTTATGTTTTACGACATTTTCACAAATTTCCATTTCGGGCCTAAAATTACCCTTTCTTCATAAAAATTCCAATTTTACGAAAGGGGGATAATTTGAGTATTATATTGAAGGTCTTTGCCTTAAAGCACTTAATTGTTCATCTTGATGAAAATTTGATTTCATTTAAGAGGGATAAGTTAAAGTGACATTTTGAAGATTCTATTCATCATTGAGGATTTAATGCAAGATAAAATCCATTTTAAAACCATCAAGATAAAAGGAATTAAAGCACTACATCGTGGTCATATGAGGGCCAACTCACATTTGATTTATTTTGGTTCAATGAACAATCACTAAAGTTTCATGGTAAAATAAACCAACATTGCCCCTTGTTTACAATTACTTGCAATCACTAAGGTGTTCCAAGCATTTAAATTGAATATCTTTATTTGAGATTACTAATGCACATATGCAAATGCTAATATAACGGAGACCTTGGAGAAGTTGTTTGTTTAACTTCTTTGCAAGAGGGGATTTGGAATCCAAATCCTAAGGGAGAGTGTACTTTCACAATTGGGTGAAAATACCACTCAACAGGAAGCAAAGCAACGGCTGGTGGCTAACCTAAGGAAAAGGATCAATCCTTCCATCTTCATTATGCAAGAAACCAAAATCAATGAGCTCTCTTCTCGAAAGTCTTCCAAGGCCATTTGGGCCAAAGGAGAGTGCCTTATCAGTCTAGCTCAAGGCATGTTAGGTGGGCTCATGTGCCTTTGGGACCCTACCCTGGTTGAAGGAAGGCTTTTGTCATCCTCGAGCAGGATCCTAAACATTTTGTTTCACTCCAAGACCAGCAATTAGTCTTGGATCTTGTCCAATATTTACGCTCCAAATACCCCCATCGAGCGGGATGAAATATGGTAAACTGTAACTCAAATGAGGATAACCTTCAACACCTTTCCATGGATCATAGGAGGAGACTTCAATAGCCCACTGCATCCGTATGAGAAGAAAGGAGGTAACGACTATTTCAATAGAAGCATGGAGGATTTTAGAGGTTTGGTCAAAACCAATGAGCTCATGTATGTTAAGCTCAAGGGGTCCTCTTTAACTTGGAGCAAAAAGAGGATTGATAGTGGGATCACCCAAGTGAAACTGTATAGGATCCTCATCTCTCAAGGAGATATCTTTCTGTTTAGCAATGCCACCATGTTGGCCTTACCTCGGATCGGATCAGACCACAGTTCCATCCTCCTTGAAACTGGTAGGCCTCCCTCCTTCAAAACTCCTTTCCATTTCGAAGCCATGTGGACTCTCCACAAGGATTTCAAATATCAAGTGTCCTCATGGTGGCATCAAAATTTGGGAGGATCTGCCACTTCTCGACTGGCTCATAAACTGAATATGGTTAAAGAAAACTTGAAAATATGGAACAAGGAGGTTTTTGGCAACCTTTTCACCAGTAAAAAGGCCATTACTGAGAAACTTCAAGAGATGGAAAGGAGAATCAAATATGGTCACCACAACAACCCCACTAGGGAGGAGGAAAGGAACCTCCTAGCAGATTTCCATAACATCCTGGCTAGAGAGGAAACCTTCTGGAGGCAGAATTCAAGAGACCTGTGGCCCAAGGAAGGCGATGCTAACACCAGGTTCTTTCATGCCTCCACTATGCGACATAGGGCATCCAACAAGATCAGGGATATTGTGTGCAGCAATGGATCATCCACCAAGGACATAGTTAAGATCAGGGTTGAAGTGGTGTCCATTTTCCAGATGCTCTTGGGAAGTGCCCCGAAGGGTGACAACCAAGCTCAGGATACTCTCCTATCAAATATTCCTTGCATCGTTCCTTAGGATGTGAACCTCAGACTGGTGGAACCTTTATCCCATGATGAGATTAAGGAGGCCTTATTTTCAATGCAACCTGATAAAGCCCCTGGGTCGGATGATTTCTCTTTAAGGTTTTTCCAAACCCTGTGGGATGTGGTGGAGAACAATGTCTGTGAGGTCATTAGAGAGAACTAGTAAACCAAATTTATCCCTCACAATTTCAATTCCACCTTCTTGGCCCTCACTTTGAAAGCCTCTGACTGTAAATCCATCTCTGATTATAGGCCTATCAACCTGTGCAACGTCATCTACAAAGTGTTGATCAATTTTATGGCCAACAAGATAAAGCCCATTCTCCCCCTTATCATTGATCAGTCTCAGGGCAGTTCGGTGAAATGGAGGAACATCCTGGATGGAGTAATCTTGATCCATTAAACCCTGCATTCTACCTCAATGACTAAGAAGGTTGTCCTTTCCTTAAGCTTGATATGAACAAGGCCTTTGATAGGGTTGACAGAGTTTTCCTTCAGGAGATCCTCCTCGAGTTCGACTTCCATCCCCTGTGGGTTGACCTCATCCAGGCCTACATTTCCTCCCCTTGGCTCTCTATCTTAGTTAATGGCTCTCCTACCAATTTTTTTTAGAGCTCAATAGGTTTGCATCAAGGGGATCCTCTATCCCCCATATTTTTCATCATCCTCGCAGAAGCTTTGGGAAGAGCCCTCAAGGATGCCCAATAGTGGAAGAAGGTTACCGACATCCTCCTTGCATTGGGGATTGTGGCGATCATCCATCAGTAGTTTGTAGATGACACACTCCTGTACACCATAGCATCAGTAGCTCAATCCAGATCCATCAAACAAATCCTAGGACTCTATGAGAGTGTTGTTGGTCAAAAATTTAAGTACATCAAAAGCAAGATCTTTTTTCTCAACACTCTTGTTAGGCATCAAGTTCAAATTGCAAGGATCTTGGGGTGCTCTATTGACTCCCTCCCCACTACCTATCTTGGCCTCCCTCTCTTCTACAGGCGTGCTAAGGAATGGATGTGGAACATGGTGCTCGAGAGAATCCACAAAAAGCTGGCATCGTGGAAAGATAAGTTCTTATCCCAAGCTGCCAAGGCAACCCTCACTATGGCGTACCTCCAAGGGATTTCGACCTTTTTCATGTCTATTTTCAAATTACCTGCCTCGATTCTTCACAAGATTGAGAAGACCCAATGAAACTTTCTTTGGTCAGACATTGAAGATAAGTCCAGGTTTCCTTTGGTGGCTTGGGACAAAGTTTGTAGAAGCAAGAAGCAAGGAGGATTAGGGTTCAAGAGAATGGCCAAGATGAACCTAGTGCTCATTGCCAAACACATCTAGAGGATCTTGGCAGATCAACCAATAGAATGGGTTAGAATTGTCAAGAGGAAATACCTCACTAACACTTCCTTTCTTGAGGATGGGATTCCCATTGGGGGGTCGACTTTCTGGAAAGCCATTATCCAATCCAGGCAGCTGATTCAAGATGGCATCAGGTGGATCCTTAGGGATGGCTGAAGCATAGATTTTTGGAAGGATAGGTGGGCCCTAGAGGACCCTATCTCTGAGCAGACTAGGCTGGTTCACCTTAAAAAATTTCTTGATAACAACTTTGGGCAGAGGGTGGCCAATTTTATTGAATGGAGAAATGGCTCCCTATAGTGGAAAGTCATTGATGTAGAGGGGCTAGAGACTGAGGCCGACTTCCTGTCCTCCGTCCTTAAGGACATCATCACACCCATCAACAGAGGTCTAGATCGAATGATTTGGAGAGGGACCAATGATGGTGGATTCTTTGTCAAATCTACCTATGAATTCCAATGCAAATGACTAAAATTAGATTTTCCTTGCAACGTGGTCTGGAGGAAGTATTTTATCCCAAAGGTAAATTTATTCTCGTGGATTGCCTTTCATAATAAAGCTCTCACAATTGAAAATCTTCACAAGAGGGGGTTTGTTATTCCCAATAGGTGCTATATGTGTGAGTCTGCCTTTGAGTCCCCTGACCACTATTTCCTGCACTACGTTTTCACTGGGTCAGTCCTTGGATCCATCCTCTCTACCTTTCAGATCCAATGGATTCCCTTCAAGACCATTAGGGAGGCTTTCTTCCAATGACCCAATCCTTTTAAAAATCCCAAGCTCCATTTCCTATGGAATGCTTGCTTCCACCATTTTTTGTGGTAGATATGGTTAGAATGCAATGGTTGCATCTTTGGCAATCCTCCCTCAGTTGCTTACAGGGCCATCGCCTTTGCCATTGAGAACTCCAAGCTTATCTCCAGTCCATGGCCCAAGCATGTGTTTGAAGAAGGGTTTGTTCAAAACCTTGAAGTTATCAGGGGAGATCAAGGAGCGGGAGGATCAACGGTTATCCAGGAAGGATGTCAGGTGGGTCAGGCCTCCTCAAGGATGGTTGAAGTTAAATTTTGATGGGGCCTCTTGGGGCAACCCAGGGGCGGCCGCTGCGGGTGGATCAGTTAGAGACCATAATGGACAACTCGTCCTAGCTTTCTATGAAAACTTGGAGTTTCAAACCAATCATGTTACGGATGCCAGAGGACTCGAGCTCATTTCGGAGGATCCTCGACCCTTGGTAGTTGAAGGGGACTCACTAAACATCATTAACTACATGATGAATTCCTAGGATCCGGTATGGAAGGTTTTCAATGTCATTTTTGAGGCTAGGAACCTCCTCCGGGAGGAGGAACCTGGTCCAAGTCAAGCACACCTATAGGGAGGGCAATGGTTTAGCCGACCACTTGGCAAATAAGGGATTACTATCCACATGTCTCGTGGTGTGGTGGCAGTTGTTTTTGATGGACGTGGAGAAGGTCGCCAGCCAGGATATCGCTAATGATTCCACATAAGCAAGAAGAGAGGATCGGGCTTGGGCGGACGGGCACGGGGAGCGGGGAGAGGATATTCAGGTTTTCAGAATGGATGCATCTATTTCTTTTTGTTGTTTTTCAGCATGTTTTACCTCCAGTTTGAGGTTTCTGATGTAGCCCTCCTGGGCATTACTATGTTTTTTTTTGGTAAGGTTTACTATGGTTTCTACTATACTAGCCCAAGGGGCTCCTTTTGTTACTAAGGGCTGCGACCTCTCATGTTATAAGGTTTTGAGATCCTCTTAAAAAACTCATTTTGTATATAAAATATCTACTTACAAAAAAAAAAGATTTACAAATATTACTTTTGCTTTAATTTATATTTTGATTTCGATAATAAATATGTATATTTTCCTTTTTATAGATTTAAGTAATTTAAACTATTAATAATATAAGTAAATATATATTAAGAAGGTTCAAGGTTCAAACTACTCTGTGGTCGAGTGTGTGAGGAGATGGGTGTATATATGGTTGTGTGTTTGACCCTTATTGATAAGCTTAGCTCTCACCCTTACCAGAGGTCATGGTTGAGATGGGGATGCCCAACATCGATTATAAAAAAAAATTCACAATAAAAATAAAAATAAAAATAAAAATAAATATAAATAAATAAATAAATATATATATATATATATATATATATATATATATATATATAGTTTTTTTTGCAATAAATTTATTAATTTATATTTTAAAATATAATTAATTTTTTTTTTTTTAAACATGCAAGTTAAATTTTTATATTACATATGTATTAAAAAATATTAAAAATAATAAATATTCCATTTTAATAATATGATTGGTATTTTTTAATAAATACATATTTTGTGTTTTACCAAACAAGTAATCCCGAGAAAATGTAATAATATAATGAGTGTCCTCTCCTTTATATTCTTATTTTCCGGCATCAATACCATGATAATCGATTTTATTTTTTTAATATAAATTATAATATTACACCTTTTTATTCATTTTTTAAGCAGATATCCAATGAATTGGATAGTGGATATATAGCGTCCAATAGTTGTGATAATTTGGACGTGAAACCATCAACCATTGTTTGAAGGAAAATAGTACAGCTGATTCAAAAATATATATATATATTTAAGGTTATGAAAGATGGATACTTAATGATATAGGGTTGTAAAATTTTAGGCTTAAATTTTGTGGTATTTTTGTTAGTTGTTGTAAAGGTAGTAGTTTGATTAAGATATACTTAATGATATAGAGTTGTAAAATTTTAAGCTTAAATTTTATAGTTTTTGTGATATTTCTGTGTAGTAATATTCCAATCTAAATTCTTTAAATGTATGTTAAACTAAAAACAATATAGAAGTACCCAATTTCATACACACCCAGCCAATTCTCTAGCCAAGTAATAATAATATATTCTCAATTTTGGGACAGCCAGATATTATTTAGCTGACCAATCACTTTTTTATTTATTTGAAACTATATAAAATTGATACGCTAAACTATCTACTACTCTTGTGGGTCCTCATAAGGCGACACTCGTTTAAATGTAAAAAAATGAGAAAATATAAACTATTGTATATCTATATGTGTTCGTTGTCTGGCCCCTGTATATCTATATGTGTTCGTTGTCTGGCCCCTCTCGTGAATCGCAAGAATTCAATTAGCCCTTGTCACTAAATATTAAAAATATTATAATTAGAATAAATATAACTATATTAAATAGTTTTATTAATTAAATTTTTATTTTTTAATTAAAATACTAAATATATATAATTATTATAAAAATTAATAGAAAATATATTTTTCATGACAACTTAATCAGACTTATCATCACATAAATACTAAATGCCAAACCAAAGTTTCATTCTATCTTTTTCTACGGAAGGTCTTGAAAAAACATCCCCTCTGGAAAAAAAAGACACATGACAGCGAAAAGTAATATCTGAGTATCCAACAATGAGAAGAGCAAGAAAAGAAAGTAAGAATGAGTAAAGATGTTGATATTTTCTTTGGGTAAAATAAGATGTGAACTATGATTAGAGAAATATTATCTTTCCTAAAATTCAAATTTAAGTTTTCTTAATAAAAAAATACTAACTCCCAGGTTAATATACTTATTTATGTTCAATTCAAAATGTCAATATAGCTCACATGATTTCTTAATTATTGAAATAATATGGGACCAAAACAAAACTACTGTTTTTCACCTGTGACAGAAACTCATCTCATACACGACTCTTTTTTGTTTGTATTTCATCTTATTTCTTATCTAGGGGAGAAAAGTGAAAGAGAAAGCAGAGAAGATTGCCTTCAAAACAGTTGTGGATGTATATATCTATCTCAAAAAGGGACCATCAAGCATGAAACACCGAATCCATTTGGGGCTTACAGCTAGCTAAATCTTTGTCTAATGATGTTGAAAAAAGCTTAAGCCCAGGTTGTCGTATGGCAATAGCCTACCGTGGCCAGTTGAGTTCTGAACGTCAAGAACTCTTTTTTCCCTTTTTAAATTCAAAGTTCATGTTCACAAGTTTCTTGCAAGCTCATAAGCTTATATGTGTTTTTTTGGGGAGGGGGATACAAAAACTTGAAATATAGTTAACCGTATGAAATATAGTTAAAAACCATGGATCCGAATGACACTGAGAGTGGTGATAATTTCCCGTTCGGTTGCTTTGAATATGATGATGATGATGGGCTTTATATTGAGATGGATTTTAGTGGAAGCACCAGTCCTTTAGAGGAAGACAACAGAGATTGTAAAGAATTTCAGTTCAGTATCTCTTCTAGGAATAATAAGCCTTGTCATGTTGTAAGGGAGGCCACTGATGATATTTCTCCTGCGGATGATTTGTTTTACAAAGGCCAGCTGCTTCCCCTTCATCTTCCCCCACGCTTGCAGATGGTGAGAAATCTCTTCATGTCCACAGAATCTGAAGCTGACAAGTATTTGTCCCTTGATAGCACCATGAGTTTCCATCCTAGACATCATTCTGATAGATTTATTTCCTCTGGCTCTGAGGATTCAAAGCAGAGACCTATTAGTTCCAAGCAGGTAGAATTCAGCTCTGGTAAATCTGAGGAGACCCACTTGGAGTCCATTCTGAAGTTTCCCAAATTGAAGGCCTCCTTGTTTGGGTTCAAAAAATCTTCAAAAGTGGGCATGGATGATCATTATTGTACAAGGTATCCTCCGACTCCTACTAAGCATCCTAGATTTCCAGTCAAATTCAACTCAGTAAAAAAGCCTTTGAGTTTGGGGTTCTTTGCTAAGAATTATAGGCCTAAGTCTCAGGAAACGCCAGACTACTCATCAAAGGTCACTACTGCAGAAGGTGTGCTTCAGAAGTATATGAGAATAGTGAAACGTAGAATATGTCAGAGACAAGGTAATAGGAGTGTGGATGAAAAGAAACTACAGGGGAAGGATGAAGTTGGATGGCCATGTAATTCAAGTGAATCAGGAAGAAGATCTTCTGTTTCATATTCTGGCAACTTAAATCAAATGGGTTCCAGATATATGGGTATTAGAAGCTGCCCAGCTTCCATGAATTCATCTCCACACCATAATGGAGTCTTCAACACATTCTATGGCGATGACCTTCAAAGTGCTATACAAGGAGCCATTGCCCACTGCAAGAAATCTAATGGAAGCCCTGGTAAGTATTTGATAGCCTTGTTTCTGTATGCACATCCCTGAATTGATACTGTTTTGTTCTGTGATGGTGGCAACTGTAACTCTAGGATCATTGATCGTATGGAGATTAACTTAATAGTGTTCTAGATGCAGATCTTCATAATTTCACACTCCACTGTGTAAGATTTGCTCCTACTTTTCAGCCGATGTAGACATAAAATAATTCTGCTGACACTGTTTCTTGCAGATACACATAGGATTGAGGATCCAGCAAGTAAATGACGGGTTTCTACATACATACCACCATTTGAGTAGCATAGGTGGTACTAAAGATCCCATAATTGATCTTCCAACAATGAGACAATTGGAATTTGGGAGGATATGAGAAAACTTCGTGAGTTGGTTTGTATTATATGATTTTAATAATGAATACGTATGAATGTGTCAGCCTTATGTATACGTATGGAAGTTTTATGTAATATGATAGTTTAGCCATCATATTTACATCACCAATTACGAGATGATGGCACGGAAAGCTTATTTGTAGGCCGTTTGAAGCAAGCCATGGACGCCAGTTTTAATTAATGTCATGAAGCATCCGAACATGTTTCGTCTATAGGGTTTCATAATGTAAAAGATTTCTATGTAAAGTTTTGCCAGAGTTAGTGGGTTGGTTAGTTTTCTCTGGTCCTAAGTGAAGAAAATCAGCTTCAAATATTGTCTCTAGGATAATATGTTTGATCTTTTCGTATGTGAAGGGAAAGTTAGATCAATAATAAGAATAGGTTTGATGAAAGCAGTTCTTGTAGTTTGAACCTTACACTTATCAATTACTAAAAATAATGTAATTGTAACTTTTTCTTATATAACCCAAAAAAATCCCTATGTAATTATAAGTGCGTGTTAATGTATGAAGCAATGATCATGTAGAATTTCTTCATGTTATATTAAAAACCAAATGTTTATAGCACTTAGAACTTTTAATTTCTTGTATACATTTTTTCAATGGGTTGATAATAGTATTTTTAATTCTTAGGGTTTATAATTTTTTAGTTTTTGATAAATAATTTTATAAATGTCAAACCTTGTAATAGGAAACTGATAGTAAATCAGATAAATAAAAAATTTTATTTTTATATTGAACATCATTTACAAATATTTACAAATATTAGCGCGCTTGTTCCAGCAAACACAAGAGGAATCGATCTCACAACCACATAGATGATAATAACTAGGCAACTGCCATTACACCAAATACCAAAGTTTTTTTTTATTTTTTTTTATTTTACAAATAAGAGCCAAAGCTTAAACCATTGCACTACCTCCTAAAAGTTTATTGTGTCTTAAGAGGTAGTGCAATGGTTTAAGCTTTGGCTATTCTTTGTAAAATTTAAGGTTCAAAGTGTGACATAGATAAGTGTGTAAAAGATGGATGTATATTATTAAAAAATATTTATATTATAAAACAAAAAACTAAATAAATATAATATTAATATTTAAAAAGAATAAATTAAATTCATATATTTATATCAAAATTAATTAAAATAAAATTAAAATAAATCAAATATTAGATTACTGTTTTTTTTGTAATTTATTAAAATGAAATTTATGTAATTAATATGGGATTCTAAAATCTATTATTATTATTTTTAAATTAAAATATTTTATTTTAATTTATTGTTATTATTGATTAAAAATAAATTTTATAATAAAATTTATAATAATTTATTTTATTTTTTAATAATAAAATAAAATAAAAATATTATATATATATGAATTTGTATTAATGTCCATCCGTGACCAAAAGAGGTCAATAAGACTGTAAAATAGGACATATACAAAGCAATGGGAGTGCCTAATGTAGCTCCAGAGAAAATAAAGTAAGAAAAACAATAAACAAGATGACATATGATATACAAGATTTGTGGATCAAGGATTACTTCCAACATTCAAGGCTGAAGAGAAGTGAGTGATGTAAGAGTTGGATGTCATCATAGATGTTCTTTGTTGGAGTCGACGACGAGTTGATCTTGTTGTATCTCTGTGATCACCTTGGTGCTTATGGTCGTGGTCTCTGGAGGCTGGAAGAATGAAGTGATAAGTCGAGATCCTCTCAATCTAACTTAAGTTAATAAATTAAAATCAATTTAAACCTTGAAGTAAGGTGTTTGTTGTTATAAGTACTTGATGTAAAATGTAATAAATTTAATCTTTTCAATAACACTTTTACCTAGTTCTCAATCCAAAGCCTCTTATTTACCATGAAAGGATTGGTACTATCTCTTAAATATATATAATTTAATTTAAAATAATAATAAAATTAAAAACTCTTTAAGGGACTATAACCAAGATTAATAAAAATGATTAAAAAATCATTATATTGTAAGGTAAGAAGGTTACCATGCTTAAAATTTACCATTGTTACTCATAATTATTTGATGCACGTGTAAAATTTAATTTTGTCAGTGACACCCTTACCTGGATCTCACTCCAATACCTCTTTTTCATGGGAAGAGGATTGACTTAGTCTCGACCATAATTAGATGTAAAATTTACAATATTTTTTGACAGTTATTTATGACTACGAAGATTCAAACATTTCAACGTATTTAAGAGATTGAATTCATGTCCTTTATAATGTTAAACCATAAATAATTTGATGTAAAATTTAAAACTTCATCTTTTTAAAATAAAATTCCTCTCATGTCTTTGGTCAACAAGACTTTTTATTATAGATGCAATGTCTTATAAATCTATTATAAATTTATATCACAAATATTCATTAATTTATCTTATGGAAATATAATATTTTTTTATGATATTATTAATCATTTATAATATATATATTATTTTTTTTAAGCGAAGAACCCCCTGGGGCCGTCTTGGTCTAAGAGACCACGAACAGGGGTTTTACACCGTCAAAGTCACCCGGGGTCGCACCCAGCCCTGCCCGCACCAACATTATCAATTGGATTTTGGGTACCAATTCGACTTTTTGGTAGGGTGGAGATTTGAACGTGAGACCTCCTTGGAGGATTGCCCTCTCCTCTCCAACTCACCTACAACACCTGGGTAATATATATATCATTTAAAAAAACATTTATATTAATATAATAAAAAATTATAAATTTTTATAATAAACTAATATTAAATAATTTTAATATAACAAGTGAATTTTTTTTAAAATTCATATCTACCTCTAAACTTTAAGCTAAAGAATTCACGCTATCCTACTCTATTTTTACTGTGTGAGCGTGCAAATATATCTTTCATTATTATTCTAGTTTATTTTTACTTTATCACTATCTTTAAAATTAATATATAGAATGAATTTTTTTATTTTATTTTATTTTTAAGTTTTGCTTTTAAATCTAGAATGGTTGTTTGTATGAATTGTTATTTTTAGAAACATATTTTATTGTAAAATTTATAATACCTAATTTTAATGTAAAGTAAGTTAAAATCTTAAGTGTTTTGGGAGCTCAACCATAAAATATGAATTAGAGTTTAAGGTTAAGTTATCCCATGCTAAAATACTCAATCTCATTCCTTGTTTTAACAGGTGTCCTAATTTAACAAAATTTACAGCATGTCTCTTATTCTTCTTATTAATTAAAATTCTTCTTCTTAATTTAAAGTTAAAGATGCACTAAATTTAAAATAAACCTTAATATTTAATTATATATTTTAAAATTTATAAATAATATATTCTCAATTTTATTTTTCCCTTATTTTAATTTTATAAAACATATTTTAAATAAACAATTTAGCTTCATACCTATATGGTTCATAACTTTATAAATGTATTAAAAAATAAATCTAAAATTAAACGAAAGTTGTTTAATGGAAAAATAGGATAAACATGTCCCACGTAATTAGGAAGCTAAAATCTTAAACATAATATAAAAATCGAAGTTTGACGATGAAGACATCAGGTTTTGTCAAATTCTGATTCGGAGATCCACTTGGATTAGTTCTAAATCCTTAGAAATCCAAAATATATACTTTGGATGGAATGGAGGTCAATTTTCAAGTAAAATCAAAATCGTTGACAACCGTGATTACAGATAGATGCTAACAATGCAAATCAATATTTCATGATAAACACATAGTAAGATCATGTATCACGCTTTTGAATATAATTAAAAACGGAAACACTCAAATATCATGTTTGTTTGAAAAGCAATTAGGACGACTTCGACTTCATAAAACAGGAAAATTTTGAAAAGAGTCAAAATTTTAAATATATTTTATATTTAACAATACTTTTAAACGTTAAGGTCAAATGCATGTTTTTTAATTTTACTTTTATTATTTTTATTTTGTTGAAATTTTGTCAAAGAATTAAATTGAATAGTCTATTTATTTCTTTTCAAAGTTTTTAAAATTATTATCATCCATTTCGTTGTGAGGTTCATTCCTTTTGTATTTGATCGGAGTGCTTGGTGTAATGATAGTTGCCTAATTATTATCATCCATGTGGTTGTAAAGTCGATTCCTTTTGTATTTGCTCCAACCAGCGCTTGGTGTAATGACAGTTGCCTAATTATTATCATCCATATGGTTGTAGATCGATTCTTTTTGTATTTACTCGAACAACGCTGATATTTATAAGTTCAATATAAAAAAAAAAAATTCTTCGCTTCTCTTTATTTAATTTAAACTTAAATTTTTAGATAAAACATATAATTATATCTCACTAAACATGACAAAAACATTAACACACCACAGAGTAATTGAGAAATCTGGGCCCAAAACCCTTTTCGCGTGCACATGGAAAAAGACCATCAACTACTTTCTTTACGCTGCGTCTCATCTTTTTTTAAAATAAATCCTGCTTTCTTTATTTTCTTTCGTACTCTGAGACCAGAGTTAGTCAAGATATTACAAGTTAGTCATAATTTTTTTAATTTTTTCTTTTAATGACCCACAAGCCAACATCGACCTTTTTCCACTACCGACAATTCATTCCATCAAATTTTGGAAATTTGCTGACTTTTATCAAAAGATTCTAATTCTTTTAACTTTAACAATGTTTTAAGTTTCCATACATATCAAACATAATAATAAAAAAAAAAAATTAAGTCTTATTGAAATTTTTTTTGGAGTTAATTAAAAAGAATTTCAGTTCAAATTTTAAAAATAAGCCTGTTTTAATTAAAAGTAGTAAACTGTCTGACTTTAAAATAGAAAAGTTATAATAACATAACTCCAAATATTTAAACCCAATATATTAAAAAATAATAAATTAATTTAAAAATAAAAAATAAACCAATACCCCATAGACATAAAGCCTTATCATGTTGGATGGGAGATACTGATGATGTTAATCTTGCATACGGTTTGTTTTACTTTTACTGAAAGTATATCAGTTACATGGTAATAGTAATGTTGATGATAAGCAACTACAGATGAAGGATGAAGTTGGGTGGCCATGTAATTCAGGTGACATGTGAATCAGGAAGAAGATCATCTGTTTCAATTTCTGTTCAACTTAAGGAACATGTGTTTCAGGGATTTGGGCATTAAAAGTTGCCCAATTTTCATAGTGGTGTATTAAGCAGCTTCCATGGAGATGAACTTCAAAGTGCCATTCAAGGAGCCATTGCCTGGTGGGAGAAATCAAATAGAATCACTGGTATGAGATTAAAAGCTGTACACAAATCCCTCAATTGATCCTATTTTGTTCTGTATTGGTGTCAACTGTAACTGTAGAATCTTTGACGTCAAAAGATTGCATTATCCTTATCGGCATTCATTTTCACATAAGTCCTACCATTTCTGGATAACCTGACAGTTATAGGTAGAAACTATACTAAACTTGGTTTATATTTTGGAAACTTATCAAATCGTTATGTTATTATTTCTTTCAAATGTGCACAAGTCAAATTTGAGGCTATTCAGATGAGTTAAATTCTTTTTGAACAATCGGACTCCCATGAACATAAATATCAATTAGACCCAGAGTGATGAATATTAAACATAAATATCAATTAAACGCAGAGTCATATTGTACTGAACTCGAATCTCCCTTACTTCAAACACTTCACTGTGTATGATTTGCTTCCACTTTTGAGGTGATATAGACATGAAAGACCAGATACCCACACCTTCACGGGTTCAGAAAGTCAATGACAGGTTTTTCCATACAAGCCTTCGAGTAGTACACGTGGCACTCAACGTCCCAGGGTCGTGACCTTCCAATACGGAGACAACTGCAAATTTGGGAGGATTTTGATTTTTTCCCTATAATTATTTTGTTAGTTAAGATAAAGTTAACAGGACCACAAAACAATGTTAAGATAAGACATCTGTTTTTTTTTTATTTGTGGAAAACATTTTAAAAGAGATGTCACTTTTGGGTAAGACCCAAAGAGGCAGGGGTATCCATTCCACCAAGAACGCCCAGGACTCGGACCTGGCCTACCATCTTTGACATACTCAAGGAGCAAACAAACACACAAAACCAATTTTAAAAAGAGTAAATAAGTAAGTGAATAACAACAAAAATAATAAAATAAAATAAAAAACATGTCAAAAACAAAAGCACAACCAAACACGCACAATAAGATAAAAGAAACCACAACACGAACCACATAGAAAAACACAAGAACTACATAACAAAATACAAACAAAACAAAAACAACAGAACACTACAAAGACATAATCCAAAAAAAACATGAAAAATAAACACAACCAAAACCTAAAAAATAAAAAAAATAGAATAAAAATAAAAATAAAAAACAACCAACATCAACATCAGACAATAAACAAAAAAAAAAAACATAGAAAACACTCACACATAAAAACACGAATTAACACAAACAAAGAAAAACCCAAGAACAAGAACGAAAAAAACACAAGAACAATAACAAAAAAACATAAAAAAAAAAAAACACAAGAACAAAAAAAAACAACACAAAGAACACAAAAACAAAACGAAACAAAAAAACCCACCCACCTTAAAAAAAAAAAAAACTTGAACATAACAATGACCTATCTAGACCAGAAGACTATTAAGACAAGAATCAACAGAGGAAACAAAATAAAGAATAGAATGAGGTAGGGAACTAAAAAAAATTGAATGAACCAAAGAGAAGGAAAAAAAAAAACAAGAAGAAACTAGGTACCTTTAGAACTGGAGCCATCCAAAGAAATGATAGAAATAAGAGCTTCCCTAATTTGAGAAGCCCACCATCTAGGAGGGTGGCCATAACAAGTAAGATCACCTTTGTCCAAAGCCCAATTAGCTAAAGCATCAACACTCTTGTTTTGATCTTTGACCACATGATTGTAATCAACTTTCAAAAGTCCCATTTGGATTAATTGAATCTTCTCAATAATTATTTTTATTCTCCAATCCACCTTATGATTCTTAGAAGGAGTTTTCAAGAGATTAATCATAAGTTGAGAGTTAGACTCAACTAACACCTTTTCTCATCCAACCTTAGTAGCCTCTTGAAGGGCCTCTGAGGATACCATACCCCTCAGCAAGGTTATTGGAAAAAATACCTAAATTCTCAGTAAAAGTAAAAACCAGGGAGCCATCTGAAAGTCTACCAATTCCTCCCACAATGGCTTTTCCAAGGTTCCCTCTAGAGGCTCCATCAGTATTGACTTTTCCAAAATCCTTAGGAGGAGGTTGCCAATTTCTTGTCCTATACATCTTTCTAATACTCACATTCCCTTTAAGTCGGTTGCCCTTAGAAGATTTAATCTTCAATCTTTGCATCACTTTATCCCATCTTTGGTGGGAGTTTTGGGGGTGATTAAGGAGTTGATGGACTGATTCAACTAAGTTGGCTATGGTATTTTACCAAATATAGTGAATATCCTTCCTATCTTGATTAAAAATTCGATTGTTCATTTCTTTCCAAAAATTCCAAAGAAGAATGGTAGAACCCATCCAAACTAACTACCTAATAAAATGATCAACACCCTCTTGATTAGGCCAATCCCTCCAAAGATAAGACATATATTTTGAAGATGATTCATATCAAAATTTTAATTTAGTTTTTTTTTAATGAAATTTATTTATTTATTTTGAATAGATTAAAAAGTTAAGGACACATCAAAATTACTTTCTTTATAAATTAAACTTAAATCTCTTTTAAAAAAACTTAATACTTTTATCATTATAATATCATTAAAAAAAACTTCTTTAAATTTATTTAAGCTCAAATCTCCTAATAAAACTCCAAAAACTTACATGTTGGAAGTTCAAGATTTCACGTATGAGAAGACTCTTTAGCCATGGGATTGAAAAGTCATTTGTATTATTTCTTTTTTAACAAAAAGAAGGCCAATCATTTGCATTGTCTTTATATAATTTGATCCGTCTTGTCATTTATATAATTGTTTTAGTCATCTATTCCATATTGGTGTGTACTAATGTACAATGATAGCGGAGGAATTCCTAATTTGCAGTTGAGAAGATTGTTGATAAATATGGGACCTAGTTTCTGGAATAAGCCTTGCTTGAACATTTTATATATATATATATAGGACAGTGTACACTTTTCCTTTCTAAGAGGTTAAAATATATGTATTGATAATATTATAAGGGTTTTTACATTATTTTACAAACGAATAGCGTGTGGGTTTTATTTAGGTTCATTTTCATTTAAATAATAAAACTTTGTATATTATCAGAGGTTAATCAAATAATATGTAACTGCTTTTTAAAGATATTTTTATTTGTTATTTTATTAAAGATATTTTTAGTCTTTTTTAAATAATTATGTTTTCACAATTAATTCATTCAGAGACAAAAATTCATTGCCTTTTAAAATTTGAATTTTGTTAAGATAGAGATCAACATCCTCAGGCTAAATTACCTACTACTTCATTTCTTTCTCTATAGATATATGACACCATATTTCTTTTGTAACAATAGTAGATGTAATTGATGGGCATAAAAAATAATATTATTTTTAATCCAATTCTCAGACCCATTTTTATTGATAGCATTAGTAGATTTTGTTTGCTACTATTATGGTCAAGTTATCAACAAGTAAAATTAAAATAAATTATATTCACCTTGGATAGAATACAAGTTATTATAGAATCTTGAGGATAAATGTCAATTTAATAATAAAAAATCAAGTTTCATAAAAGAAACATGTGTTGTTTGTCTTGCCTACTCCAATGATTCCCATGCTAATAGTAGATTATCAAGGATAATGCACCCTTTAAAAATATCCTTTATTTTAGGTGAGCAATGGCTTGGGATACAGGTATAGTTTGAGTGGCAATTAATTTATAGATTATCGTATATTCATATTTAAGTAACTTCTTAGGATGCTAGCTACCAATGCTTTCATGTCTTTCATTTTTGAAATGAGTTGGATAATATCTTGGTTAATGAATACCCCTAATAAGCCTTTCTTCTTTGACTCTTTGTATTGATGAACAAGTCCTTACTCAATACCAACCACATCAATTTGAGAATTTTCATTAGAATGTCATCTATTATTGGTGCTTTTCATAGCCATAGAAAATATAGTTGTTTCCAATTCCTTAAGAGATGTGCTTGTTGCCAAGAATTGTCTCATTTCCACATCAACCATTAAAAGTATAACCTTTGCATTTTGAGGTAATCCACTCATACTATGGACTCTAATGGATTCCAAAAATGAAATAGAAATACTTGAAGAAGGAATTCCAAATTTGACAATATTTAGAGAGGAGATGCCCTATGAATCTTGAATTTATTTAATTCCTTCATTTTCATATTTAAAATTGGGATACTTAAAAGATATTTCTACTCCTTATTACAATATTAAATCTAATGAATTATAGAATGTATATGGGACTTTTTTCATTCAAATTATCTAATTTCCTCAACCTCATTTTCAAATGATGTAAATTCTACCTAATATTTTTGAGGTATGGTGTTTTTGTTGGCATCAACCTATGTGTTCAATCAAGAGTGAAATTTATTTTTCTTTCATTACAACACCTCTCTATTATCAATATTTCCCATATCCTTTCAAAAGTATTGATACATATTTAAATGTTGCCATGTCGCTATTTGGTGTTAGACTTCATTACCAAAAGGTATTGGGACTCATTCAAAAATGCAATAAGGGAGTTTAAATAGCAAGGATTGTCTAATAAGAAAACATTTAGCTTATAATGGGGATCGCATTGCATGTCGGTAATACAAACCAGAATATGTTAGTGATCTAAGAGTGTATTTAAGTACTTATAGAGCACTTAATTCATTGTAGACACCTAAAAATATCACATTATCCCTTGTGTAGTTCTAACGGTTCATTAATTTACAAAGCCCACAAAATTTGCATAATTTTCCTAAAATCACTATTCATCCTGCTTAAGCCTCTTTGGCCACTTAAGCCCATTCCTATGCTTAGCCCTTGGTCACCATGTGACCACCCCTTAAGCCTAAGTCTAAGGCCACCTCACTTTAGTCTACCCTTCGACTCACCTAGCCTCCACCTAAGCCTAGCCTACTATAGTATAATCCATGGTCAACCTTACCCTAGTCTACCCTTTGACTAGCCTAACCTCCACTTCACCTTGATCAATCCTAAACCTTGCGTTAACCCATAAACATGGTCAACCTTGTTGAGCAAGGTGCAGCAAAAGCATTGCAAAAGTATTGTCATTGTTGTCAACACAGACATATTGATACGATTGATGCGATTCGAGGTCGATCAGAATAAGTACAGGGAAGTTCCAAGAAGAAAGAAGTGGGCCAGATTCAAAAATTTGCAAAAAAAGACAAGTAAGAAAACTGTCGCGATATCGCGACAAAAACGAGGAGAGAGAAGGCATAGCTGAAAATGTCACGATTTCATGACAAAAATGAGGAGAGAGAAGGCGTAGCCGAAAATGTCATGATTTTGCGACAAAAATGAGGAGAGAGAAGGCGCAGCCGAAAATGTCACGATTTCGTGACAAAAATGAGGAGAGAGAAGGTGCAGCCAAAAATGTCACGATTTCACGACAAAAATGAGGAGAGAGAAGGCACAGCTGAAAATGTCACGATTTCATGACAAAACAAAGGAGAGAGAAAGTGCATGAGAAAGTGTCGCGATATCGCGACAGTTTCGGAAGAAAAGCACTAAGGGCAAAAAGTGTCACGATATCGCGACACGTCGGGTTTTCACGACCCAAAGAAGAGAGAGAATGTACGGCAACAAAAGTGTAGCGATTTCGCTACATGTCGGAGTTTCGCTGGCAAAAGCAAAGAAAAAGCACTAAGTCAAGAAAGTGTAGCGATTTCGCTACATGTCAGACTTTCATGGGCCGAAGCAGAGTTCAGATGCCAAAGAGCAAAGGTGTAGCGATTTCGCTACAAGTTCGAAATGCAAGGCGCAAAGGTGTAGCGATTTCGCTACAAGTTCGAAACACAAGGCACAAAGGTGTAGCGATTTCGCTACAAGTTCGAAATGCAAGGCGCAAAGGTGTAGCGATTTCGCTACAAGTTCGAAATGCAAGGCGCAAAGGTGTAGCGATTTCGCTACAAGTTCGAAACACAAGACGCAAAGGTGTAGCGATTTCGCTACAAGTCTAAGTTTTGCAAGTCGAAGCAAAGTTGGAAGCGCAAGGCACAAAGTTGTAGCGATTCCGCTACATGTCTTGATTTCACTGGTGCATGAAGGGAAAAATGTACGGACACAAAAGATGTCGCGATTTCACGACATGTTGCATTTTCGCGGGCGAAAAGCAAAGAACAGTTGTCCAAGGTCGAAAAGCGTCACGATTTCGTGACATGTTCCATTTTCGCGGCTACAAGCGAAGCAGAGTGTAGGGAAGCCCAAAGTGTCACGATTTCGCGACATGTTCCATTTTTGCGGATGCTGGCGAAGGAGAGTTGTACGGAAGCCGAGAACGTCGCGATTTCGTGACATGTTCCATTTTCGCGGATGCTGGCAAAGGAGAGTTGTACAGAAGCCGAGAACGTCACGATTTCGCGACGTGTTCCATTTTCGTGAGTGCAAGCGAAGGAGAGTGCAGGAAAGAGAAAAGTGTCACGATTTCATGACATGTCTCATTTTCACGGCTAGGAGACAGAAAAGAGCTCGATGCAGCAAAAGCATCGCGATTTCGTGACATGTCTTGTTTTCGTGGGTGCATGCCGAGATAAGGTCTAGAAGGCAGAAAACGTCGTGATATCGCGACAAGTCGGGTTTTCATGGTCAACAATCCAGAATTAGTCAACTGAGTAGAAATGTTGCGATATCGCGACAGGTAACAGTTTGGCGAGAAAAAGCCGAAGAAGCATGCACAATGACAAGTGTGACAAGTGTCGGAGGAAAGCTTAGAGAAAATTCATGCAGCAGTTAACTGGAGTTACAAGGGAAAGTTACAAAACAGCGCATTTAAGAAAAGAACGGCTGTTGTAGGGCCATGATGCTGCATGGCTGGGAAAAGTGCAGAATTACAGATAATCTCGAAAAACAAGAAATCTTCTCGGTGGTTGCGTGTGTCAGACATGGCAGTAGCGGGCAAAAAAGAAGGATCGAGGCAGAATAGAAAAGAGTGCCATCAAAAAGTGTAAAAGTGCTAAGAGGGCAGTTACGTAGAGTTTAGGAGAAAAGAATCAAAGAGCATCGAAACACGCAAAAAGGCTGTCAGTTTGCACAGAAAAAGGCTGTCAGTTTGCACAAAAAAGTTGTCAGTATGAGCAGAGTAGACTGTCAGAATAAGTCAGAAAGAAGTGGCTAAAAGACAGAGCACGTCAGAGAGGGTTTGACAGATTGATCGTAGCCGTAACCGCATAAAAAAATTGGAGGGAAAAATTAGAGCCATTTTTCAAAATAGCCATTCAATTGAACCAAGGATAAAGATAAAAAAGGCACAGTAAGAGAGGTTACTGCAACCGTGGTTATTTGTGAAAAACAAAAGAAAAGGTTGAGTAAGAGTGCTGTATGAATAACAGCTTCAGAACTAAAACCTGAATGTATTTTTTTTCTTGAAAAATTAGAAGAGAGGTTTTAGACTGTGATAGAAGATATTGAGTTTCTAACAATTCTCTTTATGCTTCTATGAGATTGATTTGTATGAGCTATAGACCAGTGAGGGTCTTGCAAAAGAGAAGGCATTTTTATGTCAAACCATTTTTTTTTAAATAGAAATCCAAGTTGGTGCTTGGTAAAAGGGGTTGGTGCTCCTATCTATTGCAGCAAAAAAATCAGGGGTTGGTGCTCCTTCCAGTGGGTGCTGGTAAACTATTTGTAAAGATTGAATCCTTGCAAAGACTGGATTTGGATTGTAGTCCAAACAGTCATTATTTGAGGAGTAGCCACATCGGTGAACCTCGTTAAATCTTGTGTTGTGTGATGCTCTTGTGTTATACTTGCTTTATCTATTTTTAAGCTTGTATTTTTAAGTTTTAAGAGTTGCAGATTCAAGTTTTAAATAGTTACACTGATTCACCCCCCCTCTCAATGTCATTGTGAGAATATTAATTGGTATCAGAGAAAGGTACCTGATCAAGCTTAATCGGCTAAGGTGATCTTGGAAGATACACAATGGCCGATGGTGAAGGATTTTCTTCCAACAAAGCTCCTTTGTTCGATGGAACAAATTACTCTTTCTGGAGACTCAAGATGCAGACATATCTATGTGCATTGGGATATGACATTTGAGAATCTGTTGAAAATGGATACACAATACCCTCTGCTCCTCCATCTGATGCGGTTGAGAAGAAAAAGTTTGAGAACAACTCTAAAGCTAAGAATGCTATTATGTGTGGATTAGTAGATAGTGAGTTGATAAGGATCATGAACTGTAAATCAACAAAAGATATATGGGACAAACTACAGAGCATTCATGAAGGAGATGGCAAGATAAAGGAAGCCAAGTTGCAAACACATCGAGCCCAGTTCAAAGCATTAAAGATGACTGATGATGAGAACATAGAGGCCTATATGCTGAGAGTAAATGGAATCATTAATGCAATAAGAGGACTCGACGAGGAGATGGAAGATGCAGTTGTTGTGAAAAAGGTACTAAGAACACTCCATAAAAGATTTGATGCAAAAGTTTCTGCCATAGAAGAAGCTAAAGATTTAAATTTTTTTAGTATGGATGAAATGCATGGTTCCTTAACAACATATGAAATGAGAATTGGACAAACTAAGCCCTCAGACAGAGAAGCGGCTTTTCAAGCACAAAAAAATATAAAATCTAAACAAGAATCTGAGGAAGAAGAATCTCTAGATGAAACTGAAGCAAACTTTGTTAGGAAACTAGTAAAGGGAAAAGGAAAGTACAGAGGTAAGCTACCGTTCAAGTGCTTTAACTGTGGAGGCATCGGGCACTTTGCAGCAAAATGCCCAATGAATGAGAAAAACAAAAGTGATGAAGGGACACACCAAGAAAGAAATGTCTGGAAGAAGAAACCACATTTTAGAAAAAGGAACTTCAAGAAGAAAAGTTTCATTTCCAAGAATGTTGACTCTTCTGAAGACAGTTCCAGTGAGGACTCAGAAGAAGAAACTGGTGAAGCCTTGTTCATGGCTTTTGAAGAAGAAAGAACAGAGGAAACCCAGGAGTGTGAAGAAAAATTAGAGGATGAGGCTGAGGTAGATCTAGAAGGTGAGTTGGTTGCTGCACTTGAAGAGTTAAGTGCAGAAAGGAAAAAGAATAAAAAGATTTCAAGAAAATTTGAGGATGCTAGCGAATTAATAATCAGTTTGAAAGTACAAACTAAAGAATTTAAGAAAAAGTCTAAAGATTTTGAAGCACAGCTTACCATGAAAATAGATGAGTGTAATAAGCTAGAAGAAGACATAGTTAGATTAAGGATGCAGCTAGAAGAGATGAATCAAAAATTGAGCTGTCATCATAAATTTGAAGACAGTTCTGCAAAGCTGAATAAAATGTTAAATAATCAAAGGCCTACAGGCATCAAATTTGGTTTGGGCTTTGATGAAGGAGAATCCTCAAAGGACTCAAAGGCTATAACTGTAGAACCAATAAAGAATAAAGACAAGATCAGGGTTGATCAAGAAAAACCGTATCATGCAAAAGAAAACAATAAGGCCAAGCTTGAAAGGAGCAACCTAAGAAAGACAAGGATTCACCAAACGTCACATATCAAAGCAAGAAGAAAGACCCATGGCTCCTACTACAACATGGCAACAACCATTACCCAGGTACACTCGTTCATTTTGTGGGTCTATTGTTTTAAATGCAATGCATATGGTCATGAAGTAATTCTCAAGTTGGAGGATATAATGTAGAAAGACAAAAAAGAAATTTTACTAGCCTAGACAATATTTTTTCACCTTTGAGAGATTATCTTGTAGAATGCTATAACTTCCTAACTTGGACATATTGCAAGAAAATTGTTCGTAGCTCTTTGTAGGAACTAAATACCGGGAAGAAAGTAGCTCAATAAAGCTGGATTAAAACATATCCACTATTGGTAAACCTCTCAAATAGCATTTGTGAGCAAGCCAATGAAAGGGAGAAGGTAAAACAAGTGACCAGATCTACTTTCAAAGCAAAAGAGTACTTTACAAGCAAGCCTTTAGAACTAATTCACACAGATTTATGTGGACCCATGAGAACGAAAAGCATAAATGGCTACAAATATTTTATGCTATGTATAGATGACTTTTCCATAATGACATGGGTACTCTTTCTGAAACTTAAATCAGAAGCCTTTGAGATGTTTAAAACCTTCAAAAATCTTGTTGAGAATCAATCTGGAAAAAGAATTAAATGTTTGAGATCAGATAGAGGAGGAGAGTTTATTTCAGATGAGTTTGTAGAATACTGTGAAAAACATGGAATAAGAAGACAGTTTTCGGCAGCAAGAACACCTCAACAGAATGGAGTAGTAGAAAGGAAGAACAGAACTATGCAGGAAATGGCACGGACCATGTTGACAGAGAGTAGAATTGCTGATAGATTTTGGAAAGAGGCAGTTCATACTGTAGTTTACATCCAGAATAGGTGCATGTTGAGGCCGCATGAAAGCAAAACACCTTATGAACTGTGGTTTGGCAAAAAGGCTACAACAAAATACTTCAAAGTTTTCGGCAACAAGTGTTACATTAAACGGACTGAAGCCAATCTTGGCAAATTCGAAGATAGATCTAATGAAGGTATCTTTCTTGGGTACTCAACAAAAAGCAAAGCCTACACATGCTACAACAAAAGACTTAAGAAAATTGTGGAGAGTGCGGATGTTAAGGTTGATGAAGGTAGGAAACAAGAAATCAGCCATAATGAAAACTACCCAACTTATGAAGAATTTATTGAAGAAGATGAAGATCAAGAAAAGGAAGAGAGACAAAAATCAGATTCAGATGATTTGGAAAGAGAAGAAAACAGGAAATCCAAAACAGGCAACTGGCAGAAAAATCATCCCAGAGAGCAGATTATTGGGGATCCTACAATTGGTATTCAAACAAGAAGAAGAGTAGTAAACAACTACTCTCTGTTATCCAGCATTGAGCCCAAAAATATCATTGAAGCAAGTACAGATGAAAGCTGGATGGAGGCAGTTAATGAAGAACTAGATCAAATTGAGAAAAACAAAACCTGGGAATTAGTACCAAGGCCTAAAAATAAAAACATAATCGATACTAAATGGATATTTCGAAACAAACTGAATGAAGACGGACAGGTTGTGAGGAATAAAGCAAGATTGGTCTGTAAAGGATATGCTCAAGTTGAGGGGATTGATTTTGAAGAGACCTTTGCACCAGTGGCCAGACTTGAAGCAATAAGACTGTTTTTGGCTTTAGCAGTTCATAGGAATTTCAAAGTTTATCAGATGGATGTGAAATCAGCATTTCTAAATGGAAATCTTGAAGAAGAAGTGTATATTGAACATCCTGATGGCTTTCAACTCTGTGATAATCCTAACTTTGTTTGCAAGCTGAAGAAAGCATTGTATGGCTTGAAACAAGCACCTAGAGCTTGGTATGCAAGATTGGACAGCTATCTCACTAAGCAAGGATTCAAGAAAGGTATGGTGGATAGCAATTTATATATCAAAACTGAAAATGGCAATTTCATTGTCCTTGTTGTTTATGTAGATGATATAATATTTGGGAGCAGAAATGATGAATCATGCAAAGACATAGCAAACAAAATGCAAAAAGAATTTGAAATGTCTATGATTGGTGAACTTTCATATTTCCTTGGATTGCAAGTTAATCAAACTGAAAAAGGGATTTTTATTTCTCAAATTAAATATGTGAAAGAAATGCTAAAAAAGTTCACAATGGAGGATAGTAAACCTGTTAGCACTCCCATGACAACAAGCTACAAGTTGAGCAAGGATGAAAAATCTCCAGATGTTGATCAAACAATGTACAGATCTATGATTGGGAGCCTGCTATATTTGATAGCCACCAGACCAGATATCTTACAGGCAGTTTGCATGGTTGCAAGATTTTAGGCTAGTCCCAAAGAGACTCATGTGACAGCTGTGAAAAGGATTTTTAGGTACCTCAAGGGTACTATGGAATATGGGCTATGGTATCCAAAAGGAAAAGACTTCACTCTTTTTGCATATTCTGATGCAGATTGGGCAGGATGTATTGATGACAGAAAAAGTACCAGTGGAGGAGCATTTTATCTTGGAGATAAACTGGTAGCATGGCACAACAAGAAGCAAGAATCAGTCTCTCTATCCACAGCAGAGGCTGAATACATTGCAGCAACAACATGTTGTACACAGATATTATGGATGAGACAAACACTAAAAGACCTTGGTATTCACTTCAATGAGCCAATTTCAGTTAAATGTGATAACACTAGTGCAATCAACATCTCAAAGAATCCGGTCATGCATTCTCGCACCAAACATATTGCAATCCGGTATCATTTTTTGAAAGATAAAGTTGCGAAGGAGAGGTCAAATTGGAGTTTGTTCCAACTACAGAACAAGTAGCAGATATATTCACAAAACCATTGCCCAAGGAAGTTTTTGAGTACCTTCGAAAGAAGTTGGGAGTAGTCACACTACCCCAGCACTGACTAGCTATGGGGAACACATTCTCAGGGGGAGCATTAAAATTATTTATGCTCGAGAATGTTGTGCATAGACTCGGGGGAGTCTGCAACAGCCCTTTGGTATTATTGGCAAAGGGGGAGAAGAAATTGAGCAAGGTTGCAGTGTGTTGCCAATAATTCCAAAGGGGGAGATTGTTGAGCAAGGTGCAGCAAAAGCATTGCAAAAGTATTGTCATTGTTGTCAACACAGACAAATTGATACAGTTGATGCAGTTCAGAGGTCAGTTAGAACAAGTACAGGGAATTTCCAAGGAGAAAGAAGTGGGCCAGATTCAGAAATTTGTAGAAAAAGACAAGTAAGAAAACTATCGCGATATCGCGACATGTTTTCTGTCGCGATTTCATGACAAAAACGAGGAGAAAGAAGCACAGCTGAAAATTTTGTGATTTCGTGACAAAAATGAGGAGAGAGAAGGCGCAGTCGAAAATGTCGCGATTTCATGACAAAAATGAGGAGAGAGAAGGCACAGCCAAAAATGTCATGATTTCACGACAAAAATGAGGAGAGAGAAGGCGCAGCCAAAAATGTCATGATTTTGTGACAAAAATGAGGAGAGAGAAGGCGCAGCCAAAAATGTCACGATTTCATGACAAAAATGAGGAGAGAGAAGGCATAGCTGAAAATGTTGCGATTTCACGACAAAACAGAGGAGAGAGAAAGTGCATGAGAAAGTGTCGCGATATCGCGACAGTTTCGAAAGAAAAGCACTAAGGGCGAAAAGTGTCGCGATATCGTGACACGTCGGGTTTTCACGACCCGAAGAAGAGAGAGAATGTACGACAACAAAAGTGTAGCGATTTTGCTACATGTCGGAGTTTCGCTGGCAAAAGCAAAGAAAAAGCACTAAGTCAAGAAAGTGTAGCGATTTCGCTACATGTCAGACTTTCGAGGGCCGAAGCAGAGTTCAGATGCCAAAGAGCAAAGGTGTAGCGATTTCGCTACAAGTTTGAAATGCAAGGTGCAAAGGTGTAGTGATTTCGCTACAAGTTCGAAACACAAGGCACAAAGGTGTAGCGATTTTGCTACAAGTTCGAAATGCAAGGCGCAAAGGTGTAGCGATTTCGCTACAAGTTCGAAATGCAAGGCGCAAAGGTGTAGCGATTTCGCTACAAGTTCAAAACACAAGACACAAAGGTGTAGCGATTTCGCTACAAGTCTAAGTTTTGCAAGTCGAAGCAAAGTTGGAAGCGCAAGGCACAAAGTTGTAGCGATTCCGCTACATGTCTTGATTTCGCTGGTGCATGAAGGGAAAAATGTACGGATGCAAAAGATGTCACGATTTCGCGACATGTTGCATTTTCGTGGATGCTGGCGAAGGAGAATTGTACGGAAGCTGAGAAGCGTCGCGATTTCATGACATGTTCCATTTTTGTGGATGCTAGCGAAGGAGAGTTGTACGGAAGCCGAGAAGTGTCACGATTTCGTGACATGTTCCATTTTCGTGGATGCTGGCGAAGGAGAGTTGTACAGAAGTCGAGAACGTCGCGATTTCGTGACATGTTCCATTTTCGTGGATGTTGGCGAAGGAGAGTTGTACGGAAGCCGAGAACGTCACGATTTCGCGACGTGTTCCATTTTCGCGGGTGCAAGCGAAGGAGAGTGCAGGAAAGCGAAAAGTGTCACGATTTCGTGACATGTCTCATTTTTGCGGCTAGGAGATAGAAAAGAGCTCGATGCAGCAAAAGCGTCGCGATTTCGCGACATGTCTCGTTTTCACGGGTGCATGCCGAGATAAGGTCTAGAAGGCAAAAAATGTCACGATATCACGACAGGTCGGGTTTTCGCGGTCAACAATCCAGAATTAGTCAACTGAGTAGAAATGTCGCGATATCGCGATAGGTAACAGTTTGGCGAGAAAAAGCCGAAGAAGCATGCACAGTGACAGGTGTCAAATAGCGCAAAGGAAAATCATACAGCCAGTTACATAAGAGTTAACTGGAGTCAGATATGCAGTTACCCAGTGATAGGTGTCGGGGAAAGCTTAGAGAAAATTCATGCAGCAGTTAACTGGAGTTACAAGGGAAAGTTACAAAATAACGCATTTAAGAAAAGAACGGCTGTTGCAGGGCCGTGATGCTGCATGGCTGGGAAAAGTGCAGAATTATAGATAATCTCGAAAAACAAGAAATCTTCTCGGTGGTTGCATGTGTCAGACATGGCAGTAGCGGGCAGAAAAGAAGGATCGAGGCAGAATAGAAAAGAGTGCCATCAGAAAGTGTAAAAGTGCTAAGAGGGTAGTTACGTAGAGTTTAGGAGAAAAGAATCAAAGAGCATCGAAACGCGCAAAAAGGCTGTCAGTTTGCACAGAAAAAGGCTGTCAGTTTGCACAGAAAAAGCTGTCAGTATGAGCAGAGCAGACTGTCAGAATAAGTCAGAAAGAAGCGGCTAAAAGACAGAGCGCGTCAGAGAGGGTTTGACAGATTGATCGTAGCCGTAACCGCATAAAAAAATTGGAGGGAAAAATTAGAGCCGTTTTTCAAAATAGCCGTTCAATTGAACCAAGGATAAAGATCAAAAAGGCACAGTAAGAGAGGTTACTGCAACCGTGGTTATTTGTGAAAAACAAAAGAAAAGGTTGAGTAAGAGTGCTTTATGAATAACAGCTTCAGAACTAAAACCTAAAGTATTTTTTTCTTGAAAAATAGAAGAGAGGTTTTAGATTGTAATAGAAGATATTGAGTTTCTAACAATTCTCCTTATGCTTCTATGAGATTGATTTGAATGTGCAATAGACCAATGGGGGTCTTGAAAAAGAGAAGGCATTTTTATGTCAATATTTTTTTTAATAGAAATCCAAGTTGGTGCTTGGTAAAAGGGGTTGGTGCTCCTATCTATTGCAGCAGAAAAATCAGGGGTTGGTGCTCCTTCCAGTGGGTGCTGGTAAACTATTTGTAAAGATTGAATCCTTGCAAATACTGGATTTGGATTGTAGTCCAAACAGTCATTATTTGAGGAGTAGCCACATCGGTGAACCTCGTTAAATCTTGTGTTGTGTGATGCTCTTGTGTTATACTTGCTTTATCTATTTTTAAGCTTGCATTTTTAAGTTTTAAGAGTTGCAGATTCAATTTTTAACTAGTTACACTGATTCACCCCCCCCTCTCAGTGTCATTGTGAGAATATCAAACCTTAACTCTTGTTGCCCCACATCGTTATGCACATTCAATATCATAAATGACATTTGAAGACTTTCGTACTCAAGGAATTCAAGACATTGAAGGCATTGATGAGTCATCATCCACCATGCTATTATGGGTGAAGACTGTTATCCCACATGCATTTATGAGACATGGTGCACCCATGTCCATTTATTGCATGTGGATGGGTGAGGACTTTCCTCCATCCAAAGCTATTTATGAGGTATGACACACCATGCCACATCTGGAGACACCTCATATGACACCTCAACCCCCCCAAACCTTGGCCAAGTCTATAAATAGAAGGTCATTTTCATCATTTAGAAGGATCACACATTTGCATACCTAGACTCTACAGAAATCACTCTAGACACCAACACACTAAAGCCCTCACTTGCCATCAACCACCATGGATGCTAGCATGTGCCTCTTGACATCCCCTTTTGCATTGTAAATTTATCTTACCTATAAGTTTAGAAGGCTACCCAAATTAGACAAGAGCTCTAGTAGCACCAAAAAAACCTCTTTAGTAAAGCAAAAAAAAATTATGGTTCATACATAGTTGATCGGATGGACATGTTCGATCAACTGGACCAAACCTAGGGGTAAGATTTCCTTCAGGGACCTGCTTCAGACAAAAATCTAACAACAAACTGCCAAGCTAGTAACTAATATCGTTTTTCTTATTTTCAATCAAGTTTAGCATCTTCTTTATGCAATAGGCTATATTTCTTTAGTTTTTTGTCTTTCATCACAAGAGGTTAAAATATATGTATTGATAATATTATGAGGGTTTTTACATTATTTTACAAACGAATAGCGTGTGGGTTTTATTTAGGTTTATTTTCATTTAAATAATAAAACTTTGTATATTATCAGAGGTTAATCAAATAATATGTAATTGCCTTTTAAAGATATTTTTAGTCTTTTTTAAATAATTATGTTTTCACAATTAATTCATTCAGAGACAAAAATTCATTGCCTTTTAAAATTTAAATTTTGTTAAGATAGAGATCAACATCCTCATTGGCTAAATTACCTACTACTTCATTTCTTTCTCTATAGATATATGACACTAGATTTCTTTTGTAACAATAGTAGATGTAGTTGATGGGCATAAAAAATCAGATTATTTTTAATCCTATTTCCAAACCCATTTTTATTGATAGCATTAGTAGATTTTGTTTGCTACTATTATGGTCAAGGTATCAACAAGTAAAATTAAAATAAATTGTATTCACCTTGGATAGAATACAAGAATCTTGAGGATAAATGTCAATTTAATAATAAAAAATCAAGTTTCATAAAAGAAACATGTGTTGTTTGTCTTGCCTACTCCAATGATTCCCATGCTAATAGTAGATTATCAAGGATAATGCACCCTTTAAAAATATCATTTATTTTAGGTGAGCAATGGCTTGGGATACAGGTATAGTTTGAGTGGCAATTAATTTATAGATTATCGTATATTCATATTTAAGCAACTTCTTAGGATGCTAGCTACAAATGCTTTCATGTCTTTAATTTTTGAAATGAGTTGGATAATATCTTGGTTAATGAATACCCCTAATAAGCCTTTCTTCTTTGACTCTTTGTATTGATGAACAAGTCCTTACTCAAGACCAACCACATCAATTTGAGAATTTTCATTAGAATGTCATCTATTATTGGTGCTTTTCATAGCCATAGAATATATAGTTGTTTCCAATTCCTTAAGAGATGTGCTTGTTGCCAAGAATTGTCTCATTTACTCATCAACCATTAAAAGTATAACCTTTGCATTTTGAGGTAATCCACTCATACTATGGATTCTAAGGGATTCCAAAAATGAAATAGAAACACTTGAAGAAGGAATTCCATATTTGACAATATTTAGAGAGGAGATGCCCTATGAATTTTGAATTTATTTAATTCCTTCATTTTCATATTTAAAATTGGGATACTTAAAAGATATTTCTACTCCTTATTACAATATTAAATCTAATGAATTATAGAATGTATATGGGAATTTTTTCCATTCAAATTATCTAATTTTCTCAACCTCATTTTCAAATGATGCAAATTCTACCTAAATTTTTTGAGGTATGGTGTTTTTTTGGCATCAACCTATGTGTTCAATCAAGAGTGACATTTATTTTTCTTTCATTACAACACCTCTCTATTATCAATATTTCCCATTTCCTTTCAAAAGTATTGACACATATTTAAATGTTGCCATGTCACTATTTGGTGTTAGACTTCATTAACAAAAGGTATTGGTACTCATTCAAAAATGCAATAAGGGAGTTTAAATAGCAAGGATTGTCTAATAAGAAAACATTTAGCTTATAATGGGGATTGCATTGCATGTCGGTAATACAAACCAGAATAGGTTAGTGATCTAAGAGTGTATTTAAGTACTTATAGAGCACTTAATTCATTGTAGACACCTAAAAATATCACATTATCCCTTGTGTAGTGCTAACGGTTCATTAATTTACAAAGCCCACAAAATTTGCATAATTTTCCTAAAATCACTATTCATCCTACTTAAGCCTCTTTGGCCACTTAAGCCCATTCCTATGCTTAGCCCTTGGTTACCATGTGACCACCCATTAAGCCTAAGTCATAGGCCACCTCACTTTAGTCTACCCTTCGACTCATCTAGCCTCCACCTAAGCCTAGCCTACTATAGTATAATCCATGGTCAACCTTACCCTAGTCTACCCTTTGACTAGCCTAACCTCCACTTCACCTTGATCAATCCTAAACCTTGCGTTAACCCATAACTATGGTCAACCTTAACTCTTGTTCCCCCACATCGTTATGCACATTCAATATCATAAATGACATTTGAAGAATTTCGTACTCAAGGCATTCAAGACATTGAAGGCATTGATGAGTCATCATCCACCATGCCATTATGGGTGAAGACTTTTATCCCTCATGCATTTATGAGGCATGGTGCACCCATGTCCATTTATTGCATGTGGATGGGTGAGGACTTTCCTCCATCCAAAGCTATTTATGAGGTATGACACACCATGCCACCTCATGGGACACCTCATAGGACACCTCAACCCCCCCAAACCTTGGCCAAGTCTATAAATAGAAGGTCATTTTCATCATTTAGAAGGATCACACATTTGCATACCTAGACTCTACAGAAATCACTCTAGACACCAACACACTAAAGCCCCCACTTGCCATCAACCACCATGGATGCTAGCATGTGCCTCTTGACATCCCCTTTTGCATTGTAAATTTATCTTACCTATAAGTTTAGAAGGCTACCCAAATTAGACAAGAGCTCTAGTAGCACCAAAAGAACCTCTTTAGTAAAGCAAAAAAAAATTATGGTTCATACATAGTTGATCGAATGGACAGGTTCGATCAACTCGACGAAACCTAGGGGTAAGATTTCCTTCAGGGACCTGCTTCAGACAAAAATCTAACAACAAACTGCCAAGCTAGTAACTAATATCGTTTTTCTTAGTTTCAATCAAGTTTAGCATCTTCTTTATGCAATAGGCTAGATTTCTTTAGTTTTTTATCTTTCATCACAAGGGGTCTAATTGAGACAGGCCCCCAAATCCTATTAACTATTTTTATTAGGTCGTGTAGTTTTAGGGGACTTCTACAACCAATAGTGGCCCACGTGCTTTAATACAACTACCCTTGAGATATCCACAAAAGGCCTTTGGTGTTGTTTAGACCATTCATTGAAAGAGGGCTTCCACCTTGGAAGACCCATGTTATAGCCCTTGAGGAAAATTTGTAAAAAAGACAACTATTGTAACCTATTTTATTACTAATGCAAACACCATGTTTTTCTTGAGCACATTATGGTGATCACAATGGAACTTGAACCCACATTTTAATATTTTTGCATATTTTTTAGTATCTAACTAGCATTGTTGTCATTTTCTATGTTGTAGGTGATACAAAACTAGCATAGGCCCCTCAAAACCCCAAAACAACTACTCAAGTCCAAGGAAAATTTCTTTTTGATCTACATGTTAAGACCGTACCGAGGGGTATGGTCAAACCAACTGTATGGGTCCATTTTTTTGAGCAAAGCACTCCAAAATCTAGGTCCTTACTATCCAGGTACTAGTTCCTACACAGCCTCCACAACAAGTAAGTTGGGGATAGGTTTTCTCCATTGAGATTGTTATCTCACTTGCCACCTGCCCTCCTTAGGCCAAACCGCCTCATGAAATAACATTCCCAAGGTGTAATTGTTCACCTTTCATGTTTTTTTTATGTATTGTAAAACTCAGTGGCTTACCATCTTGTAATTTTTATTCAGTACCTCGGTTTTATTTTCTTTTCATAAGCATTTTTCAATAAAATCTAACTTTGTGTCTTCTCATATTGAAGGTAACTTCACAAAAATTAGTTTCTATGTTAGATGGACCTTCAAAAACATTAAAAATTCCTATAAAACCACCCTTGCTCTTGACTATATGGATAGGTACCATTAAACTAACTATAAGGACCCATCAATAGAATTTTGGACACAATTCGGAGCTTATCACACTTCCAAACAACATTCTAGAGGCTTAGGACCACAAGTAAACATTACAAAACCATGTAATTTTAGTTATATCACACTTTCTCTTTCAAAATCAAATGTAAATTAGAAATTTTAGTTTAAAGTGCACCAAATTAGTTGGTCATCCTCCAAATTACTTTTTCATGTTACAAAAAAACCCAAATTGCTTTGGCCACTTTACAAAAAAACTCTTTAGTTTACTTTTGTGTCTTTTAAAATACATCAAACTAATTCGGTCACTTTTAATTTTTTTTTATTGGTTTGATCCCTCAAAATTTGCTTTTATTGTTTTACAAAAGACTCCAAATTGCTTTGGTCAAACCACAAACTCACTTTCTTTGCTTTCATAAGCATTAGCTTGAATACTTTTGCTTATCTTTTTTCATAGCATAGGATTAAATCATTTTCATAAGGTTCAAAGAGATCTTCTAACTTCTTCGTCTTTGTGAGTTGAGATAATTTTTTTTTATCTCATACATAAGGCTCTAAAAGACCATTGGTCATAATTATAAAAGGCATATCTTGACCAGTGTAGATAGATTCACGCTCAAGCGACTCAGCATAATTTTTGCTAAAATCAAGTGACTTTTCCCTTTCTTTCTTTAGCATAGATCTAGATTTACACCAAGTGCTTTCATTTATTATTTAGTATATATTTTGCTTTTCAAGAAACACACTTTATCCTCCAAAATATTAAAATACTTTCATTTTTTTTCTAGTCTTAGTTTTTTTTCACATTTAGAATTTTAAAAGCACATCAACCACATACACTAGCATGTATTACACACATTGGTGAAGTTGAATTTCATCACCAACCACCAATTGATATCAATGATATTGGCATTCATCTCCAATTGTTGACTTACCCCTAGACACCATAGTAACCCCTTTGAGTAGTTTTCTAGCCTTCATCACCAAAAAGCTTCCTATCCTTGATATTACCTCGAGGTAAGTTAGGATAGATGCCCTTTCTCAGTAGGCTATACATAATTTGTGAGTGTGTAGCTATATTTTACTAAGCCCACTTGAGAGTGAAGTGAAAGCCCATTTTACTAAATATCAATTAAACTTAGAGTCATATTGTACTAAACTTGAATCTCCCTAAATTCTGGTAGAACCTTGAAGGTTCTAGCACAATTTTAATAAATAAATAATTAAAATAACATCTAAATTAAAAGAATCACTTTTAGATATGAATCACATTTTGCATTGGTTTGGGAAATCCCTCCAATGGGTCTAAATAATATATATTCTTATTCTTGGATGATTTGATATGGATGACCAACCTAATATATATATCTACCCTAAAGCTATGTTGGTGAAGAGATGTGATGGTTCACGTTAGGAAAATACGTGATGGTTCACATTATGAAGGGTTGTGATGGTTCACTTTATGAGTTAATAATATAATAATTAAATGATTAATAATACTAACTAATATTAACTAATAATGTTAGGATTGAGGATCCTAACATGCCACCCTCCTTAAAAAGATCTTTGTCCTCAAAGCTCAAAGTGAGAAGCTTTATCCTTTTTTTTCCAATTAGTATTTGCATAAGTTCTTGGACTCTTTTAATGTCATCCTTCTGTAGGCAGGGATATCGAGAAGGATGAAGCGTTAGCGAGGGGGTTCCAAGAACAATAGTAGAATATTCTTTAGGAAAATTATGATGATGATGGGAGGGCAACCCTTGGGGTTCCTCAAACACTTCAGAATGATGCATCAAAAGTGATGGTAATGCTTTTGCATCTTCCTATTGTTCCCTAAGAGGGTTAATGAAAAATGAGTGTGTAGTCATCTTTCTACCTTGTTTTCGGATAGGTTTTACCATGTGGTGAGAACTCACTATTTGTGAAGAACTTGTGTGTAGTCTTGTTAGAGTGTATGACTGGCCTTCATTGGTCACTTCTTGTACATCGATATCTTTACCTTCATTGTTGTGATCAGGTGCTTTGCTCACGTCTTGCACATCTACCTCACCTTCTCCCTCTATGGAATGATAGGAATCAACTACATTCAACAATTGTACATCTACCTCATATTTGGCCCCTATGGAGGGAAAAGGATCATCTAAATTTAATAAATATAATGTTGGTGTAGCACAACGATGATGAGGCTGAAATTGCTCATAACAAGTACAACAGAGGTCTTTCGCTCGTCGCTCCTCCATTTCTTGCAAGCTAAGGTACTTAACTGGCAAGGGTTTAGTTTTTGGGATAGTGGGCAGGAATGATGATTTGTCAATAGGTTGCTCCCTATGTTGACATTGAACATTGAATTTATCTTCAGCTAACAAGGCTAATCCAATGGCTTCCTGTAGAGTGCGAGGAGTGTACATCATGACCGCCACTCTAGTTTCTTCTTTTAATCCATTGATGAAACCGCTTATGAGAACTGATTCGTCCAACCCTATGATGTGATTGGTGATATCCTAGAATTGAATTTTATATGCACACACTGATGTGACTTGACGTAGGTGGGCAAGATTAAGCAGCAAAATTAGGTTGGTATCATGATATATTCCTCCATTGGCCATTTGATATATTGGCTCTGATACCAAATGGTAGAACCTTGAAGGTTCTAGCACAATTTTAATAAAGAAATAATTAAAATAACATCTAAATTAAAAGAATCACTTTTAGATATGAATCACCTTTTGCATTGGTTTGGGAAATCCCTCCAATGGGTCTAAATAATATATATTCTTATTCTTGGATGATTTGATATGGATGACCAACCTAATATATATATCTACCCTAAAGCTACGTTGGTGAAGAGACGTGATGGTTCACGTTAGGAAGAGATGTGATGGTTCATGTTATGAAGGGTTGTGATGGTTCACTTTATGAGTTAATAATATAATAATTAAATGATTAATAATACTAACTAATATTAACTAATAATGTTAGGATTGAGGATCCTAACAAATTCAAACACTTCATTGTGTATGATTTGCTTCCACTTTTCAGTTGATACAAATATGAAATACTAGATAACCACAACTTCATGGATTCAGAAAGTCAATACGAGTTTTTGTATAAAAGCTTTCGTGGCACTCAAGGTCCCATGATCGTGACATTCAAATACAGAGAAAATTGGGAATTTGGGAGGATTTCATTCTATCACGTATGAGAAAACTCTGCTTGTCATGGAGATTGGTTAATCATTTGTATTATCTATTTTTTAATAAAGGAAGGGCAATCATTTGCATTGTATTTATATGATTGAAGTTGTCTTATCGAATCATATAAATGTTTAAGCCATATCATCCATATTTGTGTGTACTAATGTACATTAATAGTAGAGGAAATCCCAATTTACAGTTTTGTAGATTGTTGATAAATCATGGGACCTAGTTTCGTTAATACAATTTTTGAAATAAGCGGTGCTTGAACATACGATTTCTGAAATAAGTGGTGCTTGAACATTTTTATCATACCATTTATTAGGTCAAATATGGGACGATGCAAATATGACCTTTTTGTGTAAAAATTAATATGAATGAAAACAAGAATATCATCTTTACATTGTCCCATATTTTTTTTTATTAATTAAGTGGTGAGGATTTTTGAGAGGAACCTACAACCATATACAATAAATATCTTAGGGGATCAAAAAAGGGGTAGGAATCCCGATAGGGATCACTAACCGAACCAAAAAAATAATACCTACTTACAAGGAATAAACAAAATGTCAGGATAACAACCCACTACCAACCAAAAAACCAACTCTCAACCCAGGATGACTCATGGCAGCATTTGGAAATTAATCAAAGCATTCATCCTTGAGGAGACAAACTCCATTAGGTAGCCTAAGAGTCAATTCACATCCTCCATGAATTCAACAACGATCTTGAGGGTGACCATAATGGAATTTTATTTATCATCAATAATTTTTATCAACTGCACCAAATTACGGAGTGACTTCTCCCTGCCCAAATCAAAAGCTAACACACCTTCAAGCTGAGCCTACTATGTCACCTTAGGTTGGGCCATCGAAGCAGAGTCGACTAACTTAAAATTTGAATCCTCCTTTGGATTTCTTCTCTCCAATAATATCCTAGATCATATCTTCTAACTTCCCCTCACCCTTTCGACATCACCGATATGCCCACTGACTTTTTGTTGCCATCAGATCCTCTAGACGAGTTCATAGGGCTCTCAACATGGACATAGCTCGAGAACACATATCACAACTTTATGGACCAATGCAACTTACCTCCTCTCACACCCTTAGAGGATACATAGAGCTCCTTAATCTTACTAGAACAGTGTGCAGGAAGTCCTGGGTAGAACTCTGAATTACTGAAAACCACATGAGAGGTAAAGGTATCCTTCAGTATTGAAAAATTCGAAGATAGCAAACGGTTGGTTGTTGGAAATATTGAATTGTCATTGATGTCAAAGGTATACATATTTTCAAGGATGAAATGTTGATGTCAAAGGCAGAAATATCTTCAAGGATGAAATATTGATGTCAAAGGTAGAAATATCTTCAAGGTTGAAATGATGAGTTATCATTGAAGTGCAAGGCATATATCTTCAAAGATGATTTAATGTTGTCAAAGAAAAAGTGATCTTATATGCTTTAATATTTAAATAAATATTTAAATATTAAATAAGGAGGTTTATATTTAAATCAAAGGATTTAAATATAGTGTAAAAGTTTAAATATTTAAATATTTTAAAATTCAAATGATGGGCGACCTCCTTAAGAGCACCATGCAAAAGGAAATTAAATATTATGGGACCATGCAAAAGGTTGAAAATTCAAATATTCAAAACATGTTGGTCCGAATTCGTTGGGCATGCATGAAGAATAATATAAATATAAACTCCTAATTTTACTTTAAATAATGCCAAGCAATTTGAATAATATCGATCGAGTGGAGAGGGGCAATGAGAAGAAGGAGGGAGGAGAGGAGCGCAGGTTTTGGTAGTGTCGCAGCAGAAAGAAAACTTTAAACATTGGTTCATGCCACTTCTATCTCAACCGAGTGGTTAGACCAGTTGGTAGCCTAGCTCATACTAGGACATTGTATTGCAATAGGTTAAGGGGTCGAATCTTTTCGATGCCATTTTGCTGAAGAGTTGAATACAGAGCTACAAAGGATTTAAATAGTATTTTTGTGCATTTGGTTCCATTCGCTGGAATAGCCCAATTGGTTGACTAGCTTGCATGTAGTGTTGTTGTGCAGGAGGTTAAGGGGTAAAATATCTTCGATGCTATTTTGCTAAAGAATTGAAAATAGAGTGCCCAAGGAATTAAATATTGTTTTACACCTTTTGGTTTCATGTGTTGCGTTAGTGCAACTGGTCACTAGCCCAAGTTAGGGTGTTGTGCTTCTAGAGGTCAAGGGATCAAATCCCATCTAGGGTTGTGTAAGGTATTTATAAATTTTGTTTTATTAAATTTGATAAAAAAGGAGATATAAGGCATAGTATTGGGATTTGATTTTTGCAAATGATGAAAGGGGAGATATAAGGCATAGTATTGTGATTTGATTTTTGCAAATTATAACAGGAGAAATATAAGGTGTAACGTTATGATTTCTTCATTTTAGGGAGATGTTGTTAGTATAAAGTTCTATTTTTGCAAATCATAAAAATATATATAAAGAAGATGTTGTTAGAATAAAGCTTTATATTGTAAGTTTCAAAAGGGAGATATAAGGAGTTATTTTTAAGCTTTATTGTGTATGTTTTGAAAGAAGTTATAAGGGTTTAAAAGTGGTTGATTTGATATTAAAATCAAGAAGGGAAAAAAAGAATTATTGTCCAAATTTGAAAAACACATACAAGAGGAATATCATCATCATTGAGGTATATTTGGAACAAGTTAAGGTATCAAGTACACATATTCACCCAAGCATTCAATTGAAAAGGAAGAACAATTCAGCCATTTCAAGAATTAGGAAAGGTGCACATGATAGTGGAAGAAGAGCAAGGTATTAGCATCTCCAAGTCAACACACAAGTAAGCTATCCAATACTAGACTTGAGCTACCTTTAAAATGTAATAAATGTGAGACATGTGGAAGTGATAAATTTAATGAATGTGAAGAACATATTGGTCATTTGAAGATTAGTATATTAGTGCATATCATTCTCCATATGTTCTTGAAGATTTTTGGGTAGAATATGTGTGTATTGTTGTTAGTTGAAGAAGCAAAAATTAAATTATAGATCATATTTGTATGACTAGATTTAGGATTATATGAGTAGTGTTTGTGAGCATATTTGAGCATAGAATATGAGCACCTTTTGGATCAGATTAGAGAAGTGTTCATGAGCATATTTAAGTAGGTTTTATAAGAAAGTTTTGGAGCAGATTTGAGAAGGTTTTGTGATCAGGTTTTAAAATATATTTGAGAAGTTTTTGTGAGCAATTTTTGAAGCAGATTTGAGTAGGTTTTATGAGAAGATTTGAGCAATATTATGAGCATGTTTTGGAGTAGATTTGAGTAGTTTTGAGAGTAGGTTTTGGAACATATTTGAGAGTAATTTTTGGAGCAGATTTAAGAGTAGGCTTTGGAGCAGAATTGAGTAGATGGGATTGGTGTCTCATGTGGATTGGTGTCCATGAACTAGAGTAGAGAGGATTGGTGTCTCCTATGGATTGATGTCCATGAACCTGAGTAGAGGGTATTGGTATCTCCTATGGATTGGTGCCCACAAACCAACAAAGGGGATTGGTGTTTCCTATGAATTTGTGTCCACAAAATTGAGAGGGGATTGGTGTCCAAAAATTTGAGAGGAGATTGGTGTCCACGAACTTGTATAAGGTATTGGTGTCTCTTATGGATTGGTGTCCATGAACTTGTATAGGGTATTGTTGAAAATTATATAAGTAATATTTTGTTGTGGTTTTCTCCCAAAAGGATGTTTCCATGTAAAATATATCTCTCATATGTGTGATGATTTGTGAGTTGTTTTATTATTGCATTAATATTATTGTTGTTATCATTTGGATTGAAAAGTGAAAAGTTTTATCTTATATTGTTCACCCCCAATCAGTATAAGCTTGTGTTCTTCATTAGTATCTATGAACTTGAATATTTATGCTATCTCAATCCCTCTTTCTAGGGTAACACGTTCTACGATCAACAAGACAAAGTTCTAGTGTAATGGGTTTAGACCCCTACCATTACAAATATTTGACATTGATTTCTTAAAGGATTGGAATAGGAATGTAGGGAAATTCATACGTCTCTCTCTCTCCTTAGATCATTGAGAAACATTACATGGAAACATCTGACTACTTCTCACGAAGGATCCAGAGTGAAATTGTCCATAATAACTAAGATCACTCAATCCCACAGAGGTTGGAGGGCCTTAGCCCTAAAATCATTATGCTCTTTTGATAATAATTCCCCTTCATCCAAAAAATAGGCTAATTACATTAGCAAGAAATGTGTTCTTCATTTGGTATTAGAGTAGGTTCCTTCATGAAAGCCTAACAACTTGAAGGAAGATCTTACAAGAACACACATAGCTGACCATAAAGGTTTTTCATCAAACATGGCTCCATTGTTTGATGGGATTAACTATGATTTCTGGAGCATAAGGATGAAAAATTATTTGATGACACATGACTATGATATATGGCAATCTATTGAGGATGGATTCACACCACCTACAACTCCTCCCATAGATCAAAGTGGTAAGAAACCATATGAAAATAATGCTAGGGCAATGAATGCAATATTAAGTGGATTATGTGCATCAAAGTTTGTGAAAGTCATGCAATGCACTTTAGCAAAATAAATATGGGATAAGTTACAAAGAACATATGAAGGAGACGACAAGGTTAAAATGGCAAAATTTCAAACCCATAGGAGGAATTTTGAAGACTTGAAGATGAAATATGAAGAAGATATTTCCCAATATCTACTCCATTTTGATGAGGTTGTCAACACCATTCGTGGACTTGGAGAAAGTATTGAAGACTCTAAGATTATTTAAAAAATCTTAAGGTCACTTCCCATTAGGTTTGATGCAAAATTTTTAGCAATAGAATAGATGAAGGATCATAAAACCTTAAGCATGGAAGAGCTACATGGAATTCTCACAATCTATGAGATGAGGACTGAAAAATATCAAACACTCAAAAGGAAAGCAACATTTAAAGCTTCAAGGAAGACAAAGAATAAGGAACCAAAATCAAGTGAAGAATCAAGCAGCAAAGAAGAAGCTAACTTTGTATGAAGGAATAAGAAGGGTCAAGGAAAACATAAAGGTATGCATTTTATGAAATGTTTTAACTGTGGTAACCTTGGTCACTATGCATCTAATTTCCCACAAGCTAGAATTAGCAGTAGTGAAGAAGAAAATGAATATGAGAAAAATAAAGAAATAAAACTTTATCATGAAAGGAAAAATAGGTATGGTCAAAACAAACATGATAAGAATACCTTTCAAAGACACAAGAAGAGTTTTTATGTTGTGTTGGAAATTTTGAGTAGTTTTGTTTTTATTGATTTCAAAAGCATATTGGTTCAATTTCGTCATCATTAAGGACATCAAGTGGTTTTTTCAAAAGTAAGAAGGTCTTGAAAAGGAATAGGATATAATATTTATTTTTAATATTATATGCCTAAAAAGACCCAAAGGATGAAGACCCAAGGAAGGAGAAGCAAGTTTAAATTAAATAATAATATTATATTATTATAATATTTTGGGCCAAATAACAAGATGAAGAAAAACAAGGTTCAAGTTAAAAATACCCATGAGTAGATTACAAAATATTTAATTTAAATTAAAATATTTTAATCTTTGATTAAAATTTAAATTTAAATTAAGAATGGGTGCAAAGGTTTTAAATTTAATATTTAAAATCTAATTCAAATTTTTAAATTCGAATTTCATTGACGTGTAGAATACAAGAGCATGTGTATTAATATAGGAAATGATTTTCATTTCCTAAGTCCTAGAATACACACACCTTTGAATGACCTTCAAAGTGAAGTTCACATTTCAAAGTGATTGGAGGCAGACTAAGGTGTAAGGCCATCATCGTGGATAGAAATATCCACCAACGATGGTAGCATAGGCGACATTTAAGATAGTGCTAAGGCTTGCAAGGAAGATATCATGGGTTCAATCCACATGATTAATGTTTTGCTATTGGAGAGGTTTTCATTTTTCGTGGGTGCCTTCGTGAGGAGAATAAAGTGGGAAATGTGCGCCTAAACTCTTATGTGGGTACGCAACCCACTTGGTAGCCTATCTTGATGCTAGGGTGTTGGAGAGGCTACGTCGTGTTTTTTATTCTCACCGAGGATGTTTTGGTAGGCAGATTAGTTGAAAGGTATGCAAAAAATATTTTTGCTTCTACAAAGGTTGTGATTTTCAGAAATTTCCTAGAGGTTTTTGTAAGTTGGAAACTATAAGGTTTTTGAGGGAGCTATAAGGTAAAGTAAATTAAAATATTTGTATTTTAATTTTTGGTGATTGAAATTTATTTTATGAAGTTGAAGTGATAAGGTGTTTAAAGGAAATTATTGTGTATTTTATTTTTAATAAATATGTTGACTTATATTATGTAAGTTTGGAGATTGTAAGGTGTACCAAAATATTTGATATTTTTGTATGGTAAAATAATTGTTTGAAAATTATTTTGTGGAGAACTTGAGATAGGTTGTGGCTACCTAATGAAGTAGGGAAAAACGATGCACCAAATGATGATAAACAATATGCGTATCTATGTCCTATTGCATATGAGCATCAAACGAAAGTGATGCATAGTCGTTATACCATCATTAATTCTCAATGAATCTGTCAATCCAGGGCAGTGTACAAGGCTATCTGCGGAAGAAGTGAAACAACTATAACTTAGGTCAATCTAGAGCAACAGGTTTTATTGGTGGAACCGGTTGTGTGGGGGGTTTTGGAACATTCCTATCTCTAAATTGCATGAATTAAATCTTAATCTAAGTTGCAGAATTGGAAACTAATCATTAACTATAGAAATGAAGTCCTAATTACAATTGCAGAATAAGACCTAATTATATTGCAGAAATAACAGTTGCAGAATTGAAAGTCTGATCCTAATTGCGAGAAAGGAAATCTAATTACTTTTGCAGTAATGAAAGTCTAGATCTAATGTGGAAATAAAAACTGTCAAAGTTCTGTAACAGAAGGTTGTCAATCTTCTGTGCAGGATTTTGACAGCAAAACATAAAATGCAGGAAATTGCTAAAAAATAGTAAATTCTGGAAATAACAGTCTGAAATAAAGTGGAAGCTTTGCTGAAAGTAAGATTGCAACTAAAACATTAAGCACAAGGTTAATCTAAGCATAAATAAACTAAGACTGCAAATATTGTCAACTGTTTACAAGCAATTGAAATAACAAGTTCTACAACTCATTCTGTTGCAGCAAAATCAGAATAAAAACCTGCTTGTTAGTCCTCCTCCTAGGTCTGGAAGTGGCCAGCCTCTTTGTCCAGAAGAAGGTGTAAGTCTCTCTCTCTTTCTAAATCTTAATCACACTCATTTACAAGCAATATGAAATAGAACTGGTGCACTTTATTGATTAGAAGACATGATTACAATAATTCTGCTGAAAAACTGTTACAGGACTGTAACAGTCAATTTCTACCTATACTCTGTATTTTTTGCTAGCTTCCTTACACTATTTTCTACCTCCTTTACTATCTACTTCCTCTCTACTAGGCTCAACCTGAATGGGAGCAATATTTATAGCTATCCTATAATCTGATTACAAACAAAGAATATCTCAAAAGATCTAATCCTACAATGCTGCAACAAATTCTGGTGTTATCCTAGAAGAGGACTAAAACTTGATCTTTCCCTTAATGATGGCTTTGGTCGGCAATGACGGCAAAGACAGATGGAAGATCTTTCCCTTTACCTTTTCCAACCTTTATTTCCCTTTTTTGGCTTCAAAAATCGGTCAACAGGTCAAAAAGCGTACTCTATTCTTCATTTCGAAGATAAGTGGCTTCATTTCGAAGACAATGCAATTCTCATTTCGAAGATCGCTCATTTCGAAGATACTGCATTCTCATTCCGAAGATCGCTCATTTCGAAGATACTGCATGCTTCATTCCGAAGATCCGCTCATTTCGAAGATACTGCATTCTTCATTTCGAAGATCCGCTCATTTCGAAGACGCTGTGATCTTTCATTTCGAAGATATCTGTTCATTTCGAAGATACTTCGAAATGAACAAATATATGCTTTTCCAGTGATCTCTTCTGCATCTCTCAGGTGGGTTATCTCTTAAGATCAAATTCCAATGGTCTTCATCCCTTTCCTCATGTGAATTCCATGCCTTGCTATTTATGGACAACTGGCTGGAATTTACATGGGAAAGACCAGTTTTTTTGCACAACAACAGTTTGCTTGCACTGTTGCCAGATTTAGGTGAAGTAAATGCTTGAAATGAATCAAAACATGATTAGTGAAATGCTGCTATTATTCTAAGCATATCCCATTTTAGCAAATCATAGCAAAAAGAACACAAAACTATGCAAAAAGTTGTAAAATCAGCATATAATATTTCAAATACATTGATCATGCAAAATGGTTAATATACAACATATTGAATCAACTTAACTAACATATCGGATAAAACATAAGAGTTTATAGGCATTTTTAGTGTTCAAAACATGTTATGATTGAGGCATTTCCAGGCCTCATCATTTTCCCCCCAACTTATATTAATGCATGCCCTCATGCATTATGTTGGGCTATGGAATCACATATGTCCATGTTTAGATTCCATGACCTGTAGAATAATTTCTTGCCTATGTAATACCCCCTATTTTCCTGAATGTTTCTGAGCCAATCTTCAAATTGTTCATCAGTCTGGGCATCTTCCTCAAAGTAGAATGGAACTGGAGTAATGATGGTCGGAGGCCTGAACCTAAGACCTATCCAGTTATGTTGCATGATCTGAATCAGCTGGACTACACCTTCTGCTCTTCTTCTGGACCATTCTAAGTTGATGGGGGAGATAGGTTCTCTTTTCCTCAAAGACATGGAAAGTTCATTCCATCTGTCTCTGCATACTGACAATGCTGGGAAGAAATTGTGATCACAGAAATTGTTAAATCTGGCCACACAGTCCCTCAAATTGTTCAAGTACATTCTCTTTATATCATCCCTGTTCATCATTGAGAAGTGCTTCCTGGTGATAACTAGGTGATTTGGCTGGATTGCTTTAACAACTCAGCCCTTGTTTCAATCACTTTATTCTGCTTTTTCTCTTGATCCCAGTAAAGCTGATTCTGCAAAGTAGACATAAATGCTCTCAATTGAACATCTCCAATGTAGATTTGAGGATGAGAGTCAACTTCCTCTGGAATGAAGAAACTATGTAAAAATAGTTCACACAGGAGATTTTTCTGCTCAAAAGGACTGTCAAAATATGCCTCCAGAAAATCTTCAATAGTGTCCAATTTATATGGGAGGTTTGAAGTAATCCTCATGACCTGCCATCTGAGGTATTTTTCCTTCAAAATAAGGTTGTAAAATCTAGCTGGTCATCTAAATTGGACTAAAAATTCAGCAATTTGGCATAAGTCAGACACCTTTTCTTTCAATGCCTAAATTTTTATGTCCTTAGCTTCTAGCTATTTTGCTTCCAATTTGAACTTTTTAGTTTTAGTGGCAAGCTGCTCATATCTAATCATCCAGCTAGCTATGTCTGCATTGTACTATTCTAGAGACACAGTATTAGGTGGTCTGACTACAGGTGGGATCCTAGGCAGCAGATCAACTTGAACTCCTTTTTCTGCCACTTCTACTGGTTGTTCATCTATCAATAACTCTACTTGCACTTCCTTATTTGCTATTTCTATGGGGTTGTCATCAGATAGTATTTCTACTTGTACCCCCTTATCTGTTGTTTCTATTGGAAGTGTAACAAGTTGAAATGCAGGGACCTCAATAGGAGTACTTACTTGAACATTTTCTTGTTGTTGGGACTGTTCCTGTGTTGGTGGCTCATCTTCAACATCCTCTGCTATGCTCTTCACCATTTTTGAAGCATCTTCAGAACAAGAAGGCAATGCTTCAGAATAAGATGGTGCTGCTTCAGAATGAACAGGCACTTCTTCAGAATGAAGGAGTGCTATTTCAGGATGAACTCCCATGTCTGCCTCAACAGAGTCATCTGTCCTTGATAGACCTAGAAGCAATTGAGCCAAATTGTCTTCATCATTGGATATAGCTGGCTATTTTTCAGATTGTGACAGCAGTTTTCTCAATTCTGCCACTTCCTGCTGAAGCTCTGCAATTTTTCTTTCTTGCATCTCAATGATGCTTTCTTTCTCTGAAATCCACCTGGTCTGTGTTTTGACAACACTCCTTGCTGCCCTCAGCTGCTCTGTGATGTCTTCCACTTCTGTTTCTACTTTAGAAGCTGATGCAGACAAATCAGTTGCAGTTGGCTGCTCAACCAATATTTCCTCTTCTTCTGCAACAATTTGTTCTTGTTCAGGAGGCTCTGTGAGACTGGCTATAAGGGTATCCACCATATCTATAGCCTGTTGAACTGTAGCTTCCTCCAAACCATCCTGCTCAGTTTTTGCCTCAGCTATCTATTCAAGGAATTCTGGAAAGTTTTCAGATGCTGGTTGTATCTCTGTGACATCTGGGCTACTTGGTCTATCTTCTTCCTCCATGACCTGTTCTGCAGTTTCTTTCAAATGGATTCTTGTAGACCTCCTAGTTCCAGATGCAAACTTCTTCTTTTTGCTCTATTTTTTGGTGACAATAGGGGTCATGGGGTCAGTTTTAGATGCCTCTATTTCCCTTGTTGTTTCTGCCTCTGTTTGGTTAAGTGCTTCACTTCTCTGTTCTGACAAATCAGTTGCAGCTTCAACAAAATGAACCTTCTTTTGTTTTTCTGCTCTGCTACCAGTTCCAGATCCTCTTCTCTTTTGTTTCTTAGCTCGTGAAGTTGAGGGTTCAGGAGCAAGGTTTTCTGCTGCTGCTGTGGGGTGTAGTTCTATAACAGCTTTAGGGGCACCTTCTGCAGTTTCTTCTACAGCATCTTCTGCAACATTTTTTACAGTAGTTGTTTCCTCTTCTGTAGCAACATCAGTAGCATTTGGTTCTTCTTCTTCCTCACTTTCATCCCCAAAAATGACATCATTTAGGGTAGAGTAAAACCTATCAAAACTCCTAGGGTTTCCTCTAAAATGGTGCTGGCAGACTAATTTGATGAGGCCATGATGGCGTAGGCTTCCTTTACCCTCCTGATATCTCTTTGCCATGTTCTTTAATTCTTGATACAGATACAGGGGAAGATTTACCCTAACTTCTGGTTGTTGCCCACCATGTCTGAGATGGTTCAAAATTCGTAGATGATGCCCTGACAACAAGCACATACTGCCCTTCACAGGTCAGAAATTTAATTACCTAGGTGGCTACTTCATCCCAGGGTTCCTGTAGGCTGGCCCTTTTTAACCCTTTGCATGTGTTGTTATGGGTTAAATATTCTAGTTCTCTATCATTTTCTTCTACAAACTGATTAACTACATTTGCCAATGTGTTCTTGCCAGATCTAGAAATTGAAATCCCTTCTAATGGCAGCTCTGTAATCTGACTTAAAATTTTAGGGCTTACCTCAATAGTCATGTCGTTAACATGTGCTCGGTTGTTTCTGAACGTATGGGCGAACATGCCAGCCAAATCTTCAGAAGACCCATTGAATTTATCCAGAAATGGCATAAACCCTCCATCTTCAAAAATCTGCACAACTACCAGATTTTCTCGGAGGTAAGTGGTATCTGCAGGCTCTGTTCTGATCTTTCGCCCCATATTTTCTGTTTAAAAACCGTACACTATGGCTACTATTCTTCTGCTGGATCTCTGGCTATTTTCTGTTGCAAATTTGTAGAGTTTTAGTTTGAAACCTTCGTTGCCCTATTTCTCGTCTTCTTCTTCGGAATGAACCGTAACCTGTGCACTGTACTTCGCAAACACGTCTTCGAAAAGAAAGGTGGCACACATTTCTACTTTTGCACTATACACCTGTTCATTGATAATTGCATGGATGTCCTTGCCGTCAGATCCACCTCATTAGTTTTGCAGATTCTCACGTGCATGTTTATTGGCATTAAAAATTGGTGGCATATGGTTGGTCACGTCCTCCGTATTTCCAATGAGTGCAAAAACAAACCATGTGTTGACTGACACGTGTTCCTTCTTCGCATGCAACTAAAAATTTTTGATTTTGTCGTACCTTGTCTTCTTGGATGCCACGTGGAAATGCTCTTTTCGAAGATTATAACTTATTGTGCAGACAAAATTTCATTCCGAAGATTATGACCTCATTTCGAAGACGAGTCTTCATTTCGAAGACAAATCCTCATTTCGAAGATTATGACCTCATTCCGAAGACAGGTCTTCATTCCGAAGACAAATCTTCTTTGCAAAATTTTCATTCCGAAGATTAATCCTCATTTCGAAGATCAATCCTCATTCCGAAGATCAGGCTGTATTGTGAAGGTAAATCGTCATTCCGAAGACAGATCCTCATTTCGAAGACAGATCCTCATTCCAAGATCTTCATTCTTTCGAAGACAAATCCTCATTTCGAAGACAGATCTTCATTTCGAAGATGATGCAGCAAGTCGTCATTTCGAAGACCAAGTTTCATTCTGAAGACAAATTGTCATTCCGAAGACAAAGTTTCTTTTTGAAGACAAAGTGCAACATTCATTTTGTTATCATTCTGAAGACAATTTCAATCCGAAGATAATACAATAGGCACTATTTTTGGCATTCTTGTTTCGAAGATTAGGCAGAAATCAATATTTTCATTTTCAAAACATGTCTTAAGTATGCCAACTCTTATGAATACCTTTTATGCTAATGGTTAATTGTCATATACTATATACCAATCATTTTACAATGAAGAAATGTAAGAAATATATACCGATAAAAATAGTTAATGCCAGTTTTGAAGAATGACTGCCTTTGTTGATATTCTGCTGAGATTTTCTGCAACATTTCAAAACAAGTGCACTTGGTGAATTTGTACAATGATGGTTCAGAAATTTCTCAAGGTTATGCATGCCAGAAAACTGGTTTTCATGCACACCAACTCAGTAGTGCCTTAAGAAAAGGTTTTCACTTCTGAGTTATTCATTTTTCTCTCTTCTTTTTTCTTGATTTTCCCCTTTTTTTTTTTTTACCTCTCCTTTTCTCTTTTTTTTTTTCTTGATCCTGACTATGCCCATGAAGGAATTTCATGATTTCCCCTGAAACCATGCCCATGAAGGAATTCATACTCAGAATTTATTCATCTTTTTGTTTTCTATTTTTTATTTTTTTATTTTTTTCTATTTTTTCTTGAAATCCACTGATCATGTTGATTGTTTTGAAGTGGAAGAGGGAATCTCTTCCACCTACTGTGTATCCAAACTATCAAGTTGTTGCAAGAATTCTTCTTTAGTCAGAGGTGTATGGTATACCCTGAGGCGATGTCCATTCACTACCAACTTTCTTCGTGACCCATCAATAGGGGATAGACGAGCTGCTCCATTGTTAAATACCTCCTCAATCCAGTAAGGTCCCAACCATCTAGTTCTCAGTTTTCCAGGGAAGTCTTCGTATTGAGAATCAAACAGTAAAGCCCAATCTCCTTGTTGAAGTTTCCTCTGCTGAATGTGACTGTCATGCCACAGCTTCCTCTGCTCCTGAATTACCTCAGTTTGGTGCAGAGCATCCAATCTAAGTTCATCCAATGCATTCAAGCTGTAGAATCCTGTATGTCTGTGCCTGCGACAATTCAATTCCAATTTCCAGTGTTGTGCGCAATGTTAGTAGCTCAAATTCAATAGGTAAGAGAGGCTTTTTACCAAAGACTAGTTCATAAGGTGTGAATCCAGTAGTGGACTTCCAAGTAGTATTGTAGGCCCAAAGTGCTTCAGGTAATTTATCTAGCCAATTTCTCCTATGAAAAGCTACTATTTTTGTCAAGATGCGTTCTAGTTCCCTATTTGTTACTTCAACCTGGCCATTTGCTTATGGGTGGTAAGGTGATGATTTCCTATGTTTGATTTCATACAATTCTGTAAATGCTTTTATGACTTTGGATGCAAATTGGGGTCCTTGGTCTGTGGTGATAGACCGTGGAGCTCCAAATCTCTAAAAAATCTGAGTATACAAGAAATCAGTGACCTTCTCTTCATGAGCATGTTTAAAAGCACGCACCTCTACCCACTTTGTCAGGTAATCAGTGCATACTAGAATATGCACCTTTCCTTGAGAAGGTGGATCAATAGGTCCTACAAAATCAAGCCCCCACCTCTCAAATGGTTCTAAAACCATTTGAGGCTGCAGTGGCATCTCATTTGTATGAGTGGGTTTCCCCATTCTTTGGCATGCATCACAATGCACGATGTACTTTTTCACATCCTTGTGAAGAGATGGCCAATAATATCCTATCCCTAAGATTTTCCTAACTGTGCTTTTTACAGAATAGTGTCCACTTGAGGGTTCATCATGACAAGCTCTAAGGATATCATACACTTCATCCTTTCGGATGCACCTACGTAACACATGGTCAGGACTGCACTTAAAAAGCATACCCTTAATCCATTCAAAAGAAGAACTCTGTTTGATCAATTGTTTTTTCTGTTTTGAAGTGAAATGTGGAGGAACTTTCCCTGTGACCAAATAATTGGCTATATCTGCAAACCAAGGTGATTGGACTGATATAGCAAATAGTTTTTCATCAGGAAAAGTGTCATCAACTAATTCCCCTTCATCTGTGTTTTGCAACCTGGACAAGAAATCTGCTACAACATTAGCTTTTCCTGGTTTGTTGATTATAGTGATATCAAATTCTTGCAACAACAGCAACCAACGAATAATTCTTGCACTTACCATAGGTTTATTCATCAAATACTTAATGGTTGTATGATCTGTGTGAATAAATATTTGATAACTTGTGATATAATGCCTGAATTTGTTGATGGCATAAATTACTGCTAGGAATTCCTTCTTAGTTGTATAATTTTTCTCGGCTCCTATCAAGTTCTTGCTAATGTTGTAGATGGTATAATGTTCACCATTATCAATTTGTCCTAATGCTGCTCCAATTGTTGTATTGGAGGCATCGATCTGAATGTGAAATGGTAATGTCCAATTAGGTCCTCTGAGCACAGGTGGAGTTATCAATTTCTCTTTCAGAGCTTCAAATGCTTCCTGACACTTTGCGGTCCAGGAGAATTCAGAATCTTTAGTCAATAGGGCAAACATAGGAGTGGCTATTGTACTAAAGTTGGGAATAAACCTGCGGTAAAAACCAATGTGTCCTAGGAAGCTTCGACATTAGTCCGAGTTTTAGGAGGAAGGAGATTCTTGATAATTTCAACCTTCTTTGGATCAACTTGGATCCCTTCAGGAGAGATGTGATGACCAAGAACTATCCCTTCCTTCATCATCATGAAGCATTTATCTGGATTTAAGGATAAGTGGTATGTTTCACAGTGAGTTAAGACTTTATCAAGATTTTCCAATGTAAAATCAAAAGTTTGTCCACATACTGTGAAATCATCCATGTAAATTTCAACACTTTTGGTGGTCAGATCAGCAAAAATTGCTAGGACTGCTCGTTGAAAAGTTGTTGGGGCATTACACAAACCAAAAGGTAAAACCCTATAGGCAAATGTTCCCCATGGACATGTAAAAGTTGTTTTTTCTTGATCTTCAGGTGCAATCTGAATTTGATTATATCCACTAAATCCATCAAGAAAACAAAAGTATCTTTTTCCAACAAGAGTATCTAACACTTGATCTATGAAAGGTAATGGAAAATGGTCTTTGTATGTCACCTTATTCAATTCTCTATAGTCTACACATACTCTCATTTTTCCATTTTTCTTAGGAACTATTACCAATGGAGAAACCCATTGGCTATCAGAAATTGGGTAAATGAATCCTACTTCCAGGAGTTTTTCAATTTCTTCTTTCACAATATCTCTTAAGGCAGGATTCAATCTTCTTTGAGGTTGTCTGACTGGCTTGACTTCTTCAATATAGATTCTGTGGGTACATATATCAGGATGAACTCCTGACATATCTTTGTAGTTCCAAGCAAAAGCATGAACATGCTTCTGCAAGACAACTATCAGTTTTTCTTCCTCTTCCCTAGTAAGCTGGTTGTAGATGTTCAAAAATTTGCCTGGCTGGACTTCTATTTGTTTTGTATTTAGAAGGACTGAATTCACTCCTTCATACCTAGTGATTAAGGGATTAAGAGGACATTGCTGAGATGGGAGAAAAGAAGCAGTTTCTATTTTATTGTTGCTTGAGGGAAGCATATCTTGTATGGAACAGTGAGAAGGAAAAATCAGATGATGGTGCCATCCATGTGGTAGTGAAACAGAGTTTCCCTGTGATAGCACAGATGGTTCATCTTCAGATTTTTGATTCTCCTCATTACTTAACTGTTGGATATTTGTTGTTTCCCCTTCTAAACCTTGTTCATGCAGAACATTCATCAGGATTGTTTCATTTTCTAAGTTTTACGTGTCATTGAGGTCTTCTATGTGTTCTCTTACTACTAAGGTAGCTAGTGTAGAAATGACCTCTTCCGGTTCTTCCTCCGAGTCGAGAAAACCATAACCGACCTAAAAATTTGCTAGATGGTTTTGCGGGAGGATATAAAGAAATCTGTTTCGGATCAATACCATTTGAAATAGTCATATTTCCATATCTACAATCTATGAAGGCTGCTGCAGTTGCAAGCCAAGGTCTTCCCAAAATAATGGGATATCCATGTGCTGAATTTCTTGGTTGTAAAACCAGAAAATCTACAGGGAATTCCCAAGAAGAAACTTCTATAGGGACATCTTCAATGATTCCTTCAGGTTTTGCAACTGACCTATCAGCCATTTCTAAAACTGTAAATGTGGGGCTGAGATGTTTGAGCTGTAATTGTTCCATTGTATCTTTGGTCATGACATTTATTGCAGCTCCTAGATCCACTAAAACATTTGATATTGGTACTGAACCTATGGTGACTGTGATAACTGGGCTTCCTGGATCACTATACTTTGGAGGTAGTAGTTTTCCAGATAAGAGATCAACTATCTTTCCTTCAACCTGCACAGTCTTGGGAAATGCTTTCTTCTTTCTTCCTGCTCTTTTAATGCACAAATTTTGGACAGTCTTATTAATCTCTGGTATTTCCTTAATAGCTTGCAATAAGGGCAATGATATAGTCAACTTTTTGAGTTCTTTGACCAATTCTGACTCAGAATTTTTTGGTATTGCATTAAGTCTTTCAGGATATGGAATTATCCTTGGTAATTGTTCTGCTTGTGTCTCTTTCTCTATTGTTGGTTGGATTCTTTCTGGTTCTGATGATTCTTGCTCTTCATTTTCTTTGATTTCAATTGAAACTGGTTCAGGTACAACTTTCCCTGAACGAAGTTGGATGTCACTACAATCAAGAACATTAATTTCAACATTTTCTTCAGCTTCAGCCACATAGACAGGAGGTGTCTATCTTACACTATTTGGATTAGTGACTGGCTGAGCTGGCAATTGAGGTTGTTTCACTTGCTATGTTTGTTATTGTTTTTCTTGAAAATTTTGATTAGGTGCGAGGCAACAAATGCTTGAGTTTGACCTTGATTCCTTTGTTGCCTTGGATAGGATTGGTATTGCTGATTCCACTATGGTTGGTTTTGCATCCAATGTGGATTAGTCTGATTTTGATTCCAAGATGGGTTGTTTTGATTCCAAGATGGGTTGTTTTGATTCCATGAGGGGTTGTTTTGATTCTGATTCTAGGCTGGGTTACTCCAATTTGATTGTGGCCATTCTTGGGAATTTGTCCATTGAGGATAATTCCAAGGACGTTGGGGTGGTTCTGATTGTCCCCAAGGCATAGTACCAGGATTATGCCCCCAATTTGTAGGAAAATGAGGGGGATTTTGATATTGAGAGAAATTTCCCCCTTGTTTTGGTCCAATATAGTTGAGTTCCTCAGTCTGGTTTTCTAAAACAGTTTTGAGTTGTGGTAGCAGGTGGCATTGATCGGTTGAATGCCTTTTTGAACGAGATACTACAAATGGCTGAGATAGATGTTTTATTCAAAGGACATTCCTGCAAAGCATGTTTATTTCTACATCTTGGGCAATAAATTGCCAAAGGTTCTATGTTTTTTGCTTTTGCGAACATTTCCCCTAAAGTAGTGTTTAAGTGCACTAGAATATCAGTTTTGAAATTTGCAAGTTCCTCTATCAGGTCCTTTACATCAGTGCCATTTGTGCGGCTTTTTCTTCTTCTCTGCTTAGTGCGAGAGTAATTCCTGCAGAGATCCATAATTTCCTCATTACTGAGAGTGGTTACATCCCCTTTTCCCATCAAATCCAGAACTTCTCTGGATTCATCTTGCAATCCTCTCAAAAATATGGTTTTACATAATTCTGGTTCTACAAGTCCACATCTCCTTTGAACAAAGGAGAACCTATCAAGATAATCTTCCAATGTCTCATCATCTTCCTGCTTGATTCTGAATAACTCATCTTTTCTATTCCTTACACGACAATATTCCTGATATTTGTCTAAAAAGACAGTCTCCATTTGATCCCAGGTTCTTATGGAATTTGGCTCTAAGCTCATGAACCAACGCAATGCTGAATCCTTGAGAGTTGAGGGAAAAACCTTAAGTTTTTGATTGTCATTTATATAATCATAGGTCTGACACACTACCTTGAATTCAAACAAAAACTGGTCAGGATCTTCAGATACAACACCTCGAAAGGTTGGAAGTATTGAAGGTGAAATGGTCTTCATGGGAGAGTTTTGTGTTGGATTCAGATGAATAGGATATTCAAATGTTCTGGATGGTTGGAGTATATCCTGATCATCTCCTTCATTATGAACATAGCCATGTTGGCCATCTATATTGCCTCCTTCTGCCATAGTTTCCTGTTTGTTGGGAGAAGTTAAAGCTTCCCAAATTGTTCTCTCAAGAGGTCCAAGCCTCTCTGTTGATGATGAGTCTGATGAATTGTCTTTCTTAGGATATTCTGATGATGATAAAATTGGTGATTTTCCTATCTCAGAATGTTCTAGTGATGGTGAGACTGGTGATTTTTCTATCAATATTTTTGGTAATTCAAACACAGGTGATTCACCCCTTAGGCGTGAAGATCTCCTTAATGGAACAAGCCAGGGATCCTTTGGGGTAGTTCTACCTTTTTCATCCCTAGACTTATTCATTCATGTTTACTCTTAAATGACATAAATTAAGTCAATAGTTGTTATCTTCCTCAATTGTTGTATTCAGATTTTAACCTGAATTTTCACAATTTAGTCTGATTACAGCTATTGGACTATTTGTTTTCTTTTGACAACACTATTCCCCGGCAACGGTGCCAAAATGATGCGTAGTCATTATACCATCATTAATTCTCAATGAATCTGTCAATCCAGGGCAGTGTACAAGGCTATCTATGAAAGAAGAAGTGAAACAACTATAACTTAGGTCAATCTAGAGCAACAGGTTTTATTGGTGGAACCGGTTGTGTGGGGGGTTTTGGAACATTCCTATCTCTAAATTGCATGAAATAAATCTTAATCTAAGTTGCAGAATTGGAAACTAATCATTAACTACAGAAATGAAGTCCTAATTACAATTGCAGAATAAGACCTAATTATATTGCAGAAATAACAGTTACAGAATTGAAAGTCTGATCCTAATTGCAGAAAGGAAATCTAATTACTTTTGCAGTAATGAAAGTCTAGATCTAATGTGGAAATAAAAACTGTCAAAGTTCTGTAACAGAAGGTTGTCAATCTTCTATGCAGGATTTTGACAGCAAAACATAAAATGCAAGAAATTGCTAAAAAATAGTAAATTCTGAAAATAATAGTCTGAAATAAAGTGGAAGCTTTGTTGAAAGTAAGATTGCAACTAAAACATTAAGCACAAGGTTAATCTAAGCATAAATAAACTAAGACTGCAAATATTGTCAACTATTTACAAGCAATTGAAATAACAAGTTCTACAACTCATTCTACTGCAGCAAAATCAGAATAAAAACCTGCTTGTTAGTCCTCCTCCTAGGTCTGGAAGTGGCCAGCCTCTTTGTCCAGAAGAAGGTGTAAGTCTCTCTCTCTTTCTAAATCTTAATCACACTCATTTACAAGCAATATGAAATAGAACTGGTGCACTTTATTGATTAGAAGACATGATTACAATAATTCTGCTAAAAAACTATTACAGGACTGTAACAGTCAATTTCTACCTATACTCTGTATTTTTTGCTAGCTTCCTTACACTATTTTCTACCTCCTTTACTATCTACTTCCTCTCTACTAGGCTCAACCTGAATGGGAGCAATATTTATAGCTATCCTATAATCTGATTACAAACAAAGAATATCTCAAAAGATCTAATCCTACAATGCTGCAACAAATTCTGGTGTTATCCTAGAAGAGGACTAAAACTTGATCTTTCCCTTAATGATGGCTTTGGTCAGCAATGACGGCAAAGACAGATGGAAGATCTTTCCATTTACCTTTTCCAACCTTTATTTCCCTTTTTTTGGCTTCAAAAATCGGTCAACAGGTCAAAAAGCGTACTCTATTCTTCATTCCGAAGATAAGTGGCTTCATTTCGAAGACAATGCAATTCTCATTCCGAAGATCGCTCATTTCGAAGATACTGCATTCTCATTCCGAAGATCGCTCATTCCGAAGATATTGCATGCTTCATTCCGAAGATCCGCTCATTTCGAAGATACTGCATTCTTCATTCCGAAGATCCGCTCATTTCGAAGACGCTGTGATCTTTCATTTCGAAGATATCTGTTCATTTCGAAGATACTTCGAAATGAACAAATATATGCTTTTCCAGTGATCTCTTCTGCATCTCTCAGGTGGGTTATCTCTTAAGATCAAATTCCAATGGTCTTCATCCCTTTCCTCATGTGAATTCCATGCCTTGCTATTTATGGACAGTTGGCTGGAATTTACATGGGAAAGACCAATTTTCTTGCATGACAATGAGTTTGCTTGCACTTGTTGCAGATTTAGGTGAAGTAAATGCTTGAAATGAATCAAAACATGATTAGTGAAATGCTGCTATTATTCTAAGCATATCCCATTTTAGCAAATCATAGCAAAAAGAACACAAAACTATGCAAAAAGTTGTAAAATCAGCATATAATATTTCAAATACATTGATCATGCAAAATGGTTAATATACAGCATATTGAATCAACTTAACTAACATATCAGATAAAACATAAGAGTTTATAGGCATTTTTAGTGTTCAAAACATGTTATGATTGAGGCATTTCCAGGCCTCATCAGGAAGCATGCAAGTAAGATGGAAAAGATAGCGAATAACAAGAAATAAAGCAAAGCAAATTGACTTCTTATTAATTGGGCAGATCAAATCCAGGTTACAAAATTTCCCCTTTGAGGGCTCAAATAGATGATACAAATGTTTACAAATCGGGTGCCCAAGGATCAAAATCCTTCAAGTAACTTGGGTGCACATCCAGTGTCTTTCCTCGTACCCACAATCAAAGTGGGCGGGCCAACGCTACCGCCGCTTGTGTCTTTGATTATTTGAGGTCCTATGCTGATCCCCAATGTGTTGTATAACCTACACCTGCACACAAGGAAATAGAAAATTTCAAATAGCAAGTGTGTGTGGGCAATATCACCATAGGGATGTAAAATAGAATATTTTGAGAAGATATCACCATAAATTGTGCTAATATTGAGTCCTATGGTGCCTCGTAATTGCAATGATCGTGCACTACCTACAAAACACAAAGCGAACAATTTTTGGCCCTACACATATCCAAAACACATGAAAATTGGATAGAACACATAAAAATCTATTTTAAAGAAACCCATTTGATCAGATTTGCAAAATCAGTGACAGTTTAGGTGTTTCTTCAGATGACCATCGGAGACCTGCATGAGACCCTACAAAACACTAAAATTGCAATATCTCGGCCAATATAGCTCAGAATGGCCTAAAATTTGAACTGCAGCATAATATGATAATGTAGAAAATAACTAATTAAAAAAAGTAACAAAATCATACACATATTTCTATTCATCATAGGGTGGGACGAATAAGACTGTCACAAATTGGGGGGCCCCGGGGGTGGGATGCCCACCGTTTCCACCTAAATTTTACCACCAATTCCACTGAGGATTGATGCAAAACACTATGGGATGTATTATCATCAAATTTGGTGAGGGGATTCACTCATATGGTTTGGTTATGTGACAAATTATGCCTACTAGTTCCCTCACAAACCTCCTTCGCTAGGTAGAGATTCTGAGGTAAAAATGGGCACAAAAGGGTGAAAGGAAATCTTGGCAGCACTCCATTGCTTTGTCCTCAAAATTCCTCTCTCTCTCTTGTGTGGAAATTGGATCCACTTTATAGCCCAAGGAGGCTTCATGGGTCAAAAGGCATGCGAGGGCATGTAGGGCAAGAGGCACCACTTGGCCACCGGGGTGGCATGCATTGGAGGGGGAAGAGAATCTCCCAAATTGGCCTCATTCATTGAGCATGTCATAAGATCTGCTGTGTTCCCTGACTTGTGGGAAATAATAGCCAGGAATCTGACCGTTATTGGGTGCCTTTGGCCCAAATTTGACTTTTTTCTGGTCAAACCTGCTATTCGCTCCACCCCGGGATGAATGCTGCTATTCGCTCCAGGGTGGGACGAATAGGTTTTGTATTCATCCTAGGGTGGGACGAATAGAAACAAGGTGTTCAAAAGGTCCCAAAAGTGGCCTGAAACCTTCCAAAACCTTGCACTGAGTGGTTAGGACCACTGTATACCTGTTGAGGGCTGCCCTAGGGGCCTTGGTCTATCATTTAGCCGTTGCTTATGGTAGCATAATCGGATTGACCAAATTTTAGTGTCTACAAATACCTTTTTTGGGATGCATTGTGTGCAGCATAGCATCGAGCAAAAATAGATGACTAAAATATTCAATGATTAGGGTTACTCAATAACCTAACCAACTTTAGATGCCCCAATCCTGGAAAGAGCATGCGTTCTTGAATCCTTGCTTTCGATGAGCTAAGGAACTTGCTTAAGCTTAGACATTATCTATCATGAAGAGGCAAGGCCTATGATTCCATGATGCTAGCAATGCCAAGCATTTTAATTTGATGTTTTGTGCTTGTTTGCTGCCCCAAGCAGGAGCGTGATTGTCTTTGTCAAAGATTCGTTGAACGAACGCACTTTGCATGATTGAGTGTGTGCTTGTTGATTTTGAACTGAGTATGACTACCCCCTCAAGCGATGAGTCGATGAGGGAATGACTCATGAGAAAAGTGATGAGTCGCTTGACCCAGATGACTTTTTTTGAGGTTACCTTCAGTTGTATCCATTGGAAAATGGCATAGTTTTGAAAGGATTTTGATGATGCTATGGAGGTTTCCTGGAAGCAAAAAGTTTGAAAACTTCATTCCTGTGGGGCGGTCTAGCCACAATGGCCTTCTTGGGGAGTGAAATAGTAACTTGTCTATGCATCCATGAGATGTTGGCATTCCATATTGACCTTGAATGAATTCCATCATATTTGACTTGTTTTTGGTGGGTTATTGGACCCTTTTCTTTGTTGCTTCCTGGAGGAAAGGAATGAAAAACCTCATTCCCGTGGGGTGGTCCGGCCATACTGGCCTTCTTAGGGATTGAAGTAAGGTTATTTCCAAGCATCCAAGAGTGCTATTATTTGCCTCTTGATTGATACAAAAATTTTGACCAAAATGGAGTTGTTTTTGTGGGATCTTGGACCCTTTTGGTGCATTTTAAGTTGTTTTAACCTGTGAATTCTGTATTCATCCCAGGGTGGAATGAATATAAATTTGGTATTCATCCTAGGGTGGGACGAATGGCCAAAAGTGCATTCATCCCACCCTGGGATGAATAGAACTATTGCAGGCCTATATAAACCTCAAATGCAAGTTTTGGGCTCATTATTGCATGTTTTCTCTAGCGATTTGAGAGGTGAGGAAGAAGAGGGTTATTTTTCTGTAGTGAAGCACTATCGAAATCACCCCATGACCACCATGAGTCAGCAAGTAGAGGCATCCAACGGAGGAGCCGGTGCGAGGTGGGTATGTGGTGACTCGACTCCCTCATTATTTTGGCTTTTAAAATTATGATTTTGTTTTGTCGTTTATTTGATTTGTATAAAACAAGTAATTAAACCTAATTTAACTGGACTGCACCAGATTTTTACCTTATTTGACCTTCAGTAATTAAACCTAATGTAGATAAAATATACCAGAATTTTTCGAGTTTTGAATTTTATTTTTAAACATATCACATTACGAGAAAGGTAGTGAAACCCTAATGTAACTGTAATATGTTAAATTTTATATTTTTGTATTTTGTTTTAAAACATATCACATTACGGGATAGGGAATGAAACCCTAGGGTAGATGTAATATGTTGTATTTTAAATTTTTGTATTTTGTTTTTGGTGGAATTAAATTGTTGTAATGGTTTAGGTGTGCATTTGTTTTTGGGCCTTTTGGAGGCCTTTGTGAGGCATAATGAATATCGGTTTATTGCTGTTCTTATTGAGTTATTGCTCTACCAGGTGGTGAAGAGTCGGTATCGCACATCGAAGCTCTTCCAGACCACCCGAGATGCCTTGACTGAGGTTGATTGGGAGTGGCTTGATGCCATGGGGCTCAAGCAGGTTACTCGATTGGAGCCTATGATAGGTGATCGGGCCTACTTGATTGCTCTTATTAGCCTATGGGACTCGTGCACCAACACCTTCCACCTACCCATAGGGGAGATGACGGTGATGCTAGAGGACGTCTATCATATTCTAAGGATTCCAATAGAGGGGTGACCGATCCACTCTACGCACCGTGACCAGAGAGGTGCAGTGTTGATGAGGTACTTTGGGGAGGATGTGGATGCGACAAAGCTAGACTGCCTAAATGGAGGGATACTGGTGGGGTTTTGGTATGAGGAGAAGGTATTGGGGGTGAGGCATGCGCTACTGATGACCCTCATCTCCAATATGCTTCTCCTAGATTCTTCAGGAGCTAGGTTCCCTTGGAACTTGTTAGAGCTGGTGTACGCCCTGGCGGGGTGCACCAAGGAGGAGCCTCTAGTGATGGCTTGGGGGATGACCCTACTGGCACAATTGTATGATGAGTTGTACGAGATCCACTACCATCAGTGGAAGGTCTTGGGGTGTAGCTTCTTATTACAATGTTGGGGATGGTAGCACATAGTTGTGGGGCAACCACATGGACTGCCATGGATGACCCGAGCATAGCTAGCCAACAGGGAGATAGGATACGCTATCCTATGGTAGAGGGTGGAGGAGAGAGGGTAGATCCAATGCCATGCAGGTGATGTGGATCACTATGTCGATGCATTCTCATGACTGGTACCTGAGAAGGTGGTATGGCAACCGTACAAGGACTGTTCAGTCTGGGTGGATGTTGGAGAGCAGCTCCGACGGGTGAGGTGGGGTAGATGGCTGATTACATGGTACAATACCGAGTGGGAGTACTTCCTATTTGCTTGAGTTACATGATAGTTTGGGCTATGATAGGGGTTTCCTGGGGAGCCAGTAGTATATCAGCATCGTCAGGATGAGAGGACATTAGGTTGGTCAGTGGTGGAGGAGGTGGGAGAGGAGGTAGACCCTATAGTGGATGTTCCTAATGTGGATGATATTGGGACTATAGTAGAGTATGACTCATGGTGGGTGATGCACTAGTGGTGAGGCGTAGGGGCTATCATAGGTGAGGCAATTGGGGCAGCATATGAGGTGATGGAGGATGCTCTAGAGGAGGACTAGGTAGAGGTGGATGAGCCACATGGGCATCACCAGTAGGCAAATGAGTAGGTGGATCTATTATAACTGGGGGATCAAGATGATGAGGGGGATAATGAGGACCATAGAACACAGGTAAAATAGGGTACCTAGGGTGATCGATACCTAGAGCTATAGGCTAAGCTAGTCAGGGTCAGATAGGAGAGGGATCTCCTTTGAGCACAGATGCAGGAGGACCAGGTCGAGATATCCTCCCTATGGGTATAGTTGAGAGCATAGGGTCCTGGGTAGGAGGGGTCTAGCATTGGGGAGGCATAGAGGTTATGGGTAGAGGTGCTTTAGCTGTAGTTAGTGGTGGAGACATACTAGTCATGGGGACAATAGAGATAGGATTACATGGATAGACTAGAGATGGAGGTGGTGCACCTTGGAGGGCATCTTCCTGATGATGGGGAGACTAGTGGCTCACATCGGACTCAATAGAGCGAGATGGTGTAGTCTTCTTCTAGGTGGAGGACTGACAGGGTTGGTGGAAATAGGCCTAGGGGATCATAATGGACCCATACTACGGGTGGCAGTGCGAGTCGCAGCACCGGTCTTGCATGACCATGGTGATGGGTACTGTTGAGACTCTTTTTGAATTTTTGCTTTTTGGTATTGGTGAGGTCTGAGGACCCACTTTATTGTAGCCCATGGGCATTTTTGGAAACTATGATGTATATTTTTGCCCCATATATATATGAGATTTTGTTATGGTCATCATATGTCTCTTTTATTATTTTATGAGATGGATGCAATGTATGTATGTGATTTATGATGGTATGTTAAATGCTAATGATTGTTGTAGATGGATACTATTATGTGATTTGTTGTAGTACTGATGGATGTTGTACCACGTATGCACATGTATGCTTCTATGATGTAATGCAAATGTGGTTGATGTTTATTATGTATGCATATGGATGTTTTTGTGATATGATTTGTTGCTTATGTATATGCGTGGATGCACAATGAAATGGATGAATTGTGTGCTTTGATATATTGAATTGTGACTAATGATTTGCCCCACTATGTTAGCACCATAGACTATATAAAATGCATTAGTTCCTTTTGTTTCTTTTTGTACTATTTTTGTGTATTGGATATATGGAAATGTGTTATTGCAATGTGATGTAATGGAATAAGTGAAATGAGATGTTAAAGAATGTAGATGAGGTTTTCTTGAGACTCAAACACTCTAATTAACTTGATCAAAGATTGTATACTGACTATGCAAGACTTTTTGACAAGGTATGAATCTTCTAGGATGACCAAGATACTTCATATCCCTGTGTGTGCAAGTGAGTTCATTCCTGTGAGATGCATAAAGATACCACCATTTCCAGATAGGCTATCCACCAAACCTAGAATGAGGATCACCCTATGAATGTCACGATCCTAGGTTTGTACTTGGTAGGATTAGACCACTAGGTAATCTAGGCTACCAAAAGCTAGCTCATCCACATGCAAACATTGGTCTGCACACACGCCAAAGGCTAATGTGACAGACATATCATCATGCGGGAGGCTACCACCATTGATAGATAGGCTATCCACCAAACTTGTAATGAGGATCACCTTATGGTTTTCCAAATGCTGAGAATTCCAGGGATTCAAGCTCAAGCTCCCTTCTTTTCTTCAATTTTATTGGGATACTTGCTCATGGGTAGTGATGATAATCATTGTTTATTTTGTATTTTGTTTTCTTTGAGCAAGGGATTTGGGAAGTGGTGATGACCACTGTTTATTTTGACTTTGATTTTGATTTTTTAGGATTTTGCTTTTGACTTTGACTTTGAATTTGAATTTTGAGGATTTTGATTTTTTTTGAACTTTTGGGGTTTGGGATTTGGGAATTGGGATTTTTGATAGTGGTGAAAACCACTATTTATTTTGGGGAATTGGGTAGGGAAGAGCTTGTCCTTTTTCCAATTCTCAGCATTCTTGAACCATTCGCATAGGGGGATGAGCAGGATAACCTTTTTGCTTAAAGCAACCTAGACCACTTCGTAGGTTTCATATTTCCTTGCACAAAACTTGGATTTATTAATGTGTAAATGTGTTGGGATCTGTTGTATACAAGGTATAATCTAAGCAAGACTCTACCTCCTAAAAATCATGATAGCTTTCTACAAAATCTGAAAAGAAAACTAGAGATGGCTGAGTGACTAAAAACCCTAAAGACATTCTAGAACAAATGACTATGTGACGGGAGACAGACACTATTATGACCAATGTAAAATGTAGGTAAACATGATAAGTGGAAAACTGAAATGATGCGGATAATGATTTTGACATAATTATTTTTGGAATGATGCAAGATGTATAGTCTTAGTGCTAGACACGTATGAGCAACTCTATAGTGCAAAGTGCCATAATGAGTATGCCTAATGCAGATGATTTTGATAATGCAATGAGATGCGATGTAATGAAATGCAATATGATATTTTTGTATTTTTTATATATTTTATTGTAACAATTTTTTCTTTTGATGTGTTGATGATGTTTGAAAATGCAATGCGATGCAATATTTTTGTATTTTTGATGGATATATATGATGTTTTTATTTTTTGATTTGATATATATATACATGTGACCAACGGGCTTATTGGGGGCCATTGGGGCATTTGGGGTGACCAAAGGGCTTATGGATGCCTTTGGGGCTTTTGAGGTGACCAAAGGGCTTATGGATGCCTTTGGGGCTTTTTGGGGTGACCTAGATGGTTATAGACCGCCTAGGAGCATTTTAGGTTGACCAAGTAGGTTAAAGGCACCCTTGGAGCATTTTGGGGTGACCTAGATGGTTGTAGACCACCTAGGAGCATTTTAGGTTGACCAAGCGGGTTAAAGGTACCCTTGGAGCATTTTGGGGTGACCTAGATGGTTATAGACCACCTAGGAGCATTTTAGGTTGACCAAGTGGGTTAAAGGCACCCTTGGAGCATTTTGGGGTGACCTAGATGGTTATAGACCACCTAGGAGCATTTTAGGTTGACCAAGCAGGTTAAAGGCACCCTTGGAGCATTTTGGGGTGACCTAGATGGTTATAGACAACCTAGGAGCATTTTAGGTTGACCAAGAAGGTTAAAGGCACCCTTAGAGCATTTTGGGGTGACCTAGATAGTTATAGACCACCTAGGAGCATTTTAGGTTGACCAAGTGGGTTAAAGGCACCCTTGGAGCATTTTGGGGTGACCTAGATGGTTGTAGACCGCCTAGGAGCATTTTAGGTTGACCAAGCGGGTTAAAGGCACCCTTGGAGCATTTTGGGGTGACCTAGATGGTTATAGACCACCTAGGAGCATTTTAGGTTGACCAAGTGGGTTAAAGGCACCCTTGGAGCATTTTGGGGTGACCTAGATGGTTATAGACTGCCTAGGAGCATTTTAGGTTGACCAAGCAGGTTAAAGGCACCCTTGGAGAATTTTGGGGTGACCTAGATAGTTATAGACCACCTAGGAGCATTTTAGGTTGACCAAGTGGGTTAAAGGTACCCTTGGAGCATTTTGGGGTGACCTAGATGGTTATAGACCACCTAGGAGCATTTTAGGTTGACCAAGAGGTTTAAAGGCACCCTTGGAGCATTTTGGGGTGACCTAGATAGTTATAGACCACCTAGGAGCATTTTAGGTTGACCAAGCGGGTTAAAGGCACCCTTGGAGCATTTTGGGGTGACCTAGATGGTTATAGACCACCTAGGAGCATTTTAGGTTGAGCCACAACACTCTAAGCATGGAAAGGCCACAAGTGAAGGATGTTCAAGGGTTCAGGATCCTCGATGCCTTCAAGGGAGGCTAGGCGATAAGTTTTGGGTCTGATATGACTAGTAATGACATAAGGACCTAACCAGTTTATCGTAAACTTGTCCCTCAGATGGGGCGGCAAATTAGAATTTTGTTGGTTCTCTTTTAGAACAAGGTCACCAACCTAAAAATCTCTAAGATGGACTTTCATGTTATAGGATCTTTTAAGTCACTCTTGATAAACATGTAGGTGCTCGAGAGCATTAATACGATGTTCATCAAGAAACGTAAGCTGATCTAGGTGAGCCTACCATGCGGTGTCATCATCGATGAACTCCTGCATGGATATGCACAGCGATGGGATTTCTAGCTCTAGAGGCATGACTACCTCGGCACCATACACTAGAGAAAATAGGGTGGCCCCAGTGGGCATCTGAATGCTAGTGTGGTAGGCCCATAGAGCAAGGGGTATTTGTGTGTGCCAATCGGTGTGATTCTCTTTGACAGTTTTCTTGAGAATGGCAATCAATATTTTGTTGGAAGCCTCTGCTTGCCCATTTGCTTGTGGATAGTAGGGCATCAAAAAGTTGTGCTGGATATTATACTTTGTTGTTAAAGTGCACACATATTTATTCTTAAATGATGTCCCATTATCCAAAATGATCTTGGATGGAATACCAAAATGACAAATGATATTATGCAAAATGAACTCCACGATGTGGGGTCCTATCGTAGTGGTAAGGGGAATTGCTTCCACCCACTTTGTAAAATACTCGATAGCCATAATGATAAACGTGTGATGGCCCAAGGATGTGGGGGAGATTTTCTTGATTAAATCCAACCCCCATTGCAAAAATGGCCAAGCCGATTGGATCGGTTGTAAGGCCTGGGAAGGTACGTGTGTCAAGTTAGCATGGTGTTGACACTTCATGCACTTCCTCACATATGCACAACAATATCGCTCTAACGTTGGCCAATAGTAGCCCATGCAAAGAATGCACTTTGTGATGGCCATACCACTAAAATGGCCATCGCATGTACCATCATGTGCTTGGGTGATTGCCCAAGTCGACTCTTGATGCTCTAAGCAATGAAGGAGGATCCCTTCGTAGCTCCGATGATACAGAATGTCTCCTAGCAAGACATATTTTGTTACCTTCCATTTGAATGTTCTTTTAGTGGCGTGCGACAATCCAGGAGGGAGATTACCAAGCTTTAGATACTCCCTGATTTGTGTGGACCAGTCCTATTGTGAGGAAGCCTCGATCACATGAACTGCCTGTCCCTCTTGAAATTCATCTCGAGCAAATGTTGAGTGGGAAATAATTTGTAAGAATAGCATTGTACTACTATCAAAAGGGGCTTGAGGGAACAAATTCCCCCAATTGGCATGATTCAAGCGCTCATGAAGGTGCGAGAATCTCTCTTGATGAGGTTCAATTTGAATCAAGTGGACTTTCGGCGTGGCCTGAGTATCCTCACGCTCAACCATAGACTGCGAGAGCATTTTGACCTAAATGGTTGTCATCTCATCAGTGGGGTTCTACAGGATCAAGGACCCTAAGGAGGCCATCGTATCCACAAAATGATTAGATGATCGAGGGAGTGCCTTGATGTCATACCATTTGAACTTTTCCAGGAATTTATCCACAAGGGCTTTGTAGGCTTGCAGAACTGGGCACTTGCACTGGTAGATCCCTTTGACCTGGTTAACAATGAGCAAGGAGTCACCAAAGATGTTAAGCTTGGTGATTTTCATGGTGATAGCCATTTGAAGACCTATGAGCAAGGCCTCATACTCGATATTATTGTTGGTGCATGAGAAATCGAGTTTAAATGATAGGGGTATGGGAGCCCCATGCGGTGTGAAAAACATGATCCCTATGCCACCTCCTTGCTCACATTTGGAGCCATCAAAAAATAGAGTCATATATACCTACAGCTCAGGCTCATCAGAATCAGGTGATTTCGATATTTGGAAGACTCCATCATCGGGAAGCTCCATACTAAGAGGTTGATCATCCTGGAGAGGAGCCTCTACGAGTTGATCGATGATGACCTAACCCTTGATTGATTTTTTTCCAATGAATTCTAGGTCAAACTCCATCAACAACATGATCCATTTCGCCATGTGACTACTATGATAAGTGTGACTCATCATGTATCACAATGGATTCTCTTTAGATACAACATACGTAGTATGGCTAAGCATGTAGTGTCATAGCTTCTTGGTGGCAAAAACCATCGCTAGGCATAACTTCTCCACGTATGCATACTTAATCTCATAACTGACCAGGGTGCGACTGAGATAGTAAGTAGCCTGCTCCTTATGCAGTTCATTATTTTGGGCTAACATGGCACCCAATGCAATCTCAGTGGCTAAGATGTATAAGCGGAATGACACTCCTGGTCGAGGTAGAGCCAACACTAGTGGTGAAGCCAGGTACTATTTTATTGCATCAAAGGCCTCTTGACACTCATCATCCCAATGGAATGCGACCCCCTTGTGCAATAACTTGTTCATGGGTCGACACTTGTTCGACAATTGTGCTATGAAGCATTTTATGGATGTGATCTTGCCCTGCAGACTTTGGAGCTGCTTGATGGTAGTTGGGGGAGGCATCTCGAGGATGGCCTTGACCTTGTTGGGGTCCACTTCGATGCCTCATTTAGAAACTATGAATCCCAAGATCTTTCTAGATGTGACACCGAAGATGCACTTCTTGGGGTTCAGTCTCACATTATGCTCGATAAGGCGATCGAGGACTTTGTGCAAGACATCAAGATGCTCATGGCGTAACAAATATTTAGCCAATAAGTCATCCATGTAATCTTCCAAAATCTTATGCATGTAGTCATGGAAGATGTATGTCATGGCACGCTGGTAGGTGGCACCAATATTTTTAAGGCCAAAAGGCATGACCTTATAGCAAAATGTTCCCCAGGGCATTGTGAATGCTGTTTTGAGCTGGTCCTCCGGGTTGATACGAATCTGATTGTACCCAGATAAGCCATCCATAAGGGATAACATTTCATGGCCTACTGTGGCATCTACCAGGGCATCGATGCTCAAAAAAGGAAAATCATCCTTAGGACTCGCTTTGTTTAGGTCTCAAAAATTGGTGCAAATGTGAATCCTCTCATCAGGCTTCTTGACAGGAACCATGTTGGACAACCATGGTGGATAGTCTATAGAAATGACAAACCTGGCATCCAACAACTTTTGTAGCTCGTCTTTGACCATTAGGGCCACCATTGGATGCATATTTCTCAGCTTTTGCTTGATAGGCTTGGCCTTGGGATCAAGCATCAGATTGTGGGTGACTAGATTTGGATCCAGTCCCAGCATGTCTTTGTAGGACCATGCAAAAGTTACCTTCTTCTCTGTGAGAAGGGCTATGTAATCGACTTGCTCTTCAGGGGATAGACTTTCCCCTAGCTTGATACATTATGGGTTTTTGGGATCTGAGCCGATATCTTTGTCAATCGTAGGCTCGATTGACATATGCGACCCTTCCTCCAACTGGTGGGGGTAGGGATCAAATGGATGTCATCAGCTGGATTTAAATCATCAATGGGAACCTCGGGTTCCTCCTCAGCATGGAAGACATCATGAGTTGGCCCTGTAGAGAAATGGAATGGCTGTAACATCTCATCGCAAGGCCAGTACTCAGAGGGCGAGGGTGGTGAATCTCCTCGATCAAAGTTGATTGCCCCCAAGTCGAGGTGCAATGGCTTCAACGGGTTATCTGGATCTCGTAGGGTTCAAAAAAATCTATGGAAATCATATTTATGGATGGATGATTTCCCCTATGTGGCTGATGGTGTCCACGGACCTCCAGATGTCGCAAGACCTGAGGAGGTGGTTGTGGGGGTGGTGGAATGACTGACGATGGTCAATGTGGCTACAAGTGAGCTTGCTCCTCTAGAGGTAGAAGTTGTCACCAAATGGGATGATGTAATGGGAATATGCATAGATATAACTCATCCTCATCATCTACAAGGATGACCTAAGGACCTTCACCATATGAACTACAAAATTCAATGGGTACGACTCCATAATTTGACTCATCATCTGATGCCCACTCGTAAGGGGACCCTAGATCCTCTGTAGCACCCTAAAATTGGCACAGTTAAACCTTAGTAAAAGATAAAAATTTGAATTTTAACCCCAAAACCGCCTGTTACCCGCTTCCCTTGTTTTTCGTGCCATTTTTAGGAGTTGTTTTGACCATTGGATGATATCGTCGACGATAAGTCGAAATCATCCCAAATCTGACGAATTTTTCTAGAATAGATCGTCTAGATGATTTCATCTCAAAACTAATTTTCATAATTAGCTTATGTTTCAACAGCTTCTCTAGCTTGGGTAGAAAGCGTGTTTGCATAGTTAGAGTCTCCCCCATTGGAAATATCCCAAATTGGGATGATCTCTAACCTCCTAACCTCCCCCTAATCCTATATAAACTAGGATTTTCTTAGTTTATCCCCCTGGATGACTGATTTTCCCTACAACTTTAGTTTCTCATGCATTAGAACACCTTCGTACCTTCTTTTGCATTGTGTATTTCAAGTTTTATTGCAAGAATTTTACTGTTTTTCAGTCGAAGCAAGATCGGATCGTCGTTGATGATTCCAGACGATTTCGGATGATCCTATCGCAAATCGGCGATGATCTCGTACAATTGGAGGTGATCTCAACTGTAGTTCATATTTGGGGCAATCAGAGCCCATATTTTGCATTATTTTATCTTCTCTCTTCATTTCCTTATGCATTAACTTAGTTTATTCTATTTCTGCATTCTGGAGTTCACCTCATTTAGCATAGATGCATGATAAAGTTAAAATAAATTATTAAATTAATGCATTTCATTTAATCATTATCTGGATCTATCATTTAGATAGGTTTACTATTATTTCTATCATTTCCCCTTGCTTTTGCAATTGCATTTTTGGTCTTTGGTATCTATTTTTGTGATTGCAGGTTTCTGACAAATTTGTCTGACGAATTCGTCAGGTCAATGATGATCTTGTCTGATCTCAGATGACCGACTGTTATTTGAGATGATTTTGTGCAATTTTAGATGATTATGTAAAATTCGAGACGATTTGGACTTCTACAAACCTCAGAATCTTCATCAGACATCCGAAATTAGGTACAATCTGTCTTATTTAGCACACTTTCTGTGTTTAGCACTTGTTCATGTTTTTTGTATCCATATAAATCAGCATTGGCATATAAAATAGCTTAGATTCATCTTGGCCAAACCTATGATATGAATTATTAAAGTACAAAATGAACACATCAAACCTATTCTCAACCTAGGCATGGAAACTGCCACTCAAAGTTTCCTGGTGAACCCACAATCCGTAAAAAATTCACCCTTATACCTCTCCCCCGAGAGGCGCAACCTTCAAAGGGCCTCTCAGTCCGAGGTATTGTCCCATACTTCTCACATAACCCTTCCGGGTGTGGATCCTATAGCCTGAAGGTAAGGATGCAAAAAATTTGGAGCGATACATTTTGGTGAACCCGACATGAAAACTAAAACCTTTTGAAAATAATCCAAAAAAATAAAATAAATACATTTAGAATCATCAGACAAACAAGTAATATTGCATATCATATTTAGATGGTAGATTATAATAAAATATGAGTTGTCACCATAAATGTTGAAAATCAATTAGCAGCCATAGAGATTACTTTTGTGCTTAGAGTACCTCAAACAAATAGGGTTCAACCTTTGTGGGACGAACTTGATAGGAGATTGAGTATTATTGAATCTAGATCAACCAAACTTAGGCAAATCAAGAGGTTTGTCCTAGATAGAATCCTGGATCCTGATCAAGTAACCTTATATCATGAACTTCAGAGAGCTTTCCATAGGTGGTTAGCAGATAAAAGAGCACTTGTGTCTTTCGAGTTTTACACCTTTGAGGAATACCTCAACAATGCAATTGCAGTACATAAATTTCTATCTCGTATAGAGGATCAATAGGTCATTCTTACGAATATAAAGAGATGGAATAGAGTTCCTAGAGCTATGTTATATTGATAGTATTTCCATGAACTTTATTTCTATAGGTCAGAGTCTGAAACAAATAATATCACCATAGCACACTTTGTCAAGTTCTTGAAATACCATTTCCAATTTGAAGAGGAGCATTTCATGACTCCTGATGAACTTGACCCTATTAATGATATCCATAAACTATTTATAGAAAACTAAGCCATTCTTTTATTATTATTATTTCTTGCATTTAGTATGATGTTTGTTGTCTTTATAATATTATCATAAAAACAAAAAAACACAAAAACAAAACAAAAATATAACAAAAGTCAAAACATTTTATTTTAAGTATTATAGTAGGTATATAATTAAAATATATACCTCCCAAAATTTTCGTAAATATATATATATATATATATATATATATATATATATATATATATATATATATATATATATATATATATATTTGCTAAAATAAAAGTTTAAGCATAATGACTAGACTTAGGAATGGAAAATAGACTGAAGTAGAAGAATATTGGTTAGGAAAACCAGTAAATAAACTAGATGTCCTTCCTGAAGACCCAATTCAGGAAGAAGGAACCCTAGACCAACAAGAAGAAGAGTTTGCTGAAGGAAATGAACAAAGAGAAACTGTTAGAGAGGAAGGATCCTCATCCTCTAAAATTTCTCCGGGAGGAGCTGTTACTTTCGAGAACATGGAACATTTTTGGAAGTTCCTCAATACTAATATTGGCACTCTTAATAGAGCAATCCATATGGACAAGGATCAAATTAGTGACACTCAAGCAACCCTAGAAGAAATATATCACACACACACTAATCCCTTGTCCTTTGTTGATCAAGAAAGTGATCAAGCTGGACCATCCAATTTGGATATGGCCGCTATAATCTAGAACATGCAACAACAACAGGTTACCCAACCACCTAGAGTGCCTGTTACCAAACCTAGAGTTATTCCAACACAAAATAAACCTTCATTCACTGCTCTATTTCACCAAGTTATTGATCAACATACCTCAAATCAACAAAAGCCCAAAACAAAACCAAACACCAACTTCCAACAATCTGGGATACAACATAATGCTACTACAAATCTTCTTCATAATACTCTCCCTACCAAACATTTGCATAATAGCAATATAGCATCTAATCCTTACGTCACGTCATCATACGCTCATATACCACCAAACCAATATGGTGGACAAAATAGTAATCTGGAAGCCATGGTGAAACAGTTAGTCTCCCACATGGACTAGATAGATCGCTACCGTCCCTCGTACAATTATCGAGAGATGTGTAGTTAGCCTTTATATCCTATAGTTGTAGCACAACCATTTCCTAAACACTTTCCTATGCCTGTCCTACCTATATACAAAGGAACCGAAGATCCTATAGAGCATCTTCGTATGTTTAGGATAGCATGTCATGATATATCACATGATGACTTGTTATTACTAAATATGTTCCCGAAAAGTTTAGGAGGAATGGCATTGGAGTGGTATTATCAATTACCCACTCATTATTTGAGGAATTTCGAAGAAATAGCCGAGTCTTTTGTTCATAAATTTAATGCCTACATCGAAAGGCATGTAACCATTAAATATTTGTACAACTTAAAACAATACAAAGATGAATGTTTTGCTGATTTCCTAGCTTGGTGGAGACAGTTGATAGGAAAATAACACTTTGTGTTACCTTATCGAGAAATGCTGGATATCTTTATCAATAATTTACAAGAACAACTATCCTATGAGTTATCAACTGCTACCTTGACCACCTTCGATCAAGCTATAGACTTAGCTTGAAGAGTGGAAGATGCTCTCATTAGGAGAGGTCATCTTAAAAATAAAGATGATGAGAAAACATCCAGAAATCAATATAAGAATAAACAAGTTGTAGGTGATGGATTCACTGATAGTAGAAACATTGCTAATGTTAATACTACAAAAACAACAAAGAATTTTATACTAAAACCTCCTGATAAACCACCTCGAGAATTTACTAGGTTAAATCAACCTCTATCAACCATTCTCCCACAATTATTAGCATGAGGTTTGATCCAATTACCAAATATCCGGGAACCTGATCCAACTATACCCGGATATAGAGCTGATTTACACTGTGATTTCCATATAGGACCTGGACACGCTACCAAATATTGTAAAATATTAAAACATAAAATACAAGACTTAATTGACAACAATAAGATGGAGGTGCAAGCCTTTCAACCTAAACAAAATCCTCCTAATAATTCTCAAAAGAACATCCCCCAAAATCAGAACCAGAATGCCAATCAATCATTGGACATATTTCAACATCCTTTACCAAAGCATGGTAAAGAAGTGGCTAATCAAATTGAACATCATAATGTTCCCCCTCCTACCCGATATGTAGGAACTATTAGTGGGCATTTACCTACTCATGATTTGGAAATATTTGACACAACTTTATCCATGGTTACGACTAGACCTCTATGTAATATTCAGACACCTGATCTTAGTGATATAGAATATGAGACTGAAAGTGACATGGAAATCACCTCAAATAAATCGAATAGCTCTGAAGATGAATCGGATCATATTCAACCTATCACAAGTTCTAAGGTTCCAGAAGAACCATTTCCAAGAAAAGTCACTACTCGACCACCGTCTCACCAATTACTTTCTAATGAACAAGCCATAAACACTAGACCAAGACCCATTCATCATCCACAAAATAATATTGCAGGTACCATCGAAGTTGTTACTAGACAACAAGCTCAAAATTCTCAACAAGATCAAACTCAAAATGATGGATCAACTCCATTTGTTTTGAAAGTTCCTAATAAAGGGAATCATGCACCTAATGTTCAACCTAAACCTCCTTATAATATTAATTTACAATTATCAAATACTATAGCTAGAATTTCCCTTTTGGACCTTTTAAGATCTTCTCCTACACATAGGGATGAATTAATGCTCACATTAAGCCAAATGATGGTACCACAAAATATTCAACCTAAAGCCATGGCCAATACTATCATAACTCGAGAAGTCGATTGTATTGACTTTCGGGATAGAGATATACCACAACATAGTTTACATAAGGATAACCCCTTATATATTACTGCCCTAATTGGAGATGTAGCAGTTAAACGAGTCTTGATTGATAATGGTTCATCTTTAAACATTTGCACTTTTGACTTCTACCAAAGATTTGGGTTTAGAAGTGATGAAATGAAAAGAACTGATATGATCATAAAAGCCTTTAATGACGAAATACAAGAAATGTGTGGAGTTATTACTATCCCATTGCAAGTTGGTCCAAGAACCTTAGACATGATCGTGTTTATTGTACATTGCCCTGCATCATACAATATAATCTTGGGTCACCCTTGGATAAACGCGATGTGATCTGTTCCCTTAACTTTACATCAGTGTGTTAAATTCAAATTTAAAAATCAGTTGGTTACCATTCATGGTGATCCCAGACCCTTTGATATGTGTGCTTTGGCAAAACCTGTTGGAGTTCAATTTTGCCCTGCTCTGTCATCCACACATCCTAATTCTCATCATCCGTCTAAACGTGTGAAACACACACCCATAACATCATCTACTTTTTCTCCATCAACTCCACCTCTACATATAGTTCGACCATATTTTGAACAAACCACATTAGGACCTCAAAAATATCCTAATCCCACAACCAAGGCTTCTTGCTCTACTCCTATAACTTCTATACCTATAGATTCATCCATCGACACCTCTACAACATCTACATCCACCAAAGGCATAGTTTTCGCATCAGAAGATATGGGAAATGTTCCTTCTACTTCTTATGCTCTTACTGACGAGCTCTTACCCGATTTATCTAAAATTCTTATATCAGAGCAAACGAATGCTGCTATGTAAGATTCCCTTATCTTAAAGAATTTGCCACCCTCTCCTCATACCTTGGGCCTCCCATAGCCTATGGGAAGTATTTACCAAGTCGGGAGCTACGTTTTTATTTATAAGGGATGTGATTGGGGTAGAATACCCAGAAACATCAAGGCTCATTATGATGGATATGCTCGATGTTATTTTACTAATGAGTATATCAAAGCTAAGCCTATAATGCTTAAATTGGGATATAAAGGGAAAGGTTTGGGACCTTTCCAAAATGGTATGAAAGAACCTTTTGAGGTAGATCCGTGGCCCGCCCGATGTGGTGTGGGCCTATTTCCTAGTAAAGGTCAGCCCTTCCCATTTGAGGATGATAACCATCTCATATGTTACCAAGATTATTTGGATAAACGTGATGCCTTGTGTTTAATGAATAAGCCATTTACATGTAATATGCTATCCATAGCTTACCCTCAGATGATCGTTGAATCCGACGATGAGTTGGAGGGAGATATATTCCATGATGTCTTCGTTGAGGAATTATTACATCATGAATTTTATTTTGATGGATCTATACCTAGTAGAGCCCATTTTGAGGCCACGACTCCTCAAGATGAATTATCCAAACTAACCTTGGAAGAATTAAAAGAATTAGGCATTTCACCCGCCCCACCTAATTTTGAGAGATATCTACACATGGAAGTAGAAAACGTCATAAAAATTAACATTGGAACCAAAGATAATCCTCACATAATCAACATTGGATCAGAATTGAGTCAAGAAAAATAGGATAAATACATTGCATTTCTTAAGAAATATGAAGATGTCTTTGCTTGGACATATGAATATATGCCAGGATTAGACCCTTCTGTAGTTATGCATCACCTAGTAGTCCATCCGGATGCTAAACCTATTAAACAAAAACTTAGAAAAATGCATCCTAAAGTGGCCTTACTAGTCAAAGGGGAGTTAGAAAAACTCCTGAAGGTTATTTTTATACAAGCCATTGATTATGCTGAATGGATCTCGAATGTAGTTCCAGTAACTAAGAAAGAAGCTACCAAAGTTAGGGTTTGCATAGACTTTAGAGATATTAATGTTGCATGCCCTAAAGACGATTTTCCTCTTCCCAACATGGATTAGATCATTAATTTTACTGCTGGGATTGGAATGATATTCTTGATGGATGGATTTTTTGGTTATAATCAGATCAGGATAGCTCCTGAAGATCAGGATAAAACAACCTTTATTACCCCTTAGGGGACCTTTTGTTGGAAAGTGATGCCATTCGGTTTGAAGAATGCAGGTGCAACATATCAATGAGCCATGACTTATATCTTTCATGATATGATGCATGATATTCTACATGATTATGTAGATGATATTATAGCTCGTTCCATCAAAGAAGATGATCATTTAGCTGACTTAAAAAAAGTATTTGATAGGTTAAGGGAATATCTTATCCGACTAAATCCAGCCAAATGTATATTCGGAGTTAAGTCCGATAAATTATTGGGGGTTATAGTTTCTTTACATGGCATTGAAATTGACCCTCTCAAGATCACGGCTATCACTGATATGCCCACACCCACAAATATATCAGAATTACGAAGTCTACAAGGTAAGCTTCAAGCTATTTGTCGCTTCATCGATAATTTGGGGGACAAAACAAGACCCTTTCTTAAGTTTCTTAAGAAAGATGTCTCTTTTCATTGGGACGACGAATTTCAGGAAGCATTTGAACTCCTCAAACAATATATCCTTAACCCACTTGTGATTTCACCACCTAGATCTGATCGCCCATTTATCTTGTATATTTCTGCTTTAGATTTTGCCTTAGGAGCTATGTTAGCTCAACTTGACAATGAGAAAAGAGAGCGTGCTTATTATTACATTAACCGAACCTTAATCAGTTATGAAACCTGCTACACGATGTTAGAGAAGTTATGTCTAGCAGTCGTATTTTCTACACAAAAAATATGCCATTATATGCTTAGTCAAAAAACGTATGTTATTGCTAAATTCGATCCTTTGCAGTATCTCATGAGTCGACCATACTTATCTGGTCGCACAACAAAATGGGTTCTTGCACTAAGCAAGTTTGAACTCATGTTTATAGGAAAGAAGTATGTTAAGGGTCAAATCATAGTAGATCAATTGGCTACTGCACCCTTGGAGTCTACCCATCCCCTCATCATTGAGTTTCCTGATGAATGCCTTAAATTAGAGGCAGACCATCCAGAGCAATGGTCCCTATACTTTGATGGAGCCCGATGCATGAGTGGGGCTGGTGCAGGTATTATTTTAATATCTCCATAGAAACATCTTATACCTATGTCCTTTAAATTAACGTTTGCTTTTACTAATAACACTACTGAATATGAGGCTCTAATCCTTGGATTATGAGCTGCCTTGGCACTAAAAATTACAAATCTATCAATTTTTGGTGATTCTCAACTTGTCATAAATCAAATCAATGATGTTTATAAGACTAGAGATGATAAATTACATCCATATAAAGCATATTTCTTACAATTATTATCTTTATTTGATCAAGTTACCTTGGAAGCTATTCCTTGAACTAGCAATCATGCGGCTGACGCTATGGCTACAGCTGCATCTCTTTTACCCTTGGAGTTAGATGACGAATATGCTACCATAATTATTCTTCGACTCCAGGAAACCACTTCAAATAAATCATTCTTAGAACCTTTGGATGTGTTTCTAATCAATGAAACTACTCCTAAACCTTGGTACACTGATATATTTAATTTTCTTCAAAATGGGACCTTCCCTAAAGGTTGTAATAGCAACCAACACCTGTTATTATGTAGATGAGCAAGTCGCTTCGTAATTATTGGCAATACGTTGTATAGGAGATCTTTTGAAGGCATCCTATTGAGATGTTTGAATCTAGAAGAATCTAGATCAGCTTTGAGTGAAGCCCATGATGGATCTTGTGGGGGACACTTTAGTGGTAGCGCCATTGCTAAGAAACTCCTTAGGATAGGATATTTTTGGCTTACTATGGAAAATTATGCACATGATTATGTGCGCCATTGCGACAAGTGCCAGAAACATGCTGACCTTGTCCATGCGCCTACACAAGAGCTACATGTTATTTCATCTCCTTGGCCCTTTTCAAAATGGGGCTTAGACATCATTGGAAAAATCAATCCAGTGTCATCTGATGGACACAAATTCATCATAATCGCCACCGAGTATTTCACGAAGTGGGTTGAAGCTATGCCCTTAACTTCTTGCACTGGAACCCAAGTTTCTAAGTTTATTTTTAATAAAATTATTTGTAGGTTCGAAATTCTTGCAAATCTCATCTCAGATAATGGAACTTGTTTCAAAAATAAATATGTAAAAAAATTATGTCAAAAATATAAAATTCAACATCGTTGGTGCACTCCCTATTATCCTTAGGGTAATGGCCAAGCAGAAGCATATAATAAAACATTAATCAAAATCCTCAAAATATTGGTCAATAAATCTGGCCGAGATTGGCACATCCAATTATATCCTGATTTGTGGGCTTATCGAACTAGTGTTCGCACCCCCACAAGTACTTCACCTTTTGTTTTGGTCTATGGCACTGAAGTAGTTTTTCCCTTTGAATTAGAAGTTCCTTCTTTGGCTTTGCTACTTCAAGATACTAAAGTAGGAGATGAATATCATGCTGGTAGATTTAGTCAGCTGGAACTCCTAGATGAGAAGCGCATCAATGCTTTGGAAAATATTTGAGCCTATCAAAACAAGCTCAAGCGAGCATACCTCAAGAAAGTTCATCATTGATCCTTTGAGATCGATGACCTTGTCTTAAAAGAAAATCAAAAAAATACTAATGCAACTAAAGATCTTAAAGGTAAATTTGAACCTAACTGGCTTGGACCATATATCATCACTGCTAAATTTGGATCGGAAGCATACCGATTATCTACCTTAGATGGTAAATATCTTAAAGAACATATGAATATTATGCATCTTAAGCGCTATTATGCATAACATCTGGTCATTTCATCATTGTATATATTTTTATTTTGCATGTTGTTTCATTTTAGTCATCCATATAAAAATTTCAAAAACAATCACATTGTGTATCTTATCAACTCATCAATTAAAATCAAAACATAAAAAAATAAAAATAAAAAACATCAAAATATTCAAAAACCTCTTTTATTTTCACACCTGTTAGTTCTTGAAGTATTACAGTTATATTTTTAGTTATTTTGGATAAATTAGCATTTATTTGGAATCCCGCACTTTCACACTTATTTATTTGGTATGATTATTAATCTCTCTTATATCAAAGTCCACAGTTCAATTAAATAAATTTTTGAGCATAGAGAACTGATCTTGTTATTTACTTGAACCAAGCATATCTTTTCACATTAAAATGATTTCATTGCAAATTCGATATAATGCTACATAGTAGAAGTGGTTTCTTAAGCGAAAAGTTTCCCCTACTATCCTATGATGCACATGGTCTAGAATATTTGAGAATTGACAAAAGGACAAGCTCACCCCTACCCAGAATAAAAATCCCTTTCTCTACAGCCAATCCGAGCAAGTATCCTTAGTATAGGAAGAAAAAGAAAATTCAAAGAAAATGAGAACAAGAAAAATATCATTTTGTACCATCGCAGCAATATTTCAGCATTATCTCAGTATCAAGCAAAAATACAAAAAAAAAGAAAAGAAAAGAAAGAGAAGCAAAAGAGAAAAGAAAAAGCAAAAAGCAATAAAATCCCTTTCCCTACCCCTTGAAAAAGAAAATAAGGGTGAATGAGCTTGAATCCCTGGAATTCTCAATTATTCAAAAACTGTGAGGTAAGCCCCATAACAAGGGGTTTGTGCCCAACCCGCTTGTCCTTGGGTAATTCCTAGCGTGGTGATATGTCTGTTACATTAGCGACATTCTTTTGTACAGACCTATGTCTGCTTATGGATCAGCTAGCTCTTGATGACCTAACTTACATAGTAGTTTGGTATGGTTACATGCATATAAATCATGGTCAATGAACACTTATTTGGTTAATTCAAATTACTTGTATCAAATTATCTTGCTCAAAATTGGTGAATGAACAATACAATTGCACACACATTTGTATTTGAGATATTTTGTATCATTATGATAAATAAAGATCGGTAATGAACTCACATTTGCACATGAGGGTTCCTTATAAATCTACATTTTGTCTTTGAGATAATTTAAAATATCTTTGCAATTATTTTCGAATCATTTCATCTTCTTATTTAAGAAACATTTGTTTAAGTATAAGAACAATTACATACATTGTTTTCAAAAATCCAAAAATTCTTTCAACAACATATTCAACAATCTAGCAATAAAGTCACGCTTATATATTATTATTTTCTGTTTATCTCAAAAAAAAAAAAAAACAATCATGCAATAAAACTATTATATCAATTTCCTTTTTGGATTTCACGATGATGGTATAAGTCTATACCTATAATTCTATGCCTAGCGCAAACCATTGTTCTAATTTTATTTTCCCATTCATTTTAATTCATAAAAACATATGGCTTAAATCATTATGTTACACAATTGTGCTTTAAAAAGAATGAACACATTTTTCTATTTCATTTCATTATGTCAACATTCCATTTTGCAACCATGGTATAATTTCTAAGGAATTGTTCAAAATTTTATCACACTTAGGAATTTATGCCTAGCAAAAATCATTTTTAAATATATTTCATGCATAATATTTTTTTATGAAAATCTGCAAACAAATCATCACCATCATCATTTTTCATCATCACAACACAAAGCCTTAAGACAGTCTCTTAAGCATTCTTTTACTTTTAGCAATATTTCTATACTGGGATTAGCTTGATGACCTAGCAAGCGACGAATCCATGAAATGGTCTATAACAATGACAATGTCCTTTGAAATTATTGTTAGAAGTCCCTTTATTTTCATCAAATCACCACAAAACAACCAATTTGTTTACATCAGATTATTTCATTTAAATTTTACAGCATGACATAAAATTATAATATTTCCAAATGACATAATTACATGAATAATCAATCAACAAATCCAAAATTAAAGCATCATACAACATATACACAAGTCATATCATCAAAAAGACCATATATATATATCAAAAAATTATGTACATCATATCAAAACTGGATTGGTATGCCACAATCTATACCCTGGCATACTCAATCCTCCCAAAAATATATGCAATCTAATCTATAGCAGCTAGCATCGAGAAGCCCTCGAGCTCTCAGCATCATCTCTTCTCTTGCCTTGAGGTGGAGGAGGTGGTCCCATAGAGGTCCAGGCTGTGTCTCGGGTCCTCACCGTCAATTGTGAGGATATCCTCGATGATCCCATCCGGATCGATTCTGCAATGCCGGTTGGCAACTACAACCTCTAGCCCTATAGAACCAGCTGGAAGTATACTCCATGATAGAACATGGTCTGAGCCATAGACCGTCCCAACTCCTGCATGCTCACCCCTCCGCTCTGAGCCCTAATCTGTGTAGCCTCATCTTGTAGAGTCTGCACCTACACCCGAAGGCAGGCATTCTTAGCCTAGAGAGCCACCATCTCGCTGCTCTCCCCTACCTCAACACCCTTGCCCTTATTGGGTGATGGTGGCCTCTCCCCCTATTGATAAGGGAATCCCTCCTCCCTCCTCCCTATCCGCTACGGTCTCTATGGAGCCTATGCCATCCTCTGGCATCTCTCCTATAGAGACCATCGTTGCTCTCTCCCTCCATGACCCCGTGTTGCCTTAATGGCAACCTGGCACCACCTCCCCATCTATCACACAACTACATGCATCAGACCCTGTGCCCTCATCATTCAAGGAGGGTGGATGTCTGCATACCAGGCATCGTATCTATCGATGACCCCAATATTGTCCCCATCCACTGGTTGTATGGGGGCATCATCCACATCCTGACTCTAGAATCGTTGCATATCTGGAACCCCGCTCAGTGTAGTACTATCCTGAACAGTCTGGGAGTACTCGTAATCCTTGACAGAAGGGATCCCCTGCTGTAGACCAAACTACCACAAAACTCGGTCATAGCGATGGAGCTCTACCTCTCCCCACTCCATCCTCAGCCATCAGACTCACCTGATGCAATCCAACTCCTATCCATCCTCTCCCCACCCTAGATTCTCTCTCCATGGCCTCCAGGTGATCTGGTCTAGGATGAGGTCATCTAGCAACCTCCGTGACATCGAAATATCTATCCACCACTATGAATCTCTCTGTAGCCACCAATAGAAAACTTGGGGTCTCTCTCGATCAACCCCTATCAGTGGGAGTCCTATTGACCTCCGCATCGTGATGTGCTCCTAGCACCAAACCTGTAGCAGCGATGTTAAAACCAAACATCGACCTCCCTTGTATACGACCCCATGCAGGATCCTATACAAGCGACATAGTACAAAGCTGCCCCATGCAAATATTTACCCATGGTCTCTCATATTGTAAACCACATCTAAAAGGAGCCAGGGTAATCTGCACCCGATCTAGTGGCACAGCAGCAAGCCACCCACTATCCCTGCCAAAACCTAAGTCAACCTCGATGCCCCAGGCATCTACCTTAGAGACTCGATGTTCACTCTGCCCTTCTTCAGGGCGAAGCTTGGGTCTCTGCATAGCCTGATCATAGCCTGGCCCTTATTAGCCGTAGGAGTCATAAATCGTCCCTGTATGGAGATCCTCAATATCCTCCATACTCTAGTGTGGGAGCCATCTCCCCTATCGGTAATCAAAAGCAGGACGACCCTGGATACCATCTCTCTACTAAGGATGTCAGTAGCCCCATGTCTGTCGGTATTTGTGGCATCTCTACCACATGTTGTAGGCCGACCTATGCTAGTTGGTCTCGCTCCTCCTAGTCAAGCGCAGCCACATCATCCCTCAGCCCCCCATATTTCCATTCCTAACTCTTTAGTAATCCCCTCTGCAAAATAAACAATAAAACAACAAAATTTATTAATAAAGCAATTATTACAATCAATTAAAGGCAATTCAAACAAGCTTAATTTCATAAAAATGATGATATCGTCTACCATTGGATGATATCATCCTAAATTGGGTAAAATCATCCATTGCAAGACGAAATCATCTATGATTTCTCAACTTGGGGATCGCCCCTTGTTGGACGGGATCCCCCTTATTCCGACGATTTTGCCCTCAGAAGAAATTGACGATCTAGGGACGATTTCGATGAAATTGGGACGATTTCATCCTGATGTCGTCGACGGCCTAAAAACGGCCGCGATGCCCCAAAACAGTCAAAATTTCAAACAAAAATTACACAAATCAAATTAAAATATAATTCACTAGGTTTATATTCTTACCCGTAGCCCGTGCCAGACCTCTGTCGATCTATGTGTTGTTTCAACCATTTTGTCTGTAGAGCTCTAAAAACAATGAAAAATGAACAATAAAAATGAATTAGGGTTTTACACTATTTTTCTTAATTTTATTTTAACAACCAACAACATTTTTTAATTTTGCTTTTTCACGCTTTTACCTCAAATGTTCGATTTGGGTAAAAAAACAGAGGGGGCACCATAGTAAGAAGTCACACGATTCGACCTAGAATCATCGTCTAAAAAATTGAGTAAATTTTTGCTTTCTTGTGAAACGGGAAGAACTCGTCTTTAACGCAATTTTTTTGGAAAATTCGCTAAAGAGGGGACAAAATGTAGCACCCTAAAATTGGCACAGTTAAACCTTAGTAAAAAGATAAAAATTTGAATTTTAACCCCAAAATCGCCCGTTACCCGCTTCCCTTGTTTTTCATGCCATTTTTAGGAGTTGTTTTGACCGTTGGATGATATCGTCAACGATCAGACGAAATCATCCTAGATCTGATGAATTCGTCTGGAACAGAACGTCCAGACGATTTCATCCCAAAACTGATTTTCATAATTAGTTTCTATTTCAACAGCTTCTCTAACTTGGGCAGAAAGCATGTCTGCACGGTTAGAGTCTCCCCCGTTGGAGATCTCCCAAATTGGGATGATCTCCAACCTCCTAACCTCCCCCTAATCCTATATAAACTAGGATTTTCTTAGTTTATCCCCCTGGATGACTAATTTTTCCTGCAACTTTAGTTTCTCATGCATTAGAACACCTTCGTACCTTCATTTGCATTGTGTATTTCAAGTTTTCTTGCAAGAATTTTACTGTTTTTCAGTCGGAGCAAGCTCGGATCGTCGCTGACGATTCTAGACGATTTCGGATGATCTTGTCACAGATCGATGATGATATCGTACGATTGGAGGTGATCTCGACTGCAGTCCAGATTAGGGGTAATAAAAGCCTGGATTTTGGATTCTTTTATCTTCTCTCTTTATTTACTTATGCATTAACTTAGTTTATTCTATTTCTACATTCTGGAGTTCACCTCATTTAGCATAGTTGCATGATAAAGTTAAAATAAATTATTAAATTAATGCATTTATTTTAATCATTATCTAGATCTATCATTTAGGTAGGTTTATTATTATTTCTATAATTTCCCCTTGCTTTTGCAGTTGCATTTTTGGTCTTTGGTATCTGTTTCTGTGATTATAGGTTTCTGACGAATTCGTCAGGTCGACTATGATCTGACGAATTGTCTGATCTCAGATGATCAACTGTGATCTGAGATGATTATATGTAATTTTAGATGATTATGTAAGATTTGAGATGATCTAGACTTCTACAAACCTCTGAATCTTCATCATACATCCAGAATCAGGTACAGTCTGTCTTATTTAACACACTTTCTATGTTTAGCACTTGTTCATGTTTTTTGTATCCATATAAATCAGCATTGGCATTAGAATAGCTTAGATTCATCTTGGCCAAACCTAATATATGAATGATTAAAGTACAAAATGAACACATCAAACCTATTCTAAACCTAGGCATGGAAACTGCCACTCAAAGTTTCCTAGTGAACCCACCATCCATAAAAAATTCACCCTTATACCCCTCCCCCGAGAGGCGTAACCTTCAAAGGGCCTCTCAGTCTGAGGTATTGTCCCATACTTCTCACATCCCCCTTTCGAACATGGATCCTATAGCCTGAAGGTAAGGATGCAAAAAATTTGGAGTGATACATCCTCTTCCTCACCATTGTGGGGAAGAGTACGTGAACCTTCACCTCTCTCGTAAGAGCGAATATCACCGAGAGGTGGTTCATCATATCCCAAGGGCATAAGGAAGTAGTCCCCCAGTGAGTAGACACAATTGGGGTTGGTGAAAGGATCTCACATGAGCTCATCCTAAAAATCGAGTGTCATGTGATCCAAGTTATCTTCCAATATGTCAAGGGGAAAAGGCATGTTCCATCCCAAGCCAAATTTGTCATAAGGTATTTGATACTGTGGTTGGTATGGAAATCGAGTTTTGTGCTTGTATAGGCCTAACTCAAAACCATGCCAATTGCATAGGTCAAGGTACTTTAGGGCAAAGTTAGTGTTAGACAAGTAATTAATGTCTTCTCCAAAGGGCTCTTCATATTCTTCCTTTTGTTGATAAGGTTAGATGCCATGGTCAAGGCCTCCATAGAAAAAATTCATCTGATTAGGGGGGAGGCCGAGAGGCACAATGGTACATATGGGAATATAGGGTTGACCCATGTCTTGCATCGACTCTATAGAAGGGGTGATTGTAACATTCCTAACCATGTACTCTCCCAATCCTATGGAAGCTAGGTGCACAGTGACCTAAGGCTACGAATAGAATAGGGATGAGAGTGATACCTAATATGATTCATAATTCATCTCATGTGGTAGCTCCTCATCTACTTTTCTGGGAACCTCCTCTATGGAGATGGTGGATATGGTCAGTTGGGCCTCCTCAATAGGCTACTTCCCCAAGTTCCTAGGAAAATAATCCATAGATGAACTAGGAATATGGGGGGTGTCGATGATATGGATGGTATAGCCTATGATGGCGATGAAGTCAAACCTTTTCTGGATTTATTCAGTTAAAAATCCATATGGGTTGATGGTAAGGTCGACTCGGGAAGCTGATGCACCATATTGCAATACTTGAAGGGCTCTAGGTCTACAAGGATGACATGAAATTACCCTTCATAAGGCACTAGTGAGCAATGGAAGGGACACACTTAATGTTCCTAATCCATGGTCTGCCTAAAAGGATATTGTATACCATCTCACCCTCCAGGATGTGGCACAATGTTGGGATGGTATTTTCCCCTACCTGAATAGGTAGGATGATCGTACCAACCATTGAGCATATGGCATCATTGAAGGCTTAGAGGATGTAGGTAGACGTGACAATGTGGGATGCTAGGAGCTTCAAATGTTTGAGAGCTGTTGTCATGATGATGTTGCTAGAAGACCCCATGTCTATCAACACTCTCTTGTATGGTATTCCATTCATACATGCAACAATGTGCAAAGGGGGATCTACCATATCATTTAGAACCAGTTTAAGCTCATCTTATCAAAAGGTAATCATCGGTTTCATGCATTATTACATGTGCCCCATAAAGTTGTTGAAGGAGTCAGATTCCCAGGGTTGAAGCTCAATTTATTTAAGGATCTCCATCAAGGCTTCTCTATGAGATGTTGATTGCTAAATGAGCTCATAGATGGAGATCCAGGAAGATGTTGTTCTTAAAATCTTAGTGAGCTTTCTCTTAATGGTGACAACAGGCCTAGGTGGGAGGCTCGACATAGGAGGTGGTGGAGGCTACAACATTGAGGGGACATCACTCTAAGCTATAGGTGGTGCAGATGGACTTGGGAACCACCTATTACTCATTATAATGATGATCATGCTGACATACCCCTGCTTAAGGGGGCATGGTGAACCTCATTCACCTGAGGTGCTGGCTTGACCTGCTCTACATGGGTAGGCAAGGGGTCTTTGAAGATATCCATCTATTGGTTGTTTGATGTGACAAGGTTGTCTACATAAAGGGTGTTCCTATCAATAATTTCTTGCACCAAGTGCTTGAACTTGTAGCACATTTGCACATCATGCCTGTTTTACCTATGAAACTTGCAATATAGGTCTTCTCTGTATCTTTTGGGCTTCGATGCGTTTGGGTCGATAGGTCAAATCTCAAACAAGTCAATTGCAATAGCCACTAAGATGCAGCCAAATAATGATTCCATAGACTCTGAAATAGGTGTGAACTATCACTTTGGGTGAAGTTGTTGATTTTTCCCTTGATTGTTTTAGTTATCCTTGGCATAGTTCCTGGGTGTGGCCTGATAATTATACTTTTGAGGCAGAACAACTTTTGCTGACCTCAGGACACTAATGAAAACTTGATTTACTGCTACTGGCTTAGACTGCACTGGGGTGCTTTTGGCATTATTTTTTCTTGCGAGGCTTCACAATTTTACCCTCTTGAATCTTAATTTCTTCAATGATCCTAGCATGTGCTAGGGAATCTTCAAGATTCGGATACTGTTGCATCTACAATAGCAAGGAGATTGGCTTCAAGCATCTCTTGGAGAACATTTCAGTCAACTCTAACATGGGGAGAATATAAGGCATCTTGGTGATCAAGGTTCACCATCTATTGCCATAGTTTGTTATTGACTCATCGTCATACTATTTCAACCCAGCTAAGTCGGCCAGCGTCACATTCCTCTTGGTATTGAAGGTGAAACATTCTAGGAATACATCTACAAGTTGGTCCAAGGTGTGGATGCTATGCTTAGGGACTTGGTAAAAACACTTCGAGGTGGGGATCGAGAGGGTAGTCAAAAATATCCTCAAAATAAAAGCATCATCATCATGAATACCGAAGCACTGGCCCAAGAATCTGGTGACATGTTCCTATGCATCTTACTCTCCCTTAAATGTAGCCAATTGAGGCAACTTAAATTGTTCTATATAGGGAGGTGTACCCATCGAAGGATGGATGGGTTGACTACGCAATTTTTGCATGGGATTTTAATATCCAGACTCAGAGGTCTTATTCTCTACTGAATCTAGGCACTCTAGTAGCTCTTTATAAAGGTCTAGGGATTTGATCTCCTTGTCCTTATTCACATCCTATGGTGGAGGTTTAGGATTCTCCAAACTATTATGGGGCGGTGGCATGTCACCCCATACCTTGGTAAGGCATCTCCAAGTACTCTATTTTTGGCTCATGCTTAGTATAAGCCCCATAGGGTGTTTCTCGGGCCAATCTTTAAAGAGGTATATCTGCCCCCTATGGGCGTTCTATGTTCAGCCTGAGAGGCACATCTCAATCTGGCCTAGGAGGTCATGGAGGCAACATTAGATAAGTCCTGGGAGACCTATCTCTAATGAGTGTGAGTTTCCTCGGGTGGAATTCCTGCCTATGTATCTTACAGGTAGGAACCCTCTCCCATAGAGTCTTCTAGAATAGCTCGTTGGTTTGCCATTCGATTCTCTATTTCTCAAGATGATGCAAATTGTCTAGTTGCTCTTTGTATCACCTAAGCTTCTTGAACTAAGCTTGATATTCTATGTATCTTGCAACTGCTTGATTAATTTGTTCTATTTTTTGGGGCCTAAGAGTCCTAGAAGTCTCACCCTGAGGTTGACCTTGTTCAATATAATATATGATATCCATTGCATGCTTCCCTTGAGTAAGGATCACCACGTTAACTTGAGTTTAGGGTTAGGGCATATGCTCATTATACTCAGTGAGCACAAAGACACATTTTGCATGCACAAAATACGGCTCCTAAGGAAAATCTAGTATTTCTTCATGCCTTCCTTCCTGGACGAGGAAGAGTAGGGCAGAGTTAGCTCACCCTAAGCAATGAGTATCATACCCATCAGTCTACCTAATCCATTGTATCCTATCAAGGTGACATGTAGGCAAGGTCATACCAACCTGCTCTACCCAGTATGTGAAGTCGAGCTCCAACCCATGAACAAGTGTGTCAGCCCTAACAGATATGAAAAATGTGTGGCACCGCTCTATCTACTAGCACCTCAGCACATTTTTTCCTTTCATTCAAGAAGGTGTGTGAAGTATCTAAGTACTAGGAACACTCTCCCAAGTAAATTCCATCATCCTTAGGGGTGTCCCGCATAGGGCTACCTCATAGGTGTGGCTCATGCTACACTATCTTGGGATTAAGGTGAGTAGAGGCTCGCCAGGGAGGTATGAACAGGTCCTTGGGGCTATAGCAGATATGACTCATGTCTCCTAGTCCACTCTCCATAGCTTCTACCCATGATTGGTCTTGGCTGCAGGTGCACACCATCGTAACTCTCTACCAAAACCTAGATGATTATCTTCTTTACAAATTCTTAATGAAACAACAAACAAGAAAGGAAACACTCAATAAGACAGATGATTATCTCTTTTAAGTTTTAAATGTGAATCCCTAAACTATTTTATGTGTTTTAGATGTATTGTTTGTAAATAATGACCTTGTGTCACGTGTTTGAAATATTTTTGAATGATAATATTGTGTTAAATTAGATTTCACCTGTATACTCGTAGCTCAACAACCTAGCTATGAACTCTAGATTGCATTATCCCACCTATAATATGTGGTGATGAGGTCCACACATGGCTAGGGAGCATAAGTCCTATCAGTTCCTCACCCAGTTCACCCACAGTCTATGATATACCTCTCTAAAGAGAGATACATGCTATAACCCACGGGATATGATGGATCTTGGAACCGTCCTTGGAAAATAACAAGGTTCGTGGTATTTAAGATGACATATGGAGATGAAAGCAACCTCGTCGAACTCTACCAGTGGATGGTGATGAAATCCATATCACTAGCATTTAAGTGAATCATGGTGTGTGTGTTTTTTTATTAATCCAAAGAGATTAAACAAATAAGCATTCGAAAATAATTCACTAAATGCATGCAAAAATGTGCGTTTCACTTTCAGAAAGTTAGTGTAAAAAGAACTCACAAATGTATCTAGAAATGTGAAATCTTAAATGCTAGCCTACCCATTGGGTAGGCTACAAGTAAGCAATCCAAAGAGATACATTCCTACTTATGATTCATTTGATTTTTCTCATTTTATATGTTTTTGTTATTTTGCATTTAGGGAAAAAGGGGAAACTAAATTCTAAACTTTCTAAACAAGCAAAATATGTGAGTAAAACCAAATAAAGAAGCTTTTGAAAATGAAAAACAGAGATAGAAGATTCATATGCCTACCTCATCACTACCAAAACTTGCTATTTCTAGAATTTTTCTTAGAAAGCTCTCTGGTTTCTATTCACTCTAGGGTGGTATGAATAGTAGGCCTACATTCATTCTAGGATGGGATGAATTTGCATTTGTCCTAGGGTGGCATGAATAGCAGTCAAAGTTTGTTTTAGTCCAAAACAAATATCACCTACAACATGGAAATATGAAAAATGAGTTTTAAAATTCACCTAAAGTAAAAAGGGACAGGGTCCTACCATGATCGCCACTAGAGTAGGGAAAAATAGTGCACCAAATGATGATAAAAAATATGCATATCTATGTCCTATTGTGTATGAGCATCAAACATAAGCAAACAAGTAAGATGGAAAATATAGTGAATAACAAGAATAAAGCAAAGCAAATTGACTTCTTATTAATTGGGCAGATCAAATCTAGGTTACAAAATGTCCCCTTCGAGGGCTCAAATAGATGATACAAATTTTTACAAATCGGGTGCCCAAGGATCAAAATCCTTCAAGTAACTCGGGTGCACATCCAGTGTCTTTCCTCATACCCACAATCGAAGTGCGTGGGCCTACACTGCCACCGTTTGTGTCGTTGATTAGTTGAGGTCTAATGTTGATCCCCAATGTGCTAGATAACCTGCACTTGAACACAAGGAAACAAAAAATGTCAAATAGCAAGTGCATGTGATATCACTAGAGGTATGTAAAACATAAGATTTTGGGAAGATATCACCAAAAAATGCGCTAAGATTGAGTCATATGGTGCCTCGTAATTGCAATGACTGTGTGCTACCTACAAAACATAAAGTGAACAATTTCCAGCTCTAAACATATCCAAAATACATAAAAATTGGACAAGACACATAAAATGCTATTTTAAAGAAACCTATTTTGATCATATTTGCAAAATTAGTGATAGTTTAGGTGTTTCTTTAGATGACCACCGAAGACCTACATGAGACCCTACAAAACACTAAAATTGTAATATCTCGGTCAATATAGCTTAGAATGGCCTAAAATTTAAACTACACATTAATATGATAATTTATAAAATAAATAATTCAAAATAGTATCAAAATCATACATATATTTCTATTCATAATAGGGTGGGACGAATAAGACTGTCACAAATTGGGGGGTACCCGAGGGTGGGATGCTCATCATTTCTGCCTAAATTTTACCACCAGTTCCATTGAGGATTGATGTAAAACATTGTGGGAGGTATTTTCATCAAATTTTGTGAGGTATTTCACTCAAATGGTTTAATTATGTGATAAATTGTACCTACTAGTTCCCTCGTAAACCTCCTTTGCTAGGTAGAGATTTTGAGGTAAAAATGGGCACAAAAGGGTGAAAGGAAATATTGGTAGCACTCCATTATTTTGTCCTAAAAAATCCTCTCTCTCTCTTTTATGGGAATTGGATCCAATTTAAATCCCAATTAGGCTTCATGGGTCAAAGGGCATGCGAGGGCATGCAGGACAAGAGGTACCACTTGGCCACCGAGGTGACATGCATTGGAGGGGGAAGAGAATATCCCAAATTGGCCTCATTAATTAAGCATGTCATAATATCTTCTGCGTGTCCTGACTTGTGGGCAATAATATCCAGGAATCTAACCGTGAAACCTGCTATTCGCTCCACCCCAGGATGAATTTTTTTATTTGCTCCAAGGTCAGAAAAATAGGTTTTGTATTCATCCCAGGGTGGGACGAATAGAAATAGGGTGTTCAAAAGGTCCCAAAAGTGACCTAAAACCATCCAAAAACTTGCACTGAGTAGTTAGGACCACTGTATATCTACTGAGGGCTGCCCTAGGGGCCTTGGTTTGTCATTTAGCTATTGCTTGTGGTAGAATAATTGGTTTGTCTACACCTAACCCTAGTGTTGGCAAAGAAAATTTTATTGTGTTTAAGATAGGTTTTGAAGACATATCTCCATCAAAACAAAAGGTATGGGTACATATTCCTTGTGAGTAAAATATTGTTGGATTGGATGTTGCGAATGCTGAGTTGGAGTGAAAATGATTGTTTGATAACCATTGTTGAGTTTGGTCTTGAGATATCGAATATTGATTGATGAAGGTTTTTTTGGAATGAAGGTTGATGCTAGAAACATTGTTTGATAAGCATTGTTGGAAATATTGAGTGAGCCTTCATGTGCTTGAAGTAGGGTTTGTGAAATATCATGAGTATCATTGTTATGTGAAGTTGAGAACTATCTTGAACTAGGGTTTTGTAAAAGATCATGAGTATCATTGTTATGTGAATTTGGAATCATCTTGAGTCAAGGTTGAGTTCTGTATCGCTCCAAATTTTTTGCATCCTTACCTTCAGGCTATAGGATCCACGCCCGAAAGGGGGATGTGAGAAGGATGGGACAATACCTCAGACTGAGAGGCCCTTTGAAGGTCTTGCCTCTCGGGGGAGGGGTATAAGGGTGAATTTTCGATGGATGGTGGGTTCACCAGGAAAATTTTGAGTTGTTTCCATGCGTAGGTTGATAGTAGGTTTGATGTGTTCATTTTGTGCTTTAATCATTCAATTCCTAGGTTTGGCCAAGATGAATCTAAACTATTCTATATGCCAATGCTGATTTTATGAATACAAAAAACATGAATAAATGCTAAACACAGAGAATATGCTAAATAGGATAGAACATACCTGATTTTCGGATGTCTGATGAAGATTCTGAGTCTTGTAGCAGTCCAAATCATCTCAAATCATACGTAATCATCCGGAATTGCACAGAATCATCTCAGATCTCAATCAGTCATCTGAGATCAAACAGGATCATCGACGATCTGATGAATTCGTCAGTCAAATTCGTCAGAGACCTGCAATCACAAAAATAGATACAAAATACCAAAAATGCAACTGCAAAAGCAAGGGGAAATGATAGAAATAATAATGAATTTGTCTAAATAATAAATCAAAATAGCAATTAAAAGGAAATGCATCAACTTAACAATTTATTTTGGCTTTATCATGCATTTATATTAAATGAGGTGAACTCCAAGATGCATAAATACAATAACTAAGACAATGCATAAAGAAATGCAGAAAACAATAAGGAAATGCAAACTCTGGGCTCCGATTGCCCCCAATCTGGACTACAGTCGAGATCGCCTCCAATCGTACGAGATCATCGTCGATCTGCGACAAGATCGTCCGAAATCGTCTGTAATCGCCTGCGATGATCCAAGCTTGCTTCGGCTGAAGAACAGTAAGATTCCTGCAAGAAAACTTGAAATATGCAATGCAAACAAAAGTATGAAGGTGTTCTAAGGCACAAGGAACTGAATTTGCAGGGAAATCCGTCAACTAGGGGGTTCAGGGGGATAAACTGAGAAAGTCCCAGTTTATATAGGATTAGGGAGAGGTTAGGAGGTTGGAGATCATCCCAATTTGGGAGATCTCCAACGGGGGAGACTCTAATCGCACGTACACGCTTTCGCCTGGGTTAGAGAAGTTGTTGAAACAGAAGCTAATTATGAAAATTTGGTTTTGGGACGAAATCGTCTGGACGTTCTGTTCCAGATGAATTCGTCAGATCTGGGATGATTTCGTCTAATCTGCGATGATATTGTCCAACGGTCAAAACAAATCCTAAAAATGGCACGAAAAACAAGGAAAGCGGGTAACGAGTGGTTTGGGGTTAAAATTCAAATTGTTATCTTTTTACTAAGGTTTAACTATGCCAATTTTGGGGTGCTACATTTTGCCCCCTCTTTAGCGAATTTTCTGAAGAAAATGCGTTAAAGACGAGTTCTTCCCGTTTTACGAGAAAGCAAAAATTTACTCAATTTTTTAGACGACGATTCTAGGTCGAATCGTACGACTGCTTACTATGGTGCCCCCTCCGTGTGTTTACCCAAATCAAAAATTTGAGGTAAAAGCACGGAAAAGCAAAATTAAAAAAAATGTTGTTTTTAAATAAAATTAAGAAAAATAGGGTAAAACCCTAATTCATTTTTACTATTCAGTTTTACTGATTTTAGAGCTCAGCAGACAAAAAAAAATGGTGGAGACAGCACACCGATCGACAGAGGTCCGACGCGGGCTACGGGTAAGGATCTAATCCTAGTAAATTAGGTTTGAATTTAATTTGTGCAATTGTTTGTTTGAAATTTTGATTGTTTTGGGGCATCACGGCCATTTTTAGGCCGTCGACGATGTCAGGATGAAATCGTCCCTATTTCATCGAAATCGTCCCTATATCGTCGATTTCATCTGAGGGCGAAATCGGTGAACTAGGGGCGATCTCGTCCAACAAGGGGCGATCCCCAAGGTGTGAAATAGGAGACGATTTCATCCTACAAAGGATGATTTTGCCCAATTTAGGACGATATCGTCCAATAGTGGACGATATCATCATTTGATGAAATTAAGCTTGGTTAAAATGTATTTAATTTGATTTTAATGATTGGTTGATTAATGAATTTTATTGTTTTATTGTTTGTTTTGTAGAGGGGATTACTAAAGAGTCGAGAATGGAAATACGATGGGCTACGAGATGACATAGCCACGCTCGATCAGGTGGAGCGCGACCGACTAGCTCAGGTCGGTTTGCAGCATGTGGCAGAGATGCCACAAGTACCGATGGACATGGGGCTACTGACAGCCCTAGCAGAGAGGTGGTATCCGGGGTCGTCCTACTTTCGGCTATCGATAGGGGAGATGGCTCCCACACTAGAGGATGTATGGAGGATCATGAGGATCCCCATACAAGGATGGTTGATGACTCCTACGGCCAATCAGGGCCAGGCGATGATGAGATTGACCGGAGACCCGAGCTTCACCCTGGAGAAGGGCGGAGTGAACATCGAGTCTCTAAGGTAGATGCCTGGGGCATCTAGGCTGACTCAGGTTTTGGTCGGGGTAGTAGGTGGCTTACTGCTGTGCCACCAGAGCGGGTGCAGACTACCGTGGCTCCTCTCAGATGTGGTCTACGATATGAGAGACCACGGATACAGGTTTGCATGGGGCAGCTTTGTACTATGCCGCTTGTATAGGATCCTACATGGGGTCGTATACAAGGGAGGCCGATGTCTGGTTTTGACATCATTGCTATAGGTTTGGTGCTGGGAGCACATCATGGTGCGGAGGCCGGTAGGGCTCCCACTGACAGGGGTTGACCGAGAGAGGCCCCAGGTTTTCTACTGGTGGTTACAGAGGGGGTCACAATGGTGGATAGATCTGTCGATGTCACGGAGGTTGTTGGATGACCTCATCCTAGACCAGATCACCTGGAGGCCATGGAGAGAGCACCCCGGGTGGGCAGAGGATGGGCAGGAGCTGGCTCGCATCAGGCGAGTCTACTGGCTATGGATGGAGCGGGGAGAGGTAGAGCTCCACCGCTACGATCGGGTTCTATGATAGTTCGGTCTACAATAGGGGATCCCTTCTCTCAAGGATTACGAGTACTCCTGGACTATCTGGGATAGTACCACGCTGAGCGGGGCTCCAGACATGCAGCGGTTCTGGAGTCAAGACATGGACGATGCCCCCATCCAGCCAGTGGATGGTGATGATGTTGGGGCTATAGACGGCTATGATGCCTGGTACGTAGGCATCCACCCTCCTCGGATGACGAGGGCATAGGGTCCAGTGCATGCTATGGTGCGATGATTGGGGAGGCAACGTCAGGCTGCTATTGAGGCAGCGTGAGGTCACGATAGGAGAGAGCAATGACGGTCTCCATAGGAGAGATGCCAGAGGATGGGTCGGGCTCCACAGAGACCTCAGGAGATAGGGAGGAGGGAGAGGGGAGTCCCTTCTCAGTAGGGGGAGAGACCACCATCGCCCGATAAGGGCAAGGGTGTCGAGGTAGGGGAGAGCAGCGAGACGGTGGCTCTCCGGGCTGAGGTTGCCCACCTCCGGGCTCAGGTGCAGACACTACAGGATGAGGCTACATGGCTCAGGGCTCGGAGCGGAGGGGCGAGCACTCGAGATCTGGCATGGTCTATTGCTCAGACCACATTCTACTAGGGGCTATACTATCACATGGTCCCAGAGGGACAGAGGGTACCACTTCCAGCCCCCATTGCAGAGCCGATCATGATGGGATCATCGAGGACATCCTCACGATCGATGGTGAGGACCCGAGACACAGTCCGGACCTCTATGGGACCACCTCCTCCATCCTAGGGTGGGGGAGGAGATGAGGCTGAGAGCTCGAGGGCTTCTCGAGGCTAGCTGCTACAGAGGGCAGATTGTATTATTATTATTTTTTGAGGGGATTGAGTATGCCAGGGTTTTGATTGTGGCATACCAATCCAGATGATGTATAATTTATTGAGATATATATATGGTCTTTTTGATGATATGACTTGTGTATATGTTGTTTTATGCTTTAATTTTTGAATTTGTTGATTGATGATTCATGTAATTATGTCGTTGGAAATAAATTATAATTTTTTATGTCATGGCATAAAATTGTAAATGAAATAATCTGATGTGAATAAATTGGTTGTTTTGTGGTGTGATTTGATGAAAAATAAAAGAGACTTCTAACAATAATTTCAAAGGACATTGTCGCTGTTTATAGACCGTTTCATGGAGTCGCCGCTCACTAGGTCGTCAAGCTAATCCCAGGATAGAAATATTGTTAAAAGTAAAAGAATGCTTAAGAGACTGTCTTAAGACTTTGTGTTGTGATGATGGAAGTGATGATGGTGATGATTTATTTTCAGATTTTCATAAAAAATATTATGCATGACATATTAAAGAAATATGATTTTGCTAGGCATAAATTCCTAAGTGTGATAAAATTTTTGGAATAAGTCCCTAGGAACTATACCATCATTGCAAAATTGAATGTTGACATAATGAAATGGACAAAAATGTGTTCGTTCTTTTTAAATCACAATTGTGTAACATAATGATGTAAGTCATATGTTTTTTATGAATTTTTTAAAATGAATGGGAAAATAAAATTAGAACAATGGCTTGCGCTAGGCATAGAATTATAGGTATAGACTTATACCATCATCGCGAAATCCAAAGAAGAAATTGATATTTTAGCTTTATTGCAGGATTGATTTTTGACTTTTGATAAACAGAAAATAATAATATGAACATGACTTTATTGATTATATTTGTGTCATATGTTGTTTGAAAACATTTTGTGATTTTTGAAAACAATGTATATAGTTGTTTTTATACTAAACAGATGTGCTGAAATAAGAAGATAAAATTATTCCAAAAAGAGTTGCAGAAATATTTTACATTTATCTCAAAGACAAATATAGATTTATACGGAACCCTCATGTGCAAATGTGAGTTCATTACCGATCTTGCTTTATCATAATGATACAGAATCTCTCAAATACAAATGTGTGTGCAATTGTATTATTCATTCACCAATTTTGAGCAAGAAAATTTGATACAAGTAATTTGAATTAACCAAATAAGTGTTCCTTGACCATGATTTATATGCATGTAACCGTACCAGACTACTATGTAAGTCGGGTTATCAAGAGCTAGCTAATCCATAAGCCGACATAGGTCTGTACAAAAGAAGGTCGCTAATGTGACAGACATATCACCACGCTAGGAATTACCCAAGGCCAAGCGGGTTGGGCACAAACCACATTGTTATGGGGCTTACCTCATAGTTTTCGAATAATTGAGAATTCCAAGGATTCAAGCTCATTCACCCTTCTTTTCTTTTCAAGGGGTAGGGAAAGGGATTTTATTGCTTTTTGCTTTTTCTTTTCTCTTTTGCTTTTTTTTTTTTTTTTCTTGGAACTGAGACAATGCTGAAATATTGTTGCGATGGTACAAAATGATATTTTTCTTTTTCTCTTTTGCTTTGAATTTTTCTTTTGCTTCCTATACTAGGGATACTTGCTCGGATTGGCTGTAGAGCAAGGGATTTTTATTCTGGGTAGGGGTGAGCTTGTCCTTTTGTCAATTCTCAAAGATTCTAGACCATGTGCATGATAGGATAGCAAGGGAAACTTTTCGCTCAAGAAACCACTTCTACTATGTAGCATCATATTGAATTTGCAATGAAATCATTTTAATGTGAAAAGATATGCTTGGTTCAAGTAAATAACAAGATCAATTCTCTATGCTCAAAACTTTATTTAATTCAAATGTGGACTTTGATATAAGAGAGAGTAATAATCATACCAAATAAAAGCAAGATATTTATGTATGTGAGTGTGAAAGTGCGGGATTCCAAATAAATGCTAATTTATCCAAAATAATTGAAAATATAACTGCAATACTTCAAGAATTGATATGTACGAAAATAAAAGATGTTTTGGAAGATTTTGATGATTTTGATGTTTTTATATTTTGATTTTAATTGATGAATGGAAAGAAGAAATACGATTACTATTTTTTTTTGTTTGAAATTTTATATGAATAACTAAAAGGAAACAATATGCAAAATACACAATATATACAAATGATGAAAATGACCAAATGTTACGCATAGTAACGCCTAAGATGCATAATGTTCATAGGTTCTTTAAGATCTTTACCATCTAAGGTAGCTAATTGATATGCTCCCGATCCAAATTTAGCAGTGATGACATATGGTCCAAGCCAGTTGGGCTCAAATTTACCTTTAAGGTCTTTAGTTGCATTAGTATTTTTTTTATTTTCTTTTAAGACAAGGTCGCCGATCTCAAAGGATCGATGATGAACTTTCTTGAGGTATGCTCTCTTAAGCTTGTTTTGGTAGGCACGAAGATGCTCCAAAGCATTGATGCACTTTTCATCTAGGAGTTCCAACTGACTAAATCTGCCAGCACGATATTCATCTCCTACTTCAGTATCTTGAAGTAGTAGAGCTAAAGAAGGAACTTCTAATTCAAAGGGAAAAATAGCTTCAGTGCCATAGACCAAAACAAAAGGTGAAGTACCTGTGGGGGTGCGAACGCTAGTTCGATAGGCCCACAAAGCAGGATATAATTGGATGTGCCAATCTCGACCAGATTTATTGACCAATATTTTGAGGATTTTGATTAATGTTTTATTAGATGCTTCTACTTGGCCATTACCCTGAGGATAATAGGGAGTGGACCATCGATGTTGAATTTTATATTTTTGACATAATTTTTTGACATCTTTATTTTTGAAACAAGTTCCATTATCTGAGATGAGATTTGCAGGAATTCCAAACCTACAAATAATTTGATTAAAAATAAACTTGGAAACTTGGGTTCCAGTGCAAGAAGCTAAGGGCATAGCTTCAACCCATTTCATGAAATACTCAGTGGTGGTTATGATGAATTTGTGTCCATCAGATGACACAGGGTTGATTTTTCCAATGATGTCTAAGCCCCATTTTGAAAAGGGCCAAGGAGATGAAATAGCCTGCAGTTCTTGTGCAGGCGCATGGACAAGGTCAGCGTGTTTCTGGCACTTGTCGCAATGGTGCACATAATCATGTGCATCATTCTCCATGGTAGGCCAAAAATATCCTATCCTAAGGAGCTTCTTAGCAATGGCGCTACCACTAAAATGCCCCCCACAAGATCCATTGTGGGCTTCACTCAAAGCTGATTTAGATTCTGCTAGATTCAAACATCTCAGTAAGATGCCTTCAAAAGATCTCCTATACAAGGTATTACCAATAATTACGAAGCGACTTGCTCGTCTACGTAACAACCGATGCTGGTTGCTATTACAACCTTCAAGGAAGGTCCCATTTTGCAGAAAATTAAATAAATTAGTGTACCATGGTTCAGGAGTAGTTTCATTGATTAGAAACACATCCAAAGGTTCTAAGCATGATTTGCTTGAAGCGGGTTCCTGGAGTCGATGAATAATGATGGTAGCATATTCATCATCTAACTCCAAGGGCAAAAGAGATGCAACTGCAGCCATAGCGTCAGCCGCACGGTTGCTAGTTCGAGGAATAGCTTCCAAGGTAACGTGATCAAATAAAGATAATAATTGTAAGACATACGCTTTATATGGGCATAATTTATCATCTCTAGTATGATAAACATCATTGATTTGATTTATGACAAGTTGAGAATCACCGAAAACCAATAAATTTTTAATTTTTAGTGCCAAGGCAGCTCGTAATCCAAGGATTAGAGCCTCATATTCAGCAATATTATTAGTGCAAGCAAATGTTAATTTGAAGGACAGAGGTATAAGATGTTTCTGTGGAGATATTAAAATAATACCTGCACCAGCCCCACTCATGCATCGGGCTCCGTCAAAGTATAGGGACCATTGCTCAGGATGGTCTGCCTCTAATCTAAGGCATTCATCAGGAAACTCAATGATGAGGGGATGGGTAGACTCTAAGGGTGCAACAGCTAATTGGTCTGCTATGATTTGACCTTTAACAGACTTTTGTCCTATAAACGTGAGTTCAAACTCGCTTAGCGCAAGAACCCACTTGGTTGTGCGACCAGATAAGTACGATCGACTCATGAGATACCGCAAAGGATCGAATTTAGCAATAACATACGTTTTTTGACTGAGCATATAATGGCGTAGTTTCTGTGTAGAAAATACGACTGTGAGACATAACTTCTCTAATACCGTATAACGAGTTTCATAACTGATTAAGGTTCTGCTGATGTAATAATTAGCACGTTCTTTCTTCTCATCGTCAAGTTGAGCTAACATAGCTCCTAAGGCACAATCTGAAGCAGAAATGTACAAGATAAATGGACGATCAGATCTAGGTGGGGAAAGCACCGGTGGTTGAAGGAGATATTGTTTGAGGAGTTCGAATGCTTCCTGACATTCGTCGTCCCAATGAAAAGAGACATCTTTTTTAAGAAGCTTAAGAAAGGGTCCAGTTTTGTCTGCCAACTTGTCGATGAAGCGGCGAATAGCTTGAAGTTTACCTTGTAGACTTCGTAATTCAGATATATTTGTGGGTGCGGGCATATCAGTGATAGCCATGATCTTGAGAGGGTCAATTTCAATGCCACGTAAAGAAACTATAACCCCCAATAATTTATCGGACTTAACTCCGAATATACATTTGGCTGGATTTAGTCGGATAAGATATTCCCTTAACCGGTCAAAAACTTTTCTCAAGTCATCTAAATGATCATCTTCTTTGATGGAATGAGCTATAATATCATCTACATAATCATGTAGAATATCATGCATCATATCGTGAAAGATATAAGTCATGGCTCGTTGATATGTTGCACCTGCATTCTTTAAACCGAATGGCATCACTTTCCAACAAAAGGTTCCCCAAGGGGTAATAAAGGTTGTTTTAGCCTGATCTTCAGGAGCTATCCTGATCTGATTATAACCAGAGAATCCATCCATTAGGGATATCATTCCGCTCCCAACAGTAAAATCAATGATCTGATCCATGTTGGGAAGAGGAAAATCATCTTTAGGGCATGCAACATTAATATCTCTAAAGTCTGTGCAAATCCTAACTTTGGTAGCTTCTTTCTTAGTTACTGGAACTACATTTGAGATCCATTCAAGCATAATCAATGGCTTGTATAAAAATAACCTTCAAGAGTTTTTCTAATTCTCCTTTGACTAGTAAGGCCACTTTAGGATGCATTTTTCTAAGTTTCTGTTTAACAGGTTTAGCATCCGGATGGACTACTAGGTGATGCATAACTACAGAAGGGTCTAATCCTGGCATATCTTCATATGTCCAAGCAAAAACGTCTTCATATTTTTTTAGGAATGAAATGTATTTATCTTGTTTTTCTTGGCTCAATTCTGATCCAATGTTGATTATGTGAGGGTTATCTTCGGTTCCAATGTTAATTTTTATAACGTTTTCAACTTCCATATGTAGATCTCTCTCAAAATTAGATGGGGCGGGTGAAACGCCTAATTCTTGTAATTCTTCCAAAGTTAGCTTGGATAATTCATCTTGAGGAGCCGTGGCCTCAAGCTGGGCTACACTAGGTATAGAGCCATCGAAATAAAATCCGTTATGTAACAATTCCTCAACGGAGACATCATGGAAGATATCCCCCTCCAACTCATCGTCGGATTCAGCAATCATCTCAGGGTAAGCTATGGATAGCATATTGCATGTAAATGGATTATCCCTTAAACGCAAAGCATCGCGTTTATCCAAATAATCTTGGTAACATATGAGATGGTCATCATCCTCGAATGGGAAGGGCTGACCTTTACTAGAAAATAGGCCCACACCACATCGGGCAGGCCAAGGTTCTACCTCAAAAGGTTCTTTCATACCATTCTGGAAAGGTCCCAAACCTTTCCCTTTATATCCCAATTTAAGCATTATAGGCTTAGCTTTAATATACTCATTAGCAAAATAACAGTGAGCATACCCATCATAATGAGTCTTGATGTTTCTAGGTATTCTTCCCCAGTCATATCCCTTATAAATAAAAGCACAACTCCCGACTTGGTAGATACTTCCCATAGGCTGTGGGAGGCCCAAGGTACGAGGAGAGGGTGGCAATTTATTTAAAATAAGGGAATCTTGCATAGCAACATTTGTTTTCTCTGATACAAGAATTTTAGATAAATCGGGTAAGAGCTCGTCAGTAAGAGCGTAAGAGGTAGAAGGATCATTTCCTATGTTTTCAGATGCGGGAAACATGCCTTTGATAGGCGTAGACGTTGTAGAGATGTCGATGGACGTGTCTAAAGGTATGGAAGTTATAGGAGTAAAACAAGAAGCATTGGTTGTGGGTTTAGGATCCTTTTGGGGTCCTAATGTGGTTTGTTCGGAAGATGGTTGAACTATATGTAGAGGTGTAGTTGGTGGGGAAAAAGTAGATGATGTTATGAGTGTGTGTTTCACACGTTTAGGTGGATGATTAGAATTAGGATGTGTGGATGACAGAGCAGGGCAAAATTGAACTCCAACAGGTTCTCGCCAAAGCACACATATCAAAGGGTCTAGGATCACCATGAATGGTAACCAACTGATTTTTAAATTCGAATTTAACACACCGATGTAAAGTTGAGGGAACAACTCGCATCGCGTTGATCCAAGGGCGACCCAAGAGTATATTGTACGATGCAGGGCAATGTACAATAAACACGGTCGTGTCTAAGGTTCGAGGACCAACTTGCAATGGGATAGTAATAACTCCACATGTTTCTTGTGTTTCGTCATTGAAGGCTTTTATAATCATATCAGTTCTTTTCATTTCGTCACTTCTAAACCCAAATATTTGGTAGAAGTCAAAAGTGCATATGTTTAAAGATGAACCATTATCAATCAAGACTCGTTTAACTGCTACATCTCCAATTAGGGCAGTAATATATAAGGGGTTATCCTTATGTAAACTATGTTGTGGTATATCTTTATCCCGAAAGTCAATACAATCGACTTCTCGAGTTATGATAGTATTGGACATGGCTTCAGGTTGAATATTTTGTGGTACCATCATTTGGCTTAATGTGAGCATTAATTCATCCCTATGGGTAGGAGAAGATCTTAAAAGGTCCAAAAGGGAAATTCTAGCTGTAGTATTTGATAATTGTTCATTAATATTATAAGGAGGTTTAGGTTGAACATTAGGCGCATGATTCCCTTTATTGGGATTTTTCAAAATGAATGGAGCTGATCCATCATTCTGAGTTTGATCTTGTTGAGAATTTTGAGCCTGTTGTCGAGTAACAACTCCGATGGTACCTACAATATTATTTTGTGGATGATGAATGGGTCTTGGTCTAGCATTTATGGCTTGTTCATTAGAAAGTAATTGTTGAGACGATGGTCGAGTAGTGACTCTTCTTGGAAATGGTTCTTCTGGAATCATAGAACTTGTGATAGGTTGAATAGGATCTGATTCATCTTCAGAACTATTCGATTGATTTGAAGTGATTTCCATGTCACTTTCAGTCTCATATTCGGTATCACTAAGATCACGTGTCCGAATATTATGTAGAGGTCTGGCCGTAACCATGGATAAAGTGGTGTCAAAGATTTGTGGATCATGAACAGGTAAATGTCCACTAATAGCTCCTACATATCGAGTAGGAGGGGGAACATTATGATGCTCAATTTGATTAGCCACCTCTTTACCATGCTTTGGTAAAGGATGTTGAAATATGTCCAATGATTGATTGGCATTCTGGATTCTGATTTTGGGGGATGTTCTTTTGAGCATTATTAGGAGGATTTTGTTTAGGTTGAAAGGCTTGCACCTCCATCTCATTGTTATCAATCAGGTCTTGTATTTTATGTTTTAATATTTTACAAGAATTGGTAGCGTGTCCAGGTCCTCTATGGAAATCACAAGTGTAAATCAGCCCTGTATCCGGGTATAGTTGGATCAGGTTCCCGGATATTTGGTAATTGGATCATTCCTCGCGCTAGTAATTGCAGGAGAATGGTTGATAAGGGTTGATTTAACCTAGTAAATTCTTGGGGTGGTTTATCAGGAGGTTTTAGTATAAATTTCTCTGTTGTTTTTGCAACATTAATAGTAGCGATATTTCTACTATCAGTGACTCCATCGCCCACAACTTGTTTATTTTTATATTGATTTCTGGATGTTTTCTCATCATCTTTCTTTTTAAGTTGACCTCTCCTAACAAGAGCATCTTCCACTCTTCGAGCTAAATCTATAGCTTGATCGAAGGTGGTCAAGGTAGCAATTGATAACTCATAGGATAGTTGTTCTTGTAAATTATTGATAAAGATATCCAGCATTTCTCGATAAGGTAACACAAAGTGCAATTTTCCTATCAACTGTCTCCATCGAGCTAGGAAATCAGCAAAACATTCCTCTTTGTCTTGTTTTAGGTTGTACAAATATTTAATAGTTACATGCCTTTCAATGTAGGCACTAAATTGATGCACAAAATATTTGGCGGTCTCTTCGAAATTTCTCAAAGAATGAGTGGGTAATTGATAATACCACTCCAATGCCATCCCTCCTAAACTTTTTGGGAACATTTTTAGTAATAACAAATCATCATGGGATATATCATGACACGCTATCCTAAACATACGAAGATGCTCTATGGGATCTTCAGTTCCTTTATATATAGGTAGGACAGGCATAGGAAAGTGTTTAGGATATGGTTGTGCTACAACTATAGGATCTAGAGGCTGACTACACATCTCTCGATAATTGTACGAGGGATGGTAGGGATCTATCTGGTCCATGCGGGAGACTAATTGTTTCACCATGGCTTCCAGATTACCAATTTTGTCCACCATATTGGTTTGGTGGTACATGAGTATGGGATTTGTGAGCGTAGGATGGCGTGACATAAGGATTAGATGCTATATTGTTGTTATGCAAATGGTTGGTAGGAAGAGTATTATGAAGAAGATTTGTTGTGGCATTATGTTGTACCCCAGATTGTTGGAAATTGGCATTTGGTTTTGTTTTAGGATTTTGTTGATTTGAGGTATGTTGATCAATAACTTGATGAAATAAAGTAGTGAATGATGGTTTCTTTTGTGTGGGAATAACCCTAGGCTTGGTAACAGGCTCTCTAGGTGGTTGGGTAACCTGTTGTTGTTGCATGTTCTAGATTATAGCGGCCATATCCAAATTGGATGGTCCAGCTTGATCACTTTCTTGATCAACGAAGGACAAGGGATTAGTGCGTGTGTGATATATGTCTTCTAGGGTTGCTTGAGTGTCACTAATTTGATCCTTGTCCATATGGACTGCTCTATTAAGAGTGCCAATATTAGTATTGAGGAACTTCCAGAAATGTTCCATGTTCTCAAAAGTAACTCGCTCCTTCCGAGGATATTTTAGGAGATGAGGATCCTTCCTCTCTAACAATTTCTCTTTGTTCATTTGCATCAACAAACTCTTCTTCTTGTTGGTTTAGGGTTCCTTCTTCCTGAATTGGGTCTTCAGGAAGGACATCTGGTTTATTTACTGGTCTTCCTAACCAATCTTCTTCTACTTCAATCTGTTTTCCATTCCTGAGTCTGGTCATTATGTTTAAATTTAGATTTTAGCAAATATATATTAATATATTTGCAACAAATTTGGGAGGTATATATTTTAATTATATACCTACTATAATACTTAAAAGAAAATGTTTTGATTTTTTTTTTGTTATGTTTTTGTTTTTATGATAATAAAGACAACAAACAACACACTAAATGCAAGAAATAATAATAATAAAAGAATGGCTTAGTTTTCTATAAATAGTTTATAGATGTCATTGATAGGATCAAGTTCATCAAGAGTCATGAAATGCTCCTCTTCAAATTGGAAATGGTTTTTCAGGAACTTAACAAAATGTGCTATGGTGATGTTATCTACTTCTGACTCTGTCTTGTAAAAATAGAGCTCATGGCAATACTCTCGGTATAACACAACTCTAGGAACTCTATTCCATCTCTTTCTATCCGTAAGAACGACCTCTTGATCCTCTATACGAGATAGAAATTTATGTACTACAACTGCATTGTCGAGGTATTCCTCAAAGGTGTACAATTCAGAAGACACAAGGGCTCTTTTATCTGCTAACCACCTATGGCAAGCTCTCTGAAGCTCATGATACAAGGTCACTTGATCAGGATCCAAGATTCTATCTAGGACAAACCTCTTGATTTGCCTAAGTTCGGTTGATCTATATTCAATGATATTCAATCTCCTATTAAGTTCATCCCATAAAGGTTGAACCCTATTTGTTTGAGGTACTCTAAGTACATAAGTAATCTCTATAGCTGCTAATTGATTCTCAACATTAATGGTGACAGCTCATCTTTTATTATAATCTACCATCTAAATGTGATATGCAATCTTTGGTTCTAAATGCATTTATGTTTTGTTTTTTTTTTTTGGATTGTTTTCAAAAGGTTTTTAGTTTTCACGTCGGGTTCACCAAAATGTATCGCTCCAAATTTTTTGCATCCTTACCTTCAGGCTATAGGATCCGCGCCCGGAAGGGGGATGCGAGAAGGATGGGACAATACCTCGGACTGAGAGGCCCTTTGAAGGTCCCGCCTCTCGGGGGAGGGGTATAAGGGTGAATTTTCGATGGATGGTGGGTTCACCAGGAAAATTTTGAGTGGCAGTTTCCATGCCTAGGTTGATAGTAGGTTTGATGTGTTCATTTTGCGCTTTAATCATTCAATTCCTAGGTTTGGCCAAGATGAATCTAAACTATTCTATATGCCAATGCTGATTTTATGAATACAAAAAACATGAATAAATGCTAAACACAGAGAATATGCTAAATAGGATAGAACATACCTGATTTTCGGATGTCTGATGAAGATTCTGAGTCTTGTAGCAGTCCAAATCATCTCAAATCATACGTAATCATCTGGAATTGCACAGAATCATCTCAGATCTCAGTCGGTCATCTGAGATCAGATAGGATCATCGGTGATCTGATGAATTCATCAGACGAATTCATTAGAGACCTGCAATCATAGAAACAGATACAAAATACCAAAAATGCAACTGCAAAAGCAAGGGGAAATGATAGAAATAACAATGAATTTGTCTAAATAATAAATCAAAATAGCAATTAAAAGGAAATGCATCAACTTAACAATTTATTTTGGCTTTATCATGCATTTATATTAAATGAGGTGAACTCCAAGATGCATAAATACAATAACTAAGACAATGCATAAAGAAATGCAGAAAACAATAAGGAAATGCAAACTCTGGGCTCTGATTGCCCCCAATCTAGACTACAATCGAGATCACCTCCAATCGTACGAGATCATCATCGATCTACGATAGGATCATCCGAAATCGTCTGTAATCGCTTGCGACGATCCAAGCTTGCTCCGACTGAAGAACAGTAAGATTCCTACAAGAAAACTTGAAATATGCAATGCAAACAAAAGTATGAAGGTGTTCTAAGGCACAAGGAACTGAATTTGCAGGGAAATCCATCAGCTAGGGGGTTCAGGGGGATAAACTGAGAAAGTCCCAGTTTATATAGGATTAGGGAGAGGTTAGGAGGTTGGAGATCATCCCAATTTGGGAGATCTCCAATGGGGGAGACTCTAACTACGCATAGACACGCTTTCTGCCCAGGTTAGAGAAGCTGTTGAAACAGAAGCTAATTATGAAAATTTGGTTTTGGGACGAAATCGTCTGGACGTTCTGTTCCAGACGAATTCGTCAGATCTAGGATGATTTCGTCTAATCTATGATGATATTGTCCAACGGTCAAAACAAATCCTAAAAATGGCACGAAAAACAAGGAAAGCGGGTAACAGGCGGTTAACGGGCGGTTTGGGGTTAAAATTCAAATTGTTATCTTTTTACTAAGGTTTAACTGTGCCAATTTTGGGGTGCTACAAGTTCCATAGTGTGAGTTGTTGGAAGCATTGTGAAACACTTGGTTATGATTTGTAAGTAAGTTATGTTTCATTAAGTGATTGGTTGAGTGGAGTTGATTGAGCTTAGCTGATTGGAACTATTGGAGTGATAGTTCAAGTTCTACAAAACAAATTGTTCCCTACTAATTTGAGAAAGAGTTTGAAAGTTATTGAGCATTGTTGAAACATATTGAGTCTCTAACCATTCTCTATATGTTTCTGTAGTAAAGCAAGAGATATTGAAAGTGATTAAGTGTTTGATATTGTGAAACATATTGAGTCTCTAACGATTATCTATATGCTTATGTGGATAAACAAGATTCTGAGTGAAACTTGTGAGTGTGATTGAAAAATATTTTCTATGAAATACTAATTTAAGTTTTGTGTACAAGTTTTATAATTGATTTGAGCAATATTTTGTGAAAGCTTGTGCTAATTTGAGTAAGTCCTAGAGTGGACTTAAGGACTAAATTGAGTAAGATTTTGTGGAAGCTTACAATGCATATTTGAGGTAAGTCTTGGTGAAGACTTGTTGAGAAGATTAGACAAGTTCTAGTGAGGACTTGTTGAGTAGATTTGAGGTAAGTCTTGGTGAAGACTTATTGAGCATATTGGACAAGTTCTAGTGAGGACTTGTTGAGCAGATTTAAGGTAAATCTTGGTGAAGACTTTTTGATCAGATTGAGCAAGTTCTAGAGAGGACTTATGGACATATTTGAGGCAAGTCTTTGAGAATACTTGTGAGCAAAGTTGTTTGATTGATTTGTTTAAGCCTTGAGTTAAGTTTTGGGGTAGATATAGAAGAGTTGATTTGTGATTGTATCAAGCTTTGTGTTAAGGCTTGAGGATAGATTTGAGGACAAAGTGTGGTGTATATTTGAGGATAGATTTTGTGTAAATCAGAGACAGATATTGAGTAGATTTACGCTAGACTGAAGAACTATGTTTAGTGCAAATTAGAGATAGAGATTAAGTATATTTGTGCTTGATTAAAGGATTGTGTTTAGTGCAGATTAGAGATAGATATTAAGCAGATTTATTCTAGATCAAAGGATTGTGTTTAGTGTAGATCAAAGATAGATATTGAATAGATTTGTGCTAGATCAAAGAACTATGTTTAGTGCAGATCAGAGATAGATATTGAGTAGATTTATGCTAGATCGAAGGACTATGTTTAGTGTAGATCAAATATATATATTAGTATATTTATGCTAGACTTAAGGACTATGTTTAGTGTATATCAAAGACATATATTAAGTAGATTTATGCTATACAGAAGGACTATGTTTAGTACAAATTTTATATAGTGCTGAGAGCAAGATTTGGAGGTGATAGAGCAGAGGACATTAGTCTCTAGTGGATAGAGATCCATTAGCCATGGTAGAGAGGACAAAGGTCTTCAATGGAGAGAGATCCACAATATACAACAGTGGAGGCAATAGTCTTCTAAAGGAACACTATCCAGAGCAGAGGAGGAGATATCCTATGGATAGATATCCATGAACTAGCAGAAGGGATTAGTGTATCCTATAGAGAGAGATCCATGAAATTGATTAGGGTATTGGTGTCTCCTTTGGACAAAGGTCCATAAACATTATAATAGGGAAAGGATTCCCAAGATATTTTTTGAGAAAATTTTAGTGAAATATTTTCTCCGTGGAGTAGCCCATATTGGGTGAACCACATTAAATTGGTGTCTCTATTGTGTGTGGTGATTTGTGCATTTATTTTATTATTGATGTTGATATTTCCATTGATATATTGTATAATATTGTTTGGGAAATAAAAGTAAAAAGTGGTATTATATTGTTCAGCCCCTCTCAGTTTAATCTTGTGTTCTTAAATTGGTATCAGATAAGGTTCCTTCGAAAGAGTTTAATAGCTTGAAGGAAAAGCTCACAAGAACACAGATGGATTCTCAGAATGAATCTTTAGGGAATTTAGCACCATTGTTCAATGGGAGTAATTATGCACTTTGGATCACAAGGATGAAGTTTCATATAATGGCACTTGGAAATGAAATATAGGAAGCAGTTGAGAATGGATACATACCACCATCAACTCCACCTATAGATAAATATGGTAAGCTTCTACGACTGAGTAATTCAAAGGCAATGAATGGAATTTTAAGAGGCTTACATGAATTTTTTTTTATAAAGGTTATGCATTGCACATCAGAAAAGTAAAAATGGGATAAGTTGCAAGGCATATATGAAGGAGATAAAAAGGTCAAAAGGGTAAAGTTGCAAAATTACAAGAGAACATTTAAAGACCTAAAGATGAAGAATGAGAAAAATATTGCTACATATCTACTTTGTGTGGGCGAGGTTGTTAAATCCATGCAAGGACTTGGAATTAATGTTGAAGAAATAGATATTTGTGATAAGATTTTAAGGTCACTCCCAAAAAGGTATAGTGAAAATATTTTAGCTATAGAAGAGTCAAAAGATATTGAAATTTTGACAAGGGATGAATTACATGGAATTCTCATAGCTTTTGAGATGAGAATAAAAGAGGAACCTATTCCCTAGAAATAAAAAACCTTCAAAGCTACTAAGAATACAAAGGGTAAGAAGTCATATTCAAGCAATGATTTATCCAGTGATGAAGAAGCAAATTATGGTAGAAGGAACAAGGACTCAAGAAAGTATAAAGGTACAAAATAAGTTATATGTTTTAATTGTGGTAAATATGGTCACTATGCAACTGATTATACATAGACTAGAAATAGCAATGATGATGCAAAACAGGATCATAAGAACAGGGAAACAGGAAAATACAGGTACCAAACGAAAAGCATGGATGGACAAGACAAGCAAGAAAAAAAGTTTTTCCAAAGGCATACGAAGATTTTTTATGTAGAAAAAGCACATGAGAGTTCAAGTGATGGTGATGGAAGCTCTTAAAGCAATGAAGAAGAAGAAACCTTATTTATGACAGTAGAAAAAAAATCTTAGAAAGAGAGGTCTAATGATTCTCAAGTGTTTTAGATGTGGTAAATTTGGTTATATTGAAGATAGTTTTACAAGGAATGGATTATGTTTCAGTGAAGATGAATATGAATATGCTAGTGAAGGTCCAAGAGAAGAAAATATTCTTATGGAAAGAGAATAAGAAGGAAGTACTTCTAGTGGAAATAAATCATAAAGGAATGAAGATGATCCTAAAGGTAAACAAATAGAGGAAGAATTAGAGGAAGGAGAAGTTGATCTTGAGGGTGAGATCATTTATGCCCTTGATGCATTAAGAGAGGTAAGAAAGTAGAACTCAAAACTCAAGATTAAATTTTAATAATGTGATGAAGAGAAAGGAAAGCTTATAGAGGATCTAACTAACTCAATAGCTAAGACAAGAAAATTCAAAGAGAAGTTAGAAGCCAAGGTTTTGGAATATAAAAAATTATAGCATGAGGTAGCTTTACTAAGGAATGAAGTAAAAGAGTCTAAGGACAAGTTACACAGGTTTGTGAGAAGCTCAAAGAACCTATATAATATTATCAAGGTACAAATATCTTCGTCAAACAAAACAAGACTTGGTTTTGAATAGGTACAAAGAAAACAAGGAGAGGAGTCAATATCAAGCTTCGAAGAAGAAGAAGCTTCAAAAGAAGAAAGTGTAAGAGAAAGTGAGACTTTTGAGGATGAGTTGGACAATAGAAATTTCAACAAGGAAAGGAACAATGCACAAATGAGAAACAGATGGAATAGGAAGTAGCACAGGATAAAACATACTAAGAGACCAATGGGATCAATTCAAGATAGTTTCAATGGATGATGCTTCTCATATCATAGGTTTGGGTACAAGGCTACACAGTGCAGGACACATGAAAGACATGAATATGGAAATTTAAAAAATAGATAATTTTTTCAAGGGTATTGCTACTCTTGTAATCAGTTTGGTCACAAGGTAGTAAATTGTAGGGTTCATAACATAAATGGATATGGCTTCACCAAGAGGAACTAAAGGATATTTGCACCTTCAAGGAATCACAATATTAAGTGCTATAAGTGTGATAATATTGGGAATATAGCTAAGTGGTGTAGAGCAGAACTTCCAGAGCAGGAATAGGAATAGTCAAAGGAATCAAAAGGATCAATTGAGGAAGAAGGTAAAGATCAGTATATGCTGGGAGTAGAGGTACTCCCAATCCAAAATTAACCACATCAAGAGGAGGTAGGGTAGGGGCTAAGCTAAGAGTATCATTCTTAGACCCGGGCCCAAAAGGTGGCCCTTTGCCATTGATGACAAAGGGGGAGAGATTTGAGTTAGGGGGAGAGCATTCAGTTAGGGGAGCAGTTTCTCAGGGAAAGCAGCTTTTGGAAAGTAAAAAGGAATGGTAAAAATAAAGGGGTTGCCATCAATGAAAAGGGGGAGATTGTTGGAAATTTTGATTAGTTTTGTTGTCATTGATATCAAAAGCATATTGGTTCAATTTTCTCATCATTAAGGACATCAAGTGGTTTTTCCAAAATCAAGAAGGTCTTGAAAAGGAATAGAATATAATATTTATTTTTAATATTATATGCCTAAAAAGGCCCAAAGGATGAAGACCCAAGCAAGGAGAAGCAAGTTTAAATTAAATAATAATATTATATTATTATAATATTTCAAGAAAAATAACAAGGTGAAGAAAAACAAGGTTCAAGTTAAAAAGACCCATGAGCAGATTAAAAAATATTTAATTTAAATTAAAATATTTTAATCTTTGATTAAAATTTTAATTTAAATTAATAATGAGTGCAAAGGTTTTAAATTTAATATTTAAAATCTAATTCGAATTTTTAAATTCAAATTTCACCGATGTGTAGAAGACAAGAGCATGTGTATTAATATAGGAAATAATTTTCATTTCCTAAGTCCTGGAATACACACACCTTCAAGTGAAAAATCGAGCGCTGCATTTGTTGGACAAAGAGAAATTTGTGTTTCAAAGTTATTGGAGGTAGACTAAGGTGTAAGGCCATCATCATGGATAGAAATATCCACCGATGATGGTAGCACAGGTGGCAGTTGAGATAGTGCTAAGGCTTGCAAGGAAGGTATCGTGGGTTCGATCCACACGATTAAAATTTTTCTATTGGAGAGGTTTTCATTTTTTGGGGTGCCTTCCTGAGGAGAATAAAGTGGGAAACGTGCACCTAAAGTATTATGTGGGCATGCAGCCCACTTGGTAGGCTAGCTTGAGGCTAGGGTGTTGGAGAGACTAAGTCATGTGTTCGATTCTCATCAAAGATGTTTTGGTGGGTAGATTAGTTGAAAGGCATGCAAAAAATATTTTTTCTTATCAAAAGGTTGTGATTTTTGGAATTGCCTAGAGGTTTTTGTAAGTTGGAAACTATAAGATTTTTGAGGGAGTTATAAGGTAAAGTAAATCAAAATATTTGTATTTTAATTTTTGGTGATTGAAATTTATTTTATGAAGTTGGAGTGATAAGGTGTTTAAAGGAAATTATTGTGTATTTTGTTTTCAATAAAAAATTTGACTTATATTATGTAAGTTTAGAGATTATAAGGTGTACCAAAATATTTGATATTTTGTATGGTAAAATAATTATTGGAAAATTATTTTTTGGAGAACTTGAGATAGGTTGTGGCTACCTAACCCTAGTGTTGGCAAATAAAATTTGATTGTAGTTAAGACAGGTTTTGAAGACATATCTCCATCAAAACAAAAGGTATAGGTACATCTTCCTTGTGAGTAAAATATTGTTGGATTGGATGTTGTGAATACTGAGTTGGAGTGAAAAAGGATTGTTTGATAAGAATTGTTGAGTTTGGTCTTGAGATATCCAATATTTATTGATGAAGATTTTTTGGAATGAAGGTTGATGCTAGAAACCTTGTTTGATAAGCATTGTTAGAAATATTGAGTGAGCTTTCATGTGCTTGAACTAGGGTTTGTGAAAGATCATGAGTATCATTATTATGTGAAGTTGAGAACTATATTGAACTAGGGTTTTGTAAAATATCATGAGTATCGTTGTTGTGTGAATTTGGAATCATGTTGAGTCAAGGTTGAGTTCCATAGTATGAGTTGTTAAAAGTATTTTAAAACACTTGGTTAGGGTTTGTAAGCAAGTTGTGTTTCATTAAGTGATTGGTTGAGCAGAGTTGATTGAGCTTAGCTGATTGGAAGATTTGTGCTAGACTGAAGAACTATGTTTAGTTTAGATCAGAGATAGATATTGAGAAGATTTGTGCTAAACCGAAGGACTATGTTTAGTGCATATTAGATATAGAGATTGATCAAATATGTGCTAGATCAAGGACTGTGTTTAGTGCAGATCAGAGATAGATATTGAGAAATTTTTTGCTAGACTGAAGGACTGTATTTAGTGCATATTAGAGATAGATATTGAGTGGATTTGTGCTAGATAGAAGGACTATGTTTAGAGTATATCAAAGACAAATATTGAGCAAATTTGTGCTAGACTGAGTAGATTTGTGCTATACTGAGGGAGTGTGTTTAGTACAGATTTGAGATAGAGCTAAGATTAAGCTTTAGAGGTGATAGAGAAGAGGATAGTAGTCTCCAGTGGATAGAGATCCATTAGCTAGGGCAAATAGGATAGAGGTCTTCAGTGAAGAGAGATCCATAAGCTAGAGTAGTGGAGGTAGTAGTCTTCTATAGGATCACCAACCAGAGCAATGGATAAGGAGTTTTCTTATGGATAGAGATCCATGAACTAGCTAATGGGATTGGTGTCTCCTGTGGAGAGAGATCCATGAATTTAATTAGGGTATTGGTGTATCCTTTGGATAAAGTTCCATAAACATTGTAGTAGAGAAAGGATTCCCAAGAGATTTGTTGAGAAAATTTGAGTGAAATATTTTCTCTATGGAGTAGCCCACATTGGGTGAACCACATTAAATTGGTGTCTCTATTGTGTGTGATTATTTATGCATTGATTTTATTACTACTATTGATATTTCCATTGGTATATTGCATAATAGTTTTTGGTAAAGAAAAGTAAAAAGTGGTCTTATACTATTCACCCTCCCTCTTAGTATAAGCTTGTGTTCATGTTGAAGAAACAAGCAGTTCTTCCAGCAGTAGTGATGAAAGTCTCTCAAATAGTGAAAGAGAAGAAATCCTATTTTTGGCCATAGAAGAGAAAAAATATGCTCCTTGTTGTGGCTGATCCACAACACACCCCAAAATTGGGGACCCATCTTTTTTGCATGCTTTCAAAAGGAATCTCAGTGACCTAGATGCTAAAATTCAAGAAAAAGGGGCAAAAATGCACAAGTATAGAAAGTGTCGCGAAATCGTGACCTGTCGCGCCATCGCTGCCGAAAAACAGAAAAGTGTCACGAAATCGCGACATGTTGCTCCATCGCGATCGAAAGAGGAGAGAGAAAGGTGAAATGAAAAAGTGTCGTGAAATTGTGACAAGTTGCTTCGTCACTGCCAAAAAATGAAAAGTGTCGTGAAATCGCGACATGTCGCAAAATCGTAGGAAAAAACGAGAAAGTGTAGCAAAATCATGACATGTCGCAAAATCACGGTCAAACCAGTCAAACGGGGTAGGAAGCAGAAAGCGTAGCAAAATCGTGATGTGTCGCAAAATCACGGTCAACGCAGTCAACGGTAGCAGGTGGGCAGAACCGTCACGAAATCACGACGTGTTTGATTTTCGCGGCCCAGAGAGGAGAGAGAAAGACGAAGCAGAAAGGCGTAGCGATATCGCGACAAAAATCAGCAAAGGTGCATGAAGTGCAAAATGGTCACGAAATCGCGACAGAATCGACAAGAAGGCATGAAGCACAAAAATGGTAGCGATATCGCGACAAAAATCAGCAAAGGTGCATGAAGTGCAAAATGGTCGTGAAATCGCGACAAAATCGACAGGAAGGCATGAAGCATGAAAATGGTCGCAAAATCGTGACAGAAAGCAGCAAAGCAGTACGGAACGAAAAGACGTCGTGAAATCGCGACAGAAAGCAGCGGAAGAGCACGAAGCGAGAAAACGTCACAAAATCGCGATAGCTTGTAGCAAAGGTGCCCGAAGTGAAAAAGCGTCACGATTTCGTGATAGGTTGCGGGAAAATGGTACAAAACGAGAAAAGTGTCACGATTTCACGATATGTCGCATTTTCGCTGGGCGTGATGGCAGAAAGGCTGTTGGTAGGAAAACGTCGCGATATCGCGACATGTCACGATTTCGCGACATGTCACGTTTTGGCGGCCAGGAAGGCGGACAAAGCTGCATGCTATTTTTTGTTGTGATTTTCTTGGGGCCATTATAGAACGTGCAGAAAAGTGTGGGACACATGGCGTATAGGCTGCAGAAGCGTTACAGAGAAGATCAAACGTCTCAATGTCGAGCATAAAGCCAAAACATACGCAGTCAAAGAAAGACAAAATGAATCGAACTGGAAGATGAAGCGAAGCGTCACAGGCCAAAACAGAAAGCATTGCCAAGCTTTAAAAGCAGAGGCATAGGATAGATACGGGGTCAGAAACCGCTGGAGCAGAGTTGCAGTGCTAGAGGCCAAAGGGTCATTCTGGGCCTGCTTTAAGGTTGTTTTCCTTCCTTTTTGCTGGTTTTGAGAAAACCAAAGATGCTGCCATTATAACTTGACATATTATTAATGCAGAGTGTTCATAAATTTGCATCTTTTTGGCAAGAAAGAAGGAGTTATTTTCTGCATGCATGTTTTAATATTTATCATTCCCCTTTTCAGATTTCTAGGCTTATAGATGAAGTTTAATGCAAGTTCTCTTGGTTGCTTCATGCGAATGTCTAAATCTAAAAAATAACAGTAAAACCCAGAGACCAGCACTTAACTTATCTGGATTGTGCGTGTTTGCAGGTTCAATAGGTTAGGTTGCATGCATGGAAACCTCACATCTTCAATTTTTCCAGGACGGGATAGCATCATACTGGATGCAATTTTAATTTCTTTTCTTTACATTTTATTTTCTTTTTGCTGTATTTTATTTTCAGAAGCTCCAACTTTAATTTTTCAAGCTTTAAAATAAAAAATTAAAAATTAAAAAACTTCAAAATCCATAAATAATTCCTTCAGGTTATGGCATTTCATCAAATTTCATTCTGAAGTTACAGCATGGTCATATAAGGATCAGATCACTTTTGCTTTATTCGGGTTCAATGAACAATCATTAATTTTTCACAGTAAAATAAACCACAGTGCCCCTTGTTTTCAGTTACTTGCAACCACTAAGGTGTTCCAAGCATTTAAAATGAATATCTTCATTTAAGATTATTAATACACATATGCAGAATGCTCACATAACAGGAACCTTGGAGAAGTTACATGTTTAATTTCTTTGCAAGTAGAGGATTTAGAACCCAAATCCTATCGGAGAGTGTGTTTTCACAACTGGGTGAAAATACCACTCAACACTCCTCTTGTCAAATACCAAGAAGAAAAGAAATATTCAGAAAGTGAAGAAGAAGCCATGGTTGAAATTGAAGAGGAACTTGATGTTGCTCTTGAAGAGTTGAAGAGGGTTAGAAAAAAGAACTCAATATTGAAGGCTCAAGTACAAGAGGATGAGAAGACAAAGGCAAATTTGTCACAAGAACTCATTTACTTTAAAGTTAAATTTGAACAAGAAAAGCAAATTGAAGAAGGTATGACTGAGCAGTTAAAGGTAAAAGAGTTGAAATGTGAAAATTTGGAACATGAAATTGTCTCTCTAAGGAAGGAAGTGGAAGAATCTAATTATAAGCTACATGGGTTTGAGAAAATATCAAAAGTTGTGGGTGAAATTATAAAATCACAAAGATCTTCAATTATAAATACTAGACTTGGGTTTGAAGAAGGTCAAAAGAAATAAAAGAAAGAGTCAAGCTCAAAAGGAAAAGAGGTATCAAAGAAAATTATTAAAGAGGAAACTAAGACCTATGCTGATGTGTGTAGAGGTGAAAGCATCAATGAGGATTAAAAAAAAACATCATAAAGAAACAAAGTCCATAATAAAAATAACAATGAGAGAACCATGCGACAATATCCTCCAAGGCAATCAGGCAGGTTCCAATATCTCTTTCATGGTTATTGTTTCTCATGTAACCATTTTGGTCATAAAGTTGTAAATTGAAGGATCGATGCTATGAATGATTTTGGCTTCACCAAGAGGAATTTCAATTCATTTACACATACTATGGACTACAACATCATATGTTACAAATGTAACAATTTTGGGCATACAACTATATGGTGTAGAATAGTGTTTCCTAAATTTTCAAAGTCAAGCAAAAAGGAGAATGGTCAAAATGTTCAAAAGGATATGATATACAAAGTTTGGAGAAAAAAAAGAAACAAGAAGAGGAGCATAGTAATTTGGGAGTTTCACTCCCATATCATAATTGAAGTCTCAAAGAAGAGCAGGGAGTGGGAGTGTTAGCGTATCTTTATTAATAGTTGTTATTACAATTATGTTGGGATATTAGGGAATTATATTGTTAGGCTATTGTTAGTTTAATTTTATTATTCGGCACTATGCAGTTAGCTCGATCCATTCTATTCAGGCTAATCTAGGCCTAAGTTGTACTACTTAATCTATGTTTGATTAATGAAATGTGTTCGCTTATCTTACATGGTATCAGAGCGGGTGTGAGGAGCAGACCTCGCTCCGATTACGAGCTTACCACCACCACCGCTGGAGTTGGAGCTGGAGTCGGCCCGTAGCTATTTTGAGGCATGCTTCTCGAGGTGGCCCGTAGCACTCTATGGCACGGATCCTGATACGGTGGCCCGTAGACTCGAATCCTAAGGTACGACGACCCGCAGGCCCGACAGCTCCCGCCACAAGGTGGCCTTAGGAGAGGGCCCGTAGGCCCACGTCACTGGCGGCCATAGGAGACGACCCGCAGGTCCGACAACATCCTACTGTCAGGCCTGACAAGCCGACAGTAGACCATGGTGATAGAGATCCGACCACCGGGATCTGTGAGGACAGGAGCACCCTTTGATCATCGATGGCTGCTACTGTTGCCCCTGTGGGTCCAACGCACAGTCGGGAGGGCAGGCACGCCCTCCTAGGCAGGTATTGGACCCAAACCCAAGGGCAAGAGCACCCTCAGGTCTGACAAACCCTGACAAGGGGACCCCCAGGCGGCTTGGATCGGTTAGCGAGGGTAGGTGCACTCTCTGTCGGATCCGACAAGACCTGACAAGCAAACTCTCAGGCACAGATCCTAAGGCTCGAACTCAGACCCCGACACACAAACCTGATGGCACCCACGTGCGCTCGGGCATAGATCCTGAGGCACTGACTCAAAACATGACACGTGGTGACCAGATGCGACCCTGGGCATAGATCCTGAGGCACTGATGTGGCGAACAGCCACTAGACCTGGACCAGACACGACACGTGGCAGACAATCACTGGACTCAGATGTGACATGTGGAGGACAACCAGACCTTGACTGGACTTGACACGACTCGAGACTCAACAAGTGGCGGATTGCCATTGGACCTGACACGTGGGTGACACGTGGCGGACTGCCATGTGCCACTCGACCAGACCGCCTGCACCATGTGGCGGTGACCAAAAGGTTTGTAGTGGGGGGACTGACTGCCCGTAGGGCAGTCAATTGTTAAAGGGCTTGAAAGCCCTTTTAAGGCCCAACATTTCCTCCACACGGGCAATGTGGGATTAATCCCACAGTTTCCCCGCCCGCGCGAGGAGTGAAGGGAAAGGGAAACTCCTTCCCTTCCCTTCACGTCGGGGCAGCTAGCCCGACCGGCCGCGAGGCCAGCGCTAAGGCGCTGCCCGACGGGAGGTCGGCGTTTCAAGCCCCGTCGGGGCCAAACCAAGGTAAAAAAAAATTAATTTTTTTTTATTTTGCATTTTTTAGTTAAGTTTTTTTTTTATTTTATTTTTAATAATTTAAACTTTGAACATATGTTTTTTTTATTAAATCAATTTTTATTTAAATATTTAAATTGATTTATTTAAAAGATATATTGTTTAGTTTTTTAATTATTAATTAAAATGATTTATTAAAACTTTTCTTAAACTATTGCAAATTAAAAATTAAAGAAATATTTTTTTGCAACTTTGATATTTAAAGGTGCTAGTGTTTTCTCACCAAATGGAGATATAAGACATAACTAGAGCACATTTTTTTTTTGTTGCAAATTTGACAAACTCTTCTCAAACCTTGTTAGTTTTGCAAAATCCAAGAGGGACACAATAGTAGACATTTGATTCTTTCTTGCACAAATAGCAAACAAGGAGACTAAATTTTTTTTTGTAAAATTCAAAGGCAAAGTGTGCATTTGTTTTCTCCAAGGGGGGATATAAGACATAAAATTGCACATTTTTTTTTGCAAAAATTTGAGAAGAAATTGTAACCTTGGGTCCATCAAAAACTAAGTCGTTTGTCGACTAGTTCTGGAAGCCTTCCAAATGCGGGTCGTGTGTCGACTTGTCTTGGAAGGAGTGCTCAAAATTGTTAATTTTGCAAGATTCAGGGGAGAAGACAACATTGTACTTCTTTTGCAAAATTGGAAAACAAAGTAGGAGACATAAAAATATCATTTTTTTTGCACAACACAAAACACACATTTTTTTGCAAAAATTAAAATGTGCATTTGCGATTTTACTCGACACCTTTATTGGCAAATTAGGTGCATTTTCGGTTGCATCCGACACCTAGGTGATAAGCATTTTGAGGGCATTCTTGTTTGATTATTGCATTATTTCTTTTGCAATTATAAGTCATATAATCAAGAACACACTAAACCCCAAAATTTCACAAATTTGTGTAAATATTTGCACAAATTTAAAGCCAAAATTACTTGATATTCTCTCCTAAATCAACAAAACCCCTAATTCACTCTTATTTGTTTGGCTTAATTTCCTCCAACTTTTCATCCTTCATGAAGGGAGTTAAGGCAGGTGCCATTAAATATCTGTTTGAGTGAATTATATTTTGATACTCTTTTAGGGTAATCAAAAGAAAGAACAAGTTTTTTTTAAGGAACCTTAAAAGTTGCAATTCTTTGCACTAAGGGGGGATAATTCCTTTCTTCCTTCAAACTTAGATTTTGTCAAGAGGGAGATAAAACTTGTAAAGGCAATCAGAAAAGTAGAAGTCATCAACATTACACCTTTTCTTTTAGACTTCCTAATAGCAATCATGCTTGAAGTACTTACAATAAGAAAGGACAAATTGGTGAACTTTTTTGATCAAATTGCCTAGAAAGCATAGTTTTGCACAAATTGTAAAAATGACAACCAAGACACCATTCAGTGTTGGTTTCAAAATAAGCAAAACTAAAATGCTAAAGACACAACACAGAAGCCATATTTCTAGTGAAGTGTCTCATTCTAATTCTGTTTCTGGTTCAAAGATAGCACAAGGAGTGCTAAAATTGCTAAATACAGTATTGTAGAGGGTAAACACATGTGTCCCTTGAGCAAAAACAGCATCTTATCTCTCTCTCTCTTTTTTTTAGGCTTCATAAATAGCATAAGTATTTTGTTTGAAGACCTTACAATAAGGGGTGCTTGTACCTCTTTTAGGATTCATAAATAGCAAAATCTAGGTGTTTGAAGTACTTGTAACAAGAGGAGAGACTTTTTGTGATGTAAAATTGTCTAGGAGGCAATATTTGTAAAATCCTTCACAACACTCTTGAGTTGCATACTTTTTGCAATTGAGGGGGGATATCCATTTCTTTTCTTCACTGATTTTTGTAAATAGGGAAGATGACTTATAAGGGTGCATTTTCGGCTTTGACCGACACCTTAGTCACACTTCCTTCAAAAATTAATTACACTATGTTTTGCAACAAGAAGGGGGGAACTTATAAGGGTGCATTTTCGGCAGTGATCGACACCTTAGCTACCTTATCTTTTGCAAATTCATATTGTAGATGAATGAACCTTGTATGAAGTGATCTATTCTACTACACCTAGCGATTGTAGTGGTTGGTTACCCATGCAAATTTGATTGGATGATGTGATTACCATAAGGAAATTTGTTGACGTGAAGACAAAGCGAGGAATGACCCATTTTTTTGCTTAGGAGCAGCCAGAGCACTGTGACAGAGCAAAGAACCAGCAGATCAATATCTTCTTCACTGTATTGGGGCAATTATATACTTTACCCAAATATTGTTGTATGGGGGGATAATAGTGTAGCTAGTAGTTATATTATTACCCAAATAATGTAATAAGGGGGGATGTTAGCATATCTTTATTAATAGTTGTTATTACAATTATGTTGGGATATTAGGGAATTATATTGTTAGGCTATTGTTAGTTTAATTTTATTATTCGGCACTATGCAGTTAGCTCGATCCATTCTATTCGGGCTAATCTAGGCCTAAGTTGTACTACTTAATCTATGTTTGATTAATGAAATGTGTTCGCTTATCTTACAGGGAGGCATTGTCAAGTGACTTATCTTACAATCCCCAAGAAGCCTTTGCCATTGATGTCAAAGGGGGGGATTTTTTAGTAAGGGGGAGAAAATAGTAAGGGGGAGTATCTTGTGATCCTATTCTATAAAATTCAATTTCATTATAGGGTTACCATCAATGAAAAAGGATGAGATTAATGGAAATATTGAGTTTTCATTATTGTCAAAGGTAGAAATATCTTCAAGGATGAAATGTTGATGTCAAAGGCAAAAATATCTTCAAGGTTGAAATTATGAGTTATCATTGAAGTGCAAGATAGATATCTTCAAATATGATTTAATGTTGTCAAAGAAAAAGTGATCTTATATGCTTTAATATTTAAATAAATATTTAAATATTAAAGAAGGAGGTTTATATTTAAATCAAAGGATTTAAATATAGTGTAAAAGTTTAAATATTTAAAATATTTTAAACTTCAAATGATGGGCAACCTCCTTAAGAGCACCATGCAAAATGGAATTAAATATTATGGATCGACCATGCAAAAGGTTGAAAATTCAAATATTCAAAAAATATTGGGCTGAATTTTTTGGGCGCGCATGAAGAAGCATATAAATATGATCTCCTAAGTTTACTTTGAATAATTCCAAGCAATTCAAATAATATTGAACGAGTGGAGAGTGGCAGATAGAAGGTAGAAGAGGAGAGTAGGTTTTGGTAGTGTCACAATAGAAAGAAAACTTTAAACATTGGTTCATACCACTTCTATCTCAACCGAGTGGTTAGACTAGTCGGTAGCCTAGCTCGTGCTAGGGCATTGTGTTGCAAGAGGTTAAGGGGTCGAATCTCTTCGATGCTATTTTGCTGAAGAGTTGAAGACAAAGCTACAAAGGATTTAAATATTGTTTTTCCACCTTTGGTTCCATTCATTGGGGTAACCCAGTCGATTGACTAGCTTGCATGAAGTGCTATTGTGGTGTAGGTTAAGGGGTTGAATCTCTTCAACATTGTTTTGTTGAATAATTGAAAATAAAGCACCGAAGGAATTAAATATTGTTTTACACCTTTTGGTTTCATGTGCTACGTTAGTGTAGCTGGTAACTAGCCCAAGTTAGGGTGTTGCACTTCTAGAGGTCAAGGGATCAAATCCCATCTACGGATGTGCAAGGTTTTTATAAATTTTGTTTTATTAAATTTGATAAAAAGGGAGATATAAGGCATAGTATTGGGATTTGATTTTTGCAAATGATAAAAGGGGAGATATAAGGCATAGTATTGTGATTTTATTTTTGCAAATTATAAAAGGGAAAATATAAGGTGTAATGTTGTGATTTTATTTTTGCAAATTATAAAAGGGGAGATATAAGGTGTAATGTTGTGATTTCATTTTTGCAAGGGAGATGTTGTTAGTATAAAGTTCTATTTTTGCAAATCATAAAAAGAGATATAAAGAAGATGTTAGAATAAAGCTTTATATTGTAAGTTTCAAAAGGGAGATATAAGGAGTTATTTTTAAAGCTTTATTGTGTATGTTTTGAAAGAAGTTATAAGGGTTTAAAAGTGGTTGATTTGATATTTAAATCAAGAAGGGAAAAAGAGAATTATTGTCCAGATTTGAAAAGCACATACAAGAGGAATATCATCATCACTGAGGTATATTTGGAGGAGACAAATTTGAAACAATTCAAGGTGTCAAGTACACATATTCACCCAAGCATTCAATTGACAAGGAAGAACAATTCAGCCATTTCAATATCAAGAAAGGTGCACATGATAGTGGAAGAAGGGCAAGGTATTAGCATCTCCAAGTCAACACACAAGTAAGTTATCCAATGCTAGACTTGAGATACCTTTAAAATGTAATAAATGTGAGACATGTGGAAGCGAAAAACTTAATGAATGTGAAGAACATATTGGTAATTTGAATCTTACTACATTAGTGCATACCATTATCCATATATTATTGAATATGTCTAGGTATAATATGTGTGTATCGTTGTTAGTTGAATAAGAAAAATAAAATTATAGATCAGATTTGTATGACTAGATTTGGAAGTAGATGAGCAGTGTTTGTGATCATATTTGAGCATAGACTATGAGCAGGTTTTGGAGCAGATTAGAGTAGTGTTTGTGAGCAGATTTAAGCAAGTTTTATGAGTAGGTTTTGGAGAAAATTTGAGAAGGTTGCAGGTTTTAGAACACATTTGAGGTTTTAGAACACATTTGAGCAAGTTTTGTGAGAAATTTTTGGAGAATATTTGAGAAAGTTTTTTAAGCAGATTTGAGCAATGTTATGAGCAGGTTTTGGAGCATATTGGAGAATATTTGAGTAATATTGAGAGAGCATATTTAATATTAGGTTTTGGAGAAAATTTGAGAGTAGGATTTGGATTAGACTTAAGCAGAGGGGATTTTTGTCTCCTTTGGATTGGTGTCCATGAACTAGAGCAGAGGGGATTGGTGTCTCCTATGAATTGGTGTCCACAAACCTAAGTAAAGAGGATTGGTGTATCTTGTGGGTTGGTTCCCATGAACCAGTAGAGGGGATTGGTGTCTCCTATGGATTGATTTCCATGAACTTGAGAGGAGATTGGTGTCTGTAGACACAAAAATTTGACACATTAAGGTGAGTAACTTTCCTTAGATACCTTGTTTTTTGCTTAGGAAATTAGGGTAATATTTGAGACTATTTTTCCCCTACCAAGTATTATTCATTCCTCCTATGTCCTATACGATTATATCATGCTCAAAATGAGCTTTCCAACGGTATATGATATGAAATTTTTTGACTTTGTTTGACCCTCCAAAATGCATTAAAATCGCATGGGGGTCTAGTTGGTATGATGTCATGGCCCGTCTCTTATGGAGCGTGATTTTGCATTTTAGGGTTTTCTCTTAATAAAACCCTAATTTTCAAATTTTATATTTTCAGGGTTAGTTGTGTTTAGTTTTTCCCACCCATTCTTGTTTCAAATCCACTATATAAGGAGGGTTTGAAATTCATTTCTCCCATCCAAGCAACCAAGCAATTTCATGATAACAATTCTTGATTCAAGCTCTATTTTATTCATGTATTCTTCTTATTTGATAAGAAAGCTAACCCCAAAGTATGAATTTTGGATTTGATCTTCTGTTGTATTGATTAGATTAATTTTTGGGTTGGTGGATTCATGTTGTGGTTTGAACGAAGAAAGAGTACCTATTTGGATACTTCGATCTCCTCTGTCTGCATTTGCATCATCCACCATTTTTTGTGTGCTTTATTTCTATATTTATTTTGCATGTTACCATAATATTTTATTTTTCACCCATATTCAGTGAAATTGCACTTGGTATTAACAGGACACGACTTTTCTTGCCTAGATTAGGGTAAACTATTCACAGAAATGAAATTGTGTCCAATCCAAATAGGGTGCGACTTCACTGATGCGTTATAACCCCCGCTTTAGGTGAGGCATGATTTCACTTAGGAGTAAACCGAGAGTAATTTTTGGTTTCTAAAAATTTATATAGGTTCCTTACTGCATCTAGATCATATTGGCATACTTCATTTTCTATTTCTCTGCTAATGTATTACTATTTTATGATTAAATATCCAAAGGTTAATTTTCACTTTTATTTTTAAATGTCATGTAAATGACCTAAGGGGCTTGACTGTTGCACCTCCAAGCATTATTGTATAGTAGCCTAAGTAGGCCCCCTAATGCTAATTCCATTTTAAAGTGTTTCTAAGTTATATTTCAAGAACAAGAATTGTTGATAGCATTGGATAAAGGGATAAAAGAAAGGATTAATCACCGCATAAGCTAAGTGTTATGATTAGTCTTTAGGTTGTTTATTGAGTGCTTTATATTTTTTTCAAACCATAGATACAGTTTAATGAGAATATATTTAATTAATTTATAGGTATTTAAAAGATAATAGCATATAGCGTGCATCTAGGGTTACTTCTATTTGTGCATTCTTTCTTGGGCCCTTATTTAAAGATTGTTTATTCAAAACCCCAAGTTAGAAAAGTATTCAAAGAAAGAATCATTCTAGGATTAGCTCTTATATTCCTACATTCTGTATTTTTGTATTTTCCTTAATCTTTCATAGCATATATCTAGAAAGGCTAAATTTAGGTGATTGCTTTTAACTAAACACATCAAACATTCTCAAAATTCTATAGGACTTGGAGAGAGTCCTTAAATCATTCCTGGTGAACCCTTCCCCCTAAAAACTGAGTGTAGAGAATAACATACCCCCATGTTTCACCCCAAATGCTTCTCTCTTATGGATCTAGCTTTGGAAATTATACATGGTAGGGAAGTTTTCCCCCTCTACATCTTTGGTGAACACAATGTGAATTCCTCCTTCTTTTAAAAATTTAATAAGACCACTAATTTATTTGCATAGAGTTAGAACATGAAACTTCTTTCAAAAATACATTTTATGTGGCTTTCATTATTTCTAGATCTCTTTTTCCCCCTTGTTCTTTCTCTTAATCATATGGCTCTAAACCTTAAGACTAAACAAAAGTTTTCAAAATTTGATATGAATTCTCAAAAATATGATCATATTAACAAGGATAATCCTGATCTAGAGAGAAAATAGAGCTTGGATAATAATGATCCTATTGAATGTCCTCATGGTAGGCTCATCTTTAAATCATATTATCATGTTTGGGATTTTATGAAGCATTGTAAGTTAGACTTGCTTGAGGCTATGGAACATAAATCTCAACTCGAAAGAACTTAGACTCTTCTTCCTCCTCTAGTCATATCTCCTAGGCATGTTCATGATAACCATTTATTTGAATATTTGAATCATGGTAATCATGTCCATAAACCAACCTATACTAAGATTGTAACCACAAATGTTGGGAGGATTCCACAAGTTCCTTCAACTAGTAGTGTCACTCAAAATTATTTTCAATTTCCTTCTCAATCTACTAATATCAACATTCTTTCTTTTGTTCCAAAAAATATTAGTTATCCTCTCTAGCAAGGTATCACATATCATAATAGTATCAATGCTTCCAATATGTGCCAAGTACCTTTTAAACAACCTACCTATACCCCTATCTTAGGGAATCTATGGGTATTACACAATAGTAATCCAGAAGTTCAAAATCTGGCAAATATGTTAAAATAATTGGTTTCAAGAATGGAGATGATTCAGCCTTCTAGTTTTACTTACAGTTATAAAGACATGTGCAATCAACCCCTAGAACCTATGGTTGTTTTTAGGCCTTATCCTAAGCATTTTTCCATGTTGATTTTACCTATATATAAGGGTACAGAATATCTTATTGGTAATCTAAGAATATTTATAACAACTTGTCATGATCTCATCTATGATGATATGTTATTACTAAAGATGTTTCTTAAGAGTCTTGTTGGCATGGAATTAGAATAGTATTATCGATTACTTAATTATTATTTGAGGAATTTTGACGAAATAACATAATTATTTGTTCAACAGTTTGGTGCCTATATTGAAAAGGAAGTGACCATGAAATATGTTTATAGTTTAAAACAAGGTAAAGAGGAAATATTCTCAAAATTCTTGGATCGTTGGAGAAGTTTAGTGGATCGGTTAAGACATATTTTACCTCATAAATATATTCTTGATATATTTATTAGCAATTTACAAGAACAATTATCTTATGAATTAGAAACTACAATCATCACATATTTTGATCAAGCAATTGAGTTAGCAAGAAAAGTAGAACATGCTCTTATCCAAAGATGATAGCTTAAGGTGAAATAAGATAAAACCATTCAGTAATAGTATAAGAATAAATATGTGGTAGGTGATGGTGTAATGGATAGTGGGCCTTTTAATAATGTTGTTAACAACCTACAAAATATAATACTTCAAAAACCTCCACAAGGAAATTTTATAAGACTTGGCATACCTATGGAAGAAGTCCTAAAGCAACTTCTGTAATCCAACGCAATTGAGTTATCTCCTATAAGATAACCAAATACTATAACTATTTGGTACAAGGTAAGACAACATTATGCATATCATAGAGTAGAAGGACATTGGACAAATTATTGTAAGAAGTTGAAACATGTGGTTCACGATTTAATTGATGTAGGATGTCTTGATGTAATAAATTCTCAATATTCAAATAGTCAACAAAATTCCACTACCAACCAAAATGTACCTAAGAAAGGACAATAGGTAGTTAATAAAGTATCTTGTAAAAATGTACCACATAATTATGATAACCAAATGGTTGGTATGGTAATAGCTACTTTAGAACAATAGGTGCAAAATCAACATATCTAGTGGTCTCAACAAGAGATGAGTTTTTCAGCAAATATTTCCCTCTTAGAACTTTTGTAAAATTCTCCTACTCATGGAGAAGCCTTAATAAATATTCTAAAACAACAATTTATCCCTCGAGATATTTCTCCTAGTAATATGGCTAATTTTGTAAGCTTTCTTGGGACACATCACATCACATTCTCGAATGACGATATTTATTCCTCAAACCTACATAAGTATTCTTCTCTCTACATTACTGCATTTATTGGGAAACCTTTATCAAAAGGGTTATTATTGATAATGGATATTCCTTAAATTTATGCACATATCAATTTATCCAAAAAATTATATTAAAAGAGGAAGATTTAACTAAATCTGATGCAATCATCAAAACATTCAACAACGAGTCCCAAGACCCTTGTGGCACTATATCTCTCCCCTTAAAGTTGGACCTAAAATTTTAGATACATTGTTCTATGTGGTACCTTGCCTTTCATATTTTAATCTGCTTCTTGGACATCCTTGGATTCATGCAATGAATACCGTACCTTCTACTCTTCATCAATGTTTGAAGTTTAAATTTAAGGATCAACTTGTCACCATTCCATATGACCTTCATCCATTCAAATATTGTTCAATGGTTGAACAAGGTCAGTTTTGTCTCAATGCTTGTCCTTCAATTTCATCGTTTATTTCTCCAAGTTATTCATATCATACATTTGAGTAGTTAAACAATCTGAAAGTGGGTGAGAAACCTCTAATCAATTCATCATGGGATTAAGACAATCACTTTCTTCAAGAACCTCTTCTGGATATATCTCATTAAGGTTGTGAGTAGAGTAATGAGGATGAGGATCCCCCTTATCCCTATAGAATCTTGTTTTATAATATGATAAATTATGTGTGTTATAATGGTAAATATTTTAATTCTCATAAATATATTGAAATGTTAGGGATTTCTCCTCCTTATATTAAGAATAATGGTTGTGTTCGAAAATGTATTGGTTATCATGCTATGGATTCCAAAGAAAAATATACGAAGGAGCCTCTCTGTGATTATAATCATTGATATGGCTTGCCTTCTAGATTTTTCTTTGATGAAGTAGTCCCTTGAATGCCTATTCTTTTTGTTAAGATAGGAGATACAATTAAAATGTGTGTTGAATATCGATTACTTGTTTAATAAAACATAAAATAAAATAAAATCCATCATTAATTAGGCATGCATTTGCATTTTCATTCCATCATACCTATTTTCTTGCTCATACTACATGATTGCATGTCATACTCTGTATGGTTACCTAAAATTCTATTTTCTCGCACTTTTGCTTGTCATAATTGCATTTTTTCTTGCTCATGACTGCTTGTTCATATATTTTCTGGGGATTCACAACAATGGCATGTGATGATACCTAGTTAGGTCATAGATCACATGCATTGCACTTTCACTAGGGCTCTGATTCCTAGTGAAGCCCCAACCTAGGGCCCATGATTTTCATCCCTTATCTTCTTATCTTCCTTTCTTTTATTTTCTTCTCTCTTTTCTTATGTCCCTTGAATTTGAAATTTTTTACAATGATCATCTCTCTCCAAAGTCAAGGAATGTAATCCTATTTTGGTATATCCTTGTATTTTGCATGATTTTTATTTCTCATTTTATATTATTTGTTCAGATAAGGGTATACATTATTATCTCCTTTGATTGCACATATCCTCCCTCTTGATTTTTCAATAATTAGAACTTTAAGCTGGGGGCACACACACACAGTTATTTGCTTTTCATTTTCATCCTCTCCTTTATTATAGCACATGCACACACTCAAATTGTGTTATGCTCAGATTGATTAGTCTATATACATATTCTTACACACCCCTATTGGGTAGTACTTGCTAATACATCATTTAAATCAACAATAACTTATCACCCATATCGACTTATTCTTATTTTGATTCAGTGGGATCAACACCCCATTACAATATAAGCTCCTAGACTATTTCAGTAGGTCTCAGCATACATCCTAGTAATCACCCCATAATAGTCACTACTGAGCAATCATCCATAGTGGGTTACTCTCCATTATTTTATCATTTGAGTAATCACCCATAATAGGTTACGCTCCATATTTTTCTCATATATCCATATCAATGAGTACTACACCCTTAGCATATTTTCACTCCACATTTGGACCATCCTTTTGGGTATAACACCCTTCATTTAGATTTCTTGATCAACTTCTCTAGCTTTATATGGTTGACCTTCTTGGGGAGATGTTATTTTTTTATTGTTCTTCTTGTTCTTGTTCTTGTTCTTCTCTTCTTTCCCCTTATTTTTTTTCTTTCTTCTATTCATCCATGCATTTCATGCTAGCTACATTAGATTCATGTTGTACCTAGTAATATTTGCTCTGCTATTTGTTTGTTTGATTTGTTCTCCATGTTTCTATATTTTTCTTTTCTTCCTTACCTATTTTGGAGTTTTTTAATGAATTCATTTCCTTTCAAAACTCAAGGGGGCACCATATCCATAGATGCATTAGTGGTAGTAATGTATCACCCTATGTGCAAAATTTTAGAGTGTCCTTCATGATACCCCTTTTGCACCACCTCTTTATCCAAACCTGGCCACCCCTTTTCTGTGTTTGTTGTATTCTTACCCATAGGAGTCTACATATTTCTTTGATGCATTTACTTGGCCTTAAATACATCAAAGAGGGGGTAAAATATAGACACAAAAAATTGACCCACTAAGGTGAGTAATTTTCTCTAGATCCCTTATTTTCTCCTTGGGAAAGTAGGGTCATATTTGAGACTATTTTTATCCTACCAAATATTATTCATTCCTCTTCTATCCTATACCATTATATATGGATCAAAAAGATATTTCCAATGGTATATGATATTATTGACCCTCCAAAATGTATTAAAACCATACGAGGGTCTTGTTGGTGTGATGTCATGACCCATCTCTTATGGAGCATGATTTTGCATTTTAGGGTTTTCTCTTAAGAAAACCCTAATTTTCAAAGTTGACATTTTTAGGGTCGATTATGCTTAGTTTTTCCCACCCATTCTTGTTTCAAATCCACTATATAAGGAGGGTTTGAAATTCATTTATCCCATCCAAGCAACCAAGCAAGTTCATGATAATAATTCTTGATTCAAGCTCTATTTTCTTCAGGTCTTCTTCTTCTTCTTTTGTAAGTAAGCTAACCTTGAAGTGAAAATTTTAGATTTGATCTTCTGCTACATTGATTGAATTGTTGTTTGGATTGGTGGTTTTGTGTTGTGGTTTGAACAAAAAAAGAGTGCCTGTCCAGATACTTCGATCTCCTTTGTCTACTTTTACATCATCCATCAGGTTCTATGTACTTTAATTATGTATTTATTTTACGTGTTGTCTTCAAAATTTATTTATCACCTATCTTCAGTGAAATCACACCTGGTATTAATGGGGTATGAATTCGCTTACCCAAATTAGGGTAAACTATTCGTAGAAATAAAATCACGCCTGGTCCAGATAGGACATAACTTGCGTTATCATGCCCACTTTAGGTGAAGCATGATTTTGCTCAAGAGTAAACTGAGGGCAATTTTTGGTTTCTAAATAATTTAGATAGGTTCCTTATTGCATCTAGATCATATTAGCATACTTATTTTTCTATTTCTTTGTTGTTGTATTACTGTTTTATGATTAAATCTCAAAAGGTCAATTTCTACTTTTATTTTTAAAGGCCATCTAAATGACCTAGGGGGCTTGATTGCTGCACCTCCAAGCATTATTGTATAGCAGCCTAAGCAGGTCCCTATTAGTCAAAAAGTGACTAACTACAGAAAAATAGCTGATGCACCTTTTTGCATATTTTCCAAGAAGACCGAAGTGGCCCATATGCTAAAGATCAAAGAAAAAGCAAAACACCGCAAGAAGGAAAAAGTGTCGCGATATCGCGACATGTTGCATTTTCACGGTCCAAAGCAAAGAGAAAGAGCAAGGAGGAAAAAGTGTCGCGATATCATGACATGTTGCATTTTCACGGTCCAAAGCAAAGAGAAAGAGCAAGGAGGAAAAGTGTCGCGATATCGCGACATGTTGCATTTTCGCGGTCCAAAGCGAAGAGAAAGAGCAAGGAGGAAAAGTGTCACGATATCGCGACATGTTGCATTTTTGCGGTCCAAAGCAAAGAGAAAGAGCAAGGAGGAAAAAGTGTCGCGATATCGCGACATGTTGCATTTTTGCGGTCCAAAGCAAAGAGAAAGAGCAAGGAGGAAAAAGTGTCGCGATATCGCGACATGTTGCATTTTCACGGCTAAGAGCAACAAAAGGGAGCAAGGAGGCAAAAGTGTCGCGATATCGTGACATGTTGCATTTTCATGGCTAAGAGCAACAAAAGGGAGCAAGGAGGCAAAAGTGTCGCGATATCGTGACATGTTGTATTTTCATGGCTAAGAGCAACAAAAGGGAGCAAGGAGGAAAAAGTGTCACGATATCGCGACATGTTGCATTTTCGTGGCTAAGAGCAACAAAAGGGAGCAAGGAGGAAAAAGTGTCGTGATATCGTGACATGTCGCATTTTCATGGCTAGGAGCGACAAAAGAGCAAAGTAAGAGACGAATGTCATGATTTCATGACATGTCTCATTTTCATAGTTGGAGGCAGAAGAAGAGCAAAGCAAAGGGCGAATGTCACGATTTCGTGACATGTCTCATTTTCATGGCTGGAAGCGGTAGAAGAGCAAAGTAAGAGACGAATGTCATGATTTCATGACATGTCTCATTTTCATGATTGGAGGCGGCAAAAGAGCAAAGCAAGGAAAGAATGTCATGATTTCATGACATGTCTCATTTTTGGAAAGAAATGAAAGAAAAACAAAGTCATGATTTCATGACATGTCTCATTTTTCACTGGAAGTGGCAGAAGAGCAAAGTAAGAGAAGAATGTCATGATTTCATGACATGTCTCATTTTTATGGTTGGAGGCGGCAAAAGAGCAAAGCAAGGAAAGAATGTCATGATTTCATGACACGCCAGTTGTAAAGGAATAAAATGTATTTTTGGCAATCAAAGGCATGCACTGACACCAAGAAGTGATTTTTGACATGATTATCAGAAATCTAGGATAGAGCAGGCTTGCTAGATGATTGAAAATGTGATAGGCTCATCTAGAATCTAATCTACAGAGAAGATATCTAATTCATAGAAGACTTGTTGTGTATTATTAGAAACTGTAGATGATTGCTTGTAAAATAGTAAGATGTACTTAGAAAAAGATACTCTTTTAGGGTATATATAGGGGTGAGCGACTCCAAAAAAAGGGTCGGCTCTTGGACGTTTACAAGCTTGATGTACATGTACTTGGATTACAAGCAATAAAAGATTTCTTCTTCGGCTTCAGAAACTTCTGTGTGCAAGTGTATGTATCTGGTGTTTTAACTTTTATTCATTCTAAGTTTTATAATGTATCTATTCTAAAATCTGGACTGTGCATGTATAAATCTTGTTTCTAGAGTTGAACATTAAAAGATATTTACATGCTTTTAGACGAACATCTAAAAGTCACACTCGAGAATTCGTGTTTTCTATAAAGAAGATATAAAGAAAACTCTGAAAGTAGTAATCTGCATCATCAATGTTTGTTGTTGTCCAATATGTACCATGAGAAAAGTTCTAGCTTAGGCTATATTTCCCTTATCTCTTGTTCCCATTTTCTCTAAAAAACTCAAAGGAACCAGCCTTCTCTGGAGACTAGACAGATGATCTCAAGCAAGATCTGTCTATTCAATGTTGGCAAAGTCTAAGGCGCAACACTATTAACCGAAGGCAGATTTTGTTCCAATAGTTTTTGGCATGCCCGATGGGACCAGACAATCCCACAGTATTGTATAAGTTTTGGTGTTTTACCTTAAGAGCCTTTTTGTTTAAAAATCTCAAGAAAAACCACCCGGCGACTCCGTTGCAATTTAGACCATAAAAGAAAGACCTTGTCTAAAAACCTTCTGGTTATATAGCCATATGATAACCAGATCCCGAGCTAGAAACTCTGAAGAACCTATCGAGTTCTTTGAACTACATCTCGAAAGCCTAAAAGCACACCCTGTGCTAGCCGCACGATCAAATCCGCCCGACACCATTAGCACCTCTTTAACACCCATTGTAGGAGCATCTGCAAGCAATCCCATAGCGGTTGTAACTCCTTTAGCAATCATGGCAGCCACCCCTACCCCAACGCATCTTGTGTGGAATCAAACTGGCCCTTTGAACTTGGGAACACACCACCAAATTCCACAAGCTGCACTAAAAGCATTATCGACCTTTGACGGAACAGGCAAAATAGCAGATGAGCACTGTTTAGATGTATCATCGCTAGCATCTATTTACAACATCACTCAGGAAGATGTAATGGTCAGATTGTTGATTATATCTTTGAAAGGAAAGATGCTCTATTGGTACAGAGCGCTTCCCGTTGGATCCATTACTTCTTGGGCAGTACTTGTCGGCCGTCTGGTCGATGAATTTAATATACATGCGGATCCTTTCACATTGCTGAATCAATTCACTATCATTGAGAGGCATCCACAAGAAGAAATCCAAGATTTCAACATCAGATTTACCAGAACTCGTGATAGAGTACCGCAAGGCCTAAAACCCATGGAAGAACAAGCTATATGCTATTATTTAAGGGCTTTTGATTCAGATCTCAGTATGATAATAAGGCAATCCCGTGTAACCACTTTTCTTGGGATCTATCTAGAGGCAGCAAAGGGCGAAGCTGATCTCATCGCTACAAAAAGATATCCATCAAAAAGTCTATTGCCAATTTTACCAGAGCTTTCCCAAGCATCAATTTCTAAACTGCCTGTACTCCCATCAACGCAGGCCCTCCCATCTATAGCCGCACCTCCTACATTCCTTGCATTACCAGCTACACCCCTTGCATCAGCTCCCCCCAATGATCAATACATGACCATAATTGATACAATGAAGACATTGTCAAATGAAATGGCATCCATGAAAAAGAGAGAGGCTGAAAGGAATTTTTTGCCAAGGAGGTTCCCTCAGGTAACGAGAGATGCAGCACAATCAAGCAATAGGGGACAAGAGAGACCGAGCACGGTATATACAAATGAGACAGTGGAGGCCGAGGAGCCTCCCACTGATTCTAACTTTTGGTGTACTACATGTAACGATCCACATGGGGAAAGTTCGTGTATGATACACCAACATTATGTACAAAGTATAGCAGTTGAAAAGAGTAAAGAAAAAATGAAAGGCCATGTAAATATAATTAGAGAGAAGGACCACAACTTCATGATGCCTACAGTAGAACAGGTTTTAGTTTTGACAAGATCAGGTAAGAAACCACTGCAAGTAGACCCTAAAGAGCTTCAGCCATTGAATGTTTCCCCTGCTCCCAAGGAAGTTCCCAAAGAAACTCCTAAGGGAAGTCTCCCTCAGGAAAGAAAATATCGGTTTCCAACCAAAATTCAAGGGCAAGAAACACACAAAGAATTTATTCCTCGGGGGGAAAATGAAACCCAAGAACAGGCTAGGGAAAGGTTGAGTTTCCCCTCGCTGACAAAAAGGCAAAGAACTGAAGCTACCCAGGGATACAAAAATAAATATGAAACTTTTGCCAAAGAAAGAGAAAGAATAGTTGATTCACCTACATTCAGTATAGTAGAGGAAATGAAAAAGACTCCTTCTAAGGCAAGTATGTATGATGCTCTTCAAATCCCAGGTCAAATCGATCTCCTACGGGAATCCCTAAGAACAATGAAAAATGGAGGTGGGACTGCATCATCTTCAAAAATGGTTCTAACGAACTTGACGTCTACCACTGGTAAGAACAGGCCACCACCCTTTTATTTGTCCCTTCAAATGGAAGGATGGGTTGTCCACAACTGCATGATAGATTCAGGCGCTGCTACCACTGTGATACCCAAAGCAGTATGTGATATTATGGGAATGGAGTACACTAGGAGCAGCGTAGGCGTCCTACAGTTAGATGGTACTCCAGTAAAAACTATAGGAGTGATAAAGGATATTCCCATACGGCTGCATAAAATGCCTCAGATGACAGTCATACAAGAGGTAGTAGTCGTAGACTTGGAGCCCTATTTTGGTATGTGTCTATCCAGAGAGTTCACAACAAATATAGGAGGATACTTATCCTTAGATTATTCTCATTTGGAGATACCTTTCAAAGGTAGAAGGGTCAAGATTTTTAATGAGAAACCATCGACGTTTCATGTAGAAAATATTGGTGAAACTGACCGTGTAAATATGATGACTGAAGAAACAATAGAAGAAGATCTAATGGAAGAAACATTAGAAGAGCTCCAAGATGAGGACGAGTTTTCTCTACAGAATTTTAATGCCATGATAGAAACAGAAATAGGAAACTATTCTATTGAGAAACCAAAAAGAAAATTGATACCCTCCCTAGAAAAGGATGGTTCTGTGAATCAATTGTGGAAGCTTTTCTTTGATGGGGCTAGGTGCAAGAATGGAGCTGGTGCCGGAATAGTTTTGATTTCTCCCACCAGAGAGGAAAAGGTTTTCTCTTACAGGTTGACTTGGAGTTGCTCCAATAACATAGCAGAATATGAGGCCCTGTGCTTAGGGTTAAGAAAGGCTGAGAAATTGGGAATCAAACAGTTACTCATCTATGGAGATTCAGAACTTATTGTGAATCAAGTCACCAAAAAATGTATAAGTAAACAACATTATTTGAAGGCTTACAAGAACAAAGTGTGGGATCTCTTAGAGGCCTTTGAGGCCCTAAATATAAATTTTATCCCTAGAGAACAGAATACCCACGTAGATTTGTTAGCTTCAGTGGGAGCTAATTTTTGTCCTGTAAGTAATGTTATTCAGAAGTCTAAAACTGTTAGACTTATATACGAGCCTTCGATGCCTGATAAAAATATTTTCTGGCAAGTTTTTGAAAATGATGAACAGATATTGGATTTCTTAATCCATGAAATGAATTGCTCAACCAACCGGGATCTACAGGATGAAGAGGAAGAGGATATTATTCAGTTAAAAAACAATCATATTCCTAAGGGTCTCATCACCCTTGAAAGCCTGTTTGATAACAATGATAGAGCAGTTGGCCAGAAAATCAAGGTCGATAAACGAAGATACAAAGATGTAGAGTTGGAGCCAGGAAAAATGATTAAGGTTGGAATCAGTTGTACAGAAGAGGAAGTGAACCAGATCAGAGAATTGTGTAAAAATTCCCTGACATCATAGCTTGGGTGTATAGTAATCTAAAAGTGTACAATAAAGATGTTATTCAACATACCATAGAATCAGAAGAAGGAGCTAAGCCTTTTAGGCAAAAGCAAAGACCAGTGAATCCGAAGATAGAATCTTTGATGAAACAAGAACTGCTAAAACTCCTTCAAGCTAAAATAGTATACCCTGTTAAACACTCCACCTGGGTGGCAAACTTGGTACCGATCAGGAAGAAAAATGGAGATATCAGATTGTGTGTAGATTTCAGAAATCTGAACAGAGCATCACTCAAAGATCATTACCCGCTACCTCAGATTGACCAAATTCTACACACAGTTGCAGGAGTAATGCAACTCTTACAGTTAGAAGAACAAAGAGAGCAATCATACAATCACAATCAGAAGCATATGGCAGATACTGAAGGATGGTTCAACAAAAAGACAACTGCCAAAAAATTTAGAGTGGGAGACTTGGTTTTGAAATGGAATGTAAAGAAAGCTAAGCCGAGGTAACCATGATAAATTTGATGCTTTCTGGGAGGGACCATTTGAAATTGTTTCAGAGAAACAGTTCAATGCTTTCGAGTTGAAAGATCAAGATGGATTGGTTCTTCCCATCACGGTGAATGCATTTCACCTAAAGTTATATTTCTATTGAGAAAGTAGAAAAGGAATTATATGTATAGTATAATATAAGTATATTCAGACAATATTTGTAAATATTACCATTTTTTGGCCTTAACAAAAAATTTTAGTCACAGCCAATCAGAAGTCGACATTTTTTTTTGAATAGAGATACTAAGGTATAAAGGGAGTTTTGACGAGGTAATGTTCACTTTTAATCTAAGTGCATTTTCCTGTGTTCTTTGTCTTTCTCTGAAAGATTCTTTTTACAACTGCGTTGTTGACTCCGTTTCCCAATGGATGAAGGCCTGGTTCAAAATTTTTGCAAGCAAAAAATCCCTCGGAAGGCGCCAAGAATGTTAGTCAAAAAGTGACTAACTACAGAAAAATAGCTGATGCACCTTTTTGCATATTTTCCAAGAAGACCGAAGTGGCCCATATGCTAAAGATCAAAGAAAAAGCAAAACACCGCAAGAAGGAAAAAGTGTCGCGATATCGCGACATGTTGCATTTTCGTGGTCCAAAGCAAAGAGAAAGAGCAAGGAGGAAAAAGTGTCGCGATATCGTGACATGTTGCATTTTCATGGTCCAAAGCAAAGAGAAAGAGCAAGGAGGAAAAGTGTCGCGATATCGCGACATGTTGCATTTTCACGGTCCAAAGTAAAGAGAAAGAGCAAGGAGGAAAAAGTGTCGCGATATCGCGACATGTTGCATTTTGGGTAAAGAAAAAAGAGCAAGGAGGAAAAAGTCGATATCACGACATGTTGCATTTTCATGGTCCAAAGCAAAGAGAAAGAGCAAGGAGGAAAAAGTGTCGCGATATCGCGACATGTTGTATTTTCATGGCTAAGAGCAACAAAAGGGAGCAAGGAGGCAAAAGTGTCGCGATATCGCGACATGTTGTATTTTCATGGCTAAGAGCAACAAAAGGGAGCAAGGAGGCAAAAGTGTCGCGATATCGTGACATGTTGCATTTTCATGGCTAAGAGCAACAAAAGGGAGCAAGGAGGAAAAAGTGTCACGATATCGCGACATGTTGCATTTTCATGGCTAAGAGCAACAAAAGGGAGCAAGAAGGAAAAATATCGCGACATGTCGCATTTTCATGGGAGCGGCAGAAGAGCAAAGTAAGAGACGAAGGTCACGATTTCGTGACATGTCTCATTTTCGCGGCTGGAGGCGGCAGAAGAGCAAAGCAAAGGGCGAATGTCGCGATTTCGTGACATGTCTCATTTTCGCGGCTGGAAGCGGCAGAAGAGCAAAGTAAGAGACGAATGTCATGATTTCGTGACATGTCTCATTTTTCAGCTGGAGGCGGAAAAGAGCAAAGCAAGGAAAGAATGTCACGATTTCTGACATGTACAAAGGATTCTGACATGTCTCATTTTCATGGCTGGAAGCAGCAGAAGAGCAAAGCAAGAGACGAATGTCGTGATTTCGTGACATGTCTCATTTTCGCGGTTGGAGGCGGCAAAAAGAGCAAAGCAAGGAAAGAATGTCACGATTTCGTGACACGCCAGTTGTAAAGGAATAAAATGTATTTTTGGCAATCAAAGGCATGCACTGACACCAAGAAGTGATTTTTGACATGATTATCAGAAATCTAGGATAGAGCAGGCTTGCCAGATGATTGAAAATGTGACAGGCTCGTCTAGAATCTAATCTGTAGAGAAGATATCTAATTCATAGAAGACTTGTTGTGTATTATTAGAAACTACAGATGATTGCTTGTAAAATAGTAAGATGTACTTAGAAAAAGATACTCTTTTAGGGTATATATAGGGGTGAGCGACTCCAAAAAAAGGGTCGGCTCTTGGACGTTTACAAGCTTGATGTACATGTATTGGATTACAAGCAATAAAAGATTTCTTCTTCTGGCTTTCGAAACTTCTGTGTGCAAGTGTATGTATCTGGTGTTTTAACTTTTATTCATTCTAAGTTTTATAATGTATCTGTTCTAAAATCTGGACTGTGCACGTATAAATCTTGTTTCTAGAGTTGAACATTAAAAGATATTTACATGCTTTTAGACGAACATCTAAAAGTCACACTCAGGAATTCATGTTTTCTATAAAGAAGATATAAAGAAAACTCTGAAAGTAGTAATCTGCATCATCAATGTTTGTTGTTGTCTAATCTGTACCGTGAGAAAATTTCTAGCTTAGGCTATATTTCCCTTATCTCTTGTTCCCATTTTCTCTAAAAAACTCAAAGGAACCAGCCTTCTCTGGAGACTAGACAGATGATCTCAAGCAAGATCTGTCTATTCAATGTTGGCAAAGTCTAAGGCGCAACACTATTAACCGAAGGCAGATTTTGTTCCAACAAGTTCCCTAACGCTAATTCCATTTTCAAGTATTTCTAAGTTATCTTACAGGAACATGAATTGTTGATAGCATTGGATAAAGGGATAAAAGCAGGGATTAATCACCACATAAGCTAAGTTTTCTTATTAGTATTTAGGCTATTTATTGAGTGATTTATATTTTTGTTGTAAATCCTAGATATAATTTAATGAGAATATATTTAATTAATTTCTAGGAATTTAAAATATAACAACATATAGCATGCATCTAGGGTTACTTCTGTTTGTGCATTCTTTCTTGAGCCCTTGTTTAAATATTGTTTATTTAAAATCCCAGGTTAGAAAAGCATTCAAAGAAAGAATCATTCTAGTATTAGCTCTTGTATTCCTATATTTAGTATTTCTACATTGTCCTTTATCTTTCATAGCATAGATCTAGAAAGGTCAAATTCAGGTGATTGCTTTTAACTAAACACATCAAACATTCTTGAAATTCTAGAGGACTTGGAGTGAGTGCTTAAACCATTCCTGGTGAACCCTTCCTCCCCTAGCATCGAGTGTAGAGAATAACATACCCCCGTGGTTCACCTCAAAGTCTTCTCTCTTACGGATCTAGTTTTTGAGAATTGTATGCGGTAGGGCAGTTTTCCTCCTCTACAGTGTATCCTATGGATAGGTGTCCATGAACTTGTATAGGGGATTGGTGTCTCCTATGGGTTCGTGCCCACAAAATTTGTTGAAAAATATATAAGCAATATTTTTCCATGGTTTTCTCCGAAAAGGGTGTTTCCATGTAAAATTTGTGTCTCTCATATGTGTGATGATTTGTGCATTATTTCATTATTGCATTAATATTATTATTTTTATAATTTATATTGAAAAGTGAAAAGTTTTATCTTATACTATTCACCCCCCTCTCAGTATAAGCTTGTGTTCTTCATTGGTCTCTATGAACTTGAAGATTTATGTTATCTCAATCCCTCTTTCTAGGGTAACATATTCTACGATCAACAGGACCAAGACCTGGTGCAATGGGTTAAAAATCCTAACGTATGGCATTGATTTATTCAAGGATTTGAATAGAAATGCAGGGACATTCATTCATCTCTCTCCTTAACTGATTGAGAAACATTACATGGAAACTCCTGACTACTTCTTGCAAGGGATCCAAAGTGAAATTGTCCATAATAACTAAGATCACTCGATCCCATAGAGGTTGGAGGACCTTAGCCCTAAAATCATTATGCTATTTCGATAAGAATTCCCCTTTGTCCATAAAATAGCCTAATTCCATTAGCAATAAATGTTCATATCTATTATGATAGTGCCCATCCAGAGGGAGACCTGTAACTTTAGAAATGAACTCTTCATTAATCGTAAAAACCATATTACCCACTCTAACTGAGCCCTAACACTACGAGAATACCACCCATATGGAGAGTAGGAGATTTTGTCCAAGGAATTTCCTAATGCAGTCTAGAAGCCCTCCATTATTTAAAATAGCAATTACCTCATCATTCGCATTCAGGGAAGCTAGCTTTAATCGAAGCTTCAGATACACAGGTCTCAACTTTTGTAATGACCCTCTTCACATGATTTATGGAGAAGTAAAGAAATAATGAAACTTACCTTTTTCTTGTTAACATGGTACTATTGACTATCTCTATGAGTGTCAGATAGTTGCAAGATGTTAGTGAAAGGAAGCTAGTTAGCAAAAAAATGTAAGAAAAGGATGTGATGATTCGGCTTGCGAGCACATGGAAACTTGCACTTTACACATAATTTAGGTGCATTGCAAAATAACATCCTTGTGTGAGTTATGTTTATTTGATTATTATTTGCTGGAATAGATTGGAAAATGTTTTTAGGTGGCAATGAAAATGAGAGTCACTTTCTTGTTTATGCTTTTGGAATTGTTTTTTTTAGAAAAAAAGAATGTTTTTTCATATGTTATTGATATAATATTAATATTATTATTTTTTCTAATATTAATAATAATATTTTTTTCTTGTATTAAAGCACATGCTACTAATGATAATATTTTACAACTTAGGTGTAATAATAAAGCATAAGGTGTGATTAATGCTAAAATTTAATTCCATTAATCATGCATGAAGACATACTCCCTATAAATTGGTGATAAGCTTGGGCAAGTATGCTGAAGTTCACTGAATAGCCATGATGGCCAGATGTGCACACAAAGTGGCAAGGAGGAGTGCCTTGCTTACTTCACAATGTGCACGAGTCAGGATGAAATAGCATGGGCCAAATCCTTTGGCTAGTAGACATCGAGAGAAGGTAAGTCGATCCTAAGTTGGGGAAGGTAAAATTAAAAGAAAGGAAATTTATATTTTATTATTATTCTGGATATGCACTGGTAAATTTTAGAAGGAAATAAAAGTATGGTGTTGTTACGTGCACCTGTTTCTTGATTACTATGTGCTAAAGATTGAAATTGAAGTTGGTTTTTCCATTTTGGTTTTTATTTCCATGTGTGTATATGAGGAATTATCTAACTATGATAAAAAAAAAGGTGTTTGCTTTCCTTTAATATTAAATTCTACATGATCAATGTTGTCTATCTTCTACTTTTATGTGGAGATTTCTTTGGAAATAGAAATATGTGTTGTTGAAAGAAATAAAAAATTATGATTGTTGTGTAAGCGTATAATAGGAACGACAACTCTTGCATGATTTTTTTGTCCAAAGAGTGTCTTCCATACTTAATAATTGATTGAAAATATAGCAATGAATGATGTTGTGTTTAAAAGAAATGTGCCATGTTTTCAAAAAATTGACACTAGGTGTTGAGTTATTGTGAAAATTGTGAAAGCAAAACATAGTTTCTTGAGGCAGCTATAGTACCAATAATATGAAACTTTAACACTAATAAATATGTGAATCATATGGATTTTGGGAATGTAAACCGGTACTATGCATGTTTAGAAATGGTGAACTTTTATAGACTGGTTTGATATGTTTGTATGAAAACTATGAAATATATATCTTGGGTAGAGAGATTCTAAACTCCTAAATGAATTATATGTTATAGTAAATTGTGCATATGCATAGTATAATTGCATGGCAATATACCTAGAGTCACATCTGATCCCTGGTGGAAACCATGAGACTCTTTCCTGTGTGGACCTAGAACCAACTGTGTGAACTGGCTGACTTATGTGTGGAAATCACTGTGTAGACGATTATGGTAGAGTTCAAACATTCATAGGTGGACGATGATAGATGAGCAGACATATTGTGAACAACATGGTTGAGTTTAGAAAATTGGAAATGGTTTATACCTTTTTGTTAAGTGTTTGGAGTGTGCGTAAGCCAAAACCTGGATGTTAATTGTATGTATACATGTGTATAACTAAGGATATTTTCATGTATGGAAGTGATGGGTAGAGTAATTTTTGTAACCCAAGTCCTTCTGGTTGAGATATGTACCTAGTGATGATTTCGAAGCCTTTTTCGGTTTTTTTTAATTTAAAATATTTATTTTCGTATACGATCTAAACTGTGAAATCATTCTTGCTTATAGAAAGCCTGTAATAAAAAAAATTAGTGTATTGTCTTAAATAGTTGATGAATGATAAATGACATTGAAAACTCAATCTGAGCCTGAATACCTTTAAAGGAGTTGTAATACCTATTTTTGTATTGATAAAGCATATTTAATTGTTTCATTATCATTTTATTACAATGGAAATAAAATTATGAGTGCATTATTGAATAGTTGCTTAGATTGCAACCTGGTCAATATTTTTTTTATTATTGGCTATAAATGTTAGCTTAAATATGGAAGAAATTAAAGAAATTTTTATTGTGTTTATATCCCTTTTTATTTTACTCTATTTTAAATAAAATAACATTGAAACCTTTATAGTAGTACCTAATGCTAGAATTGATGAATAAACTAGATTGGGTTTGCTAGCCAATGAATTCCCTCAAGATCTATAACGGAAGAGAATATTTTATGTTTGAAGTCTAATTGGGATTGAAGCATGTTGATTGCCACCCATTTAGTGGGTTATATTCATTAAGTTTTGTTTGATAGCATCCTTGATATGTTGATAGAAGTGTCTTCAACTAGCTTAAACTGTAACAAATTGAATATTGATATGAGAAAATCAAATTCTTGGCTATAGAAAACTACAGCTCTAGTGGTTTAGTAATGAGTCAACTCATCCTTGCTTTACCAATAGTTTAACTCATTTAATTTCTTTTGCATAGGAAATATTGCTAGATATTTGGAAATTAACTTAAGTAATTTACCGACAAGGACACCACTTGCATTATTGGTGATGTGACCCGGTTCAATCTCCATGGTGGATGTGTATAAGAATTATTGATAAAACAAAAAGTACTCCTAGTCTTGGGGGATGATAGAAATTAAATTTAGATGTTCTTGCTTGTATTTTAGAATGTTTCTTTAAAAAGGAGACCCCTAAACTTGAGGAAAATATGCATGTTACCTAAGTAAATGGTTAAAACTATCAGTGATAAATAAAGTCATCAGGAGGTTATGACTTAGTGAATAATAAGATACCCAATACTATTGAGGTGTAGGTATGCACACAAAAAGCTTTGGGACAACTGTTGATCAATGAAATTGGTCTAAATATGACTCGATCAGATCTAGTACTATTAGGTGGTATGGGACACATGTTCCAGGTTGTCTCCCAAAGAGCACAATGATAAAATCCATAGTCAATGAATTTAACTAGAAACATCACAAGGTTTGGTATGGAATGAACCATTTTTGGTTTAAAAAAGTATTTGTGATGAATTCCAAGGTCAAGGTAATGACTTGACATTGAATCTAGGAAAAATATAATCTCCAGTTAGTCACAAGGCATGAATATTTTAATCTCATCTATACTAGTCACATAACAAGTTGACCAGGTAGTTAAAGATTCAGTATGATGAGGTAAGAGAATGAAGTGTCCATCCTCTATATGTTATGGTCCCTAGAGGATAACCCTTGCTGTGGATTGATCCTCATGCTAGAAAATGTGGAAGTAAATGAGGACCATCGAATCCATAGAATGGCAACTCTATGAGATTTGGTCGATCTCGTCCACTTGGGTGGTTGGATGTAGCAAACTTGAATCCAAAAGTGGTTTGTTATGCCTGTGTTGTTTAATTATGAATGTTTCATTTTTACTTTAGGTGATCCAAAATGATGTTTACCTGAAACTAAACTTGAATTCTAGGGTAATCTATTAGGTTAGATAGTAAACCTTTTAGAAAAAAAATACCTCAGGTTTTTGTTTGAACTTTTGAAGGGCAACCAGGTGAGTTGTGAGACCTAGGTTGTTACATATGGTATCAGAGAAGAAATAATTCTAATATGTATATTTTGAATGTGAAATGGATTAGTCAATAAAAACTAATATACTACCTCTTTCACTTATAGGTTAAATGGCATGAATGCTACGAGGTGGGTCCTCGAGAAATCCTGTAGGAGGTAGGGAGGAGGAAGTCACCGAAATAACTGTAAGGGGAACAAGAATAAATTTAATATGAGAAGATACTCAAGGATAGAGACAACAAAAGAGGATTAACAAGATTCCTCATAATGAGAATGAGACTGGTATAGAGGAAAGGAACCTTTCCAGGGTGGTATAATTACTACAAACACATATGGAATACCAAAGGGAAGATATGGCTTAACAAAAAACTCACATGGCCCAATAACAAGAATTTATTATCCAACAATAGTGGGTCATAGAAGACTTGGCTAGAGGGTGAGAAACTAGATTAGATAGGATAGTGGAAGTACCAAGGGAACTAGAGAGATCTAGTGTTGGAAGGGCAAGGGTGAGTAAGGAGTTGGACAAGAACCTAAAAAAGTAGTAATTTCCAAGTTTAATGGAAAGGGTGATGGAGAATCAGTTGAAAACTGGTTAAGTGAACTAGAATCCTACTTTTATCTAGTAGTTTTATCCTCTGAGTCCAAAACTACTTTGGTAGTTATGAATATGACTAAAATAGCTTTGTATTGGTGGAAATCTTATAAGAAATGTCATGAAGTAGAAGCTTCTAACCTTAAATGGGAGGCACTTGTCAAATAATTTAGAGATATATTCTTGACAAGGCAATACTATGTAGAGAATTTTTGGGAATTATTAAATTTGGACAAGAGAACATGTCAGTGTGGGAATACGATCAAAATTTTTAATTTAGTTTCTAAAATATGCATCACAATATGAATGCAATGAGGAAATGAAAACTCAAAAATTCATTCTGGGATTGCATCCTAGAATTATGACAGTGGTGAATATGCACAATCCTATCAATTTGCCTACTGCATTTGATTTGGCAAGAAAATAGGAAGCTAATCAAGAAACAAGGAAAGCATATTTTAACTATCAAAAGTTATCTAAAAAGGAAAAAGATGAACTTAGGAAGCAAAAAAGTGTGGGCTTTATGAGGTGGGAGAAAGAAAAAAATAAGAAACCCAAAGGAGGAGATCAGAGTAAGCAAAGTGATAAAAATAAATCCAATTACCAAGGTGGTAAGTTCAAGAGAAATGCTAAGGAGTTTCCTAGAAGATAGGACCAGAAACTGGTAAGTCAAGAAAGGGTTAGGGAAACTACTTTTGTGACCAAAAATTAGAATAACAAAAAATGAAATAAGGCTCCACCAAATGGATGTTATGTTTGTAAAGGAGCTCATTATACCAATAAATGTGCTCTTAGAGCTGATCTACCACTAAAAACTTTAGAAGAGGTTAGTTAAACTTTGAATAGAGATGGGAGGAATTTTTGGATGAATCTAATCAAAGGATTAGAGTTAATTATGGTCGGAGAGAGGTTAAACCATACTTATTGATTACAATGTATATTAAAAAGGTTATTAGGAAGAAGGGTATGATCTTCATAGTTAACTTGAATAGAAGAGAAGAGACAGAAAAGGAATTTGATATCTTCCAGAAGCACCCGGTGTTGGGAGTATTCAAAGATGTATTCCCTAAGGATCTACTAGGGCTACCTCCTTAGAGGAAAATTTATTTTTTAATTGATTTGTTACTTGGCACTGTGCCAATTGCCAGGTCACCTTATAGAATGATGTCGATAGAGTTGCAAGAGTTAAAAATACAACTTCGGGATTGGCTAGAAAAAGGGCTAATTAAAGTAAGTGTTTCGCCCTGGGGAGCTCCTATATTATTTGTTAAAAAGAAAGATAGTACCTTAAGGATGTGCATATATTATCGGATTTTGAATAAGGTTACTATCAAAAATAGGTACTCATTACCAAGAATTGATGATTTATTTGATCAATTGAAAGGAGCAACCATATTTTCTAAGATAGACTTAAGATTTGGATATCATTAGTTGAGGATTTGGGAGGAAGACACTTCTAAAACATCATTTAGAACAAGGTATGGGTATTTTGAATTTATTGTCTTACCTTTTGGGCTAACCAAAACCCTTGTCGTATTCTGTCGTATTCATGAACCTCATGAATAACATTTTTAGAGAACAATTGGATAGATTTGTACTTGTATTTTTGGATGATATTTTGATCTACTCCAAAAGCAAAGAGGAGCATGATCAACACATGAGAATTGTGCTTGAGATTCTTAGAAAGAATCAATTATATGGAAAAGTAACCAAATGTGAGTTTTACACTCCACAAGTGCAGTATCTTGGACATATTATCTCTACTAAAGGAATTGTAGTAGACCTCAAAAATATTGAAGCAATTATTGATTGGCCAACACCTACTAATGTTACTGAGGTGTGAATTTTTATGGGAATTGTAGGATACTATAGATGGTTCATCAAAGGGTTTTCAAAAATTGCTCAACCCATTACAAATCTTCAAAGGAAAGGAAAAAGTTTCAAGTGGACCGAGTTGTGTGAAGATGCATTTTAGATTTTGAAAGAGATATTAATGACTACTCCAATCTTGCAATTGCCTTACCCTAACAAGTAGTTTATAGTATGTATAGACACATCAATTGAAGGGTTAGGAGGGGTTTTGACCCAATATGATATTGTTATAGCCTATGAATCCAGAAAACTTAAGAGGCATGAGGTTAATTATGCCACTCACGATTTAGAGTTGGCAGTGGTGGTGCATGCTCTAAAAATTTAGTGATATTATTTTCTGGGAAAACCATTTGAGTTGAAGACTAACCACCAAAGTCTTAAGTATATATTTACTCAACCCTTATTAAATGCCAGGCAATGATGCTAGATTGAATTCTTAGCGGAGTATGATTTTGGTATTGAATACATTAAGGGTAAGGATAATAAGGTCATTGATGCTCTAAGTAGGAGAGGGTGTATTACTACAATGGCAAAATGTCAATATGATCTGTTAGATCAAATTAAGTTATGGCAAAAGAAAGATGAATTTTTTCAATCTTGTATGGATCAGGTTGGGAAAAAACCTGGTAAGGATGTAGAATATGTGTTCAGGGATGATCTATTATTTTTCAAAAATAGGTTGGTAGTCCCTAATTTGAGAGGATTGAGAGAAACAATCCTTAAGGAGGTGCATAATACTCCTTATTCTGTGCACCTAGGAGGAGTAAAAATGCACAAAAATTTGAAAAAATCTTATTACTAGCCTGGAATGAAGAAATATATTACCCATTACATGGCCAAATATTTGGAATACCAAAAAGTAAAAGCAAAACATCTACATCCAACTAGAAATTTGTACCCACATGAGATACCCACACAAAAGTGGCAAGTAGTATCAATGGATTTTATAGTGGGATTGCCTAAAACAAGATTTAGGCATGATGTAATTTTAGTAATTGTGGATAAACTAACCAAAGTCACATATTTTATACCAAGTAATATGCAAGATGACACCCCACGGTAGTGAGTAAGTTTTCTAGGGAAGTGGTAAGGCTACATGGGTTCCCATAAGTTATCATTTTTTATAGGGATTCTCGGTTTACTTTTGAATTTTGGTAAGCACTGCATCGAGCATTAGGGACCAAACTAAATATCAGTATTGCATATCACCTAGAGATGGATGGACATACTGAGAGGGTGAATCAAGTGCTTGAGGATATGTTGAGGATGTACTACATGGATCAACACACAAAGTGGGAATACTACTTGTACCTAGTGGAATTTGCATATAACAATAGTTACCATGCATCGCTAGGTATGGCACCTTTTGAAGCCTTGTATGGGAGAAGGTGCAGAATTCCCTTATCTTGGGATAATCTAGAATATCAAGTAGTGATCGGACCGAAAATGGTAAAAGAAATGGAAGAATAATTAAATCCAATTCATCATAAGTTGAAGGAATTCATGCGGACCTCAAGAGATCACCGAGAGAATATTTTGTGGGAGATAGAGTATTCCTAAGGGTGAAACCAACTAAAAGTTCCATAAAATATTCCAATCTTGACTCCAGATATGTGGGTCCATTTGATATTGTAGCTAAGATAAGCCTTGTAGTGTACAAATTAGCTCTACCACCAAGCTTATCCAAAATCCATAATGTCTTTCATGTGTCCCTATTTAGAAAGTATATTTTTGATCCTACTCATGTTTTGGATATTTCCAAATTGTAGATGACAAATCCATTAAATATTGAGGTTCAACCTATTCTCTTACTTGGTTTTAGAACCAAGAATCTGAGGAAAAGAAGCATAGATCAATGTCAGGTCTAGTGGGACCTCTACTCAGATAGAAATGCTATGTGGGAAGACGTGGTAGATATGCAATGGTAGTTTCCTTATTTTTTTGAGTAGATGAAGACCTTATCATAAATATTTTATAAATTTTGTGATGTGTGTATACCTATATGGACATGGAACTGGATGTTGAGTAGAGTAGCTGATAAATATTTTGGTATTGTTAAGTGAAATGATTTGGACCTTATGTTAGGTTTGCTTAACTATTTTCATTATGACATAATATTTGATGTGATTATATGTCAATCATGAGAAAATGTGATGTGATTTTTGTGATGATAAATATGAATGCAATACTTCATGCTAAATAAAAAATGCTTGAGTATTTTTTGTTAATGTAAAATATGAGACAATTTAAAAAGATTTATTTTGCTTAACCTAGTTTGAAACACAGGGATTGTGTTTATCTCCAGTGGGGGAGGATGTAACGACCCTCCTCACATGATTTATGGAGAAGTAAAGAAATAATGAAACTTACCTTTTTCTTGTGAACATGGTACTGTTGATGGTCTCTGTGAGTGTAGGACAATTGCAAGATGTCAGTGAAAGGAAGCTAGTCAATGGAAAAAGGTAAGAAATGGAAGTGATGATTCGGCTCACAAGCACATGGAAACTCATGCTTTGCACATCATTTAGGTGCATTAAAAAATAGCATCCTTGCATGAGTTATGTTTATTTGAATATTGTTTGCTGGCATGGATTGGGAAATGTTGTTAGGTGGCAATGACAATGAGAGCCACTTTCTTGTTTATGCTTTTGGAATTTTCTTCTTTAGATAAAAGGGAAGGTTTTTCATATGTTAAATATTATAATATTAATATTATTATTTTTCTAATATTAATAATAATAATTTTTTCTTGTATTGAAGCACATGCTATTTGATATTGTTTTACAACTTAGGTGTAATAATAAAGCATAAGGTGTGATTAATGTTAAAACTTAATTCCATTAATCATGCATGAAGACGTACTCCCCATAGATCAGTGATAAGCTTGGGCAAGTATGCCAAAGTTTGTTGAATAGCCATGATGGCAAGATGTGCGCACGAAGTGGTAAGGAGGAGTGCCTTGCTTGCTTGGCAATGTGCATGAGTGGGGATGAAACAAAATGGGCCGAGTTCTCTAGCTAGTGGAAGGTGAGAGAAGGTAAGCCGATCCTGAGTTGGGGAAGGTAAAAATAAAAGAATTTTTTTTTATCTTTGATTAGTATTTTGGATATGAGCTAGTGATTTCTGGAAGGAAATTAAAGCGTGGTGTTGTTACATGCAACTGTTGCTTGATTGTTGTGTGCTAAATATTGGAATTGAAATTGGTGTTTCTAGTTTGGTCTTCATTTCTAGGTGTGTATATGAGAAATTCTCTGATTGTGATAAAATGAAAGGTGTTTGCTTTCCTTTAAGAATAAATTTTGCATGATAAATGTTGTTTATCCTTTGCTTCTATGTGGAGAGTTCTATGGAAATAAAAATATGTGTTGCTAAAAGAATTACAAAGTCATGATTGTTGTGTAAGCATAGAATAGGAATGACAGCTCTTGCATGATTTTTTTGTCCAAAGAGTGTCTTCCATACTTAATATTTGATTGAAAATATAGCAATGAATGATGTTGTGTTTAAAATAACTGTGCCATATTTTCAAAAAAAAGAACACTAGGTGTTGGGTTATTGTGAAAACTGTGAAAGCAAAACATAGTTTCATGAGGCATCTATAGTTCCAATAATATGAAACTTTAACACTAATAAAGATGTGAATTATATGGATTCTAAGAATGTAAACCGGTACTATGTGTATAGAAATGGTAAACTTTCATAGATTGGTTTGATATGTTTGTATGAAATCTATGAAATATATATCTTCGGTAGAGATATTCTAAACTCTTGAATGAATTATATGTTAGAGTAAATTATGCATATACATAGTAGAATTGCATGATCATGTAGACACCAAAACCTAGCCACTTGTCGTCCATCCAAGTCTTCCCACCATTTTACCCTTTTATTTATGTATATCTAGGAATATTTGTTAAATATATGTTTAATATTAATATTGTAATATTACATTTTATATATATTTAATAAATATAAATATTATATATGTGAATAAATCCCAACCATATGATTTGACTTAATCCTAGCCATCCATCTACATCAATCCATACCACATACTCAAAATTGATATCAACCCTCCGATGTGTTTTAATCTGAGCCACACAATTCATGTCACTCACATACCCTAAAGTGGATTATTAATAGCATCCATTTTGATAGCTCAATCTCTAATTTTTCTAAGCAATTCAAGTCCTAAGTCATTTTTTCTGAGCCATTTACCCTCAAATTCCCTAGAGTATCCAAGCACTTTCACCTTCTATCCTCACTCGTCATAACCCCTACATCCATCGCCATCCCTCTTGCCCATCCAGATATTCTTCTATATATCTTCACCTTAGATCTTGAACACCTTCAGGCACTATCTATTGCTACCAAGCATCTCTAAGCACTTCCCCTCCACTGCTAAGCACCTCTGGAAGTCCTCCACCATTCTTAAGCATCCACAGGTGTTTTATGCTATCACCGAGCAACTACGGGTGTCTTACACCAGAGCTCTATACCCCTGATAGACCTTAAGTGATTCTAGGGTATCACTGCATTTATTTTCTACAACAAATATAACAGGTTAGAAAACAACAAGCAGCTCAAATATAACAGGTTAGAAAACAACAAGCAGCTCAAGGTAGACCTTTTTATTGTTATTTCATTCCATATATTTTTAGTTTTTGTTCATGTTATTTACATTAGATAGCTAAGGTTTTTGTATTAATTATAGAGGGCATCACATTGTGGAGACCTTATATTTTCTACTAACCTATTTGCTATTTTCTTGTGTGTAGATCTAGAAGTGTTACATTAGCATTGTGCAACTGCTTAAGCTGGAGTGGCCCAGTATTGGATAACACGAAGCTTACTCACATTTGTTGGGATCAAAAGTGATATTGAATACACCACCAACATTTTTTGCTAGGGTTTTGGATAACCCTAGTTATTGTAAATATTTGTATCAAATAAATCAATTATTTCATTGTAACATTGAAGATTTGAGGCTCCCCCCATTAATAATAAAAATTATTTCTTCTTATGCAATATTGGGTTTGATTTCAATTTGTCTTTATATCTATTTTTTGGTATTTTGCTTTTGCATCTACAAATGGCGATCACGGTGGGACCCCCTAATTTTTTCTTACTTTGGTTCACCTTGTTTAATAATTTGTTGTTTTCTTTATTATCTTGCAGGGTTTACAAAAGTGCAGAATTCAAAGTTTTTGCTAGATTAGGGTTTATGGAGATTTGCAGAAGGTTACAAAAGGTGTGTGAATGCCCGACGGTGCTTGAGGGACATCCAAAAATTCCTAGGTACATTTTAGAAGCACCCAAGGGAATATTACATAGAGTTAGAAAAAACGTAGGCTTTTAAGTAAGTTTACTATCAAACCCTAACTTTACATTTTTATGTTTTCTGACACTTTTACATGTTTTTTTTTTTATATTTCAGATTAAAATGAACATCATTAATAAATGTGGTAAAAAAAAATCAATTTAGTTGCATTTTAGACATTAGATTAATAATTACATTCATTCACACATTTTTTGCTTAAAGATTTCTCAATTTTTTGGTGTGCTACATTATTGTTTGCATTTGAACTATCAAGTGCATATATTAGTTTGCATCCTAGGGTTAGAGATTTCTATTTTTGTAGGTCTAAATGGGAACATTGTTCAGATACCAAAATTATCCCTGTACTTGGGTGATTCCATATGGAGGAGTAGACGAATCCCCCAGCTATCTAGAGCAATTATTAAGTGGTGTATTTTACATCCTATTGAAAAATTGGTATTCTAGGTAGTGGATTATGATTTAGACTATTAAAAGTAGTTATTTTTCTAATATTGTATGTACACAATATAGAATTAGTAACCTTTAAAAAAATCACATGCTTCATGATTCACATTAAATAGTAGTGGTTGGATTTCATCACCAACCATTGCTTGATATTTGATGATAGTGGCTTTCATTTCCATCCACCAATATCTGCCCTTAGACACCTTAGGTTACACCCAAGCAAACTTGTTGGGTTTCATCACCAGTAAGAATATTTTTGCCCCATCCAAGCCATAGGATCCACCAATTTAATTTAGATTAGCACATTGAAACACAAAAAAATAAAATCTAAGAAATTGAATTCACATTAGATTGAGATAATCAATGAATGATGTAAGGCACACTTGTTGAATAAACTTAGCATTGATTATTTATTTTTTTTGTGAGATTTCAATTTTGTGTTTCATTTTACTACATAATCTGTATTTTGGTTTAATTGCTTATGGTATTAACAAAAAAACAAAAGAAAGCATTAAATCAAAACAATTCAATGGAACCTTCATCCACCTTCCCTGCTACTTATGTGGTAGATGCCCCAAATGTGATACAGGTAGATTTATCTATTGGTTCCTCATATTCCTTATCACCCACAACCTTCATATGGCTATTCCCCAAGATTCAACCTCACCAACCGTTGATCACCACATTACCCACATATATATGGCACGAGTAGAATCTCTTATAAAGTCTTCTAACTATACCTTAGAGTCAATCCCCAATTCACCTAGACAAGATACTACTTTACAATAGGAACTTTTTTATTCCTAACCACCATCTAGATTCACCCAAGTGTACACTAACCCTCTATTTGAGGCATCATTTTAACCTTCCTCTCATATTCCCATTCCCTAATACACAAGTGCTCCTAGCACTTCTATCCCATATTCATATACCTTCACCTACACCAACTCCTTGTATGAAGCACATGTAAATGCTGCTTCACAAGTTCCAACCTCACAAGTTACCATACCAAGTGTAAATTATTCCCCAACCACATCTTCCATACCATATTCCCCTATACCTTCCATTTATGATAGATAGATTAATGAAGCATGAAAAAATTTAAATAAATTGCTTAAGTAGTGTCAAAATGCTCAACAACAAGTAACCCTAAGACTCTACCAAACTCTACTTAGACTATCCTCATTAATCAGGGTCCATCATGGACACCACAATATTCTATGGTTTCTATCCCTATTCCTCCATCAAGATATACCAATACCCATCCTATCCCAATTGGACAACCTAGCCATAGTCTCCATGCATTGATCCCATTCCAAAATTCTCCATATCTTCATCATCGGTCTCCCCTTCATAAATTTCCATCACATTTTCCTAGTCATCATCACCAACCTCATAATAATTTAGTCACCCCACAATATTTTTACGCCTCACCTCAAAATCATCAGGTAATTCAAGGCTTCCACATTTCTAGGGAAGACCCTCGAATTAAGGCCATGCAACAACAAATAGATCAGGTGATATAATATACTCTTTTAATGATAAACCAGAAGCCAACCTTGTATCATCTGATCAACCAACCCATTCATCCTTCAATACCATCACCGCCATATACGATAGATTTTACAATGCCAAAGTTTGACAAATTCAAGGGAACTAAGTATACCAAAGAGCTTGTAAGAATGTTTGTACACTCATGATTTAGAATTTAAAATGATAATACACTCATGCTTAGAAAATTTTCATAGATATTAGGAGGATACGCCATAGAGTGGTACAACCAATTACCTATTCATACTATTTATACTTTCAAACAATTGGTTGACCAATTATTTGATATTTTTATCCTAAACGCTAGAAATAAAGTCGCATTGCCTGATGTCTATGATTTAAGACAACATGATGATGAGTAAGTCTCATTGTCTTATGTCTATGCTTTAAAACAACATGACGATGAGTCTATCTATAATTTTGGAAACTATTGGAGGGTCATCATTACCAAGTTACCATTCATCCTACCAATGGAAGAGCTTATAAAAATATTCACCAAGAGTTATCTAAAACCTATCTCTTGGATGCTTCAACTATAGACATATCATTCATTTGAAGAAGATCTAGCACAGGCTAGTCTCATCGAGGAAATAAAAATCCAAGAGGGTATATTTAAACCTAAGAAAAAGGAATGGAAAAATAAGGGCCAATATAAAAGCAATTATTCTAGCCAATCAAAATCAACACATGCCACTCTATCCAATCAACCTAATCATGTTAATCAAGAGGACATGAGCCATTTCATAATGGCTCAGCAAAATTAGTGCAAAAACCATCGCAACAAATCACTTATCATGTGGTACCCTAGGCAACACAAGCTATGAAAAATATAGTGCCAGCTATAGAGAATCATCCCCGACGATAGTCTATAAAAAATATTTCCAATACACCCCCTTGGCCGAGTCATATGCTTCCCTCTTATGAAGGTTGTATGACATAAATAAACTTGATTTTCTCAAAATAAGACCAATATCACACTAAAAATGGAAAACATTATCGAGAACATTTAATTTGTCCTTATCATAGGCAAAATGGGTATTATATCAATAATTACCATATATTAAAATACATTGTTCAAGACCTTATTGCCGTAGGGACCATCAATATTGACAATCCCCTTGCTCAATAAAACCAAAACCTTGTTATATTTCAAACACCACTTCCTCACTATGAGGAGGTGCAACCAAATATGGGAGGATATAATAACAAAAATCATCCTAATCAAGTTAATCACGTCCAAAAATACCAAGGGTTTTTAGGTGCTATTCATGTGGTCACTGGAGGTCAATGAAACAATCAAAAAAATGCAAGGAAACAACCTCAAGCAAGTGTGTCACAACCTCCCACATCACCTCCCATACAAATTTCCCCCAATCCTTTAACACCATTCCACATTCCCAGCCAATAAGATCCACCCATTCCACCTATCAATCATCCATCATGACCACTCATCTCATTAAGTAGTCGATTAACCACAATTCTAAAGATGGCTTCCACTAAATTATCAATTTATGAGTTAATTCAACAATCTCCCACACATAATGAGGCATTAATGGACATCCTAAAATCTATTGAATTACAATCTCAAGATTCTAATGCCTTCATTTTTTTTAGGGATTATTCAAACATGCATGGATCCTTCCATTATATTTTATGAGTTTGATATTAATCCAATATCATCAAAATTAGTAGATCCTTCATTGCATATCATGGATCTAATTGACAAGAAGTCATTTAAAATATTTCTAATTGATATAGGTTCCTCAATTAATATCATCACCACATCTAGCATTCATCATTTGAATATTCCTCCATATCATATCACCAAGTTATCCTTCACCCTAAAATCATTCAATGATGCATTGTGTTCCATAGTTGGTACTATTGTTTTACCCATTTAATTAGGGGTCAAAATGTTACACACTATGTTTCACATCTTGAAAGGATCCATGGTGTAATCCTTGGAAGACCTTGGATGAGGGAGATGAAATGTATCCATTCAATACCACACCAATGCTTAAAGTATGTTCATGAGGGATAGGTACATTGCATACCAGCGGATGTCAAATTATTCAAGTATTGTAATTTCATTTCAAATCCTTATAAATCCATGCTTCCTTCGACACACCTTTTCCTATCATCATCAGCCAATATGTCTACCACTCCACCCATTTCTTAATCCAAGGCTCTCATTCCTAAGAATTTTCTTATCATCAATCTCTCATCATCCTCATCATTGACTACATGCACATGTGATCAAAGTCAATCCACATCCTTTCCTTCCACTTCATCCTTGCCAACCATCCAATAACCTTCCCAATCCAATCCATCTCCATCAACCAATGTATCACAAGTCAAGTTGAAATATTGTGAGACACCTTCATATCCACCACTCTCGAGCCATCATCCAACCATGAACCTTCCACATCATCCCAAGTTGAGGTCCACATCACTAATCCTGGTATTTGTGAATATATGGTCCAATACATCACCATCACACCGTTCACCAATCCTAATGCTAAGCATTTCGGTCACCCATGTGATCCACCATTATCCATAGGAGTAGTATATGACATGGGTTCAACTACCAATAGCATAAATTTTGTATATGGGGGGATTTATTCTTCATTAAACTAGCTCCCATAGAGGAAACCAAGGAACAAACACCTTCCAAAATTTAAAAAATATCAAGATTTCCATCTCGCTATTTTCACATAGTTAATTGGTAAGGTTATGACCTAGGATTGCAAGAACAAGAAGTGCTTCATCCTATTGATATTCCATATCAAGAAGCACACGACCGTTCAGGTCTAAGTTACCAATCAATTTCCACCACCTCTTCTCTTGAACAAGCCTTCTGGAGGCTTAGTCTAAATTCAGGAGAAGTCTTCCATCCTGATAATTTTGATGATGAAATATATGAAGAATTAAAACTTATGTTGATAATTTTGGATGAATCTGAAGAGGAATCAGATCCCATTATTCCCCATACCAAACAAGATGAGTTTTATCTCATAATGTTTCCCATCCATGAGCCCATATTTTTTTTGCTTCTTCCATAAGAGTGATCCAACCCTATCGGTGAACCACCACCCCCACTTAATTAATTCATTTCATAAGCCAAACCTATTGGTGAACCACTACCCCCACTTCATTAATCCATTTCATAATCCAAAGTTGTAATATATGTACATAAAACATAAAAATAGTGATTTTCACCACTACCAAAAAAAATAAAAAATCAAACAAAAATATTTTTTTCTTCCTCCATTGCATGTATATATCATTTTAAGTACATTTATTTGTGTTGATTATTGTTGTCCAAGTTTACCAATCTCCTAGCACCAGTTCTTAGGTTCCATTAATTCCATCCAACCTGATCTATTTTCCCTTAAGTTGACATGAATCTTGTTGATTTATTCACCCCCATTCGTAATCCGTATGATTTGGCTAAACCAATTCCAATTGGCATAAGCCTTATCGATATGGACCCAATTTTCTCATCTCCATCCTTCTCCAAGTTTGTCTTATCTGAGGAATTGTTAAGGGCCTTAGCCAACTACATTACTCCATACCCTCTACCTTCACCTTCACCCTCACCTTCAGATCTTGAGGTTTTCCAGGCAGACATAGATGAGGATAAGTTAGAAGAGTTTGATGACATCTTAGATGACATTCATATTATCCCTATGCCTCATAAACTTGAGGAAGATTCCCATATGTCCATTGAATATACCATCGATGTGGACCTTAGTTCAGACAAAGACAATCCCCAAATTTTCAAGCTTGGAAAAATCCTATCCAAGTATGGACAAGAGCAATTAATTGCTCTCTTCAAGAGGAAAAATGATATTTTTGCAAGGTCCTATAAAGATATGTATGATCTTGATCCTAGTTTGGCTTTCCATAACCTCACCTTACATACTGATGCTAATCTGATCAAACAAAAACTTAGAAGTATGCATACTACCATTGCCCTCTTGGTCAAATAAGAGCTCCAAAAGCTTTTATATGTGGGTTTCATCGTACCCATTTATAATCCTGAGTGGCTCTCAAATATGGTACCCATTTGTAATCCTAGCAGGGCAATACATGTTTGCACTAACTTTTGAGATCTTAACAAAGTGTGTCCTTTTCTCTTCCAAACATTGATACTTTTTTCAACACCTGTGCTAGACATGAAATACTTTCTCTCATGGATGGTTTCTCAGGATACAACCAAATTTGAATAAATATTGATGACCAACACAAAACAACATTAAATACACTTTGGGGAACTTTTTGTTACAAGGTGATGCCCCTTGGCATTAAAAATGCAGGTGCCACTTATCAACGTGCCATGACATAAATTTTCCATGACTACATGTATAAGATTATTGAATTTTATGTGGATGATCTCTTAGCTAATTTTAAAACTCGACAAGAGCACATTGGTGTATTGGAGAAATTTTTTGACCAACTTCTAGAACATAATATAAGTTTGAACCCCAAGAAATGTGTCTTTGGTGTTACCTCGGGCAAACTTCTAGGATTCATTATCTCTAAAAGAGATATTGAGGTGGACCCAAACAGGGTCAAGGCCATCATGGAGATGCCTCTCCCAACTAACTTAAAAGGATTGCGTAGTTTACAAGAAAATATTCAATTGATCCATCATTTTATTGCATAAATTTATGATAAATGTAGGTCATTCAATCACCTATTACAAAAGGGTATGCCATTTTCTTAGACATATGAATGCCAAAAAGCCTTCTATGATATTAAACAATACTTGTATCGCTCCAAATTTTTTGCACCCTTACCTTTAGGCTAAAGGATCCACGCCCGGAAGGGGGATGCGAGAAGGATGGGACGGTACCTCGGACTGAGAGGCCCTTTGAAGGTCCCGCCTCTCGGGGGAGGGGTATTAAGGTGATTTTTTGACGGATGGTGGGGTTCACCAGGAAACGTTTAGTGGCAGTCTCCACGCCTAGGTTGGGAATGTGTTTGATGTGTTCAGTTTTACCTTTAATCATTCAAATCCTAGGTTTGGCCAAATGAATCTAAGTTGTTCTATATGAAATGCAGATTTAAATGAAGACAGAAAATAGATTTAAGCAGAAAACATAGAGAATAAATTAAGTGAAGAAATCCATACCTGATCCGGATGTCTGATGGAGGTTCTAATTTTTGAAGCAGTCAAGATCGTCTTGAATTTGACAGGATCGTCTCCGATCTGACAGGATCGTTTGAGATCTGACGAATTCATTAGACGAATTCGTCAGAGACCTGCAATCAGAGAAATGGACACAGAATACAGAAAATGCAGCTATGCTGATAAAGGAAAATGATGTGGAATGACAAAATGATGTTAACAAGATAATCCCAAATAGAAATGCAAGTAAATTATCATGCTTTAATAGCTAATCATGATTTTATTATGTACTTAAGCTACATGGGTGAACTCCAAGATGCAGGATAAGAGATAATAATAATAAAACTAACTAGATGCAAAGCAAAACAGTAGATAGTGGAGAAAGAATGCAAACTCGGGCACTGATTGCCCCCAATGTTGACTGCAGTCAAAATCGTCTCGAATTGGGGCGTGATCATCCGAGATTGTACAAGATCGTCTGCGATGATCTGAGCTTGCTCCGACTGAAGAATAACAGAGTTCCTACAAGAAAATTTGAAAAGCACAAATGCAGATGATAATCCAGGGTATTATAATGCACGCAAAGATCAAATTACAGGAAAATTCAGCCAGGGGAATGTCAAGGGGAGGTCCTAAGGTTTAAATAGGCTTAGGAGGGAGGTTAGGAGGTTGGGGATCATCCCAATTTGGGAGATCTCCAATGGAGAAGGTCTCTAACCATGCAGACACGCTTTTGCCCAGGTTAGAGACGTCGTTGAAACAGAAGCTAATTATGAAAAATTAGTTTTGGGACGAAATCGTCTGGACGTTCTTCTCCAGACGAATTCGTCCGATCTGAGGTGATATCGTCTGATCGGCGACGATATCGTCCAACGGACAAAACAAACTCTAAAAATGGCACGAAAAATGAGGAAACGGGTAGCAGGCGGTTTTGGAGCGGTTTTGGGGTTAAAATTTGAATTTGAATTATTACTAAAGTAATTTTAATTATTTGCTAAGGTTTACTGCGCCAATTTTAGGGTGCTACATTTTGCCCCCTCTTTAGCGAATTTTCTGAAGAAAATGCGTTAAAGATGAGTTCTTCTCGATCTACGAGAAAGCAAAAATTATTCCCATTTTTTAGGCGACGATTCTAGGTCGAATCGTACGACAACTTACTATGGTGCCCCCTCCGTGTTTTTACCCAAATCGAACGTTTGAGGTAAAAACGCGAAAAAGCAAAATTTTAAAATGTTTTTAATTGTTTTTGAATAAAATTAAGAAAAATAGGGAAAAACCCTAATTCATTGTTACTGTTCATTTTCCTGGTTTCTAGAGCTCTGTAGACAAGATGGTCGAGACAGCGCACAAATCAAGCGCGGGCTATGGGTAAGGGTCCAAACTTAGTTTAGAATGCTTTAATTTTGAATTTCATGCTTTTTAGATTAATTTTGAATGATTTTTGAGCATCGCGGCCATTTTTGGGCCGTCGACGTCATCGGGACGAAATCGTCTCAATTTCATCGAAATCGTCTCGATATCGTCGATTTCGTCCAAGGGCGAAATCGACGATATGGGGACGATTTCGTCCAATAAGGGATGATTCCCTCTTACGAAATCGGAGATGAATTTGCTCAAATTTTGGATGATATCGTCCAATAGTGGACGATATCATCATTTGTATGAAATTGAACTTGTTTTACTTGCATTTTTAATCACTGTTTTATTAATGATTTTTATTGTTTTGTTGTTTATGTTGCGAGAGAGGATTACTAAAGAGCAGAGAATGGAAATACGATGGGCTGAGGGATGACTTGGCCGCTCTATCTCGGGCAGAGCGAGATCGGTTGGCTCAAGTCGGCTTGCGGCATGTGGCGAGATATGCCACAGGTTTCTACGAGATATGGGGCTATTGACGACCCTAGCAGAGAGGTGGTATCCGGGTTCTTCTTGTTTTTGGTTATCGACAGGGGAGATGACTCCCACATTGGAGGATGTATGGAGGATTTTGAGGATCCCCATACAAGGATGGCTAATAACTCCTGCGGCCAATCAGGGCCACGCGATGATGCGACTGTGCGGAGATCCGAGCTTCACCCTGGAGAAGGGCGGAGTGAACATCGAGTCGCTACGCCAGATGCCTGGGGCATCTAGACTGACACAGGTTTTGGCTGGGGTGGTAGGTGGTCTGTTGCTATGCCATCAGAGTGGATGTAGAGTACCATGGCTACTGATAGATGTGGTCTACGACATGAGAGACCACGGGTACAGGTTTGCTTGGGGGAGCTTTGTACTATGCCGATTGTATAGGATCTTGCATGGGGTCGTATACAAGGGCGGCCGATGTCTGGTCATGACATCACTACTACAGGTTTGGTGCTGGGAGCACATCATGGTGCGGAGGTCGGTAGGGCTCCCACTGATAGGGATTGATGGGGAGAGGCCCCGAGTTTTCTACTGGTGGCTCCGGAGAGGGTCACAATGGCGGATAGATCTGCCAATGTCCCGGAGACTACTTGATGACCTTGTCTCCGACCAGATCACCTAGAGGCCTTGGAGAGATCATCCAGGGTGGGCCGAGGATGGACAGGAGCTGGCTCACATTAGGCAAACCTGTTGGCTGAGGATGGAGAGGGGAGAGGTGGAGCTCCACCGCTATGACCGAGTTTTGAGGTAGTTCGATCTACAGTAGGGGATCCCATCTCTCAGAGACTACGAGTTTTCCTGGACCATCCGGGATAACACTACAGTCAGTGGGGCTCCAGATATGCAGTGCTTCTGGAGTGAGGACGTGGATGATGCCCCCATTCAGCCAGTGGATGGGGATGATGTAGGGGTTGCTGATGGCTACGATGCCTGGTACATAGGCATCCGCCCTCCTCGGATGATGAGGGCTCAGGGTCCGATTCATGCAGTTGTGCGTCGGATGGGGAGGCGGTGCCAGGCGGCCATTGAGGTGACACAGGGTCACGGTGGGAGAGAGCAGAGGAGGCCACAGGCTCAGTAGAGGCCATGATAGTGGGAGAGGAGGGAGGAGAGACCCCCTTCTCCATAGAGAGAGAGGCCACCATCGCCCGATAAGGGCAAGGGTGTCAAGGTAGGAGAGAGTAGCGAGATGGCTACTCTTTGGGCGGAGACTATTCGTCTCTAGGCTCAGGTGCAGTCCTTGCAGGATGAGGCTGCACGACATCGAGAGGAGGCCACACAGCTCAGAGATGAGGTCGCATGCCTCAGAGCATGGAGTGGAGGGGTGAGCACTCGGGACTTAGCATGGGCTATTGCCCAGATCACATTCTATTAGATGCTATACCACCATATGGTGCCTAGAGGGCAGAGGTTACCGCTACCGGCCCACATTGTGGAGCCTATCATGATGAGGTCATCGAGGACATCATCATGATCAGAGTCCAGGACTCATAGCACCACATGGACTATGATGGGGCCACCTCATCCACCTCAGGGTGGGGGAGGAGATGAGGCTGAGAGCTCGAGGGGTTCTCGAGGCTAGCTACTACAGACTGCACTACACAGATTGATACATAGTGTTTATTATTTTTGATAGAGGATTGAGTATGCCGAGGTACAGATTGTGGCATACCGATCCAGTTTTGAGATGATGTATATATTGTTGATATATATATATAGATGAGATATTTTTGATCATATGACTTGTCTTATGTGTTTGTATGATGCTTTAATGTTTTGATGTGATTGATTTGATGATTCATGTAATTATGTCATTTGGAAATATTATGGTTTGAATGTCATGCTTTTAAAATTTAAATGAAATAATCTGATGTAAACAAATTGGTTGTTTGTGGGATAATTTGATAAAAAATAAAAGGGGACTTTTAACAATAATTTCAAAGGACATTGTCGCTATTATAGACCATTTCATGGAGTCACCGCTCACTCGGTCGTCAAGCTAATCCCGGTATAGAAATATTGCTAAAAGTAAAAGAGTGCTTAAGAGACTTGTCTTAAGACTTTGTTGTGATGATGCAAATGATGATGATGATGGTGATTTGTTTTCAGATTTCCATGAAAATATTATGCATGAAATATTATTAGAAAATGATTTTTGCTAGGCATAAATTCCTAAGTGTGATAAAATTTTTGAATAATTCCCTAGGAATTATACCATCATTGCAAAATTGAAGTTTGACATAATGACATGAAATAGTAATAAGTGTTTGTTTGTTTGTAAAGCATAATTGTGTAACATAATGATTTAAGTCACATGTTTTGATGAATTTTGTTTTTAAAATAAATGGGAAAGAAAATTAGAACGATGGTTTGCGCTAGGCATAGAATTATAGATATAGACTTATACCATCATCGCGAAATCCAAAGAAGAAAATAGATTGTTGGTTTTATTGCAAGATGCATTTTTTATTTTTGATAAACAGAAAAATAATAATATGAAAACTTTTGTTTGAAATTATTTTTGAGATTTTGTGAGAAGATGTATGTAATTGCTTTGATACAAAACAAAAATTCTGAAATAAAAGGATAAAATTATTCGAAAAGAGTTACAGAAATATTTTAAATTATCTCAAAGAGAAATGTAGATTTATAAGGAATCCTCATGTGCAAATGTGAATTCATTACCGATCTTGATTTATCATAATGATACAAAATCTCTCAAATACAAATGTGTGTGCGATTGTATTGTTCATTTACCGATTTTGAGCAAGATAATTTGATACAAGTGATTTGAATTAACCAAATAAGTGTTCATTAACCATGATTTAGATGCATATAACCGTACCGAGACTACTATGTAAGTCGGGTTATCAAGAGCTAGCTAATCCATAAGCGAGACATAGGTCTGTACAAAAGAAGGTCGCTAATGTGACAGACATATCACCACGCTAGGAGTTACCCAAGGCCAAGCGGGTTGGGCACAAACCACCTGTTATGGGGCTTACCTCACGGTTTTTGAATAATTGAGAATTCCAGGGATTCAAGCTCATCAACCCTTCTTTTCTTTTCAATGGGTAGGGAAAGGGATTTTATTGCTTTTGCTTTTGCTTTTTTGCTTTTCTTTTCTTTTTTCCTTTTTTTTTTTTGTAGCTTTTGCTTGATATTTGAGATAATTCTGAAATAACCTTTTTCTTTTCTCTTTTTCTTGAACTTTTCTTTTTCTTCCTATGCTAGGGATACTTGCTCGGATTAGTCTGTAGAGCAAGGGATTTTTATTCTGGGTAGGGGTGAGCTTGTCCTTTTGTCAATTCTCAAAGATTCTAGACCATGTGCATGATAGGATAGCGGGGGAAACTTTTCGCTCAAGAAACCACTTCTACTATGTAGCATAGCATGGACATTACAAATATAATCATTTTATTGTGAAAGGATATGCTTGGTTTAAGTAAATAACAAGATCAATTCTCTGTGCTCAAACTTTATTTAATTGAATTTGTGGACTTTGATATAAGAGAGATTAATAATCATAACAAATAAAATCAAGATATTTATTTTTGTGAGTGTGAAAGTGCGGGATTCCAAATAAATGCTAATTTATCCAAAATAATTGAAAATATAGAGCTGCAATACTTCACAATTTGAGAGGTATGAAATAAAAGATGTTTTTTGAATATTTTGATAATTTTGATGTTTGTTTTTATATTTTGATCTTAATTGATGAATTGAAAGAAATAAAATGTGATTGTTTTTTTGAAATTTTTATATGAATTTACTAAAATGAGACAAGATGTACAATATATACAATGACGAAATTACCAAAATTATGCATAATATCGCTTAAGATGCATAATATTCATAGGTTCTTTTAAATATTTACCATCTAAGGTAGCTAATTTGTATGCTCCCGATTCAAATTTAGCAGTGATAATATATGGTCCAAGCCAGTTGGGCTCAAATTTACCTTTAAGGTCTTTAGTTGCATTAGTATTTTTTTTATTTTCTTTTAAAACAAGGTCGCCGACCTCAAAGGATCGATGACGAACTTTCTTAGCATATGATCTTTTAAGCTTGTTTTGGTAGGCATGAAGATGCTCCAAAGCATTGATGCACTTTTCATCTAGGAGTTCCAGCTGACTGAGTCTGCCAGCTTCGATATTCATCTCCTACTTCGGTATCTTGAAGTAGTAGAGCCAAAGAAGGAACTTCTAATTCAAAGGGAAAAATAGCTTCAGCGCCATAAACCAAGACAAAAGGTGAAGTACCTGTGGGAGTACGAACGCTAGTGCGATATGCCCACAAAGCTGGATATAATTGAATGTGCCGATCGTGGCCAGATTTATTGACCAATATTTTGAGAATTTTAATTAAGGTTTTATTGGATGCTTACGCTTGGCCATTACCCTGAGGATAATAGGGAGTGGACCAGCGATGTTGAATCTTATATTTTTGGCATAATTTCTTAACATCTTTATTTTTGAAACAAGTTCCATTGTCTGAGATGAGATTTGCAAGAATTTCGAACCTACAAATGATTTGATTAAAAATAAATTTAGAGACTTGTGTTCCAGTGCAGGAAGCTAAAGGCATAGCTTCAACCCACTTCGTAAAATACTCAGTGGTGGTTATGATGAATTTGTGTCCATCAGATGACACGGGATTAATTTTGCCAATAATGTCTAAGCCCCATTTTGAAAAGGGCCAAGGAGATGAAATAGCCTACAGTTCTTGTGCAGGGGCATGGACAAGGTCAGCATGTTTCTGGCACTTGTCGCAATGGCGCACATAATCATGTGCATCATTTTCCATGGTAGGCCAAAAGTAGCCTATCCTAAGGAGCTTTTTAGCAATGACACTACCACTGAAGTGTCCTCCACAAGATCCATCGTGGGCTTCACTCAAAGCTGATTTGGATTCTTCTAGATTCAAACATCTCAATAGGATACCTTCAAAAGATCTCCTATATAAAGTATTGCCAATTATTACAAATCGACTTGCTCGTCTACGTAATAACCGACGTTGGTTCCTATTAGAACTGGCAGGGAAAGTCCCATTGTGAAGAAAATCAAATATATCCATATACCAAGGTTCAGGAGTAGTTTCATTGATTAGAAACACATCCAAAGGTTCTAAGCATGACTTATTTGAAGCGGGTTCCTGGAGTCGACGAATAATGATGGTGGCATATTCGTCATCTAACTCCAAGGGTAGAAGAGATGCAGCTACGGCCATAGCATCAGCCGCACGGTTGCTAGTTCGAGGAATAGCTTCCAAGGTAACTTTATCAAACAAGGACAACAACTGTAAAACATATGCTTTATATGGGCGTAATTTATCATCTCTGGTCTGATAAACTTCATTAATTTGGTTTATAACAAGTTGAGAATCACCAAAAACTAGCAGATGTTTAATTTTTAGTGCCAAAGCAGCTCGTAATCCAAGGATTAGAGCTTCATATTCGGCAGTATTATTGGTGCAAGCAAATGTTAATTTGAAGGACAAAGGTATAATGTGTTTTTGCGGAGATATTAAAATAATACCCGCATCAGCCCCACTCATGCATCGGGCTCCATCAAAGTATAAGGACCATTGTTCAACATGGTCTGCCTCTAATTGAAGGCATTCATCGGGAAACTCAATGATGAGGGGATGGGTAGACTCTAAGGGTGCAGCAGCTAATTGATCTGCTATGATTTGACCCTTAACAAACTTCTGTCCTATGAACGTGAGTTCAAACTCGCTTAGAGCAAGAACCCACTTTGTTGTACGACCCGATAAATAAGGTCGACTCATGAGATACCGCAAGGGATCATATTTGGCAATGACATACGTTTTCTGACTGAGCATATAATGTCATAGTTTCTGTGTAGAAAATATGACTGCTAGACATAACTTCTCTAATGAGGTATAACGAGTTTCATAACTGATGAGGGTTCTGCTAATGTAATAATTAGCACGTTCTTTCTTCTCATCATCAAGCTGAGCTAACATAGCTCCTAAGGCAGAATCAGAAGCAAAAATGTACAAGATAAAAGGACGATCAGATCTAGGTGGTGAAAGCACAGGTGGATTAAGGAGATATTGTTTGAGAAGTTCAAAAGCTTCCTTACATTCGTCGTCCCAATTAAAAGGGACATCCTTCTTAAGGAGCTTAAGAAAGGGACTGGTTTTGTCTGCCAGCTTATCGATGAAGCGACGGATGGCTTGAAGCTTACCTTGTAAACTTCGTAACTCAGATATATTGGTAGGTGCGGGCATATCAGTGATAGCCGCAATCTTGAGAGGGTCAATTTCGATACCACGTAAAGAAACTAAAACCCCTAATAGTTTACCGGACTTGACTTCGAATATGCATTTAGCTGGATTTAATCGAATAAGATATTCTCTTAACCGATCAAATACTTTTCTCAAATCATCTAAATGATCATCTTCATTAATAGAGCGAGCTATAATATCATCTACATAATCATGTAGGATATCATGCATCATGTCATGAAAGATATAAGTCATGGCTCGTTGATAGGTTGCACCTGCATTCTTTAAACCAAATGGCATCACTTTCCAACAAAAGGTACCCCAGGGGGTAATAAAGGCTGTTTTAGCCTGATCTTCAGGAGCTATCCTGATCTGATTATAACCGGAAAATCCATCCATTAGGGACATCATTCCACTCCCGATAGTAAAGTCAATGATTTGATCCATGTTGGGAAGAGGAAAATCATCTTTAGGGCATGCAACATTAATGTCTCTAAAATCGGTGCAAACCCTAACTTTGGTAGCTTCTTTCTTGGTGACTGGAACTACATTCGAGATCCATTCAGCATAATCAATAGCTTGTATAAAAATGACTTTCAGGAGTTTTTCTAACTCTCCTTTGACTAGCAAGGCCACTTTGGGATGCATTTTTCTAAGTTTTTGTTTAACAGGTTTAGCATCCGGATGGACTACTAGGTGATGCATGACTACAGAAGGGTCTAAACCTGGCATATCTTCATATGTCCAAGCGAAGACATCTTCATATTCTTTAAGGAATGCAATGTATTGCTCTTGTTTTTCTTGACTTAATTCTGATCCAATACTGATTATGTGAGGATTATCCTCAGTTCCAATGTTAACCTTAATGACGTTTTCTACTTCCATGTGTAGATCTCTTTCAAAATTAGGTGGGGCAGGTGAAACGCCCAATTCTTGTAATTCCTTTAAGGTTAACTTGGATAATTCATCTTGAGGAGTCGTGGCCTCAAGCTGGGCTATAGTAGGTATAGAACCATCAAAATAAAAATCATTGTGTAACAACTCTTCAACGGAGACATCATGGAAAATATCTCCTTCCAACTCATCGTCGGATTCGACAATCATTTCAGGGTAAGCTATGGATAGCATATTACATGTAAATGGATTATTCTTTAGAGGCAAATCATCACGCCTATCAAAATAATATTGATAACATATGAGTTGATCATCATCTTCAAAAGGGAAGGGTTGACCCTTACTAGGAAATAGGCCCACACCACATCGGGCGGGCCATGGCTCTACCTCAAAGGGTTCTTTCATACCATCTTGGAAAGGTCCCAAGCCTTTCCCTTTATAGCCCATTTTAAGCATTATGGGTTTAGCTTTAATATATTCATTAGCAAAATAGCATCGAGCATATCCATCACAATGCGTCTTGATATTTCGGGGTATTCTTCCCCAATCATATCCTTTATAAACAAAAGCACAACTCCCGACTTGATAAGTACTTCCCATAGGTTGTGGGAGGCCCAAAGTACGAGGAGATGGTGGCAAATTACTTAAGATAATGGAATCTTGCATAGAAGCATTTATTTTTTCTGATATAAGAATTTTAGATAAATCGGGTAAGAGTTCATCGGAAAGAGCATAAGATGTAGAAGGATCATTCCCTATATCTTTAGATGTGGGAAGGTATGATAGATGTAGATGATGTGGAGGTGTTAATAAATGGGTCTATAGGTTTTGAAATTATAGGGATGGAACATGAAGGATTGGTTGTGGATTTAAGATCTTTTTGGGGTTCTAGTGTGGTTTGTTTAGAAGATGGTTGAGTTAAATGTATAGGTGTAGTTGATGGGGTAGATGATGTTATGGGTGTGTGTTTCACACGTTTGGATGGATGATAAGAACTAGGATGTGTGGATGACAGGGCAGGGCAAAATTGCACTCCAACGGGTTCTGCCAAAGCACACATATCAAAGGGTCTAGGATCACCATGAATAGTGACCAACTAGTTTTTAAATTCAAATTTAACACACTGATGTAGAGTAGAGGGAACCGCTCGCATCGCATTGATCCAAGGGTGACCCAAAAGTATATTGTACGATGCAGGGCAATGTACAATAAACACGGTTGTATCTAGGGTTCTAGGACCAACTTGCAAGGGTATAGTAATGACTCCACACGTTTCTTGTGTCTCGTCATTGAAGGCTTTGATAATCATATCCGTTCTTTTCATCTCGTCACTTCTAAACCCAAATCATTGGTAGAAGTCAAAAGTGCATATGTTTAAAGATGAACCATTATCAATCAAGACTCGTTTAACAACTACATCTCCAATTAGGGCAGTAATATATAAGGGGTTATCCTTATGTAAACTATGTTGTGGGATATCTTTATCTCGAAAGTCAATACAATCGACTTCTCGAGTGATGATAGTATTGGACATGGCTTCAGGTTGAATATTTTGAGGTACCATCATTTGGCTTAATGTAAGCATTAACTCATCCCTATGGGTAGGAGAAGATCTTAACAAGTCCAAAAGGGAAATTATGGCTGTAGTATTGGATAATTGTTCATTAATATTGTAAGGAGGCTTAGGTTGAACATTAGACATATGATTCCCTTTATTGGGATTTTTCAAAATAAATGGAGCTGATCCATCATTTTGAGTTTGATCCTGTTGAGAGTTTTGAGCCTGTTGTCTAGTAACGGCTCCGATGGTACCTACAATGTTATATTGAAGACGCTGAACTGGTCTTGGTTGAGCGTTTATGGCTTGTTCATTAGGAAGGAACTGATTAGAAGAGGGTCGAGTAGTAACTCTTCTAGGAAATGGTTCTTCCGGAACCATAGCATCTGTGATAGGTTGAATAGGATCTGATTCATTTTCAGAACTATTCGATTGGTTTGAGGTGATGTCTATTTCACTTTCAGTATCCGATTCTACATCACTAGGATCCGATGTTTGAGTATTATATAGGGGTCTGGACGTAACCATGGAGAAAGTTGTGCCAAATATTTGAGGATCTTGAACAGGTAATTGTCCGCTAATAGTCCCTACATATCGGGTAGGAGGGGGAACATTATGATGTTCGATTTGATTAGCCACCTCTTTGCCATGTTGTGGTAAAGGATGTTGAAATATGTCCAATGATTGATTAGCATTTTGATTTTGATTTTGGGGAATGTTCTTTTGAGCGTTATTAGAAGCATTTTGTTTAGGTTGGAAGGCTTGCACCTCCATTTCATTATTATCAATCAAGTCTTGTATTTTATGTTTTAATATTTTGCAAGAGTTTGTAGCATGTCCAGGTCCTCTATGAAAATCACAATGTAAATCAGCTCTGTATCCGGGTATAGTTGGATCAGGTTCCCGGATAGCTGGTAATTGAATCAAGCCTCGTGCTAGTAATTGAGGAAGAATGGTTGATAAAGGTTGATTCAATCTAGTAAATTCTCGAGGTGGTTTATCAGGAGGTTTTAATATAAACTTCTCCGTTGTTTTCATAGTATTAACATTAGCAATGTTTCTACTATCAGTGACTCCGTCACCTACAACTTGTTTATTTTTGTACTGATTTCTAGATGTTTTCTCATCATCTTTCTTTTTAAGCTGACCTCTTCTAATGAGAGCATCTTCCACCCTTCGAGCTAAGTCTATAGCTTGATCGAAGGTGGTTAAGGTAGCAGTTGATAACTCATAAGATAGTTGTTCTTGCAAATTATTAATAAAAATGTCCAACATTTCCCTATAAGGTAGCACAAAGTGCAGTTTTCCTGTCAATTGCCTCCATCTAGCTAAGAAATCAGCAAAACATTCATCTTTGTCTTGTTTTAAGTTGTATAAATCTTTAATGGTTACATGCCTCTCGATGTAGGCACTAAATTGATGGACAAAAGATTCAGTTGTTTCTTCAAAATTTCTCAAAGAATGAGTGGGTAGTTGATAGTACCACTCTAATGCCATTCCTCCTAAACTTTTTGGGAACATTTTTAGTAATAGCAAGTCATCATGTGATATATCATGACATGCTATCCTAAACATGCGAAGATGCTCTATGGGATCTTCAGTTCCTTTATATATAGGCGGGACGGGCATGGGAAAGTGTTTAGGGTATGGTTGTGCTACAACTATGGGATCCAAAGGCTGACTACACATCTCTCGATAATTGTACGAGGGACGGTAGGGATCTATCTGGTCCATGCGGGAAGCTAACTGTTTCACCATGGCTTCCAGATTACTGGTTTGCCCACCATATTGGTTTGGTAGGGCATTAATATGGGATTTGTGAGCATATGATGGAGGGACATGAAGATTAGATGCTATATTGCTATTGTGTAAATTGTTGGTAGGAAGGGTGTTATGAAGAAGTTTTGAAGTTGTATTATGTTGTATCCCAGATTGTTGAAAATTGGTGTTTGGCTTCATTTTAGGTTTTTGTCGATTTGAAGCATATTGATCAATAGTTTGGCAAAATAAAGCGGTGAATGAAGGTCTCTTTTGTGTGGGAATGATTTTAGGCTCAATAACAGGTTCCTTAGGGGGTTGGGTAACCTGTTGTTTTTGCATGTTCTGAATCATAGTGACCATATCTCTATTGGATGGTCCAGCTTTATCACTTTCTTGATCAACAAAGGACAAGGGATTAGTGTGTATGTTAAACATATCTTCCATGGCTGCTTGAGTGTCACTAATTTGTCCTCTATCAATACGAACTGCCATATTAAGAGCACCAATGTTATTATTGAAAAATTTCCAGAAATGATCTAAGTTATCAAAAGCAATAGTTCCATCTGGAGCCATTCTAGGGGATGAGGATCCTTCCTCTTTAAGATTTTCTTCTTGTTCATCTACAACCAGCTCATCTTCTGGCTGTTCTAGAGTTTCTCCTTCCGGAATTGGATCCTCAGGAAGGGCATTTGATTTTTTTGTTTTCTTTCCTAACCAATCTTCTTCTTCTTCTTCTTCGAGTTTGTTTACCATTCCTAAGTCTAGGCATTGTGCTTAAGTTTAGATTTCAGAAATATATATATATAATATATATATATATATATATATATATATGCAACAAGCTTAAGAGGTATATATTTTAATTATATACCTACTATAGTATTTAAAATAAAATGTTTTGGTTTTGTTATGTTTTTGGTTTTTCTTGTTTTTTTATAACAATATTATAAAGATAACAAACAACACACTAAATGCAAGAAATAATAATAATGAAAGCAATGATCTAGTTTTCTATAAACAATTTATAAATATCATTAACGGGCTCAAGTTCTTCAGGAGTCATGAAATGTTCTTCTTCAAATTGAAAATTTTCTTTCAAGAATTTGACAAAAAGTGCTATAGTGATATTATCTGTCTCAGACTCTGGTTGGTAGAAATAAAGTTCGTGGCAATACTCTCGATATAACACAGCTCTAGGAACTCTCCTCCACCTTTCCCTATCCGTAAGAACGACCTCTTGATCTTCTACACGACCTAGGAATTGGTGTATAACAGCTGCGTTCTCGAGGTATTCCTCGAAGGTGAACAATTCTTGAAGACACAAGAGCTCTCCTATAAGCTAACCACCTATGGCAAGCTCTCTGAAGTTCATGATAAAAAATGAGTTGATCGGGATCCAGGATTCTATCTAGGACAAACCTCTTGATTTGCCTAAGTTCAGTTGACCTAGATGAAATGATACCTAGTCTCCTATTAAGTTCATCCCACAAAGGTGGGACTCTATATGTTTGAGATATTCTAAGCAAAGAATTAACCTCTATGGCTATTAATTGATTTTCAACATTTATAGTGACAGCTAGTCTTTTCTTAGGAGCTACCATCTAAACATGATATGCAACTTAGTAGTTTTCTAATGATTTTAAATGCATCTATGTTTTTTTGTTTTTGTTTTTTGTTTTCAAAAGGTTTTAGTTTCACGTCGGGTTCACCAAAATGTATCGCTCCAAATTTTTTGCACCCTTACCTTCAGGCTAAAGGATCCATGCCCGGAAGGGGGATGCGAGAAGGATGGGACGGTACCTCGGACTGAGAGGCCCTTTGAAGGTCCCGCCTCTCGGGGGAGGGGTATTAAGGTGATTTTTCGACGGATGGTGGGGTTCACCAGGAAACGTTTAGTGGCAGTCTCCACGCCTAGGTTGGGAATGTGTTTGATGTGTTCAGTTTTACCTTTAATCATTCAAATCCTAGGTTTGGCCAAATGAATCTAAGTTGTTCTATATGAAATGCAGATTTAAATGAAGACAGAAAACAGATTTAAGCAAAAAACATAGAGAATAAATTAAGTGAAGAAATCCATACCTGATCCGGATGTCTGATGGAGGTTCTGATTTTTGAAGCAGTCAAGATCGTCTTGAATTTGACAGGATCGTCTCCGATCTGACAGGATCGTCTGAGATCTGACGAATTCGTTAGATGAATTCGTCAGAGACCTGCAATCAGAGAAATGGACACAGAATACAGAAAATGCAGCTATCTTGATAGAGGAAAATGATATGAAATGACAAAATGATGTTAATAAGATAATCCCAAATAGAAATGCGAGTAAATTATCATGCTTTAATAGCTAATCATGATTTTATTATGCACTTAAGCTACATGGGTGAACTCCAAGATGGTAGGAGAATAATAATAAAACTAACTAGATGCAAAGAAAAATAGTAGATAGGTGGAGAAAGAATGCAAACTCTGGGCACTGATTGCCCCCAATGTAGACAATAGTTGAAATCATCTCGAATTGGGGCATGATCATCCGAGATTGTACAAGATCGTCTGCGATGATCTGAGCTTGCTTCGGCTGAAGAATAACAGAGTTCCTGCAAGAAAATTTGAAAAGCACAAATGCAGATGATAATCCAGGGTATTATAATGCACGCAAAGATCAAATTACAGGAAAATTCAGCCAGGGGAATGTCAAGGGGAGGGCCTAAGGTTTAAATAGGCTTAGGAGGGAGGTTAGGAGGTTGGGGATCATCCCAATTTGGGAGATCTCCAATGGGGAAGGTCTCTAACCGTGCAGACACGCTTTTGCCCAGGTTAGAGACGTCGTTGAAACAGAAGCTAATTTTGAAAAATTAGTTTTGGGACGAAATCGTCTGGACGTTCTTCTCCAGATGAATTCGTCCGATCTGAGGCGATATCGTCTGATCGGCGACGATATCGTCCAATGGTCAAAACAAACTCTAAAAATGGCACGAAAAATGAGGAAGCGGGTAGCAGGCGATTTTGGAGCGATTTTGGGGTTAAAATTTGAATTTGAATTATTACTAAGGTAATTTTAATTATTTACTAAGGTTTACTGTGCCAATTTTAGGGTGCTACAAATACCTAGCTTCTTTGCCAGTCTTAGCTCCTCCTCGTCTGGGGGGGCCATTCTATATTTATGTTTCAGCAATGGACTTTGCATTAGGGATAATTCTTGCACAAAATAATGATAAAAATCAAGAGTAATATGTCTATTACATTAGTTGAACATTGGTAAGATATGAAACTAGATAGGCTTATGTAGAAAAATAGTGCTTAGTCATGGTATTTGCCACTAAGAAACTTTGACATTACATGCTTAGTAACACAACATATGTCATATCTAGAGAAAATCCTTTGCATTATATTATATCTCACACTTACAATAACACCCACACCATTAAATGGATAATGCTTCTTACTAAATTTGACCTTGAATTCATTAGTCAAAATTCCATTAAAGGTTAGGTAATAGCCGATCAACTTGTGGAAGCTCCACTACCTAGTGATCATCCTTTTATTATTGAGCTCCCAGATGATTTGGTATTTACTATCACTGAACAAGAAGAAGATGTCATTTTAGAGGAAGACATCGATATCACACTATTATTTGATGGTTCTAAGTGTGCAAAAGGTCAAGGTGCTAGAGTCATGTTTCATACACCCTAGGGGTACCTATCCCCTTATCATTCAAACTTGACTTCCAATGCACAAACAACATTGTAGAGTATGAAGCCTTAATATTAGATCTTCAATCATCTATAGCTATGATCATTAAGTGTATTAGGATATTTGGTGATTCTCAAATTGTTAAGCAAATCAATGGAGAATACCAATGCAAAGAACCTACCATTAAGCTTTATCATGAAGTAGCAATGAAATTGCTCTCTAAGTTTGATTGGTATGAAATCAATAGTTTACCATGTTTGACTAATATATTTGTAGATGCAATGGCCTCTCTTGGATCATTGATTCCAAAAGACTCCTTTGGAGAGGTACAACCCCTTATCATTTCAACGGTCTCTAAATCTACAATTGTCTATGCTGAATCTAAATATGAAAAGGATGTTTGCTTTATCTAATTGGATCCATATGAGCCTTGGTCAAGAAAAATAGTAGCATTTATCAAGTTTTGAGCACTCCCATCTGATGTGTCTCGAACTACTAAACATACTTTCAAGAAAAAGGTAGCTCATTTCATTCTCTTGGGGGATGTGTTGTATAAACATGGTTATGATGGAGTTCTCCTTCATTATCTCGAGTCTAGTGAGGCACAAAGAGCCATAGCTGAAGCCCATGATGGTACTTGTGGTGGTAATTTTAGTGGAATGGCCATTGCAAAGAGTATTTTATGCATGGGTTATTATTGTCCCACAATGGAACGTGATTGTTGCACATATGTCAAACATTGTAAAAAGTGTCAAGAACATGCTAATTTAACTCATGTACCATCACAAGCTTTACAACCTATTCAAAGCCTTTGGCCCTTTTCACAATGGGGTCTAGATCTAATTGGTAAAATTTTACCTCCTTCATCGGGACAACATACATTCATCATCACAACCACTGAATACTTCACAAAGTGGGTTGAGGCAATTCCTCTAACTAGTATGATAGGACCTAGAATTGTGGAGTTCATACTTCATCACATCATTTGTCATTTTGGTATTCCATCGAAAATCATTTTAGATAATGGCAAGTATTTCAAGAACAAGGATTTTCAAGCACTTTGCAAGAAATATAACATTCAACATAGTTTCTCGACTCCTTATTACCCATAAGCAAATGGATAAGTTGAAGCTTCCAACAAGACCTTAATTGCTATTCTCAAGAAACTTGTTAAAGAAAATCATAGATATTGGCATACACAAATTCCCTTGGCATTATGGGCTTATCGAACAAGCATCTGCATGCCTATAGGGGCAACACCATTTTCACTAGTCTATGGAGCCAAAGCAATCATGCCTCTTGAGCTTGAGATCCCCTCCTTGCAAATTTCTTTGCAGGAATTCATAGATGATGACACTGCTAGACAAGCACATCTTGACCAAATCACACTTCTTGATGAGAGGTGAGTCAATTCTTTAGAGCATTTATGAGTTTATCAAGACTACCTAAAGTGTTCTTACAACACCAAAGTTCATCTACATGAATTCCAAGTAGGAGATCTTGTCCTTAAAGAGAATCAACAAAACACCAATGCATTACCGCATCTTCGTGATAAATTTGTGGCTAATTGGTTGGGTCCATACATGGTCACTCAAAGAGTGGGTAACGATACTTATAGGCTTGCCAGTCTAGAGGGAGAGGAAGAACTCGAACCACTTAATGTCATACACTTGAGAGCATTCTATGCATAATCCATTTTATATATGTATATATACATGGCTAATACACAAAAATATTGCATTTCATTTGCATACATTTCATTCCAAAAACATTGCATTTCATTTGCATACATTTCATTCCAAAAATATTGCACTTCATTTGCATACATTAAATTCAAAAACAATGCATTTCATTCTAAAATATTGCATTCACATCCACATTTCACATTTCATATTAGGGATCATTTATTAAGTTCAAGGATTTTAATTGGTCCAATAAAGTCATGTTGCCTTAATCAGGGGCACCTTCACAACATCATCCACACAATTCCACCTAGTCAAATTGTCATTCGCACAAACCACACATCCATAATTCCTAGGTATTTTTGATCACTCAACCACTCCTAGTGTTTTAAGAAACCTCCAAAATACATGTCGAGTTCCTTTTAGGACCATCACACATCTACACTAAGAAAATCTTGAGTTTTGGGAATTGACTCCAAAATATTCTTGAACCAAACACAATTTCACATCTTAAAAACATCTTGTGTCAAAGAGGGATAACACCATACTTGGTATGAACCTCGAAGTGAAAAGGGTCATCCTTGCTAGTCCCATCATGCAACATAGTCCACAAAAATAGTGGTTTTCACCACTATCACAGTTACTTCCAAATTAAAAGATAGAGTAGTAAGGATAGGGTACAATTCTCATCACACTTAGGTTGAGAATATGATTCCCCAAAGCTCTAAATATTTTACATCACACACCACTGATCATTGGGTTGTAAGGATCGTACTACATTTCTAGTCAGACGGTTAAGTAGTCATCCCCAAAACTTAAGAGATCAAATCCTTGGACTATGGAGTTAGCCTCCATCGGAGCTATAGATGCTTGAATGGTAGTGGAGTATGCTCATGCGTGGTGACACATCTCTTTTAAAGAGACCTTTGACCGCACATAAGGACAAGCTAGCTTCTTGGTTTCATCCATAATAGGTCACACCTAATTTACTCAAGATGAGTTAATGAACTCACTTGCACACACATTGGTTCTTGATTACCTCGAGTCATTACCATGCTCTTGATTCGGTAAATGAATTCACTGCACACACATTTGGTCCTAGAGGGATTAGGTAGTTTTAGTGAGTTTGTTTGATGCCACTAGTATGTCTGAGTCTCTACAAAATAGTCAATTTTCCATATCTTCTTCCATATCAACATCCATATCTTCTTCCATGTCAACATCCATGTCACTTCATGAGTCATTCACTCCACATACCACCAAGTTTGGTGCCCCTGATTAAACAACAATGCTAAAACATGGCCAAGCAAGATCTAAACTATAAATGATCATTAGAACATTTGCATTCCATACCTTGCATTAATCATCCATAAATATCCTACTTGCATTAATCATCCATAACATATCATATGCATTAATCATCCATATAAACATGCATTCACACAAACATATAACACAAAAAGTAAAAGCCATGTATATATATGTATAAATATCACATGTACAATGAGTGCCAAAAGGCTATATACAATGGAGCACCAAGGCTCATATACAAAAAAGTGCATCTAAGCACTAGCTACACCCTCCAAGAGGACCCCTGTGACCTAGAAGGAGCCCTAGACCTAGAGCTATGCCTAGACTCGCTATGCCTAGTAGCCTAGGATACAGATGAGGTTGGAGGATTAGGAAGTGGAATATGATGCTCCATCAACCTATCCTCCAATGCCTCGATATACCTATGCCAAGACCGAAGGTGCGCTATGTCGACATTATGCCGATGCTCCCTCTCTAGTAGCTCTACCTAGAGCCTCATGATCCTCTCATCCTAAGCCATCACCATCACATCTCGCTCTACCACCTATTGCTCTAGCCTCACCCAATCCTCCTCGCTCTAAACTAGAGGCCCATCCGAAGTCTCCTCCACATCATCTCCATATCCACCATCTCCTCCACTCCCTGGAGCCTACCTCACCACACCCTTAGTCCTCCTCCTTTGACTATATGATCGAAGGTACCTCTATCACTTAGGAGCCTCATGAGTCTCCTCCACCTCATCCCCATCTCCACCAACTACTACTAGAGTCAATGCCCATGGTGGCTGTGTAGCGAACCATACATCATACTCTACAGTAGTCCCTACATCATCTACATTAGGGAGATCTATCTCCTCATCATCCTCATAAGCCTCCCTCCATGGCTCTGCACATGGTAGCCCTATCTCCTCTCGATACCTCCTATAGAGCATCGACTCATCTAGAATCCCCTACCTCAAGCTAAACTATCAAAGTACCCATGAGAACTAAAAATACTCAACCTCACTTCGATATCTCCCAACCACCCACCTAGCCTACCACACCTATCATAGATGCTCTCCATATCTGATCCACCTACTACCCCACCATGACCTCCATATCACTTGGGTAGATGTTAATCCAACCCATAAATCTTGGTACCACTAGCTCATCCACATAGGATGACTCGATTGTACCTCCTTGACCACTACCCATCTCCTAGCATAGGGCTTCTCCCTACCCAAACCTACCACTGGTAAGCCCTTCGATCAAGCCATGCTAAAGTGCTCCCATCCCCAACACTGTAGTAGCAAGTTGCATCCTAATCCCTTCCTCCCCTACCTCCTCACCTCATAGAGCTCCTAATATACCTACGCCAATAAGGTAGGAGCCCATGCATACACCTGCTACATAGTGAGCATATCGCTCACTAACCCTATCAAGTTCCAAGGGAACCTACACCCAGTACTATTTGGGGCCATGATGTTGGCCAACATGAACATCACCAAAGCATGAAGGGCATCCAACTCCTTGTCCACATACATGGACAAGTAGGGAATACCCCCACTCTCCACCCTCACATCCCACCAACTATCACCAAACATTCTTCATCTCCATACCTCGATCGCATCCAACCTCGATGTGCACCCCCTCCACTAGCACCTTGAGGATGTGGTATACATCCTCAAGTGTAAGGGTCACCTCTCTCATGGGGAGCTAAAAGGTTTCCCTATCCGGATCCCACCTCTCCACCAAGGTAGAGAGGTACCCCTCATCCACCCTAACCACATCAATTCAGGCTACCTTTGCTAGCCCCATAGCCTCTAGAAACTCCCACTCCTCCTCCACCAGCATCTTTCTCATCCTAGGGATGTAAGGTGAGAACCGATGTCGAGCCTCCAAAATCCTAAGCTACTACACAACACAAAAAAATTTTCATTAAAAAATCATTAAAAAAAAACACAAAAATATAAAATTTTTGCACAAAAAGAAGGACATTACCTCAGTCACTCACACTCTAGCTCTAGCCCTCACATCCACTCCTTCCACTACCATAGCTTCTATGCTCAAATTGCTTAACCTCACTCCACTCCACTCCACCCAACTCTCCTAGACGCAGCTTCTCAAACTCACAAAATGCACAAATGAGCTCAAATTTTGCCTAGAAAGCTATTTATAGCTGCTTCAGGCACCTTGAGATGCCCATGGGTATTTCCTAGTGCATTGAAGTGCACCAGGGCATTTGCAAAGTGCCCAAACACCGATGGGCATCTACGCATGCCAAAAGCGCCAATCGATGTTTGGCATCAATTTTGACAAAAGGACAAATTTTTACAAAATAGTGGCTTATCCCCACAAAATCACTTCATATTGCATCCATGCATCTATTTCATCATATTAATAGGTTTTGTGAAGGTTCCAACTGATTTGGATGCATGATTTTTGTTTACGACCACAAATTGCAAATTCGCTTAACAAGTTACAAAAGCACTCCAAAATGGTCCAAATATTCACAAAATGACCATAATAATCATTCTCATCATCAATACATCATTTTCACATCATCAATATCATTCCATATCATCATTTGCATATTTTCCAAGTTCAAACAACATTCAAGTGAACCTTGTATCTAGTGGGTTATTCTATATACTTGGTGATTGCAGTGATTTGCATCCATGCAATTTGGTAAGATGAATAACCTACCATAAGGACACTTGGTCATTTTCATCATTCCATATCTCCTTGTTCGAAATCACAATCACATTTGGTACTTCACATTTTGAGTGAAACCTTGCCAAGAACAATTTGCACAAAAGTTGTCATTGATGGCCTAGTTCATGGGGCTTAAAACATGGACAAAATCACATTTCATCATTTCACATTTCCTTGATAGTCATCACAGAGATAGGCACTAGCTAGGGTGATTGGTTCCAATTATGGGAATTATTCAATAGTCACTAGTAGGCCCTCCAAAGTTGACTCTTTTTATTTTTCTTTGCATCTTCATCTTTGCATATCAATGATGCCGAAAGGCACATTCTTCAACAACATTGAATCACCCCAAATTTGGGGCAACCACATTTGGTTTTGACTTTCCCACAATGGGATACATCTTACATGATCATGGCATCTACACTTGGAAAAAATCCCTTCATCTATTGGGGAAAAAATAGACACATTTTTCATCACATTTTTCACAAAACCCTTCATCTGTTGGGGCAAAAATAGACGCATCATTTCACATTTTTCACCAATCCCCTTCTCACCATTGGGGCAAAAATGGTATCACATTTACATCATTCATATCATCCACCATTCATTTGCACATATTTTTCAATTGGCTCATGAGATTCATCCACAAACTCACTCGCCAATTGAGGGGGTAAGCTACGCAAATCCAAATTCTTTAATTATTTTGTCTTCAAGCTCATGTTTCACATCCCAAGAGAAAGTTGCTTCTACACCTAGCCAAAATAGGTGTCTTGTGTTTTTGCACTGCATTATGTTTCACGCAACATAATACAAAAAGGGGCATCTGTAGACACCAAAACCTAGCCACTTGTCGTCCATCCAAGTCTTCCCACCATTTTTCCCATTTATTTATATATATCTAGGCATATTTGTTAAATATATGTTTAATATTAATATTTTAATATTATATTTTATATATATTTAATAAATATAAATATTATATATGTGAATAAATCCCAACCATCCGATTTGACTTAATCCTAGCCATCCATCTACATCAATCCATGCCACATACCCAAAATTAATATCCACCCTCCAATGTGTTTTAATCTGAGCCACACAATTCGTGTCACTCAAACCCTAACATACCCTAGTGTGGATTATTAATAGGAGCCATTTTGATGGCTCAACCCTAATTTTCCTAAGCAATTCGGGTCCTAAGTCATTTTTGCTAAGCCATTTACCCTTGAGTTCCCTAGAGTATCCAAGCACTCTCGCCTTCCATCCTCACTTGCCATAACCCCTGTATCCATTCTCATCCCTCTTACCTAGCCAGATCTAATTTTTTAGATCTTCACCTTAGCTCCCAAATACCTTCGGGCACTCTCTATCACTACCAAGCACCTTTGGGTGCTTTCTCTCTGCCACCAAGCACCTTTGGGTACCCTCTGCCATTCTCGAGCACCCACGGATATTTTCTGCTATCATCGAGCACCCACGAGCATCTTACACCAGAGATCTACAACCCTACTAGCCCTTGAGTGATGCTAGGGCATCATCGCACCTATTTCTTACAATAAATGTCACATATCAAAAAATAACAAGCATCTCAAGGTAAACCTTTTTATTGGTTTATTTCATTTCATACATTTTTAGTTTTTGTTCATGTTATTTACATCATATAGCTAGGGTTTTTGTATTGATTATAGAGGGCCTCACATTGTGGAGCCCTCATAGTTGCTACTAACCTATTTGCTATTTTCTTGTGTGCAGATCTAGAAGTGTTACATTAGCATTGTGCAATTGCTTAAGCTAGAGTGGCCCAGTATTGGATAACACGAAGCCCACTCACATCTATTGGGATCAAAAGTGAGATTGAAGACACCACCAATATTGTTTTCTAGGGTTTTGGAGAACCCTAGCTATTGTAAACATTTGTATCAAAGAAATCAATTCTTTCATTGTAACATTGGATATTTGAGGCTCCTCCCATTAATAAAAAAATCATTTCTTCTTGTGCAATATTGGGTTTTGATTTCAATTTGTCTTTATATCTATTTTGTGGTGTTTCACTTTTGCATCTACGAGTTCATATACCCAGAGTTGTATCTAATACCTAGTGGAAACCATGAAACTCTTTCTTGCACAGACCTTTTACCAACTACGTGAACAACTACCACATTGGGTTACTTGTGTGTGGAAGTTGTTATGTGGATTATTATGGTAGGGTTCAAACATTCGTAGGTGGGCAATGATGAATTATTAGGCATATTGTGAACTGCATGGTTGAGTTTGTAAAATTGGAAATGGTTTATACCTTTTGGTTAAGTTTTTGGAGTGTACGCAAACCAAAACATGGATGTCAATTATATGTATACCTGTGTATAACTAAGGATATTTTCATGTATGGAAGTGATGGGTAGAGTCATTTTTGTAACCCAAGTCCTTCTAGTTGAGATATGTAACCAATGATGATGTTGAAGCCTTTGTTGAATTTGTTTAATTGAACATATTTATATTTGTATACAAGTTGAACTGTGAAATCATTCTTGCTCATAGAAAGTTTGTAATAAAAAAATATTCAGTGTATTGTCTTAAATAGTTGATGAATGATAAAAGAAATTGTTAACTCATTCTGAGCCTAAATACCTTTAAATGAGTTGTAATGCCTATTTTGTATAGATAAAGCATGTTTAATTGTTTCATTATCATTTTATTACAATGGAAATAAAATTATGAGTGCATTATTGAATAGCTACTTAGATTACAATCTAGTCAATCCTTTTTTATTATTGGCTATAAATGTTAGCTTAAATTTAGAAGAACTTAAAGGAAGTTTCATCATGTTGATATCCATTTTCAGTTTACTCTATTTTAAATAAAATAACATTGAAACCTTTGAAATGGTACCTAATGTTATAATTGATGAATGAATCGTATTGGGTTTGCTAGCCAATTAATTCCATCAGGATCTATAATAGAAGAGAACAATTTACGTTCAAATTCCAATTGGTATTGAAGCATGTTTATTGCCACCCATTTAGTGGGTTAAATTCATTAAGTGTTGTTTGATAGCATCCTTGATCCATTGATAGAAGTACCATCAACTATCTTAAACTATAACAAATTGAATATTGTTCTAAGAAAATCAAATTCTTGGCTATAGAAAATTGTAGCTCAAGTGGTTTAGTAACGAGTCAACCCATCCTTGCTTTACCAATAGTTTAACTCATTTAATTTCTTTTGCATAGGAAATATTACAAGATGTTTGGAAATTAACTTAAGTAATTTAATGGGTTAAAGTACTCCTAGTCTTGGGGGATGATAGAAATTAAAGTTAGATGTTCTTGCTTGTATTTTAGAATGTTTATTTTAAAGGAGAACCTCTAAACTTGAGGAAAATATGCATGTTACCTAAGTAAATGGTTAAAACTATTAGTAATAAAAAAATTCATCAGGAGGTTATGAAATAGTGAATAATATGACACCCAATACTATTGAGGTGCGGATATACACACAACAAGCTTTGGGATAACTGTTGATCAATGGAATTGGTCTAAATATGAATTGGCCATATCTTGTATGATCAGGTGGTATGGGATGCCTATTCCAGTTTGTCACCCAAAGAGCACAGTGATAAAATCCATACTCAATAAATTTAATCAAAAAATTCTAAGGTCAAGGTAACGACTCGAAACTAACTGACTCCAAGAAAAAAGGAATCTCCAGTTAGTCATGGGGAATGAATATGCTAATCTCATCCATACTAGTCACAGAACAAGTTGACCAAGTAGTCGAAGGTTCAATATGATGAGGTAAGAGAATGAAGCATCCACTCTCTAGGTGTTATGGGTCCTAGAGGATAACCCTTTTCATGGATCGATCCTCATGCCAAAAAATATGGAAGTAAATGAGAACCATCAAGTCCATAGAATAGTGACTCTACAAGATTTGGCTAATCTCATCCACTTGGGTGGCTAGTTGTAGCAAACTTGAACCCAAAAGTGGTTTATTATACCTGTTTTTCTTAATTATGAATATTTCATTTTTAGTTTGGGTGCTCCAATGATGTTTACCTAAAACCAAACTTGAATTCTAGGGCAATCTCTTAGTGTAGAAAGTAAACCTTTTAGAAAAAAATACCTCAGGTTTTTGTTTGAAATTTTGAAGGATAACCAGGTAAGTTGTGAGACATGGGTTGATACAGCTTTGAGCTCCTCGATATCTCCATTGCCATAGACCTCTTTAGTACCCCTCAGATCCCCTGTAGGATAAAAGCAAAGGAAGCACCACACAAGTCTTATGGTTTACCAAATGCAACCTCAAAAAGGAATGGGATATGGATCATGAATCATGTCCATATAGATGGCAATGATGCCTAAGCACCTAGGTAATAGATTCTAGGGCAACTACCGCCATGGGAAATGATGGTAGAGCCACAAGGGGACAACTTGCACTATGATAAAGGATGCAAGGACCAATCCTCCTTGAGAAAGGGTGACTAACAAAACCAACATGGATAGAACAGGGCCATCTAGTCCACACACCATATAAGAAGAGGCCAAGTGATCACTAGTATTCTTTCCAAAAATATGAGACCCTAGTACCACTCAACCACAAGAGGTGCCCCATACCAGGTAAGCAGATACTCAAATTGCAAGATGAAATATGAGCATTTTAAAATATGAGGGACCACAAATAGAGGATGGAAGTGCATCAAGACACAGGAACACATGGTCAAAGTTCCATAGGTCATCGAAGAGAGTGTCCAGCTAAGGATCCTAAGGAAATTAGATCCCAAACTCCTAGGCCCACCCCAAAAATGTTAGTATCTTTCAATTTTGAGAATTAAATTCATTTATTCAGGGTAGCTAGATCTCCAATCAAATATTCCCAAGTGAGCATATATACTGATGAAGGAGACTTCTCAACCTTAGTTTCGACAAGGTCTAGGTATACATCTGATGTGTTTTCTGATGTGAAAGCCTCATCAAAAACTACATCGCTACTGATGTGTATCTTCTTGGTTAAGGGATCAATCAATAGATAACCCTTAGAGTGATCATCATACCCAAGAAGAATTTGCACTTCAATGTCTTCTCATCTAGCTTCTTCCTCTTTTCTTTCGATATGTGCATGAATGCCATACAACCAAAAATGCGTAGATGAGATATGGAGGGTTTCCTACCACTCCATGCTTCCTGTGGAGTCATTCCTTGTAGGGCCTTAGTGGGTGCCCTATTCAACAGATATATTATTGTGGTGACAGCTTCTACCCAATATTATTGCCCAATTCTAGCTCCTGTGAGCATACAACGAACCATTTCCATGATGGAACGGTTCCTCCTTTCAGCAACTCCATTTTGTTGAGGATTATAAGAAGTAGTCAACTGTCGTGTGATCCCATTTTTAGTCAAGAACTCAAAAAATTATTTAGAGTTGAACTCCCCCCTTGATCTGAGCAGAGGGTATTTATAGAAGTCTCTGACTCCTTTTCAACAGATTTCTTGAATTGCTGAAAGAAGCCAAATGCTTCAGATTTCAGTTGAAGAAATAATACCCACACCTTTCATGAGTAATCATCCATGAATAACTAAAAATACCTCTTTCCCCCACAACTATTGGGTGTTAAATGACCGCACAGATCAGTGTGAACCAACTCCAGAGATTTCTTTGCTCTTGTAGAGCTCCTTTCAAAAGGTACTCTATACTTATTTCTTGCCAAGGAGTCAGAGCAAACTGGAAATGTGGTAGAAAGGGAAGGAAGACCATTTACCATTTCATACTTACTTAACTCAAGTAACCAGAACTCATATATCCATATCTCTTGTGCCATAGGGAAGTTGCCTCATTTGTAGAGACAATCATGGCTACATCTGGAGAAGAGATAGTATATAGGGCAAATAATCCATGCTTATATGAAGTGGTTGCAATGTTCTTACCCCTCCTGGTGATAGAACAACACTTCTTGCCCCCATCAACACTAAATTTTACAACCATATTTTTGTCCAAAATTTGTGTGACTAACAACTTGTTCACCAATCCTGGAACATAGAGAACGTTCTCAATCTGACACTTGCCATCAGGAAGAGAAACATAAACTGTTCCTTCTTCCTAAACCTTGTAGGTTTTATCATCGACAATAGTGACAAGTTTGCTCTCTTTGGTCTCAAAAGACTCAAACCATGATTTGTCACCAGTCATGTGCTTATTGGCTCTAAAATCGACATACCAAATAGGATCTGTCTACTTGGATACTGTGGTAGTCATGAGCACTTTGTGTGCTCTCTCAAAATTCATGTCAGATTCCTCAACAACAACATTCACTTGTTGTTGTTTGTTCTTTTGTGGTTTGTTCTGGCCTTTCTATTTTGATTTTTTATTCTTATGCCAACATCTATTTGTATCATGACCTTCTTTGTCATAGATCTTGCAATATCTCTTTTTTTGTTAAGGTTGAGTTTGTTTTCCTTTTGAATCCTTTTGAGAATTACCTCCCTTTTTAAAATTATCCTTCTTCTTATTTTACCCCTTCTTTTTAGTGTATAGGGCAGTGTTAGAAGAATCATCTTGCTCTAGTTGGCGTGCCTCCTCTTCTTGAAGCATATTTACCAACTCAACATAGGTAACTTGTATCTATGATACATGAAGTGAGGTAATAAACACTCTAAAAGAATATGGAAGAGCTCTCATTACCACTGAGGTAAGGAGCTTATCATCAACTGGTGCTTCTAAGGAATTTAATTTTCCTTTCAACTCAGACACTTTGCAAAGAAATTTTTCAATTGTCTCTCCCTGTTTCATGCTTAGACTGTGTAATTGAGAATAAATAAATAGAATGGAGTCATTCTTCTCTTAATATATAGTTTTAAGGGCATCCCATACCGCTTTACTATTTGGATACTCAACAATATGAGGTTGAACTTCATCAAAAATAGCAAGCAAAATGAGCACTTTTGCTTTGCTATATTTCTTGTCAAAGTATTTCTGATCAACAGATAGAGTTGTGGCTCCAGCTGAAGATGAAGGTCTTACTGTTGTTCCAGACACAATTTCCCAAATATCATCCATCTCTAGGATTACCTTCATTTTGTTTTTCCATGGTGTATAGTTTTGACCTTTCAACAACTGATGAGCTTCAATCATTAGTTTTGCAGATATTGTGAAGGTTCCTTATAACACCAAATGGTCACCCCTTCGATATTACTTAATTCTAAGCCGTTATACCATACAAAATACCTGCCCTTACGTGAGGGAGACTATAAGTATTTTGAAAAACCAAAAAAAATACCCGCCCTTACGTGAGGGAGACTATAGGTAATTTTAATGATTATACAATACGTGGTACTTAGGCGGTACTTAAAGGGAATCACCTCGTTGATGGCACCGATCTTAGAAATCCTTCAATCCTCATGCGTGGGGCATAACCTCCCCTAAACACTTTGGATATCTAAACTTTCGTCTAGATTTAAGCCTAAACACGAGAGTGATTGGGGTAGTGGATGGAGTAAAAAAATAGAAAAATGGCAAACTTATCTCTCCCCGAAGATTAATAGAGAACAAGCTTAGACGTTGTTGTGGTAGCTATATTAGGTGGTGGATATAGTAGTGCAATCACGACAACTTTACCTATACGTGTTGGCCAGAGGTATCATAAATATCAAACGCTGTAGTGCAATAAATTGCATGGATGGGTTTTAATTATTCCAGGGACTTAGGGAGTGAATTTGATTTTAACTTAAATGATGTAGTGCAAAAGAAGGAAAAAATGCAACATACAACATAAAAGTGCCCATAGAAATAACCCACTAGGTGTTGAGCACAATTGAAATTGCACCTTTAAAATAATGCCAAAAATTGTTTTTTCAAAAAATTACTCTCAATCCCCCCTTGATTTTTCGAAAAAAAAAAATTACTCCCCCCCGTTAAAATTTCTCTTTATAAAGCATTTTAAAACATTCTTTTATAACTAAAGTTAAAAAAAATAACTTTATCTTACATAGTAAAAAATTATTTAAAAAAAAAAAACCTTAAACTATTATAAAATAAATTAAAATGATATTTAATTTTAACTTTAATTAAAGAATATTAAAAAAAAAACTTTAAAAAAATGAAAAAAATTTATACCTTTGAGGGGGGGGTCGACGGGACTCGAACCCACGACCTGAGGCTCTCGTAGCCTTAACCACTCGACTCACCGCTAGGTGAGCCAATGGGATGATCTACCACATATCAGGCTCCACACAGTCTTAAGGAGCCCCCAAAGGCGTAATAGCCCCCATGGCGACGCTCCCTCCTCGTCCACCACTCAGGTGGAGCGTAGGTGGTGCTGCTATGGTGGATACACCGATGGCTTGTTGGTGGTGCAGAGGTGACACATGGGTGGCAACGAGGTGGTTGGCTCACAGAGAGCCAAACTTTGCTCAAATCATGCCAAACCTTGATCCTTTTGGATCGTTTCTCTGCTGCAGTGAGATACAAGACCAAAATGCACCTTAAAAACTATATAAATGAAGGAGAATCACCTGATAGATGTCAGCCATTGACACCCTACATGAGAAAAAACCAATTTTGGAGGGTTTTGAAAAAAATAGATCAATTTCTAATCCAGCCAATCTGCTCTGATTGGCTTCTTTCTTCCAAAAAATCACTCAGAAATCCAAAGCACTGCAACCAGTGATAAGGAAAAATATGAAGTGATTAACAGGTTTGATGCCAAAATTTGTAGGTGATGATGAATATTCTCCAGGTGATGCGTGTGGTTGAATTTCCTCATCCGAGGTAGATTGCAGGTATATCCCACATGGATGGGATCGTCAGTAGGTAAGGGTAATAAAAGGTTATTTACTCCACAATGGAGTATAGCCTCTTGGGGAGAGGCTCTCACCCAAGAGGGTCATGGGGAAGCCTTGGTGTTGGCTCCCACGACATATGCACTCTCCATATTGGGCAGAAGCTATCACTACAGCAGTATATCTATTGAATAGGGCACCCACTAAGGCCCTACAAGGAATGACTCCACAGGAAGCATGGAGTGGCAAGAAACCCTCCATCTCTCATCTACGCATTTTTGGTTGTAAAGCATTCATGCACATACCGAAAGAAAAGAGGAAGAAGCTAGATGAGAAGACATTGAAGTGTATTCTTCTTGGGTATGATGAGCACTCTAAGGGTTATCTATTGATTTATCCCTTAACCAAGAAGATACACATCAATAGAGATGTAGTTTTTGTGATGCTTTCACATTAGAAAACACATCAGATGTATACCTAGACCTTGTGGAAACTAAGGTTGAGAAGTCTCCTTCATCCAAGGTTGGAGGTCCTTCTTCATCTTCTTCATCACCACAAAAGAAGAATCCAAAGTGGTATAAAAGTACAATTAGAGACTCTAAGCTATCCACTCCACCGAATTTGACATTGTATAGGCCTCGTACTCACAGCATGGCTTGACAGTAGAAAGCTGCAATAGAGATTACTGGGGTTGATGATCTGTGTCAATATTTTGAGGAACTTTTTGTAGATCTAGAGAGAGATACAAAAGATATTGATATTGATGATGACAGGGTGTTTATGTCCTCAATAGATTAACTTGAACCTGCATCAGTGCAAGATGCTCTTGGTGAGCCTTAGTGGAAGGCCGCTATGGATGTAGAGTATAAGCTCGATGAAAAATAAAACTTGGAAGCTTGTCGATCCGCCATAGGAAAAGAAACCCATAGGCTACAAATGGGTGTACAAAGTCAAGTACAAGGTAGATGGGACAATATATAAGCATAAGGTCTGACTTTTTGCAAAGGGCTATGCTCAAAGAGAGGGCATTAACTATGAGGAAACTTTTGCACCTATTGCTCGGATGACAACCATTCAAGTTCTTTGTGCTATGGCAGCACAGTATGGGTGGAAAGTGCACCAAATGGATGTCAAGAGTGCCTTTCTAAATGGTTATATCCAAGAGGAAGTCTACATGACTCAACCGAAAATATTTTAAGTGGAATGCCAACAATAGAAAGTTTGCAAATTGGTCAAATCCTTATATGGTTTGAAACAGACCCCTCGGGCTTGGTACATAAAAATGGATAATCACCTACTACAACATGGATTTAAGAGATGTCCATCGGATGCAAACCTCTATTTCAAGAAGCAAGGCTCTGAAATAGTGTTTCTTGTACTCTATGTTGATGATCTGCTCATAACAGGGAGTTCAAAAACAATGATCTCTTTTGTCAAACATGATTTGAGCAAATATTTTGAAATGACAGATCTCAGACTTCTCCATTACTGTCTTGGCCTGGAAGTGAACCATAATGAGCACTACATCAAAGTGTCCCAGAAAAAATATGCCAAGACACTACTAGAAAAATATTGCATGACTGACTGCAAGCCGATGGCAACACCAATAGAAATAGGTATTCAGTTATCACGATATGACAAATCACCTCAGGCAGATGCTACTCTCTATCATCAGCTGATTGGGAGTCTCATATATCTGACCAACACTAGGCCAGATATCATATTTGCTGTCAATTATATTTCGAGGTTCATGAAAGAACCTAAGACCACTTTGGAAAGTAGCAAAGCGAGTTATTCACTATTTTCGTGGCACAATAGAATATGGCCTAGAATACAATAAGAACAACAAATTCTTCTTACATGGATACACGGACTCCGACTATGCCTGATCATTTGATGACCATAAATCAACTTTAGGATATTTGTTTCATATTGGATCTGGTCCTGTCTCTTGGCACAACAAGAAGCAACAGGTGGTTGCTATCTCATCAACAGAGGTAGAGTATCGCGTCGCACGTGAAGTTGTGTGCAAAGTGATATGGTTGCGTCGCATCTTGACAAGTATGGGTCTTCCATAAAAATCTCCAATACACTTGTTCTGCGACAACATGGGTGTTTTGAACCTTGTTAAGAATCCAGTGCATCATGAAAAAACCAAACACATTGATACACAATGCCACTTTATTCGAGACGAAGTACCAAGACACCACATTCAACTTCAGTACATCTCCACCTGTGATCAGGTTGCAAACATATTCACTAAGGCACTTGCACGTGTCAAATTTGAATTGTTTCGCAATTCTCTATGTATTTCAAAATAATGGGAGGATGCTAGTATAGCTAATAGTTATATGTTTCCTAAAATATTGTAATAAGGGGGAATGTTAGAATATATTTCAATATTTCCTTTATTAATTAATTCAATCATAACAATCTTATATTGTTAGATTTATTAATTTAGGGTAGTTGTTATTTTTTACAACTTCGCCTATATTGGTCTCAGGTGGTTCCACAACCTCCGGACTAATCCTGACCCTAATGTATTATTTATACTTCGTCAAATTAATAAAATGCTGCTCTGCTTATCACAAAATATCCATTCTAATTCCAAAAATATATCTGAGATAACTCTTGGGCCTTACCCTAAAGTTAAAAGAGTTACAACTCTCATCCATATGCCATTGATCTTCCCCACAATTCAAACCATAGACCACACCAACTACTAGCTCTTAATACTATCCTTTAGTTCAACCATTTGTACAGAATTCCCTTGACTTGTTAATCACTAGAAATTTTATGCCCTTGAAATATTTCTCTTATAACCATAAACCATTGATCATTACACCAGAACTATTTGCCTAGGTCTTTTATGCAATTACCACATGTTTATATGTGGTATTTTTTGGACCTTTTGTCCACCAAGGGACATATTAAGTAGACTACCACTACATCTACCATGTTGCAAATGACTTCCATTGATGAAACTTTCTGTTGGAAAATTTGTTACTATGTTTTTAATAATTATGAAGGTCACATATTAGTTAGATAAAAACAATGTCTCGATGCAATGCCACATGACCCCATTAATAGCAACTCCCCAAACTATAGAGTCCTCATTTACACCTACATGGAAGGTTCTTAGTTTATTTTTTAGCTTATTTAAAGCTTCCTCACTATGTTTACTACCATGTAAGTCCTTCCACCTTGCCACTCCCTCTTCCTAGACCAGATAGTCTACAACCATACTATCATAACAATCTTCTATATCTATTTATACTTCATATAAATCCTCATACAAGCTTAGGGATTTGTTCTCTCACCATGCATCCTCCCACAACTGAACTTACCATTCCCAATTTTCCATAAAATCCTTTCCATAGCAACTTTCTTCCTTCCATCATATGGTTTCATATAGATAATCCTTTATAGGGATTTAAAATGGTTAAAAATATAATATATTTTTGGCTATCTAGCCCCCAAAGAATGATCTTCCTTAATTAGCCTCTATCCTACTTTAGTACCTAAGATATTATTCACATCTCTAATCCTCCTTAATCCCAAACCTTCTTTAGATTTTTATTCACACACATTCTCCCATGCCACAAGGGGGATTCTACTATTTTCCTCTGCACTTTACCACACAAATTTCTCTTGCATGCTTTCTACACTATTTATAACTTTTATCTGTATCTTAAACACAAATGGAGACAGAACAACATGGCTTGAAGGGTACTCTTTAGTAGCTAAAGCTTTCCTACTTGAAATAGTAAATTTTCTTTCCAAATTCTTAGTTTACACTGAATCTTATTTATGAACATATCCCATACTTGGTCCTTTAACACACCTATAAATAAAGGTAGTCCTATTTAAGTGGATATAAGACCTGGTATATTACAACCTATTCTCTAGAGTGTTGATGAAGATTACCTTACTCTTTTGCAAGTTAATCATTTATTGGGAAGCCTTGCTATATAGATTTAGGATCTGTTTGAACTCCTTGTATTTGGCCACCAAATATTTCCCAAGTAGGATTGTATCATCCACAAATTGTTGGTAGGTGATACCTTTCATAGACATAAAAGGTTCCAATATATTTAATGCTCCTATTATTTAGAATGAATCTATACATATTCTAAAGTATTTTCCCATGATAATAGATAGATAATAATAAAGTGGGTCCCCTTTCCTTAAGACCTTGTTGCTCTCGAATAAATATGTAGGGGAATTTTTATTATAACCGAGAACCTTGGTCAACCATAACAATTTCTCACCCATCTTCTCCATTTCCTACTAAATCTAAATTTAGTAAGAACTTTATTTATGAGGCTATAGGAGACCTTATCATAATATTTATTCATATCTAGCTTCAACAACATTCCTTCCCTCTTACTCTACATTACCAAATGTAGTGTTTCATGGAGAGAGATGACACCATTCAATATTTGTCATCTCTTCACAAAACACCCCTGTTGGTTTGCTATAATATTTGAGAGGAATGTTTTCAACCTTAATATTATCACTTTAGTGATGATCTTATATATTGTATTACATAGGATTATTTACGTATAGTCCTCAAATAATTTTTGCCCATGTTTCTTCAAGATGAGAACTAAAAAGGTGTTAAATTATTTTAGATTTTTTCCTAAATTATGAGGCTATCAAACTGCTTCTATTAAATCTTCCTTTAATATAGGAAAAATTACTTATAATAAAGCTACCTAGAAACCATAAGGGCCAAAACTTTGTCCTTCCTCAAGAATAAGACCACTACCTACACCTCCTCTTCACTAACATCTCACACCAGCTCTTCATTCATTTCTTTTGACATTATCATTGGTCTATACTAAATAATTTCTTCCATAGCTTCCTAGTATTCCCACCTTTCCTTTAATAGCAATAAAATCATTAATTCAGATACCTCTTGCTTGATTCTTTCTTCATCTATGAATATTTCACCATCCTCACATAGGATTTTAGAAATCCTTTAAAAAATTTTATGCTTTATCATCAAGATGTGAAAAAATTTAGTGTTTATGTGTCCTTCCATAAGCCATTTGTTCCTTAATTTTTACCTCCAATAAGTTTCCTCTTGATCCAAAACATTAACTGTACTTGGATATCCTTCTCTCTATTATATAGATTCTAGTCCATTCCAATAATCCTCACTTCCTTCTCCAACAAAATTAGTTTTTATAAGTTTTTCTTTCTATCTAAATATGTTTCTAAAGACCTGTTTATTCCATATATTCACATGTTTGCGTTTACCTACTAAAATAAACATCTTAGAGCCTTGGATTAGAAACCTCCACCATGATTCCACTTTGTGCATAAATATTTAGGTTTTCAAGCCACATGTATTCAAACTTGAAAGGATTTCAACCTTTTCATATTTCCTAAGACCAAATAATAATGATATGATCCCATCCTAGGAAAATATAATAACGAGTGCTTATAGTTATCCTCAAACCATTCCATAGAGAGTATTATTATGCCAAGCTCACTCAGATCAAGTTATCCCAGATTCTCCTATTTGTTGATGTAAAAGAATTACCTCTTAAATCAACATCGTATAGGCCCAATTTTGATAAAACATTGCTAAAATCCTCCACACTCTTTGAGAAGCTTTGGGACCCACCTTTCTTATATTTGGACATCAAAGGGGTTTTGAAGTCCCTTACAACTATACATCTTAGATCTCTTATTCATTACCTAGTCTGCTCAAATTCCTTCCACAACACCTTTCTTTCTCTATTCACATTTTGGGTATAGATATTATATATATATATATATATATATATATATATATATATATATATATATATATATATATATATTGGTATAAATAAGGAGTTTCGAAAAGGCCCTCAAACCTTTTACAATTGAAAAAAATATTCAAAGGGAGTAATAAAGGAGCACCTAAAAAAATAAATACATAAAGGGCCAACTCCTTCATGCGACACAAAGATAAATTTGAAATCTTGGTACCATGGTTGTTAATGGAAAGCATGGGAAGTGGTCTCAAGTTCCAAGGCCAATTGGCGGCAAGAATAGAGGGACCCAAGAGGATAAAAATAATGGAAAACGGGATGGGATATTTTTTAGCACTTTGCCATGTCAAGAAAAATGAGAGGAAAATAAGGATCGATAGTCTAACAGGAAAAAAAGGGTTATTGACTTGCTATGAGGGGTGCCAAAAGGAAAAAACAAAGGTGATGATATTATTTCATGAAGAAATCCAAGGTTACGTATCATTCTACCATATATTTTTAAGAGAGGCAATGATATAAGAGGTGCACTCTCTGGTGCCATTCTAGGTCATGATGGTGGGATTTCCCTACCAACTTGTCCACCTCAAGGAAGGTAAATTTAAGCTACATGAGGAAGAAAATGGGGTTGAGTCCTTTAAAAATCCATGGGATATAATGGAGACTAATCTCCCAAACTAAAGTATCCATGTCTTGAATAAAATAGGGCCAAAAAATAGCCAACACATCACCATAGGCTTGAGAGGTGGTATGCTTTCAAGACTCAATGGAACAAAGAGACACATCAAGAAAAGAGAACACATAAAGCTAGAAAGGTAGGAAAATATGCTAACAAGCCTCATGGGAATAAAAGGAAGCACCAAGCTAGGAAAGTAATGGCACATCAAAACAAGAGGACATATCATGTAAGGGTGAAATACACTGGCTTGATTTATGGGATGACATGGAGACATCAAGATAAGAGGGGAAAGACACATTGGGATGATGAATCTAGAAGGAAATAAAAATCATTGAAAAACTTCATGGGAATAAAAGAAGACACATAAAAATGAGAAAAATGGCACGAGCTTGAACAAATCCAAAAAAGGAACCAAGGGGGACGTCAAAATAAAGGTCAATTGAAAGAAACAAAAGCATCATTGAGGGTGGTTTGTATGAGAACAAGGAGGTCCTCGTGTATGATGTTGATATTAGCTAAGGAGTTTGTAACCTTGTTTCCTTATATATAAACATGTTGGATCGATGAGTTTTATAAAAGTAGATTGGATATTTTGGCCTCATCCATAAGGTTTTCAACACTCCAAGTTGGAGGTTAATATCCTTTCAAAGTTTTGATGATATTCATGGAGTCACCTTTGATAATAACCTTCTTGATGGGTATATTTTCTAAAATATTTATTCCTTGGAATAGGGCTCTTACTTTAGAAAAATGGCTAGACTAAAATCTTAGATTTTTTGTATAAGTAAAGAGAATTTGACTTTTCTCGTCTTTGATTACACTCCCAACCCTAGAGCTACTTGTATTACCCTTAGAAACCCCATAAAAATTATGTTTTATTCATCCTAATGGTGGGGGATCCATTTTAATTGGGAACTATAAACCTTACCTAGAAATATTGGTTGAAGAATCCTATTGGGAATACCAAGAGAGTTAGCCATATGAGATTCAAAAATAATTTCCTTCTCATATAGGAAGGGGGTTATGGAGGCATTTCCTTTTTTTGCTTCAAATATTTTTATATCAATGTAGAGGGGATATCTATGCTCATTATTGAACACCTTATAATTCCTTTCCTTCCAAATCCTCTAAAGAAAGTGAGGTAATATTAGGATCTAAAGGGAGCACAACCACCCATTATAAAATGTGAGTAACGTTAGAAGTACATGTCTTAAATGTTGTTGGGGGGTGCTTAGGAAAATATAAATAAAATTAATAAATAATGAAACAAATTCTAGGATAAGAGGCAGGTCAAGAAAAGATGGTGAGAAGATTCATGATTGGCCTTGCAAAGGTAGCATATATTAGAAATGACCATTCCTCTTTTCTGAAGTTTATCAGTAGTGAGGATCTTGTTTTAGACAACCAACAAAAAGAAAAATTTTATCTTTGAGATGAGTTTACTAAGAAAATTCTATTTAAATAGGAACCAAATCACCCTCTCTTCCTCCTCCAAGAAGTAGGAATATTTGACCACGAAGAGAACATTGTTATTTTCCTTTCAAATCAAGGAGTATTTAACATCAAAATTTTGGTTGAAATGAGTTCTTAGCATCCTAGATAACTCTTTATTTGCTTTATTCTCTTTGTCATTTAGGTCTAAGTTAGAAATAAACTTCTAAACTTTCCTTCCATAAATGTTCTCAATAAAATTAGACTCTAGGCCCAAATATATGAGAGGTAAGAGGTTCTAGAACTACCAGTTTAGTATTGGAAATAATAGGAGAATCCGATATCCATAAATCTTTCCAAAAGTCTATTCTGAATCTAGATCCTAGTTTCCATCTTATACCTTTTTAGGTGAGAATTTTAGTCTTGAGTAGGTTATTCTAGAAAGTGGAACCTTTGGGAGGATTGGGTTCCTATAGGAACTTTCTTCCCTACCAAATATGCTTAGCCATGAGAATGTGGACCCATCCTGAATCATCTTGTCTTAGGAGCTTCAATCCTAGCTTTGACATTAGGACATAGTTCATTTGTCTAATGTTCTTGAATCCTAGCCTTCCTACTTTTTTATTAGAATAAACCTATTCCCAAGCCACCAAGGAGAATATTTTATGTTATTCTAAACTAGACCATAGGAAGGCTTTATTATAAAAAAACTAGAATGCTTTGAAGAGTGGATTTGACAAGTTGGGCTTTACTAGCCTAACTTAGGAGTGCTCCTTTCTATCCCATCAGTTTCATTTAGACTCTTTCAAGGAACGGGGTCTAGAGACAATATTTCATTCTACCCTTGAAAATGGGTATCCCTAGGTAGCTCGAGGGGAGATCTAAAATATCACACCCAAGGATCTAAGAAATGATTCCTTACCTTCTAGGGGTATGTTGAGGAAGAACACTTTACTCTTCAAGAAGTTGACTTTCAATCCAGCAATATTTTCATATATACTCAAGTTATCCTTGATAGATATAGCCTCCAGGACTGAGGATCTTGTGGCCAGGATGGTATCATCAATGAATTATTGATGGAAGATCGAGTTAATGGTGGAGGTCGACCTAATCCTATTAGTAACCCCTTGAGCAAAGGTAACTTTCAAGTATCTCCCCATAGCTTCATCTATGATAATGAAAAGATAGGGGAAATAGGATCTCCTTGCCACATCTCCCTAAAGCTCTTAAAATACCCAATAGTGGCTCCATTGACAATGACAAAGAACCTAGTTGAGGAAGGTCAAATTTAATAATATTAAAGTTATACAAACAATTAGAAGGTTCTAATTTTTTGAGATAACTTCCCCTTAAAAGGCGTAAAAATTACATAAAATTAAGATTCCTCTTGAAGCTCCCTTCACCTCCACCTAACCACTAACACCTTTCTTCCAAATCCATATTTTCCTCCCTTAATTTTATCTTTTCTTCTTATATTTGGGGGTTATCCATTTCACTTTCCTTCATTGGACTATGTTGTATTAGTGTAGATGAGATTTTACCCTGAATCCTACCTAGAAGAATCCCATTGTCTTCCCTATTGCTAGAAAATTTCTCCACTCTTACTCCCTCATTTACTAGGTCCATTACTTTATTTCTACTTGTCTGTTGGTTAACGTTTATTTTTTGCAACATTATATAGCTCCTCTCCCTTTAGATCTAACTCATTTGCAACTCTATATTCCTGGTATTGGGCATTTTTTTTCTTGTTTCCCTCTATTTGATTCTTCTTCTTCCATATCTACCTTTTCTTTTCCTCCAAAATTTATGAGATCCTCCCCCTTGCTTCTCCTCCTAGTAGGATAGTCCATTACCAAGTTTTTATAAATATCCTATAACTAAAGGGGTTGTTTTCAAAATTAATATTTTAACTCCAAACTCCCCATATAGAGACCAAATTGATCTCTTTTAGAAGTTTCTTCCTAGATTTAACTAGGACACACATTATTGTAAAGAACACCCTCTTTATTTCCTTTGTTACATAGTCTATGGAGAGGAACCTACCAAAAGAGTTAGCTAATCTCAAAAAATTCTTCCTCACAAATTTCTAATGGTAAATATGGGAGTTTAACCTAGATTAGATTTGTTTATCTTATTGGTAGTTGAATTAAAACCCAAAGTTTATTTCTTTAGATATAGTCTAAATCTACCCATAAACCATGGGCTTCCTTTAAGGGAATTACAACAACCTTCATTGTTGGATTCTAGGAAGAAACCTCTAGGAAGGAGGAAAAAGTCTACATGTTCTTTTATCTTCCATCAATTCACAACCCATTTCTCTAACTAGTCCCTTATTGGTCTAAAGCCAATAAATTTACCTATCAAAGTATTTTTGAGCCTTTGTTGTGCTCTCTCATAGACACTATCTAGAATTTTTAGAAGGATACCTTATTTAGATTATTCAATGAGGTTTTCTAATTGTTGACCCCTATTCTCCTCCAATTTATTCTTCCCTTTAAATAACTTGGCCCAACTTATATCAACATTTTCAACCCCTATTCTTCCAATTTCTATCTCCACATGGACATTTCCTTGCTCACTTCCCTCCTACTCTCTCATTCCAAAACCCTAAAACACATTTTTACCTCCAAAAAAAAAATATCCCTCTCCATTTTCATCTATTGGAGATATTACATTATTTGGTAGCATTAAAGTACCATGTAGGACATTTGTAAATATTTTTTAAGGAGTGAGTTTTATATTTGTCGAATGTATGTATCAATGTGTGAGGAGTGTCCATGTGTTATGTAATAAAGTATGTAAGGTGTGCAAGTGTGAGTTGTGAGAGCACAAAGTGTCAAGTGAGTAAGTGAAGAGTCATAGGTATTAGTTGTCAAGTGAGAAAATGAAGTCATAAATATGTGGTAAGTTGTAAAATAAAGAGTTGTATAATTATAATGGCCTTGTCATAAGTGAGGAATGTGAAAGGTTGCATATCCCATGAGTTTGAGGAGAGCAATAGTTGAGAGCATTGAAGAGTCACTTTGTAAGGTTATATATTAGAGATAGATCTCCATGTTATGTAATTTTTGTAATTTTAAATTCTTGATTATTTATGAATATAATTGTGAGATTTTCTATTGTAAAATATTAGTATTATTCTTGAATTTGATTTATGTGATTAATATCTTGATCTTGAGATATTGACCTATGAGATAATCGGGTTGAATTGCCAACAATGATATCAGAGCCATATTGAGTGGACTCTATGAAATTGCAAAAGATATTGTAAGAAGAAATTGAATATTGAGAAGCTATTGGATTTGTTGAAAGGAGATATTGCTAAAATATTTGGAGGAATATTATAGAGAAGAAGAAAGTGAAGAGAAGAATATTGATACGTTGGAGAAGAAGAATACATTGAATGAGTTGATTTTTAGAGAGAAAGGTGATTGCTTACTGGATGAATCGTTGAAGAATATATTAAATGCTAGATGAAGAACATGGCATGTAATATATTGAGTGGATGAGAGAGAATTGATAAATATATGAGATGAGTAGAGATATTTGCTAGACATGGAGTCTATGAGAAGACCAAATTAAGTGAAAGAAGCCAGATATTTTCTAGACATATGAATTCAAAGATGAGCCAAGAGGAGTTAAATCCAATTTGTAGATGTTGTGACTAGAGATAATAACATGAAATGAAGAAGAATGTGCAACTAAAAGATCCTGTGAGCAACGATAAATAGAAGAGATGCTAAGGGTACAAAAAATCCAATGAAGAAGCTAAATTTGAAGATTTGTTAAAATAAAAGTCGTAATTATTGCTACCAAACTTTAAAGCACGTAACATATATCAGAAGCCCTAATTTTTGAATCGATGCATGGTGTGGTGGAAAGTCACGTAAAGTGTTTAATTTATTAAAATTTTCAAAGGGACATATTTTGGCTGCCTAATTTTATTGACTTGGTTCAAAGTTATAATATTTGGAAAGTAAATCTAGAATTTGATTTTGGAGATAAAAAAGAAATTATTAAATAATGAATTGATGAATGGGAGTTATAAGAAAATAAAATATTTATAAATTTGAATTGAAGTTAGAATTAATTGGAGTGTGGATGAAATTTATATATAAAGGAGAAATTGTGAAAAATAAATAAATTTGGTAGATATAATTGAATTCTATTAATGAATGAATGGTTAATGAACTAGATTGGAATGAATGATTGTTTGATATTGAAAGAAGGCATTTATGAAATTAAAGTGAATATTTGGGAGATAAAAGGAGAATTAAATTTGAAGATTGTTTAATTTGAATTTGAAAAATTGATGAATGTGATACCTAAATTTTATGAATTGAAATTTGAATATTGATCTGAACTTTGAGAAACTAAGAGAAAAGAATTTGAAATTAAATTTTTGGGAGTTATAATAAAGATTATGAATTGAAATTAATTGCTTGATTGAATATTTATAATTGAATTTTTTGAAGAAATTGATTGAAAAATAAGGCATCCTACATCAAAGGAATTAAATTTGTTCAAAATGAACACATCACAAAGGTCATATAAATTCAAAGGAACAAATTCTTTCAGAAGGATTTTTCAAAACCAAAGAAATTATCAAAGGCAAGTGGCAAGATCACATGAAACTCATAAAAACATGATTAACAAATAAGATACATAGTACATAGATTCAAGTGATAGTCACCACATGATGGGAAACTTATATTGGTTTGATTCATTGCAAGTAAAACCAAACATCCCAATGAAAAGGGTAGATGCCAAGATTTACCATGTATAAGGATCCAAAAATGTTACATTTAGTTTTTCATATTTTGATTGCATATTAAAAAATGTATAGCATGTTCCAAGCTTAACAAACAACCTTATATCAATGGCTCAATTTTTGGCATAGACCCATTTATCTAGGATTAAATATTACTCACAATATTAAAGAATTTAACTCAATGGTCGATATTAATAATCATATTCAACAATAATATTTCTTGATAATCAAAATCACAATATATTTATAAATCATAAGATATTACAACACATTTTTTTCTTGTTACAATACATGAAGCTTTCTGTCCATAATATATCCTTACTAGTGACTCTTTAATACTCAACTATTGCTCACCTCAAACATTTGGGAGATGCATTCTTTTACATTCCCCACATATGAGAAAACTCTTATGACTCTTTACTTCACATATTGCCACATATCACGTGACATTTCACTTGCATATTTGATACCTAATTCCTATTAATTTTAAATTATTTACAAGGCACATTGCACTCTCTCACACTTTATCACATAACACTTGGACTCATCTAACTCATTAAAACATACGTTAGATAAAATATAAATTACATTACCTAATATAATATTTACAAACATACCAAACTTTACCAAATAATGTAAATATCCAACACCCTCTTGTATTACATTATTTGGTGTAAAGAATTTTAGTCTTCAATCTTTGATTTTGATCTTCATCCTTATTCTTTGATTTTGCCTTTGGTATTGTTGTAGATACTGATTTTTTTCTAATTTATTTGTTGAAGAAGTTCATACCTTTCCTATGACCATATCTGAAATTTGAAAAATATTTTTGAGGAAATCCATTTAGTGATTTTCTTGTTATTGTGTTTATCCATCCAAAAATATTATTTCCTTTGTACCAACAATATTTTTAAGAGTGATTGTTACCTCCAAAAATTTCACAACAATGAAGATTCCAACATATTTCTCTTTTGTGACCATGTCTACCACAATATTCACATTTATTATCTGATTTATCAAGATCCTCATTAGTTTGCTTTAAAATATTTTATTGCTATTTTTTTTAGAACTGCATCCTATCAAAACCTCTATCCCAATATCATTGTCATAGTTATAATTACAATTACTATTGTCACATATACTTTATGTCAACTTTTTGTCTTCATGAACCATGTACAAATCCTTTGTATCATATACTATGCTTGTTCTTGGAACAAGTTCTTTTGTAAATGTTGTAGGTCTCAAATCACAAGTATCACAACTTACATCACAATTCTCTTTTCCTTTTGATGAATAATATTAGTGTTACAACATGCATATGTCATCATGGGCCTTAAATCATTTGTGTCACAACAAACATATTTCATCATAGGCTTGTTCTTTGATTATTTAGTTTTTCCTTATTTTATTATCTCGAAAACATTTGGAGTGATTATTCCCTTGTATGCTATTTTCCATAGACTAATAGGTATAGTAACAAAAAATCATAATAATCATTAGCATCATTAAGAACACTTTGCATGCATTGTTGAAGTATTAAAAATTCTCCATTTTTAGCTTCTTCAAGAATAGATTGTAAATATCCCATCACTTCATTTGACATATTTTTTGTCTTCAATAGCTTCTTGAGAGAAGAATTGTAAAATATGTTTACTATCTTTCTTTATTTATTTTTTATTGCCATGTTGTAATAATTTCCTTTTAATCAATTTATTTGATGTTGAGTTCCTTATTTCTCCAAAAAATTCTTCATTTTCACCTTCCTTCTCAATTTTCCTTTTCAATAATTGACTCATTAATTTAAAATTTTCTTCTTATATCTCCCAAAAAACATCAATTTAATTTATTTTCCCTTTTTTTTAAGCATTCATTTTTCTTTGTCTTCTATCCATGATATAAATTTCTTCAAGGTTTTTCAAATTTTCAAATTAATTTCTTTGATATAAAATGCCTTATGTCTCCCAAATTTTTAATAAACAATTTCAATTTGAATTCTTCAAATCAATCATTCATCAATATTCACAATCTTCCAAAAAAATTCAATCAAATAATTCATCCACTCATCAATCATTTATTTCACTTCTTATCTCTTCAATTCAATTCATAGTTCAATTTTGGTGTCCTTATGTCTCCCAATTCATTAATTAACTCCTCCAATTAAATTCCTTTATCAAAAATCAAATGATTTATTTTTTCCTTATATCTCTAAATATCATTAATTAATTATCAACTTATCTCTCCATTCAACTATCCATTCATTTAAATAATTCATATTTTACAATGCTCACCTTAAATCTCCAATTATCAACTTAAAATATATTAAATGAAGCTTAAATTTCAAAAGGAATTCTTTACCTCAAATAGCTCTTGGTCAAAAATGACTTAATCAGATAGAATGTGTCAAAGCACTTAGATAACACTCCACATCAAGATAGATTTGTCAAGGTTTGTCAAGACATTTTTGAAATTAGTTACAAACTATTACTTCCACCTTTAATTTTCCTTCACATAATTCATCTTCCTCAAGGCTCTTGCAACCAAATTCCACATTCTATATTATGCTCATGGATTTGCTTATTCAAATGGCATCTTATGGTTTAGGCTTCACACAAGCTCTGGCTCATAGCTACTTTCTTTCATGATCACTATCCTCCATTTGACTTGAGTTCTTGACTCCTTGCATGTTCTTATCCTCTACAATTCATGTTACAATAAAAATACATCTTTACAATAGACATCCTTCTTTTTATTTTAGCTTCATGCTTCAAACAACATTATTTTATCTTACTCAAGGTTCTATCCTCCAAAAACTTATGTGTTAATCTATGATTTCTTTCCACCTTAACAACATTCAAATTCTTTGAATATTCACTTTTTCAAGTGGTTTTATCTACACCATCATGCAAACTCCATTCTCTAGTTCAACTTGTAATCTCAAGGTGCAATCAACCCTTTAATAATCTCCAACTATTCCTTGGATGATGTCCTCAACTTCTCCTTTGTGGTGCAATATCAATATTTCCTTCAACACTTTGATCTTCCATATATGCAATCTACAACTTGGAAAACCTCAACTCTTTCCTTCAAAATTCTCAAATTAAAATGACCATAGTATAGTTCTAATACCACTGCTAGGACTTCACCTAGATTATATCATAGGTCCCTTTGTTGATTATGGATCCTGATTAATTTGGAGGTTTTGTTTTCAACCGCACTTAGACCCACTCCACGAAGTGGGGGTGTAGGGGGGACAATGCCCCCCTATTACTATCCGCCTGGGGGGTCTAGAGCGGGCGATGACACTTTATGGAGCCCCACCCCTAGTGGGGGTTTTGGTGGTAGCATCTCCGAATTCAAAAATTGATGTTTTTCCCTTTGTAAATCTAAACTACTTATTATTAGGTCATAGATCAAATGATAGATTTTAGGCAGATGTTTTTACCCTAAATTGTAACTGTATTTTATAAATACGTTTTTGTGTGACGACTGAAATGTGAGAGAGTGCGCGTATTGTAATTGATGATGATAAAGCAAAGAAGAAGTTACATCAGATTTGTTGTTTGTAGGTTATATCCCTTCATTTTTTTTGGATGGAATAAAAGGCTTAGTTATTTTATCTGTAGACATAGCCCATATTGGGTGAACCATGTAAGTCTCTTGTATTATTGTATTATTTTATTCCACATTTATTTATTTCTTGCATTTTATTATTTAATCTTAACACCCTTTATCTAGGATAAAAAATTAATCACAATATTAAAGCATTTAACTCAATGGTCGCTATTAATAATCACATTCATAGAATAAAAACATTATTTCTCAATAATCAAACTCATAATATTTTCATAAATCATAAGATAATACAACAATATTTTTCTCATTATAATAAATGGATCTTTGTCTCCATAATATAGCCTTACCAATGACTCCTCAATACTCAACTATTGCTCTCTTCAAACATCTTGGAGATGCATCCTTTCACATTCCTCACATTTGACAAAACTTTCATTACTCTTCACTTTACATATTGCCACATATCATGTGACCTTTCACTTGCATATTTGACACTTAAATACTATGACTCAAATTACATGACACTTTGCACCCTCTCACATTTTGCACACTTGCATACTTTATTACATAACACTTGGAATATTCTCACACATTGACACATACATCAGACAAAATATAAATCACACTCCCTTATCTAATATTTATAAATGTCCCACATGCTAACAAATAACGTAATATCTCCAACATCAATTGGTTGATAGAGTAAGAATAGTGAAATTTAAATACATCAGTATAAATAGAAAATGTCTCATCAAGAGACAGGACAAAATTGAGGCCATGGGTTCCATCAATAATGGAATATTTGCATTGGATGCAATGGGATTATCACAAGGATTTTAGATCATATTTTGTCATAAAAATATTATAATGATACATATTTTTATTTCTCAAAATAATAGGAAAGAGGGCATTGGACTAGAAATAGTGCAAGAATATCAAGCAGAATGAATAAGCAAAATTGGTGGATGGAAACAAGATGAAATAAAAATATTAATATTGAAGACTATAAGTCTTCACACCAAATAATGTAATACAAGGGTTGGAGATATTACAGTATTTGGTAACATTGAAGTACCATGGGGTACATTTGTAAATATTATTTCAGGAGTTAGTTTTATATTTGTCTAATGTATGTGTTAATGTGAGAGGAGTGTCCTTGTGTTTGTAATAAAGTATGTAAGGTGTGTAGGTGTGAGTTGTGAGAGTTCAAAGTATCGAGTGAGTAAAATAAGAGTCATAGGTGTTAGGTGTCAAGTGAGAGAACAAAGAGTCATAAATATGTAGTAAGTTATCAAGTGAAGAGTTATGTAATTATAAGGGCTTTGTAATAAGTGAGGAATGTAAAAAGTTACATCTATTGTGAGTTTGAGGAAAGCAATAGTTGAGAGTATTGAAAAACCATTTTGTAAGGTTATATATTGGAGATAGAGCTCCATGCTTTGTAACTTTTGTAATTTCAAATTCTTTATGATTTATGAATATAATAGTAAGATTTTCTATTGTGAAATATTGGTGTTATTTATGAATGTGTTTTATGTGATTGATATTTTGATTCTAAAATATTCATTTATGAGATAATATGGTTGAATTGCCAATATCATCACCACCACTAATTCTTTTTTTCATTTGCCAACCCTTTGACTTTTGGCAACAAATTTGCAAACTCTTTACTATTATCGATCTACAAAATTTGTGGATTTTGGTCATAGATCTAAAAATCCTTTGTTCATTTTAAGATCTTTAGCCACCACTCTTCAAACCATAGCCTCAATTTTTAGTTTTTAATTACCTCTCTATAGTTTTTAGTTGTCACTCTATAAATTTTGACCATCACTCTTCAAACCTTGGTCATCACTTTACATTTTTTTTCTTATTAAGGTTGCTCTTTGAATTTGACGACTTTCAACCACTTCTCTACTTTCAACTTCTGGTTTTTATCTTCCACTTTATACTCTTCTACCTTATAACTACCAAAAATATCAATGCTCTAGCTTACACATACTATCACCTAACTAAATGATAGATTTGTGATGTTTTAATATTGAATCTAACCTCCATTTTTCAACCCTATCCACTTTCATATAGATTTTAGTTGCTCTCTAATTTATGATCATCGCTTTGCAATTTTTGGTAGTTGCTCTTCAAACCCTAGTCAAAATTTTCTCTCTACAATTTTTAGTAGTCACTCTTCAAAACCTAGCCATCAAGTTAGAAAATAATAATGCTCTTACATATACTATTGCCTAACTGAATGATAGATCTATAAAGTTTCAACAATAAATGTAGCTTCTATTCTTCAAATTCTAACCACCTCTCTATAGAATTTGATCAATAAATTTGTAGTTTTTGGCCATTGAGCTACAAAATTTGACATTTGCTCTTCAAACCCTAGCCATCAAGATTTCTCTCTATAATTTTTTATAGTCACTCTTCAAACCCTATCTACGTGGCTATCACACTATAATTTTTGGTAGACTTGCTTTAAATCCTATATGCTAAAATTTTCTCTCTATAATTTTTGACAACCACTCTTCAAACCATAGCTATTAAAATTTTCTCTCTACCATTTTTGGCAACCACTCTTCAAACCCTTTTTTTCTTGAGAGAAAAATATAATGCTATAACTTACACAAATTGTTGCTTAACCAAACAATCGATCTATAAAGCTTTAGTAATAACTCTAAATTCTATTCTTTAAATCCTAGCTACCTCTATATAGTTTTTTATCGATAAATCTATAGCTTTTGGTTGTTGCACTACAATTTTTGGTAACTACTTTTCAAACCTTGGTCAAGTGGTCGTTATGCTATAATTTTTGACAACCACTCTTTAAACCCTAGTTGTCAAAATGTTCCTTGCTATTTTTGGTAGCCACTCTTCAAACCCTAGTCATCTTGTCAAAAATGGTAATGCTCTTACACAAATTGTGCCTAATCAAATAACAGATTTATGAAGTTTCAGTAGTAACTCAAACCTTCATTCTTAAAAAAATTAGATAGAAAGAAATCCAAATTAAATTTTAGGGTAAAGCGTGACCTTTTGAAAGGGACTTAATCCCTTATGCAATGATTTGAAATTGGATCTCCTATATGAAAACCCAAAGAAATACCACTATAGTATCCCAGCAAGGACTAAGATTTTAGGGTAAAGTGCAATTTTTAGAAAGGGGTCCCAATCCCCTTGTACTAGAGTTTGAACTTGGTTCTTCTAGATGAAAAACCAAAGATATATCACTATGGTATCCCTCTCAGGATAATTTTTTTAGAGTAAAGCATGGGTTTTTAAAAGGGGTACTAGTCCCCTTGTATCAGAGTTTGAACTTGGGTCTCCTAGAAGAAAACCCAAAGATATACCACTATGATATCCCTCATGGGATTAAAATTTTAGGGTAAAGCATGAGTTTTTGAAAAGGGTCTTGGTCCCCTTATATCAAGGTTTGAACATAAGTCTCTTGGGTGAAAACCAAAATATATACCACTATGGTATCCCTCATACAAAAATTTCAGAGTAAATCATGGGTTTTGAAAGGTTCAAGGTCCCTTGTATGGTTTGAAATTGGATCTCCTAGATGAAAACCCAAAGACATAACACTATGATGTCCTAGTAAGGACTTAAATTTTAGGGTAAAACATGGGCTTTTTAAAATGGCCCTGGTCCCCTTATACCAAGGTTTGAACTTGGGTCTCCTAGGTGAAAACCCAAAGATATATTACTATGGTATCCCTCACGGGACTAAAATTTTAGAGTAAAGCATGGGTTTTTGAAAGGGGCCATGGTTCCCTTGTATAGGGGTTTGAACTTGGATCTCCTATATGAAAACCCAAAGACATACCACTATAGTGTCCCTCATGGGATAAATATTTAAGGGTAAAGTATAGATTTTTGAAAGAGGTCACGGTCCCCTTGTATTAGGGTTTGAACTTGAATCTCTTGGATGAAAACCCAAAGACATGCCACTATGGTATCCCTCACAAATTTTAGTGTAAAACATGGGTTTTTGAAGGGGATCCCTATCCCTTTATACTAGGGTTTGAATGTGGGTCTCCTGGATGAAAACCCAAAGATATACCACTACTATTTCCTTCACAGGATAAAATTTTAGGGTAAAGCATGGGTTTTTAAAAGGATTTGAATCCCTTATACAGTGGTTTAAACTTTGGGTATCCTGGATGAGAACCCAAAGCCATACTAGTTTACTAGATAAAGTAAGCTTGGACTAAAAATTTATGAAAAATATATCAATATCAAGTATTAACATTACTTCAAATATGTATATTTTTTATAAGCTTGAATAATTTAAAATGTTTTTATTTCAAAAATAAAAATACTAATGTTATTAAAAATCAAATAATAAAAATCAAATAGTATTAGTTCAACTGGTATAAATTTTAAACTTTTAAATAGAAGACCACATTTGAATCTTGTTAGATAATACTTGTATAATTAAAAAATATTTGTCAAACTATTATAATACCATTATTTTTTTTTCGCATAAGGAAACCTCTATAAACCTAACCCGTTAGATAAATACAAAGTCAATGGAACTCTCGTTAGTTTAATTGGATAAAGATAAATTTAATGGGACTCTTGATCTTCACAAGAAACAAACTGGGGTAGTCCCTTGACAAGTACTCAACCACTATCAACCAACCTATCCCTTTGGGATAAAAGTTTAGGGTAAACAATGAAAACTGGGACTCATAAAAAATCATGCTTTATCTGAACCCGATCAACAAAAGGCGATAGTGATTCTTCTCTAATTTTATATATATATATATATATATATATATATATATATATATATATATAATTAGAGTAAAACATAAGTTTTGAAAGGGTTTTAATCCTAAAGACATGTTTTGAGTTAAAAATGTGGGTTTTTATGAAATATCTTGATCCCCCATACTGAAATTTGAACTTACCAATATAATGTTCTAATAGAACAAATTTTGAATTAAAAATATGGATTTTTACGAGAGGTCTTGGCCCCTTTTTACTAAGTTTAAACTTGCGCCTCTTCAATGAAAACCTAAAAATATACCTCTATGATATCCCTCAAAGTATTTATTATAATACCATTATTTAATTATAATATAATATAAATAAGACCTATTTTAATCTATACTCCATAAATTTTAAAAAAAAAAACCTACCTTTCCCTGGTCCATAGTGTTTATAGTTCCTAACATCATCTCAAAAACACCTTTAAGACTAAAAATCTAGTTGAGACCATCATAGGGTCGACACTTGACACTTACCTCTTGATATTAAATATTCCACTCAATATTTGTGTGAAAGATTTGATTTTTAAAATAGAAAATTTCTTAAACAGATGGTTATCAATCTTCAAATTAACACAAAAGTGATGACACCACGCTGATAAAAGATGACTTCATAATAACTTAAAACAATATCTGGATATGACACTTACCTCTTGATATTAAACATTAGAAAATTTATTTTAAACAGATGGTTTTCAGTCTTCACATTAAGACAAAAGTGATGACACTACGCTGATAAAAGATGACTTCATAATAACTTAAAACAATATTTCGATATAAAAAAAAAGAAGAATGAGTTTATGCTTACCCATTTATTATGAGCTTGAATTGGAGTACAACTTGTTTGAAAACAAAGACATTGATAGTCGGGTGGGTTTCGTGGGCCAAAATCCCACAGACCACACAAATCATTCCTGGCCAAAATCCCATGGAATTGACCATACACCGCTTTCCTGTGGCCTACTATGTACGAAACAAGGCAGTGAGGGGTTCGTCGTTTTCAAAATTTTCTCCTCCTTCTTATCCACAGGTATCGCAGTTTTTGATTTTAGTTGTTTTATGTTTTAGACGACCTCAAATAATAAAGACTTTGAAGAGAAGTGCGAACTTCTTTATAATAAATATCTTCTATTCATTATCTTACGAAAACCTTATCGAATATATATATATATTTTTTTTTTCTTTTAAAAATTTACAAACTTTGTTTACTCGTTTCTGGATAAGGATTCATATCCACAAATATAAAGTTATGAATTTGTTTTTTAAATATTTCATTAATCAAATCGTGGGTTCAATGGTGTAAGTAAGAATACATTTAATTTTTTTAGTTAAATTTAACTTTTGTTGTTGTGTATATATTTATAATTTTAATATATATATTTTTAATTAAAGTAAGAAAAGGTTCTAGGGCTCTTAAACTTGTACATCAAGTTGTATAAGATAATTTAATATATTGCAATAATCTAAACAAAATATTATATTAGCCATTTATTATTACGATTGAACTTTAGAATACCACGACAAAACAACTTCAAAAACATGATAAATTACTAGATCACTTCCAAAACAAAAACTTAAAACAACTGTAGCTACCACCCAATCATAACAAAAACAATAGACATGAACAAAACATAGCAACTGATAATAACATACTTAGCCAAGACAACTTTCCAATTCTAATGAACTCGGTCTAGGAAATTGATCGTGTCCATCACTTCCTTCGTTCCAAGTATCCGCAACTCTCTCTTAGAGTTTTTCAAAAACCACTCTTCTCCAAAAATTCCTCAACCTCCTCATCAACTTTCATCACCAAGGGTTCAGTTTTAACCACTTCAATTTGATCACCCTTTGGATGACTAAAAATATATGCATGCAATTACCCACTTGGTGCTTTGCAAATAAACGACATATTTTCTTCACATCTTAGGCCACTTCCCACTCCGAGATATAATGGTTAACCCATGGGAGCAAGATCTCCACCCTATCTTGACATGAGTGGCTCGAGATTTTCATTTTTTGGAGGCATCCAACTATCCACATCATCTCGTGAAAAGCCACCCAAGTCATTATAATGAAATGCTAATAGTCTGCCTTGGAACTGGAAGTTGCCCTTATCACCAATCCTACCCCTAGATACTCATCAAAAGTCTTATATTTTTTGAGGGAGAAGGGTCTGATTGTACTTTCCAATTTCTTGATACATTGACCAAGGTACTTGCATCCTTTCCTCTTGCCTTCATGGTTGGTCAAATTCGATCTATTATATGATCCTCATCTTCGTTCATCTCTGTTATCATTGGCATTCCATGCTTCCACCTACTACTCCAGCATGCAAACATTCTATGATCATTCCTTATTAGACGTTCCATAAATAGAGGGAAGAAGCCAAAAACCCAAGACCATCTCTCCTCTAGTAAGACTCCCATATTTGCCATGAAATTAGTTGCTTTGTTCCCCTCCCAATAGATATGTTGAATTTTAACATTCCTCAACTTTTTGAGATTCATTCTGCTTTCCAAAATCATTTTTGCAATTGACCAGCTCACTTCTTGTTCTTATTTCAAGGTCTTGATAATATTTAATGAGTCACCCTTAATAATGACATTCATAGCCCCTATTTGTAGGATAAAATGGGTTCCTAGAAATAGAGCACTCGTATCAACCAAGTTATTTGTTTGGTTGCCTAATGGCTTTGCATATGCCTAAAGAATAGCTCCTTTTTCATCTCTAACCACCCCTCCAACTCTAGCTAATCCAAGATTACCTTTAGCTGCTCCATCAAAGTTGAGCTTCACCCAACCCATTGGAAGGGATTCCCATTTCACTTCATCTCTATATGGCTTGGGTACACTATGAGGAGTTACAATGGACATGCCCCATTCCCGTAACACATAGGTTTCTTTATTAGGTTCCCTTTCTTGTTGGTGTTTGGTTACTTTAAAATTTTTAATAATTGCATTACCAATTCGGGTACTAACAGAGGTAGCATCATCCATCTTCTTATCCTTTAAATTTTTTGTTGCATTCTCTCCATAGACTCCATAGAAAATGAGGAAGACATAGTTTTCATAGGGTGTTTAAATGCTTTCTCTTAAAATGGGAGTTCCACTAGAGGTACACATTCACCATATTGTTGGAAAGAACCCAAGAAACCATAAATTTATTAAGAATATGACTAAGAACACCATAGGAAAAATCACATCTTAAGAATAGATGCTAGACGGTATCAACTTCTCTTTCATATAAGGATCGCATATTGATAGTTTGAAATCCTATTTTGCATAGATCATCAATAGTTAGAATCTTATTCTAGCTAGTAAAAGAACATGATTTTGGGTATTAAATTTTTAATCTAGACCTTCTTAACAGGAATCCATATGAACCCCTCATCTATCATCAAGTAGCATATTTTGATAGAGTACAAGCCCTTGCTTTCCTTACTCCAAACCATAGAATCACTACTACCCAAAGGGTTGATGGGAAACACTCTAAGGAGATTAGATAACTTATCTATTGCTTTCATTTGGGTATCATTTAGGCTAGTCACCTTGAATTCCTTCTAGCTCAATCTGCCATCTCTAATTACTAAAAAATCCTTAACCCTATTCCCCAAAGATTCTGTGAGTTTTGGTTTTAGGATGTTTAACTCTAAATTATCCTCCTTTTCTCCATTACCAATTCTCCACCTTATACCTTTCCTTAGGAGATCCTTGCACGTGACTAAGTTGTTCCAAAAGGTAGAACCTTTTGGTAGCTCTTTCATGTTTCTTAAATATTTGATCTTGAGGATCTTGACCCAACTTAGTTGGTCATTCTTCAAGAGCTTCCACCCCATATTACCTATGAGGGTCTCATTCATTATTTTTAGGTGTTTGAAACCTAACCCTCCATACTCCTTTAAACACACCTACTCCCAAGCCACCAAAGGGAGTCTCTTCTTGTCCTCCAAACCAAACCATAGAAAGGATCATTGTATTTGTTCCAACTTGTTTTTTATTTTGGAAGGGATTTTAAACACTAACATGAAATAAATGGGGATGCTTTACAAGGTGGATTGGACCAATTGAGCTTTCCCAACTTGACTTAACAAATTGCCTTTCCAACCTATCAACTTCTTTGCAAACTTCTCAATGACTAGGTTCCATAATTTTGATTTCATTCTTCCCTTAAATAGGGGTATCCCTAGGTAGGAGGCTAGGAGATCCCCTATCTCACAACCAAAAATATAGGAGATTCTTCTTTGTCTCACATTCAAGGTGTTGATAAAATAGATCTTACTCTTTACAAAATTCATTTTTTGACTAGTTGATTATTCATATTTATCCAGGATTCCTTTAGTTTCTTGGGCTTGAGGGTTTGAATATGTAGCGACCCCGAGGAAGTGGCGCACCGTCCCCCACTACTCTACTTGAAATTTAATGAAATATTTTAAATTTTAAACATGCATTTAAGTGAAATGCATAAAAGAAGATATAACCAGAATACGAAGAAATAAATGAATGAATGCTTTCATATTGATATTTCCAAGATACGGTTACATATAATCCCTCTAAGGGATACCCTTCGTTTGATACATGATTTTACACATAAAGAAGGTAGCAGGTGCATAAAATATCCCGATGACACACACAAAAATGTATGAGGGCTTACAAATGCCTCCTACTCTAGGTTTGATTGCTAGAGGGATCCTCTTGCTTTCGTATGTTGTGGATTTATCCGATGAACATGTAGCCCTATAAACAATGAAACAACAAAACACACTTAGATATCCGAGATTGCCTCCCTGGATGAGGCTGTTAGCAATGAATATACTGAATGAAAACAAATGCAATGAAACTAGTGCTATCAGAAAAGGTAAATGAAACAAATCTATGCTAATGACATGAAAAGCAAGTAACAAGCTAAGATGTAACAAACTAGTACAAAGAATGCTATATTGGGTCAGTGGGCCACTATCTGAGACAACGACCGCTAAGGTGAACATGTTTCTAGTACTCCAAGGCTATGGATCTAAGCTTTTTATAGGTGTTGAAAGAGTTTTCATTTATTTTTTGTTGTATCAAATATCCTGTAGATGAAAACCCCTAAATTGGCTAACCCTTCATCGCTCCTCAAAGATGCTCCAATATACTCTCCAACCCAAAAGGGCTTTGCTGTAAAAATGATCTCCAAGGGAAGCTCTCCAAGTCTTGCAAAGCTCTCCTCAATGACCTGTTCTGTTCAATATGTGATCCCTTTTGTGCCCTTAGAATTGCATATTTTAAAGTGTGTGAAGCCCTAGGTCTATGTTCAAAACCCTAGGATTGAATCCCTCATGCGTAGAGGATGTTAGCATGAGAAGCTTTTGTTTTTCTATGTTTAACTGAAGTCTCAATTTGGACTTAAGTCTCCCATGTGAACTGGTCATGAAGGGGAATGCACAGTTGTCCCCGCTCACCTTTATTGCATGCAAACTATGAATTTATCCCATGAATGGGCTGATTTATCGGTAATTCGTATTTATGGCTTAGCTACTATGATTTGGCCGTTGTCATCTGCAATGTCTGAGGTTTGGCCACTCTGAGCTTAAGCGACCAAGATATAGCCACTCTGGTTTACAGTGGCCAAGCTTGTATGGGCTAAGATTGCCCCATATGAGTGGTGAGAACCACTTTTGATACTTGGAAAGTCCAAGGTTTAGTCACATGGCTTATGAATGTACCTATGTTAGTAGTTATCCTAAATATGACATGTTTTAGGTGTCTACAGATACCCCTTTTTGTGATGCACTGTGTGAAAAACACAATGCTAAGCAAAAATGTAGAATGATATGTCTATAAGGTATATGATGATCATTGGTTTGATCAACACTGGATGACCCAATCATGCAAGACAACGTGTATCCTTGAATCATTGTTTCAATGTTTGGAAGGCTTAATTTAGCATAGGGCTTGCACATGTTCAATTGCACTCATTCCTCAGACACAATCGGGTAGATTCTGTTGCTACAATCAGATCCGACCGGTAGGAGAGCTACGGACTGAAGATGTCACAATTTGCTTATGTACCCAGCAAACAAGGGAAATTTTTGTAATAGTTATCTACAATGATTCGTAGGACAAATGCAATTTTTATATGATCGAGCGATCTTTAGTTGATTTTGATTATGATTATTTGAATATTTGAACTACGCCCTCACACAATGAATTGGTAAGGGGAGGGCAAAGAATGAAGTGACAAATCACTTGATCAATATTGACTGGTTTTGGATTCTTTCTAGTATTTTTTTTTTTTAATGGGTAAACCCTCATCCAAGTGTGATATCAATTGTTTACGATAATCATTCATCCCTATCCCGAGAGTGGTTTGGCTATCAATAGCCTTCTTATAGAATTAGGATAAGTGATTCTATTTATGCTTGTGTTGCATCACTTGGATCAGTTTTTTTATGTCATAAGGGAATAAGGATGATTCTATTGCACCTGTGGAGCAGTCCGACCATTTGGTCTTCTTCAGGATTGAAAGAGGCACATCGTAACTCCAAAAATGAATAATTTACCCCAAGTAGCCCAATGGTAATTTACTCATCTCGCCGAATTGCATGGAGTGCAAATCACTGCAACCATTGAGTTGATAGAGTAAGTAACTTGATATGAGGCTTACTTGAGATGTGTTTTATGTAATTTTTTTTTGTTATTTTTAACATTATAATGACCATGAGTCATCAAAATGTGTTTATTTGATGTTTTTGCTACTTCTCATGGAGGGAATTCCTCCTATTTTTTGTGTGTTGTTGGCCACTATCAGATCCAGTGACCCCCAAATGCTTGTTCTTGGCTGCTCTTGGCTAAAGCTACCAAGAAGTTCGGATCGCTGATGGTAGCAGCGACTGAGGCATAACTTGAAAAATATAAAATAACCTAGGCTTTTTGACTTTTCACTTTTCTAGCTGGCGATTTGCTTTTTAGAGCTCTGGAGAGAAAGCGATGTTTACAACCTGGAGTGTTTTTGCATCGAGGATCATGGCTACGTAGGGTGAGGCATCATCGAGCAAAAGAGCCAGAGCTTCTCGGGTACTCTTTGAAATCTTTAATCCTACTTTTTCACTTTTGGGTAAAAATGAACCGCACTAAGTAATCAAAAAATGAACCTCATTAATATCGCCGACAATGAACCAAACCCGTATTTTAGGCTTAGTTTAGGATTTAATGTGGTGGGCTTGCCCCCATTTTTTTGTTTTTTCAAAAAAAATTATTTTTGGACTAGGGCGTACATGTCTACCGTGTTGCCCGTAGGTCGCTGCTACTCAGAGCGGCCAGCTCTGCGTGCAATTTGGCCATTGTCTCTCAAAATGACCAGCTTTGAATCCCAACAGTCAGAAATTTGACCATTGGGGTTCGGTCGCTTCTGTCCTCGATGGCCAATTTTTGGCCATTGAAGGCAATAGCAGCTAAGAGCCTTAGTTAAATTTAGTAAATTTTTGTATTTTTCAAGGTGATCATGCTAATTTTTTTGAATTTTTGAACTACTTTCTTGTACTATGCTGCATTATTAGGTGCATTTATTCATATTTTTCTCAGACTTAGGATAGTTTATCATTATGTGCACCATTTTTCATGCTTTATTTGTGATTCATGCCTTAGATGCATTGTAGTTATGCTTTGTTTTCTTTTGCTCTTAGATTCTCACTACTCGGGCTCGGGACCCAAGGCTCTTGAATGACCTTCTGCCCCTCCTAGATACTACGGAATGGGCTTGGCTTAAGGTCCACGGGCTACAGTATGTTACTAGGTTGCCTAATATTATGTCAGATCAAGCTTACCTCATGACCTTGGTATACCAGTGGGATCCCTAGACTAATACCTTCCATCTTCCCACTGGTGAGATGACTATCACGCTGGAGGATGTACACAGAATTTTCTAGATCCCCTTTGATGAAGTGGCCATTGTCTCTTCGACCACCAATTATCGTGATGTTGTATTTGATCAAGTGTTTGAAAGGCATGTTGTAGATGCCTTCAAGGACACCAAATCTAATGGCTTATCTATTGTGTGGTGGTACCGAGAGAAGGTATTCTCCAAGAGGCACACAGTGTTGCTGATGGTTGTCAGCAACATTCTCATTCTAGATTGCTCAGGCTTGAGGTTCTCATGGAACCTCCTTGCAATGGTCCAAGATCTGATGGATAGCGAGGAGGTCATCATCTATGCATGGGGGAGGTCCCTATTGGCCCAGTGTTATGATGAGGTGTACCACATCCATCGATGGGGTCACATTACCATCGCTTGTAGCTTGCTCTTATAGGTTTTGGGATGAGAGTACATCAAGGTAGATCATCCCAGAGGGCTTCCTACCAAGATTGCAATCATTGAGGAGCAGATGTAGTGTTATGCTGCTAGATGGTATCAAGGGTGCAAGGAGTGTAAGAGTCATCCTCATGTATGGGATCTCTCCCACTACACTGCTACTTTTACTGGGCTGAAGGTTGTAGATATCATATGGCACCCATACCACGAGTTTCCATCTTGGGATGATCCAACTAGTTTCACAGCTAGGATGCAATGTGAGTGGTGGCTCATCGGTCACAAGGTTGGCATCAGGGAGTATTTCTTCTACTTCCTGGTTCTTCATCAGTACTGGTTGTAGCAGGATGTACTACTAGTTCTATTTTTGTACAAGCATCTTGCAGCAGAGAGAGACCTTCCCCTAGCGCAGATCATAAAGCTTTTCGATGAGGAGGATGCTCCAGTAGTTGACCCAGGAGTCGTTGGGGGACTAATAGATGCATTTGCACAGTGGTGGAGGGATATGATGTGGTATGGTGATGGTAACTTGGGTTGTGAGGACAATGGCGGGGATGACAGTGTAGATCCAGCTAAGCACAGAGTCTAAGCCATGACCGAGGTTTAGGGCCATCCAGCAGAGTAGGTGGCAGCAGAGGAGCAAGAGGATCTTGAGGAGGATGAGGAGGAGATAGATCCTGAGGAGAGAGATTCTCCTATAAGAGCACAATTACATGAGGTCGAGGTCGATCTCCAGTCAACCAAGATCCAAGTTCAGCAGCGAGATGCTACTATAGCACAATGAGATGCCACTATAGGGTATCTCACACTATAGATCCAAATTTTGTAGGCTACTATCAGAGGTGGTGCCACTAGGATGTAGTTTGTTGTTCCTAATTCTACACCATAGAGTGATATCGAGGTAGATCCTAGGGTAGATACAGAGGTAGAGGTTCTACGCCTACAATCATTTCTAGATGAGTACGAGGGGCAGAACCAGGGGTATGTATCCCATATAGCATATCTCTAGATGTAGCTTAGGAGGCATGGAGTTGTCCCTAGGTAGGAATCGGGTGTAGGTGGCTCACAAGTCAGCAGACACTCCACCTTTGGGCAGTCTTCTGTCCATCCTAGCCAGAGGACCCAGACTTGCATAGAGAGACCAACAGGATCACACAACTCTACTCATGACACAATCACATGGGAAGGTGATGTTGGGGGTGCAAGCCCCATGTTTGATTGATGATGCACTTGGATTCTATTTTTGAGGTTTTCTTGACCTATATGACTGTAGCCCATGGGCAATTTTTGTATACCCATGTACTTGATACACACATTTATATGATATCTTTGCATTATGACTCATTATGTGTATCATTTATTGCTCATGTTTTTGTTTTATTTTTTGTTTTATTTATGTGATGTAATGATGGCATTATGATGATTTTATGTATGTGTTAGATGATAGATGATATGTATGATGATGTGGATGTTTAGATGGATGCTCATGTACATGTGATATGATCCAATAATGTGATGTATCATGAATTGACTTGATGATGGATTTATGATTATATGTATAGGTAAATTATGATGTGATCTTAGATATGAATGGATGAGTTATGAACTATGTATTTATGGATATAATGATTATTGTTAAATACATGTTTGATTTTTATTTTATTGTATGCATCTAACTCATGCTATGATAAGGTAAATGCAATATGTAATGTGTTATGTATATGGTGTTTAATCTAATGTGAATGAACTTGTATGTTTTAATCACTTAAAACATAAGGAATGCATATGATATGATTCTGACAATCTAACGGGTGATACCACATAAAATATAACAACCATGAAATTTTTAATAATCATTCTAATTATAAGAATTAATTATTTAAACCATCCATATGTGCAATGTAATGGTGTGGAATGTATGTATTTTTTGGATAAGCTTTTGTAATTTAAAATATATAACATAATCAGTAGCCATTTAAATATCATTTTTGACATATATTTGGTATCTAGTTTATTTTATTAATACCCCCTAATTTATAGAAGCTTATAGAGAAAGTTGATGATGTGGTTGATGATATGATTTGTTGCTATGTAGGAGTTTTTGAGGTTTTCCTGAGACTTCAAACACTCTAGTTATCCTATCAACAACTATGTACTGACCATGCAAGACTTTTGAAAAGCAAGGCTTTCACCATGTTCCTAGATATTCATTATCTCTGTGTGTGCAAATGAATATATATTTTGAGATAGAACCCAAGCATTTCCTCCGATGTCAGTCAGGATTCTTTCAACCCATTGCTAATATCAGGGATCCTCAAGTGTCCATCTCATCCTTATGTTGGACTTAGTTGGATTATACCACTAGGCAATATTAGGTTACCTAAGCTAGCTCATCCACATGCAAACATTGGTCTATACAAATTCCATAAGCAATTGTGATAGAATATCATCATGCATAAGGATATCTTTGTAGCGACCCCGGGATGCACACACCACTCTTTACTCTACTTACGATGTTATTATTATACACAAAATGAAGCTAAAATATTATGAGAAGCATATAACACGAAAATGACAAAGAATGAATATTTCATTAATATTGAAACCCGGTTACATGTCGGTCCCTCTTAGGGATACCCCATCTTGATACAATGATTTACAAGTGGATGAAGAAATGTCCCCTTTTGTAAAATGGGTGGCGCACTCTAAAATGCTTCCTAATTCCATGCACAAAAATGTCTGAGGGCTTACAGATGCCTCCTCCAAGTATGTCTCCCGGACGAATCCTCTTGCTCTCATATATCGTGGATTATGTCTCACGAACTGGTGGCCTTGTATGCAATTGAAACAATAATACATGTTTCGTTGTTCGATACTGCCTCCCCAGATGAGGTTGTTAGTAATCAAATAATGTAACAGAAATATGATAAAACAATACCATGAAATCAAGTAAATCTATGCTAATGATATAAGAAAACAAGATAAAAGATGCTATGTCTATCTAAGCCAAGCCTGTGGGCCATTTTCTAAGACAGCGGCCGCTAAAGAAAACCTTGCTCTCCTTGCCTCAAAGCTATGGGTCAAATACTATGATCTAATGTTGAATAAAATAGGTGTTATGCCCTTTGATTTGTCAAAGCTCCGTCGCACACGTGATCTCAAAGAGAAATCTCTCTCTAAAATGATCTCCTGTGATCTCTGGATATGATAAGGCTCTCTATATGTCATATATGGATCCTTTGGTGCTCTTAGGCTTGCACCTTTTATAGTGTGAAACCCTAGGTCTATGTCCAAGCCCTAGAAATGAATTTCTCATGCATAGTGCAAGTTAGCATGAGAAGCCCTTGTTTATTATCTATATTTGAAGACCAATTAACTGAAATCTAACTGCTCACTTGAGTCTTCTATGTGAACTGTTCATTAGCATGAGAATATTTTGTCCTTTTTTTATGCTTGGAGGTTAGTTAACTTAAGTCTAAATGCAAACTCAAGTCTCCTATGTGAACTGGTCGTGAAAAGGAATGCAAAGTCACTCTCACTCACCTTTATTGCATGCAGACTACCACTTCCAACTGAGATTGGACCTGTTTGTCAACAAACCGCTTCTTATGGTTTAGCCACTGTCATCTATAGCAGCTATGATCTAGCTATTGTCATCTGTAGTGGCTAAGTTTTCGTTGCTCTAGGATTGAGCAGCTAGAATCTAGTTGCTCTTGGCTTGAGCGGCCAAGCTTGGATGGCTTGAAAAGGTCCCAAATGAGTGGTGAGAACCATTGTTGATGCTTGGAAAGTTGAATATTATATCTTATGATCTTATGAGTGTGTCTATATAAGTAGCTCCCCTAAGCATGACACGATTTACGTGTCTAAAAATACCCCTTTTGGTGATGCATTGTGTGGAAAACACAATGCTGAGCAAAAATGTAGACTGATCCATTTGTAGGGTGTATGGTGATCAATGGTCTGATCAACGCCAGATGGTCCAAACATGCAAGATGGTGCGCATCCCTTTAATCATTGCCTCAACGTTCGGAGGACTTAGCCCAATGGATTTTACATGTTAAATTGCACTCATTCCTCAAACTTAGCTTAGTTTCAATACTTGGGTAGGGGATTTGTTTTTTAATTTGTTTGCTTTCCCTCCATTTTGTTGTTTTGCTTAAGTTATTTTTGTCAATTGTAATTTTTTTTTATTTTTCTAGCCAAGGGTTCATGGGTTTTCCATGCCGCCCCTTGGCCACTGTCACTCAAAGCGGTTGGCTCTAAGCCGCTGTCGCTCAGAGTGGCCAAGCTTGAATCCCAACGGTCAAAAATTTAACCATTGGGCCTTGGCCGTTTTTGCCTCCAGTGGCCAGGTTTCAGCAATTGTAGGCGACAACAGCTAAATCTTGAGCCTTGTTTTTGCATTTTGTGTATTGATTTTATGATTTGTTTTTGAATTTTTGCTTTTCTTAGGTGCAATTTATTCTTTTCTTTCTTAGATTTAGAGTAACTCATACCATTTTGCACCATTTTCATGTTTATTGTGAATTATGCCTTAGATGCATTGTAGTTATGTTTTGTTTTTCTTCTGCTTTGTTTAGATCCTCACTACTCAGGCTCGGGACCTGAAGCTCCTATTGGACTTACTTCCTGGATTTTATGACACTGACTAGGAGTGGTTTAAGGCCCATGGGCTACAATATGTTATCAAGTTACCCCACATTATGGTCAATCAGACATATCTTATGACCTTAGCCCATCATTGGGACCCGTGGACCAACACCTTCCATCTTTCATCCGACGAGATGACTATCACATCGAAGGACGTTTATAGGATTTTTCGGATCCCGTTCGATGGGGTGCCCATTGTTTCATCGACCACTATTGATCAGGTGGTTGTCTATGCTCAAGTGTTTGGAGAACGCTCTGCACAGGCCCTCCGAGAGACTGGGTCCGGGGGAGTATCTATCAAGACTTGGTATGATGCTTAGGTTTTCACGGTGAGACATGCCGTGTTGTTGATGGTGATCAACAATGTTCTTGTCCTAGATTGCTCGGGTTTGAGGTTCCCTTGGAACCTCCTAACGATGATGTAGGACCTTTTGGATAGTGAGGAGCCTATCATCTATCCATGGGGTAGATCATTATTGACTCAGTGCTATGATGAGTTGTACCACATCCGTCAGTGGGGACGCATCAACATTGCTTGCAGTTTTCTCTTATAGGTTTGGGGATGGGAGTACATTAAGGTAGATTGGCCTAAGGGGATCCCAACTGAGATTATATCTATTGAGGCTCGTGCATAGTGCTATGCTGCCAGATGGGCTTGGGAGCATGAGGAGCGTAAGATCCACACTTTTGTAGGGGAGTTGTCCCACTATACTGATGCTTTTACCATACTATTGGCTGAAGATGTCATGTGGTGGCATTACTATGAGTGTCCTGCTTGGGATGATCCAGCTAGTTTTACTGCTAGGACATGGCGTGAGTGATGGCTTGTTGGTCATACGATTGCCATACAAGAGTATTTATTCTACTCTCAGGTTCTTTGTAAGTATGAATTTCATTAGGATGTGCCCTTGGTACCATTCTTGTATATGCACCTCACAGCAGAGAGGGACCTACCTCCACGATAGGTCACAGAGCTTGTAGATGAGGAGGATGCCCCAAACATAGACCCTACAATGGTTGGGGGAGTTATAGAGGCCTACTCTTAGTGGTGGGGTGATCGTATGTGGCATGGCATCGGTAGTCTAGAGCACAAGGATGATGGCAGGGGTAATGATGCAGATCCGATAGGACGTAGGGTTTGATCCAGGATCGAGGTATGGGGCTAGCCGATGGAGTAGGTGGTAGTAGAAGATTTTGATGTTCTTAAGGAGGAGGAGTTAGAGCCTGAGGAGAGAGACTCTCCTCTAAGAGCATAGTTACATGAGGTCGAGGTTGAGCTCCAGGCTACTACGATCTAGGTACAAAAGTGATATTCTACAATTGAGCAACTCACAACACATATATAGGCTCTGTAGACTACTATTAGGGGTGGCGATATCAGGATGCAATTTGTTGTTCTTGATTCTACACCATAGGAGGTTCCAGTAGTAGGCTCTGAGGTAGATGTCGGACAACTGCAATCCTTGTTAGATGAGCATGAGGCTCGGATCCGGGGTCTTACAGATCATGTTAACCTCCTTTAGATGTAGGAGGCATGGGATTGTCCCTAAGAATCCAGCAGATGCAGGTGGTTCGCAGGTCAACGAGCGATCTACCTCGAGGCAGTCTTCCACCTGTCCTAATAAGTAGACCCAATCTCGGATAGAGAGACCTACAGGCTCACGTCACTCAACTCGTGACACCACCACAGAGGGAGGTGGCACTAGAGGAGGTGATGCAGGGGGCTCATACCCGACACTTGATTGATGCTCTACTTGGTTATTGATCTATTTTTGAGGTCAAATGACCTACATGACTATAGCCCATGGGCATTTTTGTATATCCATTGGACTTGACACATATATTTTTATGATAGATTTGCCTTTTATGACTCATTATGTGTATCATTTATTGCTTGCATTTTTGTTGTTATTTTATTTTATGATATGATGCGATGATGGTATTATGATGATTTTATGGATATGTTAGATGATAGATGATATTTGAAGATGCTTAGATGGATGTGTAGATGTTTATATGATTTGATGATATGATGCAATGTATTTTGATGATGAATGATGAATTTATGGTATGCAAATGGATATTGCCTATTTGTTTTATGATGTGGTTTATGAATGTGATGATTAATGTGATGATTAATGACTTGTTTTCGTGGATGCCAATGTTATTGTTAAATGCATGTTTAATTTTTGCTTTAATTGTATGCATCTAACTTATGTGGTGGAATGGTATAAATGAACTTGTATGCTCTAATCACTTAAAACATACGAAATGCATATGACATTGACAATCTTAATGGGTGATACCACAGAAAGTAAAAAAAATAATCATGAATTTTAAATAATCACTCTTATCATAAGAATTGATTAAGTATTCATATATGAGATGTAATGGTGTGTAATGTATTTTCCTTAATAAGTTTTTGTAAATTAAAATATATAAAGTAGTCAGTGGTCGTCTATATATTATTTCTAATATATATGTGGTATCTATCCTACTATGTTGATACCCCCTAATTTATAGAATATTATAAAGTATATGGTGGTGTAAAATATTTAATGATTTGTTGCTATGTAAAATTTTTTTTGGGGCTTTCGGATATTCAAACACTCTAGTTCCCCTATCAACAGTTGTCTACTTACCACTCAAATTTTTGAAAAGTAAGGCTTTTACCATGGACCTGGTTTTTCATTATCTCTGTGTGTGCATGTGATTGTATATTTTGAGGTAGAACTTAAGAATTTCCTCCAATGTCATGCGGGATTCTTTCAACCCATTGCTAAGATCGGGGATCCTCAAGTGTTCTTCTCATCCTTATGTTGGACTTAGTTGGACTATACTACTAGGAAATATTTGGTCACCTAAGCTAGCTCATCCACATTCAAACATTTGTCTACACAAACGCATGAAGTAATTGTAATAGACATATCGTCATGCGTAAGGATTTCTCCTTCTAATTTTGTACAATGCTAAGAATTCCAGGGATTCAAGCTTTATTCCCTTCTTTTTGGCTTCTTTTTGGCTTTGGATTTTTGCTTGTATGTAGTGATGAAAATCATTGTTTATTTTTTATTTGATTTTTTCTTTGAGCGAGGATTTTTTTTTGTAGTGATGAAAATCACTGTTTATTTTTTATTGATTTTTTCTTGAACTTGCTTTTTTTTTGTATTTTGAATATATGCTTTGTGTATCGGATTTTTGCTTTGAAATCTGGACTGTATGCTTGGCCTTTGAACATGTTCTTTGCTTTGGGATTTTTGCTTGTTTTTATTTAAGCAAGGTATTTTGATAGGGTAAAGCTTGTCCTTTTGCCAATTCTCAGCACATTTAAACCGGTTGCACAGGGGGATAAGCAAGGATAATCCTTTTCACTTAAGGTAACCTAGACTACTTTGCAGCTTTCATCTTTTCCTTGTACAAGCTAGGATTTTAGTGTTTCAATTAGTGACAAGATCTTGAATATCCAAGGCTTTATCACATCTAGGCATTTCCTTCTACTAATCAAAGTTATTTTTCTCAAAAGTTGATAAGATTACTAGATTTGGTTGACTAACCAAAAAGCCTTAGTAATTATGTATAGCAACAAATAATGGTTGTGTTGAAAAACACAATTACACACATGTGGATGGAGGTATGGATATGAATGACTTGTGTGAAAAACTGTGGTATCACTTTTAAGACTCTCATGACATATCTTGTAATGTATGTGAACATGCAATTCAATGATGTGGATGCAAAATGTAAAGTGCAATTGTTTTTGTATTTTTGATTAATTTGACCAAAGGGCTAATGATGCCTTTGGGGATTTTGTTATTTATTTTGACCAAGCGGTATGAATTGCCCTTGGAGCCTTTTTTATTTTATTTTTGACCAAGCGACATGAATTACCCTTGGAGCCTTTTGAATTGATTTTTGACCAAGTGGTATGAATTACCCTTGGAGCTTTTTGATTGATGTTTGACCAAGCGGTATGAATTACCCTTGGAGCCTTTTGAATTGATTTTTGACCAAGTGGTATGAATTACCCTTGGAGCTTTTTGATTGATGTTTGACCAAGCGGTATGAATTACCCTTGGAGCCTTTTGATTGATGTTTGACCAAGCGGTATGAATTACCCTTGGAGCCTTTTTTATTGATGTTTGACCAAGCGGTATGAATTACCCTTGGAGCCTTTTTTATTTGATTTTTGACCAAGTGGTATGAACTACCCTTGGAGCCTTTTATATTGATTTTTATTTTTATGTTTTTATGATTTGTTTGTGTTTTTGACATATTTGAATGTTTTTGAATTTTGACATATTTGAATGTTTTTGTGTTTTTATGAAATATTTGAATGTTTTTGAATTTTATGAAATATTTGAATGTTTTTGTGTTTTTGAAATATTTGAATGTTTTTGAATTTTATGAAATATTTGAATGTTTTTGTGTTTTTATGAAATATTTGAATGTTTTTGAATTTTATGAAATATTTGAATGTTTTTGTGTTTTATGTGTAAAATGCATTTAAGTGAATGATATTGAGAGGTTCAAGCTCTTCAACACAATATAATGATATAAGGTGATATGTTCCAGGCCCAAATCTCTATGAAATCATGTATGGACCTATCCAGTTTACCGTAAACTTATCTCGCAGATGCTGTGGCAGATTTGAATTTTGTTGGTTTTATTTGAGAACTAGATCTCCAACCTTGAATTCCCTTAGGTGGACTTTACTATTGTAAGCTCGTGCAAGGTGATCTTGGTAAACATGGATATGCTCTAAAGCATTGACTCGACATTCATCAAGAAGCATCAATTGATCAAGGCGGCCTTGCCATGCAGCTTCATCATCTATGAAGTCTTTTAGTGCTATGTGTAGAGTCAAGATTTCCAACTCTAGAGGCATGATGGCTTTAGTGCCATTTACTAGTGAAAATGGTGTTGCCCCAGTGGGCGTCCGTATACTAGTCATGTATGCCCATAGTGCAAGAGGCAATTGCATGTGCCAATCCTTGTGATTTTCTTGCACTGTCTTCCTCAAAATGGAGACTATTATTTTATTTGAGGCTTATGCTTGCCCGTTTGCTTGCGGATAATAAGGCATTGAAAAAATATGCTGAATATGATATTTTTTCATTAAATCATGCACATTTTTGTTCTTAAAAGATGGCCCATTATTCGATATTACCTTAGAAGGGACCCCAAAATGACTTATGATATTGTGGAGTATAAACTCCGCAATCCTTGGTCTAGTTGTTGATGTTAAGGGGATCGCTTCTACCCATTTAGTGAAGTATTCTATGGCTATTATGATGAATGTGTGTCGGCTTGAGGATGGGGGTGAGATTTTCCCAATCAAGTCTAGTCCCCATTGCGAAAATGGCCATGCTACCTGGATGGGCTGCAAAGCTTGCGATGGTAAGTGCGTTAGATTTGCATGATGCTAGCACTTACTACATTTCTTGACATACTCGTAGCAGTCCTTTTCCATTGTGGGCCAATAGTAACCCATTCTCAATATGTGCTTAATGATGGCCATGCCACTGAAATGGCCTCCACATGTTCCATCGTGAGCTTGCAAAACTACCCAAGATATTTCCTGGGGCTCAAGACAACGGAGAAATACTCCATCATATCCTCATCTGTAGAGGATTTCTCCTAGAAAAATGCATCTTGTTGCTCTTTGTTTAAATTTTTACCTTTTAGTATGCGAAAAACCTTGAGGTATTATTCCAAGCTTCAGGAAGTCCCGCAGTTGGGAAAGCCAATCTTGATAGGCCACAACTTCTATAGAATAGACAACTTGCTCTTCCTACATTTCCAAGGTAGTGAACATGGATTGAGGAACAACTCTATGGTATATGGTCGCACCACACTCTATGGGTCCTTGGGAGATCAAAGACCCCCAAGGTGTTATTTGCAAGAAATATCTGGTTGTGAAGGACCAATCTTGATTTGGTTCGATGTTGATCATGTTGACTAATTCTTGATTTTCAAAAGCTTCACGATGTATTGCTGAGTGTGAAAGCACTTTCACATGAATGGTTGTAAAATAAGTAGAAGGATTCTGAGGGATTAAGGATCCCAAATAGGCCATAGTGTCTACAAATCTATTCGACGTATGAGGGATTGCCTCAATATCGTACCATTCCAACCGGGCTAAGTAATTTTCAACAAGTTCCTTGTAAGTCTTCAGGAGTGGGCACCAACATTGGAAGAGTTATTTGACCTGGTTTACTATGAGCAAGGAGTCACCAAATATATTCAATATTTTAATACCCATTTCTATGACTGTTTGGAGTCCCAAGATCAATGCTTCATATTCTGTATTGTTGTTTGTGCACGGGAAGTCTAGTTTGAATGATAAGGGTAATGGAGCGCCCTACGGTGTGATAAAGACAATCCCTACTCTGCCTCCTTGTTCACACTTTGAACCATCAAAGAAAAATGACATTTATTTTTCTTTCTTAGGTTCTTCAAGTTTTTGCGGATCTGATAATGCAAAGACCACATCATCAGGCAACTCTATGGTGAGAGGCTTGTTATCCTAAAGAGGCACCTCTGCTAATTGATCTGCTATGATTTATCCCTTGATGGAATTTTAGCTTATGAACTCTAGATCAAATTTTGTCAATAGCATGATCCACTTTACGATACGTGTATTGTGATACATCTTGCTCATCATGTACTGGAAAGGATTTTGTTTTGATATGACATGGGTCGTATGGCTCAACATGTAGTGTCGCAACTTTTGAGTTGCAAATACCACTACTAAACACAATTTTTCAACATACGCATATCCTAGCTCATAGCTCACCAAGGTGCGACTAATGTAATATATGGCTTGCTCTTTGTCTTGTGCATTATTTTGGGCTAACATGGTGCCCAATATGAAATCCATAGCCGATATATATAGTAAAAATGGTATGTCTGGCCTTGGTGGAGCCAATACGGGCGACATTGCCAGATAAGTCATGATCTCTACAAAGGCTTGATTGCATTCTTCATCCCAATGAAAGGGGACTTCCTTGTGTAGCAACCTATTCATAGGTCTGCATTTGTCTGATAATTGTGCGATGAATCTTTTTATGGATGCTATCTTGCCTTGTAGGCTCCTCAACTCCCTAATGTTGGTAGGGGTGGCCATTTCCAGTATAGCCTTTACCTTTGAAGGATCTACTTCGATGCCTCTCTTGGATATGATGAATCCTAAAAGCTTTCCAGAAGTTACGTCGAATACACACTTCTTAGGATTCAATCGGACATTATGTTCTATGAGATGATCAAAAGACTTGTCTAAGGACTTCAACATGCTCTTGCCACAATAGGGACTTGGCTAGTAAGTCATCCATGTAATCTTCCAAGATCTTATGCATATAGTCATGGAATATGTATGTCATGGCCCGCTGATATGTGGCACCAACATTTTTTAGACCGAATGACATCACTTTAAAATAGAATGTTCCCCATGGAGTAATGAAAGCCGTTTTATGTTGATCTTCGGGCTTAATCCAAATTTGGTTGTATCCAAAAAAACCATCCATTAGGGAGAGCATTTCATGACCCATGGTTGCATCTACAAGAGCATCTATGTTTGGCAACGAGAATGAATCCTTTGGTGTTGCCCTATTCAAATCTCTAAAATCCATGCAGATACAGACTCTTCCATTAGGTTTCCCTACGGGTACCATGTTTGACACCCACTTAGGATAGTCTATAGGAACTATGAATACTGCATCCAGTAGTTTTTGCAATTTTTTCTTTACCATCAAAGTGATGGTTGGATGCATTTTCCTCAATTTTTGCTTAACTGGCTTCTTCATGGGATCCAATGAAAGGTTGTGAATGACTAACTTTGGATCTATCCCTAGCATGTATTTGTAAGTCCAAGCAAAAATATTTGGCCTCTCCTTGAGGAGAGGAATCAAGATGGCTTTTTCCTATGGAGATAGAATCTCTTCGAACTTGACTTTCCTTGGTTGGGTAGGATCATCACTAATGTCCACCTCAAAAGTTGCTTCTATAGCCATATGTGACCCATCCTCTAGTTGATGAGGTGTGGGTATCAAATGAATGTCATTAGTGGGATTCACAGGACCTATTGACTCAGGTTCCAAACCAACATGGAAGACGTCATACGCATAACCTGATGAAAAATGGAATGGTTATAACATCTCTTCAATGGGGAAGAGGTCTTCTGGCTCTATGGGTGAACTAGCGTGATCCCAATCAATAACATCTATATCAAGATGCAATTATTTGGTAGGATTTGCTGGATTATGAAGTGGAGTGGTCAAATCGATGGAGATCATGTTGATGGATGGGATGAAATCTCCAGGACCACATGGGTGCAATCTTGTCTCAGGGGTTTCTCTTCCATACTCGCGATGAGGTTCTGGAGGAATGGGAATTTTTGGATCTGGCCCGTGAGTAGGGTGGACAATAGGATTATTGGGCTCTAACTGCTCTCTGAATTTAGGCAGAGGGGGATTAACCATCCGATGAATGGAAGCTAGGTCAATAGGTCTTCCCAAAAATTAGATTTGAGGGTCTATGGCACAAAGTGCCACCTCTCTCTCTACTAGCTCATTGACTTGCCACAAGTGGTGAGGTCCAAGATAAGCCATCTCGGTCTCATCCTCAAAGTCATCATCACTTATCCATAAATCGTTAGTATTGGTATGCAACCCTAAGACAAGGGGCTCATGTCTTGGCCCCAAGTAGGCCATCTCTATTTCATCTTCATATTCTTTGTCACTTATGAAGAACCCATTTGCATTTGTCTCTTGCCCCAAAGTCAGGGGTTGATGGTTTAAGCCTAAGTAAGCTCTTTATGTTGAGTCTTCTAATTCATAGTAACTTTCATCTGATGTATATTCAATCTCATCATGGATGGACCATGTGAACCTTTGTAAATAGCGAGGCCCTTGATAGGCTAAGCCAAGTTGCACCTCATCATCACTTGCTTCATATCCATTCTCCTCATCCCATGAGTTGTACCCTATTGGGGTGGAATCAATTGAGGTGTTTGGATGATAAGTTTTTGGAGGCGATATGTTTACCGTGGCTACTTGTCTATTGCTCAAATTTTCTATTCTCAGATGGTGATAAGGATGAAATCAATGTCTTCTCCCAACCCTATGCTTAATATTTCCAATGTTGCTACCAGCGAGTCATCTTGACCTTCGCTATAGTAGCCTAAGCCAAATATTTCAGAAGAAAGCTGATATAGTGGCTCGTAAGACCTCCTACACCCCTACTCATATACGCCAAGGCCATAGCCATGCCAATGGAAACACTCAAAGTATATTAGAGCAAACTTGGGATTAGAGAGGTAACGAACATTAACTATGAATAATTCATCACCATATCCTTCTATATCTAAAGACTTATGAGAACAGTCCAGGCCAGCATATACAAACTTGGTTTGGTTTGGAGGGATTCCAAGTGGAACCATTGTTCCTACTGGCGGCCTCAAGTATTTAGGTCTCCCTATGTCCTATGCAGACTCAATGATAGGCATAAAGGTGATGTTCTGCATATGGATCTTGAGGATCTTTCTATTCCATAGGACTTGGCATTTCAGCGATGGCTACAGTTGGCACTTCCTTGGGCCTCTCTTCCTTAAATAAGGGGACCTTCAGCTTTTGATTGTCTTTTGGTTTTGACATTGATGGTACTTTAGAAGCATTGACTATCTTGAGTGCACCAGGAGGTGTTGATGTGCTTGGGTCTTTTCTTACCCCTTTGTATTTTTTATCAACTTGTGTGGTTGGGGATGAATGTGCCACATATAGGTTATTAGAAGAGGATGTTGTACTGCATAGTGCATTCCAAGACATGACACATCACGAGGATGGTCTTGTGCCCCACCTTGATGGGTAGGACTATCTTTCCCATAGTATTGCATAAAGCATCATTAAAAGCACTCAATGTGTAAGTTCTTGTCACGATATTGGTCTTGGGTATCTTGAGGTGCTCTATTACAATTGTTGTGATGATGTTTATCGATGAACCTGTATCGATCAAAACCCTCTTTAACGATAAGTTATTGATGGCTGCTACAATATTTAGCGGAGGGTCTGGTAAGGCAGCAAAAACTATCTTAATCTCATGATCATAGAATCGGATTACAGGTTTCTGGCATTCTTGCACTTGTCCCACAAAGTAAGTGAATGCATTCATATCTTGTGGTTGAAGCTCAATTAGAGTCTCCCTATGATTTGGGTACTATTGTATGAGATCATAGTTGGATAACTTAGTTGGAGTTGTTTGTAGGTTTTGCTCCAATCTACTTCGAATAGTTACCACAGGTCTCGTTGGTGGACCTGGAAGGTTATCTTACATTTACCTAGGAGTAGCTGGGATATTCATGGGAGCTACAGGCGGTTGCGGTTGACCATAACGCCTAGTCCTTGCTGCTATGTTAATGATCTCAACCATCCCAATGCATCCGTAGGTAGGTATGTCAGCTCGAACCTGATAGACTTGTGCCCCTTGCTCTCAAGGGACTTCATGATTGGGCAATGGGTTTCTGTATATGCCCATGTCTTTATTATCGGGAGCTAGTGGGTTGTCAACTTTGAGCTCTCCTGCCTCAATCATGTTTTGCACTTGATGCTTAAACCCAACGTAAGCCTCAATGTCATACCTCAGTATCCTATGATAAGGATAAAATTGATCTTCCCTATATCCTTTTGGCTTAGGATGGTTGGGATCTACAAGAGGTATATCAAGAAATCTGATCCTCCTAGCCTCACTCAACTGATTAAATATTGATTGCATTGATTCTGTCATAGGCATGAAATAATGAGGTGGCTTGCGTTCTCGGTTCCTTACTTGATTGTTCTTTTGGTCGTAGTTGGCTGGTGGGGGATGTGCTTGATAGTTTTGTGGTTGTTGTGCACCCCATACTTAGGTGTAGCCAATATGACTTGATTTACTAGAGTAGGGTTACTCTACTTCTGTTTTTACTTGTTATTCTTTACCATTCTTGTTCCACTCCTTTTTTTTAGAGCTTAATGGTTCCCTCATCTACTTTTATCTCTTTGATGAGCTTGGCCTATGCCAAATATTCTTCGAACGAAGGATACTGTTGGAGTTGTAGCAAGAGGGAGATATGTTTAGAAATTTTTTTGGTAAACATACAAATGATCTCTTCTATGGGAATGAAGAATGATAATTTTGCCATGATTCTTCTCCACCTATTCCCATAATCCATTACTAGCTCATCATCATACTATTTTAGGTTCGCCAGATCTGAAAGGTTCACCTTCTTCTTAGCACCAAAGGATAAATGCTTCAAGAACATGTTTACTAGTTGTTCAAATTTGGTTATGCTATGCTTAGGCAGTTGGTTGAACCATTGAGTGGCAACACCTAAAAATGTCATTATGAATGTTATTAGCATGAGAGTGTCATTGTCTTCAAGATGAAAACAAGCATTGATAAAATTGGTGATATGCTCTTGTGCATCCTCTTCAACTTTAAACTTCTCTAACCTAGGCATCTCAAAGTTCTTAGGATATGGAGGGCTAGGGATTGATGGGCACAATGGTTGATTGTGTATCTTGCTCAATGTTGGTGAGTTCTCAACTACCTCTTGTTTCTCAAAGGTTTTCATATTTTTAGCAAGCTCTTGAAATGCCTTTGATGCATGAATTTCCTCCTCGTGCAAGCCTATTCACATTGGCAATGGAGGTAACTCTCTATCCATTTTATTTGTTCTATTTTCCTCCCTCCTATGAGGGGACTCAGGATTGTGATCTTGGTTTTTTATGTTTGCCCTCCCCCCATTAGTTGGATTTTGTTCATGATTTGGTGGGGCGTTTCATTGTGGGATATCTTGTCTAGTGTGTCTTTCCTTAGGTGAGTCAGTGTGTCTTGTTCTTTGGGGATCACCACCATTTATCTATAAATTGTTAAGGGATAGCTACTCAGATTGCCCTCTTAAACGCTGCTCATGTTAGTGCAAGAGTCTTTCTATTTGTTTCTCTTGTTTGAGAGCTTCCACTAACTCTCGCTCTTTGTGTAATACATTTTATAACCACCTCATTCGGTCATTTTGTGCTGTTGTAGAAGACTCATGTTTATATGACTCTATTCTTGTAGTCTTGACTCACAAATTCCTTGAGGGGGATTTTTTTGTATCTGTACTCTTGCTAGTTAATGTGACTTGCTCAGTGTACTATTGAATATCCCTATGATCAGACTCCATGCATCTTTTACAAGATCTCTCTTAGGTACCCCCAGACTGGGAGGTATGTTTAGAAGTCATAGTTCATGAGCTTCCAGATGCAAAGTTCTCAATAGCTACAATTATTTGAGTTTGTTGAGTAGGAAATTGATCCAACCTATCTAGTTGTATCATTCTCCATGGTTGGTCCCATGGGGTGCCATTTACTACTATGAGGTCATAGTCTACAGGAATATTTCCTTTTGTGTGAAGGGTTTCTTCTATATGATTCCCATGACTAGATGTAGCTCTAGTTTCCTTCCCTTTAGTGGGTAGACCTGTTTCATATGTTTCTTGTGAGTCTTGAGGTGTTGTAATTCTTGTTTGCCTTCTTGATGAAGAGGGCTTAGTGGTGACATGTTTTCTCCATGTGGATGGATATGTGGTAGTCTCGTCATCCCCATGTGAAGAATGGGTCTTAGAACCTTCTTTATGTCCATGTGAGGAGGAAGCCCTTGAAGTTTCCTCATGTATTTGAGATGTTTCTATGTGTTTAGAGGAGGCCTTTGAGGTCTCCTCATGTCTCCTTGATGAGGATGGCTATGAAACCTCTTTTTGTTTATGTGACTTTGTTCCATGATGTGGTTCCTTACTTGGGGTTTCTCGAGGAGATCCCCAAGAGTTGAGTTATCACCCCTTAGGCTCGTGGAGCTACGTCTCATGGTCTTATGGGTAGGTCATTCAATATTACTATGACTCTACCCATGGGTATGAATTGCTTCTATCTCTCCCTCGACATCAGACCAAGGGTGTTTACTTCTTGTTTTGACCATGTTGTTTTATGACTTGATATTTTGAGTTTGCTAGTTAGGAATGACCATACAATTCCAAAAAAATATTTATCTTTATTACCAATTTGAGTGTGCCCTAAAATATTTGGTGTGTTTTGATGTGTTGTTCTCTTGATTTTTTTTTCTCTTGTTCTTGGATTAATATTGAGAAGACTCATCCATAGTGACAATCAAGTACACCCATGCCAAACATGATTTTCTCAAAAGAAGCTAGGATACAATACTGAATACCCAATGAGGGCTTCACCTAGCTCCTCCACTCTAAACCAATGATTGTTCCAATAGTGGGAGACAGTTTGAACACAAGTAACTTAGTGACACTATAAGTAAGTTTCCCAATCCATTTCTAGGAAGCTCTAAGGGGCAAACTAGTGGAAGGATATGAATTCCAACGTCACTGGACTGAATTGAAGGTTGGTGATGAACTCCAACTCTCCAATATTTAAATGATACGTGCATGTGTGGTGTTCATTTTAAGCTTGCGTAACATAAAGTGCATCATATAGCAGCAATGAATCTTTCCTATATGCCTAAGTGTAAAAATACGTTTCAATATTCAGAAATATGCATGAACTACTATGATTTGTATGAGCACACTCTATCTCATGCACCTATGGCCTCTAGCAGGGCCTCAAAGTAAGAAAACAACATACAATGTCTAACACATTGGATTCTAGGGTGAACTTTTTAGGTATAAGCCGTTGTTTCTAGCAATGCCTAGTCTTGGCCGCTATTGACCAGAGTGGCTGGTTCTTGACCACTATAGCTCAGAGCGGCTAGTTTCTAGTCGATATAGCTTGGAGTGGCTAGTTTTTGGCCATTGTATCTCAGAGCGGCTAGACCTGCACACAAAATTAAGTTAGTTTTTTGGCAAGAAATGAAAAATTAGTGGTTGTCCCATCGTGATGGCCATCTGTAGTGACACCGGTATGCACGCACCACTCTTTACTCTACTTGCGATGTTATTATTATACCAAAAATGAAGCTAAAAGATTACGAGAAGCATATAACATGAAAATGACAAAGAATGGATCTTTTATTAATATTAAAACCCAGTTACATGTCGGTCCCTCTTAGGGATACCTATATTCATACAATTATTTACAAGTGGATGAAGAGATGTCCCCTTTTGCAAAAGGGGTGGCACGCTCTAAAATTCTTCCCAGTTCCGCACACAAAAATGTCTGAGGGCTTAAAAATGCCTCCTTCTCCAGGTATATCTCCTGGATGGATCCTCTTGCTCTTGTACATCATGGATTATGTATCGTGAACCAGTGGCCCTATATGCAATTGAAACAACAATACACGTTTAGTTGTCCGAGAATGCCTCCCCGAATGAGGTTGTTAGTAATCAAATAATGTAACAAAAATATGATAAAACAATACCATGGAATCAAGTAAATCTATGCTAATTATATAAGAAAACAAGATAAAAGATGCCATGTCTATCTAAGCCAAGCCTACAGGCCACTATCCAAGACAATGACCGCTAAAGAAAACTTTGCTTTCCTTGCACCAAAGCTATGGGTCAAATACTATGATCTAATGTTGAAGAAAGTAGGTGTTATACCCTTTGATTTGTCAAAGCTCCACGCACACATGATCTCAAAGAGAAATCTCTCTCTGAAATGATCTCCTGTGATCTCTGGATATGATAAGGCTCTTTATATGTCATATATGGATCCTTTGGTGCCCTTGGTCTTGCACCTTTTATAGTGTGAATCCCTAGGTCTATGTCCAAGCCCTAGAAATGAATTTCTCATGCGTAGTGCAAGTTAGCATGAGAAGCCCTAGTTTATTGTCTATATTTGAAGGCCAGTTAACTGAAATCTAACTACCCACTTGAGTCTTCTATGCGAACTGTTCATTAACATGAGAAGCTTTTATCCTTTGTTTATGCTTAGAGGTCAATTAACTTAAGTCTAAATGCAAACTCAAGTCTCCTATGTGAACTAGTCATGAAAAGGAATGCAAAGTCACTCTCGCTCACCTTTATTGCATGCAGATTGCCACTTTCGCTCGAGATTGGCCCTGTTTGTCGGTAAACCATTTCTTATGGCTTAGCCACTGTCATCTGCAGCAGCTATGATCTGGCCACTGTCATCTATAGAGGCTAAGGTCTAGCTGCTCTAGGATTGAGAGGCTAGAATTTGGTTGCTCTTGGCTTGAGTGGCCAAGCTTGGATGGCTTGAAAATTCCCCAAATGAGGGGTGAGAACCACTGTTGATGCTTAGAAAGTTGAATATTATGTCTTATGATCTTATGAGTGTGTCTATGTAAGTAGCTCCCCTAAGCATGACACGATTTAGGTATCTATAATATCCTTCCAATTTTGTACAATGCTAAGAATTCCAGGGAATCAAGCTCCATTCCTTTCTTTCTTCATTTCATTTGGGATACTTGCTCATGTGTAGTGATGTGAATCACTTTTTATTTTGATTGATTTTTTTCTTGAGCAAGGGACCTATGTAGTGATGATAATCACTATTTGCTTTGTTTTTGCATTCTTTGAACTATGACTTTGAAAAATGGGGTTTTGAATTTGTGCTTTGTTTCAATATTTTTGCTTGTATTAATGAAAGCAAGGGATTTATGCAATTATGATAATCGCTCATTTTTGGGTAGAGCGAAACTTGTCCTTTTGCTAATTATCAGCACCTTTAAACCGGTCACACATGGAGATAAGCAAGGAAGATCCTTTTCGCTTAATGTAACCTAGTTCATTCTTGTATTTTTCATCTTTCCCTTGTACCAACTAGAATTTTAGTGTTTCAATTAGTGATGGGATCCTAAATATCCAATGTATTATCACAACTAGACCTTACCCTCTACTAATAAAGGTGTCTTTCTACAAAAGCTGATAAGACCACTAGACATGATTGAAAGACTAGGAAACCTTAGTATATTTCGTATATCAACATGAAATGGTTGTGCTGAAAAACCGACATGGATGCATGGATTTATATGTATTTGAATATTGTGATTGTGATACAAATTGTGGCATTGGTATGAGAATGTGATCATAACCTATGGGGATGAAATGGATATGTATGTTATAATGAAATGCAACTATGTGGATGCAGATGTAATATGTAAATGTTTTTGTATTTTTTATTTTTGCATTTTTTTTTACCAAAGGGCTTTAAGATGCCTTTGGAGCATTTTGTGATTTGATTTGACCAAAGGGCTTAAAGATGCCTTTGGAGCTTTTTGTGATTTTATTTGACCAAAGGGCTTAAAGATGCCTTTGGAGCATTTTGATGAAGTTGACCAAGTGGTGTGAAGATACCCTTGGAGCATTTTTTATTGATTCGACCAAGCGGATTGGGTACCCTTGGAGCATTTTTGATTGATTTTGACCAAGCGGATTAGGTACCCTTGGAGAATTTTGTTTTTTGACCAAAGGGCTTTAAGATGCCTTTGTAGTATTTTACTAAAGTTGACCAAGTGGTGTGAAGATACCCTTGGAGCATTTTTGATTGATTTTGACCAAGCGTATTGGGTACCCTTGGAGTATTTTTGATAGAATTTGACCAAGCGGATTGGGTACCCTTAGAGAATTTTATGTTTTGACCAAAGGGATTTAAGATGCCTTTGGAGCATTTTACTGAAGTTGACCAAGTGGTGTGAAGATACCCTTGGAGCATTTTTTATTGATTTTTACCAAGCAGATTAGGTACCCTTGGAGCATTTTGTGTTTTGACAAAGGGCTTTAAAATGCCTTTGGAGCATTTTACTAAAGTTGACCAAGTGGTGTGAAGATACCCGTGGAGAATTTTTGATTGATTTTGACCAAGCGGATTGGGTACCCTTGGAGCATTTTGTGTTTTGACCAAAGGGCTTTAAGATGCCTTTGGAGCATTTTACTAAAGTTGACCAAGTGGTGTGAAGATACCCTTGGAGCATTTTTGATTGATTTTGACCAAGTGGATTGGGTACCCTTGGAGCATTTTTGATAGAATTTTGAATTTTATGTTTTTTTTTTTGTTTTGTGTTTTTGACATATTTGAATGTTTTTGTTATTTTTGAATGTTTTTGTTATTTTTGAATTTTTTTTGAATGTTTTTGTTATTTTTAAATTTTATGTATTAAATGCCTTCAAATGAATGATTTTGAGAGGTTCAATCTATTCAACATCCTCCAATGATGTAAGGCAATATGCTCCAGGCCCAACCCTTTCTGAAATCATGTAGGGGCCTATCCAATTTACCGTAAACTTGTCTTGTAGGTGCGATGGCAGGTTTGAGTTATGTTGGTTTTATTTGAGCACAAGATCCCCAATTTTGAATTCCCTCAAGTGGACTTTACTATTGTAAGCTCCTGCAAGGCAATCCTGATAAATGCAGAGATGCTCCAAGGCATTGACTTGACATTCATCAAGAAGTATCAACTTATCAAGGTGGCCTTACCGTGTGGTGTCATAATACATGAAGTAATTCAATGCTACGTGTAAGGTTGGAATATCCAACTCTAGGGGTATGATGGCCTTAATGCCATATACAAGTGAAAAAGGTGTTGCCCCAGTGGGCATCTGCACACTATTCTTGTATGCCCATAATGCAATAGGTAATTACAAATGTCAATCCTTGTGATTATATTTAATCGTCTTCCTCAAGATGGATATGATTGTTTTGTTTGAGGCTTATGCCCCTTTGCTTGTGAATAATAGGGTGTTGACAAACTATGTTGAATATGGTATTTTTTCATTAAAGCACACACATTTTTGTTCTTGAAAGATGGCCCATTATCCAAAATTATCTTTGAAGGGACCCAAAAATGACTTATGCTATTATGCAGTATGAACTCTACAATCCTTGGTCCAGTAGTTGATGTCAAGGGGATTACTTTGACCCATTTGGTGAAGTACTCAATGGAAATTATGATGAACGTGTATCGGCCTAAAGATAGGGGAGAGATATTCCTAATCAAGTCTAGTCCCCATTGTGAGAATGGCCATGCTACCTGGATGGGTTGCAAGGCTTGTGATGGTAGGTGGGTGAGGTTTGCATGATGCTGGCACTTGATGCATTTCTTGACATACTCACAATGGTATTTTTCCATAGTGGGCCAATAGTAACCCATTATCAAGATGTGCTTAACGATGGCCATGCCACTGAAATGACCACCACATGTACCATCGTGAGCTTGTGAAATTTCCCAGGATGCTTCCTAGGGCTCAAGACAATGAATGAGCATTCCATCATAACCTCGTATATAAAGGATGTCTCCTAGAAAAATGTATCTTGTCACATTTTTTTTAAAGGTTCATCTTTCAGCATGCGATAGGTCTTGCGGTATCATTCCAAGCTTTAGAAAATCTCGCAATTGAAAAAGCTAATCTTGATAAGTCACAACTTCTATGGATAAAATAGCATGTTCTTCCTGCGATACAAAATATGAGAACGTAGATTGGGAAACAAACCTATGGTGAATGGTTGTACCACACTCCGTAAGACCTTGAGAGATCAAATATTCCCAAGGTGTCATTTGAAAGAATTCTCTAACTCTGAAGGACCAATCCTGATTTGGTTTAGTTTGGATCATGTTGACTGAATCTTGATTGTCCATAGCCTCATATTGTATTGTTGAATGTATGATAACTTTCACATGAACGGTTGTGAAATCAGTAGATTAATTTTGAGGGATTAAGGATCCCAAATATGTCATGGTGTCTAAAAATATGTTTGATGTACGAGGGATTGTCTTGATGTCATACCATTCCAATCAGTCTAGGTAAGTGTCAACAAGCTCCTTGTAAGATTTCAAGAGTGGGCACCTGCATTGGAATAATCCTTTGACTTGATTAACTATGAGCAAGGAGTCACCAAAGATATTCAATATTTTAATACCCATTGCCATGGTTGTTTGAAGTCCCAAGATCAGGACCTCATACTCCGTGTTATTATTCATGCAAGGGAAGTCTAGCTTGAATGAAAAGGGCAATGGGACACCCTATGGTATGATAAAGACCATCCTTTCTTTTTTTTTTTGCTCACATTTTGAGTAATCGAAGAACAATACCATTGTCTCTTTCTTTCTCAGGTTCTTCGAGTTTTGGCAAATCTGATAATGCAAAGACTGCATCATTAGGCAACTCTATAGTGAGAGGCTTACTATCCTAAAGAGGTGCCTCTGCTAACTGATCTACTATGACTTGTAACTTCATGGAATTTTGGCTTATGAACTCTAGATCAAATTCTGTCAATAGCAATGATCCACTTTGCAATATGTGTATTGTGATATGTCTTGTTCATAATGTACTACAAAGGATTTTGTTTGGATATAACATAGGTCGTATGGATCAACATGTAGTATCACAACCTTTTGGTTGCAAAGACCACTGCCAAGTAAAAATTTTCTACATACGCATATCCCAACTCATAACTCACCAAGGTGCGACTAATGTAATATATGACTTGCTCTTTGTCTTGTGCATTCTTTTGGGCTAACATGGTGCCCAAAGCAAAATTAGTAGTCGATATATATAGTAAAAATGGTATGTCTGGCCTTGGTGGAGCCAATACTAGTGGTGTTTCCAGGTATGTTTTAATATCTACAAAGGCTTATTGGCACTCTTCATCCCAATGAAACATGACATCCTTGCATAAAAATTGGTTCATGGGTCAACATTTGTCTATAAATTGAGTGATGAACCATTTTATGGATGCTACATTTCCTTGTAGGCTTATTAACTCCCTAATTTTGATAGGGGCGGCCATTTCCAATATAGCCTTTACATTTTCAGGATCGACTTCGATGACCCTCTTGGAAATGATGAATCCTAAGAGCTTACTAGAAGTTACGCCAAACATGCACTTCTTAGGATTCAATCTGACGTTGTGCTCAATGAGGTGATCAAAAACCCTTTAAGGACTTGAGCATGCTCTTGTCACAATAGGGACTTGGCCAGTAGGTCATCAATGTAGTCCTCTAATATCCTATGCATATAGTCATGAAATGTGTATGTCATGGCTCGTTGATATGTGGCACCAATATTCTTTATGACAAATGGAATTACTTTGTAATAGAATGTCCCCCATGGAGTAATGAAAGTAATCTTGTGTTGGTCCTCAGGATTGACTAGTTGATCGTTCATATTTATCCAGGATTCCTTTAGTTTCTTGGGATTGAGTGTTTGAATATGTAGTGACCCTGGGGAAGCAGCACACCATCCCCCACTACTCTACTTACTATTTAATGGAATATTTTAAAGTTTAAACATGCATTTAAGTGAAAGGTATAAAAGAATATATAACCAAAATGTGAAGAAATAAATGAATGAATGCTTTTATATTGATATTTCCAAGATTTGGTTACATATAATCCCTCTAAGGGATACCATTTGTTTGATACATGATTTTACACACAAATAAGGTAGCAGGTGCATAAAATATCCCCTTGCAAGAGGTGGTGCACTTTATCAGTCTTCTTGATGATGCACACATAAATGTATGAGGGCTTAAATATGCCTCCTACTCTAGGTCTGATTGCTATAGGGTCCTCTTTCTTTCGTATGTTGTGGATTTATCCGATGAACCTATAGCCCTGTAAACAATGAAACAACAACACACATTTAGATGTCTGAGATTGCCTCACCGGATGAGGCTATTAGCAATGAATACACTTAATGAAAACAAATGCAATGAAACTAGTGCTATCAGAATAAGTAAATGAAGTAAATCTATGCTAATGACATGAAAAGAAAGTAACAAGTTAAGATGTATGAAACTAGTACAAAGAATGCTAGATTGGTCCGACGGGCCATTGTTCGAGATAGCGACCTCTGAGGTGAACTTGTTTCTAGTACTCCAATGCTATGGATCTAAGCTTGTTGTCCATGTTGAAAGAGTTGTCATTTCTTTTCCGTTGTATCAAATATCCTATAGATGAAAATCCCTAAATTGGCTAGCCCTTTGTCGCTCCTCAAAGATGCTCCAATATGCTCTCCAATCCTGTAGGGCTTTGCTGTAAAAATGAGTTCCAAGGGAAGATCTCCAAGAATTTAAAATCCCTCCTCAATGACCCGTTATATTCAATTCGTGATCCTCTGGTGCCCTTAGGCTTGCACCTTTTAAAGTGTGTGAATCCCTAGGTCTATGTTCAAAACCCTAGGATTGAATCTCTTATGCGTAGAGGATGTTAGCATGAGAAGATTTTGTTTTTCTATGTTTAACTAAAGTCTAAATTTGAACTTAAGTCTCCAATGTGAACTGGTCATGAAGGGGAATGTACAATTGTCCCCTCTCACCTTTACTACATGCAAACTGCCACTTTCACCTGTGAATGGGTCTATTTGTCTGGAATTTGAAGAACATGGACTTATACTGAGAGGGGGGGGTGAACAGTATAAGACTTTAACAATTAGTAATTTTAACTTTAGATAGCAGTGGCATCAACACAACATTAATCAAGACAGAGAGCATCACACATTGAAGACCCATTTTTAACGTGGTTCACCCAAAATGCTTGGGCTACGTCCACAAAACTTTTCTCTAAAAGTTATCTCAAAGTTCTTTTTGGGAATCCTTCCCAATTACAATGTTTATGAGCCTCTGCTCAAAGGAGATACCTTCCCCTCTACTCTGGATATGATCCCTCGGAAGATCAACTGTCTCTACCTCTTGCCAGCATGTGGAACTCCTTTCCACCGAAGACCTCCTATCCTCAATGCTTAGCCTAAGAGACCTCTGCCTTCTATGATCACGTCCACAGTAGCTCAACAACCTGTACCAAACACAGTCAGTCGGTCTAGTACAAGTCTTCCTCTGTCTGTCAGATCTGTCCAACTCTTGAACAAATCAATCCTCTGTCCACAAGCCTTCTCAAAGACTTGCCAAATATGTCCTCGGGTTCTCTGATAGAACCAATGTACCTCTGTCCTCAAGTTCTCTGATAGAACTTTCAATCTCGACTCACAAGTCCTTTGCTAGGACCTGTCCAAATCTGCTCACAAGTCCCCACAAGAACCTGTCCAAAACCTGCTCACAAGTCCCCAACGGAACCTGTCCAAAACCTGCTCACAAGTCCCCAACGGAACCTGTCCAAAATAGCTCACAAGTTCACCAAGAAAAACTTGCTTAGCATGAACCCACAAAGAGAATTGTTAGAGACCCAATGTGATTCATCAACCTCATAGAAGCATAAAGAGAATTGTTAGAGACTCAATATGTTCTATACTTAACTCCCAATCTCAATCTCAACTCAATCACAATCTCAAAAGAATAAGATAGATGTAGTATGCTTTTCTCAAGAACATGAAACACAACCCAACAATTGCCAAACAAGCAATATCTCATATAACAATGATACTCATGTTCTTTCCACAACCAATATCTTTTCTCAACCAATTAGGGCTTTAACAACAATGCTTATAGACAAGGTTTAACCAATATCATTCAACTCAACATTAACCTTGAAGCATTCAACCAATCATCACAAGAAAAGGAAACAAGTAGAAATCCTTTTCCCTCCAAAGATATTTGAACAAAACAGCCACCAACACAATATCACCAAATGCAAAGAATAACTTGCTCAAATCAACTCAATGGAGTAAGCCCAATATCATGAATCAAGTAAAGCAATAACTTGATCAAACAACCTCTATGGAAGCAACTCAACCATCAAACTCAAAACAGCCAACCAAGGGTTCCACCAACTCAATGCAAGTAGCTTGACTCACAAACCCTAGTGCACAAAGCTTCCACTATCTCAAACCAGAAATTATGCATTCATCAAAAACTCTCCTTAAGGATAACAATGCATAAGTAGTCTTCAACAAACCAGAAAATAGGATTTACACCCAATCAAAGAAAACCTAGTTGAAAACCTTTTCACTCCAACCTTATTTCAGAAAACATACACCAATCATACTCATAAGAAGAATGTGCCCATACCTTATTGGAGTAGAAGAAAATTGACCCTTAAAGCTGTCACCACACACAACCCTCAAACTTCCAACCAAGTTAGGGTTAGAACCAAGATAAATGAGCATATATAAAAACTTTCCTTAGTACACCTTTTAGCTTCTCTTCTTTTGAAAACAACCACCAAAGAAGTCAAAAACACAACAACCAAAACTTACACCTTATATCTCCATTTTAAACTTTAGCATAGCAAAAGACTAATCTCAAAAATACAACCAAAGAAATATCCCCTTATTTCTCCTATGTCTTTTAAACAATGCTAAACAATGCCAAAAATTATATCAAGAAATTAATCACACCTTAGAATGGTTGTCCTTGAAGAATCCAAAAATCGCGGAATGGCTGCCCTTGACGAATCCGAAAATCGTGGAACAAAATACGTTTTAACAAAAACGTGACTTAATCCATGCACAGCTTCCTCCGCGGGAATCGAAACACAGACCTCCGCCTACGCAAAGCCCAAATGCAGCCTATGCTGCCACTATCCCACAAGGGGCTAACGAAGTCTAAGACAGGCTTCCTACCACTTCAACGAACAAGCACTTCGTAAGTTTTTCAAACGCGAGCTCTCTTCTTCCGCGGCGTCAACAGAGCATCGATCGCAACCAAAAATTAATGCATTCAAAATTCTCAAGAGGAGTTAAACCTTAGGATCCTTCCCATATTTATAGTCCAATCGTGGACTTTAGAACACGTCGACGATAGAGAAACGTAATTTCGAATTTAATCGAAATTGCTTTCTAAAGGGTTTAAAAACCCTTAATTAATTTTAATAAATTAAGAATAAAAAAGGTTTAAAAACCTTTAAATATTTTTAATAAATTAAAAATAATTTCTCCCTTAATTAATTAAATAATTAATTAATTAAAACCTTGAAGGGTTTTAAATAATAATTAAATAATAAAGAGAACCTCCATTGGTTTTAATAAAAACCATTTAACTTGGTTTTAATAAAAACCCTATCCAAAAACCTTATCCAATGGAATCTCTCCGGATTCTCTTAAAAATATTCTCTTGGAATCTTTCACCTTTGAAGCCAACACATCCTCTTAACATTAATGCCATTTCCTTTTGACATCAATGACAACTCATAGACAAGGAGCTAGGATCTCAAACCCAAAATTGCCAACAATCTCCCCCTTTGTCATTGATGGCAAACCATGCTTCTCAACAACAAAAAACTCAACATAAACAGCTCCCCCTGTCTTGAGGCTCTCCCCCTTACTCAAATCTCTCCCCCTTTGTCATCAATGGCAAAGGGTCACCTTTGGGGCTCGGAACTAAGAATGAGCTTCTTAGCTTAGTCCCTCCCCCACCTCCTGATGAGGTGATTAATTTTGGGGTGGGAGTACAACTCCCAATTTCTCCCTTAGATACTCAAACATATCTCTTGGAAGAGGTTTGGTGAAGATATATGCAATCTGCTCTTTAGTAGACACATACTCTACCTTGACCTGCTTGTCTTGCACTTTCTCCCTTAGAAAGTGATACTTGATGGAAATATGCTTTGTCCTTGAGTGCATTACCAGATTTTTGGAAATACTTATGGCACTTGTATTATCACAAAGTATGGAGATGGGTTGTTCATGCTTGACTTTGAAATCCTCCAAGGTGGTTTTCATCCATAAAACCTGTGTACACCCAGCCACTGCTGCTATGTATTCAGCCTCTGCTGTAGATAAGGAAACTGAAGGTTGTTTCTTACTTAGCCACGAAACCAAACTCTTTCCCAGAAAGAATGCTCCACCACTAGTGCTTTTCCTGTCATCAATACTGCTTGCCCAATCTGCATCTGTATAAGCTGTGAGGGTGAAATCATCACCTTTGGGATACCAAAGCCCAAAGTCCATAGTGCCCTTCAGATATCTGAATATCCTCTTAATTGCTATAACATGAGAATCTTTAGGAGCTGCCTAAAATCTTGCTACTAACCCAACTGCCTGCATGATATATGGTCTGGTAGTTGTAACATATAATAAAATTCCAATCATAGATCTGTACAACCTTTGATCTGGCACTGGAGAATCATCATATTTACTCATCTTGCACCCTATAATCATTGGAGTACACATTGGTTTGCTGTCCATCATCCCAAATTTCTTCAACATTTCTTTGATATACTTTCCTTGAGAGAGAAATATACCATCTTTTGATTGAGCAATCTGAAGACCTAAAAAGAATGACAGCTCTCCAATCATAGACATCTCAAATTCCTTCTGCATGGTGTTAGCAAAAACTTTGCACATCTGAGTATTATTTCCCCCAAAGATAATATCATCAACATAGACAACTATAATCAGCATATTATCACCTTCATCCTTAATATACAAATTGCTATCTGCCACACCTTTCCTGAAGCCTTGCTCATGAAGATACCTATCAAGTCTTGAGTACCAAGCCCTAGGTGCTTGCTTTAACCCATACAAGGCCTTTTTCAGTTTGCACACATAGTCTGACTATTATGAGAGAGACACTCCTTATGGCTGTTCTATGTAGACTTCTTCTTCCAACACCCCATTTAGAAAAGCTGATTTTACATCCATTTGATATACCTTGAATGATTTGAAGCTTGAAAGGGCCAAAAACATTCGATAGCTTCAAGACGAGCAACGAGGAGCAAACGTCTCTTCGAAATCAACACCTTCTACTTGAGCATAACCTTTGCAGACTAACCTAGCTTTGTTTCTGACAATCTTTCCAACCTCATTGAGTTTATTTCTGAATATCCATTTTGTGCCAATGACATTCTTGTCCTTAGGTCTTGGAACCAATTCCCAAGTTTCACTTTTCTCTATTTGATTTAGCTCTTCATCCATTGCTTTTACCCAAAACTTATCTGCACATGCTTCATTGAAATCTTTTGGCTCAATTTGAGATAATAATGAAACATTTGTAGAATCATGTGAGGGAATGACTCTTCTTCTTGTTTGCCTCCTATTTGGATCACCAATGATCAAATATTTGGGATGATGTTTCTGAACATATCGTGAAGGAGTTTTGGGAAGCAGTTGTTGACTTTCCTCTTCTTCATCTGAAACCTCTCTGAATTCTTCTTGACAAATTTCATCACTGAGTTCCTTGACTGGTTCTCTTATCCCTTTCTTTTCATCAACTGTTACATTTATGCTCTCTACAACTGTATGGGTTCTTTTGTTGAAGCATCTGTAGGCCTTGCTTCTACTGGAATATCCAAGAAAGATTCCCTCATCACACCTAGGATCAAACTTACCCAAATTCTGATCTTCCCTTTTGATGAAGCACTTACTTCCAAACACTTTGAAGTATTTTACTGTAGCTGGTCTTCCTTTCCACAACTCATAAGGAGTTTTATGATGGTTGACTCTAAGTTGGGCCCTGGTGATAATGTAGACTGGTTGTACTGATTGCCTCTTTCCAAAAACCATCTGAAAGTTTTGACTCATTTAACATAGCTCTAGCCATATTTTCAATAGTTCTGTTTTTCCTTTCAACTACTCCATTTTGTTGAGGAGTTCTTGCTTGTTGAATATTCTCTTTTGATTCCTTGTTGCTCACAGTATTCCACAAATTCATTTGAAGTGAACTCTCCTCCTCTATCTGATCTTAAGCATTTGATTCTCTTGTCGATCTCATTTTCAATCATTTCTTTGAAAGCTTTAAATTTTTCAAAAGCTTCAGATTTTTCTTTGAGAAAAGTAACCCAAGTCATTCTAGAATAATCATCTATAAACAACATGAAGTAGCTTTCTCCATGAATGCTCCGAGTTCTGGTAGGGCCACATAAATCGGTATGAATAAGATCCAATGGTTTTGAAGAAGTATACCCTTTTGATTTGAAGCGGATTCTGGTCTGTTTTCCATGTTGACAAGGACCACAAATGATGTTATGGGGCCTTTTTATTTTGGGCAAGTCTCTAACTGCTTCCTTGTTACTAATATTGACAAGATTATCAAAGCTCAAATGCCCCAATATTTTATGCCATAACCAACTCTCATCTTCTTGAGTTAGAAAACACTTTTCCTTTTTTATCTCACTTAGCATGTAAAGATTGTTTGGAGTCCTTGTAGCACTAGCAATGAGTTTTCCATTTTTTTCTTTACTTATCTCACATCTATCTGAAAAGAAAGATACTATGTGTCCTTGATCACAAAGTTGACTCACACTTAGAAGATTATGTCTTAGGCCTTCTACATAAAGCACATTTTCTGTTTTGGATTTCCCATCCAAACTAAGAGTCCCCTTACCACAGATTTTAGCTGACCTGTTATCTCCAAAACTAACTGTTCCTCTGTTTGTTTCTTTTAAGATCAAAAACTTTTCCTTTTCGCCAGTCATATGTTTTGAACAACCACTATCAAGATACCATTTCTCTACTTTGTCTAGAGCATGAAAAGCAGTTTGAGCTATCATTGACTTAGATTTGATCTCATTTTTCTTTTTAGTGAACTCAAGGCTAGATCTATCCAAACTGCACATCCTTGCTATATGCCCAAAATTATTGCACTTGTAACACATGACATCTTTATTCATAAGAGGTGCAAAAGAATTAACATTTTCCTTACTATGGCTATTCAAAGACTTATTGCAATACATAGCTTTGTGACCAAATTTCTTGCAGGAAAAACAATAGCCATGGAAAGTATTTTGTAACCTGTTTTGATGCTTTGGATGATTGTCCTTCTTGTGACCAACTGGAATCCACCGCTCTTCAGGATGAAAATTGATCTTGCTTGAAGACCCTGTTTCTTGAATGGTGATACCATCCTTATTTTGCTTTTCACACGGAGTATTCTATCTGAGAGCCAGCTGTTCCAACTTCACTCTAAGAGACATAACCTCTTCTTCTAGTTTCTCGCAATCAGCTTCCTTTCCTTTGAGAACCTCTGTCAGAACCTGTTCAATCTTCTTCCCTTCTTCAGCTAGAATTTTGAAGTCTATAACACTTTGAGACAATTCTGATCTTGCTATCTCTTCTTCTTGACATTGATGCTGGAGAGCAGAATTCTCTTCCCTGAATTTCTCAAGCTTTCTCAAAGCCAAGAAGAATTCACCTTTGAGATCGAACTCAAACTCTTCATCTCTTTCTGAATCTGTATGTTCCTCTGATAGATCCTTCTCCAAGCTGTTAGGCTCTTTACGGAGAGACCTGCTCCGATACCAATTGAAGAACATGGACTTATACTTGAGAGGGGGGTGAACAGTATAAGACTTAAACAATTAGTAATTTTAACTTTAGATAGCAGTGGCATCAACACAACATTAATCAAGACAGAGAGCATCACACATTGAAGACCCATTTTTAACGTGGTTCACCCAAAATGCTTGGGCTACGTCCACAAAACTTTTCTCTAAAAGTTATCTCAAAGTTCTTTTTGGGAATCCTTCCCAATTACAATGTTTATGAGCCTCTGCTCAAAGGAGATACCTTCCCCTCTGCTCTGGATATGATCCCTCAGAAGATCAACTGTCTCTACCTCTTGCCAGCATGTGGAACTCCTTTCCATCGAAGACCTCCTGTCCTCAATGCTTAGCCTAAGAGACCTCTGCCTTCTATGATCACGTCCACAGCAGCTCAACAACCTGTACCAAACATAGTCAGTCGGTCTAGTACAAGTCTTCCTCTGTACGTCGAGATCTGTCCAACTCTTGAACAAATCAATCCTCTATCCACAAGCCTTCTCAAAGACTTGCCAAATCTATCCTTAGGTTCTCTGATAGAACCAATGTACCTCTGTCCTCAAGTTCTCTGATAGAACTTTCAATCTCAGCTCACAAGTCCTCTGCTAGGACCTGTCCAAATCTGCTCACAAGTCCCCACCGAAACCTGTCCAAAACCTGCTCACAAGTCCCCAACGGAACCTGTCCAAAACCTGCTCACAAGTCCCCAACGGAACTCTGTCCAAAACAGCTCACAAGTTCACCAAGAAAAACTTGCTTAGCATGAACCCACAAAGAGAATTGTTAGAGACCCAATGTGATTCATCAACCTCATAGAAGCATAAAGAGAATTGTTAGAGACTCAATATGTTCTATACTTAACTCCCAATCTCAATCTCAACTCAATCACAATCTCAAAAGAATAAGATAGATGTAGTATGCTTTTCTCAAGAACATGAAACACAACCCAACAATTGCCAAACAAGCAATATCTCATATAACAATGATACTCATGTTCTTTCCACAACCAATATCTTTTCTCAACCAATTAGGGCTTTAACAACAATGCTTATAGACAAGGTTTAACCAATATCATTCAACTCAACATTAACCTTGAAGCATTCAACCAATCATCACAAGAAAAGGAAACAAGTAGAAATCCTTTTCCCTCCAAAGATATTTGAACAAAATAGCCACCAACACAATATCACCAAATGCAAAGAATAACTTGCTCAAATCAACTCAATGGAGTAAGCCCAATATCATGAATCAAGTAAAGCAATAACTTGATCAAACAACCTCTATGGAAGCAACTCAACCATCAAACTCAAAACAGCCAACCAAGGGTTCCACCAACTCAATGCAAGTAGCTTGACTCACAAACCCTAGTGCACAAAGCTTCCACTATCTCAAACCAAAAATTATGCATTCATCAAAAACTCTCCTTAAGGATAACAATGCATAAGTAGTCTTCAACAAACCAGAAAATAGGATTTACACCCAATCAAAGAAAACCTAGTTGAAAACCTTTTCACTCCAACCTTATTTCAGAAAACATACACCAATCATACTCATAAGAAGAATGTGCCCATACCTTATTGGAGTAGAAGAAAATTGACCCTTAAAGTTGTCACCACACACAACCCTCAAACTTCCAACCAAGTTAGGGTTAGAACCAAGATAAATGAGCATATATAAAAACTTTCCTTAGTACACCTTTTAGCTTCTCTTCTTTTGAAAACAACCACCAAAGAAGTCAAAAACACAACAACCAAAACTTACACCTTATATCTCCATTTTAAACTTTAGCATAGCAAAAGACTAATCTCAAAAATACAACCAAAGAAATATCCCCTTATTTCTCCTATGTCTTTTAAACAATGCTAAACAATGCCAAAAATTATATCAAGAAATTAATCACACCTTAGAATGGTTGTCCTTGAAGAATCCAAAAATCGCGGAATGGCTGCCCTTGACGAATCCAAAAATCGTGGAACAAAATACGTTTTAACAAAAACATGACTTAATCCATGCACAACTTCCTCCGTGGGAATCGAAACGCAGACCTCCGCCTACGCAAAGCCCAAATGCAGCCTATGCTGCCACTAGCCCACAAGGGGCTAACGAAGTCTAAGACAGACTTCCTACCACTTCAACGAACAAGCACTTCGTAAGTTTTTCAAACGTGAGCTCTCTTCTTCCGTGGCGTCAATAGAGCATCGATCGCAGCCAAAAATTAATGCATTCGAAATTCTCAAGAGGAGTTAAACCTTAGGATCCTTCCCATATTTATAGTCCAATCGTGGACTTTAGAACACGTCGGCGACAGAGAAACGTAATTTTGAATTTAATCGAAATTGCTTTCTAAAGGGTTTAAAAACCCTTAATTAATTTTAATAAATTAAGAATAAAAAAGGTTTAAAAACCTTTAAATATTTTTAATAAATTAAAAATAATTTCTCCCTTAATTAATTAAATAATTAATTAATTAAAACCTTGAAGGGTTTTAAATAATAATTAAATAATAAAGAGAACCTCCATTGGTTTTAATAAAAACCATTTAACTTGGTTTTAATAAAAACCCTATCCAAAAACCTTATCCAATGGAATCTCTCCGGATTCTCTTAAAAAGATTCTCTTGGAATCTTTCACCTTTGAAGCCAACACATCCTCTTAACATTAATGCCATTTCCTTTTGACATCAATGACAACTCATAGACAAGGAGCTAGGATCTCAAACCCAAAATTGCCAACAGAAGTCGCATTTATGTCTTAGCCGTTGTTGTTCATAGTGACTATGATTTGGCTACTATTGTCTGTAGCGGCTGAGGTTTGACCACTCTGAGATTGAACGACTAGGATATAGCCACTCTGGTTTACAATGACTAAGCTTGGATGGGCTAAGACTACCCCAGATGAGTGGTGAGAACCACTTTTGATACTTGGAAAGTCCAAGGTTTAGTCACATGGCCTGTGAATGTGCCTATGTTAGTAGTTATCTTAAACATGACATGTTTTAGGTGTCTACAAAATATTTTGAAACAATAATTTTATCATCAACAAATTGTTGATGAGACACTAGATCCATTGTTGAGGCCACCTTAAATACCCATAGCTTCCTTTAATTGATCATTGTTGTAATAATTCTTACAAGATCTTCTGCAATAATGATGAACAAATATGGTGTCAAAGGATCTCACTAATGAAGACCCATCCTACTACTAAAATAACTTGCCACAACCTCATTAACCAAAACTAAAAACTTTGTTGTAGAGATACAATTGAGAATTAGGTCAATCCAATTCCCATGAAAGCCAAACTTCTCCATAATTTTTGCTAGGAAGTCCCATGAGACACAATCATATGCCTTGTTCATATCTAATTTTAATAGCATATTAGCTTCATCACTTTTATCCATGGAATGAATCACCTCATGGATCATCACTATGTCATCTAATATTTACCTTCGAATCATGAAACCCACTTGATTTCTATCTATTATGAAAGGTAGAATTACTTTGATCGAATTTGCTAGATTTTTAGTGAGGATCTTGTATAATGTGTTCCATAATATTATAGATTTAAACTGCTTGAAGTCCCTAGCCCTCGCAATTTTAAGGATCAATACCAAAAAAGTAGAATTAGAATTAGTAGGGACAAAGTGGGATTACTAGACTTATTTTATAGCTTCAACAATATCTGTACCCACTATATTCTAGAAATGATGGAATAAAGTTATCGAGAAGCCATATGGTCTTGAAGATTTTGAAGAACACAAGCTTATACTGAGAGGGGGGAGTGAAAAGTATAGCACCCACTTTTTAATTTCTTTCCAACCCAATATAAATTAGTGTCCTTAATTGCAATAACCAAATATAGCAGTATGCATTAATGACATAGATATCAATAGTAAGCAAGAGCACAAATCACCACACATAATTGAGACACAAGATTTAACGTGGTTCCCGCAATGTGGGGTAGTCCACAAGATAATATCCTTATAATATTTCAAAAATAAATAGGGATCCTTATCCCAATAAAAATGATTACTTTGATCTTCTCAAAGCTAGGCTATCCACTTATCTGCAAAGGTGGGCAATCCACTGATATGCTCAACAAGGCAATCCACTTATTTTCTCATCTAGGCACTCCACTAATCTAATCGGCTAGGCAATCCACTGATCTACTCAGGTAGGCAATCCACTGATCTACTCAGCTAGGCAATCCTGATCTACTCGGGTAGGCAATCCACTGATTTGCTCAACTAGGCACTCCATTGATCTACTCAGCTAGTCACTCCACTGATATGCTTAGCTAGGAAATCCTGACCTACTTAGGTAGGCTATCCACTAATCTGCTTTAGCAATCTCACCAAGAACCTACTCAAAATTTGCTCCAACAATCTCACCAAGAACTTGCTCAAATATGCTCCATCAAGCTCACCAAGAACTTGCTCAAATATGCTCCAGAATCTGTCCACAAATCTATCCCAAAAGCTTTATCAAAGGCTCAATCAATCATGTACAAAAGCTGCCTCAAATATTTCCAAACATTTTTCCCAAAAGCCTTCTCAAAGGCTCAATCAATTATGCTCAAGTAGCACTCAAATATCATCTACAAATATATGAAGGCAAGGCTTAATGATGAACTCAATAATGGATGGAAATGCACTCCTCAATGGATGACAATAATGATCCATAATGATCTCAACTCAAATCAATCTCAACTCAACTCAACTCAAATCAATCTCAACTCAGCTCAATCTTATAGAAGCATAAAGACAATTTTTAGAGACTCAATATGTGCTATTCACAAACTCAATTTCTTTCTCAACTCAAACTCAACTCAAATCAGAATATAGAAGTTTTTTTCATGGAACTTGAACAACCACTTCACACAATCACTTGACTAGGCTCAATAAACTCAACTCAACCAATCACCTTAAGGAACAAATTTTTCTAACAAACCCTAGTTCAAGCATGAATCAATCAACTCAAAATGTTTCCAACAATACTCAACAATAATTCTCACATAACAATGATACTCATGTTCTTCTCTAACTCAAGTTCAAGTTATTTGCATAACCAATGGGCTTCAACAACAATGCTTATAAAACAATGTTTAATCTCAAATCTCAAACCAGAAAACCTTGAAGCATTAAACCAATATCTTTTGAAAAGGAAACCACAATCAATCCTTTTCTCTCAAATGATATTTCATAAATCAACCACCATAAACAAAGTCAATGGAGAATATTGCTCATACCTTTTTGATGCCTTATTAGTTGTCGAGTAAATTTGCCACACTCAACAAAATTTATTTTTCAACTTTCAATAAGGGTTAGAGATCTTGATTAATAACACAACAAGAATATCCAAATAACACCTTATTACTCATAATCAATAAAATACTATTGCATAACTTTATTATTATTAAACATGAACCATTCACCAATATGCAGAAATATCAAATCATTCATCCACAATATATTATCCACAATAACAATCCACAAATGAGAGAGAGATAGATAATACCCTTAAGGTAGGGCAACACCAATAATAATCCTTAAGGAAGGAATAACTCCACAAGATCTCCCAAGATGAGAGGCCACTTCGTGGGCACGACGATTACATAAGATTCTTCTTCAATGATATGAATATCCTTACAATGACAAATATCTCTTCTTTATATATCCATATTCTTATTCTACTTTGGAGAGCCTACTACTAATATTATATTATATTAAAATATAATATAATATTATAATACAATCAACCTTGGGTTATGTGTGGCCCATGCCAACCCTTATACAATATAATAATATATCCCCAAATATCTATTCCTAGGTACCCTACCATGCCACCCTCCTTACAAATGTTTCGTCCTCGAAACATATGAAGAAACCTGATAGTATGATTTGCTAAGCAATGTTAGCAATTGGTACCAATCTCGCTCATCCATCCATCCAAGTGAAACCCGATGATGTTGGTATGCCATTTTGTTACTTGAGTATCCAAATCTGCTTCGTTGGCTCCATGCTTCTGTTGTTGTATTTTGATAACTTGAATGATGGGTCCACTTGTTCCTTGATGCTGATGAACCATGCTGAAAACCATGATCACTATGCTTTCTTTGCCAAACACTGCCATAGTTGGTGCCCTTCTGATTACATGTAGAACCATAATATTGTTGCCTTGAACCATGCCTCCAATATTGTTTCCGCTCATGGTGGTGTGGATGGCGATATGGTGCAACCTTTACTTGATGTTCTACCTTCTTTGACTTCTCAACATTTGGCTCCATTATTTTAAATTCCTCTACACATTGTTCTTTCATGTTCTCTTTGTTTGGTGTGTCCTTGTGCTCTTCTATCAAAGCTTCCTTGGACTCTTACTATTGTTATTTCCATTGAATCAGTTTCTGCTACTTCTTCCATGGACTCTTTTGCTTGCTACGGCCTTCTTGGATTTTGTTTCAGGTTCTTCAATTTGTTTCTCTACAACCGCTTCTTGATTTTCCTTGGATCCCTGCTCCTTAAGCTGAGAAATATCCTGTAATGTTATCTTCTTTTTCCTGTACCATAACTTCATAAACTTCTTTTGCACATTAATGTTAACAAGACCCAAAGAATCTAACCAAGGATAACCAAGAACAATATCCTTATCATCCATCTCAATAGCATAGAAATCTGAATGTAAAACATATTTATCCATGGTGATCTTTAAATCTTCAAAAATCTGAACATTCTCACCCTCTAGTTGTATGTCCTTGATTTTTGTTGCTTGAACTTGCAACTTCTTAGCCAAAGAAATATTAATAAAATTATATCTACTACCAGGGTCAATGGAAATAATAACCTGTTCCTTTTGAATGCTTCCATGAACCTGCATAATAGACTTTTTAGATTCAAACAAATTCCTTTGTCCATTTTCTAATTTATCTTCTACCAAAGGTATGGTTTCCTCTATCTGCATCTCGACATCTTTTTTATCTTCCCTGACCTTTTCCTCTTTCTTCTTGAGTAATTTTATTTCTTTTTCATAGTCTTCATTCTGTTTCTTTAAAACTTCACATTCTCCTTTTATTGCATTCCGCTCATTTTGAGTTTCCTGTAGTTTCTTTTCATCATCTTCGATGATATCCATTAGGTAATCTATATAATATGGATCCCATATACTCAAGAATTCATGCTCTATTTCATCCCAAGTATATTCATTATTCCTTTCTTTACAAAATTTTATCCACCAAGACAAAGCTTTCCCTTTAAAACATATATCCAGGAAGGATTTCTCAAAAGAAATATTATGATATGGAGACCTAAACGTTTTCCACCATTCCCTAACATCAATATCATCTTCTCCAGAAAATATTTCTAGCTCCATAAGTTCACCTCGAGATAATGCAAATCTAGGGTTTCATGAAAATATATATCATGCCCTAATGCAAACTAGGGTTTTATGGAAATAAATATCTTTCCACTGATTTGAAGCTAAAATTCCACATAGACAACTAGATCTGCCATTTTTCTTCCAAACAAAATAAAGTGCAACTGCTTTGCTTACCCGAAATAAACAAAGTTCGTCTTTTGAAAAATTCGTGACTTGAAAATTTGTTTCTACCCTTATTCCAGATGACTGACTTTAGAAGGTCGTATCTCTCTCAATACTACTTGGATTCCTTCATATGACCACTCATTTTAAAGCTCTTCAAATTCTGCACCAACGGATCCAAGAATCGCCTGAATCGGATACAATCTCGCAGAGATATGGCTTTTGAAAGATGAGACGTTTTTCCACAAAAAATCTGCGAAATTCGTCACTATCCTTGTTCTGGATACTAACTTCAAAAGGTCGTATCTCCCTCAATACTGCTCAGATTCCATCATATGACCACTCATTTTAAAGCTCTTCAAATTCTACACAATCTGATCCAAGAATCGCTTGAATCGGATAAACTTGCGCAGAGATATGGCTCCTGAAAGATGAGATGTTTTTTCCAAAAAAAAATTGCCCTAATTCTAGGGTTTCACACAAAAATCCCCACTTTGCCAAAATCGTTGCTCTGATACCACTTGTTGCATAAATTTATTATTATTAAACATGAACCATTCACCAATATGCAGAAATATCAAATCATTCATCCACAATACATTATCCACAATAACAATCCACAAATGAGAGAGAGATAGATAATACCCTTAAGGTAGGGCAACACCAATAATAATCCTTAAGGAAGGAATAACTCCACAAGATCTCCCAAGATGAGAGGCCACTTCGTGGGCACGACGATTACATAAGATTCTTCTTCAATGATATGAATATCCTTACAATGACAAATATCTCTTCTTTATATATCCATATTCTTATTCTACTTTGGAGAGCCTACTACTAATATTATATTATATTAAAATATAATATAATATTATAATACAATCAACCTTGGGTTATGTGTGGCCCATGCCAACCCTTATACAATATAATAATATATCCCCAAATATCTATTCCTAGGTACCCTACCAAATACACCATGTCCCCTCATGAAATAATTAATCCCCTTTGAAAAAGAGCAAAGCAACCTTCACTTTTGAACCCATTTACAAAATCATAAATATCTCTCTACATACACCTTATTTCTCCTTCTAAGCAATTTAATCAAATAGCCCTCAAAATAAGCTTTCCAATGATATATAATATGATATACGTCCAAAAAGAAAATCACCATAAATCTCTCTTTTTCCTAAAGTGCATCACAACCCTTATATCTCCTAGGGCAACTTTAGAAAAATAAAATATTAAAAAATATTAACTTGCCTTTGTCCTTGACGGGATTTAATCCATTGACGCCTCCTTGCTCAGCACCTTAACCGTGGCCAAGCCATCATTGGGCCACGTGCCCTCACGTGTTCAAAGGGGCACAAATCAAAATAAATACCTTAATATTTTGCGCCCTTCGAAAACTTAAAAGTGCTTCGAGCATTTCAACACAACAAGCATCCCCGATGAGACTCGATCGCAGGACCTCCTACTTCATACATAGTGTATGAACCGCTAGGCCAAAGGTGCCTACGTGCTTGGTTATCCTCCACGAATATTTCTTCAATAGACCCAAAATTTCGTAAACCTTTCACAAGCCTTTTTCGCACACGCTTCAAATTCAACACACAAGCTCTTTTTGCTTTCCAACAATCACATTAATTCACGAGAGCTCACCCAAGATTAATAAACCTTAGGCATCCTTTTATATAGTTTTCTCCCTCATATTCGACGACGTCGATGGATTAATTTTATTTTTAATTTTAAATTTTAAATTTAAATTTTAAATAATTTAAAATTTAAACTAAATATTTAAAATTAAATATCTCCATCATCGGGGCACCTTTTTCGATGAAACAAAAAGCCAACTTGGGTTTTAAGAAAAACCCATTTCAAATCTGCCATCCATGGTTTTAAATAAAACCTTTTATTTTGCCTGCCTTGGTTTTCACAAAAACCTTGTATATATCCATGCTCTCCAAAATATCATAAATGATTATTTATGAAGTGCTTTTGCCACCAAAACTCAATGTGATCCATGTGACATAAATGACAACATAAAATAACTCAAATTTCCAACAATCTCCCCCTTTGTCATTGATGGCAACACCTCTAATGCAAATCACCACAATCACTGCAAAAACCATCTCTGAGAATCAAAGTTGCTCCCCCTGACTCAATACTCTCTATGGAGGCTGCTCCCCCTAACTCAATGCTCTCTTTGGAGGCTGCTCCCCCTAACTCAATGCTCTCTTTGGAGGCTGCTCCCCTAACTCAATGCTCTCCCCCTTACTCAAATCTCTCCCCCTTTGACATCAATGGCAAAAGGGACACCTATGGGGCTAAAAGATATGACTCTTAAGCTTAGCCCCCTCACCACATTCTCTCTTGAGGTGATTAATTTTGGGGTGGGAGTACTTTTACTCCCATATTACATTATTTCTTTCCTCTGTCAACTTCCTTCCATATTTTTCTGATATCCTTTTCTTGATGAGTTACTTGATCTTCTTGTCTTGAACTATTTGACCTTCTTGCCTTGAAATTGCTTGACCTTCTTGTCTTGAACTTGTTTGGAATTGAGTCCTACACCATTTTTCAATATGTCCAAAGTTATTGCAATTAAAACACTTGATATTGTAGCCTTTGGATGGTGCCCATATCCTGAATTCTTTCTTGAAATAATTTCCATATCCATTCCTTTCCTGAACCTTGTATTGTGAAGTTTTGTTTTCATAATCATTATGACCATGACTTCTGAATTGTGTAGCTCTAAAACCAAAACCATGTTGCTCATTTTCTTTGCACTTGAGAAGCTCTATGACCAATCTTGTTGCATAAGAAGCAATGTCCCTGAAAACCATACCTTCTTCCTTTGAAGTTCCTTCTAGAAAAATCAAACTTCTTTGATCCATAGACCATGCAGTGTATAGCCCTGTGTCCAAATCCATTACAAGAAAAACAATGTCCTTGAAAATCCCTTTGTTCATGCCTTGGTTCCTCATACCTTTCTTGACCATTATCCTTGTGATCATTTTTGACTTGTGCATTGTATCCTTGAACCTTCTTTGTAGTATCTAAATCCTCTTCCTTAATTTCTTCCTTGCTTTCCTTTTCAAGAATTTATTTTCCTTTTGAACTTGATTCACCTATCTCAAAACAAGATCCAAACTAGATGTTTGGAGCCATAGGAACTTTGGAACTTTCTTCATAAATCTTAGGTGCTTCCTTGCTTTCATATTTTAGAACTTCCTTTCCTTTTGAGTGTGATTCCCCAAACCTAAAATATGAGACCTTTGGTGCTTTGGAACCTTCCTCTTCTTTCTCTTCATTTGTGTCAAATAGCAAATTGGCATCCATATTTATTGTCTCTGAAATACATGTTTCCTTCTTAGTGAAAATATCTTGACCTTTTGAGTCATGTGATGGATCAAACTTCTCAAGTATGGAACATCTCAATTCTTTTAGATTCTCCTTAACCTCTTGTAGTTGCTCATGGATATCATTGAAGTCTTCCTTTAGATCAACTGAGACATATGTCTTTCTTACAATATTCTCTTGTTTAACTTCTTCTGTTTGGAGTGAATGTTCTTCTTCTACTTCTTTTATCCCATAGAAAAACCCTTCTTCATCTTCACTGTCACTAAGATCATTATAATATTCTATAGAAAACAAACTCTCATGATTTCTTTGACCATGCCTGTTTCCTTGATGTGTCATCTCATCTTCACTATCACTGAAGCCATTGCAATATCCTGATCTATGATCTCTTTGACCACACACAAAGCACTTTTCTCTTTCACCTTCTATTCCTAGGAATAGATGTTCTTCCTTTTCATCATCTGACTTGTCTCTATCACTGTGATCTGAGCTATCACTTGCTTCTTCAATGTAGAAAGTTTTCTTTGTCTTACAAAACTTTTCTTCTTCTCATACCTGCTTTGCTTGTACCTGTCATCTTTGTCATGCTTATGCTTTCCATATTCTTTTCTTCTGTGACCCTATTTTTCATCATCACTATTTTCTTCATGTGGACACTTGTTTGCATAGTGACCAAAATCACCACACTTGTAGCATTTGACTTTCTTCATATCCCTGTAATTTCTTAAGTCCTTTTTCCTTTTGATGAAGTTAGCTTCCTCATCATTATCTGAATCTCTATCTATCTCTGGATCTTTCCCTTTATTTGAAGCCTTGAATGCAATTTCTTTCATTGGAACCTGATGCTTACTTATCCTCATCTCATAAGTTGTGAGAGTTCCTTGTAGTTCTTCCATTGTTAGCTTGTTGATATCCATTGTTTCTTCTATTGCTGAAACCTTTGCATCATACTTCATGGGAAGTGATCTCAAAACCTTTTGAGTAACATCTGATTCTTTCATCTCAAATCCTAGACCTCTCATGGTGTTAGTAATCTCATCAACTCGAAGTAAAAACTTTGCAATATCTTCAGAGTCTTCCATTTTCAATTCCTCAAATATTTTTCTATGAGTTTGTAGTTTTGCCAACTTTACCTTGGAATCTCCTTCATAGGTATTCCACAACTTGGTCCACATTTCATTAGCTGAATTACATACCATGACCTTTGCAAAATCTGTCTCACGTAGCCCACTCAAAATACAATTCATTGCCCTTGCATTGATCTCAACCAATTTCTTGATAGTCTTATCTACCTCGGGATCACCTTCAACCTTATACTCTTTTGCAACCATCTTCCATACCTCATATCCTTGTGATATCAAGTAGTTCTTCATTCTCATGCTCTAGAAAGCATAATTGTTACCATCAAATAGTGGAGCCTTACTTGTAGATGATCCATTCTGTGAAGCCATTTGTGTTCTTGTAGAATCTACCCTCAAGTTGTTAGCCTTTTCGAAGGAACCCGCTCTGATACCAATTGAAGAACACAAGCTTATACTGAGAGGGGGGTGAACAGTATAGCACCCACTTTTTACTTTCTTTCCAAACCAATATCAATTAGTGTCCTTAATTGCAATAACCAAATATAGCAGTGTGCATTAATGACATAGATAGCAATAGTAAGCAAGAGCACAAATCACCACACACAATTGAGACACAAGATTTAACATGGTTCCCCCAATGTGGGGTAGTCCACAAGATAATCTCCTTATAATATTTCACAAAGAAATAGGGATCCTTATCCCAATACAAATGATTACTTTGATCTACTCAAAGCTAGGCTATCCACTGATCTGCTCAGGTGGGAAATCCATTGATCTGCTCAACAAGGCAATCCACTGATCTGCTCAGCTAGGCAATCCATTGATCTACTCAACTAGGCAATCTTGATCTGCTTAGGTAGGCAATCCACTGATCTACTCAGCAAGGCAATCCATTGATCTACTCAACTAGGCAATCCACTGATCTTCTCAGCTAGGAAATCCATCTACTACAACCTAATTCAAGCAATCCACGATCTGCTCAACACAACCAACTCTCAAACCAACTGCTCACCACAATCTACTCAAAACTCCAAACTCACAACTCCACAATATCTCCAACACACTGCTCAATCTCACAAGCTCACCAAGAACTTGCTCAAATTGCTCCAACAAGCTCACCAAGAACTTGCTCAAATATACTCAGCAAGCTCACAAAGAACTTGCTCAAATTTGCTCCAGAATCTATCCACAAATCTATCCCAAAAGCCTTCTCAAAGGCTCAATCAATCATGCACAAAAGCTACCTCAAATCTATCCAAAAATCTATCCCAAAAGCCTTCTCAAAGGCTCAATCAATCATGCTCAAGTAGCACTCAAATATCATCCAAAAATCTATGAAGGCAAGGCTCAATGATGAACTCAACAATGAATGGCAATGCACTCTTCAATGGATGACAACAATGATCCACAATGATCTCAACTCAAATCAAATCAAATCAATCTCAACTCAACTCAATATTATAGAAGCATAAAGAGAATTGTTAGAGACTCAATATGTTCTATTCACAAACTCAATTTCTTTCTCAACTCAAACTCAACTCAAATCAAAATATAGAATAGTTTGTTTCATGGAACTTGAACAACCACTTCACACAATCACTTGACTAGGCTCAAACAACTCTACTCAACCAATCACCACAAGGAACAACTTTTTCTCACAAACCCTAGTTCAAGCATGAATCAATCAACTCAAAATGTTTCCAACAATGCTCAACAATAAATCTCACATAACAATGATACTCATGTTCTCCTCTAACTCAAGTTCAAGTTCTTTGCACAACCAATGGGCTTCAACAACAATGCTTATAAAACAAGGTTTAATCTCAACTCTCAAACCAGAAAACCTTGAAGCATTCAACCAATCACTTTCAAAAAGGAAACCACAATCAATCCTTTTCTCTCCAATGATATTTCAGAAATCAACCACCATAAACAAAGTCAATGGAGAATATTGCTCATACCTTTTTGATGCCTTATTAGTTGTCCACTAAATCTGCCACACTCAACAAACTTTCTTTTTCAACTTTCAATAAGGGTTAGAGATCTTGATTAATAACACAACAATAATATCCAAATAACACCTTATTACTCCTACTCAATAAAATACACCATGTCCCCTCATGAAAGAATTAATCCCCTTTGAAAAAGAACAAAGCAACCTTCACTTTTGAACCCCTTTACAAAATCAGAAATATCTCTTTACACACACCTTATTTCTCCCTCTAAGAAAGTTAATAAAATAGCCCTCGAAATAAGCTTTCCAACGATATATAATATGATATACTTCCAAAAAGAAAATCACCAGAAATCTCTCTTTTTCCTAAAGTGCATCACAACCCTTATTTCTCCTAGGGCAACTTTAGAAAAATAAAATATTAAAAAATATTAACTTGCCTTTGTCCTTGATGGGATTCGATCCCTCGATGCCTCCTTGCTCAGTGCCTTAACCATGGCCAAGCCACCATTGGGCCACATGCCCTCACGTGTTCAAAGGGGCACGAATCAAAATAAATACCTTAATATTTTGCGCCCTTCGAAAACTTAAAAGCGCTTCGAGCGTTTCAACACAACAAGCATCCCCGACGAGACTCGATCGTAGGACCTCCTGCTTCATACACAATGCATGAACCACTAGGCCAAAGGTGCCTACGTGCTTGGTTATCCTCCATGAACGTTTCTTCAACAGACCCAAAATTTCGTAAACCTTTCACAAGCCTTTTTCGCACACGCTTCAAATTCAACACACAAGCTCTTTTTGCTTTCCAACAATCGCATTAATTCACGAGAGCTCACCCAAGATTAATAAACCTTAGGCATCCTTTTATATAGTTTTCTCCCTCATATTCGATGACGTCGACGGATTACTTTTATTTTTAATTTTAAAATTTAAATTTAAATTTTAAATAATTTAAAATTTAAACTAAATATTTAAAATTAAATATCTCCATCATCGGGGCACCTTTTTCGATGAAACGAAAAGCCAACTTGGGTTTTAAGAAAAACCCATTTCAAATCTGCCATCCATGGTTTTAAATAAAACCTTTTATTTTGTCTGCCTTGGTTTTCACAAAAACCTCGTATATATCCATGCTCTCCAAAATATCATAAATGATTATTTATGAAGTGCTTTTGCCACCAAAACTCAATGTGATCCATGTGACATCAATGACAACATAAAATAACTCAAATTGCCAACAATATCCCCCTTTGTCATTGATGGCAACACCTCTAATGCAAATCACCACAATCACTGCAAAAACCATCTCTGAGAATCAAAGTTGCTCCCCCTGACTCAATACTCTCTATGGAGGTTGCTCCCCCTAACTCAATGCTCTCTTTGGAGGCTGCTCCCCCTAACTCAATGCTCTCTTTGGAGGCTGCTCCCCCTAACTCAATGCTCTCCCCTTACTCAAATATCTCCCCCTTTGACATCAATGGCAAAAGGGACACCTATGGGGCTAAAAGATATGACTCTTAAGCTTAGCCCCCTCACCACCTTCTCTCTTGAGGTGATTAATTTTGGGGTGGGAGTACTTTTACTCCCATATTACATTGTTTCTTTCCTCTGTCAACTTCCTTCCATATTTTTTTGATATCCTTTTCTTGATGAGTTACTTGATCTTCTTGTCTTGAACCTGTTTGACCTTCTTGCCTTGAAATTGCTTGACCTTCTTGTCTTGAACTTGTTTGGAATTGAGTCCTACACCATTTTGCAATATGTCCAAAGTTATTGCAATTAAAACACTTGATATTGTAGCCTTTGGATGGTGCCCATATCCTGAATTCTTTCTTGAAATAATTTCCATATCCATTCCTTTCCTGAACCCTGTATTGTGAAGTTCTGTTTTCATAATCATTATGACCATGACTTCTGAATTGTGTAGCTCTAAAACCAAAACCATGTTGCTCATTTTCTTTGCACTGAGAAGCTCTATGACCAATCCTATTGCATAAGAAGCAATGTCCCTAAAAACCATACCTTCTTCCTTTGAAGTTCCTTCTAGAAAAATCAAACTTCTTTGATCCATAGACCATGTAGTGTATAGCCCTGTGTCCAAATCCATTACAAGAAAAACAATGTCCTTGAAAAGCCCTTTGTTCATGCCTTGGTTCCTCATACCTTTCTTGACCATTATCCTTGTGATCATATTTGACTTGTGCATTGTATCCTTGAACCTTCTTTGTAGTATCTAAATCCTCTTCCTTAATTTCTTCCTTGCTTTCCTTTTCAAGAATTTCTTTTCCTCTTGAACTTGATTCACCTATCTCAAAACAAGATCCAAACTGGATGTTTGGAGCCATAGGAACTTTGGAACTTTCTTCATAAATCTTAGGTGCTTCCTTGCTTTCATATTTTAGAACTTCCTTTCCTTTTGAGTGTGATTCCCCAAACCTGAAATATGAGACCTTTGGTGCTTTGGAACCTTCCTCTTCTTTCTCTTCATTTGTGTCAAATAGCAAATTGGCATCCATATTTATTGTCTCTGAAATACATGTTTCCTTCTTAGTGAAAATATCTTGACCTTTTGAGTCATGTGATGGATCAAACTTCTCAAGTATGGAACATCTCACTTCTTTTAGATTCTCCTTAACCTCTTGTAGTTGCTCATGGATATCATTGAAGTCTTCCTTTAGATCAATTGAGACTTCTATATTATTTCTTCTACTTTTTTTTTATTTTGAATGTTCTTCTTCTACTTCTTTTATCCCATAGAAAAACCCTTCTTCATCTTCACTGTCACTAAGATCATTATAATCTTCTATAGCAAACAAACTCTCATGATTTCTTTGACCATGCCTGTTTCCTTGATGTGTCATCTCATCTTCACTATCACTGAAGCCATTGCAATATCCTGATCTGTGATCTCTTTGACCACACACAAAGCACTGTTCTCTTTCACCTTCTATTCCTAGGAATAGATGTTCTTCCTTTTCATCATCTGACTTGTCTCTATCACTGTGATCTGAGCTATCACTTGCTTCTTCAATGTAGAAAGTTTTCTTTGTCTTACAAAAACTTTTCTTCTTCTCATACCTGCTTTGCTTGTATCTGTCATCTTTGTCATGCTTATGCTTTCCATATTCTTTTCTTTTGTGACCCTATTTTTCATCATCACTATTTTCTTCATGTGGACACTTGTTTGCATAGTGACCAAAATCACCACACTTGTAGCATTTGACTTTCTTCATATCCCTGTAATTTCTTAAGTCCTTTTTCCTTTTGATGAAGTTAGCTTCCTCATCATTATCTGAATATCTATCTGTCTCTATATCTTTCCCTTTATTTGAAGCCTTGAATGCAATTTCTTTCATTGGAACCTGATGCTTACTTATCCTCATCTCATAAGTTGTGAGAGTTCCTTGTAGTTCTTCCATTGTTAGCTTGTTGATATCCATTGTTTCTTCTATTGCTGAAACCTTTGCATCATACTTCATGGGAAGTGATCTCAAAACCTTTTGAGTAACATCTGATTCTTTCATCTCAAATCCTAGACCTCTCATGGTGTTAGTAATCTCATCAACTCGAAGTAAAAACTTTGCAATATCTTTAGAGTCTTCCATTTTCAATTCCTCAAATATTTTTCTATGAGTTTGTAGTTTTGCCAACTTTACCTTGGAATCTCCTTCATAGGTATTCCACAACTTGGTCCACATTTCATTAGCTGAATTACATACCATGACCTTTGCAAAATTTGTCTCATGTAGCCCACTCAAAATACAATTCATTGCCCTTGCATTGATCTCAACCAATTTCCTGATAGTCTTATCTACCTCGGGATCACCTTCAACCTTATACTCTTTTGCAACCATCTACCATACCTCATATCCTTGTGATATCAAGTAGTTCTTCATTCTCATGCTCTAGAAAGCATAATTGTTACCATCAAATAGTGGAGCCTTACTTGTAGATGATCCATTCTATGAAGCCATCTGTGTTCTTGTAGAATCTACCCTCAAGTTGTTAGCCTTTTTGAAGGAACCGACTCTGATACCAATTGAAGAACACAAGCTTATACTGAGAGGGGGTGAACAGTATAGCACCCACTTTTTACTTTCTTTCCAAACCAATATCAATTAGTGTCCTTAATTGCAATAACCAAATATAGCAATGTGCATTAATGACATAGATAGCAATAGTAAGCAAGAGCACAAATCACCACACACAATTGAGACACAATATTTAACGTGGTTCCCCCAATGTGGGGTAGTCCACAAGATAATCTCCTTATAATATTTCACAAATAAATAGGGATCCTTATCCCAATACAAATGATTACTTTGATCTACTCAAAGCTAGGCTATCCACTGATCTACTCAGGTAGGCAATCCATTGATCTGCTCAGCAAGGCAATCCACTGATCTGCTCAACTAGAATCCTCTTATAAAAAAGATCCAATCTACTAGCCAAAAACTCAAAAATCTACAACCAACTAAAGCTCACCAAGAACTTGCTCAATTTAAACTCCAAAACTTCTCAAACTAAATCACAAACTTGCTCAAATCTCAAATCTATCACAAATCTATCCCAAAAGCCTTCTCAAAGGCTCAATCAATCATGCACAAAAGCTACCTCAAATCTATCTAGAAATCTATCCCAAAAGCCTTCTCAAAGGCTCAATCAATCATGCTCAAGTAGCACTCAAATCTCATCCACAAATATATGAAGGTAAGGCTCAATGATGAACTCAACAATGAATGGCAATGCACTCTTCAATGGATGACAACAATGATCCACAATGATCTCAACTCAAATCAATCTCAACTCAACTCAAATCAAATCAATCTCAACTCAGCTCAATCTTATAGAAGCATAAAGAGAATTGTTAGAGACTCAATATGTTCTATTCACAAACTCAATTTCTTTCTCAACTCAAACTCAACTCAAATCAGAATATAGAATAGTTTGTTTCATGGAACTTGAACAACCACTTCACACAATCACTTGACTAGGCTCAATCAACTCAACTCAACCAATCACCACAAGGAACAACTTTTTCTCACAAACTCTAGTTCAAGCATGAATCAATCAACTCAAAATGTTTCCAACAATACTCAACAATAAATCTCACATAACAATGATACTCATGTTCTTCTCTAACTCAAGTTCAAGTTCTTTGCATAACCAATGGGCTTCAACAACAATGCTTATAAAACAAGGTTTAATCTCAACTCTCAAACCAAAAAACCTTGAAGCATTAAACCAATAACTTTCGAAAAGGAAACCACAATCAATCCTTTTCTCTCCAATGATATTTCAGAAATCAACCACCATAAACAAAGTCAATGGAGAATATTGCTCATACCTTTTTGATGCCTTATTAGTTGTCCACTAAATCTGCCACACTCAACAAACTTTATTTTTCAACTTTCAATAAGGGTTAGAGATCTTGATTAATAACACAACAATAATATCCAAATAACACCTTATTACTCCTACTCAATAAAATACACCATGTCCCCTCATGAAAGAATTAATCCCCTTTGAAAAAGAACAAAGCAACCTTCACTTTTGAACCCCTTTACAAAATCAGAAATATCTCTTTACACACACCTTATTTCTCCCTCTAAGCAAGTTAATCAAATAGCCCTCGAAATAAGCTTTCCAATGATATATAATATGATATACTTCCAAAAAGAAAATCACCATAAATATCTCTTTTTCCTAAAGTGCATCACAACCCTTATTTCTCCTAGGGAAACTTTAGAAAAATAAAATATTAAAAAATATTAACTTGCCTTTGTCCTTGATGGGATTCGATCCCTCGACGCCTCCTTGCTCAGTGCCTTAACCATGGCCAAGCTATCATTGGGCCACATGCCCTCACGTGTTCAAAGGGGCATGAATCAAAATAAATACCTTAATATTCTGCGCCCTTCGAAAACTTAAAAGCGCTTCGAGCGTTTCAACACAACAAGCATCCCCGGTGAGACTCGATCGTAGGACCTCCTGCTTCATACACAATGCATGAACCACTAGGCCAAAGGTGCCTACGTGCTTGGTTATCCTCCATGAATGTTTCTTCAACAGACCCAAAATTTCGTAAACCTTTCACAAGCCTTTTTCGCACACGCTTCAAATTCAACACACAGGCTCTTTTTGCTTTCCAACAATCGCATTAATTCACGAGAGCTCACCCAAGATTAATAAACCTTAGGCATCCTTTTATATAGTTTTCTCCCTCATATTCGATGACGTCGGCGGATTACTTTTATTTTTAATTTTAAAATTTTAATTTAAATTTTAAATAATTTAAAATTTAAACTAAATATTTAAAATTAAATATCTCCATCATCGGGGCACCTTTTTCGATGAAACGAAAAGCCAACTTGGGTTTTAAGAAAAACCCATTTCAAATATTCCATCCATGGTTTTAAATAAAACCTTTTATTTTTCCTACCTTGGTTTTCACAAAAACCTTGTATATATCCATGCTCTCCAAAATATCATAAATGATTATTTATGAAGTGCTTTTGCCACCAAAACTCAATGTGATCCATGTGACATCAATGACAACATAAAATAACTCAAATTTCCAACATATTTATCCCCTCCTAAATTAAAGGCTTATTTTTTTATTTCCTCCTTAGAGAATGGACTTAAGAGATATTCATTAAGATTTTCATTAATCAGATGAGGTATGTGTCTGAGCATTGATTCCATAGATCTTAGTCTCTTCATTTAGCCCAAGGAGCTCTTCAAAGAACCTCATTACTTCAGCCTTGATATCTTCAAGATCATTTGCAATGGAACCATCCTATTTGAGCACTTCCCTAATATTATTACAACTTTGATGACGAAGGGTAGAAATGTGAAAGAATTTTGTATTGTGGTCCCTCTTAATCAGCCAAAGAATTCTAGACTTTTGCTTCCAGTGTACTTCACAAGCTAAAATGTTGTGGTATTCTAAAAGTAACTCTCTTTCCTTCAACCTAACTTCCTCTATTAGAACACCTTGGCTTATAGATTTGTCTATTTCATCCAACTAATCATTTATCTTAAACTTTTTTTTCAACAAATTTTTAAACATAGACCTATTTTATACCTTCATATTTTATTTAATGCATATCAACTTTCAAGCAACCTAGCACAATTTTGTATCTGAAAAGTCCTTCCACCAATATTCAATTTTAGGGGCTAAGTATTCATGTTTCAACCACATAAGCTCAAACCTAAAAGGGTTGTTATACTTTCTCCCATCCTCCACCATTTCCAAGATGAATAGACTATGATTAGATCTTATTTTTGGTAGTGTCGTGAGGGTTGAGTCTCCAAAAGTAGTCAAACCCTCTTGTGAAACCAAGAACCTATCCAATCTGATCTGAATTAGATGGTCACCTAATATTCTATTGCTCTAAGTATATTTTTATCTTTGTAGATCAATGTCCATTAGTTCATTGGAATTGATGAAATATTTGAAATCTTGCATTCCTTTAGAGGGGATTGAGGATCCCCCATTATTGTCCAAAGGATTAAGGGAGGAATTAAAATATACCACTATGATCGATAGAATTCCTTTAAATATGTTACTTATCTGGCTAAGATTTGATCATAGTTATCTCCTTCCAACTACTATGTTAGGGGTATATACATTGGTCAGTAGCCAATTCTACTTGGTATCCAGGTTATGGCAAAATATTGTTATACACCATCTTGTGCTCACCACCAATATGCCTTCTATCTTTCTTTTATCCCAAAAATATAAAAACCTCTTGAATACCCAAATACCTAGTTGATCATCATATCTACATCTTTCCGTACTAAGTTCTTTACTCTATCAACTTTGCTTTCATCTAGCTTTATTTCTTGGAGAAGAAAAATGTTAGGATTGTGCTCTCTTCTTAATGCATACACCAAATGATGTTTGGTAGGGGCATTAAGACCCTTGATGTTCTAAGATAATATTTTCATCTTTTATATTTGGTGGGATGTTTCCCCCCAAATTTTTTTAATACTGCCTAGGTACCATTGGCTACATCCCATGTTATTTATTTATGGATTATGATTGCTATTGATGGTCTACTAACCCTCCTTATCCCACATCCATAGCTCTCTTAGAGTGGCTTCTAGTGATTCTAATATAGGTTGAATCCCCTTTTCATTTCCCTTTCAAACCATCTCTTAAGATCATATTAGCCCCTCCTTTGTCCTATATTACTACTAACTGAGTATCCTCTAAAAATCCAAGGTAAATCCTTTAGAGAATATTTGGGGTAGACACAAAACTATCTAAAGCCTTACTCAAAGGAGATAAAAATTCATCTACTTTATTTAAACAGGAGAAGGGATTGAAAAAAGGAGGAACAATATGTTGGCAATTTTGGGTTTGAGATCCTAGCTTCTTGTCTATGAGTTGTCATTGATGTCAAAAGGAAATGGCATTAATGTTAAGAGGATGTGTTGGCTTCAAAGGTGGAAGATTCCAAGAGAATATTTTTAAGAGAATCCGGAGAGATTCCATTGGCAAGGGTTTTTCATTAAAACCAAACCGGTTTTTATTAAAACCAAGTTGGATAGGGTTTTTATTAAAACCAAGTTAAATGGTTTTTATTAAAACCAATGGAGGTTCTCTTTATTATTTATTTAATTATTATTTAAAACCCTTCAAGGTTTTAATTAATTAATTTTTGAAAAGACTTTTGATTAATTTTGAAATGGTCTTTATTTCCGTCGACGTCAAGGTGTCTTCGAAGAGACTATTTATTCTCCAACTCCTAAGGTTGGAAGGCTAATTAATTCGAAATTCCTCGAATGCAATTTGCGGTGTTTGTGCTCCGTATTCGCTGCGATCGAAGGAAGACTTAGAAGCACGTGCGGTTGAAAAGTCTTCGGGAGTTTTTTTCGAGGGTGAAGTGGAGGGAAGTTCACTTGTGAACTTCGTAGCCCGCGTGGGCTAGTGGCAGCGAAGGCTGCTGTTGGGCGCTGCATTGGCGGAGGTCATCGTTTCGAGTCTCATGGGGGTGCTTTGCTAGAGTAACACACGTTTTTATTAAAACGTCTTTATGCCACGAAATTCGGAGTTTCTTGGACAACGATTTATAAGGTGTGATTAAATTTTATGAGTTTTGGCTTTTGTGATTAGCATTGAATAAAAGCTTAGGAGAAATAAGGGCATATTTCTTTGGATGTATTTTTAAGATTATTCTTTGCTATGCTAAAATTAAAAATGGAGGTATAAGGTGTGAGTCTGTGATTGTTGATTTATTGGCATGTTATGGTGGTTGTGTTTAAAGAAGTGGAGCTAAAAGGTGTAATAAAGGAAGTTTATATTATTGCTCATTTCTTTTTATTCTAACCCTAACTTGGTTGGAAGTTTGAGAGTTGTGTGTGGTGACAACTTGAAGGTTCAATTATCTTCTACTCCAATAAGGTATGGGCACATTCTTCTTATGAGTATGATTGGTGTATGTTTTCTGAAATAAGGTTGGAGTGAAAAGGTATTCTACTAGGTATCCTTTGGCTAGGTGTAAATCCTATTTTCTGGTTTGTTGAAGACTACTTATGCATTGTTATCCTTAAGGAGAGTTTTTGGTGAATGCATAATTTTTGGTTTGAGATAGTGGAAGCTTTGTGCACTAGGGTTTATATTTGTGAGTCTAGCTACTTGCATTGAGTTGGTGGAACCCTTGGTTGGCTGTTTTGAGTTTGATGGTTGAGTTGCTTCCATAGAGGTTGTTTGATCAAGTTATTGCTTTACTTGATTCATGATATTGGGCTTACTCCATTGAGTTGATTTGAGCAAGTTATTCTTTGCATTTGGTGATATTGTGTTGGTGGCTGTTTTGTTCAAATATCTTTGGAGGGAAAAGGATTTCTACTTGTTTCCTTTTCTTGTGATGATTGGTTGAATGCTTCAAGGTTGATGTTGAGTTGAATGGTGTTGGTTGACTAAACCTTGTTTGATGAGCATTGTTGTTGAAACCCTAATTGATGGTGAAAAGAACATGAGTATCATTGTTATGTGATTCTTTGCATAGTTGGCAATTGTTGGGGTTTCATGTTCTTGAAAGAAAACATTCTATCCTATCCATTTCAGATATTGAGTTGAGTTTTCAGATTTGAGATTGAGATTGAGCTGAGTTGATTTGAGTTGAGTTTTGAGATTGGGATTTGAGTATAGAACATATTGAGTCTCTAACAATTCTCTTTATGCTTCTATGAGTTTGAAAAATCACATTGGGTCTCTAACAATTCACTTTGTGATTTCCTACTAAGAAAGTTTTTCTTGGTGAGCTTGCTGAGTTTTTGGACAGTTCATGGGGACTTGTGGCTTTTGACAGTTCGATGGGGACTTGTGAGCTTTTGGACAGGTTTCGATGGGGACTTGTGAGCAGTTTTGGACAGGTTTCGATGGGGACTTGTGAGCAGATTTGGACAGGTCCTAGCAGAGGACTTGTGAGCTGAGTTTGATAGTTCTATCAGAGAACTTGAGGACAGAGGTGCATTGGTTCTATGAGAAGAACCCGAGGACAGTTGGCAAGTCTTTGAGAAGGCTTGTATGCAGAGGATTGATTTGTTCAAGAGTTGGACAGATCTGACAGACAGAGGAAGACTTGTACTAGACCGACTGACTGTGTTTGGTACAGAGTTGTTGAGCTGCTGTGGACGTGATCATAGAAGGCAGAGGTCTCTTAGGCTAAGCATTGAGGACAGGAGGTCTTCGATGGAAAGGAGTTCCACGTGCCGGCAAGAGGTAGAGGCAGTTGATCTTCCGAGGGATCATTTCCAGAGCAGAGGGGAAGGTATCTCTTCCTTTGAGCAGAGGCTCATAAATTCTGATTGGGGGAAGGTATCTCCTTTGAGCAGAGGCTCATAAATTCTGATTGGGGGAAGGTATCTCCTTTGGGCCGAGGCTCATAAACATTGTAATTGGGAAGGATTCCCAAAGAACTTTGAGATAACTTTTAGAGAAAAGTTTTGTGGACGTAGCCCAACCATTCCGGGTGAACCACGTTAAAATTGGTGTCACTTTGTGGATGATATTGTGCATTGCTTTGATATTGCTTTGGGTATATTGCTTTACTATTTTGAAGTATAAAGGAAAAAGTAAAAAGAGGTCTTATACTGTTCACCCCCCTCTCAGTATAAGCTTGTGTTCTTCAATTGGTATCAGAGCAGTGTGCCTTCGAAAAGTTTAACAGACTTGAAGGAAAAGCTAGTAAAGAACACAATGGATCATTCAAGTGGCAATGCAACACCTATTCTTGATGGGTCAGATTTTGGTCTTTGGAGTGCAAGGATGAAGGTTCATCTAATGGCACTTGGGAATGAGGTTTGGGAAGTGATTGAAGATGAGTACACTATTCCTGAACATGGTCCTAATACTAAAGAAGAAAGGCTCCTACATCACAGCAATTCAAAAGCAATGAATGCAATCCCGAAAGGCTTACAGAAAGCAGATCTCACCAAAGTGATTCACTGCAAGACAACTAGTGAAATGTGGAAACAGTTGAAGGTGGTTCATACAGGTGATACAAATGTCAGAAAGGCCAAGTTGAGACACTTCAAAGGTATGTTTGAACAACTCAAGATGAATGATGATGAAAATATTAGTGACTACATGCTTCGTATGGATGAGGTTGTTAACTCCATGAAAGACTTAGGTCTTGAGCTTGCTGAAAATGATGTTTGTGATAAGATTTTAAGATCTCTTCCTAATAGATTTAGTGAAAATATTTTTGCTATTGAGGAAGCTAAAGATTTGGATAAGTTGAAAAAGGATGAGCTCCATAGTATACTTGCAGCATTTGAGTTGAGAACTCAAGTGAAGGTTGATGTCAAGAAAGAGGCAACTTTCAAGGCTACCAAGAATTCCAAGGGTAAACAACTTCAAGATAGTGATGAGTCTTCTAGTGATGAAGAGGCATATTACAACAAGAAAGGCAAGTTCTCTAGAAAGCACAAAAGTATGAAAAATATAAGATGTTTCAATTGTGGAAAGTTTGGTCATTATGCTACTGACTGTACTGTTCCCAAGAATGAAAGTGATGAAGATAAACAAGATTCTAAGAGCAAGGATTCTGAAAAGCACAAGCATCACAGGAAAAACAAAGATGAGCACAACAATCAAGGAAAGAGGTATTCTCACAAGCACAAGAAGAGTTTCTACCTAGACAAAGCAAGTAAGTGTTCTAGTAGTGATAGTGAAAGTTCTTCAAGTGATAATGAAAATGAGATGTTGTTCATATCAGAAAAAGAGGAAGAACCGAAACATAGATTCATTATCATGAAATGTCTTAGATGTGGAAATTTTGGTCACCTTGAGGATGATTGCACAAATAATGATTTGGTTTCTAGTATGTATGAGGATGCTTCAGAAAACTATAAGGAAGATGCATGTATGGTTTTTGAAAAGGGTAGCACCTCTAGTGATAAGAAATCTGAAAAAGGCTTTGATGATTCAAAAAGCAAACAAATAGAGGAAGATATAGAGGAAGGTGAAGTAGATCTTGAAGGTGAACTTATTAGTGCTCTTAGTGCTTTGAAAAAGGAAAGAAAGAAGAATGCTAGACTCAAGGATAAGTTAGATGAATGTTGTATGGAGAGAGATGATCTTATAGAAAGTCTTGACTTCTCTATGGCTAAGACACAAGAACTCAAGGATGAGTTAGAGTCTAAGGTTCTTGAGTATAGTGAGTTAGAACAGAAAATGGCTTCTTTGAAAGAGGAAACTAAAGAGTACAAGGATAAGCTTTACAGGTTTCAAGATAGCTCCAAAAAGGTTAAGTCACTCATCAAAGGTCAAAGAAAGACAACAGATAAAACAGGCCTTGGTTTTGTTAAGCCACACAAGGAACAAGTTGGAGAGTCTAGTAAGAGACTCCAAAAGGAAGAGAGTTCTGATGAGGAAAGTATTTCAGAAAAGGAGTCCTTGAATGATAGATGCACAGAAACAGAAAATAGAATTCAGAATGAGAAGAAGAAGTTTTCAGAACCTAAGAGGTCAATTAAAGGAAAGTTTCAAGGCAGATGTTTTGCTTGTCACAGGTTTGGTCACATGGCTTCACATTGCATGGCTCAAGTGAAGGAGGTAAATGACAGTTTTAGAAGTGCTAGTTACTTTCAAGGGTATTGCTACTCTTGTCAATAGTTTGGGCACAAGGCAGTTTATTGCAAGGCAAATAACAGGAACAGGTTTGGTCAGAATAGGTTTGGCCAGAACAGGTTTGGTCAGAACAGTTTGGTCAGAACAGGTTTGGCCAACAGTTTGGTCAGAACAGATTTGGTCAGAACTGGTGGATTCAAAGATCAGGTTTACCTCAGAGAAACAACATCGTCAAGTGTTTCAAGTGCAACAATGAAGGTCACATAATCAGACAATGTAGAGCTGAAATTCTAGAATACAAGAACAGGAACAAGTGGCATGATCGAGTCCAAGGATCAAGGCATGGACAAGAACAGGGATGAGAACAAGAACAAGAACAATGACAGGAACAGGAATATGGACAAAGAGTTCAAGAGAAGGCCCGACAAGGAAGTTATAGACGCTGATGATGATCAGTGCCTAATGGGAGTTTTACTCCCACCCAAGAATTAATCACCTCATCGGGAGGTGGGGGAGGGACTAAGCTAAGAGGCTCATTCTTAGTCCCGAGCCCCAAAGGTGACCCTTTGCCATTGATGACAAAGGGGGAGAGATTTGAGTAAGGGGGAGAGCCTCAAGACAGGGGGAGCTGTTTATGTTGAGTTTCTGTGTTGTTGAGAAGCATGGTTTGCCATCAATGACAAAGGGGGAGATTGTTGGCAATTTTGGGTTTGAGATCCTAGCTTCTTGTCTATGAGTTGTCATTGATGTCAAAAGGAAATGGCATTAATGTTAAGAGGATGTGTTGGCTTCAAAGGTGGAAGATTCCAAGAGAATATTTTTAAGAGAATCCGGAGAGATTCCATTGGCAAGGGTTTTTCATTAAAACCAAACCGGTTTTTATTAAAACCAAGTTGGATAGGGTTTTTATTAAAACCAAGTTAAATGGTTTTTATTAAAACCAATGGAGGTTCTCTTTATTATTTATTTAATTATTATTTAAAACCCTTCAAGGTTTTAATTAATTAATTATTTAATTAATTAAGGGAGAAATGGTCTTTATTTCCGTCGACGTCAAGGTGTCTTCGAAGAGACTATTTATTCTCCAACTCCTAAGGTTGGAAGGCTAATTAATTCGAAATTCCTCGAATGCAATTTGCGGTGTTTGTGCTCTGTATTCGCTACGATCGAAGGAAGACTTAGAAGCACGTGCGGTTGAAAAGTCTTCGGGAGTTTTTTCGAGGGTGAAGTGGAGGGAAGTTCACTTGTGAACTTCGTAGCCCACGTGGGCTAGTGGCAGCGAAGGCTGCTATTGGGCGCTGCATTGGCGGAGGTCACCGTTTCGAGTCTCGCGGGGGTGCTTTGCTAGAGTAACACACATTTTTATTAAAACGTCTTTATGCCACGAAATTCGGAGTTTCTTGGACAACGATTTATAAGGTGTGATTAAATTTTATGAGTTTTGGCTTTTGTGATTAGCATTGAATAAAAGCTTAGGAGAAATAAGGGCATATTTCTTTGGATGTATTTTTAAGATTATTCTTTGCTATGCTAAAATTAAAAATGGAGGTATAAGGTGTGAGTCTCTGATTGTTGATTTATTGGCATGTTATGGTGGTTGTGTTTAAAGAAGTGGAGCTAAAAGGTGTAATAAAGGAAGTTTATATTATTGCTCATTTCTTTTTATTCTAACCCTAACTTGGTTGGAAGTTTGAGAGTTGTGTGTGGTGACAACTTGAAGGTTCAATTATCTTCTACTCCAATAAGGTATGGGCACATTCTTCTTATGAGTATGATTGGTGTATGTTTTCTGAAATAAGGTTGGAGTGAAAAGGTATTCTACTAGGTATCCTTTGGCTAGGTGTAAATCCTATTTTCTCGTTTGTTGAAGACTACTTATGCATTGTTATCCTTAAGGAGAGTTTTTGGTGAATGCATAATTTTTGGTTTGAGATAGTGGAAGCTTTGTGCACTAGGGTTTATATTTGTGAGTCTAGCTACTTGCATTGAGTTGGTGGAACCCTTGGTTGGCTGTTTTGAGTTTGATGGTTGAGTTGCTTCCATAGAGGTTGTTTGATCAAGTTATTGCTTTACTTGATTCATGATATTGGGCTTACTCCATTGAGTTGATTTGAGCAAGTTATTCTTTGCATTTGGTGATATTGTGTTGGTGGCTGTTTTGTTCAAATATCTTTGGAGGGAAAAGGATTTCTACTTGTTTCCTTTTCTTGTGATGATTGGTTGAATGCTTCAAGGTTGATGTTGAGTTGAATGGTGTTGGTTGACTAAACCTTGTTTGATGAGCATTGTTGTTGAAACCCTAATTGATGGTGAAAAGAACATGAGTATCATTGTTATGTGATTCTTTGCATAGTTGGCAATTGTTGGGGTTTCATGTTCTTGAAAGAAAACATTCTATCCTATCCATTTCAGATATTGAGTTGAGTTTTCAGATTTGAGATTGAGATTGAGCCGAGTTGATTTGAGTTGAGTTTTGAGATTGGGATTTGAGTATAGAACATATTGAGTCTCTAACAATTCTCTTTATGCTTCTATGAGTTTGACAAATCACATTGGGTCTCTAACAATTCACTTTGTGATTTCCTACTAAGAAAGTTTTTCTTGGTGAGCTTGCTGAGTTTTTGGACAGGTTCCATGGGGACTTGTGAGCAGTTTTGGACAAGTTTCAGTGGGGACTTGTGAGCAATTTTGGACAGGTTTCGATGGGGACTTGTGAGCAGTTTTGGACAGGTTTCGATGGGGACTTGTGAGCAGATTTGGACAGGTCCTAGCAGAGGACTTGTGAGCTGAGTTTGATAGTTCTATCAGAGAACTTGAGGACAGAGGTGCATTGGTTCTATGAGAAGAACCCGAGGATAGTTTGGCAAGTCTTTGAGAAGGCTTGTATGTAGAGGATTGATTTGTTCAAGAGTTGGACAGATCTGACAGACAGAGGAAGACTTGTACTAGACCGACCGACTGTGTTTGGTACAGGTTGTTGAGCTACTGTGGACGTGATCATAGAAGGCAGAGGTCTCTTAGGCTAAGCATTGAGGATAGGAGGTCTTCGGTGGAAAGGAGTTCCACGTGCTGGCAAGAGGTAGAGGCAGCTTGATCTTCCGAGGGATCATTTCCAGAGCAGAGGGGAAGGTATCTCCTTTGAGCAGAGGCTCATAAATTCTGATTGGGGGAAGGTATCTCCTTTGAGCAATTAGAGGCTCATAAATTCTGATTGGGGGAAGGTATCTCCTTTGGGCCGAGGCTCATAAACATTGTAATTGGGAAGGATTCCCAAAGAACTTTGAGATAACTTTTAGAGAAAAGTTTTGTGGACGTAGCCCAACCATTCTGGGTGAACCACGTTAAAATTGGTGTCACTTTGTGGATGATATTGTGCATTGCTTTGATATTGCTTTGGGTATATTGCTTTACTATTTTGAAGTATAAAGGAAAAAGTAAAAAGAGGTCTTATACTGTTCACCCCCCCTCTCAGTATAAGCTTGTGTTCTTCACAATAAGGTAGATATGGAACTAGGTAGTTTACCTTATCATATGAACAACAAGGTAAACTACAAGAGGAGCAACAACAAAGTAGATATGGGACTAGGTAGTTTACCTTATCATATAAACAACAAGGTAGATATGGGACTAGGTAGTTTACTTTATTTATGATAGATTTGGGACTAGGTAGTTTACCTTGTTCTTCATATCATTGATTTCTCCCTCCTCTAGCGACTTATACTCCTTCCACCCCATTTATTATCTTCTATTTGATCCTTCTGATTCATATACCTTTCCATTGGCATCAAGGTTTTCCACTTCAACATTGTTATTAGGTTGTCTCTGAATCCATTTTTATTTATATTGACCATTATTTCTTTGGGTATTGTAAGAAAAACTTGGGTGTCTAGCCTTATTACAAATCTTACATTTAACCGTTATATTTCCATACTCTATTATTAATTCCATGACCCATAATTGGAAATCAACTTGATGGATTTTGACAACTCTTGCCTTGGGTTAACATGAAAAAATATCCTAAGAAAGAGCATTTGAGAGTGAGCTAGGGTATCAGGGTCCAAAACTATCAATTATCCAATATTTCTAGCTATACCAATAATAATATCATCATGCCAAAAATAGATTAGGAGACCAAACCAATACATCCACACAAGAGCTAAATCAATGCACTACAAAAAGGGATCAAAATTTGGGCTCCATTTTCTTAGAAAAATACCTCTTTGACCAAAGAACCAAGGTCCCCCTTGGAGGATCCTATCACAATCCCCCAAATAGTTAAGTTTCACCCAAAAGAAGCTTCTAGGCAATGCCACAATCTCCATGTGGTCAAGAGGTTTCCACTTCTCCCAAGCCCATTTCCTAATGGCATCCAACTTTGGCCTAACCCCAACAAATTTTTCCACTAGAGACATTTTTCCTTGTTCTACCACCATGTCCACTAGGTTATTTGATACCATAAGATCTCCATTCATAGGTTGGAGGTTGAAACACTACTTGTGAGCTTTCTATTTTCATTTACGGGCATTGACCCACGACTAGGTTCCCGGGTCAAAATATTTTAAAAAATATTTATCTTCTTCACCATGTTTAATAGAACCATGGTACTACTCAATTCTAGACGTACTAATCTAGAACTATGCCATACCCTTCAAACCTACTAGACCCCCTAGCTCCAATCGCTCCATCACCTCCTAGTTATGGTATAAAAGAATAATATGACAATGAATCTTGATATTTATAATTTTAATATTAGCAAGATTAAATTAAATAAAAATTTCAATTAAGAAATTTAATGAGTTACAACTTTGAAAATCTCATCACAATTATAAGCAAAAGGATATATGTCTATTTTAAAGTCTTCTTAATTAGAAATGTTAACAAGTTTAAGTTTAATCTTGTTAGACAATGAACACTATTGTTTTGTTAAGCTTTACATATTCAAAATATAACTAATTATTTCATTCTATGGTGATAAATTAGTGTATTATCATTATGTTTTGTTAGATATTTGAATTAACATATCAATATTTTTTAATCTTTAGCAATTTTATATAGTTGATGATAGAGCTTTATAATCTATGTACTGAGTTGAGTTTTGTTTTATGGAAAAAGAGTTGCTATTACTATTATTACTATTATTGAAGATATTAAACATGCACACAAGGACTTAAGACCACCAAGGGTATTGTTGAGCATGAGGGGGACTCAAAACTTTGACCTTTTCAGACCAAGGACCCCCAATAGCCACTTCAGTAAGAAGTCATAGTCTATAACAATTATTTGGTTTGAATCAACATCTAAAAACTGTAGTTAGACTAGAGATTTTGTAAACCAATTCACAATGAAACTAAAAATCATAAAATAGTTAAAACATTTGATCAACCAAATAAATATTAAAATTAGTTATTGACATATCAAATCCTCTATATATATTTTTTAGGCATGATCTCTCCTTTCTTACTATGATGACATATCAAGAAATATAGAATATAAGTATTTTATTGTGACTATTTTATGAATGGTATGGTCCTTTATATCATGGGCATAAAATAATTTATTCTACTACATTAGGATTAACCCTAGATTTCATTTTTTATGGATGATATTAGTCTACTATGTTCTTGAATGATCTCTTTTAGTTTATGCTTTGATTAGGATAGTTTAAAATTTGACTAAATAGTTATTCTTTATTATCTTGGTTTGATTATTCTTTATTATATTGTACTAATTCATGTAATTGTATGAGATATCCCTTTTTCCACAAACATTTGGGTAAACCCAACATGAAATTTTTGTTTTAAGGCATTTGTTTTCCATTTTTCAACCCCTAGGATTTAGTTGCTTAGCTATTATAGGTTCCGTGTGGTTACTACTTTTTGATAAAAGCTAATTAATCCTACCATGTATTTTTTCTTTCTATTAAGGCTTCCTTAAAAGTATATTTTGTCTTGCTATGAGGGTTTTTATAGTTGGCATATTTATGGATAGATTATTTTTCAAAACCCTAGTTATCCTTGAGTAAGTTTTCCACTTTCTCTTATGGATCCTTTGTGTATTCCAAGGGCTTTAACTAGGTTTAAGAGGAAGCAAATTATAAAAGTAGAAGAAGACGTCACTCAATACATTATGCGTGAAAACTATACTATTCATCCTTTAGAGCTTAATATTGATCATGAACTCCAAATTAGAGATTGGATGGATAGAGATTCTGAATCTAAGAAAGAAAAATATCTACATATAGAATTTGACAAATCTTATAGTTATTTTATAGGGTATCAAAGGTACTTGAGAAAATTTGCATTGGGAACTGATGATGAATGTCATGTTGAAACAACATCACCACTCAATGTGGTAATCATGAAAAAACATGGATAACAAAAGTAGAACATGTTTTCTTGAGGTTCCATACACATTTTGAGACTAATGACAAAATAATGGCTATGTATATGATAACCCTTAGGGAATATTTAGCCTATCAACTAGATAGACATAGGCATGATATTGAGAAGTATACAAAGGTATCTTGGAGAGTGATAACCAAGCAAATGAAGGATATGATGACCAATATTACTCATATTTTTAGTGTTAATAGAAACTATAGTGAATTTTCACTACACTCTTTACCTTAAGTAAATATTTTTTGAAATGAGGATGAAATAAAGGAAAAGTTGATGAAAAGTATACTAAAAGATATCATACCAATGAGGAAAGATAAATTGATACAAAGGTTGGCACCAATTTACAAAATTCTTGATAAAATAAGGAAGAAATGTTTTTCAACAAACCACATTGCCTAGAAGCTCTGAAAATCAAAAGTTTTTTTAGGGGCATGAGAAAAGAAAGATGTTTGAAGATTTTAAGTTTTAAAAGTTTTGAAAGAGAAAATATAAGAAATTTTCTAAGAGTCAAACCATGAGTGACAAGAAACTTTCAAAAGATAGAACATTCAAAACTTTTCATGATAGGTCAAAGAAAAAGACTTCCATGAGAAACATTTGATAAGAATAAAATTTGATCTTGAAAGTTTATAATTTTTTTTTGTGAAAGGACTAAAATAAGTTTTTATAAATAGTTGATAGCTTATGTCACCTCTAAATAAAAAAGGAAACTAAAGAGAAAATAAAATCACTCCAAGAATAAAAGCATAATAATTGAAAGTGGCCTATAAGGGATAAGGGTCAAATCAGGATGTAAGACATTCATGATAGTGCACAAGCTCCCAAGAAGGTAGGTGAATTGAGATAATAATCCATTATTGAAGAGTTAAGGATCATCTACTGATATTATTTAGGCTTACTAATCCAATTAAAGTAGGTGGTATTAGGATGCCACTTGCATTATCAGTGATGTGACCGGTTTCAATCCCCACGCAAATATGTATAAGAAGTATTACTAAAAAAAAAAGTGTGTGGCATAATAAAGGAAAAAGTATGGCAGTCATAGTGGCATCAATATTAAAAATAAAAACATTGACTATAGAAGATTCTTATAATTATTTTTAGGATCCTTAGTGGGTAGTAAAATATCTAATGAATCATAATTAACTTAGAGACCTCAAAGGGTTAAAAGTGACTTAGGGAATATCAGATCAATGGGGCAACAATAAACTTTTGATAAAGGATCTTGTAAAAAATTTGGAAGGAAAATATCCCCTTTTGTAATCTATAAATGGTAGTTATTTAGGCATATAAAGGATCAACAAGTTGCTTATTCAATCCTTAAGCTTCATATGTAACTTCCCTTTCAATTTATCTATATAATAGTACCTAAACCTTGAGTGGTTTTGTGGACAAGCTTTCGTTGGCAATTTTGGGTACCTTGGGTACATTGCCTTTGCTCAAGTGTAGATGTTGTCATTGATGTCAAGAAGCGTTTGAAGGAATTTGATTTGATGTCAAAAGGATCCAAGTTCAAGGAAGGGTTTTTGTGAAAACCAAGGCAGACAAAATAAACGGTTTTATTTAAAACCATGGGCAACAGATTTGAAATGGGTTTTTCTTAAAACCCAAGTTGGCTTTTCGTTTCGTTGAAAAAGGTGCCCCGGTGATGAAGATATTTAATTTTAAAATATTTAGTTTAAATTTTATTTATTTAAAATTTAAATTAAAATTTAAAATTAAATTAAAGTTTTTGTTCGTCGTGTTTGGAAATGCCGACGTGTTAAAAAATGCATCTTAGTGCATATAAAATAAGGCAGTGGATTTCATTAATGATGTGGAGAAGGCGTTGGAGATTATTCCCTGTACTTTCGTTTTCGATAGTGAGCCCCTGCGCCAGCGAAGGGTGAAGTCAAGCGCTGTATGGTCAAAAGTGATTCGTCCGTTTCGGCGATAGGGAAAAGGACAAAGTCTGCGCATCTTCCTAGGATAAAAATCCAAATATAAAAGACTTCCCTCTTTGATCTCAAGTGAGCGGGCATCGCTGATGGTTGTTGATGTTAGACAGCAGAGAGAGCCTCGAGTTCAAAACCCGATGCTTACGTTTTTGTGTGTTGGCTTTTTGTTGTTCGCGGTTCGAGGTGGATACAAACAAAAGTATATGCTGTAATCATTTCAAGAGAGCGTATAGCCCACGCGGTTTAGCCAAGCGCCTTGGCTAGAGGAGACGGCGGGTCAAATCGTGTCGAATCCCTTGGAGATTCATGGGGTGTCGTGGGCGCCAAAGTTTTTGCTGCACAAGGTAAGTTAAATATTATCATTTTACCTTGGGTATATACAAGGGAGTTATAAGGTGTGAGAGTTGTTTTGATTATTAATATTTTGATTATCTTTTGAAAGGATATATGTATAAGGGTAGTTTTTGTTTTGTGTGAGAGATTAAGTGAAATAAAGGAGTTATAAGGTAGAGTGTCTAATATTGAAATGTTGAATGAAGAAGACATAGAACCTTGATTATATTTGAACCAAGGAATATTATTGAGGAAATATTAAAGAAATATGTTGTCTACTAACCTTCTTGAGTTTGGCAAAAAGGTGGTTATGGTTATGACAAATTTGTGAGATCTTCTTCATCTTCAATAAGGTATGGGCACATTCTTCTTATGAGTATGATTGGTGTATGTTTTTCTTGAAATAAGATTGGAGTGAAAAGGTATTCAACTAGGTTTCCTTTGGTTGGGTGTAAATCCTATTTTCTGGTTTGTTGAAGACTACTTATGCATTGTTATCATTGATGAGAGTTTTGGTGAATGCATAATTCTGGTTTGAGGTAGTGGAAGCATTGTGCACTAGGGTTTATGTTTGTGAGTCTTGCTACTTGCTTTGAGTTGGTGAAACCCTTGGTTGGCTGTTTTGAGGTTGATGGTTGAGTTGCTTCCATAGAGGTTGTTTGATCAAGTTATTGCTTTTACTTGATTCATGATATTGGGCTTACTCCATTGAGTTGATTTGAACAAGTTATTCTTTGCATTTGGTGATATTGTGTGGGTGGCTGTTTTGTTCAAATATCTTTGGAGGGAAAAGGATTTCTACTTGTTTCCTTTTCTTGTGATGATTGGTTGAATGCTTCAAGGTTAATGTTGAGTTGAATGATGTTGGTTAAACCTTGTCTTTGAGCATTGTTGTTGAAGCCCTAATTGGTTGAGAAAAGATATTGGTTGTTGGAAAGAACATGAGTATCATTGTTATATGAGATATTGCATGGTTGGCAATTGTTGGGTTGTGTTTCATGTTCTTGAGAAAAGCATATTACATCTATCTTATTCTTTTGATATTGAGATTGAGTTGAGATTGAGATTGGGAGTTAAGTATAGAACATATTGAGTCTCTAACAATTCTCTTTATGCTTCTATGAGGTTGATGAATCACATTGGGTCTCTAACAATTCTCTTTGTGGGTTCATGCCAAGCAAGTTTTCTTGATGAACTTGTGAGTAGGTTTTTGGACAGGTTCCGTTGGGGACTTGTGAGCAGGTTTTGGACAGGTTCCTTGGGGACTTGTGAGGTTTGAAGTTCCATTGGGGACTTGTGAGCAGATTTGGACAGGTCCTAGCAGAGGACTTGTGAAGCTGAGTTTGATAGTTCTATCAGAGAACTTGAGGACAGAGGTGCATTGGTTCTATGAGAAGAACCTGAGGACATTTGTGCTAGACCGAAGGACTATGTTTAGTGCAAATTCGAGGACCATCTTTGAGGTGATAGAGTTGAGGACAGAGGTCTCCAAGGAAGCGAGGAAGACAGGTGTCTTCTATGGATAGAGTTCCATTTGCTAAGGGCAGCGGAGGTAGAGGTCTTCTAGAGGATCACCAATCAGAGCAGAGGTAGGGGAAGGTATCTCCTTTGAGCAGAGGCTCATAAATTCAGATTGGGGGAAGGTATCTCCTTTGAGCCGAGGCTCATAAACATTGTAATTGGGAAGGTTTCCCAAAGAACTTTGAGATAACTTTTAGAGAAAAGTTTTTGTGGATGAACCACATCAAAATTGTTGTGTCACTTTGTGGATGATCTTGTGCATTGTTTTGATATTGCTTTGGATATATTGCTTTATTGTTTTGAAGTATAAAGGAAAAGTAAAAGAGGTCTTATACTGTTCACCCCCCCTCTCAGTATAAGCTTGTGTTCTTCAATTGGTATCAGAGCGGGTGCCTTCGAAAAGTTTAAACAGCTTGAAGGAAGATCTTACAAGAACACAAATGGCAAGGAAAGGCAAAAGCAAAACCATTAGACACAAGAAAAAGAAATCTCACAGGGTCATGAAAGAAAATGAAGATGATCTCAATGTTGCTGCTTTGGGAATGGAAATAGATTCAAGAGATGAATCAAATAGTGGAGAACAAGTCAGATTAATAAATATTTGCACCGGATGTGGGAAGACCGGTCACTTTGTAGCTGATTGCTCACAAGTAAGAGAATGTTTTGTTTGTGGTCAACTCGATCACAATGATCATCATTGCCATGGGTTTAGTAGCAGTGAAGATGAAGATGATCCGTTCGAAAGTGAAGAAGATAAACAGGATTCTGAAAGGCATAGGCATCAAAGGAAGAACAAAGATGAGCACAGCTATAAAGGAAAGAGGTATTCTCACAAGCACAAGAAGAGCTTCTACCTAGACAAAGCAAGTAAGTGTTCTAGTAGTGATAGTGAAAGTTCTTCAAGTGATAATGAAAATGAGATGTTGTTCATATCAAAAAAAGAGGAAGAACCAAAACATAGATTCATTATCATGAAATGTCTTAAATGTGGAAATTTTGGTCACCTTGAGGATGATTGCACAAATAATGATTTGGTTGCTAGTATGTATGAGGATGCTCCAGAAATTGATAAAGAAGATGCTTGTATGGTTTTTGAAAAGGGTAGCACCTCTAGTGATAAGAAATCTGAAAAAGGCCTTGATGATTCAAAATGCAATCAAATAGAGGATCTTGAATGTGAACTTACTAATGCTCTTAGTGTTTTGAAAAAGGAAAGAAAGAAGAATGCTAGACTCAAGGATAAGTTAGATGAATGTTGCATGGAGAGAGATAAACTTATAGAAAGTCTTGACGTCTCTATGGCTAAAGCACAAGAACTCAAGAATGAGTTAGAATCTAAGGTGCTTGAGTATAGTGAATTAGATCAAAAAATGGCTTCTTTGAAAGAGGAAAATAAAGAGTACAAGGATAAGCTGTACAGGTTTCAAGAAAGCTCCAAAAAGGTTAAATCTCTTATCAAAGGTCAAAGAAAGACAACAGATAAAACAGGTCTTGGTTTTGTTAAGCCTCACAAGAAACAAGTTGGAGAGTCTAGTAAGAGACTCCAAAAGAAAGAGAGTTCTGATGAGGAAAGTATTTCAGATCATGAGTCCTTGAATGATAGATGCATAGAACCAGAAAACAGAATTCAGAATGAGAAGAAGAAGAAGTTTTTAGGACCCAAGAGGTCAAATAAAGGAAAGTTTCAAGGCCGATGTTTTGCTTGTCACAGATTTGGTCACATGGTTGTACATTGCATGGCTCAAGTGAAGAAGGTAAATGACAGTTTCAGAAGTGGTAATTTCTTTCATGGGTATTGCTACTCTTGCAATCAGTTTGGGCATAAAGCAATTTTTTGCAAGGCAAATATCAGGAACTGGGTTAGTCAGAACAGGCTTGGTCAAAACAGGTTTGGTCAAAATAGGTTTGGTCAAAACAGGTTTGGTCAGAACTAGTTTGGTCAGAACTTGTGGATTCAAAGAACAGGTATGCCTAAAAGAAATAACATTGTTACTTGTTATAAGTGCAACAATGAAGGTCACACAGTCAGACAGTGTAGAGCTGAAATTCCAGAATATAGGAACAAGAACAGTGGCATGATCAGGTCCAAGGATCAAGGCATTGAAAAGAACAGGGATAAGAAAAAGAACAAGAACAATGACAGGAATAGGAATATGGACAAAGAGTTCAAGAGAAGGCCCGACAAGGAAGTTATAGACGCTGATGATGATCAGTGCCTAATGGGAGTTTTACTCCCACCCCAGAATTAATCACCTCAACAAGAGGTGGGGGAGGGACTAAGCTAAGAGGCTCATTCTTAGTTTCGAGCCCCAAAGGTGGCCCTTTGCCATTGATGACAAAGGGGGAGAGATATGAGTAAGGGGGAGAGCTTCAAGTCAGGGGGAGCAAAACTTCAAAGAGAGTGATTTCAGTTTTGGCTCTTGAAGATGTGTTTTTAGTAAAGTTTTGCCATCAATGACAAAGGGGGAGATTGTTGGCAATTTTGGGTACCTTGGGTACATTGCCTTTGCTCAAGTGTAGATGTTGTCATTGATGTCAAGAAGCGTTTGAAGGAATTTGATTTGATGTCAAAAGGATCCAAGTTCAAGGAAGGGTTTTTGTGAAAACCAAGGCAGACAAAATAAAAGGTTTTATTTAAAACCATGGGCAACAGATTTGAAATGGGTTTTTCTTAAAACCCAAGTTGGCTCTTCGTTTCATTGAAAAAGGTGCCCCGGTGATGAAGATATTTAATTTTAAAATATTTAGTTTAAATTTTATTTATTTAAAATTTAAATTAAAATTTAAAATTAAATTAAAGTTTTTGTTCGTCGTGTTTGGAAATGCCGACGTGTTAAAAAATGCATCTTAGTGCATATAAAATAAGGCAGTGGATTTCATTAATGAGGTTGAGAAGGCGTTCGAGATTATTCCCTGTACTTTCGTTTTCGATAGTGAGCCCCTACGCCAGCGAAGGGTGAAGTCAAGCGCTGTATGGTCAAAGGTGATTCGTCCGTTTCGGTGATAGGGAAAAGGACAAAGTCTGTGCATCTTCCTAGGATAAAAATCCAAATATAAAAGACTTCCCTCTTTGGTCTCAAGTGAGCGGGCATCGCTGGTGGTTGTTGATGTTAGACAGCAGAGAGAGCCTCGAGTTCAAAACCCGATGCTTACGTTTTTGTGTGTTGGCTTTTTGTTGTTCGTGGTTCGAGGTGGATATAAACAAAAGTATATGCTGTAAATATTTCAAGAGAGCGTATAGCCCACGCGGTTTAGCCAAGCGCCTTGGCTAGAGGAGACGGTGGGTCAAATCGCGTCGAATCCCTTGGAGATTCATGGGGTGTCGTGGGCGCCAAAGTTTTTGCTGCACAAGGTAAGTTAAATATTATCATTTTACCTTGGGTATATACAAGGGAGTTATAAGGTGTGAGAGTTGTTTTGATTATTAATATTTTGATTATCTTTTGAAAGGATATATGTATAAGGGTAGTTTTTGTTTTGTGTGAGAGATTAAGTGAAATAAAGGAGTTATAAGGTAGAGTGTCTAATATTGAAATGTTGAATGAAGAAGACATAGAACCTTGATTATATTTGAACCAAGGAATATTATTGAGGAAATATTAAAGAAATATGTTGTCTACTAACCTTCTTGAGTTTGGCAAAAAGGTGGTTATGGTTATGACAAATTTGTGAGATCTTCTTCATCTTCAATAAGGTATGGGCACATTCTTCTTATGAGTATGATTGGTGTATGTTTTTCTTGAAATAAGATTGGAGTGAAAAGGTATTCAACAAGGTTTCCTTTGGTTGGGTGTAAATCCTATTTTCTGGTTTGTTGAAGACTACTTATGCATTGTTATCATTGATGAGAGTTTTGGTGAATGCATAATTCTGGTTTGAGGTAGTGGAAGCATTGTGCACTAGGGTTTATGTTTGTGAGTCTTGCTACTTGCTTTGAGTTGGTGAAACCCTTGGTTGGCTGTTTTGAGGTTGATGGTTGAGTTGCTTCCATAGAGGTTGTTTGATCAAGTTATTGCTTTTACTTGATTCATGATATTGGGCTTACTCCATTGAGTTGATTTGAACAAGTTATTCTTTGCATTTGGTGATATTGTGTGGGTGGCTGTTTTGTTCAAATATCTTTGGAGGGAAAAGGATTTCTACTTGTTTCCTTTTCTTGTGATGATTGGTTGAATGCTTCAAGGTTAATGTTGAGTTGAATGATGTTGGTTAAACCTTGTCTTTGAGCATTGTTGTTGAAGCCCTAATTGGTTGAGAAAAGATATTGGTTGTTGGAAAGAACATGAGTATCATTGTTATATGAGATATTGCATGGTTGGCAATTGTTGGGTTGTGTTTCATGTTCTTGAGAAAAGCATACTACATCTATCTTATTCTTTATTTGAGATTGAGTTGAGATTGAGATTGGGAGTTAAGTATAGAACATATTGAGTCTCTAACAATTCTCTTTATGCTTCTATGAGGTTGATGAATCACATTGGGTCTCTAACCATTCTCTTTGTGGGTTCATGCCAAGCAAGTTTTTCTTGATGAACTTGTGAGCAGGTTTTGGAATACAGTTCCATTGGGGACTTGTGAGCAGGTTTTGGACAGGTTCCGTTGGGGACTTGTGAGCAGATTTGGACAGGTCCTAGCAGAGGACTTGTGAAGCTGAGTTTGATAGTTCTATGAGAGAACTTGAGGACAGAGGTGCATTGGTTCTATGAGAAGAACCTGAGGACATTTGTGCTAGACCGAAGGACTGTGTTTAGTGCAAATTCGAGGACCGACTTTGAGGTGATAGAGTTGAGGACAGAGGTCTCCAGACCGGAGCGGGGAAGACAGGTGTCTTCTGTGGATAGAGTTCCATTTGCTAAGGGCAGCAGAGGCAGAGGTATTCTAGAGGATCACCATCTGGAGCGGAGGTAGGGGAAGGTATCTCCTTTGAGCAGAGGCTCATAAATTCAGATTGGGGGAAGGTATCTCCTTTGAGCCGAGGCTCATAAACATTGTAATTGGGAAGGTTTCCCAAAGAACTTTGAGATAACTTTTAGAGAAAAGTTTTATCCGTGGATGAACCACATCAAAATTGTTGTGTCACTTTGTGGATGATCTTGTGCATTGTTTTGATATTGCTTTGGATATATTGCTTTATTGTTTTGAAGTATAAAGGAAAAGTAAAAAGAGGTCTTATACTGTTCACCCCCCCTCTCAGTATAAGCTTGTGTTCTTCAATTTCAAGCCTTTGCTTCTAGCATAATCTATAATTTTAATACACACGCACACACACACACACACACATATATATATACTAGAGTTCATGACTATTGGGTTATTTTTGTCTTGTTTCTTATGTGTATGTATGTTTGTGTATATACTAGAGGTCATAACCATCTAATTTATATCTCATTTATTTTATGTAGTCTATGCTTAACATGCTGAGAAGATAAAGTTTTCACTTTAATTTATCAGTGCATTAGACTCACACATTCATCTATCTTATTTTTATGCAAATGAGTCTTATTATGATAATGACACATCATACCCATTATATTAGGTTAGCTTAGGATATTTTTTCCTTTATGTTATATTTATTTTATAGTTTCTCTTTCTCTTTTCCCATTTGAAACTATAGGTTAGGTTAGAGAGTTCTAAAGATCAGATCTTAAAAATATTCAACCTTGTAAGTAACCTCGGAGGTAGTCCGATCAAGCCACTTAATATTCTGATAGAGTTTCTCTATTGTGTCACTTCATAAAAGGCATGATAGTTTGATCATCTAGTTCTCTACATCTAGTGATCATGATAATCAAGAGGACAATAATTTATTGGCATGCACAATGGGACCTAATTGATTCATTTCTATTGGTCCTACAATCAAAAGAACTATAATAGACTCAGATCCTGGTGAAGGTCCTCTTTTATCTTCTTTATTGAAGCATCTAAAAATCTCACTTGACGACTCTACTCAAAGACGAATACCCAGAAGTAGTCACTTAGGAAAGTACCAAATTTAGGTTTTAGTGAAGATATCAGTCTACCTACTTAAATATAAATGTAGTATTACCTACAATTATATTTAAAATAAAGAACCTAAAATTTTGAGTGAAAGAACTACAAATAAGTCCTTTATTTTTGATAAAATTCAGGCATTTTTCCCATAACTTAACACCATTTCAAGAAGAAGAAGAGGTAGAGGATAAATTATGGCTACTCAACCACCAAAAATATTTTTGGCATGGAATGATAGACGTCCATTTGTGACCTCCTACTCTACCTACAATATGGGATGAGATACCAATATCTGCATTGAAATCCCTCCCATGCTTTCCTAGGGAAGATATGATGACTCTGATAGAGAACCTATAGAACATGGTGAGTACGTGTGCACTTCATAATGTTACAAATAAAAATATGGCTATGATATTATTGGTCGATTCATTTAGAGATAAGGTTTGTGAGTGGTACATATCACTTCAAACATACCTGATTGTTGATTATGACCAACTTGCCTTGTTCATAGAAATATTTAGAGATAATTAATATGGAGTATCTCTATTAGAATACTTACCAACCATAAATATAGAACCAATGGAGGCTCTATTTATTACCAAGTCTTGGAATGGAATACCTGTTGAGATTCCTCCTTCCTAGGTATACCATTTATTTATTAATTAAATGATTTATATTATGAAGTCTCCTTAATTATCAAGGCTAGAGAAGAGAATTTTTTTGCATATGTATATGGGATAGCAATCAAGACTAAGCATGACCTAATATATCTTGGGAGGCTATCCCTTAAACCTCTAATGTCTTTGTATCCTAGTGTTGAAACTACATTCCATCCCCTCAATCCATCCAACCAATAACCTTATAGCCAACCTTAGTTTTTCCCATAGCTTTTGCTCCATTTCTAGCTCCATTTCAAATCAAAGAACAATGAAATGTCTACTTAATATGGTCATCAATGAGATGTTGTCTATGAGGAAGAAAGAAAATGCCTAGAGGTGTAGATAAAAAATTAATAAATAGTGCTAGTTCTAACCCATCTACATCAAGAACCTCCTAACCTTTCTAGGGAGAAAGCTCTCATCCAAAATAATTATGTGTAGGAGTCTACTTCTTGGTATTTCCCACTAAAAATACCTACACAACCTAACATTTTCTAAGAGAAATCTCCCAATCACCCATAGTAGCATTCAGTGAAGCAATGCCTCCATAGGCATCAACATCCTATTCAAGATTTTAGGCACAAAAAACAAGCAAATATTACCATACCTTATTCCTCCTTGAATAAAGTAGCATACCTTCAAAGCAAATCCTGATAACATGGGATATGGAATAAATCTATGTGTTATCTAATAACACAAGCACCCAAATAGCGAATAAACCATAATTTTGATTAAACTGTGTGATAAGGGGTGGAAATTACGTAGTGGGAGAGTAGGATAAGAGTAACCAAACAATCCTAGATACATAGAAGGATAGTTGAGCCTAGAATTAAATCCTCTATTGTAATGCCACCAAAGAAAAACACACCAAAAAATTTGATGGTGAGCAGGCCAAGATCTCCTAAAATCCAAAGTAGCACACACTCTAGTCAAAACTAAAGAACACAAGATTATACTGAGAGGGGGGTTAAAAATATAATATCACTGTTTACTTTTATTTCCCAATTAATATTATGCAATATATAAATGGAAATATCAACAACAATAATCAAAGCAATGCAAAAATCATCACAGATAATAGAGATACCAATTTAACATGGTTCATACAATGTGGGATACTCCACGGATAAAATATTTCACTAATATTTTCTCAACAAATCTCTTGGGAAACCTTTCCCTATTACAATATTTATGGATATTTTTCCAAAGGAGACACCAGTCCCCTAATCAAGTTCGTGGATCTCTATCCATAGGAGAACTCCTCCTTTGCTCTGGTTAGTGATCTTCTAGAAGAACTATTGCCACCATTGCACTAGCTTATGGATATCTATCCAATGAAGACTCCTACCCTCAATCAAAAGACCTATCTTAACTACCTTGGCTAATGGAACTCTATCCACTGGAGACTATCGTACTCTATACTATGTCACCTCCTAAGCTTACTTTCAGTTCTATCTTAAATATTTACTAAAAATGGTCCTTTGGTTTAGCACAAATATACTCAATATCTATCCTCAAATATGCATTAAACACAGTCCTTCGATATAGCACAAATTAGATCAATATTTGTCCTCAAATTTGCACTAAACATAGTCCTTCAATCTAGAAAAAAATTGCTCAATCTGTCTTCAAATCTACACTAAAGACAACCCTTCAGTCTAGCACAAATATGCACAATCTCTGTCCTCAAGCCTGAAAACAAAGCTTGAATCAATAAAAAATCAACTTTGCTAGATCTAACCTAAACCTTAACCCAAGGTTTGAGCAAATCAATCAATCAACTCTACTATCAAGTCTTCTCAAAGACTTACCTCAAATCTACATTGTAAGCTTCCATAAAAGCTCACACTAATCTATCCATAAGTCCTCTATAGAATGTATGATATAGGTGATAATGTGGGACATAAGAGTACCCATGCACACTTATTTTCTATGCTATCGCCAAAATATTTTAAAACAAAAAAGCTTCCTCCTTTCACAGCCATAAAGTCTCTAACTCGAGACCTCCCCTCTAATACAGCTTAGCGCCCAAGCCAATCATTGTCTAGGCTAGCTTCCTGGATGGTTATTTGAATCTAGTGCCACTTCCCTTTATGAATTTCTATTCCTCAAAGTTAGCACTGGCACACTTCTTCTCCCTTTTGCGTTCAATCGATGAGCATAGTCAAGAACACATGATTTTTGAAATTGCAATTTAAGCCTTTGATTAAGGCTATATTAATATGTCTTTCAAGGCATTTGCCTTCATGTCGATAGATAGAGAAATTAGACTTTGCATTTCAAAAATAATATTTTAATTATAATTATTTAAATTCAAAATGAATTAAAATATTATAATTAAATATTTAAATGTCCTTTGGGCATTTTCAATTAAAATAAAATATAAATTTCCTTAGGATTTTAGGGGAACCTTTTGCCATTATCACATTAGCAAAATAACTTTATTATTTTCTTTCAACCACCATGGAACAAAGATATCTTTTCAACCCTTTTATTTTACCCAAATATTATAATATTGTTATCCTTCTTGCTTCTCTTTTGATGCTTCAGCCATATAATATTTAAATTAAATATTATATCCTTACCTCTTAGAAAATCAACCATGAACTATTTGCTTAACATTCTTTTGAAATTTGCTTAATATTCCTTTGACATCAATGACAACAAATCCTGCTCATATTTCCAACAATCTCCTCCTTTGTCATTGATGGCAACCCATTTATCTTTTATCATTTCATTTACCTCTTTCTGTTCTACTGCCCTTGAGAAACTCATCCTGACTGAATGCTCTCCTACTAACTCAAATATCTTCCCCTTACTCAAATCTCTCCCCCTTTTTCATCATTGGCAAAGGGTCACCTTTGGGGCTTGGGGCTAAGAATGAGACTCTTAGCTTAGCCCCTCCCCCACATCCTATTGAGGTGGTTAATTTTAGGATGGGAGTATTTCTACTCCCAGAATGCACTAATCTTTACCTTTGTCCACTTTCATCCTCATTTGATCCTTCTGATCCCTTTAACTATTCATATTCCTACTTGTCTCTATAATTTCTACTCTACACCACTTTGTTGTATGTCCATAATTATTGCACTTATAACACTTAATTTTATTATTCCTTGGAGGTGCAAATATCTTGGTATTTCTCCTGGTGAAGCCATATCTATTCCTATCATGAAACCTGCAATTCATTGCCTTGTGATCAAACTAATTACAAGAGTAGCAATACCCTTGAAAATTTTACCTATTTCTAAATTTCCCATATTCTTGTCTTTCACATGTCCTACATTGTGTAGCCTTGTGCCCAAACCTATGACATGAGAAGCATCATCCATTGAAACTACCTTGCCTTGACCTTATTGGTCTTTTAGTTTATTTTACCCTGTGTTGGTTCCTATTCCATATATTCCTCTTTTGTGCATTGTTCCTTTCCTTGTTGAACTTTCTATTATCCAACTCATCCTCAGAAGTCTCACTCTCTCTTACACTCTCTTATTCTGAAGTTTCTTCTTCTTCAAAACTTGAGGTTGACTCCTCTCCTTGTTTCTTTTGTACCTGTTCAAAACCAAGACCTGTCTTGTTTATTGACTGTCTTTGTACCTTGATAATCTTATCCAAGTTCTATGAGAATATTCTAAACTTGTGTAAGCTATCCTTATACTATTTTACTTATTTCCTTAGTAGAGCCACCTCATGCTCTAACCTTTCACATTCTAAAACCTTTCCTTCTAACTTCTATTTGAACTTCCTTGTCATAGCTATTGAGTTAGTTAGATCCTCTATAATATTTCCTTTCTCTTCATCACATTCTTGAAATTTAAGCTTGAGTTTTGATTTTTGCTTTCTTACCTCCCTTAATGCATTAAGGGCAAAAATAATTTCACCTTCAATATCAACTTCTCCTATTTCTGATTCTTCCTCTATTTCTTTACCTTTGGAATCATCTTCATTTCCTTATGATTTGTCTTCTATAGGATCACCTGCTTCTTCCTCTATTGCCATGAGTAGATTCTATTATGGTCCTTCAAGCGTATCTTCATATTCATCATCACTGAAACTGAAACCACTCTTTGTACAACTATCTTCAATATGACCAAAATTTCCACATCTAAAACACTTGAGGATTATTGGTGATCTTTTCTTAACCACTTCTTTTTCTTTTGCTATAAATAGTACTTCATCATTTTTTGAGGAAATTTCATCACTATTACTTGAATACTTACTTTATTTGTCTACATAGAAAATATTCTTCTGTCTTTGGAAGAACTTATTTCCTTGCTTGCCTTGTCCATCCCTACTTTTATTTTGGTACCTGTATTTTTTGTTTCCCTGTTCTTATGATCATATTTTTCTTAATCATTTCTATTTCTAGCTTCTTGATAATCATATGCATAGTGACCATACTTTCCACAATTGAAACATCTAACTAATTTCATACCTTTAAACTTTCTTGGATCCTTGTTCCTTCTACCATAATTTTCTTCTTCATCACTGGATAACTCGTTGCTTGAATCTGAATTCTTATCCTTTGTCTTCTTGGTAGCTTTGAAGGTTGCTTATTTTTTGGGATTAGGTTCCTATTTTGTTCTCATATCAAAATATATAAGAATGCCATGTAATTCATCCCTTGTCAAAAGATCACTATCTTTTGATTCCTCTATAGCTAAAATATTTTCACTAAATATTTTTGGGAGTACTTGAACTTCAAGTCCAAGTACTTGCATGGAGTTAAAAACCTTGTCTATACGAAGTAGATAAGCACTAATGTTTTCCTCATCCTTCATTTTTAGGTCTTCAAATATTTCCTTGAGATTTCACAACTTTGCCTTTTTGACCTTTTTATCTCCTTCATATATGCCTTGCAATTTATCCAAAATTTCCTTTGCTGATTTGCAGTGCATAACCTTTATAAACATTGTTTTATGCAAACCTATCAAAATTGCATTCATTACTTTTGAATTGTAATGATGTATAATATTACAATATTTATCTGTAGGTGGAGTAGCTGGTGGCGTGTATCCATTTTCAATTGCTTCCTATATTTCATTTCCAAGTACCATCAGGTGAATCTTCATTCTCATACTTCAAAATACATAATCGATCCCATAAAATACTGGTGCTAAATTATATAAGTATCCACTCTTAGAATCCATCTATGTTCTTGTGATATTTTCCTTCAATATGTTAAACTCTTCCAAAGGAACCCGCTCTGATACCAATTGAAGAACACAAGCTTATACTAAGAGAGGGGGTGAACAGTATAAGACCACTTTTTACTTTTATTTCCCAATCAATATTATACAATATATTAATGAAAATATCTATAGCAGTAATAAAAGCAATGCATAAATCATCACACACAATAGAGACACCAATTTAACATGGTTCACCCAATGTGGGCTACACGAAGAAAATATTTCACTAAATTTTTCTTAACAAATATCTTGGAAAAATTTTCCCTATTACAATGTTTATGGACCTATGTCCAAAGGAGACACCAGTCCCCTAATCAAGTTCATATATCTCTATCCATAGGAGAACTCCTCCTCTACTTTGGATGGTGATCTTCTCGAAGAAATGATATATCCACTGCATTGGCTTATGAATATCTATCTATTGAAGACTCCTACACTCACTTAGAAAGCCTATCTTCACTGCCCTAACTAATGGATATCTATCCACTGGAGACTATTGTCCTCTATACTCTTTCACCTCCAAATATTTCTTTTAGCTCTGTCTAAAATTTGTACTAAACACGGTCCTTCGATCTAGCACAAATATGCTCAATATTTATCCTCAAATATGTACTAAACACAGTCCTTTGGTATAGCACAAATTTGATCAATCTCTATCCTCAAATTTGCACTAAACATAGTCCTTCGGTCTAGCACAAATCTGCTCAATCTTTGTCTTTAAATCTGCACTAAACATAATCCTTCAATCTAGCATAAATTTGCTCAATCTCTATCCTCAAATATACACTAAACATAGTCCTTTGGTCTAGCACAAATCTGCTCAATATCTATCCTCAAGCCTTAACACAAAGCTTGACTCAATCACAAATCAACTTTGCTAGATCTGCCCTAAACTTTAACACAAGGTTTGAACAAATCAATCAATCAACTCTGCTCTTAAGTCTTCTCAAATACTTATCTCAAATCTGCATTGTAATATTCCACAAAATATCACACTAATCTTTCCACAAGTCCTCTCTAGAACTTATCCAATTTGTTCAACAATTCTTCACCAAGACTTACCTCAAATATGCTCAACAAGTCGTCACTAGAACTTGTCCAATCTGCTCAACAAATATTCACCAAGACTTACCTCAAATTTGTATTATAAGATTCCATAAACTCAAATCAAATCAATTTAACACAATATCCTCTTCAATCACTTAGATAATATTCATACAAAATCTTGTTTAATATTACAGAAATATATAGAGAATTTTTAGAGACTCAATATGCTTCACACTCACAATAATGCTTAATCACTTTCAATCTCTTTCTCAAATCAATTTAGAATATAGAATAATTCGTTTCACAGATGAACTATCACTTCAACACTTCCACTTGACTAGGCTCAATCAACTCCACTTAATCAATCACTCAATGAAACACTCCTTGATTACAAACCCTAGTCCAAGCATATGAACACTCACTCAATTATTTCCAACAATGCTTATCAAACAATCTCACATAACAATGATACTCATGATCTTGTACAAACCCTAGTTTCAAGATAGTTCTCAACTTCACATAACAATGATACTCATGATCTTGTACAAACCCTAATCATGCATATGAAGGATCATTCAATGTTTCCAACAATGCTTACAAAAAAGGTTTTTATCATCAACTTTCACTTAGAAAAATATTTAACAATCAAACTCAACAATGCTTATCGAAAAACCCTTTTATCTCCAACTTAGCGTTCACAACATCCAACAATCACTCACAAGGAAGATGTGCACATACCTTTTGTTTGATGAATAATTGACCTTAAAAACCTATCTCAATTACAATTAATATTTTACCAATCTTAAGGGTTAGGTAACAAAAACCTTCTCAAAACTTCATTCAATAACTTCCTCAAATTATTCTCACTAAAAAAATAGCAGATCTCAATTACACATTATTACTCCTTTCAACTATTAAACCCAATAAGAATTTATTTTAAAATAATATTTAAACTCCTTTAAAGCCTTATTAGTCCTTTCAACACTTTAATCACCAAAATCACAATATAAAATTTTATTTTCATAAACCTTATACCTCCCTAAAATATCATGCCAAACAAACCTTAGGACAAAAATTAAATACCTTTTGCCCTTGGTGGGAATCAAACCCACGTTGCATTGCCACTAGTGCCCTAGTCATGGCTTCAACTACCGCATGAGCTAGGTTCTCACATGGGACCTAATTTTTCCCGCATACACTTATTCCCTATGCTATCACCAAAAGCTTTTAAAACAAAAAAGCTTCCTCCTTTTGCAGCCGCAAAGTCTCGAACCCAAGACCTCCCCTCTACTACAAATTAGATTCCAAGCCAATCATTGTCTAAGCTAGCCACCTGGATGGTTATTTGAATCTAGCATCGCTTTCCTTTATGCCTTTATCTTCCTTGGAGTTAGCATTGGCACACTTCTCCCTTTCCCGTTCGATCAACGAGAACAGACAATAACACATGATTTTTGAAATTGCAATTTAAGCCTTTGATTAAGGCTATATTAATATGGCTTTCAAGGTATTTGCCTCCTCGTCGACGGATAGAGAAATTAGACTTTGCATTTCAAAAATAATATTTTAATTATAATTATTTAAATTCAAAATGAATTTAAATATTATAATTAAATATTTAAATGTCCTTTGGGCCTTTTCAAATAAAATAAAATATAAACTTCCTTAGGTTTTTAGGGGAACCTTTTGCCATTATCACCTTAGCAAAATAACCTTATTTTTTTCTTTCAACCACCATGGAACAGAGATATCTTTTCAACCCTTTTATTTTGACCAAATATTATAATATTGTTATCCTTCTTGCTTCTCTTTTAATGCTTCAACCATATATATTTAAATTAAATATTATATCCTTGCCTCTTATAAAATCAACCATGACCCATTTTCTTAACATTCTTTTGACATTTGCTTAGTATTCCTTTGACATCAATGACTACAAATCCTGCTCATATTTCCAAAAAAAACCCATAAAAATTCCTCAATCAACTTTACACAAGCTTTGACCTTAGTAGATGTTGATTGCTTCTAAGAAGACCATATCACTTGGATAATTCAACATGGTAGATGATTTGAATAAGGTTGTTATGGCTATACCCATCTAGGAGATCTTTTCTATTTTCAGCATAAAAAAAATCTGAAGAAGGTGCTAGAGGAGAAAAAGAAACAAATATGTCACAAGGAGCCTATGGTCTTGCAAGTATCTACCCCTAGGGTAAGAAAATATAAGCTTACCCCATTTTATAAATCCCTATTCTATACGGACAAATTAATCCATAATTGTATGATATACTCTAGGGTTAGCACTTGACAAAAGGGATGACAAACACATTGGGTTTCACTTACCAATAGGTAAACAAGAAAGCATACAACTGGATGGAAATACAATCTAGATATTTGGAGTTGTGGAAGACCTTTCAATCACCTTGCACACATATATATCATAGTGTCTTAATATGTAGTAGTGTTTGAACTCCCTTCATTATTTGATATTTTTCTATCAAAATATTTCACTATTAAAATCAGAGGCTACCTCCAAATCAACTGGTCACAAATGATTTTAAGAGATCAATATGGGAACAAGATAACAAATCCATCAAAACCACTATGCACACATCATATTCAAAATATACCTCCAATAAGTACAAGCACTAAGCAAGAATTCCTAGAAAAAGAAGAATGTTTCACACCAAGAAATTTTAAAGGAAGAGTAAGTCTTTTTTAGCTTAATTATAAAAAGGAACAATAGATTTTGAAAGCTTGGAATCCTAGTATCAATGAGATTTTTGAGCCAATAGGTATTGGATGAGTTGGAACATTATATATACATTTTAAAAAAATGACCTTGTGGGCTCCATTCTCTAATTCTTTGCTAGAAAATTCAAAGACATTATAGCATTTGATGTCAAGCTTGTTGTGCCAAAAGAGATAAAGTATGAGCTACGAGATCAGAAAAAAGGATAAAATGGAATACTTAGAAACATGTCGATAGGCGAGCAACACTTAAGAATAAAAATTTGAAATAAGCCAATCCTAAGAAAAGGTACATAAATCAAGTGGTCTCGCTATCCAAAAAATATCATGACCACTTCTTACAACAAAATGGAGACCAAACTTTAGTAGGTGCATTAATGATGAGAAAGGTAATGTTGAGCCCTATTAATATGTCTCCTCAAAATAATTTTCACTTACATCAAAGAAGTTCTCAAGATAAAAGGTAAGCAAAGCTCCAAAATTAGAAATGATGCATCAGCCATGGAAGCTAAGAGAAAGAATAAATTTATTACTACACCATCAAAGCTCACTACAAAAAGGGTAGCTCATGCTTAGGCCATAATAACTAAGCCCTTGATAAGGCATGACAAACACTATATTGTCAAAAGATACAAAATTATTGAAGGAAGAAGCTTACCAAAGGTACCTAACAAATCAAGAGGAATATTTTGCAATGAGAATCTAGACTAGTTGTTTGGCCCAATATATCATTCCTCAGGTCCATCCTTACTATGAACTAGTAAAGGCATGCACATTACACTATGACTCCTATGTAAACATGGTTATTGAAACTTGTGATAACACCTTCTAGGTAAGCATGATTGGAGAAGCTATACAACAAATGTTATCACTACCAAAAGGGTTCAAGATAAATCTAAATATTGTAAATTGGTATTATGCCAAGATTAAAGATAAACTAAAATGCTTGAATCAGGAACTCAAAAATTTTAAATAATCAATGATAGAGTTTCTATTAGGATGAGAAATGTTCAGTGAAGAATCCAAGGATCCCTTAAGCATGACAATATTAATCTTTGGATTTGATAATGATAAAGAAGTAGCATAGGAGGAATTGTTTGTCATTCATATTCTGAGTAGTTCAAAGAGGAAGCCTATAATCCTTGACTTCAATGAATTCATAGCCCAACAAATACATGAGAGATTGACCAACTTAGGTAGAATCAAACCTTTAGGTATGTTATGATCCTAGTGTACTCGTGCTTTCACTACTATCTCAAGGTTTTGGTATAACAGTTCGTTACATTTGGTATCAAAGCAACCACCCAAGTTTGAGTCATGGAGCAGGCAAAAAGTTGGGTTTGTTGTGCAGATTCCCTACGTCGGAGTGTATGAAGAGTTAGATCCACCATCCAAATTTTGATCTCAAAGTGTGGTGGGATGTTATGATCCTGATGTACTTGTGCTTTCATTACTATATTGAGGTTTTGGTATAATGGTTCATTACAAGGTATTGCTCTTTATTATATCATTTAGTGTTACATCAAAACATTTACTTAATTGAGAACCTAAACATGAGAATGGGAGATGAAGAATGCCAAGCAAGGTATGTCTCTCTCTGGATAGAATTTCTATGCCAAATTTTCTCCTACTATAATTTTTAAATGAGATATTACTACCAGTAGTAAGTGCAATCAAAGGAGAAATGATCCAACATATATCCAAAGATATTGTCAAAATCCTGCTATTACAAGTAAATAAGGACTAGTATTTCCTCGATGATGTCACAATTTTATGCATTTTTGGGTTTAGTGGACCTATATATTTATTTCCAAAGTATGTTGGAATATATTACATTATTTGGTACATGCTAATGTACCACCTTGGGTACATCTTTAGATTAGGAAAGAGAGTCCTAGATTAGAGTGTGAGTATTTACTTTATGCAATGTAATAAATGCACAAGTATTATTAAAGTGTGCAAAGTATTTTGGTAATGTAAATGTGCATAATAGTCCATGTGCACATGAGTCCATAGAGTAGGAAGATGAAGAGTCTCTAGAAGAGTGAAGGCCAAGAGTGCTCCATATGAAGAGTCACATTCCATTATATATGTGTCTATGAGTGTGTGTGTGTGTGTATGAGACACAATTGTAGAATGAGAGTGTGGAGAAGTATGGTGTATTTGAGATCTTTATTCAATTGAGATACAATTTTCGTGAGCATTTGTTAATGGCATTTCTATGAGTTATTTTTGAAGTTATTTATGAGTTTTATATGTTTAGTATTTTTCCATTATCATATATTTCATATTGCAACTTTATTTTAGATCTTGTGGTTATTTTATCTTAAGTATTTAGCTTCAAAAGCTAACAGTGGTATCAGAGCCACAACAAGGTTTTATCTTGCATAGGTTTTAAAGTTGCAAAGGAGATTTCCACTAGTTAAGGAGAAACTAGTGAAGTTGAAGAAATTACCTCTAGAAAAGAAAACCAGAGAAGATAGTATTTTTCATTATGTTGAAGGAAAACCAGTGAAGGTTGAAGATTTACCTATTCCAAGAGCAAATTCAGAATAGAAGGAAATTTATAGGTCTTGAAGATAGACCTTGACATTGATGAGATTAAGAGACCCTAGAAGGAGGTCCTATTGAAAATTTTGATAGAGAGAAGAAGATTCTAGATTAATATTTGGCTAGAGTCTTTCCATAAGGTTGAAGGAAAACTCGTGAAGACTAGGACTCAACATAGATTTCTTTCCACTAGTTTTGAGAATAACTAGTGAAGTTTATTGATTTTAGAATTCTAGAAATTTGAATGTATTTGGTTACTATTGTCTAAGTTTTTGTTGTAGAAAATTAGTTCTCAAAAGTTGAGAAGCTTCCTACAATAGATAGAGAAGAATTTCACCTTTGATTGCCTGAAAGTCTATGTGCTTTCCTCATGCAGGGATTAGTTTTGAGTTGTAACAAAAGAGTAGACATTGCAGATTAAGGAGGTCCAAAAAGAGGTCTCATTGAAGATTGAAGACTATAGATTGAAGTTTGAAGAGACCCAAGAAAGAGGTCACATTGAAGAACTTCCAGATTTGGAAGATAGAAGATTGAATATTGAAGATAGAGAAGGACTACGAAAAGGTCCTATTGAAGAGTTGAGAAGTAGCAGAATTTGGAGATCCAAGAAAGAGATCTCATTGTAAAATTTCCATAGTTGGAAGATTGAAGAGACCAAGGAAAGGTCTCATTGAAGTTTTGAGAAAAATAATTGAGAAGTTGTTGAATTAGAAGACCCAAGAGAAGAGGTCTCAAGAGAATTTGGAGAAGAAGAAGAAGGCTAGAGAAAGCCTCATTGCAAAGTTGAAGAAGTGGCCATTAGAGGATATTTGAAGAAAGTTCATGATAGAATATTGCAAGTAGGAGAAGCTCCTGAAAAGAAGAATTTGGGACAATTATCGCCATCCGACAACAAGCCCAAAAGGAAGAAGGATTTGGCAAGAAGTTTGCCAAATTTTGAGAAGATTTTTGAAGACCTCAAGACATTCAAATTCTTGAGGAAGAGGATAATGAAAGAGATCATATTTGAAGTCAAAATTTGACAAGAATATTGAAGAAGGAAGAAGAATTGAAGAGGCCATAGTTTTGAGAAGTTTGAGGACAACCACGAAGGTTTTTGAAGGCTGATTTGCAAAGGAGGAGGTTGCTGATTTTTGAGGTAGAAGTTGAAAGGTCACAGGACAACGAATTGAAGAAAGTATAGAGCTACAATTTTGAAAAGTTTAGGATAGATTTGAGAGATTTTTGGGCAGCAAAGCATAGGAATATTTGGCAGCATTTGAAGGAGGATAATTGCTACAAATTTGGACAACAAGAAGGCAACATTTGTAGCTGCAAATTTTAGAGGTTGAAAGCATACATTTGAAGGAGAAATAAAGTGAAAGTTGAAATAAAAGTTGACAGCAAGAGAGCTGATTTTTGGGTAGCAATTAGAGCTACAAAATTGATGATTCTAGAGCAGCAAAGAAAAAGGGAGTGGAGCTGCAAAAATTCATAAATTTGAGACAACAAATCACCAAGAAGACTAGCCACAAAGGAGGCCATAAGAGGTGTGTAATATTGGTGCTATAAAAGTGTTCTTATACAAGTATTAAAAGTAGTTATTTCAAGTTTTTGAAAGCACCATATTAGAGTTGTTAAAAGTCAGAAAAAGGAAGTCTGAATTAAGTGTCTCCAAGCCAAGGAAGGAGACATCATTATCATCCTAGAATCTACAAAATATAACAACAAGATTGGAGTTAAAAAGTGCTTGAAAGGGAGTGATAAGGAAAAGTAATATATGTTATTTTTAATCAAAATAAGTGCAATTGTTATAAGATCTATTGAATAAAAGAAAGGTCGAATAGTGCTCAAATTTAAGGTAGATTTAAGGTGTCTAAAGACACCAAGAGGAGCACCAAAATTGTCAAAAATATTGGTGAAGAAAAGTCACCAAAAAGAGTGGTAGATCCACCAAGCAAACATGAAGGCAACACCATTGAAAGAAGAGCCACCATATTGCAAAAGAAGCCACTAAGAGCATAGAGGAGAAGAGCCATCGTAGAAGAGAGGAGCCACCATCTATAGGAGAAGAGCCATCATGGAGAGCCACAGAAGTTGTTTTAGAGAGCCACCATTGAAAGGTGGAGCCACCAAGCCTAGGAGGAGGAGTAGAGAAGCATCGAAGTGGAGAAGAGCCACCATTGGAGAAGAGGAATCATTATTTGCAAACTCTAAAATGTAAGCAATAGAACAATCAATATTTGGATATTGAAAAGGCATAAGGAGAAACCAAACATCTAGGTTTTTGCAACTACCAAGAGGAGAAGTGAAGAATTGGCATCCATAATGCTCTTTGCAGAGAAGACAATATTGCATTGCTTTGTTGAGGATGTTACACAGGTGGCCAAGTGTTGGAAGAAGAAGAACACAATCATAGAATATTATCTGGAGCTTGAAGCATTGAGAATATCATTTGCAAGGTTGGTTGAACGTTATAAAATTGTTCATGCCACTTGTCACGAGGAAGGAGGAGCACCATAAGCCATTGGAAGTAAGAGAATCATTTTAGAATATGTTAGTAAGAGCAAGGAGGGATATTTGGCACCATTTATCATTTGGTATTCAATAAGCCAATCATTACTAAGGGAAGATATAATATCTTGAAGTACCCATTTAATGCATGGGATGAAAATAAGCTAGCATAGCCACATTTACTACAACAAGGAGGATGTACGTTCAAATTTCAAGTACCTTGGAATAGCTTGGAGAATAGTTGACTAGTCAAGGAGGAGAGAGAGTGCCTATTTTCAAAGCAAGTTAGAATACGACAATAGAGAAGGAGTGCCTCAAGTTTTGGAGGTAATTCATTTCATTTGAAATTAATTATATGCACAAGATAGGAGTTATAAGGTTGAAAGGAATTATTATTGTCTAAGGTTAAGTTGAAATTATTTTATTGGAGAGATAAGACCTTGAAGTAATATTTAAAACCTTAGAAACTTGATTATTGCAATTTGAAAGTTTTATGAAGATTTGAAGATTGATTTGAAAATTGAAGTAATTATTTTGAAGTTTTGTAATTAGATCATTTGAATTTACAAAATGATTTGAAATATTTGCAATTTGATAAGTTTGGAGAAATAAGGTATCCTACATCAAATTAGGAATACAAAACTTGCAAATATTCTTTTATAGAATTTCTAAATTTCTAAATTTGGAGTTATAAGGAATTCAACATCAACATAGATTTATGAAATTTAGAATTGGGGAATTATATTCTTGAAATTTGGGAGATAAAAGGAATTTAACATAGAACTTTTGACAAAGGAAAATTGCATTGATAATTTAGTCTCTAATTCAAAATTAAAAGAGACATAAGTTTGAAGACTTGAAAGATTGAAATTGCATTCAAATTATTGATTGATAAGAGGAAAATAAAAGTAGTTATTTTGAAGAATTATATTGAAACTAGGGAGATAAAAGGTTGTCAACATAAAGTCAACAATTGAAAATTATCCTTAGTCTATCATTCAAAACTAAGGAGAAATAAAGAATAGAGAATTTGAGATTGCATCAAATAATTATTTGATAAACTAAACTAGGGAGTCATAAGGTAGTCAACTTCAAAGGTTTAGAGATTTAAAAATTCTATCAAAGTTGTATTTTACCTTTAAGACTAGCAAGTTACCAAGAAGAATGGAAGAACTTATTAAGTATAGAGGATTCAAGGAATCAACATGGCTTAAATACATACTTGATACTAGAAATGTAAATATGAAAAATACGATTAGAAGATAAGGCCAATATGGTTTAGAAATATTTTTAAGAATTCACAAGATAATAGTATGACAAAAGTAGATTATATAGAGACATATTCCAATGACATGATGAAAGAAATTGATGTCAAGTATATTGATGGAAATATTGGGAATACAATAAAAAACCACACTCAAATGGTAGAAAAGAATATTGATCAAGAAGATGTCCTCGAAATTTATGAAATAAGTAAAAAAAGAATACCTTCAATTATACACAAATGGTTTTACTATTTTATCAAGGAAATGGATGAAGTTGAATTTCAAAAGAAAAGCAACAAAGGAGTAGAGATATCTTTATAATGTACTTATTGCAACAAGACTAGTCATGGAAAAGTAAATTGTTGGACTCTTCATCCATGTAAATATTGTGGAGGAAAATCCCACTCATTTTTTCTGTTACTATAAAGATAAATACTATAGAATATTTGAAGAGATATTTATATTCAGATTAGATTATATTTTTCAAGTTCTTATTATTGAAGCATATGCTAATAATAAGTTCAAGTTTGAAGTTTCTAAAAAACAAGAAGAAATATCATCCAAAGAACCAAAGGAAATAAAATGGATCAATTCTGATCCACTTAGGACTTGTAAGATAATGAGATCTCTTGTTCATAAAAGATACTTGAATAAATTCAAGAATGAAGATCCTATCAACCACTTTGAAATATAAAGAAGTAGTGGAATGAAGAAGACAAGAAAATACAACATGAGCTCTAAGAATAAAATGAAGACTAAACCAGTAGAAGGACAAGAACCAGATCAAGTTGAAGAACATCTGAAAGATGAAGATCCATATTGAAGACTAAAGTCTTCAATAACCAAATAATGTAATATAGGGGGTGTTGGAATATATTACATTATTTGGTACATGCTAATGTACCACCTTGGGTACATCTTTAGATTAGGAGAGTGTCCTAGATTAGAGTGTGAGTATTTACTTTATGCAATGTAATAAATGCACAAGTATTATTAAAGTGTGCAAAGTATTTTGGTAATGTAAATGTGCATAATAGTCCATGTGCACATGAGTCCATAGAGTAGGAATATGAAGAGTCTCTAGAAGAGTGAAGGCCAAGAGTGCTCCATATGAAGAGTCACATTCCATTATATATGTGTCTATGAGTGTGTGTGTATGAGACACAATTGTAGAGTGAGAGTGTGAAGAAGTATGGTGTATTTGAGATCTTTATTCAATTGAGATACAATTTTCGTGAGCATTTGTTAATGGCATTTCTATGAGTTATTTTTGAAGTTATTTATGAGTTTTATATGTTTAGTAGTTTGTCATTATCATATATTTCATATTGCAACTTTATTTTAGATCTTGTGGTTATTTTATCTTAAGTATTTAGCTTCAAAATCTAACAATGGTATTAGAGCCACAACAAGGTTTTGTCTTGCACAAGTTTTAAAGTTGCAAAGTTGATTTCCACTGGTTAAGAAGAAACTAGTGAAGTTGAAGAAATTATCTCTGGAAAAGAAAACCATGGAATATAGTATTTCTCATAGTGTTGAATGAAAACCAATGAAGGTTGAAGATTTACCTATTTCAAGAGCAAATTCAGAATAGAAATAAATTTCGTGAGCATTGGTTAATGGCATTTCGATGAGTTATATTTGAAGTTATTTTTGAGTTTTATATGTTTAGTAGTTTGTCATTATAAAAATTTTCATATTGTAACTTTATTTTAGATCTTGTGGTTATTTTATCTTAAGTATTTAGCTTCAAAAGCTAACAAAGTATATACCAAAGAGAGTGGCATGTATTGAAATATTGAAGTAGGTGGACCTAATTAATGTTACTTACACTAGTGGACAAAGCAAAAAAATATTTTATAAGACTCTAATTTAGCTAGGGAGTAAAACCCAAGATAAAAAAAAAGGCAACTGATGAATTAGAAGCCAAGTTGAAGGAGAGAGAGTTAGAGATTTTGGATGATGCCTAGAATTATGACCCAAATGACAAGTTTACCACATTATTGAAAAGTGCCAAGATATCTAGAAAATTTGTCCATGAGCCTAGACTTGACCTTGAAATATTTTAGAGTATAAAAGAAGTTTTTACTCTTGTTTGAAAAGAGCAATTTGTGTTGCACAAGACTCAAAAGAAATTTTATAAAATATTCTACATAGAAGTAAAGGAGGTTTACCTTGCCCTTCCAATCAACATAACCATGAAAATATTCTTATGTAAGCAAAAATGGAGCAACAATAGAATTAGAGCATGGTGGAAATTCTATTAGGGAATAAATAACATTGAGGTGCCTTTTGGAAGATTGGAACCAAATGAAGATAAAACATTCATCCAATGCTATTATGTGGAGCACTTGGGAGAGATTCCCCTCAAGGAACAAAAAATATTAAAGAGACCACAAAGAAAGGATTCTTGATCAAAATACGGTGTTGGCACTTCTAGAGGAAGTTGTGACAAGTTTATTGGAGTTTCCAAGTAAGAAAGTGACACAAAAAAGGCAAAAAGGAGATGGGACTCCTCAAAGGAAGTGAAATTTATTACTTAAGTTAGAATCACTAGAGGAAAGATAAAGGAATGAGGATCCACTTCAAAATAATTATTTTTATTCCTTGAAAGAAGTGGCTGAATTGATTGTCAATATATGGGAGGATGCGGTACTAGTTGATGAGACATAGCTGCAACATTAGTCACCATTTTTGACTAGGAAGTCACTCTAGAAAGTATGAAATAAGGAAGAGATGATGACCCTAGATTTGAACCATGAACTAGCAAATCCTATCCATTGGCCTTTGCATCCTATCCCACAAAAGAGCCTTAGATTTCTCAAAGTGTCCTAGCCTCACTAGCCAGCAAAAATGGCCAATGCTCCCTTTAATTTCCTAGAAACCTCCGCCATTCAAGAAGCGATAGTTTATCATCTTCAATTCCCCCAATCTCATCAACCTTAGGTACCCAAATATCTCTACCTTCAACAATCACCACTAGAGTCGCAAGAAGGCTTGCAAGAAACCAAACATTTTTGAACCTATTATATGAGTTCTAGAGAGTTCAACAACAGATAGAATAGTATGATCATAAAAAGCATACCTTGTTGGCATAATTACCATCTATGACTCAAAAAATCAGCCATTTTTCGCTTCAAAATATGATATTATTATTTACACAAAAAGAGTTATTGGTGTTAAATCCTGAAGAGGGGATGACAGAGCATGATTTGCAAGTGGTAACAAAAGGGTTTGACCTCAAAAATATCCATATCAAGAACAAGGTCCAAATCATGCAAGAGGTTGAAAAATAGTATCATATGATTGTGATTCGTTAAGTTGAAGGTTGACGAAGAGGGAGAAAGAATTAGAATATGTAAAGAGCACCTTGAATAGCTCCCATATGGAGGTCAAAGCCCTCAAAAAATAGGTAAATATGCTAGCTAAACATCTAAGGGAGTAACCTTTAAAATATTTTCTCAAAGCAAAAGAGGAGCAGGTCAAAAGCCTTACAAACAAGCTTGCTACACAAGACGTAATTTGGCTAAGAGATAAGAAATATTAAAAAACAATTGAAAGAGTTAAAGCAAAAAAGTAAAACTAAACAACACCAAATAATCAAAAGCCTGATGAAAGAGCTTATTTATACTTAGTAGGGTAAGATTGTTTTTTTTGGTAATATTAAAAAGTGGGGGTTTTGACCAGGAATCCCCCAACTTATTACAACAACTCCACCAGGGAGACACACACCCACCCCCTCACACACTCACCCATGCAACTGTTTAAACCTTGAACCTTAACATAGTAATATTATTTTCTAAATTTGTATATCTATCAATACAACTACTATTCAAAATATTTAAGTAAATTAAGAAATTGAGTTAAAATTAACCTCTAAAGCAATTAAAACTAGAACTTATCAAATAAAACTGACCACTGTATCAATCTTTAAACTTTAAGATAATGTTTGTTAAAATTCATTATTATAAAAAAAAAAAGTGACTTTCCTTCGAAAGTAATACAAAGCCCAAGCATTTAACTTAAAGGTTGATTTAGACTATGATTCACTAGAATTAAAGGTTGATTTTGAAATTTTCTTTTATGGCCAGAAACTCTTTTGATTTTTTTTAAAATTAGTTACATTTACATTATTTTTAGTAATTTTTAAGTAAGGTTTAAATTAAGAGGTTGAAGTTGCTCCCAACATAACAATTAGTCACTTCGTATGGTCACCATTAATGTAGTGGTGTGCACTCAAAAGATAATGTTTGTTAAATTAAAAAAAAAAAAGACTTTCCTTGGAAAGTAATACAAAGCCCAAGCATTTAACTTAAAGGTTGATTTAGACTATGATTCATTAGAATTAAAGGTTGATTTTGAAAATTTCTTTAATGGCCACAACTCTTTTGATTTTTTTTAAAATTGGTTACATTTACATTATTTTTAGTAATTTTTAAGTAGGGTTTAAATTAAGAGGCTGAGGTTGCTGCCAACATAACCATTAGTCGCTTCGTATGGTCACCATTAGTGTGGTGTGCACTGAAAAAATGCAGATCAAATTATAATATTTGTAAACAAAGAGGGATGCCCCCAAGGTTTGAACCTAGATCTCTTCTTGATAAGTGCCTTGCCACACAGGCAACTACCAATCTACCTAGCCTGTAGGGGTATTTTAAATTAGTGTGATAAATCCTTACGACCCGATGCATAGGGTTGAACAACTACCAATCCACCTAGCCTTTAGGGGTATTTTAAATTAGTGTGATAAATCCTTACGACCGGATAGTCTCCTCCCAACCATAACCCCTACGCATAGGGCTGACCAGTCTCCTCCCAACCATAATCCCTACGCATAGGGCTGACCAGTCTCCTCCCAACCATAATCCCTACGCATAAGGTTGACCAGTCTCCTCCCAACCATAATCCCTATGCATAGGGCTGAATAGTCTCCTCCCAACCATAACCCCTACATATAGGGCTGAACAGTTTCCTCCCAACCATAATCCATATTAAAACTGAGAACTACACTTATCAATAGAGAATTAACACACAACTAAATGTCACAAACCTTAGACCTCCTAAAAAAACCAAACCCCAAAACTTTGAACTGAAACTTTTTTTTTTTTTTTTAAGCGAAAAACCCCTTGCGGGCCACCTTGGTCTAAGAGACCACGAACAGGGGGTTCTACACCGTCAAAGTCACCCGGAGGTCGCACCCAGCTTTTCCCGCACCAAAATTATCAATTGGATTTTGGATACCCAATTCAGCTTTTTGGTAGGGTGGAGATTTGAACCCGAGACCTCCCTTGGAGGATTGCCCTCTCCTCTCCAACTCACCTACAACACTTGGGTAAACTGAAACTTTTTTAAATATATAACTAAAGATATAATTAAAGTCTGTCTTTCCCAAAATGGGATATACTAACTCTCATGTTAATATGTTGTTTATGTGTTATTGAAAATTTCTTCTAGTTGGTTCCTCTGGGCGCCTCTTCCTTAGGTAGCTCCTGCTGTTTTCAGACTTTCTCGTTCTACTGCCGCCGTTCTTCCCCTTTGTGTCCCTCTTCGGAGGCCCACGGCTGGTTTGTACAAGGTTAAGGGACCTTTCAACACCCATTCAACCAATAAAAAAAAATCAACATAGCCCACGTCATTTAATAATAATTGAAATAATCGAAGACCAAAATAAAATAACTGTTTTTCAGCTGTGCCAAAACTCTTCCCATACACGACTCTTTTTGTTTGCATTTCATCTCATTTCTTATCTACTGGAGAAAAGCGAAAGAACAAGCGGGGAAGATTGGACCATCACGCATGAAACACTGAATCCATTTGGGGCTTACAGCTAGCTAAAGCTTTGTCTAATGATGTTGAAAAGAGCTTAAGCCCAGGTTGTCGTGTGGCAATAGCCTACAGTGGCTGGTTGAGTTCTCAACATGAAGAATTTTTTTTTTTTTTTTAATTCAAAGTTCATGTTCACAAGTTTCTTGCAAGCTCATAAGCTTTTTTTTCGGTACAAAAACTTGAAATATAGTTAACTGTATGAAGAAAGCGCTCTCTTAAAAACCATGGATCCGGATTGCTCTGAATATGATAATTTCACATTCACTTGCTCTGAATATGAGGATGATGATGATGATGGGCTTTATATTGACATGGACTTTAGTGGAAGCACCAGTCCTTTAGAGGAAGACAACAGAGATTCTAAAGAATTTCAATTCAGTATCTCTTCTAGGAATATTGACCCTTGTCATGTTAGACGGGAGACCACAGATGATATTTCTCCTGCGGATGATTTGTTTTACAAAGGCCAGCTGCTTCCCCTTCATCTTCCCCCACGCTTGCAGATGGTGAGAAATCTCTTCATGTCCACAGAATCTGAAGCTGACAATTATCTGTCCCTTGATAGCACCATGAGTTTCCATCCTAGACATCATTCTGATAGATTTATTTCCTCTGGCTCTGAGGATTCAAAGCAGAGACCTATTAGTTCCAAGCAGGTAGAATTCAGCTCTGGTAAATCTGAGGAGACCCACTTGGAGTCCATTCTGAAGTTTCCCAAATTGAAGGCTTCCTTGTTTGGGTTCAAAAAATCTTCAAAAGTGGACATGGATGATCATTATTGTACAAGGTCTCCTCCGACTCCTACTAAGCATCCTAGATTTCCAGTCAAATTCAACTCAGTAAAAAGGCCTTTGAGTATGGGGTTCTTTGCTAAGAATTATAGGCCTAAGTCTCAGAAAACGCCAGACTACTCATCAAGGGGCACTACTTCAGAAGGTGTGCTTCAGAAGTATATGAGAATAGTGAAACACAGAATATGTCAGAGACAAGGTAATAGGAGTGTGGATGAAAAGAAACTAAAGGGAAAGGATGAAGTTGGGTGGCCATGTAATTCAGGTGAATCAGGAAGAAGATCTTCTGTTTCATTTTCTGGTAACTTAAAGCAAATGGATTCCAGATATATGGGTATTAGAAGCTGCCCAGCTTCCATGAATTCATCTCCACACCATAATGGAGTCTTCAACACATTCTATGGCGATGACCTTCAAAGTGCTATACAAGGAGCCATTGCCCACTGCAAGAAATCTAATGGAAGCCCTGGTAAGTATTTGATAGCCTTGTTTCGGTATGCACATCCCTGAATTGATACTGTTTTGTTCTGTGATGGCGGCAACTGTAACTTTAGGATCATTGATCGTATGGAGATTAACTTAATAGTGTTCTAGATGCAGATTCTCATAATTTCAGACACTCTGTGTAAGATTTGCTCCCACTTTTCAGCAGACGTAGACATGAAATAATTCTACTCACACTGTTTTTTGCAGACACACATAATATTGAGGATCCAGCAAATGAATGAGGAATTTTTACATCCATACCACCATTTGAGTAGCAGACGTGGTACTAGAGGTCCCATAATTGATCTTCCAGCAGTGAGACAGTTGGATTTCGGGAGGATCTCATTCTCTCGTCTAAAGAGAAAACTTCTAAATTTTAATGATAAGTATCTATGAATGTGTTAGCCTTATGTATAAATATGGAAGTTTTATGTAATATGATATTTTAAGCCATCATCTTTAACCATTTGATAGCACTGTAAGCTCATTTGTAAGCCGTTTGAAGCAGCCGCAGACGCCAGTTTCGTTTATTTAAAATATGTCTTGAATCATACAAACATGTTTCCTCTATAGGGTTTTCTAATATAAAAGATCCCATAGGGCCATAGGTACTACTGTATGAAGCAATTATCGTGCCTTTTTTCTTCATGATATCTTAAAAACCAAATGTTTATAGAACTTTGAACTTCTGATTTCTTTGTATGTATTTTTTCTTTGGGTTGGATAGCAGTATTTTTAATTCTTACAATTTACAGTTAAGATTGTTTATAATATTTTTTAATTTTTTTTTAGTGTTTGATAGATGACTATAAAAATGTTAGTGTACTTCTAACTACGGTTAGTGTTGCTTTGCTTTACGGCTTTTTTTAATTTTAATTTTAATAATAATAATAAATTATTGTGAAACATAGTATTAATATTTAATAAAAATAAATAAATATTAAATTAAATGGTTGGAATTTTTCATGTTAATATTTATCTATCTATCTACTAAGTTAAATTTATGTAATTAAGCACCTGGGGTGCAGCCCAAAGGTTTGGGTTTTAGGTTTTGGCTCTTCTTGGAAGGGGTCAAGGTTCAAACCATAGCGTGGGTGTGTATCTCTTAGTGGAGTTTTTGGGGGATTCCTGGTTAAAACCCCCATATCTTAATATTACTCCCCCCAAAAAAACAAAAAATTATGTAATTAATATGGGATTTTAGGTCCCAAGTGTAGATCAATTGGTTCATCCAAACCCCGTAAGTGGGGCGGAGGTCCAAGGTTCAAATCTCGGCCTCGCTTGCCACTTTCCCTTTCCTAGTGATTTCAACGGTGTAAAAGGTTTAAAATGATTGTGGCATGGTGGTTATAGGGGCGAACTGCGCGAAGATTTGTGTGGCGGCTTCTTGGGCGGATAGCGGCTTTTTGGGCGGATAGCGTAGGTGGTGGCCATAAAAGCTGGACAACCTGCTCAGATTCGTGGCGGCTACAGATTCTACGATGTAAATAAATAAAAAAATGAGATTTTAAAATTTAATATCATTACTTTTAAATTAAATGAAAGCTTTTTAAATCATTATTATTTTTAATTAGAAATTTGATAAAAATATATTTAATTTTTTATGTAATAAAATAATATATATATATATATATATATATATATATATATATATATATATATATATATATATATATATATGAGAATAAAAAGATGAATTTGACTTAACTTAATAAAAACAAAAAAATGTTTACACCTTGGAGTAAGGTGTTTTTTTTGGTTACAAATACTTGATGTAAGAGTAAAATTTAATCTATTCAAGATCACTCTTAGTTCTTATTCCAATGCTTCTTGTTGATGATGAAAGGTTGGTGATATCTTTTAAATATATATTTTTTAAAATTTAAAGTAATAATAAAATAAAAAACTCTTAAAATATTGGATTAAGAAGGTGAATATAATTAAAATTAATATAATGAATAAAAAATTCAAGAAGGTTATACTCTTGTTTCTCACACTTATTTGATGCAAGTGTAAAATTTAATCCTGTAAAATGCACCCTTACCTACATCTCACTCCAATGTCTCTTTTTCATGGTAAATGAATTGACTTAGTCTCACTACGCTATAAGGGTGGCCATAATTAATAAATTTAATCCTGTAAAATGGATCCTTACCTACATCTCACTCCAATGTCTCTCTTTCATGGTAAATGAATTGACTTAGACTCACTACGCTATGAGGGTGGCCATAATTAAGGTTTATTATTTACTATGATGAGCAGATGTAAAATTTACAATATTTTTGGTAGTTATCTATGCCTACCAAAGATTCAAAGCTTTCAAGATTTTAGAGATTGAAATCATGTCATTGATAATGTTAAACTTCAATTTAAAACTTTATATTTTTAAAATAAAATTACTCTTGGTCCACAAGCTTCTTTATTATAAATGCAATGTTTTATAAGTTTATTATATATTAACGAGGGATATTAATTAATTTATCTTATGAAAATATATTTTTTACTATATTAATCAACATTCATATATTTATAAAAAATCATTTAAAAAACATTTATATCAATATAAAACATATTATACATTTTTATAATAAAATAATATTAAATTAACATTTTAATTTAATAAATTAAAATATTTTAAAAATTTATGTCTACCTCTATAAGAATTCATATTATCCTACGCTATTTGTTCATGTTATCCTACCCTATTTCTACTATGTGGAGGTGCAAATATATTTTAACTCTTATTCTAGTTTATTTTAATTTTTTAAAGATATCTTTAAAATTAAGTTATGAATAATATTTATTTTCTTATATTTTTAAAATTAAAGTTTTGTTTTTAAATCATGATATCTTATTTTAAAGTAGTTTTTATGAGAAACATCTCTTTATTATAAAATTTCATTCCACTTTAAAAACTCAACCAAAATGTGTGTATAAGAAAGAGGTCATGGTCAAGTGACCTCAGAAACACATTTTAAACCAACTATAATATTCAAACTCATTCCTTATCTTGGAAGGTGTCTCAATTTAACATTTTACTTATTTTTCTTATTAATTAAAACTTAAAGTTTTACTAAATTTAAAATAAACTTTAATACTTAATTACATAACACATGTATTTTAAATTTTATTTTTTACTTGTTTAAATTTTATAAAACATATTTTAAATAAACAATTTAGCTCCATATCTATATAGTTCAAAATAAAAGAAAGTTATTTATTTTTATTTTTTTCATTTATGTGGGAGTTGGAGAGGAGTGGTTAGTTGAAACTTTCGTGTTGGAGAGACCCCATGTTCAAATCTCTCCATCTCACATGTTTGCAAATATGCTATGTAATAATTTACTAGGACTCTACTGATGGTGTGTTTATCCACCCGCTTGATGTAATAATAAACTTATTAAAGATCAACCAATATTTAAAATAGGATTTAAGTTGCGGTAAACATATCCCACGTAATTAGCTATACAGTAAGCTAAAATCTTAATCATAATATAAAATCCAAGTTAGGGAAGGAAGACGTCAGGTTTTGTCAAATTCTATTAATTCTAAATCCTTAGAAATCCAAACAATATACTTTGAACGGTGGTCAATTTTCAAGCAAAATCAAATCTTTGACAACTGTGTTGACAGATAGATGATGACTTCATAATAACGTAAATCCATAATACATGATAAACACATGGCAAGAAGCACTAAGATTCCATCAAGATTTGGAAATTTGCAAGAAACTTGGTTTATATTTTGGAAACTTATCAAATCGTTATGTTATTATTTCTTTCAAATGTGCACAAGTCAAATTTGAGGCTATTCAGATGAGTTAAATTCTTTTTGGACAATCGGACTCCCATGAACATAAATATCAATTAGACCCAGAGTCATGAATATTAAACATAAATATCAATTAAACGCAGAGTCATATTGTACTGAACTCGAATCTCCCTTACTTCAAACACGTCACTGTGTATGATTTGCTTCCACTTTTGAGGTGATATAGACATGAAAGAGGAGATACCCACACCTTCACGGGTTCAGAAAGTCAATGACAGGTTTTTGCATACAAGCCTTCGAGTAGCACACGTGGCACTCAACGTCCCATGATAGTGACATTCAAATACGGACGCAACTGGAAATTTGGGAGGATTTCATTCTATCACTTATGAGAAGACTCAATTTCCTTAATACGATTTTTGAAATAAGCGGTGATTGAACATTTTTCTCGTTTTATTAGGTCAAATATAGGGCGGTGTAAAGATGAACTTCTTGTTTACATTTGATATGAAATTTTACATTTTTTTTTTTTTTTTAACAATGCTGGAAGTACTGCATAGAGAGGTGTACAGTAGAGATTATGACTATATATAATATAATATTATATTAAATTATATTATATTATAGTATAGTATAGTATAGGTTTTGGACATTATTTTACAAATGAATATTATGTGTGGGTTTTATTTAGGTTCATTGTTATTTAAATTGTAAAACTTATGTTATTGTCGGGTTAATTAAATAATTCCCGTATTGTAGGTGTAAATTCGAGAGGGTAGGGCAATTTTTTAAGGGAGGTTTTTGGTTAGAATCTCCACACTACCACAAGCATATAGGGTACCCAAAATCTAGTTGATAATGTTGGTGCGTGGTAGAGCGACTCTCTGATGATTTTGACAATGTAGAACTCTTTGGGAGTGGTTTCTTAAGCGACCTTCCAATTTATTTATTTTTTCTAAATTTAAAAATATATATATGTATTTTTTTTAATGTTTTTTATTTATTATTTTTTTAAAAATATTATTTATTTTTTTAAACAATTATGTTTTTTTTTTTTTTGAAAAATTTGAAAAAACTTGTATTAAAACAAAGATCAGTTACATAAGGGAGAAGACCCTTCCCACCGATTACAAGGCGCGAAAACGTGACACAAACCACCTTTGACCGCAAAAAGTCAACAAGTCGCGAAATCGCGACAGGTCGCGATATCGCGGCAACAAACCATCCTTGACCGCGACGGAGCGACATGTCGCGATTTCGCGACAGCTAGCCAACCTTGGCCGCGACGAGGCAACAAGTCGCGATATCACGACAACAATCCTTCCCTAGCCGCGACAAAGCAACATGTCGCGATATCGCGACAATAATCCTTCCTCGGCCGCGACAGAGCAACATGTCGCGAAATCGTGACAACTTTCCTCCATTGGCCGCGACGGCGCAACACGTCGCGATATCGCGACAACTTTCCTCCCAAGGCCGCGACGGCGCAACATGTCACGAAATCGTGACAACTTTCCTCCGAAACCGCGACGGCGCAACATGTCACGAAATCGCGACAGCTTCCCTCCAGTAGCCGTGACGGCGCAACATGTCGCGATATCGCGACAGCTTTCCTCCAAAGGCCGCGATGGCGAAACATGTCGCGATATCGTGACAACTTTCCTCCAAAGGCCGCGACGGCGCAACATGTCGCGATATCGCGACAGCTTCCAACCAAAGGCCGCGACGGCGCAACAGGTCGCGATATCACGACAGCTTCCCTCCAAAGGCCGCGACAACGCAACATGTCACGATATCGCGACAGCTTCCCTCCAAAGTCCGCGACGGCGCACCATGTCGCGATATCGCGATAGCTTCCCTCCAAAGTCCGCGACGGCACACCATGTCGCGATATCACGACAGTTTCCCTCCAAAGTCCGCGATGGCGCAACATGTCGCGATATCGCGACAGCTTCCCTCCAAAGGCCGCGATGGCGCAACATGTCGCGATATCGCGATAACTTCCCTCCAAAGGCCGCGACGGCGCAACAGGTCGCGATATCGCGACAAAAACCACCCTTAGCATTTTCTTTGCTCATTGTCTCAAGGATCTTTCAAGACCCTGCCTAATCACTTCATCCTCCAAAGGCATGTCACTGTGCAACTGCACCCCTACCTCTTTCTCAGCACCCATCTTCGCAAGGAAATCGACCGCTTTATTTAGATCTCTACTCACATAAACGGGGATCACATCATCTAATTCCCTCCATAGTTCCTTGATTTGAGAGACCAGAATCCGCAACCTCCAAGCTTTCGAAGCAAAGTTCCTCATGCAGTCAAGAGCGCCAACCATAATTTGAGAATCAGATTCGATAATTATCCTCCTGTGACCCTGATTAACAGCCCAGATGGAAGCAGATTTGATAGCAATGGCTTTTGCTTCATTGTTTGTGGCTCTTCCCAAGCCTTGCAGTTCCCAATAGAGCACTGAACCAGCATGATCCCGACAAACTACACCAATTTCGGCACTGCCCGGATTGCCTTTTGTAGCTCCATCAGTATTGATTTTGATCCAACCTTCTGGGGGTGGTTTCTAGCTAGCTCGTCCTGTCTCTCTTGCTCTTCAACTCCCTCTTCCAGTGGCCCAAGACCAACCTGATTTTCCTCTTCAGCATAGATGGCAACAGCTTTCGTGACTTTGCTCCAGATAACCTGCCAAACTCCATCTAGCGAGGAGAAAGTTTCTCTAAAAATACGGGCATTTCTCTCCAACCACACTTGCCACCAGATGAAAAGTAAGCCAAGCTCCCAACCTATTCGAAGAGCTTTAGATTTAAATCTACCCCTCTTCCATTTTTCCCAAATATTGGTCCGATTCAGATCACCATTAGCCTGGAGTTTATAGTGAGAGAACCAACGCTTCCAAATCTGACGCGTGAAAGGGCACTCAAACATCAGGTGATCAGCTGTTTCCTCGTTCTTGTGGCATAATACACACTGAGATGGACCGATGATTCCTCTACTTCTGAGATTGTCAAAAGTGAGAATTCCATTGTGCATAAACTGCCAGGCAAAGAAATTTACTTTCGGCCAACCCTTGGAATGCCAAATCTTTCTCCAATCCTGAACCGAAAATGAATGTGGGGGAGGCTCTGGGAGGATCTTGTCGTATCCGTCCTTCACTGTATATACACCAAGGTTCCCATAGCCCCAAGCTAATTCATCCTCCTCGTCTCTCCCTGTGAGAAACCTTTCTGTCAAGATTTTGGTCAAGATGGGTGCCAGCTCCGGAGGGATTGTAATTGGCCACTCCTCCAACCTCTTAAACTTCTTAAACTTATACTCCCCCATTTGGCTAGTGTTGAAATAACTTTCAATTTGGACCCAGCCCTTGGCTTCTATGGCGGATTTAATTGGTTGTAATTCGGGGAACGCAGCAATGATGGGTGGGTACTGGTCCCATGAATCAGTCCAAAAACGTGCCTTCTCCCCTCTCCCCACTTTCCAAAACAATTGGTCTTTAATAACCTGAGATCCAAGCTTGAGAGCCTGCCACACTAAGGATCCAGTACCATCCAGAGGGAAACGGCCCACCTCATTGGGGTGAACATGACCCAAATATTTACTGGTTAGGATTCTACTGAATAAGGAGGTTGGCTGGGAAATCCACCTCCAGTATAGTTTTCCAACCAAAGCTTTGTTATTTAGCTTGGAGCTTCTCAGTCCCAGCCCTCCTTTTTCCTTGGGCTGGGTAACTTTATCCCAACCAACCAAGGCCCATTTCCTCTCCCCTTTTGCTCCTTCCCATAAAAATCTTCTAGCCATTTTGTCCAACTCTTTCCATATAGTATGTGGGGCAGCCAGGATAGAGAATTTATAAATTGGCATGGCCTGAATAATCGATTGTAAGAAAGTTAATCTACCCCCATAGCTTAACCATTTATGAGACCAATGATTCATTCTATCTTTGATACCATCCAAAAGATCCTTCCAGATATCTATTTTTAATTTTTTGAAATGCAAAGGAACTCCCAAGTAAACTACTGGAAGAGAAGTCTTGGTGAATCCCAAAATCTCTATAACTTTGTCCTGTAGCCTTTGGTCAAGATTGAAAAAGACCACTTTGGATTTTTTATCATTGATGAGCTGGTTTGAAGCCCTAAGGTAGACATTAAGAGTATCTCTGATTCCTCTAGCTTCCCTGAAGCTGGCCACTCCAACCAATCCTGTATCGTCCACAAACTATAAGTGAGTCAAAATTTCCTCCCCCACCTTGATACCTGTTAGCAGGCCTTGATGTCTTCTCCTCAAGAAAAGTCTACCTAATCCTTCAGCCAAAATGAGGAAAAGATAGGGAGAGCAAGGGTCTCCTTGACGAAGACCACGTGTGGCTCCAAAAGGTTGCGAGGGAAGACCCTTGATTAGAACAGAATAAGAGGGCGTAGAAACACAACTCATGACCCAATCTATCCAGTCTCCGAGAGAAACCAAAGGCTGCCATCATCTTTGACAAGAAACTCCACTCCACCCTATCATAAGCCTTGGACATATCCAGTTTAATGAACATTCCTTTATTACCAGATTTTTGCATTGTATGGATTGCCTCCTGAGCGAGAACCACCCCATCCAAGATTTGTCTACCCTCTACAAAACCCCCTTGCTCAGAGGAGATGATGTTATGAAGGAGAGGTTTTAGCCGTTCAACCATTATCTTTGTGATTATTTTATAAATCACGTTGCATAAGGCAATAGGTCTGAAATCAGAGATATGAACCCCCTCCTCCCCTTTTGGAATTAAAGTGATGAAGGTATGATTTATTGCCTTAAGCATTCTTTTATTAGTTCTGGACTCCTCTGTGACAGCCAAAACATCCTCCTCCAAAGTATCCCAAAAGGCCTAAAAAACTCAATAGGAAAGCCATCTGGACCTGGAGATTTGCCAGTGCTCATTCCAAAGACCACATTCTTCAGTTCATCTCTATCAATGGGTCTAAGAAGGGTCTGATTTTCTTCTTCAGAGATAACAGAGGGTATGACATCAATAACTTCATTCTGAGCCTCAACATCTTGCTCCATGCTTTCCTTAAAAAGTTTAGAAAAATAATCCATTGAGTGGGAATGCATACCAGGAAGAGTATCAAAGGAGTGTCCATTCTCATCTTGAAGGGCTTCCATGTTATTCATCTGTCTCCTAGCACAAGCTGATCGATGGAAAAATTTGGTATTTCTATCACCTTCTAATAACCAAGTGTTCCTTGCTCTCTGTTTCCAATAAGTCTCCTCTTGGTTATCAATGTCCTCAACCGCTTTGCGCAAGGCATCATCCTCGGTTTTGAGCTGCTCAGTAATTGTTCCTTCCCTAAAGAGTTTTTGAACCTCATCCCATCTGGCCACCAAGGGAGCTCTTTGGAGCTGAAAATCTGACTTATTAGCTTGCCTCCATTGTTTCAGTTGAACTTTGACAAAATGAAGTTGTTTGTGGAATCTAAACATTGCTGTCCCAAAAGGTAGACGGCCTTCTTCCCACCACTGTGGAATTTTCTTTCGAAGATCCTCCTTTTGTAACCAAAAATTCTCAAATTTAAAAGGTTTGTGATGCTGCCCTGTCATAGTCCCTCCCTCCAACAAAATGGGAAAGTGATCTGAAACCGGGCCCTCCAAAATCCGGAATTTAGTGTTCCACTTTACAAATGCCTCCTCTGAGACCAAAAAATGGTCTAGCTTTACCTTCCTGCTATGTGGCTCCCTCCTCTTGTTAGTCCAAGTAAAGTAGGTTCCAGGGCCTTTAATATCCACTAAGTGAAAGGCCTGGACTTGGGCAATCAGAAGCCGATCCCCTGGATCCAAAATTGGGGTTCCACCTTCCTGATCTCGAGCAGATAATTTAGCATTAAAATCCCCTGCAATAATCCAGTCTAAATCTTCCCTTGAGGACCTCATGTTATGTACAACTTTCCATTGGAGCCTCTGGCCATCAAGGTTTTGGGCCCCATAAAAATTTGTGATTAAGACATGTTCAGCTGTGACATTATTCCTAAAATGAGATGTGAGAACACCCCTCCAAGCTATATGTTCTATTGCAGTCCATTCCAGAGGGTTCCAAAGAGTAACAATCCCCCCTGAGGCACCTTGGGCAGCCACATCCATATGACCAACGCCCCTCCGCATTCTATTAACTGTTTTACACATAAGATCTAAAGACATTTTTGTCTCCTGGATAAGCAAAAAGTCTGTTTTACATTTTCCTAAGAGTCTTTGAACAGCAGATTGATGGGTTCTACTGTTTAAACCCCTAACATTCCAAGATTGAATAATCATTGAAAACCTTGAGAGCAGTAAGAATCAATTGTCCTCACCGATCCTCCAGTGATCAGCTTGTCTCCTTGAACTGCTAGCAGGTCCTTATTTGATTTTCTGCCCGCTCCTTGAGAGTTGCTATTTTTGGATCTCTTTTCCACCTGAGTTATCCCTAGGGCTGGCCTTTCTCTATTCTTTTCTGGAATTCCCATGCTGACATCCTTAATTACTGGTTGCGCTTGGGAGTGCACTATCAGTGCCCCTGCATTCTCTGGTTGCGGTAACTCAGTGGACTCAATCACCTGTTCTAAGACAGGGGGAGATGAAGGAGAGGCATGAGTGTGGATGTTATTGTCCTCAATATTCCCATCCACTCCTTCCATGACTTGATCCTCTTGATCCACTAGTGTCTTAAAAATTTCATATCTATTGGTTGGCTTGAGTTGTGATTGCTCCTTACCATTTTTCTTTTGCTTTCTCCTTCTTTTGGGCTGTTCAAAGCCATATTTCTGAACATCATTACCCTGAGGAGTATTGGATGGTTCTTTTGCAAGAGTAGACTTACCCTCTCTAGGGCGATTTGGCATTCCAAGCGGGGCCTCCATTTTTGTGTTCAAAATATTTGGACAAAACCGGGCCAAATGCCCATGTTTGTGGCAAACTCTGCATCTGAAGGGTAGAGCCTCATAATCTAACTATTGGATCCAAGATATTCCTGCCAGTTCAAGTTCCACCTCTGCCGGTAGAGGCTGGCTAATATCCATTTCCATGCAAATTCTTGCAAAGACAGCTGTGTTACCTTCTATGGTGTCCTTGGAGACGCCCAGATGTCTATCGAGGGAGTTACCGATCATTTCCAGAACTCTGCTCACCCCAAAACTCCATTGGAAGAGCGTACAACCGGATCCAAACCGGGACAGCCGTGGGTTCAATACGAGGATCGAAACCCACTCTCCAGGGTTGAACAAATAACCCCGCTGGACCGTGGTTCCTCTTTTCGATTCAAACGCCCTGTTTCTATCGGCTAGAGAAGAAAAACTAACAATGAAATACCCGTTACTAATAAACCATAAGGAGTACTCACCATGAGGCTCCCAGTTCTGTCTGACCCAGGTATGCAAGAAATTCGGGGTAGGTCGGATACCCATGAATTTACAGATCAGATCATGGTTAGCTCTGTATATGATTGTGTCTTCGACCATCTTTGGTTCGATGACAATCTTGGGTCTTGAGGCGGATTGTGGGAGGCATCCATTAACTCGATGTGCTGTTGAACTCTTGCCAGCATTCTTGAAGAGCGTATGAAGAGTATTTCTCTGAGCTTCGTCATTAGAAGACGAAGAATTTTCTTTTAGCAATTCAGCGTAAGAGCTCTTTCTCCCAGAGAGAGGGTCTAGAGGAGACCCCATTGGGCCCTCCTGGGGCAGCAGACGTTCCTTCAGATCCACAGTAACCAGCAAAACACTACGGCAACCCACCTGATGCCCTGAATTTTCCTTCGCTCCACAAACCCTAGAACATCGCCTGTCGCCTGCTCAGAAAATTTCCCGCCAGTTCGCCACTGTAAACAATTATGTTTTTGCAATCACTTATTTTATATATTTATCTTTAGATTCTCATTGTTTTTTAAAATTTGAATTTTACTAAGACAAATATCAACATCTTCGTTGACTAAATTACCTACTACTATGTTTCCTTCTTTATAGATATAACAATATTTTCTAAGATATTGTTTATAGAGTTGATGGACATGAGAAATAATGTTATAAGAAGTGCCCTAGCTTTTGCATAGTTGTTAGTTGAAGTTCTTCATGATTCTACGTAAGTGACGACAATTTTACCTTCAATATTACAAAAAACATCACCTCCACTAGCTTTTCCTAGCACCATAAAAATTAATTATGATAAGCCCAAATTTTGAACATTTATATTTTATCATAGATCCAAGTAGATTTTTTGTGTTAATTCCATTGTTGCAAATGACCCTCTATGTATATTCAAATTATATAACCAAGAAGTTTGCATCTTTTTCTACACTTGAGGCTTCCCATGATGAGAACCATGTATATAAACAAGAGAGACAATAATACAATTTCAAATTTGCACACAAATTTGAGATTTATTATAAAAAGTTTTATTATTTCTTTCAGGCCATAAATTCCAACAAATAATAGCAATACCAAACCTCTATAGGATGCACATTGCTTTAAATTTGAAATGTTTAAACCAACATTTCATCAATTCTTTCAATGTTTCTTCAGCTACCCAAAATATTCTCATATTTAAAAAAAAAAGCCCCTAAATAGTATAAGCAAAGGGATAATGAAGAAGTAAATAATATAAGGTTTCTAGATACTACTCATATAGGTCACATTTGAAAGGTTCATGATGTCCTGCTCATTGAAAACTCTCACATATAATAATCTTGCTTTGGATTTCTAACCAAAGGATTATTGAGGCCTTAGGGAGGGCTTCGAGTGACCATTATTCCAAGAGAAATATCTGGGAGTAGAAAATATGACTGCTCTAATCCTTATATCCCAAATTGACTAAGTATCCACCATCCTTTGGTATATTCTAGATCAATTTATCCTTTTATAAAAAAACAAGTAAATGTAACTCTTAAGGCGTCCTTTGAAACTCATCTACTCTTTGCTTGAGATCATCTCCTTCAACCAGGCTGGTAATAAAAATTCATGAATGGGAGTTGAGGATCATATTCATATAATTTTTGACCTTTGAACCTTTACAAGCTAAAGATGCTTGAGGTAACAATTAACATTTTGGATTAAATAAGAGAATAAGGCTTCAACCAAGACCACAAATTTACAGAATCCCCCTCATTGACTGACCATCTAATATATTTATTAATCAATTACAAGCTATCTAATATGAAGTTTCCTTTTGGTGAGCCTCTAGATAGATTTTTTTCCTTAAATAATCTTACTACACCTAGATAACCTATATATTTTTGAAGTAATATTCATACCAACTCTTTTCTTGATCTTTAAATAATCTCCAACAAATTTTTGCCCCTAATGCTAACTTCATAATTCTATAATTTCATAAGATTGCCTTTCCAATATTTTTTTCAAACCCTATCCCACATACAAAGAGAAAATGTAAGTTTTTCCTTGCATCCTTTCCAAATAAAATCTATTTGAATTTCATTAAACTCGAATGATATACCTTCTAAAAATATTGAAAATAGCATCACGCACACACACATATAATCTATAAAGTGCATTATGAGTTATACCCTTTCATCCATGGTTTAAAACTTACATTTCCATATTACCAAATTATATTTCATTGTATCTAAAATAGAGTTCCAAATCTCCTTGTTCTTTTGTAAACTATTAAAAAAAAAATACATATATAAATTGATAGCAACTTTCCAAATTTAAACCCTAAAATGTCCATAATAATCTATTGAAAGAAAGAGTAGTTTTAATGAAAATAATCTTAGATTTTTTAGTATTAACCAACTATCCAACAACCTTTTAGTAGCATGATAGTATTTTTTAAATTACATGGCCTTGTTTATTGAGGTATGACCCAAAAGAAAAGTATCATCAATGAATTAGAGATGTGATTTGAAGGGACCATTTATTGTAACCTAAACAATTTTGATTTTTCGAACTATTTTTACCTTTGAGAATGTTCTTCCCAATGACTTAACAAGAATAATATATAGATAAGAAGATAGTGGGTGACCTTGATAGTGTCCATGTGAAAACACGAGATTCCGGAAACAAAAAGGATAGACTAAAAATGCAATGTAAACGAAACTAAAATAACGCTTAAACCCTATGTTATTGAAAAATGCGTAAAAAGAAAGAACATGAACACAAGATATCAAAGCAATATAAAATACGGCCCTTTTATTGATATGCTTTTCAAATTTGTGTTACAATGCGTCTCCTTCCTTTTTAGGGGATAGGAGCGTTAAATGTTGGTCTTTTACAACTTGTTTCAGAATTCCTTCTTCCGCGTGCCCACATATAAGATGGGCGAACCAAAACGTTGTCGCCGCTTGTGTTGGTAAAAGTAGATTCCTCGCTGCTCCTCTAATGCTGAAAATCTGCGTTCAAAGAAACAAACAAAGAATCAGTAGCACCTGTGTATGAAAAATGAAAGATAAATATAAATTAATTAAGCGATGGTTAAAATGAGTCTAAATAAACTGAAAACTTGACAAAAGCATAATCATGTAACTAGCTAAATACTACAAAAGAAATAGTCACCAAAGGCAATAAGGCGGGGGGTGCCCGAAGGCAAACCACCCGCGGGTGAAACTTTGTTTCGACACCAATCCGCTTGGGATGGGTCCGAAACCTGGTGTGATGTGTTGTCGGCAAATTGGTAGGATATTGTGGTCAAAAAATTGGGTTTTGGTTCTTGATTCGTGCCTTCAAAAGTCACCCAATAACCTCTCTTTCGATTAAGAGATTATGGATGTTGAAAGCACAAATCGCAAGTAAGTGAATTAGCAGCACTTCGTCGCTCAAAATGCTCCTTCTCTCGTATATCTTTTGGGTGAGGAAGCTCACCATTTTATAGACCCAAGGGGTCTCTTTGAATTAACATGCAAAAGTGTTACTTTGCATGAATGCTTTTTTTGTGAAGAGAAGACTTCTTCTTGATCAAGGGCTTCTTAACTGCCTCTGTGCATGTCTTTGTATGTTTAGAAAAGCTCACTCGCACTCCCATGCAATGAAGGGATAGCTAAGTGGCAAATCTGAGTTGTCATAAAAGCTCACTCCCATTCCCATGCAGTGAAGGGAGAGTCAATTGGCAGATATGAGTTGTCAAAAGAACTCACTCGCACTCCTATGCCATGAAGGGAGAGCTAAGTGGCAGTTCTGAGTTGTCATGCATCGAGGTCTGACTTTTTGCCGGTCAAACTTGGCGTTCGTCCCACCCTGGAGCGAGCACTGGTAATCGTCTCTGGGTGAAACGAGTACCAATCTGCACTCGTCTCTGGGTGAAACGAGTACCAATCCGCACTCGTCCCTGGGTGGAGCGAATAAGTAGCAGAGTGTCTAAAAGGTGCCAAATTGATCTCTGACTTGTAAAACTATTGTGTGAGTGGTTAGAACCACTGTTTTAACCTCTGGGGCTGCCCTGGGGCTGTGTGTGTTAGTGCGATCAGTGTTTGTAGTCACATAATCGGATTGGTGCTGTTTTGGTGTCTACAGATGCCCCTTTTTGGAAAGCGCTGCACATGGTGCAATGCTGAGCAAAAATAGATAACCAAAGCACTAATGATTAGGGTTTCTCAGTAACCTAACCAACTCTTGATGCCCCAAGTATGGAAAAGGGGGCGCATTCTTGAATCCTTGCTTCTGACGAGCTAAGGAACTTAAATCAAGCATTAACCTGGTTCGGTGAGGTATTACTTGAACTTAGACATTGATCAGTCATGAATAGGCAAAGGGCGCAACCTTTTGTCCGTGGGAACCTTGAGTTCATGATTCACGAATGCCAAGTATATGATCAGTTTGTGATAATTGCTTGTTTGCTGCCCCAAGCAGGGGCGCGATTGTCTTTTGCAATGATCCTTTGAATGCGTGTCATTTCCAAGATTGGGTATATTGTTGTTGATTGGCAACTAAGTGTGACTACCCCCTCAAGCGACGAATCGATGAGGGAATGACCGACATGAGAAAAGCGACGAGTCGCTTGACCCAAGATGACTTAAGTGAGGGTGCCTTCGGATGTTATCCGATGCATGCTCGAGCAGTTTCCCGATTGTTTTGACCTATTTTTGGTGGGTGTGAACCCATTTTGGGATGCCATTTGGGGTTAACATTGGCGAAAATCCGTCTTCCCGTGGAGCGGTCCGGCTATGGTAGCCTTCTTAGGGAGTAGGATAACGACAAGGTAGACCCCGACATCAGTTTTCTTATGCCAAGAGGTTAAGTGCAAGAGCACTTTTGTCCGGCAATTTTTAGTGGTTTTGTTGGCATTTGTCATTTTTATATTTTGGTTGTTTTTGATTTTTTTTTTTTTATTCGTTCTGGGGGGACGAACGCCATGATGGTACTCGTCCTGGGGTGGGACGAGCGCGCCTCCGAGGAAAAAGCGCTCGTTCCAGTCAGGGACGATTACCAGCAAGCAAAAAGGTATAAATAGGCGAAAATGACGGATTTGGCTCATTTGCACTGTTCATCGATTGCGATTTGGAGCTCTGAGGAGGAGGAGGTAGATTTTCTGACGCGAAACGCTGCCGGATTTTCCAGCCACCATGAGTGCACAGACCGGGTCGTCAGGCGGCGGAGCCGAGGCGAGACCAAGTAAGTGCACTATCTCCTCGAGTTTGAATTTGAAAAATGCAAATGTGTTTTTATTATGTTTTTCTTTTGTTTAAGACATGGAACCCTAATTAATTAAATTAAAAGGTGAATGAATTTGATTTAAAGACCATGAAACAAAATGAAACGTGGATGCAAACCGATGGAAACCTAGATGGAAAACCGTAGGATAAACCCAAAATGAAACTTAGAGTAACACTTTAGGGTAACCACGGTTATAAAAATGTTTTTTTTTATGTGAATGGTAAAACTTAGGTCGAAACCGTAGGTAAACCATGTCCATTTTTGTCTATTTTTAAAATGAAACCCTAGATTAAAAAAATGGATGAATTTTTTTTGTTGAAATGGTAAACTTAGGTCAAAACCGTAGGTAAACCATGTCAAATTTTTGTTGTTTTTATGAAATGTAAGATGAAAACTTGATGAATTTTTTTGTTTTGAAATGGTAAACTTAGGTCAAAACCGTAGGTAAACCATGTCAAATTTTTGTTGTTTTTATGAAATGTAAGATGAAAAATTGATGAATTTTTTTGTTTTGAAATGGTAAACTTAGGTCAAAACCGTAGGTAAACCATGTCAAATTTTTTTTTTTTATGAAATGTAAGATGAAAACTTGATGAATTTTTTTTGTTGAAATGGTAAACTTAGGTCAAAACCGTAGGTAAACCATGTCAATTTTTTTTTTTTTTTTTTTTGTAATGGATGTACATGTGAATGAAAGATGTTACTGTATATTGATGCATTTTTGTATATGTGATGGTAATTTGATGCATGTTTTTGATGTGTGTTATGTTTTGTGATATGCAGGTGGTGAAGAGTCGACATCGGGTACCGACTATTTTTTCTAGTGCCCATGAGGCGTTGAGTGCGGAGGACTAGGAGTGGCTTGATGCCTTAGGGCTCAAGCATGTGACGCGATTGGAGGCAGTTGTGGGGGATCGGGCGTACATTACAGCTTTGATCAGCCTATGGGATGTTCGGACGAACACCTTCCATATTTCGACAAGGGAGATGACAATCACCTTAGAGGACGTGTATCGGATTCTCCGGATTTCGATAGACGGGGTTCCCATCCGGACGATGCCACGAGGCCAGAGGACGGCTGTACTGACCCGATGTTTTGGACATGGGGAGGATGTGGATGGGATGAGCTCAGTGGAGAAGGCGGAGGTGGATTGTCATATTGGGGGGATTCTGGTACGATGGTGGTACGCGAGGGGAGTGCTAGGAGTGAGGCATGCACTGCTTATGAGCCTCATTTCTAACATGCTCCTGCCAGACTCGTCAGGAGCGAGGTTCCCATGGAACCTATTGGAGGTGGTGTGGCAGTTAGTGGATTGTCCTATGACAGAGCCGGTGATCATGAGATGGGGCCAGACGCTCTTGGCTCAACTATATGATGAGTTGTATGAGGTCCGCTGTCGAAAGTGGAAGGGGATTGGCTATAGTTACTTGTTGCAGTGCTGGGCATGGCAACATATAGCCGTAGAGCGACCACGAGGGCTACCCTGGACTACACGGGTTGACATGGTGGACAGAGATATTGGTTATGGTGCTTTATGGTATCGATCTGAGGAGCGAGGGCAGAGTCGATGGTTTGCGGGAGACGTGGACCATTACAGAGATGCATTGGCATGACTGACTCTAGGAGATGTGGTGTGGAGGCCATATCGGGATTGTCCCGCATGGCCAGAGGCTGATGAGTGGCTTCGATGGGTCCGGAGGGGGAGATGGGTCATTGGATGACACGGGACGGAGCAAGAATACTTTCATTATCTTCGAGTGACATGACAGTTTGGGGTACGCCAGGGGTTGCCTGGGGAACCCGTAGTCTATCGACGTCGGAGCGATGAGAGGACTCTAGCTGCATCGATCCTCGAGCCGCTAGGGGAGGAGGCGGATACAGTACTGGACATTCCAGACGTGGATGACGTTGGAGTGACTATCGAGTACCAGGAGTGGTGGACGCTCCGACAATGGCGAGGTGAGGGGCCATTGGGAGGGGATGAGGCAGCGGGAGGCGGAGAGGGTGCAGAGGCACCAGGAGAGGGTTGGGGAGCTCCTGCTGATGTGGACATGGTGGAGGTGGCAGATGTGGGAGAGGACTTTGGTGAGGAGGAGCAGCCAGAGATGCAGGATGCTCCAAGAGGCCGATGCCGAGAGGCCGACGACGCCGTGCGAGGGATACAGAGGCGGGGTTGCACGCGGAGGTGGCGCGGTTGACGGAGTTATTACGGAGGCGAGATGGAGAGCTTGGGGAGATGGCGCAGGAGAGGGATCTCCTATGGACGTAGTTGGTAGAGGAGAGAGCAGGGCTACGTCTCACCGATAGGAGGGTGATACGGATGCTGCACGGGAGAGGGATCTCCTACGGGTGCAGCTAGCATAGCGATGATGTAATCACATACTACCATAGGTGAGAGGCAGAGTGGAGTCGAGGAGGATTGGGGTGGCATCGGCTGGAGATGGAGGGAGAGATTATCCACCTTGGTGGGTGAATACCTGAGCCTCCTAGAGGTGGCTCATCGTATCGGATGAGAGACAGTGGGACAGAGTAGTCAGCATCATCCCGTCGTAGGCGGCTAGATGAGGGAGGCGCTAGTGGGCATGATGCAGGGGCGAGAGAGTCGCCTGAGAGGTCCCAGAGGACCGATACTAAGGGGGTAGTTCTCGTCGCACCGATCCTGCGTGATCATGGTGGCCGACGCCCTAGGCTTGGGGTTTTTGAGTTTTTGGATTATGGTAGCGAGGTCCGAGGACCGGTTCATTGTAGCTTGCGGGCAATTTTGTTATGATATATATATACAGATGACTCTTTTTGGTGTTTATACATTTTTCATGATTTATTTTTATGTGCATGTTTTTATATTGATGTATGCATATGCGATTATGAATGCGATGGTTCTAATTTGTATGATGTATGCATATGGAATGAATGAAATGAATTGTTGATGATTTGTCAATGCACCATAGACTGTACAAGATTTGATTGGCTTGCTATAGTAATGGGATAACTTTGTGGAATGCTTGTGCATGTGAAAACTTTGTTTTTGTATTTTGTCTATTTTTTGATGGTGATGTACGGAATGAAATGTACCGGTTGTTTGAAAATGTAGTTAAGCTTTTCTGAGATGCAGATATTTTAACTAACTAGCCAAGACTGTACATTTATCTCGTGAGACTTCTAAACAAGGTCTAAATCCGACTTGAATTTAACCAAGTTATTTCACATCCCTGTGTGTGCAATTGAGTTCGTTTATGTGGTATTCGTCAGGATACCGCCAGTGCCAGATGGGCTTTCAACCGAACCTGTACTGAGGATCACCTAATTAGCTCCACTAACTCCTTTATTGTATTTAGTCAGATTAATCTGCGATGCTATCTAGGATACCATAAGCTAGCTCATCCACATGCAAACATTGATCTGTACACAAGTTAATGTGACAGATATATCGTCATGCGGGAGGTTTACCGCCAATGACCGATAGGCTATCAACCAAACCGATATCGAAGCTTGCCTCATGACCTGTCGAAATGCTGAGAGTTCCAGGGATTCAAGTTCGACTCCCTTCTTTTCTTCAATTGTATTGGGATACTTGCTCCTTTGTAGTGATAAAATCACTGTTTATTTTTGTTTTATTATGTTTTTTTTTTTGAGCAAGGGATTTGGATATGGAGTGATGAGAATCACTATTGTATGTGCCTTTTGATGTGTGCACTGTAGGATGTCAAATTTTAGTGTTTTGACGTTTTGCAAATTTTTGATGTTTTGCAACTTTTGAGAACTTGGGATTCATGGGGAATTGGGTAGGGAGGATGCTTGTCCTTTTGCCAACTCTCAGCATTCTTAGGGTCATTCGCACAGGGGGATGAGCAAGATAGCCGTTTCGCTTATGGTGACCTGGATTACTTTGCAGGTTTCATCTTTCGTTCACACAACTTAGGAATTATTATATGTGTGTTAATTTGTGTTGGGATGTTACGTAACAAGGCGTGATCCAAGTAAAACTTTCCCATGTAAAATCTGCTTAACTGTGTACAGTTTTTGGCTAGAAATTTAAAAACAGCTGAATGACGAAAACCCTATATACATTAGGAGACAACTGACGATGCAAAAAATGGTGATGGTGCTATTCTAGATGTAGGCGTTTATGAAAATGGATCTGAGGTGGAAAAGGATGGAATTTCCAAGTAATGACTGTCTATGGTGCTTTTGACTTGTATGACCTAGCAAATGTATAATGTATGGATGCGATGCCTAATGCAACCTATATTTTTGTATTTTGATTTTTATGAGAATGCATGGAATTGGAATGCAATTGTTTTTGTGATTTTGATTTTTATGAGAATGCATGGAATTGGAATGCAAATGTTTTTGTGATTTTTTTTTTTTTGAGTATGCATGGAATTGAAATGCAATTGTTTTTGTGATTTTTGACGATTATATTGTTTTTGTTTATTTTTGAATATTTATGTTGACCAAGCAGTTATGGTAACGCTTGGAGCTTTTGGTGTTGACCAAAGGGTTTATAGATACCTTTGGGGCATTTAGGGATGACCAAGCGATTATGAAAATCCTTGGAGCTTTTGTCTTGACCAAAGGGTTTATAGATACCTTTTGGGCATTTAGGGTTGACCAAGCGATTATGATAATCCTTGGAGCTTTTGTCTTGACCAAAGGGTTTATAGATACCTTTGGGGCATTTAGGGTTGACCAAGCGATTATGATAATCCTTGGAGCTTTTGTCTTGACCAAAGGGTTTATAGATACCTTTGGGGCATTTAGGGTTGACCAAGCGATTATGATAATCCTTGGAGCTTTTAGTTGGACTATGGCTCTCTAGATGTGGAATGGCCTCAAATGAATGATGTTCAAGGGTTCTGTTTCCTTGATTCCTTCAAGAGAGGCAAGCCGGTATGTTTCGGGTCCTATTCTACTATCAATGATGTAAGGACCTAACCAGTTTGCCGTGAACTTGTCCCGTAGATGGGATGGCAAATTAGAATTTTGTTGGTTCTCTTTTAAGACCAAGTCACCAACCTGAAATTCCCTAAGGTGGACTTTCATGTTGTATGCTTTCTTAAGTCGCTCTTGATAGATACGCAAATGCTCGAGAGCATTAACGCGTCGTTCATCGAGCAACGTCAGTTGATCTAACCGGGCCTGCCATGCAGTGTCATCATCGATGAACTCTTGCATTGAAATGCGCAGGGAAGGGATTTCCAACTCAAAAGGCATGACTGCCTCGGAGCCATACACCAACGAAAATGGAGTTGCCCTAGTGGGCGTTCGAATGTTGGTGCGATAAGCCCATAGGGCAAGCGGGATCTGAATGTGCCAGTCCTTATGATTGTCTGCAACTATCTTTTTGAGAATGGCGACTAGCATTTTGTTTGACGCCTCTGCTTGCCCATTTGCCTGCGGATAATAGGGTGTTGAAAAGCTGTGCTGAATCTTGTACTTTGTGGTCAAAGCACGCACATCTTTATTCTTGAATGGTGTCCCATTATCTGACAGGATCTTGGATGGAATACCAAAATGACATATGATGTTATGCAAAATAAATTCCGCAATGCGGGATCCAGTCGTAGTGGTCAGCGGAATTGCTTCCACCCACTTGGTAAAGTACTCTATGGCCGTTAAAATAAATGTGTGATGACCAGACGACGCAGGGGAGATCTTTCCAATTAGATCAAAGCCCCACTACAAAAAAGGCCAAACCGATTGAATCGGCTGCAAGGCCTGAGAAGGTACGTGTGTCAAATTAGCATGGTGCTGACACTTCACGCACTTCTTCACATATGCGCAACAATCTCGCTCTAAAGATGGCCAATAATAACCCATGCGAAGAATGCGCTTTGCGATGGCCATACCGCTGAAGTGGCCACCACATGTACCATCGTGAGCTTGGGTGATCGCCCAAGCGGACTCTTGCTGGTCCAAACAACGAAGGAGGATTCCTTCATAATTTTGACGATACAAAATGTCTCCTAACAAGACATGCTTTGCCGCTTTCTATTTGAATGATCTTTTCGTGGCTTGTGTCAATCCAAGTGGGAGATTACCTAGCTTGAGGTAATCCCGAATGGGTGTGTACCAATCTTGCTGATCAAAAACCTCGATAGTATGAATGGCCAATCCCTCTTGAAGTCCATCCCGAACAAAAGCTGAGTGGGAGAGAACTTGTAAAAACAACGTGGTGTTGCTATTAAGAGGGGTCGGGGAGAACAAGGACCCCCAATTGGCTTGAGTCAAACAATCTCGAATTCGAGAGAACTTATCCGGAGATGGTTCAATCTGGATCAGGTGGATTCCTGGCGTGAGATCAGAGCTTGCACGCTCCATCGCAGATTGCGATAATGTTTTAACCTGAATGGTTGTCATTTCACCAGAAGGGTCTTGCGGGATGAGTGACCCCAAGGAGGCCATAGTATCCGCAAAATGATTTGATGATCGAGGGAGTGCCTCGATGTCATACCATTCAAGTTGTGCCAAGAATTTGTCCACAAGGGCTTTATAGGCCTGCAAAACTGGACATTTACATTGGAATATCCCCTTTACTTGATTGACAATTAACAACGAATCACCAAAGATGTTCAATCGTTTAATGTTCATGGTGATTGTTGTCTGAAGACCTATGAGCAAGGCTTCGTATTCTGCATTGTTGTTGGTGCACGGGAAGTCTAATTTAAATGACAAGGGCATTGGAGCACCTTGCGGAGTGAAGAATACAATTCCCGTGCCACCCCCTTGCTCACATTTAGAACCATCGAAGAATAGGGTTATGTCAGCCTGTGACTCAGGCTCATCAGAATCTGGCGATTCTGAAACATGGAAGACCCCATCATCAGGTAGTTCAAAAGTCAGAGGCTGATCATCTTCAAGAGGAGCCTCAACTAGTTGATCGACGATGACTTGACCTTTTATGGATTTTTGTCCAATGAACTCTATGTCAAACTCCGTCAACAACATGATCCATTTCGTCGTGCGGCTACTATGATAAGTACGACTCATCATGTATCGCAATGGATTCTCCTTAGACACAACATACGTCTTATTACTGAGCATGTAGTGGCATAGCTTTTTGGTAGCAAACACCACTGCCAAGCAGAGCTTTTCAACGTATGCATAGTTAAGTTCATAACTGACCAGGGTGCGGCTAAGATAGTATGTAGCCTGTTCTTTGTGAAGTTCATTTTTTTGGGATAGCATGGCGCCCAGTGCCACCTCAATGGCTGAGATGTATAAATAGAATGGCACTCCTGGTCTAGGTGGTGCCAATACTGGCGACGAAGCCAAGTACTATTTAATGTCGTCAAAGGCAGACTGGCACTCGTCATCCCAATGAAATGTGACCCCCTTATGCAATAATTTATTCATGGGTCGGCATTTGTCGGATAACTGTGCTATGAAGCGCTTGATCGACGCAACCTTTCCCTGTAGACTCTTGAGCTGCTTGATGGTGGTTGGGGGATGCATTTCAAGGATTGCCTTGACTTTGTTTGGGTCGACCTCAATTCCTCGTTTGGAGACTATGAAACCCAAGAGCTTTCCAGAGGTGATGCCAAAGACGCACTTCTTAGGGTTTAATCTGACTTTATGTTCAATGAGGCGATCAAGGACCTTGCTCAAGTCACCGAGGTGATCTGGGCGCAAAAGAGATTTGGCCAACAAATCATCCATGTAATCTTCCAAAGTTTTGTGCATGTAATCATGAAAGATGTACGTCATGGCACGTTGGTAAGTGGCGCCAGCATTTTTAAGGCCAAAAGGCATGACCTTATAGCAAAATGTCCCCCAAGGCGTTGTGAATGCCATTTTTAGTTGGTCCTCAGGATTGATACGAATCTGATTGTATCCTGAGAAACCATCCATAAGGGAAAGCATTTCATGGCCCGCTGTGGCGTCTACCAACGCGTCGATGCTTGGCAAGGGAAAATCATCCTTAGGACTCGCTTTGTTAAGATCTCAAAAATCGGTGCATATGCGAATCCTCCCATCGGGCTTCTTGACGGGAACCATGTTAGACAACCATGGAGGATAATCCACACAGATGACAAACTGGGCATCCAACAACTTTTGTAACTCATCTTTTACCATTAAGGCCACTGTTGGGTGCATCTTGCATAGTTTTTGCTTTACTGGCTTGATTGTCGGATCAAGCGTTAAATTATGCATGACTAGCTGTGGGTCTAGTCCCGGCATATCCTTGTATGACCATGCAAAAACCTCCTTCTTTTCCTTAAGAAGGGCAACATAATCGGCTCGCTCTTCGGGGGAAAGACTTACCCCTAGCTTGAGAATCCATGGATTCATTGGATCTGTGCCGATGTCTACATCGGTCGTTGCTTCGACCGACATATGGGATCCGTCTTCCAACTGGTGTGGAATTGGGATCAGATGGATATCGTTTGCTGAATTAAGATCATCATTAGGAACGTCAAGTTCCTCTTCAAGCATGGAAGACATCCTGAGTCTATCCTGGAGTGAAATGAAACATCCCACCGCAAGGCCAATACTCTGATGGAGATGGTGGTGTGTCAGCGCGATCCCAATCTATAGCCTCTATGTCTAGATGCAATGATCATGTTGGATTGGCTGGATCATGGATGGGGGCGGTCAAGTCAATGGAGATCATGTTTATGAGATGATGGTAACCTCCATTACCGCAAGTGTGATAACTCTGACATTCGGGATGTTCTTGGTGCATTGGATCTGGCTCTGTAGGCACTGGCACAAAGGGATCAGCCCTATGCATGGACCTGCAAATAGGGTCTGCCCTAGGCACTGATGGTTTGATAGGGTCTCCAGGTGGAAGATGCTCTCTGTATACCTGGAGTGGCGGGTGCAGTAATTGCTATAACTACGTCGGGTTGAGATGCCACCTATGTCTTGGACCTATGTGTAAGTGTTCAAACATGTCATCTATGTCCAAAGGATATTGTTGTTGTTGAGGTAGCCTATGCTCACTGGGATCATTCAATGGGAACATCATCAGGAAGCTTTCCTGATCATCATTCATTGGATATTCGTGCGAATGATCGTACTCCGACTCATCTTCGAAAGACCCTTCGTGGTCTTGTCCATCTTCCCCTTGTGGGTGAGTCCATGAGGTTTCTCCTTGTTCGGCCATAGGGAAAGGGTTGTTGAGGTCAACAAGGTTATTTGTTTGTAATGGGAAATAATCCCCCAATGTATAAGTTGTATTTGGATTGGCATATGGATCTGATGCCAACCCATCCTTGTTGCCTATCCCTAGGCTTTGCATGTTTTCGACCAAGATGTCGAGGGGCAAAGGGTGATTAAACCCTACTCCTGACTTGTCATAAGGCATTTGGTATCTTGGTTGGCACAAAACACGCATTCCTTGTTCATACCTGCCTAACCCGTATCCATGCCAATTGCATTGGCTAAGATATCGTAATGCGAAGTCTGGGTTAGCCAGATAATTGACATCTTCCACAAAGGGATCTTCATCTTCCTCTTCTTGTCGGGAAGGTTCAACGCCATGATCCAGGCCCCCAAAAATAAAGTTTGTCTGATTAGGTGGGTAGCCTAAAGGAACCACGGAGCCTATGGGGAGTCGAGGTCTTCCCATGTCTTGCATAGACTGAAGTGTGGGCGTTGCAACAACATTGCGCACTATATACTCCCCCATGCCCGTGTTAGACATCTCAACAAGTAATCATTGGCGATTGAGAGGAAGCGAATGGGAGTTCTCCTTGAGTCCACTCCATGTGGGGTGAACTAGGCGTCTCAACTTCCATTCTATTAGGCGTCTCTTCTGTAGAGATGTTGGAGACTAGAGGTGGTTCCGCTTCCAGGGGCTTCTTTCCTTTGTCCGTTGGTGTGGCCACCGTAGGTGGCATCATTGTGGGAGGACCGGATGAAGAAGATGAACCCGCCTGGGAATTTGATTGATTTGGTAATGGAGATTCTTGCTTAGTCGGACCCCTCTTAGATGGATTTAACTGGAAATCCACATGCGTTGAAGGGAGGGTCGACTGCGGCATGATTTGCACTGAGTTGCAATATTTAAAAGGTTCCAAATCTATGGGGACCACGTGCACTTGTCCTTCAAATGTGTACTTCAAACATTGATGAGCAATTGAAGGGACACACTTCATATCCCGGATCCAAGGCCGCCCAAGCAAGATATTGTAAGCCATCTCACCTTCTAAAATGTGGCACAACGTATGAATGGTCTTTTGTCCCACTTGTATGGGTAGGACAATTGTGCCAACTGTCGAGCATATCGCATCATTAAATGCTCGAAGAGTATAAGTGGAAGGTACAATGTGAGAGGTTGGCAGCTTCAAATGTTTCAGTGCAGCGGTTGTAATAATGTTACTGGACGAACCAGTGTCTACCAACACCCGCTTGTACGGAGTCCCGTTGACCCACGCAATAACGTGCAGGGGTGGATCCGCTACATCCCCAGTCACCATTTTTAACTCATCTTCCCTGAAGGTGATGACTGGTTCGGTACACTGTTTGACATGCCCCACAAAATTGTTGAACGAATTCGCTTCGTGGGGATGCAACTCAATTGCCTTTAATATCTCCATAAGAGCTTCCCGATGGGGTGCCGATTGTTGAATAAGCTCATAGATGGAGAGCCTAGCCGATGTGGTCCGTAGACTTTGAGTAAGTCTAGTTCGAATCGTGGCCACTGGTCTAGGCGGGGGCAACTGTGTAGGATTCGGTTGAGGTTGTGACGTGGATGGAACTTCCCTGGTGGCTGTCGCGGGGGCAGCTCCTGGGTGTCTCTTGTTTCTTGTCACAATGCTAATCATCCCAACATACCCCTCCATGGGGCAATTCTGTTGCACTTCGTTGACATGAAGAGGTTTTGCTTGTGCATCATGTGTGGGTAAAGGATCTTTGAAAACACCCATTTGTTGGTTGTTGGGTGCGATGGGGTTATCCACTACCAATGTGTTATTGTCAATGAGGTCTTGCACTAAACCTTTGAATGTCCAACAGACATTAAGGTCATGCCCTTTCCTTCTGTGGAATCTACAGTAAAGATCCTCTCTGTAGCCCTTAGGCTTTGGCGCATTAGGATCGATTGTTGGAATCTCTGGCAGATTAATCAAGTTTGCCACTGACAAACGGTCAAACAAGGAGTCCCTAGACTCAGTGTATGGTGTAAATTGCCGCCTAGGGTGACGCTGCTGATTTTGATCCTATTTTTTATTATCTTTCTCATAGTTATTGTGAGGCACCGCTTGATAATTAGCCTTTGGAGGCTGTGTTGCTTGGGAAGGCGTAGGGGCATTGATAGCAACTTGATTGACCGCGATGGGTTTCTGTTGCGTATTCCCTATTTTGGTGCTCTTGTTCCACTCTTTTTTCTTAGGCTTGGCAATTTTGCCATCCTGTATCTTGATCTCTTCGATAACTCTAGCTTGCGCCAGAGCTTCTTCTAAAGTGGCGTATTGCTGCAGCTGCAATAGCACAGAGATCGATCGCAAATAGCTCTTTGCAAACATTTGAGTTAGGTCGGACATAGGAGGGAGGTAGGACAGCTTTGAAAGCAACGTCCTCCATCGATTCCCATATGCCACCATAGATTCCTCCTCATACTGCTTGAGGCTAGCTAGATCACTTAGTGACGCCTTTTTCTTTGTGTTGAAAGCAAAACGTTCTAGGAATGCGTCCACTAGCTGATCCAAGTTGTAGATGCTATGCTTCGGTAGATGGGTAAACCAATCCGAGGTAGATCCTACGAATGTGGTTATGAATGTTCTTAATAGCAATGCATCATTGTCTTGTATACCGAAGCATTGGCTCAAAAATTGAGTCACATGCTCTTGAGCATCTTCATCCCCTCTAAAGAGTGCCAACTGGGGCAGCTTGAAATGTTCGGGGTATGGAGGTGTTGGCACTGATGGATGCACAGGATGACTACGGAGTTGGCGTAAGGTAGGCTTTTGGGGCCCAGTAGTCTTGAGTTCCATAGTCTCCAAGCATTCTAACAACACTTTGTATGCATCGGAGGACGTAATCTCCTCCTCCTTGGTTTGCTCCCGTTGTGGGTTGCGGGGAACTTGAGGCCTTTGGAGGGATAAATGGGTAGCATCCCTTCTGCCTTGATAGGGCATTTCAGCCCGCTCTTCTTCTTGGTCATAATCCTCATAATCTTCTTGAGGAGTGTCTGGCCTAGGCCTGTAAACATTGATGGGTGCCCGCGGAGGATGCCCATCACGGTTGCAGGGAGTGGCCTCCCGCTCAGGTCTAGGAGGTCTTAGAGGTAGTGCTTGATGAAGTCGCGGAGACCTATCTCGCACTAGGGGGTTGTGCCTCACATACATCTCAGATTGTTGTGCACGAGGGACTGGGGCCTTCTCAAGCGCATTGTTGTGAAGCAATTCAGCTGTCTGACGCTGAATGCGCTCTTGATTAAGGTGACACAAATGTTCTAATTTCTGTTGGTCTTGCCTAAGCCGCATGATTTGCGCTTGGCGGGTGGCTAGTTGGGCAAATGCCAAGTCATTTTGTTCCATCGTCTCTTGTTTAGGAGGCCTAGATGCCTCCCCTACATATCTGTCTCGATCATGGTGCTCTGAGACCCCTATATGTTGCTTCCCTCTGTCGAGGTTGGCAGCATTGACTTGAAGCTCTGGTCTCAATGAGCGATCTGGATATAAAGTGGGTGCAGACGTGCATCGTTCCCGCACTGTGTACTATTCTTGAGGAACGTAGTGATCCTCCTCACACTCTCTGTTATATGCATAAAAGGTGCGGGCAGAATTGTCTTGCCCTGTCGGGAGAACCTGATACTCTGGATATGGTCTAGTGTGTCCGACATTAATCAGGGGTAAATTAGGAGTAACAAAATCATATGGTTCCTCCTTGTGGACCCTTTGTTGTTCTAGAGCAGTACACAGCGCTTCATCACTAGGCCACCCATAACGAACTTCCAAGGGAGGCCTCGTACTTAGACCAAGTGCTACATATTGGTTATTTTCTTGAAAAGATTGTTGTTGCTTAGGAGTACCCCCTAAGGAGGTGCCTCTATAGTCCTATCTATTGATGGCATGAGTTGGAGTGCCCCTCAAGGAGGTGCCTCTAGAGCCATGTTCTATGACTGCATGGTGTGGACTAACTTGTGTACCCTGCCGCCAAGGCGGGATGGCCAAGTCTTTAGGGCTATATCGGAGACGATTTGTCTCTCTTGGTGCATTCTCTGCAGCTTCTGCCCGTGATTGGGCTTGGCTACGAGTAAACACCATGGTAATGTTAACCTAAAGATGCAAAAATTCTTTTTATGATTTTTCTTTTTATGATTTTTTTGTCTAAATAGAAAATAGCATACACACACAAGCAATGATTATCTCTTTTAAAGATTAATAGTGTGCCCTAAATCTGGTTTAGTGTGTTTTTGTTGTTTGTTTTTGTGTTTTTGAAGAATTTTTATGAAAACCATTTAAATGCAATTATGAAGGCTCTTATGACTCCCAAAATGGTCGCCCCTTCAATATACCATTGTCGGACCGATATACCAACCTCTCTATATACCCGCCCTTACGTGAGGGAGACTATAGGTACGTGAGAGCAGATGATACATGGAACATAGGTGGTACGGAAGGGGAATCACTCTGTTTATGACACCTACCATAGAAGACTTATCCTCATGCGCTAGGAATCACCCTAGCTACACTCGGTCAGCTTTCGTCAGGATTTACGTCTAGCAATAGTCGCGATCGGGGTAATGGATGCAATATCTCAAGCCAAAGTGATAATGGAATCCACCTTTGGTCTTGCTCAAGGGTTGGGGTTTTACGACCAACTCCTTGTGTTTAAAATACCACGTGGTGTGTGGGGTTCATTTTAATTTGCAAAAATTTGAAACAGGCAAACAAAAAGGAAACTTTCCCTAAGCCATACAAAACTGAAAACCAGAAAACAGAAAACAAAAATTTGACAGAAGCTTGTTAAAAACCCCTACCTCTTCTCTGCCCAACAGGATGTTTCTGATTTGCTCTAAAAAATGCACAGAACTATACTCGTCCCTGGGTGAGGCGAATATCATAACAGTATTCATTCCAGGGTGAGACGAATGCTATATTCGTCCTGGGGTGAAACGAATACCAATTCTATAATCATCACTGCAGAAACGAATAACAGTCTGATGATTGAAAAATAGGTACCTGTAATCAAAACAAGCAATTTCAGATCAGAAATCTAACCTAAAAAAAAATAGAGGACAGAGGTCCCACCGTGATCGCCATTGAAAACACGAGATTTCGAAAACAAAAAGGATAGACTAAAAATGCAATGTAAATGAAACTAAAATAACGCTTAAACCCTATGTTATTGAAAAATGCGTAAAAAGAAAGAACATGAACACAAGATATCAAAGCAATATAAAATACGGCCCTTTTATTGATATGCTTTTCAAATTTGTGTTACAATGCGTCTCCTTCCTTTTTAGGGGATAGGAGCGTTAAATGTTGGTCTTTTACAACTTGTTTCAGAATTCCTTCTTCCGCGTGCCCACATATAAGATGGGCGAACCAAAACGTTGTCGCCGCTTGTGTTGGTAAAAGTAGATTCCTCGTTGCTCCTCTAATGCTGAAAATCTGCGTTCAAAGAAACAAACAAAGAATCAGTAGCACCTGTGTATGAAAAATGAAAGATAAATCTAACGATGGTTAAAATGAGTCTAAATAAACTGAAAACTTGACAAAAGCATAATCATGAAACTAGCTAAATACTACAAAAGAAATAGTCACCAAAGGCAATAAGGCAGGGGGTGCCCGAAGGCAAACCACCCATGGGTGAAACTTTGTTTCGACACCAATCCGCTTGGGATGGGTCCGAAACCTGATGTGATGTGTTGTCGACAAATTGGTAGGATATTGTGGTCAAAAAATCGGGTTTTGGTTCTTGATTCGTGCCTTCAAAAGTCACCCAATAACCTCTCTTTCGATTAAGAGATTATGGATGTTGAAAGCACAAATCGCAAGTAAGTGAATTAGCAGCACTTCGTCGCTCAAAATGCTCCTTCTCTCGTATATCTTTTGGGTGAGGAAGCTCACCATTTTATAGACCCAAGGGGTCTCTTTGAATTAACATGCAAAAGTGTTACTTTGCATGAATGCTTTTTTGTGAAGAGAAGACTTCTTCTTGATCAAGGGCTTCTTAACTGCCTCTGTGCATGTCTTTGTATGTTTAGAAAAGCTCACTCGCACTCCCATGCAATGAAGGGATAGCTAAGTGGCAAATCTGAGTTGTCCTAAAAAGCTCACTCCCATTCCCATGCAGTGAAGGGAGAGTCAATTGGCAGATATGAGTTGTCAAAAGAACTCACTCGCACTCCTATGCCATGAAGGGAGAGCTAAGTGGCAGTTCTGAGTTGTCATGCGTCGAGGTCTGACTTTTTGCCGGTCAAACCTGGCATTCATCCCACCCCGAAGCGAGCGCTGGTAATCGTCTCTAGGTGAAACGAGTACCAATCTGCACTCGTCTCTAGGTGAAACGAGTACCAATCCGCACTCATCCCTGGGTGGAGCGAATAAGTAGCAGAGTGTCTAAAAGGTGCCAAATTGATCTCTGACTTGTAAAACTATTGTGTGAGTGGTTAGAACCACTGTTTTAACCTCCCGGGGCTGCCCTGGGGCTGTGTGTGTTAGTGCGATCAGTGTTTGCAGTCACATAATCGGATTGGTGCTGTTTTGGTGTCTACACCATGAGATGATATAGAGTATCTGATAGGGGATCTGTTGATCAAAATAGAATATTTCAGAGTTAAATGATAATATCTACTCAATTCACACCAACATTGATCAAAATCTTGCTTTAAAATATCATGTAGAAGACTACAACAAATCACATGCTTTGTTTATATTTAATCTTATAAGAATACCTAAATTTTTCTTCAAAGGAAGAGCATGCATGTCCTCCTCTATAATGATTACACCATCAATTATTTTTCTACTATCAGAAAATCCAACTTGTTTCTTTGATATAACACAAGACATAATGCTTTTCAATTTCTTTTCCATAGCTTTCTGGTAAGACCCCAAGGTCTTACTATAAAATTATTAACAAATTAATGTAAATGTAATCACAGGCCACTCAAAGGGGACTCCCTTGTAATCACTTTGCCACTATAGGGGGATCCCTCCTTAGAATCTATGTTTATTATTCTTCTTCTTGGATGATTTGATATGGATGGCCAACCTAATATATATATCTACCCTAAAACTATGTTGGTGAAGAGACATGATGGTTCACGTATGAAGTGACGTGATGGTTTGATGTTATGAAGGGTTGTGATGGTTCACTTTATAAGTTAATAATATAATAATTAAATGATTAATAATACTAACTAATACTAACTAATAGTGTTAGGATTGAGGATCCTAACACTTTCAATATTATATTATGGTTAGCTTTTGAGGATATATGCAGTGAGAGAAATCTATCACAGGTCCTAATACGATATCAAGATTATGAAAGAAAGTAATTCTGCAATATGATTGAAATATATTATAAATAGAAAGTGATGAAAATACAATGCAGTATGGAGGTAATGGTCACTCCATTAATATAAGCTAAATAACTACATTGTACTCCATACAAGAGTTCTACTGTTATCTAATACTATATACTACAATGCACTTGATATCTGATATATCTCTATGAGACCCTTTATATAGGAAGATAGATTTCTTGGCCAAAACACTATTTAGTTGTACAAGGGGACACTTTGCACATTACAACTTACACATTGACACTTGTGCATTTATTACATTACTTGAAGTAACTAGTTAAATTCCCCCTAAAGTAATTTTCTACTCTAACTATGTACCAAAGCTGGTACATTTACATTACCCAAATGATGTAATATGCTCTAACTCTAACACCCCCTATATTACATTATTTGGGTATCAAAAATTTCAATCTTCAATGTGGATCTTCTTCTTGAGAATGGTCTTGATCAGGTTCTTCTTTAGCTACTTCAGTCTTCATGTTATAGCTTCTTATATTTTCCAATCCTTTATTATTTGGCATCATATGTCTTTGATGAACTAGTGATATCATAATTTTGCATTTCTTAAGTGGATCATAATTAACCCATTTTAATTTTTACCTTCATAGTATTTGCATGGATGGTATTCCAACAATTGATATTTTCATAATTGTATTGATTGCAATAGGTGCACAATAGAGATTTTCTGGTTGCTTTGTAGTCTATCTTAGGGATATCATGTTTATCTATATCCTTGACTAGATCCTTAAACCATATGTGCACAATTGAAGATATTTCATTTTTACTTCTTTTTATGTTGTCTTCTTGATCTCCTTTTTGAATGTGGTCTTTTGTGTTTTGATTGGTACAATTACCATCGATTTCATGAGAAGAATCTATTTTTTCATAGCTATTTTTTTCAAAACTTATTTTTCATCTTATTGATTCTTCCTTTCTTTTTGCATTTTCCTTATTGTTATCCATTGTATTATCAATCATGCTTTTAATACATATTGGTATTTTTCTCATTCCACTTCTAAGTGTATTACTTAATGTGTTGGTAGTCATATTTATAGCTCCTTGGATATATAAAGTGCTTTTGATAGTGCTTATATCTTGTGAGATAGAATCTTCTAAGTTATATACCTTACAACTCCCTAGTTTATAGTATATGAGCTTGATAAAACCTTTTGTAGAACTTAGGTTTTGCAGGCTTCCTGATGTCTCCCTAGTTAAGAGATAAAATTCTTGTAGAATTTAAGTTTTGTAGAGACCTTATGATTCCCAAATGGATTGAGTACTTGATAAACTTTGATGAATGCATTTATTATCAAGTTTTGTAGAATGCCTTATGTCTCCCTAGTGATTTTGAATATGTTGTATGAGTGATAAAGTTCCTTTTGTGAATAGTAGTTAAATTTTAGGTTGATTTTATAAAGTTTTGTAAATGCCAAAATCAATTTTTATTACTCCTTATTTATCCTATTGAACTAAGCACTATCTAATTTTATGAGGTTCTAATGGTTGGATTCCTTTTATCCCTTTAATGTGATATTGAGACAAGTATACCAATTAATTTCCAAATCTTGATATTCCTTAATGAATATTCCTTTATAGCTTTTGATATTTGATATTTAATGTTTCTAAATTCCAATATCCTACTTTGGTGTAGTATTCCTTATAACTCCCTAATTTGGAATATTAGAAAACATTAATATTTGCAATAATTGAATTTTAATTTTTCTAGGCAGAAATCCTTATTTCTCCTATGTTTTAATTTGCAAATATTAAGCTATAATTCTCCTTTAGTATTTCTTTCAAATATGGTTGATTTCCCTATAGTTTCAACCTTATATTATATCTTTATAACTCCTATTAATGAAAGCAAGGTGAATCCTTACCTTTATAATGCTACTAACCCCTACGTACTTGGCATTGAATTTTAGACATAGATTACAACAATCTCTAGTGTTCCTTTTGACCGTTATGACCAATGGTAGGCTTGTATTCTCCAACGTATGGGTGTAGATGCTTGTCTTGAACTCAAATGGAAATTTATTTTTGATTCCCTTCTAACTGCAATATTTAGATAGTGGACACCTAAAATTTGATCACCTTGACCAAGAGCTTTAAAAGCTCTCTTTTATTTTCTTATACATTGCTATTGAATGTTGCTACTGCTACGAACTCAACTACAAATGCTGCTACAAATTCGACTACGAATGCTACTATGAATTCACTCCTCCTTGGTCTTTGGTGCATCAAATAAGGACTAAGTATTGTAGTGGGTGAAAAGTGTCACGATAGTTTCTCTTAACGCCTTGGAGAATTACAATCTTGTATGAGCACTTATATTCCTTAGTGACAAGAGTTATTTTCTTCTAACATTTCCAACCTCATCCTGTGTAACGCCTTCTTGGACTTTCCTTTAATCTTTCAAAGGATGAGGGCTCGTGTGGGATACATTAGGGTTTCCTTCAAGGTGACAAGTGTCACATTCCTTTTTGCATGGGCCTTATATTCTCAAAATATCTCAATGTATTCTTTGTAAGGTTATTTCACCAACATATTATCACCATCTCCTCCTTTGTTGTATGCTTTCGATGGTGCTTGATACAAACTGGTTCTAGTTGTAGTAGTGAGTAATGCTTCGATGGCTATGGGTAACGCTTTGGTGGTATTTTTGAGATAGTCTAGTGCTCCTTGTGGATGTACGTCTAGCTGGTATAGCCTTTCTTCTTGTGCTTTATTTTTCTCCTTTTAACCTGTAATGTATTTACCTTTAAAATAATATTTCTCCTCCCTTGCATTATGTTGTATTTTCTTGTAGGTGCCTTGATATGGCTATCCAAAACTATGGACGGAATGAGCTCTTTGAGAGGCTCTTTTACCTTTCTAGGAGGATGCTTTTACATAGCTGCTTTGAGCTAATTTATTCTTGTGAAGAATGTATATGTGTGGCACTTAAATCCTGTCCTTATTCCTATGTAGGATAGATTGGTATGGTGCAAGATAATGTAAATAAAATTTTAAATAGAATACATTCTTTTTGTACCTCCTTTCATGCTCTATTATTTTAGTTATAATGATGTATTTCTTGTAGGCAAGGGCTGATTTGAATTTGTCTCCTTTTCTAGACAACTCTCTCATTTGCTTGGTTACTTTGGTAATAAAACTAAGCTAATAATCACATATATAGAAGCTTTTACAAAAGTAATTTATGCACTATTTTTTTTGTAAATAGCCTTTACTGCACTTCGAATCTAAGACTTACCAAGTCTTGATTTGTAGCTTCTTTTGTTGTTTTTGATGATGGATTTCTTCTCCACTTCTTGGAATAATATGATTTGATTTTGGTTCCTTCTTTGGGCCACAAAATGCTATAGGTTTTGTGCACAAAATAGTGTCTCTAGACACTCTAATAATCATCTAGTTTTGTGCCCTTAATATTTAATGTGCCCTTAATATTTAACAATAAACAAATGCAAACTAACCCTTTTGAGAGTAACTAGTTAAATATCAACTAGTATAGTGCTAATGGATTAATAATGCACTTTAATTGTAACAACAATCTCACCTTATTGCTCTTGTAAATAAAATCTTAAAATTATTTCAAATGCACTTAATAAAATCTGCAAGTTTTAAGAGTAATCTATAAAGAAACCTTAATGAATATTCTGCAATTTTTCACTACAATCAATATAGTAGGATGCAGTCTTCTTGCTTTCTAGATAGATAATAGGTAGGTGATAATTTTCTTTCTTTCAAAAAATATCCAAATCCTATGTGCAAATATAACTTAAAATGAACTCTAATTTTTTCACTTTCTTGAAGACTATAATATAAGCCCTTTTCCTTTACAACTCTAATCTAAATATTTTTGGTCAGAAAATATACCTAATGGAAAGGTTTGTGTGCCCACTAAACTTGACCAATATCGAAATATCGGAGAGCTCGTGAAATTTGTAGCAGTCAATCTCTGGGGAAGGTTGGTTCCTTGAATTATTGCCTAACTATTCCTGAAAGAGGGGGTAAAAGGGTATTGAAATAAATAAACTAAACTATAGCCAGTGTTAGCTTTTAATGCTATAATATAAGGGAGAATGCAATCATAGGATATAGAATATGCAAAAATGTAAGATGCTGAAATATACTATAAACGGTAAGTGACAAAAATGATACAATGTTATATGGAGGAAATGAACACTCCAGAATAGATGATAAGTACTACATTGTAACCTAAGAAGAAGAACACTTAAAAAAAACCAGTAATGAAGGATCAATCAAAGTCATTTGCTAATATGTTTGAAATCCTTTCCACAAATGATGTCCCAAGTGAGGAAGAGGAAATAATGGAAACTGAAATCTTAGAAACACAATTTAAATATGAAGGAAAGAACTTAGAGACAAACCAACAAATCAAAGGTTTTCAACAAAAAAAAAAAAAAGGAGAAAATTTACACAAGAAAAACAATATTTCAAATGTCAAAACTTCAAATAATGCAGGTCCCAATATAGACTCCATTGAACCATATAGTAAAAATTTGGCTGTGTATGAGCATTCTTCAAGGTTAGAAGCCATCTCAGATTCAATTGGAATAAGTCAAAAAAAAAAGAAAAAAATTTGAAGATGGATTCTAATCAAAAAGTAGGCCGCAAGACCAATCAATATCATATGGTAAAAGAAGGTGAAAAGCTTGTAGAGGAAGGTAATATTAATGCCCTTCCCAACATTTTTAGACCTAGTATTAATGAATATCATCACTTGGAATATTAGAGGACTCAAAGGGAGTATTTCAAAACAAAATGAAATTAGAAGAATGATTCAGATAAATCATCCACATCTTGTTTTCCTTCAAGAAACAAAGATGTCAATGGAGGACATGGACTTAATTGCTAGTAAAATTTGGCCAGCTGGAAAAGTGATTTCCCTCAGTTCCCAAGGGACTTCGGGTGGCATTGCTTGTATTTGGGACCCAAAAGAGGTAGTTATTCACCATATGGTTGGTAGTTGGGGTTTGTTGGCTATAGCTATTCAAAGCAAACATTCCAACCAGATTATGCTTTGCATTACTGTTTATGCCCCAACTTCTTTAGAGGAAAAAAGAAGACAATGGAAGGATATTACTCATATTATCTCTTATTTTCCTAAAGCTTGGATCTTGATCGAAGGAGATTTCAATACCATCCTATCTCTGGATGAGAAAAGGGGGGTAAATAGAAATTTGGATAAAAGTATTGACCTCATGAGCGAATATATTGCAAACCTCCATCTTGTGGATATCCAACTAGATAATGGCCTTATGACTTGGTCTAACAGAAGGAAAGGCTTAGCTTGTATAATGGAGAGATTGGATAGGTTTTTGCTCTCTAAAAATTTCTTAATCCATGGTCACATTCCTAAAGTGAAGACTCTTAATAATGTTGGTTCGGATCATTGGCCAGTCATGGTGGAAATGTGGAAAACCAATGTGAGTTTCTCTCCTTTTCATTTTCAATTAATGTGGCTTAGAGATATTTCCATCAGACCTCGTGTGCAACAATGGTGGAAGGAAGGTAAACCTAGGCATGGGACTAAGATGTTCTATTTTTCCAAAATACTGCAATACATTAAATCCAAAATCAAGACTTGGAACTGGAAAGAGTTTGGTGGAAATGAAGTTATTGCTCATCTTGAAAATTTGAATAAGAAAATCGGTTTAGATGGCCTCACAGAGAAGAGAAGTGCAGATGAAATTAAACTCACAACTCAGTTAGAGGAATGGGAAAAAAGAGAAGAAATATTATGGAAGCAAAAATCTAGAATTCAATGGCTCAAAGAAGGAGATCGAAACACAAATTTCTTCCACAAATATCTTCTAGCTCGAAGATCTCACAACTTTATTTCTTCCTTAAAATTAGATTTTGGAGATGTTGTTTATACTTGGGATGGCATGAACTCTATTGTTGTTGATTACTTTTCCAATATTTTTGTTGCTACTCCTCTTGACTCAGCTTCACAACAAAATGTTCTTCAAGCAATCCCTTCTCTTATCACTTCTGAGGAGAACTCTATTTTAACTGCTCCTGTTACTATCAATGGGCTTCAACAAGTAGTTTTTAAAATACAAAAAGGGAAAACCCCAGGTCCTGATGGTTTTCCTATTGAGTTCTACCAAGAGTTCTGGGATATCCTTCACGTTGATTTATTAGAGGTGGTGGAAGAAGCCAGGAAATCCAAAGAAATTTTGAAGGTTATCAATAAAACTTATATTAATCTTGTTCCAAAAGCTCAAGAGGTTGATCATATCTCAGCTTTTAGACCTATTGCTTTATGTAATGTTCTTCTCAAAATTATTACTAAAATCATGGCAGAAAGGTTGAAGCCTATTTTGCATAAGATTATTTCCCTAGAGCAAGGGGGATATGTGGAAGGACGTAAAATAGTAGATGAGATAGTTCTTGCTTAGGAAGCCATCCATTCCATGGATATGCAAAATTCTCCTTCTATGTTCATCCGGTTAGACTTATCCAAAGCTTATGATAGAGTGGATTGGCACTTCCTTATCAAAGTTTTGAGGAAATTTGGTTTCTCTAAGGATTGGATGGATTGGATTATGGGATGTATCTCTTTAGTTTCCTACTTAGTTCTTATCAATGGCAGGCCTTCTTAGTCTTTCCCAACTTCCAGAGGTATTAGGCAAGGTGACCCACTATCCCCTTATTTATTCATCATTCTTGTTGAATGCTTGGGTAGGACTATAACCAAAAAGAGGGAAAACAAAACCCTTGAGGGAGTTACCATTGCTCATGGAGCTAGACCTATCTCTCATCTTCAATTTTTGGATGACTCTACCCTTTTAGGTAAAGCTACAGTTAAGGAAGATTCTAATATTAAGCAAATCATTAGTTGTTTTTCTAAGGCTACTGGGTAGTTGATCAATGAAGAAAAATCTAAAGTTATTTTCTTTCACTGCTCTGCTAGACAAGAATCCATGGTCTTGGATAAATTAATATATAAGAATACCTCTCTTCCAATAACTTATTTAGGTATTCCCATAAATATTCAAAGGCAAAAAAATAAATATTGGAATTGGTTGTTGGACAAAGTCAAGAAGAAAATTGGAAAGTGGACCAACAAGTGGCTTTCTTCTGGGGGTAGAATCACCTTGGTAAAATCAGTCCTTCAAGCTATTCCTATTTATGTTTCTTCCATTTTGAATATCCCAAAGGTTGTTCTTCAAGAATTGGATCAAATCAGTCATCGTTTCCTTTGGAGTGGTACTAAGGAGAAAAGAAAATGGGCCTTGGTGAAATGGGATACTTTATGTCTTCCTAAGAGTGAAAGGGGGTTAGGATTCCGATCTTCAATTAATAACAACAAATATTTAGCTGCTAAATTATATTGGAGGATATTGCATAACCCCAATGCTATTTGGACCAATAATCTCTGTGCTAAATATGCTGAGAACAAAAGTCCTGAAGACCTTGTTCGCTATCAACTTCCTACCAAAGGTTCTCCCATTTTAGCAGTTCTTAAGACTGGTGAGGATTTGATAAAGAAAAAATTATTTTGGATCATTCATAATGGTCAACATGCAAATTTTTGGACAGATTCTTGGGATGGTCACAAGCCTTTGATAACTCAATTTCCCAATTGGAGGCCTTGGATGGAGGAGCTTCATCGAGCTAATTGGATAAAGGTGGCTAATTACTTTCGGTACCATACTGGTAATTCAAAGGTTGGTAGATATTGGATCCCTATTGAGGACTGGCCTATTCAAATCCCAGAAAGGCAAAGACAAGATATCCAAGGCATCCTTCATATGAGATCCCTCTCTTGGTCCCATGAAAAATATTGTTTTGGATGGAACAACACTACTAAGGGTGAGTATTCAGTTGCTCAAGGTTATTTGACCTTATGCCATAATAATCCCAACCATTCTTCTGACATATTTTCTCAATTGTGGGATCAAAATCTCTGGCCTAAGGTGAGGTTCTTTAATTGGATTTTATTGCATCGTAGGGTGCTTACTGGTGAGCAACTTATGAAGCGTGGTTTTCATGGCCCTTTTAGATGTGAAATGTGTGAAGAGAATGTAGAAAATATCAACCATATTTTTATTGAGTGTACTTTAGCCTCTGAGCTATGGAGGAGAATGGCAACTTTACTTGGCTTACAGTGGTCCAATTTTTTCAATTTTGAACAACTTTGGAGGGATTGGCCTAATCAAGAGGGTGTTGATCATTTTATTAGGCAGTTAGTTTGGATGGGTTCTACCATTCTTCTTTGGAATATTTGGAATGAAAGGAATAGCCAAATTTTTAATCAAGATAGGAAGGATATTCACTATATTTGGCAAAATATCATAGCCAACTTAGTTGAATCAGTCCATCAACTCCTTAATCACCCCCAAAAATCCCACCAAAGATGGGTTCAAGTGATGCAAATATTGAAGATTAAACCTTCTAAGGGAAACCATCTTAAAGGGAATGTGAGTATTAGTAAGATGGATAGGACTAGAAATTAGCAACCTCCTCCTAAGGATTTTGGAAAAGTCAATACTAATGGAGCCTCTAGAGGGAACCCTAGAAAAGCCAGTGTGGGAGGAATTGGTAGACTTTCAGATGGCTCCCTGGTTTTTACTTTTGCTGAGAATTTGGGTATTCTTTCCAATAACCTTGCTGAGGGGTATGGTATCCTTAGAGGCCTTCAGGAGGCTACTAAGGTTGGATGGGAAAATGTGTTAGTTGAGTCTGACTCTCAACTTATGATTAATCTCTTGAAGACTCCTAAGAATCATAAGGTGGATTGGAGAATAAAAAGAATTATTGAGAAGATTCAGTTAATCCAGATGGGATTTTTGAAAGTTGATTACAATCATGTGGTCAGAGATCAAAACAAGAGTGCTGATGCTTTAGCTAATTGGGCTTTGGACAAAGGTGATCTTACTTGTTATGGCCACCCTCCTATATGGTGGGCTTCTCAAATTAGGGAAGCTCTTCTTTCTATAATTCTTTGGATGGCTCTAGTTCTAAAGGTACGTAGTTTCTTCTTTTTTTTTTTTTTTTGTTTCTCTTTGGTTCATTCAGTTTTTTTAGTTCCCTAGCTCATTCTATTCTTTATTTTGTTTCCTCTGTTGATTCTTGATTTAATAGTCTTCTGGTCTAGATAGGTCATTGTTTTGTTCATTTTTTTTTTCTTTTGTCTTCTTTGTTTTTTTGTTTAGTTTTTTAAGGTGGGTGGGTTCTTTTGTTTTGTTTTGTTTTTGTGTTCTTTGTGTTGTTTTTTGTTGTTCTTGTGTTTTTGTTGTTTTGTTTTTTTTTATGTTTTTTGTTATTGTTCTTGTGTTTTTTTCATTCTTGTTCTTGGGTTTCTCTTTGTTTGTGTTATTTCATTTTTTTATGTGTGAGTGTTTTCTATGTTTTTTGTTTTTGTTTATTGTCTGTTGTTGGTTGTTGGTTGTTTTTATTTTTATTTTTATTTATTTTATTTTTTAGGTTTTGGTTGTGTTTATTTTTCATGTTTTTTTGGGTTATGTCTTTGTAGTGTTCTATTGTTTTTGTCTTGTTTGTGTTTTGTTATGTGGTTATTGTGTTTTTCTATGTGGTTTGTGTTGTGGTTTCTTTTATCTTATTGTGCGTGTTTGGTTGTGCTTTTGGCTTGGACACACTCAAGGAGCATGTTTTTTATTTTATTTTATTATTTTTGTTGTTATTTACTTTTTTTAATTTGGTTTTGTGTGTTTGTTTGCTCCTTGAGTATGTCAAAGGTGGTAGGCCAGGTCCGAGTCCTGGGCGTTTTTGGCGGAATGGATACCCTTGCCTCCTTGGGTCTTACCCGAAAGTGGCATCCCTTTTGGGATGTTTTCCACAAATTAAAAAAAAAAAAAGTACTACATTGTATCCATTACCAATATATATGGTGATCCTGTAGAGTATCTCTACTACTACCTATAGATCTATATCTATCTATATGTTTATATATCTAAACTCTCACAATGAGACCCTTTATATAGAAATATGGATTGCTTGGCCAACACTCTTCCTAACATGTACATAAAAACTTGTGCATTCATTACAATAATTGAAGTAACTTGTTAACCACCCCCTAAGGTAATATCCTACTCTAATTATGTACCAAAGGTGGCACATTTACATGACCCAAATGATGTAATATACTCTAACATCCCCCTGTATTACATTATTTGGGAATTGAAGACTTTAATATTAAATATGGATCTTCTTATTATTATGTATCCTATCCAAGCAAATAGTTAGTATATTCATGCAATGTTACTCTTGCTAAAAAATCTTTGACTTCATGATCATCTTCCATATCTTCCAGTTCTTCAATTTATTCAATTCTCTGAGCTAGATTTTATTTTGTATTCCCTTTTTGGTATTGCAATTATGGATAGTAGTTCGGATGTTGTGACTGTTGCTATCAGGATTATTTTGATATTACCTTGGTTGGAATGAACTATTTGGTTGGCTTCCATAGTTTATCTGATTTTCTTGGTTTTGATTTCATGGATTGACTTTGTAGTAACTGGTGTTGTGTCATTTTTTCCTTCATATCTGACAATATATGTTATTCCATGGCCTTTGACCTTTAGCTATTGAAGCAATGTTTCCCTGTGGATTATCTTTCAAGATCAATGCATTGTTAGTCATTTCATATTTTACTATATTTTCTATCTCATATTCTTGAATAATGTTGATTAGTTCATCAAATCCTCTATCTTTTCTTAGAACTTGTAAGGATGTAACTAGATGTTTGTAGCTATCTGGAAGTGCTCTCAATGTTACTTGAATAAGGAATTTATTTTTGACCTTTGCTCCTAGATTTAATAACTTTCCTTTGATATATGCTATCTTCCTTAAGAATAACTCTATGCTTTGACCACTATTCATTTTTAGGTATTGTAAATGAGTTTGAAGAATTAAGATAGTGCCTTTATTTTTCCCTTCAAATATTTTTCTAATATTTTCATGCATCTATAGATTTCCCTGCTGAGCTAATTTAGGCTTGTATTTCATCTGTGATAGCAAAGGTTGTTATCATTAATTATTTAGCATTATTTTATTCAAACTTTTGAATCTCTACATCACCCTGAGTTGGTTTAGTTCTTACTCCTTTGACAATATCCCAAAGCTTCTCAAATATTAGAATAGCTCTCACTTTGTTTTTCCACGAGAAGTAATTTGGGCCTTTAAACAATTGAGAATTTGTAAGCATGAACTTATTTGTAGTCATTATGACCTTACTTGCTTTTAGGATATGGTAGGATTCCTTATAGCTCCCTAGTTATGAAATGTGAACTAATTTGATAAACCTTTCTTAGAATTAGTTTTTTTAGGCTTCCTTATATCTTCATATTAATTAGAATATGCTTAGTTCACTTTCTAAGTTGATTTTGCAATGTTTTGGAAATAATCAACTTATTAATTTTGCCTTCTCTTTCCCAATTAAGTGTGCTTTAATAGGTGGATTTCTTTTGTCTCCTTAGAATGAATATGTGATAATTTTTATCAATTAATTTCAACTCTATATGTAGGCATTTTTTTTGCCATTCCTTTCAATAGATTAATTTTCTAAATTCCAATTATATGTATATAGTTTGAAGTAGTATACCTTATATCTCCCTAATTTTTGGAATATTAGAAAAATGATATTATTTTCAATTTAGTAGTATTTTAACCAATAGTTGACAGTCTTATATCTCCTACTTGGTTAATTGCAAATGTTCAATATCTTGAAATAAGCTTGCTTGATAATTACTAATGCTTGTTAGATTTATTCCAATGTAATATATCACTTTATAACAAAGCAATAGTTTATATCACCTTATATCTTTGATTTTAATTAAACCAAAAAAAATTAATTTACCTTTGTAAGGTTTGATGCTCCACATCCTTTGTGAGTCTTAATGCTTCTTTGTTTTGCTTGATGCTCTACATCCTTTGTGATGCTTGATGCTCTACATCCTTTGTGATGCTTGATCTTCTACGTGCTTGATGATGCTTGATTTTCTACATCCTTTGTGAGGCTCTATGCCTTTGTGAGCCTTGTTGAGAAAGGTGCAGCAACAGTATTGTCATTGTTGTCAACACATTCAGATAGATCTGTTGATGTAGTGGACAGAAAGTTTAAAAGCTATTCAGATGCAGAAGACAGGAGTTCAAAGGTTATTCAGAGTATGTACAGTGATTTTTCAAGAAGACCGAAGTAGCCCATATGCAAAAGATAAAAAAAAAAGACAATTAAGAAAAGTATCACTATATCGCAACATATACAGCAGGCAAGAAAAACTATCGCGATTTCACGACATGTTGGAATAGAGAGAAAAAATAGGAAAAACTATCATGATTTCGTGACATGTTGGAAGAGAGATAAAAAGCACGAAAAACTATCACGATTTTACGACATGTTGGAAGAGAGAGAAAAAGCAGGAAAAACTATCGTGATTTCGCGACATGTTGGAAGAGAGAAAAAGTAGCAAAAACTATTGTGATTTCGTGACATGTTGGAAGAGAGAGAAAAAGTAGGAAAAACTGCCACGATGTTGTGACATGTTGGAAGAGAGAGAAAAAGCAGGAAAAACTGTCATGATTCTGCGACATGTTGGAAGAGAAAAAGGCAAGTGGAAAAACTGTCACGATTTTGTGACATGTTGGAAGAGAAAGAGAAAGCAGGAAAAAGTGTCACGATTTCATGACAAGTTCAAAGAAAGAGAACAAGTAAGAAAAGTGTCGCGATTTTGCGACATGTCACATTTTCGTGACTAAAATAGGAGAGAGAAAGTAAGTTGGAAAAGTGTCGCGATTTCGCGACATGTCACATTTTCACGACTAAAATAGGAGAGAGAAAGTAAGTTGGAAAAGTGTCGTGATTTCGTGACATGTCGCATTTTCGCGACTAAAATAGGAGAGAGAAATTAAGTTGGAAAAGTGTTGCGATTTCGTGACATGTCGCATTTTTGCGACTAAAATAGGAGAGAGAAAGTAAGTTGGAAAAGTGTCGCGATTTTGCGACATGTCGCATTTTCATGACTAAAATAGGAGAGAGAAAGTAAGTTTGAAAAGTGTCGCGATATCGTGACATGTCACATTTTTGTGACAAAAGAAAGAGAGGAAGCGTATGAAAGTAGAACTGTCATGATTTTGTGACAAAAGCAGAAAGCAAGACTTCAGAAGTAGAAGTGTCATGATTTCATGACAAAAGCAGAGAAGAAGACTTCGAAGGCAGAAGTGTCACGATTTCGTGATAAAAGCAAAGAAGCTAAGTACGAAAGTAGAAGTGTCATGATTTTGTGACAAAAGCTAAGTTGAAGACTACAGAGGCAGAAGTGTCGCGATATCGTGACAAAAGCAAAGTTGAAGTCTATGGAAGCAGAAGTGTCGCGATATCATGACAAAAGCAAAGACAAAGTATATGGAGGCAAAAATGTCACAATATCATGACAAAAGAAAAGATGAAGTCTGCAGAGGCAAAAATGTCATGATATCGTGACAAAATAATAGAGAAAGCGTACGGAGGCGAAAGTGTCACGATATCGCGACATGTATTTTTGTGGCAACCGCAACAAAAGAAGCTACAGAGGTAGAAATGTCACGATTTCATGACAGGTCATAAATGCGCAAGTCAAGAAGGAGAACCCAAATGAAATGAGAAGTATAATAGTGGACCGACATCACTACGACATTTATAAGGGTAGTTACAGAGTGATTTCATACTGCTGAAATACGAAGAGTGATCAAAAGTCAGTATGGCGATTACAGGGTCTGTCTAGAATGAAATCATCAAGTGATGGATAAACCGAACATCTTCTTGAGTTGAAGCCAATGAAGACCGATGACAACCGACTAAAATTAGGGTTTATAGTTGTTATGAAAGCCGACTAAGATTAGGATTTATAGCCGACTAATATTAGGGTTTTCATCATAAAAAATATTATTATAAAAGGAGGGCTATTTGGAGAATTGAGAACATGGTTGAATGTGTGTGAAATATGGTCGTAGTGCACAGAGAGCAAGTCATGTCAAATCATGCTAAGTGCAAAATTTACAAAGAGAGCAGAGTGCGCAAAATGGAGAAGATGATCATGAAGTTTGACTGTAACAAAGCACAGTGTGCGAAGTGATTATGTAGAGAGAGTAGAGTACGCAGAGAATGCAAAGGTGAAGAAGACCAGTCAGGGTCTTGCAAAAGCAAAGGTATCTTACTATAAAACTTATAGATTCAAATTGAAGTCCAAGTTGCAGCTTGGCATCAGGGGTTGGTGCTCCTTTCTGTTGGTGTAGATAAATAAGAGGTTGGTGCTCCTTCCAGTTGGTGCTGGTAAATCAGGGGTTAGTGCTCCTTTTTGTTGGTGTAGATAAATCAGGGGTTGGTGCTCCTTCCAGTTGGTGCTGGTAAATTGATTGTAAAGTTGGTGCTTTGCAAAGGCTGGATTTGGATGGTAGTCCAAGCAGTCAATTTTTTGAGGAGTAGCCACATTGGTGAACCTCATTAAATCTTATGTTGTGTGATGCTCTTTTGTTATACTTACTGTATCTAGTAATAAGTTTTAATTGCTACGGTATTAAGAGCTATAAATTTAAGTTTATAGAGCTACACTGATTCACCCCCCTCTTAGTGTCATTGTAAGACTAACAATTGGTATCAGAGATAAGTTCTTATACAAGCTTAATCAGCTAGGGTGATCTTGGAAGTAACACAATGGCAGGTGGTGAAGGCTTCTCATCAAGTAAAGCACCATTGTTTGACGGATCTAATTATGCATTCTAGAGAATCAATATGCGGACATATCTCTATGCTTTGGGATATGAAATCTAGGATTTAGTAGTTAGTGGATACACAATACCCATCTCTCCTCCAAAAGAGGCTAACAAAAAGAAACTATTTGAAAATAACTCAAAAGCAAAGAATGCTATCATGTGTGGATTAGCAGACAGTGAACTAGTAAAGATCATGAGCTGTAAAACGACAAAAGAAATATGGGACAAACTAAGGAGTATTCATGAAGGAGATGATAAGATCAAGGAGGCAAAGTTCCAGACACATCGATCTCAGTTTGAAGCATTAAATATGAATGACGATGAAACATTGAGGCATATATGCTGAGAGTTAATGGAATCATTAATGCTATCAGAGGACTCGACGAGGATATCGAAGACTCTATCGTCATGAAAAAGGTATTAAGATATCTTCCTCAAAGGTTTGATTCTAAAGTCTCAATGATAGAAGAAGCTAAAAATCTAAATTATTTTAGTATAGATGAGATGTATGGTTCTTTGACTGCATATGAGATGAGGATAGGAAGATTTAAACCCATAGTCAAAGAAGCAAATTTTAAAGCCCTTAAAAATAAAAATGCAAAACAAGAGTCCGAGGAAGAAGAGACATCAGATGAAATGGAAGCAAACTTTGTTAGAAAACTAAAAATGGGAAAAGGAAAATACAGAGGAAAGCTACCGTTTAAATGTTTCAACTGTGGAGGTGTTGGGCATTTTGTGACTAAATGTCCACTTAATGAGAAGAACAAAAATGATGAAGGATCACACCAAGAAAGAAGTGACTGGAAGAAGAAAACAAATTTCAAAAAGGCAACTTCAAGAAGAAAAGTTTCATCTCCAAGAATGCCAGTTCATCAGAAGACAGATCCGATGAGGATTCTGGAGAGGAAACAGGTGAAGCTCTTTTCATGGCATTTGAAGAAGTAAAATCAAAAAAGGAAGAAGGAGTGAACTCTGAAGTATGTGGTGAAAACCCTGAGGCTGAAGTAGATCTAGAAGGTGAGTTGATCTTTGCACTTGAAGAGTGGAAAATAGAGAGGAAAAAGAATAAGAAAAATTCAAAAAAGCTTGAGGATGCAAACAAAATCATAATCAGTCTGAAATTACAGACAAAAGAATACAAGAAAATATCTGAAGATCTCGAAGTATTGCTGCAAACTAGAAGAAGAGAATGTTGGTTTACGAACACAGATAGAAGAGATGAATCACAAAATTAGTTGCTATCACAAACGCAAAGAAAGTTCTATGAAGCTATATAAGATTATAAATGACCAAAGGCCTGTAGGCATCAAATTTGGTCTGGGTTTCATCGAAGGAGAATCATCAAATGGATCAAAGGCCAGAAATGTAGAATCCATAAAGAATGAAGATGAGAAACAGGTTGATCAAGGAAAAACGTCTCATGCAAAAGAAAGCAATAATGCCAGGCACGAAAAGAGAATTGACAATGATGGATTCACCAATCTCACACATCAAAGAAGAAGAAGACCTATGGCTCCTACGGCAACATGGCAAAGACCATCACCCAGGTTCAATTATCCCTTTTTTGGTTTTTATTTTAAATGCAATGGCTATGGACATAAAATCTCAGAATGCAAATATAATGTAAGACCAAGGAATTTCACCAGTAGAAATGCTTTTTCTCCTCTGATGAATTATATAGTAGAATGTTATAACTGTCATAATTTTGGGCACACTACAAAAAATTGTTGAAGTACATTTGCATCAAATCAATTTCAAGGAAGAAAATTTCAACCAAATGGAATGAGATAAAATAGAAGATTTCTCAAAAAACATGCACAAGCTACTGAAAAGGAAAAGTCAAAATAAGAGCCCAAAAATGTAATCAAACCAAAGTGGAGAAAGAAAGAAGAAAGGAAATCATGTCTCCTTGGACTGAAGGAGACTACTCTATTGCACTAAGCAACTCCAGGTAGCACATCCTCAGGGGGAGAAATATTAAAGTTTTATTTTAATGTTCCTATGTTGTTTGGTTAGCTGAGGATGAAAGGCAAGTAGTAAAAAATAAAGCAATATTGGTATGTAAGGGTTATGCACAAGTTGAAGGCATTGAATTTGAGGAAAATTTTGCACCAGTAGCCAGACTAGAGGCAATTAGAATGTTTCTAGATTTAGCAGTCTACAAAAATTTCAAAGTTTATCAAATGGATGTGAAATCAGCGTTTTTGAATGGGAAACTTGAAGAAGAGGTTTATATTGAGCAACCAGATGGTTTTCAACTTGGTGATGATCCCAACTTGGTTTGCAAGTTGAATAAAGCATTATATGGATTAAAACAGACACCCCGAGCATGGTATGCAAGGCTAGACAACTATCTCACTCAACAAAGGTTTAAGAAATATGGTATCATATTTGGAAGCAACAAAGATGACTCGTGTAAAGATTTAGCAAATAAGATGTAGAAATAATTTGAAATGTCAATGATTGGTGAACATTCGTATTTCCTCAGATTGCAAGTTAATCAAAATAAGAAAGGCATATTTATTTCTCAAATTAAATATGTGAAAGATATGTTAAAAAGTTCACAATGGAGGATTGTAAGCCAGTTAGCACTCCCATGATGATAGGTTGCAAGTTGAGCAAGGATGAAAAATCTCCACCTGTTGATCAAACCATGTACAGATCTATGATTGGAAGCTTACTGTACCTGACAGCTACCAGACCAGATATTTTATAGGTAGTATGCATGGTAGCACGATTTCAGGCTAATCCCAAGGAGACTCATATGAAAGCAGTGAAGAGGATTCTTCAATACCTCAAGGGTACTATGGAGTATGGGTTATGGTATCCGAAAGGTAAAGACTTCACCCTTATTTCGTATTTAGATGCAGATTGGACAGGATGTGTAGATGACAGAAAGAGTACCAGTGGAGGTGCATTCTATCTTAGAGATAGATTGGTCACGTGGCACAGTAAAAAATAAGAGTCAGTTTCTTTATCAACAGCAAAGGAATAATATATTGCAGCGACAACATGTACGCAGGTATCACTTTTTGAAGGAGAAAGTTGCAGAAGGTGAGGTTAAGTTGGATTTTGTTCCAAACAACAGAGCAAGTAGCAGATATCTTCACAAAACCATTGCCTAAGGAATTTTTTTAGTACCTTCACAATAAATTGGGAGTGGTCACACTTCCCAAGAATTGACTAGCTATAGAGATCACATTCTCAGGTGGAGCATTTAAGTATTTGATTATATTTTTGCTCATGTTCATGATTTTTGCTAAGTGTAATAAATTATTCCTGAGAATGTTGTGCATGGACTCAAGGGGAGTCTGCAGTAGCCCTTTGGTATTATTGTCAAAGGGGGAGAAGAGTTACAAGAAATTGCATGTGTTGCCAATAATTCCAAAGGGGGAGATTATTGAGCAAGGTGCGGCAACAGTATTGTCATTATTTTCAACACAGTCAGATAGATCTGTTGATGCAGTGGACAAGAAGTTCAAAAGCTATTCATATGCAGAAGACAAGATTTCAAAGGTTATTCAGAGTATGTACAGTGATTTTCCAAGAATACCGAAGTGGCCCATATGCAAAAGATCAAAGAAAAAGACAAGTAAGAAAAGTATCGCGATATTGCGACATATACAACAGGCAAGAAAAATTGTCGCAATTTCGTGACATGTTGGAAGAGAGAAAAAGCAGGAAAAACTGTCATGATTTCGCGACATGTTGGAAGAGAGAAAAAGCAAAAAAAGTTGTCATGATTTCGTGACATGTTGGAAGAGAGAGAAAAAGCAAGAAAACTGTCGCGATTTCCTAACATGTTGGAAGAGAGAGAAAAAGTAGAAAAAACTGTCACGATTTTGCGACATGTTGGAAGATAAAAAGGCAAGTGGAAAAACTGTCATGATTTTGCGACATGTTGGAAGAGAAAAAGGCAAGTGGAAAAACTGTCGCGATTTTGCGACATGTTGAAAGAGAAAAAGGCAAGTGGAAAAACTGTCACGATTTCGTGACATGTTGGAAGAGAAAGAGAAAGCAGGAAAAAGTGTCACGATTTTGCGACAAGTTCGAAGAAAGAGAACAAGTAAGAAAAGTGTCATGATTTCGTGACATGTCACATTTTCGTAACTAAAATAGGAGAGAGAAAGTAAGTTGGAAAAGTGTCACGATTTTGTAACATGTCGCATTTTTGTGACTAAAATAGGAGAGAGAAAGTAAGTTGGAAAAGTGTCACGATTTTGTGACATGTCGCATTTTCGCGACTAAAATAGGAGAGAGAAAGTAAGTTGGAAAAGTGTCACGATTTCGCGACATGTCACATTTTCGTGACTAAAATAGGAGAGAGAAAGTAAGTTGGAAAAGTGTCGCGATATCGTGACATGTCGCATTTTCACGACTAAAATAGGAGAGAGAAAGTAAGTTTGAAAAGTGTCACGATATCGTGACATGTCGCATTTTCACGACAAAAGAAAGAGAGGAAGCGTACGGAAGCAGAACTATCATGATTTCGTGACAAAAGTAGAAAGCAAGACTTCGAAAGCAGAAGTGTCGTGATTTCATGATAAAAGCAGAGAAGAAGACTTCGAAGGTAGAAGTGTCACGATTTCATGACAAAAGCAAAGAAGCTAAGTACGGAAGCAGAAGTGTCACGATTTTGTGACAAAAGATAAGTTGAAGACTACAAAGGCAGAAGTGTCACGATATCGCGACAAAAGCAAAGTCGAAGTCTATGGAAGTAGAAGTGTCACGATATCATGACAAAAGCAAAGACAAAGTATACGGAGGTAAAAATGTTGCGATATCACGACAAAAGAAAAGACGAAGTTTGCGAATGCAAAAATGTCATGATATCACGACAAAAGAATAGAGAAAGCGTACGGAGGTGAAAGTGTCACGATATCGCGACATGTATTTTCATGGCAACAACAACAAAAGAAGCTATAGAGGTAAAAATGTCACGATTTCATGATAGGTTGTAAATGCACAAGTCAAGAAGGAGAACCCGACTAAAATGAGAAGTATGACAGTGGAACGACATCACTACAACTTTTACAGGGGCAGTTATAGAGTGATTTCATATTGCTAAAATACGAAGAGTGATCAAAAGTCAGTATGGCGATTACAGGGTCTGTCCAGAATGAAATCATCAAGTGATGGATAAACCGAACATCTTCTTGAGTTGAAGCCGACGAAGACCGATGACAACCGACTAAAATTAGGGTTTACAGTTGTTATGAAATTCGACTAAGATTAGGATTTATAGTCGACTAAGATTAGGGTTTTCATCATAAAAAATATTGTTATAAAAGGAGGGCTATTTGGAGAATTGAGAACATGGTTGAATGTGTGTAAAATATGGTTGTAGTGCACAGAGAGCAAGTCGTGTCAAATCATGCTAAGTGCAAAACTTTCAAAGAGCAGAGTGCATAAAAAGGAGAAGACGATCGTGAAGTTCGACTGTAATGAAGCAGAGTGTACGAAGTGATTGTGCAGAGAATGCAAAGGTGAAGAAGACCAGTCAGGGTCTTACAAAAGCAAAGGTATCTTACTGTCAAACTTATAGATTCAAATTGAAGTCTAGGTTGCAGCTTGGCATCAAGGGTTGGTGCTCATTTCTGTTGGTGCAGATAAATAAGAGGTTGGTGCTCCTTCCAGTTGGTGCTGGTAAATCAGGGGTTGGTGCTCCTTTCTGTTGGTGCAGATAAATAAAGGATTGGTGCTCCTTCTAGTTGGTGCTGGTAAATTGATTGTAAAGTTGGTGCTTTGCAAAGGCTGGATTTGGATGGTAGTCCAAGCAGTCAATTTTTTGAAGAGTAGCCACATTGGTGAACCTCATTAAATCTTGTGTTGTGTGATGCTCTTTTGTTATACTTGTTGTATCTAGTAATAAGTTTTAATTGTTCCGGTATTAAGAGCTGTAAATTTAAGTTTATAGAGCTATACTAATTCACCCCCCCTCTCAGTTTCATTGTAAGACTAACAAGCCTTGATGCTCTACATATCTCCACATATTTCGATGGTGTCTTTGTATGTATCTCAACATTGATGCTTTGACTTTGATGTTCAATAAAATGTCTTGTGTATTATTCCTTCTACCTCTATGCTTTAATAGTGCCAAATTTGTCCTAGTCTTTTTCTCAATGGATGCTTCTCACAATAGGAATTCAATGTTGGTATATGACAATCATCTCTACCTTCTTTGAATTTGATTTTAATGTGCGACTACTCACTCGAACATTGCAACTTTAATTTAAATTTCCTTTGCCTCGACACATTTTATTTGAACATCTATGTAGCTACGTGGCATGTTCATATTGAGTAACATATAGGTATTTCTTATTCCTTCTTTGAAAGGTGTCCAAGTATTTTCTATGATCGAACGTACATGGGACTTATCTTGCAACATCTATGACTGAGTCTAACACATTCTCCAAGTGTATTATGGGCTCCAATTTTGAATGACAATGTTGTAACGTACCTTTCTATAATAGTCATTGTGTAACTTCCTCTACTCTAACATCTTGGTGTTTGTTTATGATATGAGCATTTCTTGTCAGTGATGACAAATAAAAAATTCATGTAATATTCCCTCCAATGCTTCTCTTCTCATATATATCTATTTTTCCAACATACATCTAGTTGTTTTTTTTCTCTTAATGCTTATTCCAAGTGAGTATGAGTTGGCTCTTCGATGGAGGTCTTGGGTGCTTGGTACTATTTATATGGTGGTCTTATTTGAGTGCTTCTATGATTGACATCATCTCTAAGTACTAGCTCTAGGTATTGCTTAAATTTTTCTTTCCTTTTATTTCCAATGTGCTAGTTCAAATGCTCCTTTTGCAATGATCGATGAATAACAACCAACATAGATGATTAGCGATATTTTGCCATAATTTGTACTTTATATAGGTTTTTGGAGATGCCTAATTTCATGGTTGTAAGGGTGTTTTTGAACACCATAATTAGAGCTCTTATGTTAGCTCTCTCTCACCTACTTCATATTGCTCCTTCTATAACTGCTTGTATGATAATCTTTGCTTGTGGAGGATGTATCTCTAAGACACTTAGATTCCATCCTATTTCCTACATAGGACAAGATGCTACGGTGTAGAATAATGTAAATAGAATTATAAAAAAATACCTTTATTTGCACCTTCTCTTGCAAGCTTCTTTTTCTTGTACTAATTACGGCTTCTTTGTATTATCTTTTGTAGGCAAGGGCTGATTGAAGTTGTCTTCTCTATTGGAAAACTCTCTATTTTGCTTGGTTGATACAAGTAATGAACCCAAGATAATAATCACATAGATAATATATCCTTTTATGGAGTAATTTTTGCACTAACTTTACCTATAATAAGCTCTTTAGTGCACATTGAATCTAATACTCACCAAGTCTCGATTTTGGATTCTACCATTAATTAATGGCTTCTTCTTCTTCTTCTCCACTCCTTGGAGGAATTTTGGTGGCTTCTATTGGCCATAATACCTTGTAGGTATTGAGTTATTAATAGTGTCTTTAGACACTTTAATTATTTGCAAAATTTTGTGCCCTTGATTTTAGCAATCAATACACAATAATTCTTTAAGAGTAAGTAGTTTAATGAACAACTAGTATAGTGCAATGAACCAATAATATTTTCAATCTTAATGCACTTTAACAATATCACCTTATCACTCCTATTAATAAGCTCTCAAAGTAGTTTCTAATGCACTAATGATCACTGTAAATTCCTTAATGTGGTCCTATTTTCAATAATAAGATAATAATAAGAATTTATCTAACTCCTTTTAATGTGTAGGTAATGAATCTTAATAGAAACTATCTTTTGCACTTTCTTTGAGGACTTAAAATGCAACATTCTATTTTTTAACTTCCAAATTCTAATAAGGTGCTTAATGAAGTTAAGTAGTAATTTGAATAAGTTTTCAAGTAATGAACACTTTTTGTACCTAATTTTCTTACCTTTAATGATGAATATCTTGATGAGTTTATTCACCAAATCTCTTATCAGGAATGATGGTTACCCATAGCTATGAATATTTCTAGTTTTTTGTTCTATAGTAGATTATTTTCAACTTCTCCTTCTAGATTTGGCCTAGAAATTCCAAAGTCTTCTATCTAGTAATGCTATTTTTGATTGTTGCCCTCTAGAAGTCAATCTATTAACTAAAATGTTGTCCTTCAAGAACTCTTCAGTATTTTACTATGAATACAACAAATCTCTATCTATGCCTTCTTTAGCTATGAAGGGAAATCTCCAAATCTTCTCAGATTTGGAAGGTATATTCTGTTTGAGTTCTTCTTCAACCTCCTTGTCGATTTCTGACTTCAAACATGATTGTCTTCTCAAGAATCTAAATGTGTTGAGGTCTTCAATATTCTTCTTTGATAATTGGTACTCCTTGCCAAATTTTTATTTTGGGCTTCTTTTCGAATGGTGATAATTATCCCAAATATTTACCTATCCTCTATAGTGAATTTCTCCAATGATTTCTCCTAGGAACTTCTTTGATGTCTTTTCCAATTTCTGGAATGAGGCTCTCTAAGCCTTCTCCTTGAGACCTATCTAAGGTCTTCAATATTATAGCTTTTTTGGTCTTCTTTATGAGAGCTTTCCTTCAACCTTCAGCTCCAAAAGTATTGGTAATGAAATCTCTAGTGGATCTCTAAAGTTTACTTCTTATGAAATTAGTTATAGGACCTTGCTAGTCCTTCAATCATCCAAGAATGGAATTTATTTCATTGCGATATTTTATGGGTCTCTTCAACTTCTTCTAGAGGAAGTATTCAATCATCAAAGGATATCACCAATATTCTATATTTCATAGACTCTTCTCTAGAGTCTTCTTTAGGTTCAAGGCTTATATGGCCTTTTATTCTATAAGGCTAATGTGGCCTTCTCTTATGTAATAAAGTTTTTGTGGTATTTTCTTCAATAAGGAATCTATGGATGTTTCTTCAACAATAAGGCTTATGTGGCATTTTATTTAACAATAAGGCTTCTATAGGATTCTGTGGCCTTTTCCAGCAATAAGGCTTTTATGGTATTTTTTATAAATGAGGATTTTATGGCATTTTCAGTAACAAGGCTTCTGTGGCCTTGTTCAACAATGTGTAGGTCTACAATAGGGCTTCCTTCAGTTTCCTTTTTCTACAATAATATGTTAGTAAGATTATTCTAAATATTACCAATAATGAATCTTCACTAGTTGATTTATGAATCTAGTGGAACATGATGTTGATTCATAGTTTTTACAAGTTTTCCTACAACTCTATGGAAAGACTCTAGCCAAATGCAATCTCAAAAATTCAAGAACTGAGATTAGCCTCTCCTTTCAATATTTCCTATGACTTTCCTATTTCTAATAACCTACTATGGCTCTTCCTATCCTACAAACCTTTGCAGCTGTGTGTAGGTAGGCAAATCCATATTCTATAAGAAGAAGCAATAATAAAGTTGGATTTGCATAATTTTAAGTAAAACATACAATTTGGTATAAATTGTACAAGTGGAAAGTAAAATGTACAATTTGGTGAAATTGTACAATTAGAAAATAAATTAAAAAATAAATAAATGTAAAATGCATGTGAAATGAAATGAAATGTAAAGACATGCAAATGAAATGTAATTTGATGAAAATCAAATTAAACTTTAGAAACATTAAATAAGTGTTATTAATGTGAGTTACGCACAATTGTAAATAAAGAACTGTTCTAGGAAACTGCTTTGGAATGGCTTTGACAGCCATTATAAGACCCCCCATTCAAAATTTTATGTTGTTAGATGTTTGGGTTGGTGATTTTTGGGGGATTGTTGGATATTGTTCATGGCTTCTTGTTCATGTGTAGTTTGTGGATTGTGAAGCATGGATTAATGCTGCAATTTATTTATTACTGTGTGCAATGTCGTACAATTACTATACAAAATAACCAAAATAATATAAATCCTCATTTTAGTTAGATTTGTGCATGCATGTGTGGAAATCAGAGTGCAATATCAATAATTATATTTTTTATGGAGTTTTATTGATATTGTAGGTATGGTTGGTTCCATATCTATGATAGACATGCATTTCCTAGAAATGAACAACCATCCATGTGCCATTGTGTGAAATAGATAAATAAAGAGAAAATAATATTAATGTTTATTACCCATTAATGACAATAATATTTGTGAATTAATATGCAAATGGGTATTTTTTAGAATTAAGTTATTGGGCATAATAATATTTTTCACCAAACCGTACAAGTAGAGTACCAAACCGTAGAATGAGTTTGTAAATTTGTACAGTTGATGATTTTTGGTCTGAAATTGTATTTTAGGCATTCTGGAGGTAGATCAACGATTTTACAATTAAATAATCGCAAAGTGATTGGAATTTGAGCAATTCCAATATTCTTGGAGAAAATGTACAAGTGAACATTTGTAACTATACAACTGTACATTTTGGGGTTGTACAGTCTCCAGTTGTACATTTTGGAAATTGTATAGTTGTGAACTGTACAACTGTATGGATTGGATCAAATTAAGTATAACTAGTTGGAATTTTATCTTAAAATATCTCATCACACCCCCCTCTAGGAATATTGCACTCCACTCATGCTACACAACATTTGCATACATTGGCACACAATGGCTGATCCTATTTGCAAAAAATATAGCAAGGTTAAAATCTACAGTAGAAATGATGCTTTCTTATGGCTCTCCCTATTCCTATTGATCTACCATGGCTCTTTTACCACTGTTAGTGTTTGATTCTATGATCCAAGGGAGAATGAAATCACAGGATATAGAATATGCAAAAATGTAAGATGCTAAAATATATTATAAATGGTAAGTGATGAAAATGATACAATGCTATATGGAGGAAATGAACACTCTAGAAAAAATGATAAGAACTACATTGTATTTATCACCAATTTATATGGTGATCTTGCAAAGTATCTCTACTACTACCTACAACTCTATATCTATCTATATTTATATATATCTAAACACTCATAATGAGGCCCTTTATATAGAAATATGGATTTCTTGGCCAACACTCTTCCTAACATGCACATAGATACTTGTGCATTTATTACAATACTTGAAGTAAATTGCTAACTACCCCCTAAGGTAATATCCTACTCTAGTTATGTACCAAAGGTGGCACATTTACATGACCCAAATGATGTAATATACTCTAACAAATAGAAATTAAAGTGGTACAAATTAAGCAACATCAAGACATGTAATAACAAGGATCATGCAACTAAAAAACCAACTACCTAACAGACCAGCTAGTTGCACAAACAATCACAAAGTATTTGATTTTAATCTATTGTATCTTAATGAGACCACAAATTCTAGACAAGTAAATGAGTACAGTGAAAATCCAAGATTCAAAATTATCACCATAAACATTCAACATGCTTAAATTAGAAATATGCAGTCATCAATACATACATTCATACTCTGCAAATGAATCAAACTAGAGGCCAAACAATAGTCCATTTGTATTAATATGCAATATCCATATTTACACATGAATTGTAAATGCCTAAGAGCCGACCATTTTTACTTCTACATTCTTGTATTTATAGATATTTTACAATCCTATGGTAGTCAAAAACATCATTGCCTAAGAAGTGGATTATTATCACATAATATATTCCACTAGCCTATAGGGCCACTTCAAAAACATGGCTACTCCAACTACCCAAACAAGGTTGATTTACGTGGCTTGGATCCACACCACCTTGACATGCTCTGTTCACTGGATGCATTTGCTCCATTGAATTTTTTATACCCAGATGCCCTATCATATGCATGATGGAATTTGCTATTAATATCCTCTAACACAAAATCATACTTATCAGATATCATGGGAGAGAGGTGTTCTTGTTGGAGAATCATTATCAGGTTGGTTGTGCACATATGAGACACTTGCTCCTCATCTTGACATATTTCAATTGCATACTATTTTTCTAGTGGTTTCCTCTCTTGAACGGATGCCATATATCTTGTTCCAAGTCCCTAAGACCTTAGTGGGCTTGAAATTGGTGCAATACTACTAGTATCTCCTACATTTGGCCTATCTTCCACTTCTGAGTGTATCGGGTACCTGAGTATTGACTAGGTTCCAACCAGACCTGATTATTTTAGCCTTCTTCATGTTTCATTTTTATCCACCATCTATTGGATTTCAAGACTTGGAATAGAAAAATGAGATCCTACCAAGCTTTGATCGGGGATGAATATTTTGGTATTTAAGTGACTCAACCATTCTTTTGATTGGGTAATCTAGGCACTATCAAACTTTGGTCAGGATTAATTATTTCGAGCCACTTTGGACTTGGCCACTCTCTTGATCGAATATTTTTAGCATTGTTGGACCTCCATATAGCTTAATAGTTTTGGCCTAATTATCACTTAATCATTTTTTTGTCTTTTTGAAGGTCCAGCTTTAGGGAGTCTACTAGGTTTTTACTGGGTACAATTATTTCGGTCATCTCCAGAATTGGTTATTTTGCTCTTCTTCTCCTCTTATGGCCCTGATATGGATACTTGATATTTTACCAGTCTTCGGTCATTGCAAATTTTCCAGCACTTATGATGCTTGACTCAATTTTCTCTATCCATATGTATCAGATCTTCGGTATCCTGAAGGGGTTGCATCTTGAGTGTAAATATTTCGATCTGCACTTACTTAACCATATTCTTGATTCTACCCTTGTCATATTTTGATCCATGGATGAAGAATTTATAGAACCCAAGGTTCTAGTCAGGTATAGGTTTTTCGATGTCTTAGAGAGATAGTAGTTTTGGTTGAAACTTGTCCTCCTACAGTGGGATGTAGTAAAGCATTCTTTGAACTTTTTATGATTTTTGCATTCCCATGCCTTAGGAAAAATGATCTTAATAACCCTTAAGAGCCTTGGTAAAGAGTATTTATCTATGGGTTTTGCAATCTAGACCTTTTTTTTAGTTCTAAACTTGATCAGGCATAGATGCCTCAACAAGCTAATAGGTCATCCCCCTCATCATTTCTTTGCTTGGCTCTGCTTTTGGTAGTACTTTTGGGCTTGTAAATAAAATTTATTGGCAGTATTTGGTTCTTCTAAAAAGGTAAACTTAATATATAGCTTCTAGTAGGTAAGTGTGGGTAGGTACAAAATATACCCACATTCTTCATGACTCAGAGGGGATTTTTACTTTGCGACAACAATGAATCTAGGTGGCCAGTTAAAAGTTTTGGACTTAACACTTTCTAATGGAAGGGAATAGGCATGGGTAGACTTAAAAGATGCATGCTATGGCATGTACCAAGAAATTTTTATTAAAATATAGGTATGAATTGCTATTTATGAGCATATGCATCCAATCCACCACTAGATGTATTTTGCGTTTCTCATCAGATTATTGAATTTTCCCACAATGCTTCATGCAGGGCATGTGGTAGAAAAACAACCATGTTGGGTAGGAAGAATATCTGAACTCGGTGCTAAAATTTTGTTGGTACTTCACCAGCTACTTCTTCATGTTTCTAGCCAAGAACTCTACCCAATATAGCCTTACAGTATTATGTGAAGAACATAAGATTATACTAAGAGGGGGGTGAGTAGTATAAAATAAAACTTTACCTTCCAAATGATAACAACAATAATATGAATGCAATAATAAATCAATGCACAATTTCCATACACATGAGAGATAATGTTTTTAAGTGGAAACACCATTTTAGGAGAAAACCATGATAAACTATTGCTTATATTTTTCTTCAATAAATTTCGTGGGCACCAACCCATAGGAGACACCAATATCCTATACAAGTTCATGGGCACCAATCCACAGGAGACACCAATCCCCTATACAAGTTCATGGACACCAATCCATAGGAGACACAAATCCCCTATACAAGTTCATGGACACCAATCCACAAGAGACACCAATCCCCTATACAAGTTCATGGACACAAATCCCCTATAAAATTTTGTGGACACCAATATCCTATATAATTTTATGGATACCAATCCACAGGAAACCAATATCCTATATAGGTTTGTGGACACCAATCCACAGGAGACACAAATATCCTTGAGCCACCAAACTCACTCAAATTTTCTCTAAAACTGATCACAACCACTACTCAAATATGCTCCCAAATATGCTCACAAATACTGCTCAATTTTGCTCCCAAATCTGATCAATAATGGCATCAAATTCTTCACCTTTTCTTGAGTTTGCTTTCTTCAACTAAAAGCAATTCATACATATTCTACCCATAATTCATTTAACCTCCTAAACATATAGAGAATGATATACTGGTGTTGGAAGCATCAAATGGCCAAGATATCCTTCACACTTATTAATTCTATTGCTTCCACATGTCTCACATTTATTACATTTTAAAGGTAGCCCAAGTCTAGCACTTGATAATTGACCTTGTAAATGCTGATTTGTAATTATCTTGTGCACCTTTCCTTCTTCTTGTAGATAGCTGAAATGTCCTTCCTTTTCAATTGAATGCTTGGGTGAAGATGTGCCTTAATCCTTTTACTCTTTCCTTGCACTATGTGACATCTTGACTTGTTTTAAAACAATCCTTCTACTTGTGTGAGACTATACTCTTTTACTTATTCCCATGTGTACTTCAAAACAACAAACTCTTTTCTAACTCAATTCAATATTATGTATCTTAATAATTCCTTATACCTCCCTCTTTATAAAAAAAACAAAAATATTTTCCTCAAATAATTAAAACCACCTTGAGAAAGGAATTAATTCACTATACCTCCAAATATGCCTCAACAAAAAAAAATTCCCTGCATGTGCGGTCAACTCATAGCAGGTCAATAGTGAACTCACAATAGGTCACCGACTAACTGCATTGGATAAATTCCAATCAAAAGTCACAACAACAAGTCACTCAAATTCTACCACATGGCGTCCAAGACGTTAGAGCCCTCCAATTGGGCTTGCTTGTGTATGGTGCACAAATCACCAATGCCCTCCAACTGGGCATCGTGGGCACCATGAGGTGCTCACCATAAACCACTTGTGCTAAGGTGTTTTTATTATGTCCCACACCTTTTGTAGGGCAGATGTGGGATTAAATTCCCAAGTGAAAAGCAATACAAACTTGAATCCGTCCGCCAAAAATTATTTCATTGCTGAAAACTTAAACCTTAGAAAAAATAATTACATTTCTTGCCTGTTGTATCTCCTTGCATTTGTAGGTGGTCTGTTGTATTTCCTTGCACTCATTGGTATTCTATTTTGTCTCCTTGCACTCGTCGATAGACTTTGTCTCCTTGCGTGTTCTTGAATTCTTCAAAAAAGAAAAACAAATAGCATCTCTTTGGCTCCTCAATGCCTTCAAATAATGGTAGTACAACTACCTTAAATTTTCCCTTGATGACTACCTTGTTCTGACCACAATCAAACCATCATCAAATCGTATTTCCTCCTAATATCTCTTTTGATATTGCTAGCTCTCCATGTGCATGCCTCTCTCTCCAATGGTTTCCTCCTTCAATGTTTGCGCAATGGAGATGATCTTCTATTATTTGTGAACTCTCACTGAAAGCTTTAATATTTTATCCAAAAACTCACCTCAAACTTGCTACGTTCACTTCTCAATGCTTGGCTTCATAGCATGCTTTCTCCTTTCAAGTTTGTTGTTGCTACGTCAATAGTGCACTGTGAGTAATGTTTATTTCCACTGGTGACTCCTCTACTTTTCATTGGCTAAATGCTACCACCAATGAACCTTTGCTACCGTTGTCTCTACACTGTAGCCTCTGGTGCTCTTCTCTGCATCGTCTCCAAATTCATCGTGCTCTCCAACTCGCAAAGGCTCTTCAACAATTAGGTTCGATGAACGACATCACATATTTTTTGAAGATTTTCCATCGAAGCACATTTCCCATCTTGAAATAAACTTGGGCCTAGTTTATATACCAATTCTTTCACTTATTTTTAATATTTGGCACATCGGCTCAAATTATTTGAATTCAAAACTTTAACTTTATAATATTTAAATATTATAAGGTTTAACTTTATAATATATTTTTTATATAACTTTAATATTTAAATATTTAATTTAAATGTTAAAGCATATACTTGTAATTCAAATCATCCTTGAAGATATTTCTACCTTGAATAATTTTCCCAAAATCATGAGCATACTTATAATTAAATCATCCTTCCAATTCTACCTTTGACATCAATGATAACTCAACATTTCTAACAATCTCCCCCTTTGTCATTGATGGCAACCCTGCTAAGAAATTATCCTTTACTGCTACAAGATCACAAGTTGCTCCCCTTGACAAGCTTCTCCCCCTTACTGAAACTCTCCCCCTTTGACATCAATGGCAAAGGCTCCTTGGGGATGAAATATAAGACACTTGACAATGCCCCCTTTCTACCTACTTTTCTTGAGACTTCAATTATGATATGGGAGTGAAACTCCCAAATTACTATGCTCCTCTTCTTGTTCTATTTTCTTTCTCCAAACTTTGGAGGGCATACCCTTTTGAATATTTTGACCATCCTCTTTTTTGCTTGACTTCGGAAGTTCAGGGAACACTGTTCTACACCATCTAGATGTATGCCCAAAATTATTATATTTGTAGCATATGATGTTGTAGTCCATGAGAGGTGCAAATGAATTGAAATTCCTCTTGGTGAAACCAAAATCATTTTTAGCACGGACCTTGCAATGTGTAGCTTTATGACCAAATTTGTGACATGAAAAGCAATAACCATGAAAGAAATATTGAAACCTGTCTGATTGCCTTGGAGGATATGACCACATGGTTCTCTCATTGTTGTTTCTGTGATGGACCTTGGTCCATGATGATGCTTTGTTTTCTTCCTTCTTGATGCTTCCACTTCTCAACACATTAGCATAGGTCTTAGGCTCTTCTTTAATTATTTTCTTTGATGCCTCTATTCCTTTTGAGCTTGACTCCCCCTTTTGTTTTCTTTGACCTTCTTCAAAACCAAGTCTAGTCTTTATAGTCGAAGATCTTTGTGCTTTGATAATGTTATCCATGATTTATGTGCTTTTCTCAAACCTATGTAGCTTATCATTTGATTTTTCCACTTCCTTCCTTAGAGAGACAACCTCATGTTCCAGTTTTTCACATTCCAACTCTTTTGCCTTTAACTGCTCAGCCATACCTTCTTCAATTCGCTTTGCCTCTTCAATTTTCACTTTTAAGTTGGTGAGATCTTGCGAAAGCTTTGCCTTTGTCTTCTCATCCTCTTGTACTTGAGCCTTCAATATTGAGTTCTTCTTTCTGACCCTCTTCAATTCTTCAAGAGCAACAACAAGTTCCTCTTCTATGTCAACTATGGCTTCCTCTTCATCTTCTGGATCTTTCTCTTCTTCTTGGTTTTTGATAATAGGAGCATCTTCTTCCTCTTCTATGGCCAAAAATAGGATTTCTTCTCTTTCACTATTGGAGAGACTTTCATCATTGCTGCTAGAAGAACTGCTTGCTTCTTCAACATAAAAACTCTTCTTGTGTCTTTGAAATATCTTCTTCTCATGCTTGCTTTGACCATGCCTATTTTTATTTTCATGAAAAAAATTTCTTTCTTTCTTTTTCTTGTATTCATTTTCTTCTTCACTACTACTACTTCCATCTTGTGGGCAATTAGATGCATAGTGACCAATGTTACCACAATTAAAAAATTTCATATAATGCATACCTTTGTATTTTCTTGGACCCTTCTTATTTCTTCGCACAAAGTTAGCTTCTTCTCTGTTTCTTGATTCTTGACTTGAATCTAGTTCTTTATTCTTTGTCTTCTTTGAAGCTTTAAATGTGGCCTCCCATTTGGATGTTTGATATTTTTCAGTCCTCATCTCATAGGCTATAAGAATTCCATGTAGCTCATCCATGCTTAAGGTTTTAAGATCCTTCATTTCTTCAATCGTTGAGACCTTTGCATCAAACCTCATGGGAAGTGACCTTAAGATTTTTTGAACAATCTTAGAGTCTTCAATACTTTCTCCAAGTCCACGAATGGTGTTGACAACTTCATCAACGTGGAGTAGATATTTGGTAATATCTTCCTCATCTTTCATCTTCAAGTCTTCAAACTTCCTCCTATGGGTTTGAAGTTTTGCCATTTTAACCTTGTCATATCCTTCATATGTTCTTTGTAACTTGTCCCATAATTATTTTTTTGTGGTGCATTGCATAACTTTCACAAACTCTGATTCACATAACCCACTTAATATTGCATTCATTGCCTTGGCATTATTTTCATATGGTTTCTTGCCATTTTGATCCGTGGGAGGAGTTGTAGGTGGTGTGAACCCATCCTTAATGGATTTCCATATATCATAGCCATGTGCCATCAAATAAGTTTACATCCTCACACTCCAGAAAGCATAGTTAGTTCCATCAAACAATGGAGCCCTATTTGATGAAAAACCTTCTTGGTGAGCCATGTGTGTTCTTGTAAGATCTTCCTTCAAGTGGTTAGGCTTTCATGAAGGAACCTGCTTTGATACCAATTGAAGAACACAAGCTTATACTAAGAGGGGGGTGAATAGTATAAGATAAAAATTTTCCTTCCAAATGATAACAACAATAATATGAATGCAATAATAAATCAATGCACAATTTCCATACACATAAGAGACAATGCTTTTACGTGGAAACACCCTTTTGGGAGAAAACCATGGAAAACTATTGCTTATATTTTTATTCAATAAATTTTGTGGGCACCAATCCATATGAGACTATAGACACTAAAATATGGTCAATCAAATTAGGTATCCATGAACAATGGCTAAATTGAAACCACATGGCCCCCTAGGGCAGCCCTTAGAAGGTATACAATGGTTCTAGCCACTTCTTGCAAGGTTTTGGAGGCTTCTAGCCCATTTTTGGGAAGTTTTGGCTTCATATTCCTATCCGTCCCACCCTGGGATGAATGCAAATCCTCCCTATCCCACCCTAGGACGGTGGTAAGCAACCATCCTAGGGTGGGATGATTAGCAAGTTTGACCCAGAAAAAGTCAAATTAGGGACAAATGGCACCCAAAAACTACCATTTGCCCCACCAATTGAAGCATGTGAGTTCAGAGGATGTTGCATCCTTATGACATGCTTCATAATGGAGGCCAAAAAGGGATATTCTCTTCCCCTTCCAATGCATGCCTCCTTTTTGACAAATGGCGCCTCATGCCATGCATGCCCTTGCATGCCTTTTTGCACATGAGCCTCTTTTGGCTATAAAGTGGATCAATTTTCCACACAAAATATAGAGAGGAGTTTTAGGACAAAGCAATGGAGTGCTACTAATATTTCCCTTCACCTTTTGTGCACCTTTTCCCTCGAAATCTCTACCTAGCGAAGGAGGTTTGTGAGTGATCCAAGAGGCGCAATTTATCACATAATAGAACCATATGAGTGAATTTCTTCACCAAATTTGATGAAAATATCTCTTAGAGTGTTTTTTACCATTCCAAAGTGGAATTGGTAGCAAAATGTGTGCAAAATTGGTGGGCATCCCACCCTCGGGACGCCCCCAATCTGTGATAGTCATAACCATCCCCCCTGGGACTAATAAAAATATGTGCACAATTTTCTTACTATTATTTTTATAGTATTATTATAGGATATAATATGATTCTACTATCCAAATTTCATGCATTTTGGAGCTGTATTGGATGAGATATCATATTTTCAAGTTTTTGCAAGCTTGTAGGGTCCATCGGAGCATGCATAGGAATTTATGTCTTATTTTGTAAATATGACCACATGGGTCCTCTTAAAATCTTATTTTATTCATTCTTTCCAAGTTTCATGTGTTTTGGATATGTTTAGGGGTAGAAATTGCTTGCTTTGGGTTTTGTAGGTTGGGAACGGTCACTGCGAATACGACACGCCATAAGACACAATTTTGGTTCTATTTTTGGTGAGATCTTCCCAAAACCTTCTATTTTACATCCCTCTACAATTTCAAGTCATTTGGAGTTTATTTGATATAATATCCATGCATATTCTCATTACTAGTCTTTTGATGCCTGTGGGGATTGCATGTTTTTCATCATACGCACTTGCTATTTGACATTTTTGGTTTCCTTGTGTGTAGGTGTAGGTTTCTATAGTGCATTAGGAAGTAGCACAAGACCTCAATATCAAAGATACAAGCGGTGGCAGCAGTAGCCCACCCACCTCGATTGTGGGTATGAGGAAAGACACTAGATGTGCACCCGAGTTACTTGAAGGATTTTGATCCTTGGGCACCCAATTTGTAACAATTGTATCATATTTGAGCCCTCAAGGGGACATCTATGTAACCTTGGATTTTATCCACCATATTAATAAGAAATCAACTCTCTTTTGCTTCATTTCTTGTTATTTGGTATCTCTTCCATTTTACTTGCATGCTTCCATTTGATGCTCTTAAGCAGTAGGAGATAGATACATATATTTTTCATCATCATTAGGTGCACTATTTTTCCCTAATTCAGTGGTGATCATGGTGGGACCCTATCCCTTTTTCTTTGGGTGAATATTTAACTCTCATTTTTACCCTTTTTATGTTGTAGGTACTACCCATTCTGGCCTGAAACGACCTCTGAACTGCTATTCGTGCCACCCTGGATGGCAATACAACCATCCCACCCTAGGATGGTTACAAAATTACTATTCATCCCACCCTAGAGTGAATAGAAAATAGAGGTATTTATGCTCAATTTTCTAGAAGTTGCAGGTCCAAGGACTGATGAGGTAAGTGCCTAAACCCTCTGTTTTCCTTTTGCACTTTTAGAAGTTGTTTAATTTGGTTTTTCTCACATAATTTGTTTTCCTAGAAAGGTTAAAAGGTATATTTTATTTTCTCATAACACAAAAATAACAAAAAAAATCAAAGAAGTTCAAAGTAGAAATGCATCTCTATGGTTTGATTGCTTGTAGCCTACCCAATGGGTAGGTTAGCATTTAGGGTTTGCATTCATAAGTTACATTTGTAGGTTCCTTTTATTCTAGCTTTCTGAAAGTAAAACGCACCTTTTGCATGCATTTAGTGAATGATCATTGGATGCTTCATTTTTTTACTTTCTTTGGATTAAAAAGAACCACACACACCATGATTCACTTAAATGCTAGTGAGGTGGATTTCATCACCATCCACTAGTAGAGTTCAATGAGGTGGCTTTCATCTCCACCCATTGTCTCAAATCCCATGAACCTTGTTCTTTGCCAAGGCTGGTTCCAAGATCCATCATAGCCCATGGGTTATAGCACATATCTCTCTTTGGAGAGGTATATCGCAAACTACGAGTGAACTGGGTGAGGAACTGGTAGGACCTGTGCTCCCTGGTCATGTGTGGACCTCATCACCACACATTATAGGTGGGATAACATGACCTGGAGTTCATCGCCAGGTTGTTGAGCTATGAGTATACAGGTGAAATCCAATTAAACATAATATTATCATTCAACAAGATTTCAAACACGTGACACAAGGTCCTCTTTTACAAACAACACATCTAAAACACACAAAATAGTTTAGGGATTCACATTTAAAACTTAAAAGAGATAATCATCTATCTTATTGAGTGTTTCCTTTTCTTGTGTGTTGTTTCATTAAGAATTTGTAAAGGAGATAATCATCTAGGGTTTGGTAGAGAGTTACAATGGTGTGCACCCGCAGCCAAGCCCAATCATGGGTGGAAGCTGTGGAGAGTGGACTAGGAGACATGAGTCATCTCTGCTATAGCCCCAAGGACTTGGTCATACCTCCTTGGTGAGCCTCTACTCACCCTAGTCCCAGAATAGTGGGATGTGAACCACACCTACAAGGGAGCCCTATGTGGGACACCCCTATGGGTGATGGACCTTACCTGGGAGAGTGTTCTCGGTATTTAGACACATCACATGCCTTATTTTGGTGAAAGGCAATAATGCACTGAGGCGCTAGTAGATAGAGCGGTGCCACGCATCCACGTACCTGTTAGGTCTGACACACCTATTCATAGGCCAGAGCATGACTTCACACATTGGGTAGAGCAGGTTGATCCGACCTTACCTCTACATCACCCTGATAGGGTACAATAGCTTAGGCAACCTAACGGGTATGATACTCATCGCTCGAGGTGAGCTAACTCTACCCTTCCCTTCCTCATCCATGAAGGAAGGCATGAGGAAATCCCTGATTATCCTCAAGAGCAGTATACCATGCATGCACGATGTGCCTCTACACCCACTGAGTACAATGAGCATATGCTCAGGCCCAAACCTCAAGTCAATGTGATGGCCCTCGATCAAGGGAAGTGCATGATAGATATCATAGATTATCTTGAATGAGGTCGGCCTTAGGGTGAGACTCCTAGGCCTCCTAGGCCTCGCATAGCAAAAAATATCAATCAAGTAATTGCAATATATGCAGAATGCCAAGCTCAATTCAAGCAGCTTCGATGGGACAAAGAGCAACTAGACCGCTTGCATCAGCTTGAGAAAGAAAGAATCAAATGGTAGACCAATGAGCTATTCTAGAAAACTTTACGAGAGAGGGTTCCTACCCCTAAGACACATAGGCAGGAAGTCCACCCGAGGCAACCCATGCTCATTCAAGATAGGTCTCCTAGGCCTTATCCAATGTTGCCTCCATGACCTCCTAGGCCAGATCGGGACTTGCCTCCTAGGCCAAACATAGGATGCCCACAGTGGGTAGATACCCCTCTTTATAGACCAGCTCGAGAGATGCCCTATGGGGCCTACACCGAGCATGAGCTAGAGGTAGAGTATTTGGAAATACCTTACCAAGGTAGGGGGTGACATGCCACCACCCTACAATAGGTTGGAGGATCCTTGACCTCCACCATAGGATAGGAGTAAGGATGAGGAGATTAAATCCTCAGATGCATATCGGGCATTGCTAGAGCACCTAGAGTCAGTAGAGAACAAGACCTCTAGGTTTGGATCTCAAAATCCCACTTTGCACTAGTTACGTAGTCAGCCCCTTCATCCTTCAGTTCTTGCCCCTCCCTATCCAGAGCAATTTAAGCTACCTCAGTTGGCTACCTTTAAGGGAGAGGAAGATGCACAAGAACATGTCACCAAATTCTTGAGTCAATGCTTTGGCATTCAGGATAATGATGCTTTGATTTTATGGATATTTGTGACTACCCTCTTTGGCCCAACCATGGAGTGGTTTACCCAACTCCCGAAGCATAGCATCCATAATTTGGATCAACTTGTAGATGCATTCCTCGAATGCTTCACCTTCAACACCAAGAGGAAGGTGATGTTGGCTGACCTAGCTGGGTTGAAACAATATGATGATGAGTCAATAGCAAATTATGGCAATAGGTGGCGAGCCTTGCTTGCCAAGCTGCCTTATCTACTCCCCATGTCGGAGTTGACTCAAATGTTTTCCAAGAGCTACCTCGATCTCCTTGTTTTTGTAGCTACAACAATATTCGACTCTTGAAGATGCCCTAGCATAGGCTAGGACCATTGAAGACATCAAGATTCAAGAGGGAGATATTGTGAAGCCTCACAAGGAGTGGAACAAGAATGCTAAGAATACCCCAGTGTAGCCTAAGCCAATAATAGTGAATCAGGTTGCCATTAGTGTCCCAGGGCCAGTGCAAGCAGCGCCACCTCAAAAGCCTAATTATCAGGCCACACCTGGGAACTATGCCAAGGACAACCAGAATAGTCAAGGGAAAAATCAACAACGTTGCCCCAAGCGATAGTTCACGCCCATTGTAGAGTCTATGGACTCATTTTTTGAGTGCCTCTTAGCAGCTAATTCGATCAATCTGCCTGAGAGTCGACCTATCGACCCAAATGCACCTAAGCCCAAAGGATACAGAGAAGACCTATATTGCAAGTTTCATAGGCAAAATAGGCATGACGTGCAAATGTGTTATAAGTTCAAGCATGTGGTGCAAGACATGATCGATAGGAATGCCCTTTAGGTAGACAACCCTATCATACCAAACAACCAATAGATGGAGGTCTTTAAAGACCCCTTGCCTACCCATGTGGAGTAGGCCAAGCCAGTGCCCTAGGTAAATGAGGTTCATCATGCACCCCCTCAGCAAGGGTATGTCAGCATGATCAACATTATAACGAGGAATAGGTGGTACCCAAGTCCTATCGCACCACCTACGGCTCAAGGTGATGTTCCTTCGATGTCGTAGCCTTTACCACCTCCTGTGCCGAGCCTCCCACCTAGGCCTATGGTCACAATTAAGAGCAAGCTCGCTCAGAGCCTAAGAATGACATCGGCCCGACTCTCCATCTATGAGCTCATTCAACAATCACCACCTCATAGAGAAGCCTTGATGGAGATCCTTAAGGCAATAGAGCTATAGCCCCAAGAGTCTAACTCCTTCAACAATTTTGTGGGGCATGTGCGGCAATGCATAGAATTGGTGATTACCTTTCGAGAAGATGAACTTAAGCCGGTTCCAATTGATATGGTGGATCCTCCCTTGCACATCATCGCATGTGTAAATGGGATGCCATACAAGAGAGTGTTGATAGACACTGGGTCTTCTAGCAACATCATCACTACAATAGCTCTCAAGCATTTGAAGCTCCCAGCATCCCATATTGTTGCATCTACCTACACCCTTCGAGCATTTAATGATGCCATATGCTCGATAGTTGGCACAATAGTCCTACCCATCCAGGTAGGACAAAAGACCATATCGATGTTGTGCCACATCTTGGAGGGTGAGATGGCGTACAATATCTTGTTGGGTAGACCTTGGATCAGGGACATGAAGTGTGTCCCTTCCATCACTCACCAATGCCTCAAGTACACTCATGAAGGGTAAGTCCATGTCATCCCTGTAGACCTAGAGCCCTTCAAGTATTGCAATATGGTGCAACAGCTCCCTGAGTCAACCTTGCCATCAACCCATCTGGATTTTCAACCGAATAAATCTGGCCAAGGTTTGACTCCATCGCCATCGCTTTCAAGCGATCCATCATCATCTCATGCCACACCATCCTCCTCTTCAGCGCTTCTAGATGTGCCTTCATCATCGATGAATCCTCCACCGAGGGACATGGGGAAGAGGCCTATTGATGAGAGCCCTCCGATCATATCCACCATCTCCACCAGTGAGATCCCTAGCCCAATGGACGAGGATCTACCTCATGAGGCAAATGATGAATCAGTCCAACTCTCACTCTCATCCCTTTTTTATCCGTAGCCTCAGGTCACAGTACACCTAGCTTCTACCGGATTAGGAGAGTACATGGTTAGGAATGTCACAACTACCCCTGCTATAGAGTCAGTGCAAGACATGGGTCGACCTCATCTTCCCATAGGCACTATCATGCCTCTCGATCTTCCCCCAATCAAATGAATTTTGTCTATGGGGGCCTTGACTATGGCATCGAGCCTTACCAACAGTAGGAGGAGGATGAAGAGCCCTTTTCTGAGGACATCAACTACATGTCCAACCCTGACTTTGCCATGAAGTACCTTCACCTCTGTAATTGGCATGGTTATGGGTTGGGCCTATATGAGCAAGGCACTAGAGTTCCTATCCCCCACAATATCAAATACCTTATGAAAAATCTAGTTTGGGGGAAACAACCAGCTGCCCCTAGACGTCCTCACAAATAGCTTAGAGCGCATGACTCTAGACTTTAGGGAAGAGCTTGCGTGAGATCCTTTTACCAACCCCAATCATGTCTACTCACTGGGGGACTACTTCCCTATGCCCTTGGGAGATGATGACCCACCTCGCGATGTCATCCAATCTTACGAGAGAGGTGAAGGTTCACGTACTCTTCCCCATGATAGTGAGGAAGAGGATCCAGGGTCCCCTTATGAGTGGACATCCGATGATGAGTCAGACTATGGAGTAGCACCTATTGACCCTGATAGTTTGGATGGAGAAGGCCCATGGGTCATCCCTCTGGATGATGAGGATGAGTTCTATTTGTGCATGTTCCCATTACATGATCCCATCTGGTGATAACTTTTACCTCTCGAGGAGCAAGCTCACCTACAACCGCACCGACCACCTCCGGTCATTCAACCTCCGCCGCAACCACCTCTAGAAGTCTTGTGACATCCTGATGTCCATGGACACCACCCACCACATAGGGGAAATCATCCATCCATAAATATGATTTCCATAGATCTTTTCGAGCCCTTGCAAGATCCGAATAACCCGTTGGAGCCATTGCACCTCGACTTAGGGGTAATTGACTTTGATCGAGGAGATTCACCCCCATCGCCTTTCAATTACTAGCCTTGCAATGAGATGCTGCAACCATTTCATTTCTCTCTAAGGCCTACTCATGATGTCTTCCATACTAAGGAGGAACCCAAGGTTCCAATTGCTGATCTAAACCTAGATGATGACATCCACCTGATCCCTACTCCTCACCAGTTGGAGGAGGGATCACATATGTCAATCGAGCCTACGATTGATAAAGATATTAGCTCAGATCTCGAGAATCCATAGTATATCAAGTTAGGGGAAATCCTATCCCCAAAGAGCAAGCCGATTACATAGCCCTTCTCATAGAGAAGAAGGAAGATTTTGCATGGTCCTACAAAGACATGTCGAGACTAGATCCAAATCTAGTCACCCACAATCTGACGCTTGACCCCAAGGCCAAGCCGGTTAAGCAAAAGTTAAGAAAGATGCATCCCAAAGTAGCCCTAATGGTCAAAGATGAGCTACAAAAGTTGTTGGATGCTAGGTTTGTCATTTCTATAGACTATCCACCATGGTTGTCCAACATGGTTCCCATCAAGAAGCCTGATGGGAGGATTCACATTTGCACTAATTTTTGAGACCTAAACAAAGTGAGTCCTAAGGATGATTTTCCTTTATCGAGCATCGATACCCTAGTAGATGCCATAGTAGGCCATGAAATGTTATCCCTCATGGATGGTTTCTCTAGGTACAATCAGATTCATATCAATCCAGAGGACCAACTCAAAACGATATTCACAATGCCTTGGGGAACATTTTGCTATAAGGTCATGCCTTTTGGCCTTAAAAATGTTAGTGCTACCTACCAGCATGCCATGACGTACATCTTCCATGACTACATGCATAAGATTTTGGAAGATTACATGGATGACTTACTAGCTAAATCTTTATTATGCCATGAGCATCTCGATGTCTTGCACAAAGTCCTCGATCGCCTTATTGAGCATAACATGAGATTGAACCCCAAGAAGTGCATCTTTGGCATCACATCTGGAAAACTCTTGGGATTCATAGTTTCTAAATGAGGCATCGAAGTGGACCCCAACAAGGTCAAGGTAATCCTCGAGATGCCTCCCCCAACTACCATTAAGCAACTTCAAAGTCTGTAGGGTAAGATCGCGTCCATCAAATGCTTCATAGCACAATTGTCGGACAAGTGTCGACCCATGAACAAATTATTGCACAAGGGGGTCATATTCCATTGGGATGATGAGTGTCAGGATACCTTTGATGCAATCAAACAATACCTAGCTTTGCTACCAGTGTTGGCTCCACCTAGACCAGGAGTGTCATTCCGCTTATACATCTCAACCACTGAGATTGCATTGGGTACCATGTTAGCCCAGAACAATGAATTGCATAAGGAACATGCTACTTACTATCTTAGTCGCACCCTGGTTAGCTATGAGATCAAGTATGCATACATTGAGAAGTTATGCCTAGCGGTGGTCTTTGCCACCAAGAAGCTACGATATTACATGCTTAGCCATACCACGTATGTTGTATCAAAAGAGAATCCATTGTGATACATGATGAGTCGCACTTATCACAATAGTCGCATGATAAAATGGATCATGTTGTTGATGGAGTTCGACCTAGAATTTATCAGAAAAAAATCAATCAAGGGTCAGGTCATCACCGATCAACTCGTAGAGGCTCCTCTCTAGGATGATCAACCTCTTAGCATGGAGCTTCCCGATGATGGAGTCTTCAAACTATCAAAATCACTTGATTCTGACGAGCCTGAGTCACAGGCCGATATGACTCTATTCTTTGATGGCTCCAAGTGTGAGCAAGGGGGTGGCACAAGGATCATATTTTTCACACCGCATGGGGCTCCCATACCCCTATCATTTAAACTCGATTTCCCATGCACCAACAACAATGCCGAGTATGAGGCCTTGCTCATAGGTCTTCAAATGGCTATCGCCATGAGAATAACCAAGCTCAACATTTTTGGTGACTCCTTGCTCATTGTCAACCAGGTCAAAGGGATTTACCAATGCAAGTGTCCAGTTTTGCAAGCCTATAAAGCCCTTATGGATAAACTCCTAGTAAAGTTTGAATGGTATGACATCGAGGCACTCCCTCGATCATCTAATAATTTTGTAGATACAATGGCCTCCCTAGGGTCCTTGATCCCGTAGAACCCTACTGATGAGATGACAACCATTCAGGTCAAAATGCTATCACAATCTATGGTTGAGCATGAGGGCACTCAAGCCACGCCAGAGGTCCACTTGATTCAAATTGAACCTCATCAAGAGAGATTCTTGCACATTCATGAGCGCTTGAATCATGCCGCTTGGGGGAATTTGTTCCCTCAAACCCCTTTTGATAGCAATACAATGCTATTCTTACAAGTTCTTTCCCAATCAGCATTCGCTCGGGAGGAACTTCAAGAGGGACAAGCAATTCATGCAATCGAGGCTTCCTCACAATAGGACTGGTCCACACAAATCAGGGAGTATCTAAAGCTTGGTAATCTCCCTCCTGGATTGTCGCACGCCACCAAAAGGATATTTAAATGGAAGGTAGAAAAATATGTCTTGCTCAGAGATATTTTGTATCATCGGGGCTACGAAGGAATCCTCCTTCGTTACTTAGAGCATCAAGAGTCAGTTTGGGCAATGGCCCAAGCACACGATGGTACTTGTGGTGGCCATTTTAGTGGCATGGCCATCGCAAAGTGCATTCTTCACATGGGCTATTATTGGCCAACTTTAGAGTGAGATTATTGCACATATGTTAAGAAGTGCGTGAAGTGTCAACACCATGCTAACTTGACACACATACCTTCTTAGGCCTTGCAATCGATCCAATCGACTTGGCCATTCTCGCAATGGGGGTTGGATTTAATTGGGAAAATCTCACCTACCTCTTTAGGCCATCACACATTTATCATTATGGCTATCGAGTATTTTACAAAGTGGGTGGAAGCAATTCCCCTTACCACTATGATAGGACCTCGCATAGCGGAGTTCATATTACATAATATCATTTATCATTTTGGTATTCCATCCAAGATCATTTTTGATAATGGGACATCATTCAAGAATAAATATGTGTATGCTTTGATAGCAAAGTATAATATCCAACATAAATTTTCGATGCCCTATTATCCACAAGAAAATGGGCAAGCAGAGGCATCGAACAAAATATTGATTGCCATCCTAAAGAAAATAGTTAAAGAGAATCACATCGATTGGCACATGCAAATACCCCTTGCTCTATGGGCCTACCGCACTAGCATTCGGATGCCCACTAGGGCTACTCTATTTTCACTAGTGTATGGCATCGAGGTAGTCATACCTCTAGAGCTAGAAATCCCATCGTTGCACATATCCATGCAGGAGTTCATCGATGATGACACCGCATGGCAGGCTCACCTAGATCAACTTACATTACTTGATGAACATTGTGTTAATGCTCTTGAGCACCTACGCATTTATCAAGAGCGACTTAAGAGAGCCTACAATATGAAAGTCCATCTTAGAGACTTTCAGGTTGGTGACCTCGTTCTGAAAGAGAACCAACAAAATTCTAATTTTCCACCCCATCTGAGGGACAAGTTTATGGTAAACTGGTTAGGTCCCTTTGTCATCACTAGTCAGATCAGACCCAAAACTTATTGCCTAGCCTCCCTTGAGGGAATCGAGGATCCTAAACCCTTGAACATCCTTCATTTGTGGCCTTTCCATGCCTAGAGTTCTATGGCCCACCCCAAAATGCTCCAAGGGTGTCTACAACCCGCTTGGTCAACCCAAAATGCTCCTAGGAGGTCTATGACCATCTAGGTCACCCCAAAATGCTCCAAGGGTGTCTACAACCCGCTTGGTCAACCCAAAATGCTCCTAGGTAGTCTATGACCATCTAGGTCACCCCAAAATGCTCCAAGGGTGTCTACAACCCGCTTGGTCAACCCAAAATGCTCCTAGGTGATCTATGACCATCTAGGTCACCCCAAAATGCTCCAAGGGTGTCTACAACCCGCTTGGTCAACCCAAAATACTCCTAGATGGTCTATGACCATCTAGGTCACCCCAAAATGTCTCAAGGTTAAACTCACCAATCCAGTCTATGACCATCTAGGTCAACCCAAAATGTCCTCCAAGTGGTCTATAACCTTCAACAAAATTTCTAGTAAATCTATCACCCAAAATGCTCCAAGGGTGTCTACAACCTACTTGGTCAACCCAAAATGCTCCTAGGTAGTCTATGACCATCTAGGTCACCCCAAAATGCTCCAAGGGTGTCTACAACCCGCTTGGTCAACCCAAAATGCTCCTAGGTGGTCTATGACCATCTAGGTCACCCCAAAATGCTCCAAGGGTTTGTCTACAACTTGCTTGGTCAACCCAAAATTGCTCCTAGGTGGTCTATGACCATCTAGGTCACCCCAAAATGCTCCAAGGGTGTCTACAACCCTCTTGGTCAACCCAAAATGCTCCTAGGTGGTCTATGACCATCTAGGTCACCCCAAAATGCTCCAAGGGTGTCTACAACCTGCTTGGTCAACCCAAAATGCTCCTAGGTGGTCTACGACCATCTAGGTCACCCCAAAATGCTCCAAGGGTGTCTACAACCCGCTTGGTCAACCCAAAATGCTCCTAGGTGGTCTATGACCATCTAGGTCACCCCAAAATGCTCCAAGGGTGTTTAAAACCCACTTGGTCAACCCAAAATGCCCCAAAGGCATCCATAAGCCCTTTGGTCACCTAAAAAGTCCCAATGGCATCTCCCTAAGCCCGTTGGTCACATGTACATACATATATATCAATAAAAAATTCAAAAACATCATCAAAACATCAAAAATACAAAAATATTACATCATATCACATTGCATCGCATCACATTGCATACCATTGCATTATATCATCACTTGCATTAGGTATACTCATCATTGCACTTTACATTTTAGAGTTGCTCATACATGTCTAGCACTAATATTGTACACTAGTCATCATTCAAAATCTATGTTGTTCAAGTCATCATTCAAATCATTTCATATTTCACATATCATTTCCACTTACATTTCTCACTTTTCATATTTGTGTCCATTCCCTTCACCTAGCCATTTGTTCTAGAATGTCATTAGGGTTTCGGTCACTCAACCATCTCTAGTTTTCTTTTCAGATTTTGTAGAAAGCTATCATGATTTTTAGGAGGTAGAGTCTTGCTTAGATTGTACCTTGTATACATCAAAATCCCAACACATTTTCACACTAATAAATCCAAGTTTTGCACAAGGAAATATGAAACCTACGAAGTGGTCTAGGTTACCTTAAGTGAAAAGTTTATCCTGCTCATCCCCCTGTGCGAATGGTTCAAGAATGTTGAGAATTGGCAAAAGGACAAGCTCTTCCCTACCCAATTCCCCAAAATAAATAGTGGTTTTCACCACTATCAAAAGAAAATCCCAAATAAAAATCCCACAAGCAAAATCCCAAAGCAAAATCCCAAAGTCAAAATCCCAAAAGTCAAAATCCAAAAACAAAAAATAAAAAATAAAAAAATCAAAAGCAAAATAAATAGTGGTTATCACCACTCCCCAAATCCCTTGCTCAAAGAAAATAAAATATAAAATAAATAGTGATTTTCATCACTACATATGAGAAAATATCCTTGAATTCAAATAAAAGAAAAGAAGGGAGTATTGAACTTGAATCCCTGGAATTCTCAGCATTCGACAAACCATAAGGTGATCCTCATTACAGGTTTGGTGGATAGCCTACCTGGCAATGGTGGTATCCTTACGCATGATGATATGTCTATCACATTAGCTTTTGCATGTGTGCAGACCAATGTTTGCATGTGGATGAGCTAGCTTTTGGTAGCCTATACTACCTAGTGGTCTAATCCAACTAAGTACAAAACCTAGGATCGTGCTACTCATAGGGTGATCTTCAGTATAGGTGGGCTGCATAATCCCATTTGGCACTGGGGTAATCTTATGCTTATCACAAAATGAACTCACTTGCACACATAGGGATATGGAGTATCTTGGTCATCCTAGCAGATTCATACCTTGTTAAAAAGTCTTGCATGGTTAGTATATAACTTTTGATCAATTGACTAGAGTGTTTGAGTCTCATGAAAACCTCATAGACATCCTATAACATTCATTTCATTCATTCCATTTTATCACATGTATGTCAGTTTACATTTTTCACAAATCCATTACATAGTCTCATGACAACATTACGCATGAACTGATGAATTCTATATAGTCTATGGTGCTAACATAGTATGTCAAATTATTAGTCATATTTCATCATTAAGTCAAATCATATTAAATCACTATGCATCCATGCATATACATAACATCAAAATCACAACATATTACCAAAAACATCAACATATGCATACATGATAAGCATCCATCACATCATCACAAAGCAAATAAATACATTGCATACATCTCATAAAGCAATAAAAACATGATGATAAACCACATAAAAGCTCATATATATATATATATGCGTATATGTATGGGGCAAAAAAGATACATCATAATACTCTTTGGCTACAATAAAGTGAGTCCTCAGACTTCACAATACCAAATAAGCCAAAAATATAAAAAGAGCCATCCGAGCCTCAATCACCATGGTTGCATAGAACCAGTGCTATGACTCACACTACCACCTACAATCGGAGTCCATTACGAAATACCATACCTAATTGTATCGCTCAAATTTTTTCGCATCCTTACCTTCAGGCTATAGGATCCACGCCCGGAAGGGGGATGCGAGAAGGATGGGACAATACCTCAGACTGAGAGGCCTTTTGAAGGTCCCACCTCTCAAGGGAGGGGTATAAGGGTGAATTTTTTATGGATGGTGGGTTCACCAGAAACTTTTGAGTGGCAGTTTCCATGCCTAGGTTGATAGTAAGTTTGATGTGTTCATTTTGTGCTTTAATCATTCAATTCCTAGGTTTGGCCAAGATGAATCTAAATTATTCTATATGCCAATGCTGATTTTATGGATACAAAAAACATGAATAAATGCTAAACATAGATAATATGCTAAATAGGACAAAACATACCTAATTCCAGATGTCTGATGAAGATTCTGAGTCTTGCAGCAGTCTGAATCATCTCAAATCGTACGTAATCATCTGAAATTACACAGAATCGTCTCAGATCTCAGTCGGTCATCTGATATCAGATGAGATCATCGTAGATCTGACGAATTCGTTAAAAACCTGCAATCACAGAAACAGATACAAAATACCAAAAATGCAACTACAAAAGCAAGGGGAAATGATAGGAATAATAGTAAATTTTCCTAACTGATAGATCTAGATAGCAATTAAAATGAAATGCATCAATTTAACAATTTACTTTGACTTTATCATGCATTTATATTAAATGATGTGAACTCCAAGATGCATAAATATAATAACTAAGATAATGCAAAAAAATAATAATAAAATGCAGAAAAACAATAAGAAAATGCAAACTCTGGGCTCTGATTGCCCCCAATATGGACTACAGTTGAGATCGCCTCCAATCGTACGATATCGTCGTCGATATATGATAGGCTCATCCAAAATCATCTGTAATCGCCTGCGATGATCCAAGCTTGTTCCGGCTGAAGAACAGTAAGATCCCTGCAAGAAAATTTGAAATATGCAATGCAAACAAAAGTATGAAGGTGTTCTAAGGCACAAGGAACTGAATTTGCAGGGAAATCCATCAGCTAGGGGGTTCAAGGGGATAAACTAAGAAAATTCTTGTTTATATAGGATTAGGGAGAGGTTAGGAGGTTGGAGATCATCCCAATTTGGGATATCTCCAACAGGGGAGACTCTAACTGTGCAGACACGCTTTCTGCCCAGGTTAGAGAAGCTGTTGAAACAAAAGCTAATTATGAAAATTTAGTTTTGGGACGAAATCATTTGGATGTTCTATTCCAGACGAATTCGTCAGATCTGGGATGATTTCGTCTGATCTACGAAGATATCGTCCAACGGTAAAAAAATCTCCTAAAAATGGCACGAAAAACAAGGAAAACAGGTAATAGGCAGTTTGGGGTTAAAATTCAAATTTTTATCTTTTTACTAAGGTTTAACTGTGCCAATTTTGGGTTGCTATATTTTTCCCCCTCTTTAGCGAATTTTTCGAAGAAAATGCGTTAAAGACGAGTTTTTCCCGTTTTACGAGAAAGCAAAAATGTACTCAATTTTTTAGATGACGATTCTAGGTCGAATCGTACGACTGCTTACTATGGTGCCCCCTCCATGTTTTTACCCAAATCGAACATTTGAGGTAAAAGCACGAAAAAGCAAAATTAAAAAATGTTGTTTTTAAATAAAATTAAGAAAAATAGGGTAAACCCTAATTCATTTTTACTATTCAGTTTTACTGGTTTTAGAGCTCTGCAGAGAAAATGGTTGAGACGTAGTAATAATAATAATTGTATTATTACTACTTTTTGATGGGATGGAGTATGCCACAGTATTTATTGTGGCGTACCAATCCAGTTTTGATATGATGTACATAATTTGATATATATATATGATCTTGTTTTTAATGATATGACTTGTGTATATATGTTGTATTATGATGCTTTAAGTTTTTAAATTTTGGTGATTGATGATTCATGTAATTATGTCATTTTGGAAATAAATTATAATTTTTATGTCATGGCATAAAATTTTAAATGAAATAATCTGATGTGAATAAATTGGTTGTTTTGTGGGGTGTGATTTGATGAAAAATAAAAGGGACTTCTAACAATAATTTCAAAGGACATTGTCATTGTTATAGACCATTTCATGGAGTCACCGCTCACTAGGTCGTCAAGCTAATCCCCATGATAGAAATATTGTTAAAAGTAAAATAGTGCTTAAAATACTGTCTTAAGACTTTGTGTTGTGATGATGGAAGTGATGATGGTGATGATTTGCTTTCATATTTTCATAAAAAATATTATGCATGACATATTAAGAAATATGATTTGTTTGCTAGGCATAAATTCCTAAGTGTGATAAAATTTTTGAATAAGTCCCTAGGAACTATACCATCATTGCAAAATTGAATGTTGACATAATGACATGAAATAGAATAAGTGTGCATTCATTTGTAAAGCACAATTGTGTAACATAATGATGTAAGCCATATGTTTTTATGAATTTTAAAATGAATGGGAAAATAAAATTAGAACAATGGTTTGCACTAGGCATAGAATTTATAGGTATAGAATTATACCATCATTGCAAAATCCAAGAGAAGGAAATTGATATTTTAGTTTTATTGCACGATTGATTTTTGACTTTTGAGATAAACAAAAAATAATAATATGAACATGACTTTATTGATTATGTTTGTGTCATATGTTGTGTGAAAGCATTTTGTGATTTTTGAAAACAATGTATGTAATTGTTTTTATACAAAACAGATGTTCTAAAATAAGAAGATAAAATTATTCCAAAAAAAAAGTTACAAAAATATTTTACATTATCTCAAAGACAAATATAGATTTATACGGAACCCTCATGTGCAAATGTGAGTTCATTACCGATCTTGCTTTATCATAATGATACAAAAATCTCTCAAATACAAATGTGTGTGCAATTGTATTGTTCATTCACCAATTTTGAGCAAGAAAATTTGATACAAGTAATTTGAATTAACCAAATGAGTGTTCGTTGACCATGATTTATATGCATATGACCGTACCAAACTACTATGTAAGTTGGGTCATCACGAGCTAGCTAATCCATAAGCCAACATAGGTCTATACAAAAGAAGGTCACTAATGTAACAGAAATATCACCACGCTAGGAATTACCCAAGGCCAAGCGGGTTGGGCACAAACCACCTGTTATGGGGCTTACCTCACAGTTTTCGAATAATTGAGAATTCCAGGGATTCAAGATCATTCACCCTTCTTTTCTTTTCAAGGGGTAGGGAAAGTGATTTTATTGCTTTTGCTTTTTATTTTCTTTCTTTTTTTTGTATTTTTGCCTGAGACAATGAGGAAATATGGCTGCGATGGTACAAAATAATATTTTTCTTTTTCTCATTTTCTTTGATTTTTTTTTTTTTGTCTATGGTAGGGATACTTGCTCAGATTGGCTGTAGAGCAAGGGAATTTTATTTTGGGTAGGGGTGAGCTTGTCCTTTTGTCAATTCTCAAAGATTCTAGACCATGTGCATGATAGGATAGCAAGGGAAACTTTTCACTCAAGAAACCACTTCTACTATGTAGCATCATATTGAATTTGTAATGAAATCATTTTAATGTGAAGAGATATGCTTGGTTCAAGTAAATAACAAGATCAATTCTCTATGCTCAAAAATTTATTTAATTCAAATGTGGACTTTGATATAAGAGAGATTAATAATCATACCAAATAGAAGCAAGATATTTATTCATGTGAGTGTGAAAGTGCGAGATTCCAAATAAATGCTAATTTATCCAAAATAATTGAAAATATAACTACAATACTTCAAGAATTGATAGGTATGAAAATAAAAGATGTTTTTGAAGATTTTGAGGATTTTTATGTTTTTGATGTTTTTTTATGTTTTATTTTTATTGATGAATGGAAAGAAGAAATACGATTATTGTTTTTTGAATATTTTTATGTAAATAACTAAAAGGAAACAATATGCAAAATACACAATATATACAAATGATGAAAATGACCAAATGTTACGCATAATAACGCTTAAGATGCATAATGTTCATAGGTTCTTTAAGATATTTACCATCTAAGGTAGCTAATCGATATGCTCCCGATCCAAATTTAGCAGTGATGACATATGATCCAAGCTAATTGGGCTCAAATTTACCTTTAAGATCTTTAGTTGCATTAATATTTTTTTGATTTTCTTTTAAGACAAGGTCGTCGATCTCAAAGGATCGATGATGAACTTTCTTGAGGTATGCTCTCTTAAGCTTGTTTTGGTAGGCATGAAGATGCTCCAAAGCATTGATGCACTTTTCACCTAGGAGTTCCAACTGACTAAATTTGCCAGCATGATATTCATCTCCTACTTTAGTATCTTGAAGTAGTAGAGCCAAAGAAGGAACTTCTAATTCAAAGGGAAAAACTAGCTTCGAGCGCCATAGACCAAAACAAAAGGTGAAGTGCCTGTGGGGGTGCGAACGCTAGTTCGATAGGCCCACAAAGCAAGATATAATTGGATGTGCCAATCTCGACCAGATTTATTGACCAATCTTTTGAGGATTTTGATTAATGTTTTATTAGATGCTTCTACTTGGCCATTACCCTGAGGGTAATAGGGAGTGGACCAACGATGTTGAATTTTATATTTTTGACATAATTTTTTGACATATTTATTTTTGAAACAAGTTCCATTATCTGAGATGAGATTTGCAAGAATTTCGAACCTACAAATAATTTGATTAAAAATAAACTTGGAAACTTGGGTTCCAGTGCAAGAAGCTAAGGGCATAGCTTCAACCCATTTCATGAAATACTCGGTGGCGGTTATGATGAATTTGTGTCCATCATATGACACAGGGTTGATTTTTCCAATGATGTCTAAGCCCCATTTTGAAAAGGACCAAGGAGATGAAATAGCCTATAGTTCTTGTGCAGGTGCATGGACAAGGTCAGCGTGTTTCTAGCACTTGTCGCAATGGTGCACATAATCATGTGCATCATTCTCCATGGTAGGCCAAAAATATCCTATCCTAAGGAGCTTCTTAGCAATGGCACTACCACTAAAGTGCCCCCCACAAGATCCATCGTGGGCTTCACTCAAAGCTGATCTAGATTCTTCTAGATTCAAACATCTCAGTAGGATGCCTTCAAAAGATCTCCTATACAATGTATTGCCAATAATTACGAAGCGACTTGCTCGTCTACGTAATAACCGATGTTGGTTGCTATTACAACCTTTAGGGAAGGTCCCATTTTGAAGAAAATTAAATATATCAATGTACCAAGGTTTAGGAGTAGTTTCATTGATTAGAAAGACATCCAAAGGTTCTAAGCATGATTTGCTTGAAGCGGGTTCTTGGAGTTGATGAATAATGATGGTAGCATATTCATCATCTAACTCCAAGGGTAAAAGAGATGCAGCTGCAGCCATAGCATCAACCGCACGGTTGCTAGTTCGAGGAATAGCTTCCAAGGTAACTTGATCAAATAAAGATAATAATTGTAAGACATATGTTTTATATGGGCATAATTTATCATCTTTGGTCTGATAAACATCATTTGTTTGCGGAGTCTCGAAAAATTTTATCGCCCCCCGTTAGTCTTACAATGGCACTGAGAGGGGGGTGAATCAGTGTAGTTCTTTAACTTGAATTTACAGCTCTTAAAACTAAAATAATGAAACCTTAAAACCAGATAAAGCAAGCATCACAAAAGAACATATCACACAACACAAGATTTTAACGAGGTTCACCAATTTGGCTACTCCTCAAGAATGACTGCTTGGACTACCATCCAAATCTAGCCTTTGCAAAGCACCAACTTTACAATCAGTTTACCAACATCCACTAGAAGGAGCACCAACCCCTGATTTATCTGTACCAATAGAAAGGAGCACCAACCCCTGATTTACCAGCACCTACTGGAAGGAGCACCAACCCCTGATGCCAAGCTGCAACCTGGACTTCAATTTTGAATCTATAAGTTTGATATTAAGATACCTTTGCTTTTGCATGACCCTAACTGGTCTTCTCCACCTTTGCGTTCTCTGCGCACTCTGCTCTTTCTGTGCAAACACTTCGCACACTCTGCTTCGCTGCAATCCAACTTCACGATCGTCTTCTCCCTTTTGTGCACTCTGCTCCTTTTGCTTTCTCTGTGCAATCACAGATGCACTTAGGACAATTCGACATGACTTCTTTGCTCACTTTGCGCACTTCGCCATCATCTCACCGCTTCTGCACTTTTTGCGCTCTTACGACCACATTTCACACTTCGACACATATTCGACAACGCATTCATCGACACTTCAAATCTCCAAACAACCCTCCTTTTATAGCAAAATTCTTGTGATGAAAACCCTAATCTTAGTCGACTGTAAACCCTAATCTTAGTCGGCTTTCATGACAACTGTAAACCCTAATTTTAGTCGATTGTTCATCGGTCTTTGTCGGCTTCAACTCAACCATGAAAATACAACATGTCGCGATATCGCGACACTTTCGCCTCCTTGCTTCTTTTCTTGGCTTGTACCCACGAAAACATAACATGTCGCGATATCGTGACACTTTCGCCTCCTTGCTTCTTTTCTTGGCTTGTACCCGTGAAAACACAACATGTCACGATATCATGACACTTTTGCCTCCTTGCTTCTTTTCTTGGCTTGTACCCATGAAAACACATGTCACGATATCGTGACACTTTTGCCTCCGTACTCTTCCTTTTTACTTTTGTCGCGATATCGCGACACTTTTCCTTCTTACTTTCTCTCTCCTCCTTTAGTCGTGAAAATGCGACATGTCACGATATCGTGACACTTTTTCTCCTTTGCTCTTTCTCTTGCCTTTGGGTCACGAAAATGTGACATGTCGTGATATCGTGACACTTTTTCTCTTTGACTCTCTCTCTTGCAATATGTCACGAAATCATGACACTTTTTCTTCCATACAATCTCTCTTGCAATATGTCACGAAATCATGACACTTTTTCTTTTGAACTCTCTCTCTTGCAATATGTCATGAAATCGTGACACTTTTTCTTCCGTACAATCTCTCTTGCAATATGTCATGAAATCATGACACTTTTTCTTTCGGACTCTCTCTCTTGCAATATGTCGTGAAATCGTGACACTTTTTCTTTTGGACTCTCTCTCTTGCAATATGTCATGAAATCGTGACACTTTTCTCTCTCTCTCTTACAATATTTCGTGAAATCGCGACACTTTTTCTTCCGTACTATCTTTCTTGCAATATGTCATGAAATCGTGACACTTTTTCTACTTGCCTTTTTCTCTTCCAACATGTCATGAAATCGTGACACTTTTTCTACTTGCCTTTTTCTCTTCCAACATGTCATGAAATCGTGACAGTTTTTCCACTTGCCTTTTTCTCTTCCAACATGTCACGAAATCGTGACAGTTTTTCCACTTGCCTTTTTCTCTTCCAACATGTCACAAAATCGTGATAGTTTTTCCACTTGCCTTTTTCTCTTCCAACATGTCGCGAAATCATGATAGTTTTTCCACTTGCCTTTTTCTCTTCCAACATGTCATGAAATCATGACAATTTTTCCACTTGCCTTTTTCTCTTCCAACATGTCGGAATCTTTTTGCTTTTTCTCTAACATGTCAAAATCATTTTTCTTGCTTGCTTTCTCTCTATGTCACATCATTCTTCTTTTTTCTTCTTTCTTTCTCTCCAACATGTCACGAAATCTGATTTTCTTCTTCCTTTCTCTAAATTCAATCTTTTTCTTCCTTTCTCTGTCAAACTTTTCTCTTTTCTTGCTCAACATGTCGCGATATTGCGACAGTTTTTCTTTCTTGCTCAACATGTCGCGATATCGCGACAGTTTTCTTCCTTGTGATTTTCTTTTGATTTTTAGCATATGGGCCACTTCGATCTTTTGGAAAGTCATTGTACATACTCTAAAGAACCTCTTAACTCCTATCCACTGCATCAACCGATCTGTCTGACTATGTTGACAACAATGACAATACTATTGCTGCACCTTGCTCAACAATCTCCCCCTTTGGAATTGTTGGCAACACACGTGCAATTTCCTATAATTCTTCTCCCCCTTTGACAATAATACCAAAGGGCTACTGCAGACTCCCCCTGAGTCCATGCACAACATTCTCAGGCATAATTTATTATACTTAGAAAAAATCATGAACATGAGCAAAAAGATAATCAAATACTTAAATGCTCCCCCTGAGAATGTGATCCCTGTAGCTAGTCAATTCTTGGGAAACGTGACCACTCCACAATCTATTGTTGGAATAAAAATCCAACTTAACCTCACTTTCTACAACTTTCTCCTGCGTACAACACGTTGTCGCTGCAATATATTCTGCCTCTACTATGGATAAGGAAACTGACTCTTGTTTCTTACTGTTCTACGCGACCAATCTATCTCCAAGATAGAATGCACCTCCACTGGTACTCTTTCTATCATCTACACATCCTGCCCAATCTGCATCTTTTGGATACCATAACCCATACTCCATAGTACCCTTGTGATATTATAGAAGACTTTGTCTCTCTGCTGCACTGACTGGTGGACCTCTTCTTTACTTGAAGAATCCTCACTCAGATCTATCTTCAACTATGTTGGCTGCTAGATTTCTATCCATTGAGACTCTGTCCTCTATACTCTGTCACCTCCAAAGCTCAGTCAATAGGCTCACTAAGAACCTGCTCAATAGGCTCACACAGAACCTGAATAACAAGCTCACACAGAACTTGTCCAATGTTGAATAACAAGCTCATACAAAACCTGTCCAAATCTGCTCCAACAAGCTCACTAAGAACTTGTCCGAATCTACTCTAGTAAGCTCACCAAGAACTTGCCCAAAACTGCTCTAGAAATCTGTCCCAACATTGTCCTCAAATATTTCCCAAAGGCCTTCTCAAAGGCTCAATCAATCATGCTCAAGTAGTACTCAAAATGAACTCAACAATGAATGGCGATCTCAAATCAAATCCACTTCATAGAAGCATAAGGAGAATTGTTAGAGACTCAATATGTTCTAAACTTAATCTCAACTTCAACATAGAATGATGGAATAATTTATTTCATAGAACTTTTAAAAATCACTTCACACATAACTTGACTAGGCTCAATCAAATCAACTCAACCAATCATCACAAAGAACAACTCTCTCTCACACAACCCTAGTCCAGGTATGTATCAACCAACTCAAATATTTCCAACAATGCTCAACCACAAATATCACATACCAATGATACTCATGTTCTTTTCTAACTCAAGTTCTTTCACAACCAATGGGCTTAAACCACTATGCTTATAACACAAGGTTTAAACACAACTCTCAATTCAAAAAACCTTGATGCATTCAACCAACCACTTTCAAAAAGGAAACCACAAACAATCATTTTCCCTTCAATGATATTTCAGAAATCAACCACCATAATGTTGTCACATGAGTTTCCTTGGGATTAACCTGAAAACATGCTACCATGCATACTACCTGCAAAATATCTGGTCTGGTAGCTGTCAGGTACAACAAGCTTCCAATTCAAAACCGTTGATTTCACATCTGTCAACAAAATTGACAAGTGACTCACACTTGTACCAACTTTTGTCCAACACTGTATTGACACTGCAATTTTACTGCCAACTCTGTGCAAGCATCAAACACTGTACCACAACACCAACCAAATCCCCTTTTTACATTTTCAACTTGGTCTATGTTTTCTACAGTCACCGCTGGTCACATCTTACTTTCAACTGTTCGAATCAGGAGACAATATTTTGTTAAACACTTCACGGCCAACTATAGTGCACCTTACTCAAACTCATACTTCTGGACCTCGGATAGGTATGATTCACAAAGCAAAGTTGCTCATCTTGATGAGCTAAACATGAATCAATGATCAGGCTTCAATATTTTTCACCACAACGTCATAATAGATCTAACAATCTTCACGTCAATGAGTAGTTCAAATACACACTGCTTTTATCGAAACACATATATGTGGCTAGGGCAACATTCTTTCACTAACCAAATTATCTGAACTGTTATAATCCTTAACTTTGGACAGTGGTAGTAAGAACCATCACCAGTACAACAATGACATATAGTAGTACTACCAATAATGACAACTCTCAATTTAATCACCACCCTTCACGACACTTCCACAAACTACATGAACTGAAAACACACTTTGACAACTATACAACAACTTCCCTGACTACTTGCCTTTCATCCTCAGGTAATCAAACAAATACATAGGAGCATTAAAATGAAACTTCAAGATTGCTCCCCCTGAGGATGTGCTACCTAGAGTTGCTTAGTGCAATAGCGGAGTAGTCTCCTTCAGTCCAAGGAGACATGATTTCCTTTCTTCTATCTTTCTCCAAACTTTCTTGAACTCGGGCTTGGATTTTTCAATTATATCCCTATTTTGCACCTTTTCGTGAACTCGAACATTTCTCTTGTGTGGTTGTCTCTTGTGCATCTTTGATGAATGATTATTTTCCTTTCTTTTATGTACATGATTTATTCCCTATCTGTGTTGCATTCTTTGCGTCTGATGAAATCTACTATTTTGCCTTAGATTAGATACAAAAATGCTTGGACAAAACCTTGCTATGTGCCCATGACCATTACATTGAAAACATTGTACATAGTGTTCACTCAGAAACGCAGATGTATTTCTACCAGCATAACTCTTTGATTTATTATTCAATCCACAATAAATTGCCTTGTGACCATACTCGTTGCATCTGAAACAATAGCCATTAAAAGTATTATTATGAATAGAGTGAGAGTGATAGAACCTCTTTTGTTGTGGTTGCTTTGTTGTAGATCTCCTTTGATATTTTCTTCCTTTTGAAAATTCAGCTTCAAACTTTTCTTGCTTTGATCCTTCAACAGTGAACTTCTTCTTCTCTGCAGAGTTGGAAGATGAAAGTTGTTCAACTTCATATCCAAGACCACGCTTATCCGTGGAGCTTCTTTGTTGGCTTATCATTTTATCTAGAAACTCTGTGCTCTTCTCGAATTTGAGATTTGTATTGACCTCTTCTAGTTGTTTCTTCAATAAGACAATCTCTTCCTCTTGTTTGCAGCAACCAATCTCTTTCTCATTGATCTGTGACCTGAGAGTTTCTTCAATCCTTTTGAATTCTTCTACCTGTACTTTCAAACTGGTTGTTATTTCATTTGCATCCTCAAGCTTTCTTGAGATTTCCTTATTCCTTTTTCTTTCTATCTTCAATTCATCCAGAGCTGCAATTAGTTCCTCTTTCAAATTTATTTCTGCATCAATTTCTTCTTCATCACATTCCTGTTCTTTTTTTGTTTCTTCTTCGAGTGTTAAGAAAAGACCTCCACCTATTTCCTTTTTAGAATCATCCTCTAGGACTTCATTAACTCTCAGCATATATGCCTTTATGTTCTCATCGTCATTCAACTTTAAAGCTTCGAACTGAGCTTGATGTGTTTGTAACTTAGCCTCCTTGATCTCATCGTCTCCTTCATGAATACTCTTTAGTTTGTTCCATATTTCTTTTGCCATTTTACAACTCATGATCTTTACCAGTTCACTGTCTACTAATCCGCACCTGATAGCATCCTTTGCTTTTGAGTCATTCTCAAACAGATTCTTATCGACAGCATCGGTTGGAGGAGTGATGGGTATTGTGTTTTCACTATCTATTGAATCCCAGATGTCGTATCCCAAAGCACAAAGATATGTCTGCATCCTGATTCTCCAGACCACGTAATTAGTTCCATCAAACAAAGGTGCTTTGTTTGATGAGAAGTCTTCAACCTTTTCTGGTTCAATTTTCTCTTCCACAAGAACTAAAACTGACTGAGATGCCCTTTTGGAGGAGGATCTATTCTTCTTACCCATTGCATACTAATCCAAGATCAACCCTGACTGATTTAGCCTGAGAAGGGAACTTGGCTCTGATACCAATTGTTAGTCTTACAATGGCACTGAGAGGGGGGGGTGAATCAGTGTAGTTCTTTAACTTGAATTTATAGCTCTTAAAACTAAAATAATGAAACCTTAAAACCAGATAAAGCAAGCATCACAAAAGAACATATCACACAACACAAGATTTTAACGAGGTTCACCAATTTGGCTACTCCTCAAGAATGACTGCTTGGACTACCATCCAAATCTAGCCTTTGCAAAGCACCAACTTTACAATCAGTTTACCAGCATCCACTGGAAGGAGCACCAACCCCTGATTTATCTATACCAATAGAAAGGAGCACCAACCCCTAATTTACCAGCACCTACTGGAAGGAGCACCAACCCTTTGGCCTATGACTTCAATTTTGAATCTATAAGTTTGATAATAAGATACCTTTGCTTTTGCATGACCCTAACTGGTCTTCTCCACCTTTGCATTCTCTATGCACTCTGCTCTTTCTACACAAACACTTCACACACTCTGCTTCGCTACAATCCAACTTCACGATCGTCTTCTCCCTTTTGCACACTCTGCTCCTTCTGCTTTCTCTATGCAATCACAGACGCACTTAGGACAATTTGACATGACTTCTTTGCTCACTTTGCACACTTCACCATCATCTCACCACTTCTACGCTTTCTACGCTCTTACGACCACATTTCACACTTCGACACATATTCGACAATGCATTCATCGACACTTCAAATCTCCAAACAACCCTCCTTTTATAGCAAAATTCTTGTGATGAAAACCCTAATCTTAGTCGACTATAAACCCTAATATTAGTCAGCTTTCATGACAACTATAAACCCTAATTTTAGTCAACTATTCATCGGTCTTTGTCAGCTTCAACTCAACCACAAAAATACAACATGTCATGATATCATGACACTTTTGCCTCCTTGCTTCTTTTCTTGGCTTGTACCCATGAAAACATAACATGTCACGATATCATGACACTTTCACCTCCTTGCTTCTTTTCTTGGCTTGTACCCATGAAAACACAACATGTCACGATATCGTGACACTTTTGCCTCCTTGCTTCTTTTCTTGGCTTGTACCCATGAAAACATAGCATGTCACGATATCGCGACACTTTCCCTCCATACTCTTCCTTTTTACTTTTGTCGCGATATCGACACTTCTGCCTTCTTACTTTCTCTCTCCTCCTTTAGTCACAAATATGACATGTCGCGATATCATGACACTTTTTCTCCTTTGCTCTTTCTCTTGCCTTCAGTACGAAAACGTGACATGTCATGATATCATGACACTTTTTCTCTTGGACTCTCTCTCTTGCAGTATGTCATGAAATCGTGACACTTTTTCTTTCGTACAATCTCTCTTGCAATATGTCACGAAATCGTGACACTTTTTCTTTTGGACTCTCTCTCTTGCAATATGTCATGAAATCATGACACTTTTTCTTTCGTACAATCTCTCTTGCAATATGTCACGAAATCGTGACACTTTTTCTTTCGGACTCTCTCTCTTGCAATATGTCACGAAATCGTGACACTTTTTCTTTCGACTCTCTCTCTTGCAATATATCATCTTTTCTTGACCTCTCTCTATATGTCACGAAATCGTGACACTTTTTCTTTCATACTATCTCTCTTGCAATATGTCGCGAAATCGTGACACTTTTTCTACTTGCCTTTTTCTCTTCCAACATGTCACGAAATCATGACACTTTTTCTACTTGCCTTTTTCTCTTCCAACATGTCACAAAATCGTGACAGTTTTTCCACTTGCCTTTTTCTCTTCCAACATGTCACGAAATCATGACAGTTTTTCCACTTGCCTTTTTCTCTTTCAACATGTCGCGAAATCATGACAATTTTTCCACTTGCCTTTTTCTCTTCCAACATGTCACGAAATCATGACAGTTTTTCCACTTGCCTTTTTCTCTTCCAACATGTCACGAAATCGTGACAGTTTTTCCACTTGCCTTTTTCTCTTCCAACATGTCGCAATATCGTGACAGTTTTGCTTGCTTGCACTTTCTCTTCGAACATGTCACAAATCGTGACAGTTTTCTTGCTTACGCTTTCTCTCCAACATGTCATGAAATCGTGATAGTTTTGCTTACTTGCACTTTCTCTCCAACATGTCAAAATCGTGAAATTTTGCTTCTTCTTCTCAATCTTTTTTCTCAACATGTCACGAAATCATGATAGTTTTTCTTTCTTCTCAACATGTGATATCATGACAATTTTTCTTTCTTGCTCAACATGTCGCGATATCGCGACAGTTTTCTTCCTTGTGATTTTCTTTTGATTTTTAGCATATGGGCCACTTCGATCTTTTGGAAAGTCACTGTACATACTCTGAAGAACCTCTTAACTCCTGTCCACTGCATCAACCGATCTGTCTGACTGTGTTGACAACAATGACAATACTATTGCTGCACCTTTCTCAACATAAACATCATTGATTTGATTTATGATAAGTTGAGAATCACTAAAAACCAATAAATTTTTAACTTTCAGTGCCAAGGTAGCTCGTAATCCAAGGATTAAAGCCTCATATTTAGCAGTATTATTAGTGCAAGCAAATGTTAATTTGAAGGATAGAGGTATAATATGTTTCTACGGAGATATTAAAATAATACTTGCACCAGCCCCACTCATGCATAGGGCTCCGTCAAAGTATAGGGACCATTGCTCAGGATGGTCTACCTCTAAGCTAAGGCATTCATCAGGAAACTCCATGATGAGGGGATGGGTAGACTCTAAGGGTGCATCAGCTAATTGGTCTGTTATGATTTGACCTTTAACAGACTTTTGTCCTATAAACGTGAGTTCAAACTCGCTTAGCGCAAGAACCCACTTTTTTGTGCAACCAGATAAGTACGATCGACTCATGAGATACCGCAAAGGATCGAATTTAGCAATAACATACATTTTATGACTGAGCATATAATGGCATAGTTTTTATGTAGAAAATATGATTGCAAGACATAACTTCTCTAATACCGTATAACGAGTTTCATAACTGATTAAGGTTCTACTGATGTAATAAGTAGCACGTTCTTTCTTCTCATCGTCAAGTTAAGCCAACATAGCTCCTAAGGAAAAATTTGAAGCAAAAATGTACAAGATAAATGGACGATCAGATTTAGGTGGGGAGAGCATCAGTGGTTTAAGGAGATATTGTTTGAGGAGTTCGAGTGCTTCCTGACATTCGTCGTCCCAATGAAAAGAGACATCTTTTTTAAGAAGCTTAAGAAAGGGTCCAGTTTTGTCTGCCAACTTATCGATGAAACGACAAATAGCTTGAAGTTTACCTTGTAGACTTCGTAATTCAGATATATTTGTGGGTGCGGGCATATCAGTGATAGCCACGATCTTGAGAGGGTCAATTTCAATGCCACGTAAAGAAAATATAACCCCCAATAATTTACCGGACTTAACTCCGAATATACATTTGGCTGGATTTAGTCAGATAAGATATTCCCTTAACCGATCAAAAAATTTTCTCAAGTCATCTAAATGATCATCTTCTTTGATGGAATGAGCTATAATATTGTCTACATAATCATGCAGAATATCATCCATCATATCGTGAAATATATGAGTCATGGCTCGTTGATATGTTGCACCTGCATTCTTTAAACCGAATGGCATCACTTTTCAACAAAAGGTTCCCCAAGGGGTATTAAAAGCTGTTTTAGCCTAATCTTCAGGAGCTATCCTGATCTGATTATAACCAAAGAATCCATCCATTAGGGATATCATTCCACTCCCAACAATAAAATCAATGATCTGATCCATGTTGGGAAGAGGAAAATCGTCATTAGGGCATGCAACATTAATATCTCTAAAGTTTGTACAAAACCTAACTTTGGTAGCTTCTTTATTAGTTACTGGAACTACATTTGAGATCCATTTAGCATAATCAATGGCTTGTATAAAAATAACCTTCAAAAGTTTTTCTAATTCTCCTTTGACTAGTAAGGCCACTTTAGGATGCATTTGTCTAAGTTTCTGTTTAACAGGTTTAGCATCTAGATGGACTACTAGGTGATGCATAACTACAGAAGGGTCTAATCATGGCATATCTTCATATGTCCAAGAAAAAACATCTTCATATTTTTTAAGGAATGAAATGTATTTATCTTGTTTTTATTGGCTCAATTCTGATCCAATGTTGATTATGTGAGGGTTATCTTCGGTTCCAATGTTAATTTTTATGAAGTTTTCAACTTCCATATGTAGATCTCTCTCAAAATTAGATGGGGCGGGTGAAACACCTAATTCTTGTAATTCTTCCAAGGTTAGCTTGGATAATTCATCTTGAGGAGCCGTGGCCTCAATTTGGGCTACACTAGGTATAGATCCATCGAAATAAAATCCGTTATGTAACAATTCCTCAATGGAGACATCATGGAAGATATCCCCCTTCAACTCATCGTCGTATTCAGCAATCATCTCAGGGTAAGCTATGGATAGCATATTACATGTAAATGGATTATCCTTTAAACGCAAAGCATCGCGTTTATCCAAATAATCTTGGTAACATATGAGATGGTCATCATCCTCGAATGGGAAGGGCTGAATTTTACTATGAAATAGGCCCACGTCACATCGGGCGGGCCATGGTTCTACCTCAAAAGGTTCTTTCATACCATTCTAGAAAGGTCCCAAACCTTTCCCTTTATATCCCAATTTAAGCATTATAGGCTTAGCTTTAATATAATCATTAGCAAAATAACATCGAGCATACCCATCATAATGAGTCTTGATGTTTCTAGGTATTCTTCCCCAGTCATATCCCTTATAAATAAAAGCACAACTCCCGACTTGGTAGATACTTCCCATAGGTTGTGGGAGGCCCAAGGTATGAGGAGAGGGTGGCAATTTATTTAAAATATGGTAATATTGCATAGCAGCGTTTGTTTTCTCTGATACAAGAATTTTAGATAAATCGGGTAAGAGCTCTTTAGTAAGAGTGTAAGAGGTAGAAGGATCATTTCCTATGTTTTTAGATGCGGGAAACATGCCTTTGATAGGCGTAGACGTTTTAGAGATGTCGATGGATGGGTCTAAAGGTATGGAAGTTATAGGAGTAAAACAAGAAGCATTGGTTGTGGGTTTAGGATCCTTTTGGGGTCCTAATGTGGTTTGTTCGAAATATGGTTGAATTATATGTAGAGGTGTAGTTGATGGGGAAAAAGTAGATAATTTTATGAATGTGTGTTTCACACTTTTAGGTGGATGATTAGAATTAGGATGTGTGGATGACAGAGCAGGGCAAAATTGAACTCCAAAAGGTTCTACCAAAGCACACATATCAAAGGGTCTAGGATCACCATGAATGGTAACCAACTAATTTTTAAATTCAAATTTAACACATTGATGTAAAGTTGAGGGAACAGCTCGCATCGCGTTGATCCAAGGGTGACCCAAGAGTATATTGTATGATGCAGGGCAATGTACAATAAACATGGTTGTGTCTAAGGTTCGAGGACCAACTTGCAATGGGATAGTAATAACTCCACATGTTTCTTGTGTTTCGTAATTGAAGGCTTTTATAATCATATTAGTTCTTTTCATTTCATCACTTCTAAACCCAAATATTTGGTAGAAGTCAAAAGTGCATATGTTTAAAGATGAACCATTATCAATCAAGACTCGTTTAACTACTACATCTCCAATTAGGGCAATAATATATAAGGGGTTATCCTTATGTAAACTGTGTTGCGGTATATCTCTATCCCGAAAGTCAATACAATCGACTTCTTGAGTTATGATAGTATTGGACATGGCTTCAGGTTGAATATTTTGTGGTACCATCATTTGGATTAATGTGAGCATTAATTCATCCCTATGTGTAGGAGAAGATCTTAAAAGGTCCAACAGGGAAATTCTAACTATAGTATTTGATAATTGATCATTAATATTATAAGGATGTTTGAGTTGAACATTAGGCACATGATTCCCTTTATTGGGATTTTTCAAAACGAATGGAGCTGATTCATCATTCTGAGTTTGATCTTGTTGAGAATTTTGAGCCTGTTGTAGAGTAACAACTCCGATGGCATCTACAATATTATTTTATGGATGATGAATGGGTCTTGGTATAGCATTTATGGCTTGTTCATTAGAAAGTAATTGTTGAGACGATGGTCGAGTAGTGACTCTTCTTGGAAATGGTTCTTCTAGAATAATAGAACTTGTGATAGGTTGAATAGGATCTGATTCATATTCAGAACTATTCGATTGATTTGAGGTGATTTCCATGTCACTTTCAGTCTCGTATTCGGTATCACTAAGATCAGGTGTTCAAATATTATGTAGAGGTCTGGCCGTAACCATGGATAAAGTTGTGTCAAATATTTGTGGATCATGAGCAGGTAAATATCCACTAATAGTTCCTACATATCGAGTAGGAGGGGGAACATTATGATGCTCAATTTGATTAGCCACCTATTTACCATGCTTTGGTAAAGGATGTTGAAATATGTCCAATAATTGATTAGCATTCTGATTCTGATTTTGGGGGATGTTCTTTTGAGCATTATTAGGAGGATTTTGTTTAGGTTGAAAGGCTTGCACCTCCATCTCATTGTTATCAATCAGGTCTTGTATTTTATGTTTTAATATTTTACAAGAATTGGTAGCGTGTCCAGGTCCTCTATGGAAATCACAATGTAAATCAGCCCTATGTTCAGGTATAGTTGGATTAGGCTCCCAGATATTTGGTAATTGGATCATTCCTCATGCTAGTAATTACGGGAGAATGGTTGATAAGGGTTGATTTAACCTAGTAAATTCTTGGGGTGGTTTATCAGGAGGTTTCAGTATAAATTTCTCTGTTGTTTTTGCAACATTAATAGTAGCGATATTTCTACTATCAATGACTCCATCGCCCACAACTTGTTTATTTTTATATTGATTTTTGGATGTTTTCTCATCATCTTTCTTTTTAAGTTGACCTCTCCTAACAAGAGCATCTTCCACTCTTCGAGCTAAATATATAGCTTGATCGAAGGTGGTCAAGGTAGCAGTTGATAACTCATAGGACAGTTGTTATTGTAAATTATTGATAAAGATATCCAGCATTTCTCGATAAGGTAACACAAAGTGCAATTTTCCTATCAATTGTCTCCATTGAGCTAGGAAATCAGCAAAACATTCATCTTTGTCTTGTTTTAGGTTGTACAAATATTTAATGGTTACATGCCTTTCAATGTAGGCACTAAATTGATGCACAAAAGACTCAGCTATCTATTCAAAATTCCTCAAAGAATGAGTGGGTAATTGGTAATACCACTCTAATGCCATTCCTCCTAAAATTTTTGGGAACATTTTTAGTAATAACAAATCATCATGTGATATATCATGATACACTATCCTAAACATATGAAGATGCTCTATGATATCTTCAGTTCCTTTATATATAGGTAGTACAGGCATAGGAAAGTGTTTAGGATATGGTTGTGCTACAACTATAGGATCTAGAGGCTGACTACACATCTCTCGATAATTGTATGAGGGACGGTAGGGATCTATCTGGTCCATGTGGGAGACTAATTGTTTCACCATGGCTTCCAAATTACTAGTTTGTCCACCATATTGGTTTGGTGGTACATGAGTATGGGATTTGTGAGCGTAGGATGGCATGACATAAGGATTAGATGCTATATTGTTGTTATGCAAACGGTTGGTAGGAAGAGTATTATGAAGAAGATTTGTTATGGCATTATGTTGTACCCCAGATTATTGGAAATTGGTATTTGGTTTTGTTTTAGGTTTTTGTTGATTTGAGGTATGTTGATCAGTAACTTTGTGAAATAGAGCAGTGAATGATGGTTTCTTTTGTGTGGGAATAACCCTAGGCTTGGTAACGACACTCTAGGTGGTTGGGTAACCTGTTGTTGGTGCATGTTCTGGATTATAGCGGCCATATCCAAATTGGACGGTCCAGCTTGATCACTTTCTTGATCAACGAAGGACAAGGTATTAGTGCGTGTGTGATATATGTCTTCTAGGGTTGCTTGAGTATCACTAATTTGATCCTTGTCCATATGGACTGCTCTATTAAGAGTGCCAATATTAGTATTGAGGAACTTCTAGAAATGTTCCATGTTTTCAAAAGTAATAGCTCCTTTCGGAGATATTTTAGGATATGAGGATCCTTCCTCTCTAACAATTTCTCTTTGTTTATTTGCATCAACAAACTCTTCTTCTTGTTGGTATAGGGTTCCTTCTTCCTGAATTGGGTCTTCAGGAAGGACATTTGGTTTATTTACTGGTCTTCCTAACCAATCTTCTTCTACTTCAGTCTGTTTTCCATTCCTGAGTCTAGTCATTATGTTTAAATTTAGATTTTAGAAAATATATATTAATATATTTGCAACAAATTTGGGAGGTATATATTTTAATTGTATACCTACTATAATACTTAAAAGAAAATGTTTTGATTTTTGTTATGATTTTGTTTAGTTTTTATTTTTAGTATATATTTTTTTTGTTTTTTATGATTATAAAGACAACAAACAACACACTAAATGCAAAAAATAATAATAATAAAAGAATGACTTAGTTTTCTATAAATAGTTTATAGATGTCATTGATAGGATCAAGTTCATCAGGAGTCATGAAATGCTCCTCTTCAAATTGGAAATTGTTTTTCAAGAACTTAACAAAGTGTGCTATGGTGATGTTATCTACTTTTGACTCTGTATTGTAAAAATAGAACTCATGGCAATACTCTCGATATAACACAGCTCTAGGAACTCTATTCCATCTCTTTCTATCCGTAAGTATGACCTCCTGATCCTTTATATGAGATAGAAATTTATGTACTACAACTACATTGTCGAGGTATTCCTCAAAGGTGTACAATTTAGAAGACACAAGGGCTCTTTTATCTGCTAACCATCTATGGCAAGCTCTCTGAAGCTCATGATACAAGGTCACTTGATCAGGATCCAATATTCTATCTGGGACAAACCTCTTGATTTGCCTAAGTTCGGTTGATCTATATTCAATGATATTCAATCTCCTATTAAGTTCATCCCATAAATGTTGAACCCTATTTGTTTGAGGTACTCTAAGTACAAAAGTAATCTCTATAGCTACTAATTGATTCTCAACATTAATGGTGACAACTCATCTTTTATTATAATCTACCATCTAAATATGATATGCAATTCTTTGGTTCTAAATGCATTTATGTTTTATTTTTGGATTGTTTTCAAAAGGTTTTTTAGTTTTCACGTCGGGTTCACCAAAATGTATCACTCCAAATTTTTTGCATCATTACCTTCAGGCTATAGGATCCACGCCCGAAAGGCGGATGCAAGAAGGATGGGACAATACCTCAGATTGAGAGGCCTTTTGAAGGTCCCGCATCTCGAGGGATGGGTATAAGGGTGAATTTTTGACGGATGGTGGGTTCACCAGGAAACTTTTGAGTGGCAGTTTCCATGCCTAGGTTGATAGTAAGTTTGATGTGTTAATTTTGTGCTTTAATCATTCAATTCATTGGTTTTGCCAAGATGAATCTAAACTATTCTATATGCCAATGCTGATTTTATGGATACAGAAAACATGAATAAATGCTAAACATAGAGAATATGCAAAATAGGACAAAACATACCTGATTTCGGATGTCTAATGAAGATTTTGAGTCTTGCAGCAGTCCGAATCGTCTCAAATCATATGTAATCATTTGGAATTGCATAGAATCATCTTAGATATCAGTTGGTCATCTGATATCAAACAAGATTATCATAGATCTGACGAATTCGTCAGACAAATTCATCAGAAACCTGCAATCACAGAAACAAATATAAAATACCAAAAATGCAACTAAAAAAGCAAGGGGAAATGATAGGAATAATAGTAAATTTGCCTAACTGATAGATCCAGATAGCAATTAAAAGGAAATGCATCAATTTAACAATTTATTTTGACTTTATCATGCATTTATATTAAATGAGGTGAACTCCAAGATGCATAAATATAATAACTAAGATAATGCAGAAAAACAATAAGAAAATGCAGAAAAACAATAAAAATATGCAAACTTCGGGCTCTGATTGCCCCCAATCTGGACTACAGTCGAGATTGCCTCCAATCATATGATATCATCATCGATCTAGGATAGGCTCATCCGAAATCATCTGTAATTGCCTGCGATGATCCAAGCTTGTTCTGGCTAAAGAACAGTAAGATCCCTGTAAGAAAACTTGAAATATGCAATGCAAACAAAAGTATGAAGGTGTTATAAGGCACAAGGAACTGAATTTGTAGGGAAATCCATTAGCTAGGGGGTTCAAGGGGATAAATTGATAAAATCCTAGTTTATATAAGATTAGGGAGAGGTTAGGAGGTTGGAGATCATCCCAATTTGGGAGATCTCCAACGGGGGAGACTCTAACTACACAGACACATTTTCTGCCTAGGTTAGAGAAGCTGTTGAAACAGAAGCTAATTATGAAAATTTAGTTTTAGGATGAAATCGTCTAGACGTTCTGTTCCAGAAGAATTCGTCAGATCTAGGATGATTTCATCTGATCTACGACGATATCGTCCAACGATCAAAACAAATCCTAAAAATGGTGTAGAAAACAAGGAAAGCGAGTAATGGATGGTTTGGGGTTAAAATTCACATTTTTATCTTTTTACTAAGGTTTAACTGTGCCAATTTTGGGGTGCTACAATATGCATCCATCGCATCATCACAAAGCAAATACATACATTGCATACATATCATAAAGCAATAAATGCATGATGATAAACCACAAAAAGCTCATATATATATATATATATATATATATATATATGTGTGTGTGTGTGTGTGTGTGTGTGGGGTAAAAAGATACATCATAATACTCTTTGGCTACAATAAGATGAGTCCTTAGACTTCACACTACCAAATAAGCCAAAAATATAAAAAGAGCTATCTGAGCCTCAATCACCATGGTCACATAGAACCAGTGCTATGACTGACACTACCACCTACAATCGTAGTCCATTGTTAAATACCATACCTAATGTCATCTAACCTATCTACCCTCTGCCTAGATCACCATGCCTCCATCCTAGAGGAAGACTATCCTATATTGCTTTGGTGACTCTGGTATGATCCAATGGAAACTACATCATCTGGTAGACACCCTCCCAGGAACACTTAGTCTCCAGCTCATCAGTATATGTCTACCCACATTGAAACCATGCCTAATAATTCTCCACTATAGAATGGAGTTGTGCTATCTCTACTTGTAACCTAGCCACATCCTCACTACTGGATCCCTCCTGCCTAGGGATTCATGACCTTAGTTGTGCCCGTAACACCGCTATATCTCCATGTGCATCATGCACCTATGTTCAAAGGAGATATCTCTCCTACCTAACCTTGACTACCTCAACCTATAGCTAAGTATCTGGGTCATCCTAAAAAAATAGTTGTTTTTGTGCTCCCTAATCCTTGGTGTCACCATCCCCATATTCACCTTGATCTCCTAAGTCTAGGAGATCAAACTACTCACCTACCCGACAATGATGCCCATGGTGCTCGCCCACCTCTACCTGGTCCTCATCAGGAGCATCTTGCTAAACCTCTTCCACTGCCTCAACTACATCACCCCCTAGATATACCTCTCCCCACCATTGGTGCATCATCCACCATGAGTTGTACTCCTGTGTAGTCCTAGAATCATCCACATGTAGAATGTCTACTATAGGATCCACCTTCTCCCCCACTATCTCCACTATAGGCCAGCTCAATGTCCTCTTATCCCCAAAACACTGGTAAACCACTGGCTCACTATATAGCCCAAACTATCATATCACCTAAGAAAAAGGGAAGTACTCCTGCTCCATCCCATGTACCCCAGTGTATGACCACTCTAGGCAATCTCTGTATGGCCTCTAGAACACCTGGGTTACCCCGAGTCATGAAAAATAATCTACATAGTGGTTCACATTGCCTACAAAGCAATGACTGTGCCCTCTCCTAAGCCCTCTACCATAGGATATCATATCCTATCTTCCTATCTACTAGTTGTGCCTGGGTCATCCATGGTAGTCCATGTGGTCGCTTGACAGCTATGTGTTGTCATCACCAATACTGCAAAAAAAATCTATATCCCAAGCCCTTATACCGATGGTATTATATATCATAAATCTCATCATAGAGCTGTTCTAGTAGTATAATCCCCCATGCCATCACCAGTGGCTTTGCCATAGTGCACCCCACCAGTGCAAACACTATCTCCAATAGGTTCCATAGGAACCTAGCTCTTAAGAGTCAGGAAATAGCATATTGGAGATGAGTTTCATTAGCAGTGCATGCATCACCCTTGTAGCACCCTAAAATTGGCACAATAAACCTTAAATAATTACAATTACTCTAGTAAATATTCAAATTCAAATTTCAACCCCCAAAACCGCTTCCAAACCGTCGTTTAACCCATTTCCTCCTTTTCCATGCCATTTTTAGAGTTGGTTTTGACCGTTTGACGATATCGTCACCGTTCAGACGATATCACCTCAGATCGAACGATTTCGTCTAGACTAGGACGTCCAGATGATCTTGTCCCAAAACTAATTTTTCTTAATTAGCCTCTATTCCAACGACGTATCTAATCTAGGCAGAAGCGTGTCTGCATCGTTAGAGACCCTCCCTGTTGGAGATCTCCCAAATTGGGATGATCTCCAACCTCCTAACCTTCCTCCTAAGCCTATTTAATCCTAGGCCCTCCCCTTAGCATCCCCCTGGATGATATTTCCTGTAACTTGACTTTACATGCACTAAGACATCCTAAATTATTATTTGCACTTGCCCTATCCAAATTTTGTTGTAGGAACCTTAGTATTTTTCAGCTGGAGCAAGCTCAGTTCGTCTTGGATGATCCTGTTCGATTCGAGATGATTTCGTACCAATGCGAGATGATTTCGACTGCAGTCAACATTGAGGCAATCAATGCCCAGAGTTTGCATTTCTTCATCCTTTTATTTTATACATTGTTCTGCATTTAGTAAAATCTAAGTTTATTGCTTATTACTTTGCATTTTGGAGTTCACCCATGTAGCTTTAAATGCATAACAAAGTCATCAATTGTCATAAAATCATTGTAGTGCACTCGTATTTTGCTTATTATCATCATTTTAATGTTATTGTTGTTATTCTACATCATTGCCCTCTGTTAGAATAGTTGCATTTTCTGCATTTTGTGTCTACTTCTCTGATTGTAGGTCTATGACGAATTCGTTTGACGAATTCATCAAATATCAGATGATCTTGTCTGATAGCAGACGATCCTATCAAATCAGAGGCGATCCTGACTGCTTCAAGAATCAGAATCTTCATCAGACATCCGGATCAGGTATGGCTTTTTAATCTTGCTTACTTTCTCTGTTTTCTGTCCTAATTTGTTTTTTTATATTCATTTAATCTGCATCTTCATATAGAGCAACTTAGATTCATTTGGCCAAACCTAGGACTTGAATGTTTAAGGATAAAACTGAACACATTAAACACATTCCCAACCTAGGCATGGAAACTTCCACTAAACGTTTCCTGGTGAACCCCACCATCTATCAAAAAATTGCCTTAATACCCCTCCCCCGAGAGGCGAGACCTTCAAAGGGTCTCTCAGTCTGAGGTACCATCCCATCCTTTTCCCATCCCCATTCCGGGTGTGGATCCTTTAGCCTGAAGGTAAGGATGCAAAAAATTTGGAGCGATACATTTTGGTGAACCCGACGTGAATGCATTTAAAACCTTTTGAAAACAAAACAATCAAAAAAAAAACATAGATGCATTTAAAATTATTAGAAAACTACTAAGTTGCATATCATGTTTAGATGGTAGCTCCTAAGAAAATATTAGCAGTTACTATAAATGTTGAAAACCAATTAGCAGCCATAGAAGTTAATTATGTGCTTAGTGTGCCTGAAATAGATAGAAACCAACTTTTGTGGGAAGAACTTGATAGAAGACTAGGTGTCATTTCATCTAGGTCAACAAAACTTAAACAAATCAAGAGGATTGTCCTAGATAGAATCCTGGATCCTCATCAACTTGTCTTTTATCATGAACTTCAGAGAGCTTGCCATAGATGGTTAGCTTATAGGAGAGCTCTTGTGTCTTTAGAATTGTTCACCTTTGAGGAATACTTCGAGAACATAGCCATTATACACTAGTTCCTAGGTCGTGTAGAAGACCAAGAGGTCATTATTACGAATAGGGAAAGATGGAATAGAGTTCCTCGAGCTGTGTTATATCGAGAGTATTGCCACGAGCTTTACTTATATCAACAAGAATCTGAGACATATAATATCACCATAGCCATTTTCATTAAATTCTTGAAAGAAAATTTTCAATTTGAAGAAGAGCACTTCATGACTCCCAAAGAACTTGAGCCCATTAATGACATTTATAAATTTTTTATAGAAAAATAGATCATTGCTTTCATTATTATTATTTTTTGCATTTATTGTGTTGTTTCTTATCTTTACAATATTATTACAAAAACAAGAAAAAACTAAAAACATAACAAAAAACCAAAACATTTCATTTTTAATACTATAGTAGGTATATAATTAAAAATATATACCTCTTAAGCTTGTTGCATATATATATATATATATATACAAGTATATATATATTTGCTGAAATCTAAATTTAAGCACAATGCCTAAACTTAGGAATGGTAAAGAAACTGCAGAAGAAGTAGAAGATTGGATGGGAGATAAAACAACAAACCCAAATGTCCTTCCTGAGGAGTCAATTTTGGAAGGAGAAACTCTAGGCCAGTAAGAAGATGAGCTTGCTGAAGATGAAAAAGAAGAAAATGTTAAAGAGGATGGATCCTCGTCCCCTAGAATAGCTCCAGATGGAACTATTGCTTTTGATAACTTAGATCATTTTTGGAAATTTTTCAATAATAACATTGGCGCTCTTAATATGGCAGTTTGTATTGATAAAGGGTAGATTAGTGACACTCAAGCAGCCATGGAACATATGTTTGATGTGCACACTAATCCCTTGTCTTTTATTGATCAAGAAAGTGATAAGGCTGGACCATCCAATAGAGATATGGTCACTATGATTCAAAACATGCCAAAACAACAGGTTACCCAACCTCCTAAAGAACCTATTATTGAGCCTAAAATCATTCCCACACAAAAGAAAACTTCCTTCGCTACTTTACTTCGCCAAACTATTGATCAATATGCTTCAAACCGACAAAAACCTAAAATGAAGCCAAACACCAATTTTCAACAATCTGGGATACAACATAATATAACTTCAAAACTTCTTCATAACACCCTTCCTACCAATAATTTACACAATAGCAACATAGCATCTAATCTTCATGTCCCTCCATATGTTCACAAATCTCATATTAATGCCCTACCAAACCAATATGGTGGGCAAACCAGTAATCTGGAAGCCATGGTGAAACAGTTAGCTTCGCGCATGGACCAGATAGATCCCTATCATCCCTCGTATAATTATCGAGAGATATGTAGTCAACCTTTGGATCCCATAGTTGTAGCACAACCATACCCTAAACACTTTCCCATGCCCGTCCTGCCTATATATAAAGGAATTGAAGATCCCATAGAGCATCTTTGCATGTTTAGGATAGCATGTCATGATATATCACATGATGACTTGCTATTACTAAAAATGTTCCTGAAAAGTTTAGGAGGAATGGCATTAGAGTGGTACTATCAATTGCCAACTCATTATTTGAGAAACTTTGAAGAAACAGTTGAATATTTTGTCCATCAATTTAGTGCCTACATTGAGAGGCATGTCACCATTAAAGATATATACAACTTAAAACAAGACAAAGATGAATGTTTTGCTGATTTCTTAGCTAGATGGAGGCAATTGACAGGAAAACTACACTTTGTGCTACCTTATAGGGAAATGTTGGACATTTTTATCAATAATTTACAAGAACAAATATCCTATGAGTTATCAACTGCTACCTTAACCACATTCGATCAAGCTATAGACTTATCTCGAAGGGTAGAAGATGATCTCATTAGGATAGGTCACCTCAAAAAGAAAGAGGATGAGAAAACATCCAGAAATCAGTATAAAAACAAACAAGTTGTAGGTGACGGAGTCACTGACAGCCGAAACGTTGCTAATATCAATGCAACGAAGACAACAAAAAAATTTATATTAAAACCTCCTGATAAACCTCCTTGAGAATTTACTAGATTGAATCAACCTTTATCAACCATTCTTCCTCAATTACTAGCATGAGGCTTGATTCAATTACCAGCTATCCGGGAACCTGATCCAACTATACTCGGATACAAAGCTGATCTACACTATGACTTTCATAGAGGACCTGGACACTCTACAAATTCTTGCAAAAGATTGAAACATAAAATACAATATTTGATTGATAATAATGAAATGGAGGTGCAAGCCTTCCAACATAAACAAAATGCTCCTAATAACATCCAGACCATTCCCCAAAATCAAAATCAAAATGCTAACCAATCATTAGATATATTTCAACATCCTTTACCAAACCATGGTAAAGAAGTGGCCAATCAAATCGAACATCATAATGTTCCCCCTCCTACCCGATATGTAGGAACTATTAGCGGACAATTACCTATTTAGGATCCTCAAATATTTGGCACAACTTTATCCATGGTTACAACCAGGCCCCTACATAATATTCAAACTCCTGATTCTAGTGATGTAGAATCAGATACTGAAAGTGAAGTAGACATCACTTTAAACCAATCGAATAGCTCTAAAAATGAATCAGATCCTATTCAACCTATCATAGATGCTATGGTTCCAGAAGAACCATTTCCTAGACAAGTTACTACTCGACCCTCTTCTAATCAGTTCCTTTCTAATGAACAATCCATAAACGCTCAACCGAGACCAGTTCAGCATCTTCAATATAACATTGTAGGTACCATCGGAGTTGTTACCAGACACCAGGCTCAAAATTCTCAATAGGATCAAACTCAGAATGATGGATCAGCTCCATTTATTTTGAAAAATCCTAATAAAGGAAATCATATGTCTAATGTTCAACCAAAACCTCCTTACAATATTAATGAACAATTATCCAATACTACAGCCAAAATTTCTCTTTTAGATTTGTTAAGATCTTCTCCCACCCATAGGGATGAGTTAATGCTTACACTAATCCAAATGATGGTGCCACAAAATATTCAACTTGAAGCCATGTCCAATACTATCATCACTCGAGAAGTCGATTGTATTGATTTCCAGGATAAATATATCCCACAACATAGTTTACATAAGGATAATCCCTTATATATTACTGCTTTAATTGGAGATGTAGCCATTAAACGAGTCTTTATTGATAATGGCTCATCTCTAAACATTTGCACTTTTGACTTCTACCAAAGATTTGGCTTTAGAAGTGATGAAATGAAGAAAACTGACATGATTATCAAAACTTTCAATGACGAGACACAAGAAACGTGTGGATTCTTTACTATACCCTTGAAAATTGGTCCTAGAACCCTAGATACAACCGTGTTTATTGTACATTGCCCAACATCATACAATATACTTTTGGGTCGCCCTTGGATCAATGCGATGCGAGCGGTTCCATCAACTTTACATCAGTGTGTCAAATTTGAATTTAAAAACCAGTTGGTCACTATCCATGGTGACCCTAGACCCTTTGATATGTGTGCTTTGGTAGAACCTGTTGGAGTGCAATTTTGCCCTGCTCTGTCATCCACACATCCTAGTTCTTATTTTTCATCTAAATGTGTGAAACACACACACATAACATCATCTACCCCATCAACTACACCTATACATTTAACTCAACCATCTTCTGAACAAATCACACTAGAACCTCAAAAAGATCTTAGATATACAACCAATTCTTCAGGTTCCATCCCTATAATCTCAAAAACTATAGACCCATTCATTAACACCTCCACATCATCTACATCTATCATACCCTCCACATCTAAAGATATAGGGAATGATCCTTCTACATCTTATGCTCTTTTTGATGAACTTTTACCAGATTTATCCACAATCTTAATATCAGAAAAAACAAATGCTTTCATGCAATATTCAATTATTTTAAATAACTTGCTGCCATCTCCTCGTACTTTGGGCCTCCCACAACCTATGGTAAGTACTTACCAAGTCGGGAGTTGTGCTTTTATTTATAAAGGATATGATTAGGGAAGAATACCCCGAAATATCAAAACTCATCATGAGGGATATGCCCGATGTTATTTTACTAATGAATATATTAAAGCTAAACCCATAATGCTTAAAATGGGCTATCAAGGGAAAGTCTTGGGACCTTTCCAAAATGGTATGAAAGAACCTATTGAGGTAGAACCATGGCCCGCCTGATGTGGTGTGGGCCTGTTTTCTAGTAAGGGTCAACCCTTCCCTTTTGAAGATACTGATCAACTCATATGTTATCAATATTATCTAGATAAACAAGATTCTTTGTGTCCAATGAATCAGCCATTTACATGTAATATGCTATCCATAGCTTACCCTAAAATGATTGTCGACTTCTATGATGAGTTGGAAAGAGATATCTTCCACGATGTCTCCGTTGAAGAGTTGTTACACAATGGTTTTTATTTTGATGGTTCTATACCAACTATAGCCCAACTTGAGGCCACCACTCCTCAGGATGAATTATCCAACTTAACCTTCAAAGAATTACAATATTTGGGTGTCTCACCCGCCCCGCCTAATTTTGAACGAGATCTACACATGGAAGTAGAAAACGTCATTAAAGTTAACATTGGAACTGAGGATAATCCTCACATAATCAATATTGGATCAGAATTAAGTCAAGAAAAACAAGAGCAATACATTGCACTCCTTAAAGAGTATGAATATGTCTTCGCTTGGACATATGAATATATGCCAGGTTTAGACCCTTCTGTAGTCATGCATCATCTAGTAGTCCATCCGGATGCTAAACCTGTTAAACAAAAACTTAGAAAAATGCATCCCAAAGTGGCCCTGCTAGTCAAAGGGGAGTTAGAAAAACTCCTAAATGTTGTTTTTATACAAGCTATTGATTATGCTGAATGGATCTCAAATGTAGTTCTAGTCACCAAGAAAGAAGCTACCAAAGTTAGGGTTTGCACAGACTTTAGAGATATTAACGTTGCATGCCCTAAAGATGATTTTCCTCTTCCAAACATGGATCAAATCATTGAATTTACTGCCAAGAGTGGAATGATGTCCCTAATGGATAGATTTTTTGGCTATAATCAGATCAGGATAGCTCCTGAAGATCAGGCTAAAACAACCTTTATTACCCCTTGGGTTACCTTTTGTTGGAAAGTGATGCCATTTGGATTAAATAATGCAGGTGCAACATATCAACGAGCTATGACTTATATATTTCATGATATGATGCATGATATCCTACATGATTATGTAGATGATATTATAGCTCGCTCTATTAAAGAATATGATCATTTAGATGATTTGAGAAAAGTATTTAATCGGTTAAGAGAATATCTTATTCGATTAAATCCAACCAAATGCATATTTGGAGTAAAGTCTGGTAAACTATTAGGGGTTTTAGTTTCTTTACGTGATATTGAAATCGACCCTCTCAAGATTGCGGCTATCACTGATATGCCCGCACCTACTAATATATCTGAGTTACGAAGTTTACAAGGTAAGCTTCAAGCCATCCGTCGCTTCATCGATAAGTTGGTGGACAAAACCACTCCCTTTCTTAAGCTCTTGAAGAAGGATATCCTTTTTGATTGGGATGATGAATGTAAGGAAGCTTTTGAACTTCTCAAACAATACCTCCTTAATCCACCTGTGCTTTCACCGCCTAGACCTGATCGCCCATTTATCCTGTATATTTTAGCTTTCGATTTTTCTTTAGGAGCTCTGTTAGCTCAGCTTGATGATGATAAAAGAGAACATGCTAACTATTATATTAGCTGAACTTTAGTCAGTTATGAAACCCGTTATACAACATTAGAAAAATTATGTCTAGCAGTCGTATTTTCTACACAAAAATTATGACATTATATGCTCAGTAAAAAAATGTATGTCATTGCTAAATATGATCCCTTGCGGTATCTCATGAGTCAACCTTATTTATCAGGTCGCACAGCCAAGTGGGTTCTTGCTCTAAGCAAGTTTGACCTCACGTTCATAGGACAAAAGTATGTTAAGGGTCAAATCATAGTAGATCAATTAGCTGCTGCACCCTTAGAGTCTACCCATCCCCTCATCATTGATTTTCCTGATGAATGCCTTCAATTAGAGGCAGATCATGTCGCACAATGGTCCTTACACTTTGATGGAGCCCGATGCATAAGTGGGGCTGGTGCGGGCATTATTTTAATATCCCCGCAAAAACATCTTATTCCTCTGTCCTTCAAATTAATGTTTGCTTGCACTAATAATACTTCCGAATATGAGGCTCTAATCCTTGGATTATGAGCTGCCTTGGTGCTAAAAATTAAACATCAGTTAGTTTTTGGTGATTCTCAACTTGTTATAAATCAAATTAATGAAGTTTATCAGACCAGAGATGATAAATTACGCCCATATAAAGCATATGTTTTGCAATTGTTATCCTTGTTTGATAAAGTTACTTTGGAAGCTATTCTGCAAACTAGCAATTGTGCAGCTGATGCTATGGCCACAGCTGCATCTCTTCTACCCTTGGAGTTAGATGACGAATATGCCACTATCATTATTCATTGACTCCAGGAACCTACTTCAAATAAGTCATGTTTAGAATCTTTGGATGTGTTTCTAATTAATGAAACTACTCTTGAACCTTGGTATACCGATATATTTAATTTTCTTCAAAATGGGACTTTCCCTGCCAATTCCAATAGACACCAGCATCGGTTATTACGTAGACAAGCAAGTCGATTTGTAAAAATTGGCAATACTTTATATAAGATATCTTTTTAAGGTATCCTATTAAGATGTTTGAATCTAGAAGAATCCAAATCAGCTTTAAGTGAAGCCCACGATGGATCTTGTGGAGGACACTTCAGTGGTAGTGTCATTGCTAAAAAGCTCCTTAGGATAGGATACTTTTGGCCTACCATGGAAAAGGATGCACATGAGTATGTGTGCCATTGTGACAAGTGCCAGAAACATGTTGACCTTGTCTATGTGCCTACACAAGAGTTGCAGGCTATTTCATCTCCTTGGCCCTTTTCAAAATGGGGCTTAGATATTATTGGCAAAATTAACCCTGTGTCATCTGATGGACACAAATTCATCATAACCGCCATTGAGTATTTCACGAAGTGGGTTGAAGCTATGCCATTAGCTTCCTGCACTGGAACACAAGTCTCTAAATTTATTTTTAATCAAATCATTTGTAGGTTTGGAATTCCTGCAAACCTCATCTCAAACAATGGCACTTGTTTCAAAAATAAAGATGTTAAAAAATTATGCCAAAAATATAAAATTCAACATCGCTGGTCCACTCCCTATTATCCTCAGGGTAATGGTCAAGCAGAAGCATCTAACAAAACCTTAATCAAAATTCTCAAAATATTGGTCAATAAATCTAGTCGCGACTGACACATTCAATTATATCCATCCTTGTGGGCCTAACGAACTAGTGTTCGAACCCCCACTAGAACTTCACATTTTGTTTTGGTTTATGGCGCTGAAGTTGTTTTTCATTTTGAATTAGAAGTTCCTTCTTTGGCTCTACTACTTCAAGATACTGAAGTAGGAGATGAATATCGAGCTGGCAGACTTAGTCAGCTGGAACTCCTACATGAAAAGTGCATCTATGCTTTGGAGCATCTCCGTGCCTACCAAAAAAAGCTTAAAAGATCATATGCTAAGAAAGTTCGTCATCGATCCTTTGAGATCGATGACCTTTTTTTAAAAGAAAATAAAAAAAATACTAATGCAACTAAAGACCTTAAAGGTAAATTTGAGCCCAATGGCTTGGACCATACATTATCACTGCTAAATTTGAATCGGGAGCATACAAATTAGCTACCTTAGATGGTAAATATTTTAAATAACCTATGAATATTATGCATCTTAGGTGATATTACGCATAAAATTTGGTCATTTCATCATTTGTACATATTTTGCATGTTGTCTTATTTTAAAAATATATCAAACTGTTTACACAAAAACAAAAACAAACAAAAATGATAAAAAATAATAAAAATAAAAAAACAGCAATATTATTGACTCTTTTGAAACCAAAACAAAATAAAGAAGAAAGAGAGAGTCAACATTCTCAAACTTCTCAAAAAGTATTTGTATATATTTCTTCTTACAAATGTTGCAGTTATATATTTCAAATTATTTTGGATAAATTATCATTTATTTGGAATCATGCACTATCACAAACACAAAAATAAATATCTTGATTTTATCTGGCATGATTACTAATCTCTCTTATATCAAAGTCCACAAAATTCAATTAAATAAATTTTGAGCATAGAGAATTGATCTTGTTATTTACTGAAACCAAGCATATCCTTTCACAATAAAATGAATACATTTGTAATTTCCATGCTATATTACATAGTAGAAGTGGTTTCTTGAGTGAAAAGTTTCCCCTGCTATCCTATCATGCACATGGTCTAGAATCTTTGAGAATTGGCAAAAGGACAAGCTCACCCCTACCCGGAATAAAAATCCCTTGCTTTACAGCTAATCCGAGCAAGTATCCCTAGCATAGAAAGAAATGAAAAAGTCCAAGAAAAAGATAAAAGAGAAAGAAGTTATTTCAGCATTATCTCAAATACAAAAGCGAAAAAAAAAAAAAGGGCAAAAGAAAAGAAAAGCAAAAGCAAAAGCAATAAAATACCTTTCCCTACCCTTTGAAAAGAAAAGAAGGGTTGATGAGCTTGAATCCCTGGAATTCTCAATTATTCAAAAACTATGAGGTAAGCCCCATAATAGGTAGTTTGTGCCCAACTTGCTTGGCCTTGGGTAACTCCTAGCATGGTGATATGTCTATCACATTAGCGACCTTCTTTTGTACAGACCTATGTCTGCTTATGGATTAGCTAGCTCTTGATAATCTGACTTACATAGTAGTCTGGTATGGTTATAAGCATTTAAATCATGGTTAATGAACACTTATTTGGTTCATTCAAATCACTTGTATCATAGTATCTTGCTCAAACTGGTAAATGAACAATGCAATTGCACACACATTTTGTATTTGAGAGATTTTGTGTATCATTATGATAAATCAAGATTGGAAATGAACTCACATATGCACATGGGATTCCTTATAAATCTAACTTTTGTCTTTAAGATACTTTGAAATATTTCTGCAAATTGTTTGGAATAAATTCATTTTCTTCTTTAAAGTACAGTTGTTTAGTATAAAGACAACTACATGCATTATCAAAAATCAAAATTTCTTTCAAACCATACAATAAAAACACACACACACACATATATATATATACATATATATATATATATATATATATATATATATATACGTGTGTGTGTGTGTGTGTGTGTGTACACACACACACACACACACGTATAATACATATATATATATATATATATATGTATATATATATATGTGTGTGTGTGTGTTTTTATTGTATGGTTTGAAAGAAATTTTGATTTTTGGTAATGCATGTAGTTGTCTTTATACTAAACAACTGTACTTTAAAGAAGAAAATGAATTTATTCTATATATATATATATATATATTGTCAACTTTCACGACGATGGTATACTTCCAAAACTTAAGTGGGAGTCTTATGCCTAGTGCAAGTCCTCTTCATATTTTTTGTTTATTTTCAACAATTAAAAATCAACCATACAATAAAACTATTATATCAACTTTTTCTTTGGATTTCGCGATGATGGTATAAGTCTATACCTACATATTCTATGCCTAGCGCAAACCATTGTACCAATTTTTATTTCCCATTTATTTAAAATCATAAAAACATATGACTTAAATCATTTTGTTATACAATTATGTTTTAAAAAAAAAAAAAAAAAGCATGCACATTATCACTTTTTCATGTCATTATGTCAAAATTCAATTTTGCAATGATGGTATAATTCCTAGGGAATTATTCAAAAAATTTATCACACTTAGGAATTTATGCCTAGCAAAAATCATTTTAAAATATTTCATGCATAATATTTTTATGGAAATCTGAAAAACAAATCATCATCATCATCATCATTTGCATCATCAAAACAAAGTCTTAAGACAGTTTCTTAAGCACCCTTTTACTTTTTGCAATATTTTTATACTAGGATTAGCTTGATGACCGAGTGAGCGGCGACTACATGAAATGGTCTATAATAGCGACAATGTCCTTTGAAATTATTGTTAAAAGTCTTTTATTTTTTTATCAAATTATCATCACAACAACCAATTTGTTACATCAGATTATTTCATTTAAATTTTTAAAGCATGACATTTCAACCATAATATTTTCCAACGACATAATTACATGAATCATCAAATCAATCACACTTCAAACATTAAAGCATCATAAAAACATATAAACAAATTGTATCATCATAATACAGGTCATATGATCAAAAATATTATACATATATCTCAACAATGTATATACATCATCTCAAAACTAGATTGGTATGCCATAATCTACATCTTGGCATACTCAATCCTCTCAATCATATATCCTCTGTGCAGTGTCTTGAGAACCCCTCGAGCTCTCAGCCTCATCTCCTCCCCTGCCTTGAGGTGGACGAGGTGGCCCCATCACAGTATGTGTGGTACTACGAGTCCTAGTCATCGATCGAGATGAAGTCCTCGACGACCCAATCCTGATCAGGTCAACAATGCTGGCTGGCAGCTATACCCTCTGACCATCTGGCACCATCTAGAAGTAGATACCCTAGTAGAACATAGTCTAAGTAATCGACCATGCCAACTCCTAAGTGCTTGCTCCTCTGCTTTGTGCTCTGATGCGTGCAACCTCATCTCTGAGCTGTGTAGCCTTCGCTCGGTGTCATGCAGCCTCCTCCTGTAAAGTTTGCACTTGTGCCTGGAGATAGACAGTCTCTCGCTCGGAGAGTAGCCATCTCACTACTCTCTCCTGTGTCCACACCCTTGCCCTTATTAGGCGATGGTGGTCTCTCTCTATATGGAGAAGGGGGTCTCTCCTCCCTCCTCTCTCGTTGTCGCGGCCTTTGCTGAGCCTGTGGTCTCCTCTGCTCTCTCATGTCGTGACCTTATGCTGCCTCAATGGATTCCTGGTGCTGACTCCTAATTTGATGCACAACTATGTGAATCGGACCCTATGCCATCGTCATCTGAGGAGGGCAGATGCCTATGTACCAGGAATCATAGCTGTTGGCTACCCCTGCATCGTCCCCATCCACTAGCTAAATGGGGGCATAATTTGCGTCCTTGATCCAAAAGCATTGCATATCTGGAGCCCTGCTAACTATAGTGTTATCCTGGACAGTTCGGGAAAACTCATAGTCTCTAAGAGATAGGATCCCCTACTGTAGACCAAACTGCCTCAAAACTCGGTCATACCGATGGAGCTCCACCTCTCCCCTCTCCATCCTTAGCCGATAGACTCGCCTGATGCGAGCCAGCTCCTATCCATCCTCGACCCACCCTGGATGATCTCTCTAAGGCCTCCATGTGATTTGGTCAAAGACAAGGTCGTCTAGTAGTCTCCGAGACATTGGCAGATCTATCCGTCGTTGTGACCCTCTTCGGAGCCACTAGTAGAAAAATCGGGGCCTCTCCCCATCAATCCCTATTAGTGGAAGCCCTACTGGCCTTTGCACCATGATGTGCTTCCAGCACCAAACCTATAGTAGCGATGTCATAACCAGACATCGACCGCCCTTGTATATGACCCCATGAAGGATCCTATACAACTGGCATAGAACGAAGCTCCACCAAACAAACTTGTATCCGTGGTCTCTCATGTCACAGACCACATCTGCTAGTACCCATGGTACCCTGCACCCGCTTTGGTGGCCCAAAAGAAGTCCACCTACCACTCCGACAAAAACTTGTGTGAGTCTAGATGCCCCAGGCATCTGGCATAGTGACTCGATATTCACTCCGCCCTTCTCTAGGGCGAAGCTTGAATCACCACATAATCACATCATAGCATGGCCCCGTTTGGCCATAGGAGTGATCAACCATCCTTGTATGGGGATCCTCAATATCCTCCATACATCCTCCAATGTGGGAGTCATCTCCCCTGTCGATAATCAAAAACATGAAGAGCCCGGATACCACCTCTCTGCTAGGGCTATCAATAGCCCCATATCTGTAGCAACCTGTGGCATCTCTGCCACATGCTGTAAGCCGGCTCTGAGCCGCCTAATCCTTCTCTGCTTATGATAGAGTGGCCAAGTCATCCCTCAGCCCATCGTATTTCCACTCTCTACTCTTTAGTAATCCTCTCTGCAACATAAACAACAAAATAATAAAAATCATTAATAAAACAGTCATTAAAAATGCAAGTAAAACAAAGTTCAATTTCATAAATGATGATATCGTCCACTATTGGACGATATCGCCCAAAATTTGAGCAAATTCATCTTCGATGTTGTGAGTCGAAATTGCCCCTTTTTTGACAAAATCATCCTCATTTTGCTGATTTCGCCCTTGGACGAAATCGACGATATCGAGATGATTTCGTGTCGACGACGTCGACGACCCAAAAACGGCCGTGATGCTCAAAAATCAATAAAAAATTAATTTAAAAAGCATGAAATTCTAAAGTAAAACATTATAAACTAAGTTTAGACCCTTACTCGTAGCCCGCATCGGACCTTTGTCGATCTATGTGCTGTCTCGACAATTTTGTCTACAGAGCTCTAGAAACCAGAAAAAAGTAAAAATGAACAGTAAAAAATGAATTAGGGTTTTACCCTATTTTTCTTAATTTTATTCAAAAAACAATTAACAACATTTAAATTTTTTTTGCTCTTCCACGTTTTTTCCTCAAACGTTCAATTTGGGTAAAAACACGGAGGGGGCATCATAATAAGCTGTCATACGATTCGACCAAGAATCATCGCCTAAAAATGGGAATAAATTTTTGCTTTCTCGTAGATCGAGAAGAACTCGTCTTTAACACATTTTCTTTGGAAAATTCGCTAAAGAGGGGGCAAAATGTAGCACCCTAAAATTGGTGCAGTAAACCTTAAATAATTACAATTACTCTAGTAAATATTCAAATTCAAATTTTAACTCCCAAAACCACTTCCAAACCATTGTTTAACCCGTTTCCTCCTTTCCCACGCCATTTTTAGAGTTGGTTTTGACTATTTGACGATATCGTCGTCGATCATACGATATCCCCTCAGATCAGACGATTTTGTCTGGACTAGGACATCCAGACGATCTTGTCCCAAAACTAATTTTTCTCAATTAGCCTCTATTTCAACGACGTCTCTAATCTAGGCAGAAGTGTGTCTGCACCGTTAGAGACCCTCCCCGTTGGAGATCTCCCAAATTGGGATGATCTCCAACCTCCTAACCTCTCTCCTAAGCCTATTTAATCCTAGGCCCTCCCCTTAGCATCCCACTGGCTGATATTTCCTGTAACTTGACTTTACACTCACTAAGACATCCTAAATTATTATTTACACTTGTCCTATCCAAATTTTGTTGCAAGAACCTTAGTATTTTTCAGCTGGAGCAAGCTCAGTTTGTCTTGGACGATCCTGTTCGATTCGAGATGATTTCATATCAATGCGAGACGATTTCGACTACAGTCAACATTGAGGCAATCAATGCCCAGAGTTTGCATTTTTTAATCCTTTTATTTTATACATTGTTCTGCATTTAGTAAAATCTAAGTTTATTCCTTATTACTTTGCATTTTGGAGTTCACCCATGTAGCTTTAAATACATAACAAAGTCACCAATTATCATCAAATCATTATAGTGCACTCGTATTTTTCTTATTATCATCATTTTAATGTTATTGTTGTTATTCTACATCATTGCCCTCTGTTAGAATAGTTGCATTTTCTACATTTTGTGTCTACTTCTCTGATTGTAGGTCTTTGATGAATTCGTCTAATGAATTCATCAAATCTCAGATGATCTTGTCTGATAGCAGACGATCTTGTCAAATCAGAGGTGATCCTGACTGCTTCAAGAATCAAAATCTTCATTGGACATCTGGATCAGGTATGGCTTTTTAATCTTGCTTACTTTCTCTATTTTTTGTCCTAATTTGTTTTTTTGTATTCATTTAATCTGCATCTTCATATAGAGCAACTTAGATTCATTTGGCCAAACCTAGGACTTGAATGTTTAAGGATAAAACTAAACACATTCCCAACCTAGGCATGGAAACTGCCACTAAACGTTTCTTGGTGAACCCCACCATCCGTCAAAAAATCACCTTAATACCCCTCCCCCGGGAGGCGGGACCTTCAAAGGGCCTCTCAGTCCGAGGTACCGTCCCATCCTTTTCCCATCCCCCTTTCGGGCATGAATCCTTTAGCCTAAAGGTAAGGATGCAAAAAATTTGGAGTGATACAACCCCATATACCCTCACCTCATATCAAAATCCTTCTAGTATACATCCCCTCATGTTTTCTAGCACTGCCACATTTAGGTCCTTGCCAAAGTACCTCTCGAGCAATGTATCTCTCAAATCACAACGTGTCAAGAGAATCAGTCATCCCTCTATCATAATTCATAAAATATGATATAAGTCCTTAATAATCACCATCATATTCCCTATAGGTATGTGGAAGGCATTGGTTTGTGGGTCCCACAAATAAATAAGGGTAGTCAAGTAAGCACAGTCTCCTATCATAGGCTCCAACCGTATCACCTGATTGAGGCCAATGACATCCAACCATTCTCAATACTCCTTTATCAAGGCATACCTAGTGGTATCAAAGATATTCAGTACTTGATACTAACTCTTCACCACATGATAGATATAAGCAAATTAACAAAACAACACCAGCCATGCTTCAAAATGGCCCCAAATGACCCCAAATGGCCCGAAAACACCCAAATAAAAGACCCAAAATGGCCCCTTTTTGAGGCCATTTTATGGAAATCCTACCCATAAACGGTCCCCAAATATATGACCATCCCACCTAGGGATGGTTCCTAATCATCACACCCTGGATGTCCCACCCAAGTACGACCCCCAAATTGGGCCAGAAATAGCCTTCTAGGCCACCAAAAATAGCAAAAGCAAGGCAAAATTTGAACTATAAAATTCAATATAATTGCACAAATTATGGATAAAGCATAAAAAATGGTACATTACCCATAAATTAGGTGTAATTACCTATTATTTAGTGTGATATACCTAAAAAGAAAAAACATTCAATAAAAGCAAAATCTCACTCCTAACACTAGGAAAATGCAATGATAGAGACTAGGCATACTCGTCTCGCACTGGTTCCTTCATTGGCTGAGTTTGCATGCTGGATCATGGTTATTTTAGGATTAATTTTATAGTGCTCCACTATGTATAATCACTCTCCTACTCCTCACCTCTCAAACTGCAAATATGAACATGCACAAATGAGTTTAAACCTCACAATTTGGGCTTATATAGCTCTACAGAGGCCAAAATCATACCAGGGTGGTATGAGTGCATATTTGGAAATTAATCCCACTTTGGTATGGTCATAAAACATGCCACAATACCACCCTAGAATGGCCACAAAAAAATTGAACAAAAATGGCTCAGAATGCACCAAAATTGGTCCAAAAATACCCAAAAATAGCTCAAATTTGTTTAAATTTTCACATGGATCAAGATGAAACTAAATTTCCCATGTATGAATGTAAGGTCTCTTATTTATATCCCTAATAAGGCCATTTTTTCTGGACCACCCCATAGGAATGAATTTTTTATCTCCTTTCTTCCATAGAACATCGACAAAATCATCAAAATCCTCTCAGAACAACCCCATTTTTTAATGGGTAAAACTAAAGGTAACCTTAATAAAAGTCATTTGGTTCAAGCAACTCATCAATTTTATCATGATTCATTCCCTCATCAACTCTTCACTTGAGGGGGTAGTCATACTCAGTCCAAATCAACAATCACACACTCAATCATGCAAATTGTGTTCGTTCAACGAATCTTTGACAAAGACAATCATGCCCCTTCTTGGGGTAGTAAACAAGCATAAATTAAATAAATTATTGGTATTTTAAGAGCATGAAGTATTATATACCTCACACCTTCATTACTAAACAATGTCCAATATCAAGCCAACCTTACTCAAAAGGTTGTACTTGAAGCAAGTTCCTTAGCTCGTCAGAAGCAAGGATTCAAGAATGCATGCTCTTTCCATGATTGGGGCATCTAAAGTTGGTTAGGGTACTGAATAACCCTAATAATTTAAAATTTTATTAATCTATTTTTTCTCAGCACTGTGCTGCACACAATATTTACTGAATAAACCTTGCATGCCTTTTTACACATGAGTCTCTTTTAGCTATAAAGTGGATCATTTTTCCACACAAATATATATATAGGATTTTTAGGACAAAGCAACATAGTGCTACTAATATTTCCTTTCACCTTTTGTACCCCTTTTCCCTTGAAATATCTACCTAGCGAAGGAGGTTTGCGAGTGATCCAAGAGGTGCAATTTGTCACATAACCAAACCATATGAGTGAATTTATTCATAAAATTTGATGAAAATGCCCCTTAGAGTATTTTGGATAACCATCCCCCCTAGGATGAATACAAACATGTGGAAAATTTTCCTACTATTTTTTACAGTCTTATTCTAGGATATAATATTATGCTACTGTCCAAATTGTATGCATTTTGGAGTTGTATTGGATGAGATATCGTATTTTGAAGTTTTTGCAGGCTTGTAGGGTCCATCAGACTATGCATAGGAATATGTACTTTATTTTGGAAATATGACCACATGTATCCTCTCAAAATGTTATTTTATTAATTATATCCAAGTTTCATGTGTTTTGGATATGTTTAAGGGTATAAATTGCATATTTTGGGTTTTATAGGTTGGGAACGGTCACTGCGAATACGATAAGCCATCGGACACAATTTTGACTCCTTTTTTGGTGAGGTCTTCCAAAAACCTTCTATTTTACATCCCCCTACAATTTCAAGTCATTTGGAGTTTATTTGATATAATATCCATACATATTCTCATTACTAGTCTCTTGATGCCTATGGGGATTGCATGTTTTTCATCATACACACTTGCTATTTGACGTTTCTTGTTTACTTGTGTGTAGGTGCAGGTTTCTACAAAAAATAAGGGCAAAAATACTTTAAGATCAAATATACAAATAGCAGCAGAAGTAGGCCACCCACCTCGATTATGGGTATGAGGAAAGACACTGGATGTGCACCCGAGTTACTTGAAGGATTTTGATCCTTGGGTACCCAATTTGTAACAATTGTATCATATTTGATCCCTAAATGGGATTTATATGTAACCTTGGATTTTATCCATCAGATTAATAAGAAATCAACTCTCTTTTTTACTTCATTTTTTGCTATTTGGCATCTCTTCCATTTTGCTTGCATGCTTTCGTTTGATGCTCTTAAGTAGTAGGAGATAGATACATATATTGTTCATAATTATTAGGTTCACCATTTTTCCCTACTTTAGATACACCAATACCCTATATAAATTTGTGGGCACCAGTCCAGAGGAGACACCAATTGCCTATACAAGTTCATAGACACAAATCCATAAGAGACACCAATCCCCTATACAAGTGTTAGCATTACTATATTGTTTATTTCATTATTTAGGCTATTGTTATATTGTTGTAACAATGTCTATTCTCACCCAGTTAATTCCGTCTCCACTGGACTAATCTAGGCGACAATGTATTGTTTAATCAACTAGCTATCAATACAATTTGGTTGATTACTCCGACATGGTATCAGAGCAGGACGGGCGAAGACTGGGAGGGCTCGGTATCTACTTGGCACGCTTCTCGAGGACTTAGAATTTAGATGTAGCTTGATCGGGCATAATTCTCGAGATCTGTCTCTATAGCTGATTGGATTTGGATCGGGCATGGATCCTAAGATAGATAGACAGAGTCGACTGGATCGGGCACGGAACCTGAGGCCGACTCCATGGGACCTGGACTGGACCCCAGGTATAGAACTCGAGGCTGACGATGCGGAAACATGTAGTAGATAGGCCACATGCCACTTGGACTAACGAGCAGGTGACACGTGGCGGACTGGCCACATGCCACCAGAACGTGATGCATGGCGGACTAGCCATGCACCACTTGGCACAACAAAAGGACACGCGAGATGACTGATTGCCCGTAGGCAATCAAAGGGAAAAGGGCTTCTTTGCCCTTTTATTCTGCTTCAACATCGCCCGTCGTGGCGATGTGGGATTAATTACCAAACTTTTTTTTTGGCGTTTCCCGCTACGAAAGGGAACAAAGGGAAGGATCTTCCCTTACCTTCCCATCGAGTGGCGTAGCCTGATTGGCAGGAGCACCAGTCGGAAGGCTTATGGTCACGAGGTCGGGAGTTCGACTCCCGATGGCGTCAAAAATAGTTTTTTTGCAAAGCGCCACAGAAAGGTATATTTCCTTTCAAAAACATTTTTTTTTTTTAGTTTTTTTTTAATTAAAGTTAAAAGTAAATTAAATAGGTTTATTTTATATAGATTTAAAAGTTTTTTTTTGTCTATATAAAATAATTTATTAATTTTCTTTACCTTTAGTTATTTAAAATATTTTAAAGAAAATACTTTAAAATTAAAAATTGTGGGGGGATGTTGAGTAATTTTTTCTAAAAAGCAATTTTGGCATTATTGTAAAGGTGCATTTTTGGCTGAGCCCGACACCTAGTGGGTTATTCTTGTGGGCACTTTTTTTTGTTGTATGTTGCATATTTGTTTTTTTCACTATAACATTAAAAGTTAAAATCAAAATTCACTCCCTAAGTCCCCGAAATAATTAAAACCCATTCATGCAATTTATTGCACTGCAGCGTTCGATATTTGTGATACCTCTGGCCAGCACTTACAGGTAAAGCTGTCGTGATTGCACTACTGTATCCGCCGCCTAATATAGCTTCCAAAACAATGTCTGAGCTTGTTCTCTATAAATCATCGGGGAGAGATAAGTTTGCCATTTTGCATTTTTTTACTCCATCCATTACCCTAATAGTTCTTGTGTTTAGGCGTAAATCCTGACAAGAGTTCTGAAATCCAAAGTGTTTAGGGGAAGTTACGCCCCACGCATGCGGATTGTAGACTTTCTATGGTAGGTGCCATCAACAAGACTATTCCATTTTAGTACTACTTATGTACCATGTATCGTATGATCTCTAAAACTCACCTATAGTTTCCCTCACGTAAGGGCGGGTGATTTTTTTTATTGATCTTTCTAAATGCCTATAGTTTCCCTCACGTAAGGGTGGGTATTTAGTACGGTATAACAGCCTAGCAAAAGGTATATCGAAAGGGGGACAAATTGGTGTTATAAGGAACCTTCATCATGTTTGCAAAACTAATGACTGATTCTCATCAGTTGTTAAAAGGTCCTAATTACACACAATGGAAAAATAATATGAAGGCCATCCTAGCAATGGATGACTTATGGGATGTTGTATCTGGAGCAACAACCAGACCTTCATCTACTGCTGGTGCTATAGCTCCATCTACTGCTCAAAGAGACTTTGATAAGCTAGACAACAAAGCAAAAGTGCTCATCTTGCTTGCTGTGTCTGATGAAGTCCAACCCCATATTGCTGACTGTGAAACTAGTAAAGCGGCATGGGATGCCCTTAATACTATATATGAGGGAAAGAATGATTCCACCATTTTATTTCTTCAATCTCAATTACACATTCTAAGCATGAAGCAGGGTGAGACAGTTGAATTCTTTCTTTGCAGAGTTTTTGAATTGAAAGCAAAGTTGAATTATTTGGGAGAACCAGTTGAAGACAAGCTCCTTACTTCGGTTGTATTGAGAGCTTTACCTAATTCTTATCAGGTGTTGATCACTTCCCTTCAGGTATCACAACAGAAAGTTACTTTTGTAGAATTGGTTAATATGCTTCAAGAGGAGGAGGCACACAAACTACAGAGAGATGATTCTTCTAACACTACCCTCTACATCAACAGGCAAGGGTAGAACCAGAAGAAGGGTAATTTTCAGAAGGGAGGGAATTCACAAAAGGATTACAAAGGGAAACAACCTCAATAGAAAAAGAGATATTGCAAGATCTGTGACAAAGAATGTCATGATACAAACAGATGTTGGCATAAGAATAAGCAATCAAAACAGAAAGTCTAGAACAAACCACAGAAGAACAACCAACAAGTGAATGTTGTTGTTGAAGAATTTGACACAGATTCTGAGAGAGCCCACAAAGTTCTCATGACTACCATAGTGTCCAAGTAGATGGATCCTATATGGTATGTTGATTTTGGAGCCAGTAAGCACATGACTAGTGACAAATCATGGTTTGAGTCTTTTGAGGCCAAAGAGGGCAAACCTGTCACTATTGTTGATGATAAAACCTATAAGGTTTAGGGAGAAGGCACTATTTCAGTCACTCTTCCTGATGGCAAGTGTCATATTGATAAAGTTCTCTATGTTCCAAGATTGGCAAACAATTTGTTGTCAGTCAAACAAATTCTGGACAAAGATATGGTTGTGAAATTTAGTGTTGAGGGAGGCAAGAAGTGTTGTTCTATTACCAGGAGGGGTAAGAAAATTGGAACTGCTTCATATAAGCATGGATTATTTGCCTTAGATACTATCTCTACTCCACATGTTGCCATGATAGTCTATACAAAGGAGGCAACTTCCCTATGGCACAAGAGATATGGACATTTGAGTTCTGGTTACTTACTTGAGTTAAGTAAGTATGAGATGGTAAAGGGTCTTCCTTCCCTTTATACCACTTTACCAGTTTGCTACGACTACTTGGCGGGAAAGCGGCATAGAGTGCCTTTTGAAAAGAGCTCTACAAGAGCAAAGAAACCTCCGGAGTTGGTTCATACCGATCCGTGCGGTCCCTTCACTCCCAACGGTTGTGGGGGTAAGAGGTATTTTTAGTTATTTGTGGATGATTATTCACGAAAGATGTGGGTATTCTTTCTTCAACTAAAATCTGAAGCATTTGGCTTCTTTCAGCAATTCAAGAAATCTGTTGAGAAGGAGTCAGGGACTTCTATAAAAACTCTCCGCTCAGATCGAGGGGGGGAGTTCACATCTAAAGAATTTTCTGCATTCTTGAAATAAAATGGGATCACAAGACAGTTAACTACTGCTTATACTCCTCAAAAAAATGGAGTTGCTGAAAGGAGGAATCGTTCCATCATGGAAATGGTTCGTTGCATGCTCACAGGAGCTAGAATTGAGCAACTATATTAGGTAGAAGCTGTCACCATAGTAGTATATCTATTGAATATGGCACCCACAAAGGCCCTACAAGGAATGACTCCACAGGAAGCATGGAGTTGTAGGAAACCCTCCATTTCTCATCTACGCATTTTTGGATGTAAAGCTTTCATGCACATACCAAAAGAGAAAAGGAAGAAGCTAGATGAGTAGACATTGAAGTGTATTATTATTGGCTATGATGAGCACTCTAAGGGTTATCGTTTGATTGATCCCTTGACCAAGAAGATTCACATCAGTAGAGATGTAGTTTTTTATGAGGCTTTCACATCAGCAAACACATCAAATGTATACCTAGACCTTGTGGAAACTCAGGTTGTTAAATCTCCTTCATCAAAGGTTAGAGGTTCTTCTGGATCTTCTTCAACACCTAAGAAGAAGAATCCAAAGTGGTATACAAATACAATCAAAGACTCTAAGCTATCTACTCCACCAGATTTGACTTTGGATAGGCCTCGTACTCGCAGCATGGCTCGACAAGAGAAAGCTGCAACAAAGAATACTGGGGTTGATGATCTGTGTCAATCTTTTGAAGAAATTTCTATAGATCCAATGAGAGATGCATAAGATATGGATATTGATAGTGATAAGGTGTTTATGTCTTCAATAGACAATCTTGAACCTACATCAGTACAAGTTGCTCTCGGTGAACCTCAGTGGAAGGCTGCTATGGATGCAGAGTATAAGTCTTTGATGAAAAACAAAAATTGGAAGCTTGTCGATCTACCGCATGGAAAGAAACCCATTGGCTGCAAATGAGTGTATAAAGTCAAGTACAAAGTAGATGGGACAATTGATAAGCATAAGGCCCATCTTGTTGCAAAGGGCTATGCTCAAAAGGAAGGCATTGACTATGAGGAAACTTTTGCACCTACTACTCGGATGACAACAATTCAAGTTATTTGTGCTATGGCAACATAGTTTGGGTGGAAATTTCATCATATGGATGTCAAAAGTGCCTTTATGAATGGTGATCTCCAAGAAGAAGTCTATATGACTCAGCCAGAAGGATTTGCAGTGGAAGGCCAACAGTAGAAAGTTTGCAAATTGGTCAAATCCTTATATGGCCTAAAACAAGCTCCTCGAGCTTGGTATATAAAAATGGACAATCACCTCCTGCAACATGGTTTTAAGAGATGTTTGTCAGATGCAAACCTCTATTTCAAGAAACAGGGTTCTGAGATAGTGTTGCTTGTACTCTATGTTGATGATCTACTCATTAAAGGGAGTTCAGAAACTATGATCTCTATTGTCAAAAGAGACTTGTGTCAATATTTTGAGATGTCAGATCTCGAACTTCTCCCTTACTGTCTTGGTCTAGAATTCAACCAGAAGGAGCACTCCATCAAAGTGTCTCAGAAAAAATATGCCAAGACATTGTTGGAAAAATATCGCATGACTGATTGCAAGCCAATGGAAACTCCGATGGAGACAGGACTTTAGTTATTGCGATATGATGAATCACCTCAGGTAGATAGTACTCTCTATTGACAGTTGATTGGGAGTCTCATATATCTGACCAATACTAGGCCAGATCTCGTATTTGTTGTCAACTATCTTTCAAGGTTCATGCAGGAGCCTAAGACCACTCATTAGAAAGCAGCAAAACATGTTCTTCACTATGTATGGGGCACAATGGAATATGGCCTAGAATACAAGAGGAACAACAAATTCTTCTTGCAAGGATACACGGACTCCGACTATGTCGAATCATTTGATGATCGCAAGTCAACTTTAGGATATATTTTTCATATAGGATCTGGTCCTGTCTCTTGGCACAACAAGAAGCAACAGGTGGTTGCTATATCATCAACAGAGGCAGAATATCACACCGTAGATGATGTTGTGTGCGAAGTGATATGGTTGCATCACATTTTGACAAGTATGGGTCATCCATACAAATCTCCAATACACTTGTTTTGTGATAATTAGGGTGTTATGAACCTAGTCAAGAATCCAGTTCATCATGAAAGAACAAAACACATTGACACACAATGTCATTTCATTCAAGATGAAGTTCTGAAGCACCGAATTTAGCTTCAGCACATTCCCACCGATGCTCAAGTTGTAGACATTTTCACTAAGGCACTTGGACGTGTCAAATTTGAATTGTTTTGCAACTCTCTTTGTATTGCAAAATGATGTAATCAAGGGGGATGTTAGTATAGCTAGTAGTTATATTATTACCCAAATAATGTAATAAGGGGGGATGTTAGTGTCACTATATTGTTTATTTCATTATTTAGGCTATTGTTATATTGTTGTAACAATGTCTATTCTCACCGAGTTAGTTTCGTCTCCACCGGACTAATCTAGGTGACAATGTATTATTTAATCAACTAGCTATCAATACAATTTGGTTTATTACTCTGAAAACAAGTTCGTGGACACCAATCCACAAGAGACACCAATCCCCTATACAAGTTTGTGGACACCAATCTATAGGAGACACCAATATCCTATACAATTTTATGGACACAAATCCACAAGAGACACCAATCCCCTATACAAGTTTGTGGACACCAATCCACAGGAGACACCAATCCCCTATACAGATTTTTGGACACCAATCCACAGGAGACACCAATCCTCTTGAGGTGCCAAACTCACTCAATTCTAATCCAAAAATGATCACAACCACTACTAACATATTCTCCTAAATTTTCTCACAAACATTGCTCAATTCTGCTCCTAAATATGATCAATAATGGCATCAAATTCTTCACCTTTTCTTGAGTTTGCTTTCTTCAACTAAAAGCAATTCATACATATTCTACCCAAAATTCATTTAACCTCCTGAACATATAGAGAATGATATAATGGTTTTAGAAGCATCAAATTGCCAAGATATCCTTCACACTTATTAAGTCTATTGCTTCCACATGTCTCATATTTATTATATTTTAAAGGTAGCCCAAGTCTAGCACTTGATAACTAACCTTGTAAATGCTGATTTGTAATTATCTTGTGCACCTTTCCTTCTTGTAGATAGCTGAAATGTACTTCCTTTTTAATTGAATGTTTGGTTGAATATGTGCCTTAATCCTTTTACTCTTTTCTTGCACTATGTAACATCTTGAATTATTTTAAAATAATCCTTCTACTTGTTTGAGACTATACTCTTTTACTTATTCCCACATGTACTTCAAAATAGCAAACTCTTTTCTAAATCAATTCAATATTATGTATCTTAATAATTCCTTATACCTCCCTCTTTATAAAAACAACAAAAATATTTTCCTCAAATAATTAAAACCACCTTGAGAAAGGAATTAATTCACTATACCTCCAAATATGCCTCAACAAAAATGATGATCTTCCTTTTGTATGGTCCTCCAAATATGCCTCAATGTCCTCCAAATTTACCTCAATAAAATTCCATGTGTGTGTGATCAAATCATAGTAGGTCAATAGTGAACTCACAACAGTTCACTGATGAACTACACACGATAAATTCCAATCAACGATCATAAAAAGTTACTCAGATTCTTCTACGTGGCATCCAATATGTCAACACCCTCCAATTGGGCTTTCCTGTGTATGGTGCACAAAGGGATAGCACCCTACAACTAGGCATCATGGGTACTATGAGGTTCTCATCATAAATCACTTGTGATAAGGTGTTTTTATTATGTCCCACACATTTTGTAGGGCAGATGTGGGATTAAATTCCCAAGTGAAAAGTAATACAAACTTGAATCCATCTACCAAAAAATATTTCGTTGTTGAAAACTTAAACCTTAGCAAAAATAATTACATTTCTTGCTTGTTGAATCTCCTTGCATTTGCAGGTGGTCTGTTGTATTTCCTTGCACTCATTGGTATTCTATTTTGTCTCCTTGCACTCGTCGATAGACTTTGTTTCCTTTTGTGTTCTTGAATTCTTTGGAAAATAAAAATAAACGTCTCTTTGGATCCTCAATACATTTAGATAATGGTAGTACAACTACCTTAAATTTTCCCTTGATGAATGCCTTGTTCTAACTACAATAAAATCATTGTCAAACCATGTTTACTCCTAACGTCTCTTTTGACACTGCTAGCTCTCCACATGTGTGCCTCTATCTCCAATGATTTCCTCCTTCAATTTTTAAGCAATGAATATGGTCTTTTTCTATTTGTGAACTCTCACTGAAAGCTTTAATATTTTATCCAAAAACTCACCTCAAACTTGCTGCATTTGCTACTCAATGCTTGGCTTCACAGTGTGTTTTCTCCTTTCAAGTTTGTTGCTACTACGTCAACTATGTTTTGTCAGTAATATATGTTTCCACTGGTGACTCCTCCACTTTTTGTTGGTTGAACGCTACCACCAATGTACCTTTGCTACCACTGTCTCTACAGCGTAGCCTATGGTGCTCTTCTTTGTGTCATCTCCAAATTTGTCGTGCTCTCCAACTCATAAAGGCTCTTCAACAATTAGGTTTGTTGAACGTCATCACATATTTTTTGAATATTTTCCATAGAAGTACATTTCCCATCTTGAAATAAACTTGGGCCTAGTTTATATACCAATTATTTCACTTATTTTTAATATTTGGTGCATCGGCTCAAATTATTTGAATTCAAAAATTTAATTCTATAATATTTAAATATTATAAGGTTTAGCTTTATAATATATATTTTTATATAACTTTAATATTTAAATATTTAATTTAAATGTTAAAGCATATACTTGTAATTCAAATCATCCTTGAAGATATTTTTGCCTTGAATAATTTACCCAAAACATGATATTGCCCAAACTCATGAGCATACTTATAATTAAATCATCCTTCCAATTCTACCTTTGACATCAATGACAACTCAACATTTCTAACATTATGCACTCTTAGACCGCATTAGCCATTACCATTTGATGTAGATAAACTGTGTTATCCAATGGGAGACCCAATAGAATAGCTAGCATAGAAGGAATTGGTTGGACTTCTTCCTTGAATTCCATCAGTGGCCATATTTTCTCCATATAGTCCCTTGGTACTTTTCCCAACACCTCACCCAACCACTTCTTGGGGCAATAACTGCCTAGATGTTCCTTCTACTCCTCTAGGTTGATAATATTTATATGTCCACCCAAAAGCTCATGAGAAAGGATTTCATTGATGGTAAATACCCACCTAATAATTTGTGCATCTATGAGAAACAAGTGCTACAAATTTTGATTTTTAATTGCTCCATGGTCGCATCATAATACTTCACCACTTCTTTGATCATATCAAGGCATGAATACATGAGAACCAACATAAAGAGACTCAAATAGTCTTCCATGGAATAGCCTTCAAGCTATCGGGTCCCTATATTTTTATCATCTGTTGCCCATAGACATAGTGGACGAGAATGATGGACCCCTCATTGGTGATAGTGACTACAAAGAATGGGTCTACCTTGGGACTCATCTTGCTAATTGCCTGATTCCTATAAGTCAAGGTGAAGGACTAATATATGACAATGATGACAAGAATGAGATCGATAGAACCTATCTCAAGCCTCACTATTTGCACCATAATCATGAGTCGATTGACATCGATGAGATGTATCGGAGGGTCTATCTTGGCCTGCATCTTATAGGGAGACCACTCAACTTGGATATGATTTATCATATAGACTTTCCTGATCTACCAACATACATGAAACTTCTTGATCCAAGTGATCCCAATTTCTAGTATATTCATAGACCAGATCCAGAGATCTCCATACCCCCAGAGCCGCATATTAGGTATGCAAACAACACAAATAATTTAAAAGTGCATGCAAATGGTCTTGGAGATCTAGTCCATTCTATAAATATGGTATCCATTTATTTTACCACTCCACTTCACAATCTAGCCGATCCTTCCAAACCATTGTATCTTAATATAGATGTTATTGATTAGGATCACACTGATTCACCACTAGATCTTGAATATTTCTTCCCTAATTAAGAAATGCTACAACCTTTCTATTTTATGCTAGGTTGTGCACATGATGTTTATCATGCTAAGGGAAACTCTAATGTAGGATCTTTAAACCTAGTTGATGACATCCACTTGATTTCTACACCTCGTCAGCTTTAGGAGGGATCACATATGTCAATAGAGGAAACCTTTGATGTGGATATTAGTGATGATCCCACTAATCGTAAGAAGATTAGGTTTGGAGAGAGTCCATCTCTTGATGAGTGTACCAACCTCATCCCTATACTGAAAGAGAGACATGATCTCTTTGCTATACAAGGATATTCCAGGACTAGATCCAAAAATGGTTACTCACAACCTTTCGCTAGATACCTCTAAGAGACCTGTCGAGCATAAGGTTAGGAAGATGCATCCCACAGTCACTTTAATGGTTAAATATGAGTTTTATAAGCTATTTTATGTAGGGTTCATTAGCTCCATTGACTATCTAGAATGGGTGTCAAACATGGCTCCTATAGAAGAACCTGATGGAAGGATCTGTATCTATATGGATTTCAAAGACCTCAACAAGGCAACACCAAAGGATTCATTCCCATTGCCCAAAATTTGTAGATGCAACTATAGGTCATGAGATGCTATCCCTTATGGATAGTTTTTTTTGTTACAATCATATTTAGATTAAATTTGAAGACCAGCATAAAACTGTATCCATAATGCAATGGGGAACATTATGTTACAAAGTTATGCCATTCTACCTTAAAAATGTTGGTACCACATATCAAGAAGCCATGACATATATATTTCATGACTACATGCACAAAATATTAGAATATTATATCGATGACTTATTGGTAAAGTCATTTTTATGTTTTGAGCATGCAGAGATTCTCAAAAAGGTCTTCAATCACCTGATAGAGCATAATTTCAAGTTAAATCCCAAGAAGTATGTATTTTTTGTAACTTTAGGAAATCTCTTGGGATTCACCATTTCAATATGAGGGATTTAATTTGATCCAAGTGTGTTAGTTTCACAATGACACTAAGAGGGGGGGTGAATCAGTGTGGCTCTTTAAAACTTAAAAACTTCAACTCTTAAAGCCAAAACAATGAAAACTTAAAACCACATAAAGCAAATATAACAAGAGAGCATCACACAACACAAGATGTACCGAGGTTCACCAGTTTTGGCTACTCCTCAAAAATTGACTTGTTTGGACTCCCATCCAAATCCAGCCTTTGCAAAATATCAATTTTACAATCAATTTACCAGCACCCACTGGAAGGAGCACCAACCCCTGATTTATATGCACCAACAAAAAGGAGCACCAACCCCTAATTTATCTGCACCAATAGAAAGGAGCACCAACCCCTAATTTATCTACACCAACAGAAAGGAGCACCAACCCCTGATTTATCTGCACCAACAGAAAGGAGCACCAACCCCTAATTCCAAGCACCAACTTGGACTGCAATTTTGAAACTATAAGATTGACATAAAAATGCCTCTACTTATACAAGACCCTGACTGGTCTATTGCTAACCCAACCTCTCTCACTATTCACCAAAACATCACACACACTTAAGGCTCTGCTTACTACACTTTTATAGCCCTCTTGTTGTGCTTCTTACTGCATTCTTACGGCTCTCACGGCTCTGCCTAACGCTCTCTTACGACACTCTTCCAACCCTCTTTTTGTAGCACTTTCACTCTATTCAGCCGCATGTAATTCTCCATGCAGACCTCATTTTATAACAAAGTTATGATTCTATTTTTAACTTCCATATTTTTGCATGCAACTTATTAATAGAAACTTCTATATGTAACTCCTTTATCACACAGTATTCTCTCATGCATCCTATTAATAGTTACGGCTCTTTGTTTGGTCTTCGACTGATGACTTTCAGTTTAATCATTGCTCGATGCTTTCACTTCGTAACTGGCCCTGTAACTATTGTGCTAACTTCAGTTCACTATTCTTATTTTAGCTGCATGATTTTTCTCTGTAACTGCACTTGTAACTGATGTACTGACTTCAGTTAACTCTTCTTATTTTAGTTGCATGATTTTCTTCTGCAACTACACCTGTAACTGTCGTATAACTTCAGTTAACTATCACATATCTTATTTTGGTTGGGTTCTCTTCTTAGCTCGTGCCAAAGTGACCTATCATGAAATCGTGACACTTTTGCCTCTTTGTCCTCTTCTCGGATTTCGCTCATGAAAACACATGTCATGATATCGTGACACTTTTGCCTCCTTGCTACTTTACTTGGTTTGAACCCGTGAAAACACAACATGTCACGATATCATGACACTTTCACCTCCTTGCTACTCTTCTTGGCTTGTACCCATGAAAACACAACATGTCATGATATCGTGACACTTTCACCTTCGTACTCTTTCCTCTTTACTTTTGTCACGATATCGTGACACTTATGCCTTCTTACTTTCTCTCTCCTCCTTTAGTCGTGAAAATGTGACATGTCACGATATCGTGACACTTTCTCTCCTTTGCTCTTTCTCTTGCCTTCGGGTCGCAAAAACGTGACATGTCATGATATCGTGACACTTTCTCTCCTTTGCTCTTTCTCTTGCCTTCGGGTCATGAAAACGTGACATGTCGCGATATCGTGACACTTTTTCTCTTGGACTCTCTCTCTTGCAATATGTCATGAAATCATGACACTTTTTCTTCCGTACAATCTCTCCTGCAATATGTCATGAAATCGTGACACTTTTTCATCCGTACAATCTCTCTTGCAATATGTCACGAAATCGTGACACTTTTTCTTTCGAACAATCTCTCCTGCAATATGTCATGAAATCGTGACACTTTTTCGTCCATACAATCTCTCTTGCAATATGTCACGAAATCGTGACACTTTTTTGTCCGTACAATCTCTCTTGCAATATGTCGCGAAATCGTGACACTTTTTCTACTTGCCTTTCTCTCTTCCAACATGTCATGAAATCGTGACACTTTTTCTTCCGTACTATCTCTCTTGCAATATGTCACGAAATCGTGACACTTTTTCTACTTGCCTTTCTCTCTTCCAACATGTCGTGAAATCATGACAGTTTTGCTTGCTTGCGCTTTCTCTCCGAACATGTCATAAAATCATGACAGTTTTGCTTGCTTGCGCTTTCTCTCCGAACATGTCACGAAATCATGACAGTTTTGCTTGCTTGCGCTTTCTCTCCGAACATGTCGTGAAATCGTGACAGTTTCTTGCTTGCGCTTTCTCTCCGAACATGTCACGAAATCACGACATTTTTTCTTTCTTCTCAACATGTCGTGATATCGCGACAGTTTTTCTTTCTTGCTCAACATGTCACGATATCGCGATAGTTTTTCTTTCTTGCTCAACATGTCGCGATATCGCGATAGTTTTCTTCCTTGTGATTTTCTTTTGATTTTTAGCATATGGGCCACTTCGATCTTTTGGAAAATCACTGTACATACTCTGAAGAACCTCTTAACTCCTGTACACTGCATCAACCGATTTGTCTCACTGTGTTGACAACAATGACAATACTTTTGCTGCACCTTGCTCAACAATCTCCCCCTTTGGAATTGTTGGCAACACACGTGCAATTTCCTATAATTCTTCTCCCCCTTTGACAATAATACCAAAGGGCTGCTGCAGACTCCCCCTGAGTCCATGCACAACATTCTCAGGCACAAATTATTACAATTAGCAAAAATTACAAACATGAGCAAAAAGATAATCAAATATATAAATGCTCCCCCTGAGAATGTGGTCCCGATAGCTAGTCAGTTCTTGGGAAGCATGACCACTCCCAATTTATTGTGAAGGTATCCACTACTGACTGGTGGACCTCTCTCCAATTGTTATATTATAGAAGACTTTGTCTCTCTATTGCACTGACTGGTGGACCTCTCTCCACTTGAAGAATCCTCACTCAGATCTATCTTCAACTGTGTTGGCTGCTGGATCTCTATCCATTGAGACTCTATCCTCTGTACTCTATCAATAGGCTCACACAGAACCTGCTTAACAAGCTCACATAGAACTTGTCCAATGCTAAATAACAAGCTCATACAAAACTTGTCCAAATCTGCTCCAACAAGCTCACTAAGAACTTGCCCAAATCTGCTCTAGAAGTCTGTCCCAACACTGTCCTCAAATATTTCCCAAAGGCCTTCTCAAAGGCTCAATCAATCATCACAAGGGACAACTCTCTCTCACACAACCCTAGTCCAAGTATGTATCAACCAACTCAAACATTTCCAACAATGCTCAACCACAAATATCACATAACAATGATACTCATGTTCTTTTCTAACTCAAGTTCTTTCACAACCAATGGGCTTCAACCACTATGCTTATAACTCGTTCCCTACCTTCATCAACTTTAACATCGACAATCTCCACAATTTTCTTTAGCCTCTTGATTGCCACCTCCTCCGTGACTAACGAATTTGCCTCGCATCCATTGTGCAACTCAATGTCTCTGGTTTCTAACAGCTGCCATGAATGTTTTCATCATCTGCAGGTATTGACAGTGGACCATTATATCTAGCGTTGGAACCTCAATCTGTGCGTAGTCATCATCACTTGGTATTCTGCTTCTTGCTAGGGCATATGTCAGGACTAATTCTTTAGAGAAAATTAATGCTCTCTTATACCAAATGATGTGTTGTATTTTTGGTTAAGAAATGCATGCCTTCCCACTCACAACACGGATTCTATTTTATCTACAGATTGGGAATGTTACAGGCTTCAAAACCAGCACCTGCCAGCTTATGCTTCCATGACACGTCGACCTATGCTGCATGTTCTATCTTAGATAACGCCTATCAACTACTGCATCAAAAACCTAGCTGTTCACCATGTTGTTCTGTTGAAGCACATCAGTTTGATACTATCTCCACAAACATCTACATGAACTAAAACACATTTTGACAACTATACGACAACTCCTCGACTACTTTCCTTTCATCCTTAGATAACCACACAAATACATAGGAGCATTAAAATAAAACTTTAACATTGCTCCCCCTGAGGATGTGCTACCTGGAGCTTCTTAGTGCAATAGAGGAGTAATCTCCTTCAGTCCAAGGAGACACGATTTCCTCTCTTCTTTCTTTCTCCAATATTTCTTGAACTTAGGCTGAAGGTTTTCAACTGCATCCCTATTTTGAACCTTTTCATGAACTTGAACATTTCTCTTGGGTGGTTGTCTCTTGTACATCCTTGATGGATGATTATTTTCCTTTCTTTGATGCATATGATTTCTTCCCTGTCTGTGTTGCATTCTTTGCGTCTGATGAAATCTACTGTCTTGCCTTAGATTAGATACAAAAGTTCTTGGACAAGACCTTGCTATGTGCCCATGACCATTACATTTAAAACATTGCACATGGTGTTCAACTAGAATAACAGATGTATTTCTACCGGCATAACTCTTTAATCTATTATTCAATCCACAATAAATTGCCTTGTGACCATAATGGTTGCATCTAAAACAATAGCCATTAAAAGCATTATTATGAATAAAGTGAGAGTGATAGAACCTCTTTTGTTGTGGTTGCTTTGTTGTAGATCTCCTTTGAGATTTTCTTCCTTTTGAGGATTCAACTTCAAGATTTTCTTGCTTTGATCCTTCGATGAGTGGATTTCTTCTTCTCTGTAGATTTAGAAGATGAAGGTTGTTCAGCTTCACATCCAAGACCAAGCTTACACATGGGGCTTCTTTGTTGCCTTATCATTTTATCTAGCGACTCTGTGCTCTTCTCAAATTTGAGATTTGTATTGGCCTCTTCTAGTTGTTTCCTCAATAACACAATCTCCTCTTCTTGTTTGCAACAAACAATCTCTTTCTCATTGATCTGTGACTTCAAGGCTTCTTCTAGTTTCTTGGCTTTATGAATTTGTAAGAAGAGATCTTCAATATTACCCTCATATTCTTCCAACTTCTTGGACAGTCTTTTGTTCTTTTTCCTTTCTAAACCCAACTCTTCAAGTGCAGCGATCAACTCACCTTCTAGATCTACTTCAACCTCTAGGTTTTCATCACATACTTGTTCTTTTTCTATTTTTTCTTCTTTGAGTGCCATATAAAGAACTTCACCTGTTTCCTCTTCAGAATCCTCACTACAACTGTCTTTTGATGAACTGACATTCTTGGAGATGAAACTTTTCTTCTTGAAGTTGCCTTTTCTAAAATTTGTTTTGTTCTTCCAGTCACTTCTTTCTTGGTGCGATCCTTCATCACTTATGTTCTTCTCATTAAGTGGACATTTAGCTGCAAGATGCCCAATGCCTCCACAATTGAAACATTTAAATGGTAACTTTCCTCTGTATTTTCCTTTTCCCATTTTTAGTTTTCGAACAAAGTTTGCTTCCATTTCATCTGATGTCTCTTCTTCCTCGGATTCTTGTTTTGCTTTTATATTTTTATGTGCTTTAAAAGAAACTTCTCTATCTATGGGTTTAGTTTTTCCTATTCTCATCTCATATGCAGTCAAAGAACCATGCATCTCATCCATACTAAAAGTATTTAGATCTTTAGCTTCTTCTATTGCTAAAACTTTAGAATCAAATCTTTGGGGAAGAGATCTTAGTACCTTTTTCACAACGATAGCATCTTCCATTTCCTCGTCGAGTCCTCTAATCGCATTAATGATTCCATTAACTCTCAACATGTATGCCTCTATGTTCTCATCGTCATTCATCTTTAATGCTTTGAACTGAGCTCGATGCGTTTGTAACTTGGCCTCCTTGATCTTGTCGTCTCCTTCATGAATGCTCTTTAGTTTGTCCCATATGTCTTTTGCCATTTTACAACTCATAATATTTATCAGTTCGTTGTCCATTAAACCGCACATGATAGCATTCTTTGCTTTAGAGTTATTCTCAAATAGTTTCTTATCGACAGCATCGGTTGGAGGAGTGGTGGGTATTGTGTATCCATTGTCTACTGAATCCCAAATGTCGTATCCCAAAGCACAAAGATATGTCTACATCCTGAGTTTCCAAAATGTGTAATTAGTTTCATCCAACAATGGTGCTTTGTTTGATGAGAAGCCTTCACCACCTGCCATTGCGTACTAATCCAAGATCACCCTAGCTGGTTAAGCTTTGTTTAGGAACTTGGCTCTGATACCAATTATTAGTTTCACAATGACACTGAGAGGGGGGGTGAATCAGTGTGGCTCTTTAAAACTTAAAAACTTCAACTCTTAAAGCCAAAACAATGAAAACTTAAAACCACATAAAGCAAATATAACAAGAGAGCATCACACAACACAAGATGTACCGAGGTTCACCAGTTTTGGCTACTCCTCAAAAATTGATTGTTTGGACTCCCATCCAAATCCAGCCTTTGCAAAATATCAATTTTACAATCAATTTACCAGCACCCACTGGAAGGAGCACCAACCCCTGATTTATCTGCACCAACAGAAAGGAGCACCAACCCCTAATTTATCTGCACCAACATAAAGGAGCACCAACCCCTGATTTATCTGCACCAACAGAAAGGAGCACCAACCCCTAATTCCAAGCACCAACTTGGACTGCAATTTTGAAACTATAAGATTGACATAAAAATGCCTCTACTTATACAAGACCCTGACTGGTCTATTGCTAACCCAACCTCTCTCACTATTCACCAAAACATCACACACACTTAAGGCTCTACTTACTGCACTTTTATAGCCCTCTTACAGCCCTCTTGTTGTGCTTCTTACTGCATTCTTATGGCTCTCACGGCTCTGCCTAACGCTCTCTTACGACACTCTTCCAACCCTCTTTTTGTAGCACTTTCACTCTATTCAGCAGCATGTAATTCTCCACGCAGACCTCCTTTTATAACAAAGTTCTGATTCTATTTTTAACTTCCATATTTTTGCATGCAACTTATTAATAGAAACTTCTATATGTAACTCCTTTATCACATAGTATTCTCTCATGCATCCTATTAATAGTTACGGCTCTTTGTTTGGTCTTCGACTGATGACTTTCAGTTTAACCACCGCTCGATGCTTTCACTCCGTAACTGGCCCTGTAACTATCGTTCTGACTTTAGTTCACTGTTCTTATTTTAGCTGCATGATTTTTCTCTGTAACTGCACCTGTAACTGATGTACTAACTTCAGTTAACTCTTCTTATTTTAGCTGCATGATTTTCTTCTACAACTGCACCTGTAACTGTCGTATAACTTCAGTTAACTATCACATATCTTATTTTGGCTGGGTTCTCTTCTTAGCTCACACCAAAGCGACCTATCATAAAATTGTGACACTTCTGCCTCTTTGTCCTCTTCTCGGCTTTCCCGTGAAAACACATGTCGTGATATCATGACACTTTTGCCTCCTTGCTACTTTACTTGGTTTGAACCCACGAAAACATAACATGTCACGATATCATGACACTTTTGCCTCCTTGCTTCTCTTCTTGGCTTGTACCCGCAAAAACACATGTCGTGATATCATGACACTTTCACCTTCGTACTCTTTCCTCTTTACTTTTGTCATGATATCGTGACACTTCTACCTTCTTACTTTCTCTCTCCTCCTTTAGTCATGAAAATGTGACATGTCACGATATCGTGACACTTTCTCTCCTTTGCTCTTTCTCTTGCCTTCGGGTCACGAAAACACGACATGTCACGATATCGTGACACTTTCTCTCCTTTGCTCTTTCTCTTGCCTTTGGGTCATGAAAACGCGACATGTCGTGATATCGTGACACTTTTTCTCCTTTGACTCTCTCTCTTGCAATATGTCACAAAATCGTGACACTTTTTTGTCCGTACAATCTCTCCTGCAATATGTCACGAAATCGTGACACTTTTTCGTCCGTACACTCTCTCTTGCAATATGTCACGAAATCGTGACACTTTTTCTTTCGAACAATCTCTCTTGCAATATGTCACGAAATCGTGACACTTTTTCTTCCGTACAATCTCTCTTGCAATATGTCGTGAAATCACGACACTTTTTCGTCCGTACAAACTTCCTTGCAATATGTCGCGAAATCGTGACACTTTTTCGTCCGTACAATCTCTCTTGCAATATGTCATGAAATCGTGACACTTTTTCATCCATACAATCTCTCTTGCAATATGTCACGAAATCGCGACACTTTTTCTACTTGCCTTTCTCTCTTCCAACATGTCGTGAAATCATGACACTTTTTCTTTTGTACTATCTCTCTTGCAATATGTCGTGAAATCGCGACACTTTTTCTACTTGCCTTTCTCTCTTCCAACATGTCGCGAAATCGTGATAGTTTTGCTTGCTTGCGCTTTCTCTCCGAACATGTCACGAAATCGTGACAGTTTTGCTTGCTTGCGCTTTCTCTCCAAACATGTCACGAAATCGTGACAGTTTTGCTTGCTTGCGCTTTCTCTCCGAACATGTCGTGAAATCGCGATAGTTTTTCTTGCTTGTGCTTTCTCTCCGAACATGTCGCGAAATCGCGACAGTTTTTCTTTCTTCTCAACATGTCACGATATCACGATAGTTTTTCTTTCTTGCTCAACATGTCACGATATCGCGACAGTTTTTCTTTCTTGCTCAACATGTCGCGATATCGTGACAGTTTTTCTTTCTTGCTCAACATGTCGCGATATCGCGACAGTTTTCTTCCTTGTGATTTTATTTTGATTTTTAGCATATGGGCCACTTCGATCTTTTGGAAAATCACTGTACATACTCTAAAGAACCTCTTAACTCCTGTCCACTGCATCAACCGATCTGTCTGACTGTGTTGACAACAATGACAATACTATTGCTGCACCTTGCTCAACACAGTGAAGTTCAAGGTCATCTTATAAATATGTCCTCCCACAAATATCAAAGATCTAATAAGCCTATAGGGCAAAGTAGCATCCATAAAGTGGTTTATTGCACAATTATCAGATAAATATTGATCCATGAATTGAATGCTACACAAGGAGATCCCATTAAATTGGGATGAGGACTATCAAGTGGTCTTCACTAAAATTAAGAAATACCTAGCAACTCCACTAGTGCTAGCTCCACCAAGACTAGAGGTGCCTTTCTTGCTATATATAAGCTATTGACTTTGCATTGGGAATCATGTTAGCCCAAAAGAATGTGTAAGAAAAAGAGCAAGCGATATATTACATCAGTTGCACCTTGGTGAGTTATGAGCTAGGGTATGTATATGTAGAGAAGTTGTGTTTAGCAGTGGTGTTTGCATCATTACATGTTGAGTCATATGATGTATGTGATATCCAAACAAAATCCTTTGTAGTATATGATGAGCAAGACATATCATAATACATGTACTATGAAGTGGATCATGTTATTGACAAAATTCAATTTGGAATTCATCAGCCAAAATTCCATCAAGGGATAGGTTATAGTTGATAAGTTGTCAAAGGTACCTCTCAGGAATATTAGACCCCTCACCATAGAGCTTCCTAAGAATGCAATATTTGTATTATCAGAGTCTCTTGAACCCAAAGAACTAGATAACAAAATTGACATGAATTTGTTCTTTGATGGTTCAAAGTGTGAGAAAGTGGGCGGTGCAGGAATTATATTATTCGTGCCAAAATGTGCTCCAATGCCCTTGTCATTTAAGTTAGACTTTCCTTGTACCAAAAATAATGCTGAATACGAAGCCCTAATATTAGGCCTCAAAATAGCTATCACCATGAATATTAAAAGGTTAAACATATTTGGTGATTCCATTATCATAGTCAATCAGGTGAAGGGCCTTTTTCAATGTAGGTGTCCTATCCTAAAAGCTTACAAGGGTCTTGTTGACACTTATCTAGCCTAGTTAGAGTGGTACGACATTGAGGCATTCCCTTGTACATAAAAAATTTTCGTAGACACTATGACATCTTTGGGATATTTAATCCCTTAGAATCCATCTTCCAATTTTACTACCATTCATGTAAATACGTTATCACATGTCGCAATGCAGCATGAGGCTTTCGATAACAAGGAGTCAGTAAACATGATTCATATAGAACCAAACCATGAGTGGTTCTATAAAGCCAAAGGCTTTCTTAAGAAGGTGTCTTGAGATATTTGATCTCATAGGGTCTTATGGGGAATGGAACCACCATTCACCATAATGTTGTGCCCCAATCTGCATTCACACACAATGAAACACCAAGGAAACAAGTCATTTTTTCAGTCGAGGAAAAAGCTTATTAGGATTGGATGTCACAATTACATGACTTCCTTAAGCTTAGTTTAATCCCATAGGGATTGTCGCATGTCGTGAAGTGCACATTTAGAAATAAAACAACAAAGTATGTCTTTCTAGGAGACATCTTGTATCATCGAAGCTATAATGGAGTTCTCCTTCATTGTATTGAGCCCCAAGAATTAGCTTGGGTAATTTTGCAAGCTCATGATAGTACATGTGGTGGCCATTTTAGCGGTATGGCCATTATCAAGTGCAACCTTTGAATGGGTTATTATTGACCCACTATGAAGAAGGATTGCACTGTGTATGTCAATAAATACATTAAATATCAGTATCATGCTAATCTTACACACTTACCATCATAGGCCTTACAACCCATTCAGGTGGCTTGGCCATTTTCTCAGTGGGGTTTAGACTTAATCGATAAAATAGATCCCTCGTCATCGAACTAGCATACATTTATTATAACGGCTACTAAGTATTTTACAAAGTGGGTGGAAGCAATCCCTTTAATAATAATAATTGGAGCATGTATTGTGGATTTTATACTTCACAATATCATTAGTCATTTTGGGATACCATTCAAGATAATCTCGGATAATAGAATACCATTCAAGAACAAAATTGTAAGGGCTTTGATATCCAAGTACAATATACAACATAGTTTTGTGACTCCATACTATTCACAAGAAAACGGGTAAGTTGAAGCTTCAAATAAGATAGTGGTAGCCATCTTGAAAAATATGGTACAAAAAAACACAAATATTGGCACATCCAGCTATCCCTTACATTATGGGCTTATAGGACTAGAATTCACACATCCAATGGGGCAACCCATTTTCACTAGTATATAGTGTTGAGGCCATTATGCCCTTAGAGTTGGAGATTCCAAAATTGCATGTTGCATTGAAAGAGTTCATTTATGATGACACTATGTGGTAAGCTCACCTTGATCAATTGACACTTCTTGATGAATGTTTCATGAGTGCCCTTGAGCATCTCTGTATTTATCAAGAGTGTTTGAAATGAGTTTACAATAATAAATTCCATATAAGATATTTTAATGTTGGTGATCTTGTGCTGAAAGAGAACCAACAGAACTCAAACCTATTGCCGCACTTGCGAGATAAATTTGTGGCTAACTGGTTAGGTCCTTATATCATCTTAGAGCAGATTGGACCTGGAATGTATTGCCTGACATTACTTGAAGGTTTTGAAGAGCCTAAACCTCTCAACATACTTCATATTAAGGTGTTCCACACATAATAATTCAAAAAATAAAAAATATGGAAAATTTCAAAATCCATAAAAATCAAAAAGCAATAAAATATAAAGAACATATCAAAATATTCAAAAATATAAAAATTTACATCATGCATTTTCATTTTATACATGCATCCATTTAGTTGCATTGCATAAGGTATTTTCATCCATCACATTTGCATTAGAATAGGTTGTGTTTGCAATCTTACAAATGACACCACATTTGTATTTCAATCATGCATCTATGCATCATCATCATCGATCACCCTTGTGAGTAATTGTGTTTCTCAACACAACCTTGCCTGTTGCTATGAAGAATATACTAGGGTTTTCTGATCATTCAACCATACCTAGTGGTCTTCTCAAATTTAGTAGAAATAATAATTTTCTTTTGTAGATGAGGTCTAATCTTGATAGCGCAGCATATCATAATTCCATCACTAATAAACACATTAACAATCCTAATTAGGGCAAGGAAATATGAACACTACAAAGTGGTCCTGGTCACCTTAAGAGAAAGGTTTTGTTACTTGCTCATGTGTGAGGCGCAATGGTCTAGAGTAGTGGTCATTGGCAAAAGGACAAGTTTCCCCCTACCTAAAGAAATCCCTTGCTTACATAAAAGAGGAGCAAAATCCCAAAATAAAATCAAATCCCTTGCTCAAAACAAAAAATAAAAAACCAAATATAAAATAAACAATAATTTTTGTCACTATATACAGCAAGTATCCTAATAAATTAAAGAAAATAAGGGGGTGAAATTGAATCCTTGGAATGGTCAATACTCAAAAATCATGGAGTGATTCCCAATACAGCAATGGGCTGAATGAATCCTACCTAAAATTGGGGTAGGTCTCGCAATTCATAAATAAGCTAGCTTTACGTGGCTTGTATTGCCTAGTGGTCTAGTCCAACCAAGTCCAAATATAGGATCAGGTGGATATTTGAGGATCCCCAATACAATAATGGGCTGAATGAATTCCACCTGGTACTTGGGTATACTTATGTCTCATCTAATATATTCATTTGCACACACAAGGTTAATGAATAGCTTGGTCTTTCATAGCAAAAATTTCATCTTTTAGATGTCTAGTATAGTTATTATACAACTTTTGATAAGTCAACTAGGGTGTTTTGAGTCTCATGGAAAACCTCAACAATTCCCAAATAGCAACAATCAATTTCAAGCAATCAATCATCAATTTATTTTTATAAGAGTTTGTTTGTTAAGGGGTTTTCATAACATAGGTTAGATACCGTATGGATATCAACAATGATATTTAGACGACCACTGACTATGTTGTGCATGATTTTTTAACTTACAAAAGCTTATGAATAGAAACAATATATCATTTCATATCACATATGGATGTCTAATTGATTAATTCTTATGATAAGGTATATCAATTAAATTCATGATTGTTATATATTCCGTGGTATCATCCATTAGATTTTTAAACTCACATTGCATTCATTCCTTATGTTTTAAGTGACTAATGCATATAGGTTAATTTACATTAGATTACATCAAGTAAATAATTTCGTACATACATTGCATTCATCATATCATAACATCATAAATTAAATGCATACAAGTAAATAAAATTAAACATGCATTTAACATATAACATTGCATCCATATGCATACATTATAGTAGTTGGTGAGAAGACACGTTTGCGATACTAGTACTCAATGTGGATCCTACCATGCTCTGAGTCTAGCTACGCCTCATCACTCCTAGAACCGAATATCTTATAAAATACAGTATCCTTAACTATGGTTGGTGAAGATGTGATGGTATCACAATTAATAGGGATATGAAATATGTGGTAGACATCCTACAGGGTGACATTAATCTCACCTATCGGTAGGTGAAAGGTGTTGGTCCATGCATCCTAGCATCAGTCCAAAGTAGTCATGTACACCTGATCCACTTAGATGGATGGTAGGCGCAGTACATAGCCAAAAATTATGGCACTAAACTAATAGCCATTGATGTTTGTCAGCCCATCATGGAGCTATCGAAGGATATTAAACTCCCTCGCTCTAGAAGTCAGGGTCTGAAGGGAGCAATAATAAAATCCATCAAACTTCTAAAAAAACATCAAAAATGTACTAAAAATGCAAAAAGATCATAAAAAATTTCAAAGAGGCAAATACAATCATAAATGTAGTCACAATGTGTAGCAAACATCAAAACCTCACTTCAAAAAATTAAAAAAAATCAATTAAATCAATTAAATAAGGAAAAAAATCAAAAAAATTAAAAAAATATTTTAAGGTTGCTCAGTCGCGGCTCCGACCCACGACCGATGGTAACGTTCAATTTTTTGATCGTTTGAATTTGAAATCAGCTGTGGCTAATAGCTGTGATCCCCAATTTACCAATTGGAAACCACGGTTGCCACCTGCGGCTATGGGAAAGACCCTTTTTGGGGTCATTTCCCTTCCTATGCAACCTTGAAATCCAAAAATAAAAGCCCTCCCCAACTAAGTTAGCCTAATCTAATATAACTAAGGTGAGGTTCATTGCAAACATTTTAGTTATTTTCTTTAGCTCGTTAATTAATTTTATTTATTTTTAGTTTGCTAAGTACATGAATGAATTTTGGGATGCTACCTTGGCAACACCAGCTCCACCACTGGTGGAATATTTTGGTTGGTCAGCCATAGGTCAGGGTAGTTGGTGTTTGTTTTAGCAGCGTTCCATGTCAAAGTTTAATTTGCACCTCTCAGAGCTCTCTTGACAGCTGTAGTGAATTGTAAAATAATTAATTGAAAATAACACATTTTTATTTTATATTTCTGATTTTGCCCTCAACCATGCCTAAAAACTGCAGGAATAGAATTAGGGTTTTTTGACCATGACTACCATTCATGGCTAAGGAATTTGCAAAAATGAGTTGCATCTAGCACCCGTGGCTAGAATCCAACCATTAATACCCCCAAAAATTCAACCATGAGGGGCTTCAAAATGCAAAATCAAAAATATCTAATGGTTCAAAACCTTCAAAAAATTTAGGAAAATAACAAAAACATTCATATAATTCAAAATCCAAATGTGCCTTGTATCCAGATATTTATTCTATACACTTGGTAGTTGTAGTGACTTACGATCCATACAATATGGCAAGATGAATAAGTCACCATAAGGACACTTGGGTAAAAACCTGTCATTGGTGGAATGGAGATACTCTAGTCTAGGACATCATTCCACATGTGCGTAAAATCATGCTGGGAGGATAGCAGAGACACCGCACCTCCTACCATTAAAACATTGACAGAAGTAATTTCACATTTTGATTCAACACAAACTTGAATAGAATTTTTATCATCTTGATTTTCCAATAAGGCCATTGTTTCTGGACTGCTCTATGGGATAGAGATATATAATTCCTATTCACAGTTGAAATAATGGCTGAAGTAGGCCTTGCTAAAGAATATCAAAGTGCAAAAGCCTTCAATTGTTCAATATCAATCATATTGTTCAAGTGACTCGTTGCTTCATTTAATTGTCCTATCCTCATCCACTCATCGCTTGAGGGGGTAGTCATAATATCAATAATCATAATTAAATTTAATAGGAGATCACTCGATCTTGTAAAAATTGCATTCATCTTATGAATCATTGCCAACAACTATCATAAGCTTACCCTTTATTGGGACAAAAAGCAAATATGACAGTTAAATTAGTAGCTCTCCACCTATCAGTACTATTGTAGCACTGAAGCTACCTGATCGCCTCTGGAGCTTATAAAAGCTTTGCAAATTTAAGCCTTCCCTTAGTTGGAAGCAATAATTCTAGGATATACATATTTTGGTAGGACTGGGCATATAATGTTGATTAGATCAATGATCAGCATTCAACCTATGACATGGTTTTAGGAGGTCTATTTTTGCTTAGTGTTGTTCATTCTCACAACTCATACCAAAAGGGGCATTTGTAGATACCTAAAATACGTCATGTCAAGATGACTACTCATATAGGCATGCTAATAGACCATATGAATGATCTTGGAAAACTCCAAGGTGAAGCAGAGGTTTTAACCACTCAATTTGGGTAGATTTGGAATACTTAGCCTTAGTCATGGATTACACCTATGGCTAAGAGAGCTAGCTACACCTCAGAGCTGGGACTAGCATCAAAAATATTTTTAATCCTAGGTCGAGAAAAATTTAGTTGCAATGGTTTGGGTAATGGATATTTAAATGGTTTAGGGTGGGGAAGCTTCAAGAGTTTTCCTCCCAACTGATCCAACCTCCTAGATCTTGATCTTAGCTTCCCAAGTAAGCCAATATTAGGGATTAGGAGGGCTATAAGACCCCCCTTCAAATTGGGGAGAAGTCTAGAATAATATTGAGTTGAAACATAGTGAAGCTCTACCAAAATGAATAGTGAATTGACAACCCCTTGAGGAGAGTTGAAATGCTGCCTTTTTGTGGAGTGACAAGCATGAACTCGTCAATGGAGCTTCCAAAGGACTAGGAAGCATCAATCGCAAAATCAAGCCAATCAAACATGAATCTCATCAAATTCAACCGCTAATCCATATTGGGACATAAAGGTGACCCTTTATCATCAATGCCATGAAGATAATCAAAGATCCAAACCCTGATTACAATAGCAAGAACACTTTCGGCTCAACCATGGCTAATAGTGCCAACTACACCTCAGACCCACGATGAGGGTTTGATTATTAATTTTCTTTGTTTTAGCAGTATATTTTCATTTCCTATTATGCAATTAGATTAATATAGTATATATTAACATTTTAGCAGACATCTAACTGATTAAATCTAGGGTTTAGAGGTATATTTGCTTCTTTTTTCCTTGTATTTGTTAATATAGACTAGTTTCATGCTTTTCAAGTTATAATGGCTAATTAGGCTTCCTAATTGCTATATTTCTTGCTTTATTTACATGTTGTACATTAATTTGATGATTTCTTGCATATATTCATAGATTTACATACTTTCTTTCTTTCTTTATCATCAATTTATGAAACTATATCAAAAACCTCATCAAGAAGGGCCTCCTTTCATGTTGTTTCTTGAACATAGGGTTTACATGACCTAATAATTTTCAAGGCATTCAAGGTAGCATATGCCTCCAACCAAAGGAGAAGAAGGCTATTTTTGGCCTTAATTTATTTGTGTACCTTCTAAAAAGTCTACGAATTACACCACTCCCTAGTTTAGAGGGTCTTCAATTTTGTATCTATAGACACCTAAATCGTGTCATGATTAGGGGAGCTGCTCACATAGACACACTCATAATATCATAATACATAATCTTGGACTTTATAAACATCAATAGTGGTTCTCATCACTCATTTGGTGCCTTTTCAATCCATCCAAGATTGGTCTATCAAACCAAGAGTGGCCATATCCTAGACGCTCAAGCCTAGAACGGTCAGACCTTAGCCGTTGTAGACAAAAAGGGCCAAATATTAGTCGTAGCAGACGACAATGGCTAAGCCATAAGAAGTAGTTTGCCAAAAAATAGGCCCAATATCGAGCGAAAGTGGTAATATGCATGCAATAAAGGTGAGCGGGAGTGACTTTGCATTCCTTTTCACAACCAGTTCACATGGGAGGTTTGAGTTTGAATTTAGACTTAAGTTAACTAACCTCCAAGCATAAACAAAGGACAAAAGCTTCTCATGCTAATGACCAGTTTGCATAGAAGACTCAAGTGGGTAGTTAGATTTCAGTTAACTGGCCTTCAAATATAGATAATGGACAAAAGCTTCTCATGCTAACTTGCACTACGCATGATAAATTCATTTCTAGGGCTTGGACATAGACCTAGGGTTTCAAACTATAAAATGTGCAAGCCTAAGAGCACCAAGAGATATAGAGAATCATACGGGGGGACATTTTAATCATATCAGAGAGACATCTTCTCAAGGAGAGCTTTCGAGACTTGGAGAGTTCTCTTTAAGATCATGCGTACGATGAAGCTCTGACAAATTGGAGAGCATAACACCTACTATTTCAACATCAGATTATAGTCTTGGACCTATAGCTTTGAGGCAAAGAGGGTAAGGTTTACTTTAGCGACTGATGTCTTGGAAAGTGGCCCATAGGCTTAGCTTAGGATAGACATAGCTTCATTTATTCTGTTCTTTCTATTTTCATGTCATTAGCATAGATTTACATGATTTTATGGCATAGTTTTATCATATTTATGTTACACTCTTTGATTACTAACAACCTCATCCAGGGAGGCAATCTCGGACACCTAAATGTGTGTTGTTGTTTCATTGCTTGTAGGGCCATAGGTACATTAGATGAAGATTGCAACATACAAGAGCAAAAAGGGATCCCTCTAGGAAATAGACCTAGAGAAGGAGGCATATGTAAGCCCTCATACATTTTTGTGTGCAAAACCGAGAAGCTTTTATAAGTGCACCACCTCTTCGTGGAAGGGGCACTCCTTGCCTATTTGTAATTTATAGTATCAAAATGGGTATCCCTAAGAGGGACCGACATGTAACCGAGCTTCAATATCAATAAAGAGATCCATATTTTGTTATTTCATGTTATATACTTTTCCTCTTGTCTTTCCTTTTTATCTTTGGTATTTTAAATAGCATTGCAAATAGGGTTTAGAAAAGGGACCGGTGCATGTGGTCCTGGGGTCGCTATAGATGGCGATCACGGTGATACACTCATCTTCAATTTTGGGGGAGATCTATTGACCTAGCTATCATTCATCGGATGGTCAATACCCCTCCACCTACATTCAAAAATTAGTTAGAGCCCAATGATCCTATTGTCTACCCTACTCATGGGCCAGATACAAAAATTTCCATTCCTCTAGAACCTCATCATGAGTATGGAAGGGAAACCCCTGATACAAGATTACACCCATGTGGTCCTGGAAGTTTTATCCCATCCACCAATATGATTTCCATTTATTTGACCACTCCACTTCATAATCTAATAGATCCTACCAAATCATTGATGAAGAACACAAGCTTATACTAAGAGGGGGGGTGAACAATATAAGATCACTTTTTAAATTTTTCCTTTTAATTCAAAAAGCAATGCAATGAACCAATAGCAAAATCAAAGCAATAATCAAACCAGTGTACAAGTCATCACACAATTGAGACACCAATATAATGTGTTTCACCCAAGGTGGGCTACTCCACAGAGAATCTTTCACTAAATTTTGTCAATAAAATACTTTGGGAATCCTTCCCAATTACAATGTTTATGGACTTGTTGTCCAAAGGATAATCCTTCCCCTAATAAAATATTTATGAGATTCCTACCCAAAGGAGATGTCCTATCCCCCAAAGAAGTATTTATGAGCCTCCTATCCAAATGATATGTCCTATACCCCAATCAAATATTTATGAGCCTCCTACCCAAAGGAGATGTCCTATCCCCTAAAGAAGTATTTATGAGCCTCCTACCCAAATGAGATGTCCTATCCCCCAAAGCTCTTGAAATGATACTTCAAAAGATCACTGCCTCTTCTGCCACTAGTAGGTGGAACTCCTTTACACAGAAGACATCTTGTCCTCCTTGCTCTGGCTCTAGAGACTTCAGTCCTCACTGATGACCTCCATATCTGCTCATCAAAACCTATACTAAACACAGTCAGTCGGTCCAGCACAAGTCCTCTCAAACTCTATCACAAATCTACACCAAACTCAATCCTCTGGTCCAGCACAAATATGCTCTCAAATATCTATCAGATCTATCCCAAGATTAAGCCAAAAGCTTGAACAAATAAATCACAACCACTCACAAGTCTCCACGTAGACTTCATCAAATATGTCCACAAGTTCTTCAATAAGAACCTGTCCAAATCAGTCCACAAGTTCTCCACAAGAACCTGTCCAAATCAGTCCACAAGTTCTCCACAAGAACCTGTCCAAATCAGTCCTAGCAAGCTCACCAAGAACTTGCCCAAATCATCTCAAGCAAGTTTACCAAGAAACTTGTCCAATGTGAACACACAAAGAGAATTTTTAGAGACCCAATGTGTTTCATCCAATCATATCAAATCAATCTCATATAAGCATAAAGAGAATTGTTAGAGACTCAATATGTTCTATCCTTCAACTTTCAATCTCAACTCAAATCAATCTCATAGAAGCATAAAGAGAATTGTTAGAGACTCAATATGTTCTATCCTTCAACTTTCAATCTCAACTCAAATTAATCTCATATAAGCATAAAGTGAATTGTTAGAGACCCAATATGTTCTATCCTTAAAATTTCAATCTCAACTCAAATTAATCTCATAGGAGCATAAAGAGAATTGTTAGAGACTCAATATGTTCTATCCTTAAAATTTCAATCTCAACTCAAATCAATCTCATAGGAGCATAAAAAGATTTGTTAGAGAATCAATATGTTCTATCCTTCAACTAAAAAACAAACTCTTTCTCAAATCAAAATAAATATAGTAGTATACTTTCACAAGATCTTGAACCACAACCCAATAATTATCAAGGAATAAACTCCTCCAACATAGAACCATAACTTGCTATCAAACCCTAGCCAAGTTAGTTTTCAAGAACTCAAAGCAATCTCTCTCTAAGCATAAAAAAGGGGTTCAAGATATTTATAAATTCTATCAAATGGGAATGCTCAACTTAACCACACAACCAAGTTTATCAAGCAAAGTACAACTTGATAAAATCAAATATCAAAGGAGCAAGTCCAACTCATGTATCAAGTAAAATATAACTTGATCAACTCAATCTCAATGGAAGTAATCTCAAAACCAAACTCTCAAAAACCAAACAACTCAATTAGGGTTTCAAAAACTTATAGCAATGGCATAAGCTTATCACTCAAAAACCCTAAAGCAAACTTCAAATTCTTCCACTCTCATAAACCAGAATTATGCAATAACTCATAAACTCATCATGATCTCATAATGCATAATCAATACTTCCACTTTCAAAAAATAAGATCCACTCCAAATAAGGAAACTTAATTTAATCCTTTTCACTCCAAACTTATTTTTAGAAAACCATCAATCAATAATAACCATGGAAGAATGTTCCCATACCTTTACTTTGATGAAGAAGGAGAACTCAAAATCTATTACAACACTAACTCTCAATTTGCCACAAATTAGAGTTAGAAACAATGTAATAATGCACAATGATAAGAGTCCTAATAACACCTTATCACTCCAACTCATCAATAATCAAAACTTGCGAGCTTCGTTAACTTCTTTCCTACTTTTGTCACATGCCCGTGCATTTAATTTATCAACCCAAGGAGCTTCGTAAACTTGCAAAGGGTCTTGAACAAGATTGCTTACAATACCACTTGAGATGAGTCTGCTAGTTCTACTATTGGGGGGTGTTTCAACGATTGTCAATCATTCATACACTCCTCAATAATTTATGTAAAAACAATTAAATCTACAGAAAGGAAATATTCACGCATTCCTAGAAATAAACCTATTGCAATACGAGAAATAACAATGTTATAAACAATCTTATAAAAGTAGTAAACTAATCTAAAAAACATAGGAAAAATAGGGGAAGAAATATTGGCTTGGAGTGGGTCCAGGCTCCAGTAGCTTCCTCCCAACTGAACACACACTTAGAAACTCTTAGAACTATATTATAATTATCAAAGTATTACAATGCTTCTTCTGTATATCTCTCTACATTTACTAAAAAATTCTATATATCCTCAGAGAGGTCTGTGTGTGTTTATATAGCACACCCATAGATCTTCTGTTACAAATAAATTATAATAGTCGATTCATTCTAGACTAAACTAATACATTCTGGTAAATGTGATTGACGTTTGCTAAAACTAGCATTCATTTCCAATGGTGGCGTGTTCACTAATTGGTTTGTGCTTCACCTGGCATTGGTAGGACATTCTCATATGTCGGTGTGATCCCCAATTTAACTCTACATGATGTAGAGTTGGAACTGCACCAATCTCTGTTGTCCACATCATGCTTGTCTAGTCAACAAGCGAAGAACAGGGGTGCCTTACCTATGAGGAAGGTGCCTAAGTATGTCGAGTGCCTTCTCTATGTGGAAGGTGCCTTACTACCATTGGTGCCTTCCTGGAATAGGAAGGCACTTATCTTCTATTGGCACCTTCCTGTGAGAGGAAGGCACTTGCCTTCTAGTGGCACCTTCTTGTTGGTGCCTTCCTTATGATTGGAAGGTGCTTGCCTTCTAGTGGTACCTTCCTGTCAGTTCCTTCCTTATGAGAGGAAGGTGTTTGCATTCTAGTGGTGCCTTCCTATCGACACATTCCTTATGAGAGGAAGGCTCTTATTTTCCTTTGGCACCTTCCTAGAAGAGGAAGGCATTGGCCTTCTATTGGCACCTTCCTGGGAGAGGAAGGTGCTTGTATTTCCTTGGTGCCTTCCTAGAAGGGAAATGTGCCTGCTTATGCTTGGTGCATTCCTAGAAGAGGAAGGCGCCTACTTACGCTTGGTGCCTTCCTGGAAGAGGAAGGCACCTACCTTCTCTGCATTGATTCTAAAAGAAACAAAGTGCCAAGTCCATGAAAAGACCTCGACTGATCCAAATCTGACTAAATCAACTACAATTCCACAAAAACACATTGAAAACACACAAATTAGATAACACACATAATTTCATCAAATAATTATATAATCATTCATAAACATATACAATCCTTATTATACAGCCGCATAATAATAAAGAAAATGTATACAGAATATGAGCATTTTTTATGCTCATCATCCCCTCACACCTAACATATGCCATGCCCTCGTGGAATCAAAACTATAGGTAGTCCTGTTGAACCCTCATCATTGTCCTTTCTTGGTGGATCCTGTTGTACCTACGGTCCGTGTCTACCTCTTCTGTGCACTGGCATCTGGAGGTGTGGCCCCTCTTTTTCTATGCTGGGTTGTGGGTGCTACTATCAGCTTTGCTTTCCTCATCTTGGCCACTATTGGAGGTGATCCAGCCAATGTCATCTCTGCTGCTTGAAATGCAGCTTGCCATAGGTCAACGTCTGGAGTTCTGACCACTGCAATAGGGATATCTAAATTATCCCTCCTAAGATGAAGTACTTGGGCTTTGTACAATTAGGCTACTTCAGGAGTAAGCCCTGCATTCTCATTTGCAATGGCATCTGCTTCTAATTCAGGGCCATATACCCCCCATCATTCAAAATGCCTTCTTATCTTGGAGGGTCGTCTCCAGGATGACCCATAAATCTCCCATAATTGGCTATCCTCTATCGAATTGACGTAGATACCAGAGTCCCCCTGAATCCTCGAGGTTGCCTTCCTAGTCTCCTTGGCTACTGTCATCTCTTTGAGTAGCCATTCGAATTGTTTTCACTTATCTATGAATGGCTGCATATCCCACTCATCTTCTTCTTGCTTGACAAAGGTCACCTTCGCCTTATTTCGAGCCATCTTGGGCCATTTTCCTTTGGCCTCTGCAAAAAATACAGTGGCTCAAACAAGGGTTTTTCCTTTCTCCCTGGCGGACGTTCTCTCACTTTGAGGGGCTTGCTCTGTGGTCCATGGAGCATTTCTTCACTCTGAGGGACCTGTTCTGTAGTCCCTAGGGGTGCTTCTTCACCCCCCTATTTGTCCTATGTCGACCCCTCAGGTTCTTCTCTGTCTTCCTTAGGTCTGGGGAGTTCTTCCTTATCCCCTAGTCCTATCTACTGCTCTATATCACTCAGGTCGATAACAGGGGGTGTTGTGGGACTTCTTTCCCCTTCACTCCCAAAAATAGAGGAATTCTCCCCTGCCTCTGGGCTGCTCTTTCGGGCGTTCGATCAAAATTCTCCCGAAGAGAATACTCATTCAGCAGATGTGGGAGAATTCGTTAGGACTTTTGTTGCCCAGTTAGTTTGGGTTGATGCGTCCCTTCTTTATGTTCCCCTATCCTGGAGTAGCTGGTTCTCCTCCCGCAACTGCTAGACTAGCTACTCGAGTTGGGTGATTTGTCTTTCTCATTCTTCCAATTCCCCTCTATGATCATTCTGGTAATCCTCCAAAATTTGCTAGGCCATCCAACAATTGTTCTGCCACTCCAATGCTTCCTCCAAGGCTGCATCAATCTGATCATTGCTCCCAGAAGTCCCTACATCTTATGGGATTCGATTTGTCAATTCCTGAAGGGTTTGGGATGCCACGTCAACTTTCAGGTCGTTCTCTTCTTCTTCTACCGAGAGGAGTCGTCATAGGAGTTTCATCCTGGGGACTAGTTCTGGTGGTCAAAACTCGACCTCACTGCTAATAAGCGGTGCTCCTTCCTCTTCATACTCGAGCACTATGGAATGCCCTCTTTCCTCTATGCATTCAGGCACTGGTGAATGCCCTCTTTATTTCATGAAATCGGGTAATGCCATTTACTCGATACTTGCCATATCCTCTGCAGGGCTTCCCTCTTCTTGCCCTATTTTGACAATAGTATCCTATTACCTTTCTTGGCCATCATCTCCCTCTGCATCATGTTTTTTCCTCTACACTTCTGCATGGCAGACTAGTACTGATATCGACCCATGGTGGGCCAAGGCGGACAGTGCTCCCTTTTAGTACCTAGCCGCTTCTTCCTTCAAGGCATTTTCTAGGTAGAAGGGCACGTTCAACTTCCTTCCATGCACTAGGTGATTTAGAAACTGCACATGGTTAGTGTGAAAATGGGTATACTTCTCGATGCATGTAAAGAATCGAGCAACCTACTCAAATATCTTCCACAGATTCATGGGAAGGCTGCTATTGGGTAGTCCTTCCTTATCTATCTGCACATTTTCTCCTAACAACAACACTTTAGCATACGTATTTAGCAGTCTACCTTTGTATATGCATTCATCTATGAGGGGCAATCTAGTCACCTGCGAGATGTATTTGGGGGTGACCAGAATTTCTACCCCTCACACCTGAGCTATGTCACCCCTCAAGGAGGCAGCAAATTCCCTAGATGCCTCCATATCCTAGCCTTGACTGACCAAGGTACAGTATTCGAACCATCCCTCAGTCTCAAACTATGTTTTTACCGTCCCTCTGATTCCTTTCGTATCACTCGGCTCATTCTTTTTCATCACATGATTCTTCGACCTTCCTCACATGGTGCCTTCCCTTACTACTACCCTTATTTTTTATGTCCTTACTTCTTCAGGAAGGCACCTTCTTATAGGGAAGGCACCTAACCCTAACATTTAATTCTAGGGTACATATTTTGATCCATGTCATTGGCATGTGGTTCCGACCATGGGGGTATATGATTTTTATGACGACAATATTTTTTTGGTACTGCATAATTTATGAATAATTATATAAATATTTGAGTTAGTATGTGTGTACCTTATTTGGTGTTTCATGCATCGTGAAGAGTGTTGATTCGCTGATTTGTGACATGGGGGAGGGGTATGGTAATCTGATGCCGCTCATTCATGTGGTGATTTCATTCGATCGAGGCATCCGAGAGACTTAAGTGCTGGTTGTACACGAAAGGTGCTCTTTGGTACCTTGCCAATGTGGAAGGCACTTATGTGGTGCGCTCTCGATGTGGAAGGCACTTATATGGTGCCTTACCAATGTGGAAGGCACTTATATGGTGCCTTCCCGATGTTGTCGGTGCTCTTTGAATGGATGCGCCTTCTGGTGGTGGAAGGTGTCTCTGATTGGATGCACCTTTCGGTGGTGGAAGGCACCTTTTTGATGATGGCACCTTCCTGCTATAGAAGGTGCTTCTGAATGGGTGTGCCTTCCTGATGTGGAAGGAGCTACTGAATACCTATGCCTTCTTGGGGTGAAAGGTGCCACTGTATACCTACGCCTTCTTGGGGTGGAAGGCACCTTGAACTATATGCGCCTTCCTGATGTGGAAGGCGACTCGAGATTTTTGCTTTTTGTTTTTTTTTTTTTTTTGTGGCACCTTCCTACCATGGAAGGCACCTATTTTTTTTTGTGTGTGCCTTCTTTATAAGGAAGGCACCTTCTTCTGGCGGGGTGCCTTCTTCATAAGGAAGGTGCCTTCTTCTGGCTAGGTGCCTTCTCTATAAGGAAGGCACCTTCTTCTGGCCAGGTGCCTTCTTTATAAGGAAGGCACCTTATTCTGGATGGGCACCTTCTTTATAAGGAAGGTGCCTTCTTCTGTGCCTTCTCAATGTGGAAGGCACTTTATTCTTGGCAATCATGTTGCAATTGATTGGAAAAGGGTGATCAAGCCTTCTCAGTCTCTCTTCATGCTGCCTCAGCTTCTACCTATGAGTGTCGGTGACAAAATGCTGAGCCGAATCATGCCTGGTTTCCTAGATACCTATTCCTCGTATTGTCAAGTCCTCCACCTATAAAAATCAAATGAAAAGAAATAAAAATAAAGGTAGTTAGACGCATTTCGTGCCTGTTAGGCCCTGGATTAGGATGCCTGTAGCTTGCATGCGGGCATCATCCCTACAAAACACACTATAAGAAAAAAACTAAATTAACTAATTTTGGTGAGCACCTCCATGCCCACAATTTCACCTGTTAAGATTTTGGTCCAGATCTAACAAGACAGGGTATCCCCCATGTCTATTCTGGATTCCACCTGTAAGGTTTCAAATGTGTTATAGGGGTGCAGTCGGTGGCCATTGATCGTTAACACGGTGTTGCTATCATCAATTGTTCTAACGTGCATTGCCCCATTCTTGATGAGCTCTACCACATCATACATTCCCATCCATATTTGCATTAATTTACCTTTTCTTTCTTGGAACCGAGAATCATACAACAACACCCATTCTCCTTCTTGGAACTGCTTCATTTTAATGTGGCGATCATGCCATCGCTTTCTTTGATTTTGTATGATTTTCATTCTCTGCAAAGCGTCCATTCAGATTTCGTCCAGCTGATCTAGCTGTCGAATGCTTTCTTTTTTAGTGTCATCCAAGCTCAAGTTCAATTCTAAAGTTGTCCTCAATGTCTTGATTTCAAATTCAATGGGCATCATCGCACTCTTCCCATAGACTAGTTGGAAGGGTGTGAAGCCTGTGGTGGATTTCCTCATGGTATTGTACGCCTAGACTACCTTCGACAATCGTGTAGCCCAATATTTTATATGTTGTTGCATTGTCTTCGTCAGGATGTTCTCTATTTCTCTATTCGTCACTTCCACTTGCCCATTTGCCTATGGATGGTAGGGTGTAGTTTTATTGTGCCAAAATTTGCATTGCTCCATCATCTCCTAGATCAACTTGGAGGTAAATTAAGGCCCTTGGTCTATTATTATCTCTCTAGGGACACCAAATCATATAAAAATATGGGCAAATAAGAAATCGGTGACTGTTATTTCTTTTGAATCTCTCAATGCTTGAACTTCAACCCATTTGGTGACGTAATATGTATAGACCAAAATAAACCTCCTCCCTATTGAAGGTGGATTAATTGGTCCCATGAAGTCCATGCCCCACTTATCGAAGGGTTCTAGGTGTACCTAAGGCTGAAGGGGCATTTCGTCTCGATGGGTTGGTCTACCCATTCTTTGGCATTCATCGCACTTACTGGCGTACGCAACTGCATCCTTGAATAGAGTGGGCCAAAAGCACCCAGCTTGAAGGATTTTGTAGGTAGTTTGTTTTCCTGCAAAGTGTCCTCTACATGGTTCATCGTGACATGCTTTGAGTACTTCTGATAACTCCTATTCTGCTACACATCTCCTTATAATCTGGTCATGTCCTATTTTGAATAGGAGGCCATCAATCCATAGGAATGATGTGCTTTCCTTATGACCACATGTTTTTCTCGAAAAGAGAGAGCAGGTGAGGTTCTTTCGGTGGCCAAGTAATTGGCTATATATGTGTACCATAGGATTTGCTCACTAACAATGAACAAATGTTCATCCAAAAATTGGTCTTCCACTACTGTATGGTTTGTCGGTATCAATCTAGATAGAAAATCTACTACGACGTTGTCTTTGCCTGGTTTGTTGACTATTGTGATGTCAAATTCCTGTAGTAACAAGATCCACCTGATAATTCTTTCGCTAATGGTCGGATTGCTCATCAAGTATCTAATAGCCACGTGGTCCATGTGGAAAAATACCTTATACCCGATGATATAATGGCAGAATTTGTTTATGGCATGCACAACTGCAAGGAACTCCTTCTCCATCACCGTGTAGTTGAGCTCGGCTCCTGCCAAGTTTTTTCCGACATAGTAGATGGCATAAAATTCTTCACCATACTTCTATTCAAGGACTGCTCCAATCACATTTTTGGATGCATCACAGTAGATATGGAATGGTATGGCCCAATTTTGTCCTCTTAAAACCGGTGCAGATATCAGTTTCTCTTTAAGCAACTGAAACGCTTCTTCACAGTCTTTCGTCAAATTGAACTCCACATCCTTAGATATAGAGTGTGTAGTGGTTTTGTAATTTTTCTAAATTTGGCGATAAATCATCGATAGTACCCGACTGATCCAAGAAAACTCCTCACCTCTCTCTACATTTTGGGGTTGGGTAGGTCTTTGATGACCTTAATTTTTCTTTTATCAACCTTTATTCCTTTTGCGGAGAGGTGGTGTCCTAGTACGATGCCTTCTTGCATCATCATAAAGCATTTCTCGTTGCTCAAGGACAAATTGTTTTCCTTGCTTCTTTTGAGCACTCTTTCCAAGTTCGTCATTGCTTCGTCAAAGGTTTCTCCATAGACGATGAATTCATCCATGTATACTTCGATCATGTCTCCCATCATGTCTAAAAATATGCTAAGCACCACCCTTCAAAATGAGGTAGGTGTGTTGCATAATCCAAAAGGTAATAATCGATAGGCAAACGTTCCCCATGGGCAGGTGAACATTGTATTATCTTGATCCTCTTCTCCTATCTGGATTTGGTTGTATCCACTGAATCCATCCAGGAAGGAGAAATACTTCCTCTCGAAGAGTGTATCCAAGACTTGATCAATGAACAGGAGTGGGAAGTGGTCCTTCTTGGTCGCTTTGTTTAATGCTCTGTAGTCCACATAGATTCACCAGTTCTTATTCTTTTTAGGGACTACCACTAATGATGATACCCACTCACTGTAAAAATTTGAATAGATGAGTCTGATAGTCAAGATTTTTTGCAATTCTTCCTTGACAATGTCTTTCATTGCCAAATTCATTCTTCTTTGTGGTTGCCTACTTGGAGTTGCTTGATCATCTAGGTATATACAATGGGTACAAATATCTGGGCTGATACCCTTCATATCTAAGTAATCCCATGCAAATTTCTGTTGGTGTCTAACTAGGAGCTCTTCTACTTTCGTCAATTGTGTGGGAGTCAACCCACTACTGACATTCAATGTTCTTCCTGGCCCGATGTGTATCTGTTGAACGTGGTGATCTTGGGCACCAACCAATGGTGATCTAGGTACAAATATGGAGGACTCCCCATGGAGGAACTCCATAATAGCACCATCTTCATCTTCTTCTGTCAACTCATCCAATGTCATCACCGGTTGGATCATAGATAACTTAGGATTTTCATGCTCGGTCAATATGGGTTCTCCTAATGAGTCGATGGACTATGCTAGGGGTGAAATAGTCAACCTTTTAATGTTTTGTCCATCAGATATGGTCATAAGCCCATCCTGATATCTGATGTAAGCGTCATTTGTTGCCAGCCATGGCCTTCCCAAGATGAGCGGGTAACCGCCCAGCCTAGTTTTAGATTGCAAGACTAAAAATTTGGTTAGGTATTCCCATGCACTAACTATCACTATTACATCTTCCAACATTCCTTTCGATGCCACGATCGATCGATCGGCTAGCTGTAGCACTATCATTATGGGTTTCAGGCTCATGAGCTGTAACCTCTACATGGTCTCCTAAGGCATTACGTTGATGGCTACTCTGAGATCGACCAACGTATTGGACAAGGAATGTCCCTCAATTTTTATAGTCAGCATCGGGTTGCTCGGGTTTGCATACTTAGGATGACACATTTTTCCCATCATAAAATCTGCTAGTTTACCCATGACATTGATAGTCTAGGTTGCTCTTCATCCTGGATTCCTTAGACACATCTCTCTTATCACCTTGGTATATATCGAAACATCTTGGATGTCTTGAAATAATGGAATTGTCATGGTGAGGTTCTTCAAGCTAGACAAGATATCGAACTCCAGTTGTGTTACTTTCCTCTATTCTTGTAGCCGGTTGGGAAATTGAGTCTTTGCTCTCTCAGGTGTTTCTTCTATCACCTCTTCTACAAGAGGTGTTTCTCCTACCTCTTCCTCCTATTCTACTAGTTGAGGCGTTCCTAATCCTAGCTGTCTACAGGACCTAATCTAAATATGGTACATCGGATACATCTCACTTTCCACCTTTTATGCTGGCTGGTTCACCCTATTATTAGGATTTGTTGTTGATTGTGTGGGTAGCTGCATAGGTCTCACTATTGGCAATACCAGTAAATTTTGTTGGGGGTGAGCTGGTGCTACATTCTGTGGAGCCTGATTCCACATAGTGTGGCCTCTCCACTATTGCCCAGGATATGGATATGGCATCCATGGCTATTGGTTCAAGAATATTTTTGGGGTGCATTGGACCAAGGTGATTACCCCCATAACCCCATGTTAGGTGGTTGAGGTGGGCCTTGGGGCATGTATGGTCCTTTTCCATATGATGACATTCTGGTTGGCATATTCCTCGTAAGGTGTTGTGGCCAACTCTTTCGATTGCCTATGAAATAGGCATCCGTGCTTTTAGCATCCTCCTGATTACTAGGCAGTTGCAAGCATAATCAATTTTTATGGTTTAGCTTGCAAACTGCACATAATCTAACTTTGTTCTTTGGGCATACATTCTTTGCATGCTTACCTCTACATTTTGGATAGAAATAAGCCAATGCTGCTTCATTTTCTTGCTTATTTTTCTCTAATAGCAGTGTATCCATCTGCAATGCTAGATATGAGAGCATTTCGCTCTTTAAATCTTCCAGCATGTTACCTATTTCTGTCTTTGTGACTGAAGAAGTCACTTTCATGGTTCTGTAAGGTTTCCAGGTATTGTAAATAATCTAGTTGAGATGCTTCCCTGGCAATGATGCTAAAATATTGTGGGCCAAACAAGGTTAACTTCTTTCCTACTTTTGTCACATGCTTGTGCATTTAATTTATCAACCCAAGGAGCTTTGTAAACTTGTGAAGGATCTTGAAGAAGATTGCTTACAATACCACTTGAGATGATTCCGCTGGTTCTACTATTGGGGGGGTGTTTCAACGGTTGTCAATCATTCATACACTCCTCAATAATTTATGTAAAAACAATTAAATCTATAGAAAGGAAATATTCACACATTCCTAGAAATAAACCTATTTCAATACAAGAAATAACAATGCGATAAACAATATTATAAAAGTGGTAAACTAATCTAGAAAACACAAGAAAAATATTGGAAGAAATACTGGCTTGGAGTGGGCCTAGGCTCCAGCAGCTTCCTCCCAGCTGAACACGCACTTAGAAACTCTTAGAACTATATTATAATTATCAAAGTATTACAATGCTTCTTCTGTATATCTCTCTACATTTTCAAAAAAATTCTATAAATCCTCAGAGAGGTTTGTGTGTGTGTATATAGCACACCAATAGATATTCTGTTACAAAGAAGTTATAACAGTCGATTCATTCCAGACTAAACTAAGATAGTCTGATAAATGTGATCGACGTCTGCTAAAACTGACATTCGTTTCCAATGGTGGCATGTTCACTGATTGGTTTGTGCTTCGCCTGGATTTGGTAGGATGTTCTCATACGTCAGTGTGATCCCAAATTTAACTCTACATGACGTAGAGTTGGAACTACATCAATATATGTTGTCCACATCGTGCTTGTCTGGTCAATGGGTGAATAACAGGTGTGCATTCCCTATGAGGAAGGTGTCTAAGTATGTTAGGTTCCTTCTCTATGTGGAAGGCACCTTACTGTCGTTGGTGCCTTCCTAGAAGAGGAAGGCGCTTATCTTCTATTGGTGCCTTCCTATGAGAGGAAGGTGCTTGCCTTCTAGTGGCACCTTCTTGTTGGCGCCTTCCTTATGAGAGGAAGGCACTTGCCTTCTAGTGGCGCCTTCATGTCGATCCCTTCCTTATGAAAGGAAGGTTCTTGCCTTCTAGTGCCTTCCTTATGAGAGGAAGGTGCTTATTTTTCTTTGGTGGCTTCCTGGAAGAGGAAGGCACTGGTCTTCTATTGGTGCCTTCCTGGGAGAGGAAGGCACTTGTATTTCCTTGGCACCTTCCTATAAGGGGAAGGCGTCTACTTATACTTGGTGCCTTCCTGGAAGAGGAAGGTGCCTACTTACGCTTGGTGCCTTCCTGGAGTGGTGGTAGGGGATGGCCAGAAGGAGTGGTGGTAGGGGGAGTGGGGCATAAAAAGGGAGTGGTAGAGGCTAACGGGAGAGTAGGGCAGCCATAAGGAGTGATGATATGGGGGAGAAAGACATAGAAGGGGAATGGTAGAGGATAATAGGGGAGCTGAGAAATGTGGAAATTCAATTTAACAATAAAGAGGTGGTTGAGTCAACATCTCGGGACATGTGTTAGGAGTAGAACACAATATTCGGTCGCATGAAGGAGATAGCAGTGTGATCGAAATCACCAATTTCTATATTCATCATGTATGTTTTAAACCTCTTTTCACTAAAACATTAGTGCATGTGGGATTTAGAAAGTGAAGAAAAAAAAATTATACTTCATCGTTTCTCCTAGTGTTGGATGATTTTTCGGTCGTCAAAAAATATAAACAACTTTAAGTTTAGGTGATTATAAATTATTTTATTTTGTCAAAAGTTTTAGGAATTCATCAGAGAGTGTTTTTAGCATGCGTTGCATGATTTTTTTGTTGATATAAAGGTAATTTGATTGATTCACTGGGAGTTTCACCGTATATGTTATCTGAGTGTCCTCAAAGTGAGTCTCAAGTTCAAGATTTAGGATACTTTGAATTAAAAATTAAATTAAGTCGTCTAATATTCTACTGAGTGTGAACCAACTTCCAGATGTACGTAGTTATCCAAAGATGCAGACTTCATATGAACATGATGTGGAGGAAGTATCCTATTGTGAAAAATTTTATCTAATTATTTTTGCTGTGAAACTGTGAATCACTATAATTGTTGTCTTCTAGAGGTAACATGAATTGGTAGTAGTCATTCAGTTATATCATTCAACCACTTTTGTTGTGATGTTGTAGAGGTCTATGATTAACCCTAATTGAAGGAGACATGAATTTGATAGTGTCGGAGATGACAATCAAGAACAAGCATAATTTGGATTGATTTACACCCAAACATGACCACAATTTCCTAGCTAGGATTGACCCGAAAATTTTGATTTTAAACCTTCAAATTTTGCTAGCAAAAAAATTTGGTGCTTTTGATGATTCTTAAACTTTATATTATAGTTTTGTTTATACTTTTTCATCATGTTTCCTAAAGTTTCACTAAAAAATGTAGATTTACGTTTCATAATGAATTTTCTTGCAAATTTGAGTGTTTAAACGATCCCCTTCTTTATCTAGGAGTAACGCAATTTGATAATGTTTACCTTGAGGGATTGTGTTACAAATTTGCACTCGTATTAGCTTTGGTGAGTATATTTCTGTTGCACTGGATTTTTGTGTTATGTTGGTTGATTTTAGATGGATTTCAAGTTTTTTCCTCACTATTTGGTGCTTGATCCAAAGCTACAAATGATTTTTGACATCTTCTAGAGGATTTTTTAAACATGTTTTACACTTTTTCTTTACCCTCTATTATATTTGTTTTCCTATACAACAAATAATCATCAAGTAGATATGGTTTCAGTGTTTGACATAATAATTAGGACCTCAATTAAATTAAAATGATTTTTGTTTATTTTTGCTACTTGCAAGTACTACGATTTGCTATCCCTCGTCAATGTGGATTATACACTAAAAAAATTTAAACTCTTTCATCGTCATCGAGATATCAAAAAATATTTCCTTGGTGGATGATTAAAACGCACAAAAAAAATTTATTCCTTTGGTGACATCACTAATTTTCGGTCATCGAAAAGTGAAAAAACCTTAGCTTTAAAAAAAAAATTGTTTTACTTTTTCTGTTGGAATATGATAGACTTTGCCAGTTTTCTCCTCGCTACTTTCAAAAGCATGCATTTTTGCTCCCTCAAATTTGTGCACATCCTCTATCTTAATGACTACCACGCTCAGTTACGATGTGGGCAAGTAAAAATGGGATCTCATTCTCTATTTTCTTATTATGTTGGTTATCTATGAACGATCCATAGTTGGGAGCTCATTCGCTTTTGTCTTCAATATTCGTTGGTGTCTTTATATCTTTCTTTTAATGCTGGTAGAGATATATGGTTAGATTTACCTTGTGGTGATGGTAAGGATTGTTTTTTGTGGTAGATGCACGGTACAGAAGTGAAACTAAGATAGATGATATAACGGTGCAATGGGTTAAATGGCAGAGATGAGCGGAGGAAGAGAAAAAAAATGGTAAAAGATAGCTATAAATGGCTCTTTGGATCACTACTCTGATACCATATGGTAGAACTTTGAATGTTCTAGCAAATATTTAAATAATAAATAAATAAATAATATCTAATTTAAGAGAATCACTATTGCATTGATAGGGGATCCCTCCAATGGTTTCATATAAACATATGTTTTATATTTTATTCCTGGATGAGGAGTTCTATGCCTCTCTCCTATTATTTATATTATCCTAGGGTTATGAATGAAAGGTCATGACTATTCATATTATAATAATATAATAATAAATGAATTAATAATATTAATGGTTAGGATTAGGATCCTAACATAAATATACCACCTTTGGTACATAGCTAGAATAGGAGATTACTTTAGGGAGAAGTTATCTAGTTACTTCAAGCAATGTAATAAATGCACAAGTGTCAATGTGAAAGGTGTTCACTTGTATAGCTAAGTAGAGTGTTGGCCAAGGAACCTATATTCCTATATAAAGGGAATCATAGTGAAAGCTCATATCAAGTTCTTATCAAGTGCATAGTAGATAGGAGTAGAACTCTTGTATGGAGTACAATGTAGTTCTCTAGCTAGTGATCATTACCTCCATACTGCATTGTATTTTCATCATTTCTATTTATAGTATATTTTAGTCATATTGTAGAATTCCATTCTTTTATATTTTTTAAATCTTATTAGGACCTGTATTAGATATCTCCCACTGCATATGTCCTAAAAAGCTACTAGTGATATCAGAGACATGGTGAATCAATATAGAAATAGGAGGACCTACATCCATCATAGTTCCTCTTTGTATTTTTGTAAATCAGTCTCGCCATTGTGCACTGCCACTTACAAAAATTGTCATAAGAGAAGTCTAGTAGGTCAATAATAATAAGGAGAGCCACAATAGTCAATAGCGAGAGTTACAAGTAAGGACTAAAATAAATCTCAGTTAGAAAAATTCTAAGATTATATTTGGCTACATTCTTTTCACAAATTTGTAGAAAAACTCGTGAAGACTATGACTCAACATTCATACCACTAGATTGAAAATTTAACTAATAAAGATAATTATCTCTAGAATTATAAATTCTTATGTTCTAGTCTCTAAAAACTTGTTGCAAGAAAAGGAGATTCATGAAAAATTTGGGAAGCTTCCTACAAGAGTGTTAGAAATAATATATTCTTAGAATCATTCTAGTTTTTGCAGAAACAAAGAGAATACTGAAGATTTCAAATACCTAAAAAAATGTCTCATTACAAGATTTGCAATCCTACAAATCATAGAGATAAATAAAAAGGCCATAGTATCCTTATATCATGCTCAAGGAAGAAGTGACTCTAGAAGTCGATTCAATGAGGATATAGGAGATCGGTGATCTCCATTCAAGATCAAATACCTGCATATTGTAGAAGAAGAAAATGCCATAGAAGCCTTGACCAAGAAAAAGGCCATAGAAGCCCTAATTTTGAAGAAAAATTTAGAAAAGATTTCTTGAATTAGAAGAAACTTTCCTTATTCAAAATAAAACTCTAGAGAAGAGTTTATGAAGAAGACTCCAAAGAAGAGTCCATGAAATAGGATATTAATGATATCCTTTATTGATTAAAGATATATTTCAAAAGAAGCTAAAGAGAACAGAAGAATATATCGTTTAAGAACTTCCATTCTTGGAAGAAAAATATGGACTAGGAGAGTCCTTTTCAAATCTAGAAGTGGCAGATTTTAGAGATCCGAGAAGATATCATCACCAAAAATTCTAGAATTAGAAGGTTGAATAAAATGTCTCAGTTGGAAGACCATAGAAACTACAAGATATAAGACCTTAGAGAGATCTAAAGGAGTAAAAATCATAAAGCCTAGAGAGCCTTGTTGCAAAGCTTGTAGAAGCATCATCAAAATATTTCCTAGGCTAACTCATTGGATAAATCCACTACCAAGGAGAAGCTCCTGATAGTTAAGGAAATGGGATAATTATCATCATCCAACAACAAGCCCAAGAGAAGAAGAATTTGGTAAGGAGTTCCAAATACCAAAACAATAATCTAGTGAAGACCTTAATATATTTAAAATATTGAGAAGGATATCCCATTTGAAGTTAGAATTTGACAAGAAGATTGAAGAAAGATTCATATAGAAGAAACCTACCAAATCTAGGATATTTAGAGATTACCTTTTACAACAAGAAATCATATTTTAGATAAAATATTTCTCTAAATCTATAGCAGAAGATCAAAAATCATTGGAAGGATCAAGCCACCAAACCCAAGGCTCAATATATAAAGTTCAAGACCACATTTTGGTGAAGCAAGAAGCTATTTTGGACAACCAAAAAGAAGTTGTGAATTCATCTACTACAAGGCAACAACTTGGTGAATCAAAAATACCAAGATCTACATCATCTATAGAAGCCATTGAAGGTAAGAAACTAGGGTACAATTAGTTGAACTTTGAATTAGGATTTATTATCAAATTCCATTAATCCCAATATTTGGATTAAAGTTGCAAGGAGAAGGGCTCATATTATAGTCTTCAAGAAAGTGCAAAAAGGAGAATTAATTTTAAGATACATTTGAACATTAAATAGGAGTTGGATATTTTTCAAAATAAATAAAATTATCCCCTACCTATTATCTATCTAGAAAGCAAGAAGACTACATCCTACAATATTAATTGTAGTGAAAATTACAGATTATTTATTAAGGGTTCTTTACATATTACTCTTAAAAGTTGCAAATATTATTAAGTGCATTTGAAATTACTTTGAGATATTATTTATAGGAGCAATAATGTGAGATTATTGTTACCTTTAAAAGTGCATTAAATTGGAGATATTATCCATTTGCACTATACTAGTTGATCTTTAACTAGCTACTCTCAAAAGGATTAGTTTGTGTTCTTTGATTATTAAAGATAAAGGGTACAAAACCAATAGATTATCAAAGTGTCTTAAGACACTATTTGGTGCATAAAACCTACAATATTTCATGGCCCAAAGAAGCCACCAAAATCATATTATATTCCTCCAATGAGTGGAGAATAAAGCCACCATAAAAATTAGTAAAAGAAGCTACAAATCAAGACTTGGTGAGTCTTAGATTTGAGGTGCACTAAAGGTTTTTATACAGGTGAAAATTAGTGTAGAAATTACTTCTACAAGAGCTTCTATCTACATGGTTATTACCATATTAATCAAGCAAAAGGAGAGAGTTGTCCAACAAAGGAGACAACATCAAATCAACCCTTGCCTACAAGAAAGCCATCATTAAAACCAACATAAAGAGATTGTAAAAGGAGGTGCAAAAAAAGGTATTGTATTTACAAAGTATATTTACATTGTCTTGCACCATGATATTCTATCCTACGTAGGAAAAAATACAAAGCTTTAGTGTCACAAAGACACATTATTCACAAGGAAGAAGCATCTCAAAGAGGTCATAGAAAAGTATCATCAAAGCAAGGCTAAAAGAGTCGTCAAAAGGCTCAAATCACCCATGGTTTGGACAACCACAACAAGTAACCTACAAATATACAAAGCAAAGCACAAGGAAAGATATATATCATTCACAAAGAAAGAAACCCAGTATCTTGGAAGTAGGAGAAAATCAAAGTAAGAAATACCAAAGCTAGATGTATGGCCAAGGAGCATTCCATATCATCATTAGAGCATCATGAAGTCTCCACCAATTTTTTTCTCATCACTCTAGCCACTCGAGCTCCATCGAAGCATTGATCAAAGCCACTTGAGCTCCACCAAAGTGCTTCTCAAAGTCACTTGAGCTCCACCATAGCATTGCTCATCTGGACCCAACTCAGCACTATTGAAAAACAACAAATAAAAAGGTGGAAACATACATTGGAGAAGCTTGCAAGAATATATTAATAAGGTTAGGGCATGAAAATGAAATAAGGTACCACTTTTCACATTAGAATAAACCCTAATGCCTTCATATGAGAGTTTGAAATAATGTTCAAAATTCTACATGTGTAAAACCAATAATCCAAAGAAATATTATGCAGGTCAGCATTGAGAGTATTAGATAAGTGGTGACACTTGTAACCAAGGTATACAAGAATTTACATAAATATTGTAATATCTCCATTCTACAATGAATTCCAAGTTTCTAATAGCATCGTCAAGAGTTGAAAGGAACCATAGTGACACTTTTCCTTCTCAAGAATATCATCCTCCTATTCATGGAATCTATAACCAAGGAGGAAACAACATTCAAGGCATCAATGAGTTGCAGTAAGGAACATTAAAAACTCTCGATCAAGGTATTCAAAGTAGGTCAAAGAGGCTAGAATTGAGGTACAACCATTCAAGCATTGAATTCAAGGAAGAATTGAAGTCTGTCATTACTCACAACACCCAAGAGAAACATTGAATATTATTGCCATACACATCCGAATCCATCACTGAATACATAGATATTTGAAGCATCATAAAGGTAAGAATTTACCTTGTCTAATTTGCTTTCATTAAAAGGAGTTATAAGGGTATAATATAAGGTTGAAGCTATTGGGAAATCAACCATATTTGAAAGCAATATTAAAAGAAAAATATATATCAAAATAGCCTAATATTTGCAATATTTAAAACATAGGAGAAATAAGGATTTCTACTTGGAAAAATTAGAATTTCTATTATTGCAAATATTATTGTTTTCTAATATTCCATATTAGGGAGTTATAAGGAATACTACATCATGTTGGAAATAGATTCTATTTGAAAACACGAGATTCTGAAAACAAAAAGGAAAAACTAAACGAAATCATATTAAAAGGAAGGAACACAAATGAATGAACACAAGATATAAGAACAATATGAAATGTAGCCCTTTTTTTTTATTGATATTCTTTTCAATTCGTGTTACAATACGTCTCCTTCCTTTTTAGGGGATAGGAGCGCTAGATATTGTTCTCTAAAACTTGTCTCTGAATTCCTTCTTCCGTGTGCCCACATATAAAATGGGCGAACCAAAACGTTGTCGCCGCTTGCATTGACAAAGGTCGATTCCTCGCTGCTCCTTCAATAGACCTGAAATCTGTGTTCAAAGAAACAAACAAAGAATCAGTAGCACTTGTGTATGAAAAATAAAAGATAAATCTAACTATAGCTGAAATGAATCTAAATGCACTAAAAACTTGATAAATGCATAAACATGAAACTAGCTAAAATACTATAAATGAAGTAAAGCGGGGAGGTGCCCGAAGGCAAACCATCCGCAGATAAAACCTTGCTTCAACACCAATCCGCTTGAGATGGGTCCGAAACCTGATGTGATGTGTTGTTGTCAAATTGATAGAATATTGTGGTCAAAAGATTGGGGTTTGGGCACAAATCGCAAGTAAGTGAATTAACAGCACTTCGTTGCTCAGAATGCTCCTGCTCGGTCCCCTTTTGGGTGAGGAAACTCACCATTTTATAGACCCAAGGGGTCTCTTTGAATTAACATGCAAAAGTGTTTGTTTGCATGAATGCTTTTGTTTGCAAAGAGAAGACTTCTTCTTGATCAAGGGCTTCTTAACTACCTCTGTGCATGTCTTTGTGTGTTTTAGAAAAGCTCACTTGCACTCCCATGCAATGAAGGGATAACTAAGTGGCAAATCTGAGTTGTCTTAAAAAGCTTACTTTCACTCCCATGCAGTGAAGGGAAAGTCAATTGGCAGATATGAGTTGTCAAAAGAACTCACTCGCACTCCTATGTCATGCAGGAAGAGCTAAGTGGCAGTTCTGAGTTGTTTATATGCCAAGATTTGACTTTTTGCCGGTCAAACATGACAATCGTCTCACCCCGAAGCGAGCGCTTATAATCGTCCCTGGGTGAGATGAGTATCAGTCAGCACTCGTTCCTGGGTAGGACGAGTAAAATTTGCACTCGTCCCTGGGTGGGAAGAATAAGCAATAAAGTGTCTAAAAGGTGCCAAATTGGTTTCTGACTTGCAAAATTGTTGTGTGAGTGGTTAGAACCACTTTTTAACCTCTGAGGGCTGCCCTAGGGGCTGTGTGTGTTGGTGCGATCAGTGCTTGTAATCACATAATCGGATTGGTGCTGTTTTGGTGTCTACAGATGCCCCTTTTTGGGAAGCGTTGTGCAAGACGCAGCGCTGAGCAAAATATAACCAAAGCACTAATGATTAAGGTTTTCAGTAACCTAACCAACTCTTGATGCCCCAAGTATGGAAATGGCATGCATTCTTGAATCCTTGCTTCTGACGAGCTAAGGAACTTAAATCAAGCATTAACCTGGTTCGGTGAGGTATTACTTGAACTTAGGCATTGATCAGTCATGAATAGGCAAAGGGCGCAACCTTTTGTTGTGGGAACCTTGAGTTCATGATTCACAAATGCTAAGTATATGATCAGTTTGTGATGATTGCTTGTTTGCTACCCCAAGCAGGGGCACGATTGTCTTTTGCAATGATCCTTTGAATGTGTGTCTTTTCCAAGACTAGGTATAATGTTGTTGATTGGTAACTAAGTGTGACTACCCCCTTAAGCGACGAATCGATGAGGGAATGACCGACATGAGAAAAGCGACGAGTCGCTTGACCCAAGATGACGTGTGCAAGGGTGCCTTTAGATGATTTACCATTAAGCATGCTCGAGCAGTTCTCCGACTGTGTTGACCTATTTTTGGTTTTGTTAGCATTGGTCATTTTTATGTTGTGGTTGTTTTTTTAATATTTTTTTTTTTTATTCGTCCCGGGGTGGGACGATTGTCGTGATGTTACTCATCCTGGGGTGGGACAAGCATGCCTCGAAGGTTACTCATCCCGGGGTGGGACGAGCGCGCTGAAAAGCGCTCATCCCAATAAAGGACGATTACCAGCAAACAAAAACTATAAATGTGCGAAAATGACGGATTTGGTTCATTTGCACTGTTCATCGATTGCGATTTGGAGCTCTGGGAGGAGGAGGTAGATTTTTGACATGAAGCACTGCCGGATTATCTAGCCACCATGAGTACACAGACCGGGTCGTCCAGCAGAGGAGCCGAGGCGAGACCAGTAAGTGCACTATCTCCTCGACTGTGAATTTCAAAAAAATGCAAATGTGTTTTTATTGTTCTACATTTATGAAAACACGAAACCCTACTTAATTAAATTAAAGGTAAATGAATGAAACCAAAGGAAACATGGATGCAAACCTATGGAAACTTAGATGAAAAACCGGATGAGAAACCCAAAATGAGACTTAGACGACAAACCGGATGATAAACCCAAAATGAAACTTAGACGACAAACCGGATGATAAACCCAAAATGAAACTTAGAGTAACAACCTAGGGTAACCATGGTTAAAATGTTTTTCTATGTGAATGGTAAAACTTAGGGCGAAACCGTAGGTAAACCACACTCATATTTTTATGTTATGTTTATGGAATTAAAATGGAAAATGAATGAATGAATTTTTTTTTTTTTGTTGAAATGGTAAACGTAGGTAAAACCGTAAGTAAACCATGTCAAAAATTTTCATTGGTTTGGATGGAATTAAAGATGAAATTTTTTTTTTTGGTTGAAATGGTAAACTTAGGTAAAACCGTAGGGAAACCATGTCAAATTTTTATTGTTTTGGATGAAATTAAAGATGATTTTTTTTTAGTTGAAATGGTAAACTTAGGTAAAACCGTAGGGAAACCATGTCAAATTTTTATTATTTTGGATGAAATTAAAGATGAATTTTTTTTGGTTGAAATGGTAAACATAGGTAAAACCGTAGGGAAACCATGTCAAATTTTTATTGTTTTGGATGAAATTAAAGATGAAATTTTTTTTTTTGGTTGAAATGGTAAACTTAGGTAAAACCGTAGGGAAACCATGTCAAATTTTTATTGTTTTGGATGAAATTAAAGATGAATTTTTTTGGTTGAAATGGTAAACTTAGGTAAAACCGTAGGGAAACCATGTCAAATTTTTATTGTTTTGGAAGAAATTAAAGATGCAAAATAAATGATGATTTTTTTTTTTTTTTTTGTGATGTGCAGGTGGTGAAGAGTCGACATCGAGTGCCGACCATTTTTTCTAATGCCCGCGAGGCGTTGACTGATGATGACTGGGAGTGGCTTGATGCCTTAGGGATCAAGCATGTGGCTCGGTTGGATGCAGTTGTGGCAGATCGGTCGTACATTACAGCATTGATTGGCCTGTGGGATTCTCGGACGAACACCTTCCATATTTCGATAGGGGAGATGACTGTCACCTTGGAGGATGTGTATCGGATCTTGCGGATTCCGATAGATAGGGTTCCCATTCGGACGACTCCACGGGGCCAGAGGACAGCGGTACTGACATGGTACTTTGGACACGGAGGGGAGGGGGATGGGATGACCTCGTTGGAGAGGGCGGAGCTGGATTGTCAGATTGGGGGGGATGCGGGTACGGTGGTGGTACGCGAGGAGAGTGTTGGGAGTGAGGCATGCAGTACTCATGAGCCTCATTTCCAACATGCTCCTACCAGATTCATCAGGAGCGAGGTTCCCATGGAACCTAGTGGAGGTAGTATGGCAGTTTGTGGATTGATCGGTGACAAAGCCGATTATTATGAGGTGGGGCCAGACGCTACTAGCGCAGTTATATGACGAGTTGTACGAGGTCCGTTGTCGGAGGCGAAAGGGGTTGGGGTGTAGTTTTTTATTGCAGTGCTGGGCCTGGCAGCACATAGCCATAGAGCGACCACGAGGGTTGCCCTGGACTACCCAAGCGGAGATGGCGGATAGGGACATTGGGTATGGTGCGCTATGGTATCGATCTGAGGAGCGAGGGCACAGTCGACGGTTCACGGGAGACGTCGACCATTACAGAGATGCCTTTGCATGACTGACTCCCGAGGATGTGGTATGGAGGCCATATCGGGATTGTCCCACATGGTCAGAGGCGGAGGATTGGCTTCGACGGGTTCGAAGGGGGAGATGGGTGATTGGGCGACATGGGACAGAGCAGGAGTACTTCCATTACCTCCGAGTGACACGACAGTTTGGGGTACCTCAGGGGTTTCCTGGGGAGCCCGTAGCCTACCGGCGTCGGAGTGATGAGAGGACCCTAGCGGCGCCGATCCTCGAGCCACTAGGGGAGGAGTCAGATGTTGTGTTGGACATTCCGGATGTTGATGACATCGGCATGACAGTCGAATATCGGGGAGTGGTGGACGCTACGGCGGTGGCGAGGGGAAGGGCCTTTGGGAGGAGAGGAGGCGGCGGGAGGCGGAGAGGGTGCGAGAGGCACCGGGGAGAGGGTTGGGGAGAACACGCGGATGTGGAGATGGTGGAGGTGGCAAAGGTGGGAGATGACTTTGGGGAGGAGGAGCAGCCGGAGATGCAGGAGGTATCAGAGCCGGCTGGCTCGGGGGAGACAGAGGCAGGGTTGCGCGCTGAGGTAGCACGTTTGACGGGATTGTTGTAGAGGCGGGATGAAGAGCTGGCAGAGATGACGCAGGAGAGGGATCTCCTGTGGACACAGTTGGTAGGGCAGGGGATCGTAGTGGCTACGTCTCACCAGCAGGCAGGAGATATAGATGTTGCACGGGAGAGAGATCTCCTACGGGTGCAGCTAACACAGCGCGGCGATGCCATCGCGTATTACCGTAGGCGGGAGGCGGAGTTGAGGCTATGGGAAGAGGATTGGAGGCGACGAGAGGCCACGTGGGGGTGGCATCGATCAGAGATGGAGGGTGAGATTATCCGCCTAGGTGGACGAATACCAGAGCCTCTGGCTAGTGGCTCGTCGTACAGGACGGCTCGTCGTACAGGACGAGAAACAGCGGGACGGAGCAGTCGGCATCATCCCGTCGTCGGAGGCGAGATGAGGGAGGCACGAGTGGGCGGGATGTAGGGGCGAGCAGTCACCCTGAGAGATCTCAGAGGATGGATACCGCAGGGGGTAGCTCTCGTCGCACCGATCCTGCATGATCATGGTGGCCGATGCCCTAGGCTAGGGATTTTGGGATTTTGGATGATGGGAGGGAGGTCTGAGGACCAGTTTTGTAGCCTGCGGGCAATTTTGTTGTGATATATATACAGATGATTCTTTTTGGTGTTTATCTATTTTGCATGATTTATTTTTATGTACATGTTTTTACATTGATGTATGCATATGCGATTATGAATGTGATGATTCTAATTTGTATGATGTATGCATATAGAATGAATGAAATGAATTGTGAATGATTTGTCGATGCACCATATACTGTACAAAATTGGAGTGATTTGCTATAGTAATAAGATAACTTTGTGGAATGCTTGTGCATATGAAAACTTTGTTTTTGTATTTTGTCTATTTTTTTGATGGTGATGTATGAAATGAAATGTATCGGTTGTTGGAAAATGTAGTTAAGCTTTTCTGAGATGCAGATATTTTTAACTAACTAGCCAAGACTATACATTTATCTCGCAGGATTTTGGAACAAGGTCTAAATCTGACTTGAATTTAACCAAGTTATTTTACATCCCTGTGTGTGCAATTGAGTTCGTTTATGTGTTATTCATCAGGATACCGCCAGTGCCAGATGGGCTTTCAACCGAACCTGTACTGAGGATCACCTAATTAGCTCCACTAACTCCTGTATTGTATTTAGTCAGATTTGTCTGCAATGTTATCTAGGATACCATAAGCTAGCTCATCCACATGCAAACATTGATCTGCACACAAGTTAATGTGACAGATATATCGTCATGCGGGAGGTTTACTGCTAGTGACTGATAGGCTATCAACCAAACCGGTACTGAAGCTTGCCTCATGACCTATCGAAATGCTGAAAATTCCAGGGATTCAAGGTCGACTCCCTTCTTTTCTTCAAGGGTATGGGGATACTTGCTCATTATAGTGATAAGATCACTGTTTATTTTTGTTTTATTGATTTTTTTTTTTTGAGAAAGGGATTGAAATATGGAGTGACGAGAATCACTATTGTTTGTGCCTTTTGATGTGTGCACTGTAGGATGTCAAATTTTAGTGTTTTGACGTTTTGCAAATGTTTGATGTCTTTGCAAATTTTGAGAACTTGGGATTCATGGGGAATTGGGTAGGGAGGAAGCTTGTCCTTTTGCCAACTCTCAGCATTTCTAGGGTCAATTGCACAGGGGGATAAGCAAGATAGCTGTTTCGCTTATGGTAGCCGGGATTACGGTGCAGGTTTCATCTTTCGTCCACACAACTTAGGAATTATTTTATGTGTGTTAATTTGTGTTGGTATGCTACGTACCAAGGTGGGATCCAAGTAAAACTTTCCCATGTAAAATGCCGCTTAGCGTATGCAGTTTTTGGCTAGAAATTTAAAGACATCTGAATGACGAAAACCCTATATACATTAGGCGACACGGACGATGCTAAAATAAAAGGATGATATGTGAGATGTAAGTGTTTATGAAAATGGATCGGAGGTGGAAATGATGGAGTTGCCAAATAATGACAGTCTATGGTGCTTTTGACTTGTATGACCTAGCGAAGTATGCAATGTATGGATGCAATGCTTAATGGAACCTATATTTTTGTATTTTGATTTTTATGAGAATGTATGGAATTAAAATGCAATTGTTTTTGTAATTTTGATTGATTTTTATGGGGATGCATGAAATTGAAATGCAATTGTTTTTGTGATGATTGATTTTTTTTTAGAATGCATGGAATTGGAATGCAATTGTTTTTATGATTTTGATTTTTTTTTTTTTTTTTTTTGAGAATGCATGGAATTGGAATGCAATTATTTTTGTAATTTTGATGTGTTATGAGAATGCATGGAATTGAAATGCAGTTGTTTTTGTGATTTTGATTTTTATGTTGACCAAGCAGTTGTGGTAACACTTGGAGCTTTTGGGTTGACCAAGCGATTATGGGAATCCTTGGAGCTTTTGGGTTGACCAAGCGATTGTGGGAATCCTTGGAGCTTTTGGGTTGACCAAGCGATTGTGGGAATCCTTGGAGATTTTGGGTTGACCAAGAGATTGTGGGAATCCTTGGAGATTTTGGTTGGACTATGGCTCTCTAGTTGTGAAATGGCCTCAAATGAATGATGTTCAAGGGTTCTTCTTCCTTGATTCCTTCAAGATAGGCAAGCCAGTATGTTTCGGGTCCTATTCTACTGTCAATGATGTAAGGACCTAACCAGTTTGCTGCAAACTTGTCTCGTAGATGGGACGGCAAATTAGAATTCTGCTGGTTCTCTTTTAAGACCAAGTCACCAACCTGAAATTCCATGAAATGGACTTTCATGTTGTATGCTTTCTTAAGTCGCTCTTGATAGATATGCAAATGCTCGAGAGCATTGACACATCGTTCGTCAAGCAATGTCATTTGATCTAATCGGGCCTACCGTGCAGTGTCATCATCGATGAACTCTTGCATTGAAATGCGTAGGGAAGGAATCTCCAACTCAAAAGGCATGACTACCTCGGAGCCATACACCAGCAAAAATGGAGTTGCCCCAGTGGGCGTCCGAATGCTGGTGCGATAAGCCCATAGGGCAAGCGGGATCTGAATGTTCCAGTCTTTATGATTGTCTGCAACTATCTTTTTGAGAATGGTGACTAGCATTTTGTTTGACGCCTCTGCTTGCCCATTTGCCTGCGGATAATAGGGTGTGGAAAAGCTATGCTGAATCTTGTACTTTGTGATCAAAGCACACACATATTTATTCTTGAATGGTGTCCCATTATCCGAGACAATTTCGGATGGAATACCAAAATGACATATGATGTTATGCAAAATGAACTCCGCAATGCGGGCTCCAGTCGTAGTGGTCAGCGGAATTGCTTCCACCCATTTGGTAAAGTACTCTATGGCCATTAAAATGAACGTGTGACGACCAGACGATGCAGGGGAGATCTTTCCAATTAGATCAAGGCCCCACTACGAAAAAGGCCAAACCGATTGAATCGGCTGTAAGGCCTGAGAAGGTATGTGTGTCAAATTAGCATGGTGTTGACACTTCACGCACTTCTTCACATATGCGCAACAATATCGCTCTAAAGATGGCCAATAATAACCCATGCGAAGAATGCGCTTTGCGATGGCCATACTGCTGAAGTGGCCACCACATGTACCATCATGAGCTTGGGTGATCGCCCAAGCGGACTCCTTATGGTCCAAACAACGAAGGAGGATTCCTTCATAATTTTGATGATACAAAATGTCTCCTAACAAGACATGCTTTGCCACTTTTTGTTTGAATGATCTTTTCGTGGCTTGTGTCAATCCAAGTGGGAGAGTACCTAGCTTGAGGTAATCCCGAATGGGTGTATACCAATCTTGTTGATTAGAAACCTCGATAGTATGAACGGTCAATCCCTTTTGAAGTTTATCCCGAACAAAAAGCTGAACAGGAAAGAACTTGTAAAAACAACGTGGTGTTGCTAGCAAGAGGGGCCGGGGAGAACAAGGACCCCCAGTTGGCTTTAATCAAACAATCTTGAATTCAAGAGAACTTATTCGGAGATGGTTCAATCTAGATCATGTGGATTTCTGGCATCGAATTAGAGCTTGCACACTCCATCGCAGATTGCGATAATGTTTTAACCTGAATGGTTGTCATTTCACTAGAAGGGTCTTACGAAATAAGTGACCCCAAGGAGGCCATAGTATCCACAAAATGATTTGATGATCGAGGGAGCGCCTCGATGTCATACCATTCAAATTGTGCCAAGAATTTATCCACAAGGGCTTTATAAGACTTCAAAACTGGACATTTACATTGGTATATCCCTTTTACTTGGTTGACAATTAATAGCGAATCACCAAAGATGTTCAATCATTTAATGTTCATGGTGATTGCTATCTGAAGACCTATGAGCAAGGCTTCGTATTCTACATTGTTATTGGTTAGCGGGAAGTCTAATTTAAAAGACAAGGGCATTGGAGCACCTTGCGGAGTGAAGAATACAATTCCCGCACCACCCCCTTGCTCACATTTAGAACCATCGAAGAATAGGGTTATGTCAGCCTGTGACTCAGGCTCATCAGAATCTGGCGACTCTAAAACATGGAAGACCCCATCATCAGGTAGTTCAAAAGTCAGAGGCTGATCATCTTCAAGAGGAGCCTCAGCTAGTTGATCGGTGATGACTTGACCTTTTATAGATTTCTGTCCAATGAACTCTATGTCAAACTCCATCAACAACATGATCCATTTTGCCGTGCGGCTACTATGATAAGTACGACTCATCATGTATCGGGATTCTCCTTAGACACAACATACGTCTTATTACTAAGCATGTAGTGGCGTAGCTTTTTGGTAGCAAACACCACTGCAAAGCAGAGTTTTTCAACATATGCATAGTTAAGTTCATAACTGACTAGGGTGCGGCTAAGATAGTATGTAGCCTGTTCTCGGTGAAGTTCATTTTTCTGGGATAGCATGGCGCCCAGTGCCACCTCAGTGGCTGAGATATATAAATAGAATGGCACTCCTGAGTGCGGGTGGGGCCAATGCGCGGCAAATCCAAGTACTGTTTAATGTCGTCAAAGGCTGACTGGCACTCGTCATCCCAATGAAATGTGACCCCTTTATGCAATAATTTATTCATGGGTTGGCATTTGTCAGATAACTGTGCTATGAAGCGCTTGATCGACGCAACCTTTCCCTGCGAGACTCTGAGTTGCTTGATGGTGGTTGGGGGACGCATTTCAAGGATTGCCTTGACTTTGTTTGGATCAACCTCAATTCCTCGTTTGGAGACTATGAAACCCAAGAGTTTTCCGGAGGTGATGCCAAAGACGCACTTCTTGGGGTTTAATCTGACTTTATGCTCAATGAGGCGATCAAGGAACTTGCTCAAGTCATCGATATGATCTGTGTGCAAAAGAGATTTGGTCAACAAATCATCCATGTAATCTTCCAAAGTTTTGTGCATGTAATCGTGAAAGATGTATGTCATGGCACGTTGGTATGTAGCTCCGGCATTTTTAAGGCCAAAAGGCATGACCTTATAGCAAAATGTCCCCCAAGGCATTGTGAATGCCATTTTTAGTTGGTCCTCAGGATTAATACGAATCTGATTATATCTTGAGAAACCATCCATAAGGGAAAGCATTTCGTGGCCCGCTGTAGCGTCTACCAATGCGTCGATGCTTGGCAAGGGAAAATCATCCTTAGGACTCGCTTTGTTAAGATCTCAAAAATTAGTGCATATGCAAATCCTCCCATCGGGCTTCTTGACGGGAACCATGTTAGATAACCATGGCGGATAATCCACACAGATGACAAACTGGGCATCCAACAACTTTTGCAACTCATCTTTTACCATTAAGGCCACTGTTGGATGCATCTTGCGTAGTTTTTGCTTTACTGGCTTGATTGTCGGATCAAGCGTTAAATTGTGCATGACTAGTCGTGGGTCTAGTCCCGGCATATCCTTGTATGACCATGCAAAAACTTCCTTCTTTTCCTTAAGAAGGGCAACATAATCGGCTCGCTCTTCGGGGGAAAGACTTACCCCCAGCTTGAGAATCCGTGGATTCATGGGATCTGTGCCGATGTCTACATCAGTTGTTGCTTCAACTAACATATGGGATCCGTCTTCCAACTGGTGTGGAATTGGGATCAGATGGATATTGTTTGCTGAATTAAGATCATCATTAGGAACCTCAAGTTCCTCTTCAGCATGGAAGACATCCTGAGTTTGTCCTGGAGTGAAATGAAACATCCCATCGCAAGGCCAATACTCTGATGGAGATGGTGGTGTGTCAGCGCGATCCCAATAAATAGATTCTATGTCTAGATGCAATAATCGTGTTGGATTGGCTGGATCATGGATGGGGGCAGTCAAATCAATGTAGACCATGTTAATGAAATGATTGTAATCTCCATTACCACAAATGTGACAACTCTGATATTCTGGATGTTCTTAGCGCTTTGGATCTAGCTCTGTGGGCACTGGAACAAAGGGATCAGCCCTATATGCAGTCCTGCAAATAGTGTATGCCCTAGGCACTGATGAGTTGATAGGGTCTCCAGGCGGAAGATGTTTGTTGTATGCCTGGAGTGGGGGGTGCAGTAATTGCTATAACTGTGCTAGGGTGAAGTGCCTCCTAGGTCTTGGATCTATGTGTAAGTGTTCCAACCTATCATCTATGTCTAAAGGATCTTGTAATCTATGCTCACTAGGATCGTTCAATGGGAACATCCTCAGGAAGCTTTCCTGATCGTCATTCATTTGATAGTCATGCGAATGATCGTCCTCCGACTCATCTTCAGAAGACCCTTCCTGGTCTTGTCCATCTTCCCCTTGTGGGTGAGTCCATGAGGTTTCTCCTTGTTCAGCCATAGGGAAAGGGTTGTTGAGGTCAACAAGGTTATTTGTTTACAATGGGAAATAATCCCCTAATGTATAAGTTGTATTTGGATTAGCATATGGATCTGATGCCAACCCATCCTTGTTGCCTATCCCTAGGCCTTGCATGTTTTCGACCAAGATGTCAAGGGGAAAAGGGTGATTAAACCCTACTCCTAACTTATCATAGGGCATTTGGTATCTTGGTTGACACAAAACACGCATTCCTTGTTCATACCGACCTAACCCGTATCCATGCCAATTGCATTGGCTAAGATATCTTAATGCGAAGTCTGGGTTAGCCAGATAGTTGACATCTTCCACAAAGGGATCTTCATCTTCCTCTTCTTGTCGGGAAGGTTCAACGCCATGATCCGGGCCCCCAAAAATGAAGTTTGTCTGATTAGGTGGGTAGCCTAAAGGAACCACGGAGCCTATGGGGAGTCGAGGTCTTCCCATGTCTTGCATAGACTGAAATGTGGGCGTTGCAACAACATTGCGCACTATATACTCCCCCATGCCTGTGTTAGACATCTCAATAGTAATCGTTGGTGATTGAGAGGGGTCAAATGGGAGTTCCCCTTGAGTCCACTCCATGTGGGGTGAACTAGGTGTCTCAGCTTCCATTCTATTAGGCGTCTTTTCTGTAGAGATGTTGGAAACGAGAGGTGGTTTTGCTTCTAGGGGCTTCGTTCCTTTGTCCGTTGGTGTGGCCACCGTAGGTGGCATTGTTGTGGGAGGACAGGATGAAGAAGATGAACCCACCTAGGAATGTAATTGAGTTGGCAATGAAGATTCTTGCTTAGTCGAACCCCGTTTAGATGGATTTAACTGGAAATCCACGTGCGTTGAAGGAAGGGTTGACTATGGCATGATTTGCACTGAGTTGCAATACTTAAAAGGTTCCAAATCTACGGGGACCACGTGCACTTGTCCTTCAAATGTATATTTCAAACATTGATGAGCAATTGAAGGGACACATTTCATATCTCGGATCCAAGGCCGCCCAAGTAAGATATTATAAGCCATCTCACCTTCTAAAATATGGCACAACGTATGAATGGTCTTTTGTCCCACTTGTATGGGCAAGACAATTGTGCCAACTGTCGAGCATATCGTATCATTAAATGCTCGAAGGGTATAAGTAGATGGTGCAATGTGAGAGGCTGGTAATTTCAAATGTTTCAGTGTAGCGGTTGTAATAAGGTTCTTTGGACGAACCGGTGTCTATCAACACCCGTTTGTATGGAGTCCCGTTGACCCGTGCATTAACGTGCAAGGGTGGATCTGTTACATCACTAGTCACCATTTTTAGCTCATATTCTCTGAAGGTAATGACTGGTTCAGTACACTGTTTGACATGCCCCACAAAATTTTTGAACTAATCCACTTCATGGGGTTGCAATTCAATCACCTTTAATATCTCCATAAGAGCTTCCCGATGGGGCGCTGATTGTTGAATAAGCTCATAAATGGAGAGCCTAGCCGATGTGGTCCTTAGACTTTGTGTAAGTCTAGATAGAATCGTGACCACTGGTCTAGGTGGGGGCAACTGTGTAGGATTTGGTTGGTGTTGTGACGTGGATGAGGCTTCCCTAGTGGCTATGGCGGGGAGAACTCCTGGGTGTCTTTTGTTTCTTGTCACAATACTTATCATTCCAACATACCCTTCCATGGGGTAACTCTGTTGCACTTCATTGACATGTAGAGGTTTTTTTTGTGCATCATGTGTGGGTAAAGGATCTTTGAAAACACCCATATGTTGGTTGTTGTGTGTGATGGGATTATCCACTACCAATGTGTGATTGTCAATGAGATCTTGCACTAAACCTTTAAATGCCCAACAGAAATTAAGGTCATGCCCTTTCCTTCTATGGAATCTACAGAAAATATCCTCTCTGTAGACCTTAGGCTTTGGCGCATTAGGATTAATTGTTGGAATATTTGGCAGATTAATCAAGTTTGCCGCTGACAAATGGTCAAACAAGGAATCTCTAGACTCAGTGTATGGTGTAAACTGTCACTTTGGGCGACGCTACTGATTTTGATCTTTCTTCTTGTTATCTTTCTCATAATTATTGTGAGGCACCGCCTGATAGTTAGCTTTTGAAGGCTATGTTTCTTGGGCAGGCGTAGGGGCATTAATAGCAACTTGATTGACCGCGACGGGTTTCTGTTGCATATTCCCTGTTTTGGTATTCTTGTTCCACTCTTTTTTCTTAGGCTTGGCAATTTCGCCATCCTGTATCTTGATTTATTCGATACATCTAGCTTGCGCCAGAGCTTCTTCCAAAGTGGTGTATTGCTGCAGCTGCAATAGCATAGAGATCGATCGCAAACAGCTCTTTGCGAACATTTGAGTTAAATCGGACATAGGAGGGAGGTAAGACAACTTTGAAAGCACTGTCCTCCATCGATTCCCATATGCGACCATAGACTCCTCCTCATACTGTTTGAGGCTAGCTAGATCACTGAGTGACGTATTTTTCTTTGTATTGAAAGCAAAACATTCTAGGAACGTGTCAACTAGTTGATCTAAGTTGTAGATGATGTGCTTTGAGAGATGGGTAAACCAATCCGAGGCAGATCCTTCGAATGTGGTTATGAATGTTCTCAATAATAATGCATCATTGTCTTGTATACCAAAGCACTGACTCAAAAATCGAGTCACATGTTCTTGAGCATCTTCATCCCCTTTAAAGAGTGCCAATTGGGGCAGCTTGAAATGTTCGGGGTATGGAGGTGCTGGCACTGATGGATGTATCGGATGACTACGAAGTTGGCGTAAGGTAGGCTTTTGAGGCCCACCAGTCTTAAGTTCCATATTCTCTAAGCATTCTAATAACACTTTGTAGGCATCGGAGGATATAATTTCCTCCTCCTTATTTTGTTCTCTTTGTGGGTTGCGGGGAACTTGAGGCCTTTGAATGACTAAATGGTTAGCATCCCTTACGCCTAGATAAGGCGTTTCAGCCCGCTCTTCTTCTTGGTAATAATCCTCATAATCTTCTTGAGGAGTGTTTGGCCTAGGTCTATAAACATGGATGGGTGCCCGCGGAGGATGCCCGTCATGGTCACGAGGAATGGCCTCCCGCTCAGTTCTAGGAGGTCTAAGAGGCAATGTTTGCTGATGTCGCGGAGACCTGTCTCGCGCTAAGGGATTATGCCTCACATACATCTCAGATTGCTGTGCATGAGGGACTGGGGCTTTCTCAGTCACATAGTTGTAAAACCTTTTAGCAGTCTGACGCTGAATGCGCTCTTGATCAAGGAGACACAAATGTTCTAATTCCTATTGTTCTTGTTGAAGCCGCATGATTTGTGCTTGGCGGGCGGCTAGTTGTGTAAATGCCAAGTTACTTTGTTCTGTTGTCTCTTGTTTGATAGGCCTAGATGCTTCTCCTACATATCTATTTTGACCATAATACTCTGAGACTCCTATATGTTGCTTCCCTCTGTCGAGGTTGGCCGCATTGACTTGAAACTCTGGTCTCAATAAGGGATCTGGATATAATGCAGGTGCAGACGTGCATCGTTTTGGCACTGGAAACTGAATTGGAGGAATGTAGTGATCCTCCTCTCTCTCTCTGTGATATGCATGAAAAGTGCGGGCATAATTGTCTTGTCCTGTTGGGAGGACTTGTCATTCTGGATATGGTCTACTGTTTCCAACATTAATTAGGGGTAAATTAGGAACCACAAAATCATGTGGTCCTTCTTTTTGAACCCTTTGTTGTTCCATAGCATTATACAGTGCTTCATCACTAGGCCATCCATAATGAGCTTCAAAATGAGGCTTCGTGCTTTGACCAGGTGGTATATATAAGTTATTGTCTTGAAAAGATTCTTGTTGCTTAAGAGTTCCCCTTATAGAAGGGGTTCTAAAGTCTCGTCTGTTGAAGGCCTGATTTGGAGAGCCACTCCTTGAGGCACCTCTAGAACCTTGTTCTATGACTGTATGGGTTGGAGTACCCTTCAATGATGGGGCTCTAGAGCCATGTTCTGCATGATGTGAACTAACTGTTGTACCCCGTCGGTGAAGCGGAATGGCTAAGTATTCAATGCTATATCGGAGACGAGTTGTCTCTCTTGGTGCATGTTCTGCAGCTTCTGCCTGTGATTGGGCTTGGCTACGAGTATTCACCATGATAATGCTAACCTAAAAATGCAAAAGTTCTTTTTGTGATTTTCTTTTTATTATGTTTTTGGTCTAAACAAAAAATAGCATACACACTCACAAGCAATGATTATCTCTTTTAAAGATTAATAGTGTGCCCTAAATCTGGTTTAGTGTGTTTTTGTTGTTTGTTTTGTTTTTGAAAATTTTTGTGAAACATTTAAATGCAAGTATGAAGGCTCTTATGACTCCCAATATGGTCGCCCCTTCAATATACCATTGCCGGACCAATATACCAACCTCTCTATATACCCGCCCTTACGTGAGGGAGACTATAGGTACGTGAGAGCAGATGATACATGGAACATAGGCGGTACAAAAGGGGAATCGCTCTGTTTATGACACCTGCCATAGAAGACTTATCCTCGCGTGCTTGGGAATCACCCCAAGCTACACTCGGTCAGCTTTCGTCAGGATTTACATCTAGCAACAGTCGCGATCGAGGTAATGGATGCAATATATCAAGCCAAAGTGATAATGGAATCCACCTTTGGTCTTGTTCAATGGTTGGGGTTTTACGACCAACGCCTTGGTTTAAAATGCCTCGTGATGTGTGGGGTTCATTTTAATTGTGCAAAATTGGAACAGGCAAACGAAAAGAAATCTTTCCCTAAGCCATACAAACTGAAAACCAAAAAATAGAAAAACAAAAATTTGATGGAAGCTGTAAAAACCCCTACCTCTTCTCTGCCTAACGGGATGTCTCCGATTTGCTCCGAAAATTGCACAAAATTATAATCGTCCCCGGGTGGAGCGAATAACGAGACCGTAATCGTCCCGGGGGTGGAATGAATAGTTTATTCGTCCCGGGGTGAGGCGAGTACCAATTACGTAATCGTCACGTGCAGAGACGAATAACAGTCCGAGGTTAAAAAATAGGTACCTATAAAAACAAGCAATTTTAGATCAGTAAATTAACCTAAAAAAAAATAGAGGACAGTCGTCCCACCGTGATCGCCATTGAAAACACGAGATTTCGGAAACAAAAAGGAAAAACTAAACGAAATCGTATTAAAAGGAAGGAACACAAATGAATGAACACAAGATATAAGAACAATATGAAATGTAGCCCTTTTTTTTATTGATATTCTTTTAAATTCGTGTTACAATACGTCTCCTTCCTTTTTAGGGGATAGGAGCGCTAGATATTGTTCTCTACAACTTGTCTCTGAATTCCTTCTTCCGCGTGCCCACATATAAAATGGGCGAACCAAAACGTTGTCACCGCTTGCATTGACAAAGGTCGATTCCTCGCTGCTCCTTCAATAGACTTGAAATCTGTGTTCAAAGAAACAAACAAAGAATCAGTAGCACCTATGTATGAAAAATAAAAGATAAATCTAACTATAGCTGAAATGAATCTAAATGCACTAAAAACTTGATAAATGCATAAACATGAAACTAGCTAAAATACTATAAATGAAGTAAAGCGGGGAGGTGCCCGAAGGCAAACCACCCGCGGATAAAACCTTGCTTCGACACCAATCCTCTTGAGATGGGTCCGAAACCTGATGTGATGTGTTGTCGTCAAATTGATAGAATATTGTGGTCAAAATATTGGGGTTTGGGCGCAAATCGCAAGTAAGTGAATTAACAGCACTTCGTTGCTCAGAATGCTCCTGCTCGGTCCCCTTTTGTGTGAGGAAACTCACCATTTTATAGACCCAAGGGGTCTCTTTGAATTAACATGCAAAAGTGTTTCTTTGCATGAATGCTTTTGTTTGCAAAGAGAAGACTTCTTCTTGATCAAGGGCTTCTTAACTGCCTCTGTGCATGTCTTTGTGTGTTTTAGAAAAGCTCACTTGCACTCCCATGCAATGAAGGTATAACTAAGTGGCAAATCTGAGTTGTCTTAAAAAGCTTACTCTCACTCCCATGTAGTGAAGGGAAAGTCAATTGGCAGATATGAGTTGTCAAAAGAACTCACTCGCACTCCTATGTCATGCAGGAAGAGCTAAGTGGCAGTTCTGAGTTGTTTATATGCCAAGATTTGACTTTTTGTCGGTCAAACCTGACAATCGTCTCACCTCGAAGCGAGCACTTATAATCGTCCCTGGGTGAGACGAGTATCAGTCGGCACTCGTTCTTGGGTAGGACGAGTAAAATTTGCACTCGTCCCTGGGTGGGACGAATAAGCAATAAAGTGTCTAAAAGGTGCCAAATTGGTTTTTGACTTGCAAAATTCTTTGTGTGAGTGGTTAGAACCACTGTTTAACCTCTGAGGGCTGCCCTAGGGGCTGTGTGTGTTGGTGCGATCAGTGCTTGTAATCACATAATCGGATTGGTGTTGTTTTGGTGTCTACACTATTCCATCATTTGGGTTATGTAAATGCATCCTCCAAGATACATATCTAGATTACTTCTTGTGCAAGTTACCTAGTTACTTCATGCAATGTAATAAATGCACAAGTGTCAATGTGCAAGTTGTACACATGCAATTTATCCCTTGTACAACTAGATAGAATGTTGACCAAGTATCATATTTTACCTATATAAGTATAGCCTCTTATACAAATAATAGAGTGAGTCAGAGGACATAGTCATATAGCATAACTTAGTGGATAGTACAATTTTATATGCCACACCATTCAGTTGTGATGGATACAATATAGATCTGTAGCTTTGTTAATGGAGTGCTCACTTCCTCCATATCTACATTGTAATATTTTATATGGTTTATATTTTCAGCATACTTTAGTCATGTAGCAGATTTACTTTCTTTCATGTTATTCTACATCTTATGATTTTTATCTCTCATTGCTCATTTATCAAAAGCTAACAGTGGTATCAAAGCCATGGTAGATCTAGTCTATGAAGATCAATAGGGAAACCACCATTGTTGGTTAGCCTGAGCATTTTTTTTAAACTAACATGCCACTAGACTAGCCACTAAAAAAATATCTTAGAAGTATCTAGGTGGTATATTTTAGGAGAGTCATAAAGATAGGGCTGAAATGAATCTTAGTTTTAGAAAATACTAAGATCATTTTTTTCTAGAGTCTTTTCCACAGAGTTGTTATGAAAACTTGTGAAGACGAGGAATCAACACTCAATCCACTAGATTGATGAATCATCTAGTGAATATCATCTAGGCTATCTGGAATTTTCTACTTGGTGCCTAAAGTTTCTTTTATTATAGGAAATTAATTCTTGAATGATTGGGACTCTTCCTACGGTAGAAATCTAGGAGACTCCAACTTCATTGCTCTACGATCAATGTGCCCTTATAGTGTAGAGGTTAATTCATTGTGTAAGGGAAGAATAGTGTGAAATAATACTTTTGGTGAAGGATCATGGTGAATATAGGAGACTGAATATCTCCATTGTTGAATTGTATAATTCCACAATTGAAGAACAGACTATAAGATCATTGATACAGAAAGGCCATATAAGCCTTGAAGAAGAAGCCACACAAGTATTGTACTAAAAATGCCACTGAAACCTTGATACTAAAAAGGCCATAGAAGCCTTGATACTGAAAATGCCATAAAAGCCTTGATACTAAAAATTCCATAGAACCCTTGATACTGAAAAGGCCACAGAAACCTTGATACAAAAAAAGACCATAGGAGCCTTGGTATTGAAAAGGCCATAGGAGCCTTGATATTGAAATAGTCCATATAAAACTTGATCCTAAAGAAGAATTTGAGAAGAATATATGATTTAGAAGCAGATAAAATTTTTAGTACTAATACCTTTGTTACAAGAATAAAAGATTTAGTGAGTTAGGAGACTTCCTACAAGAAAGTTAGGAAGAGTATCTTCTTCAGAATCAAATCTACCCTAAAGCAAAAGTGAAGATATCAGGAGAAGATCCTATTGAATAACTTCCAATATTGGAAGAAGAAGTACCAAGAGAGTCTTTCTCGAAGACAGGATTAACAGAATCAAATATCCAAGAGAAGATATCACCACCAACACTTCCAAGAAGTAGAAGGTTAAAGAAACGGTCTCAAGGAATACCATTAGAAGCTACTAGATCAAATACCTTGTGAAGGTATCATCGAGCATCCAGGAAAGGCTAGGAGAGCCTTGCTAAATATCAAGAGAGTTCTTTGAGAACTCAATGGAGAAATACACTATCTAGGTGAAGTCCCTGATAGTGAAGGGCTTGGGATAATTATTGCCATATGTAAATAAGCCCAAGAGAGGAATTTGGTAAGGAGTGAAAAATATATGAAGGAGAATTTGGCAAGGAGTACCAAACCCTAGAAGAAGATCCTACTTGAAGTCAGAATTCAACAAGAAGACTTGAAGATAGAAGAAGCTCACCAAATCTTGGAGATTTGAATATTACCTCTCACAACAAGAAGACACACTTTAGAGACTTAAACTTCTCCCAATCTATAACATAAGGAGAAGAACACAAGGGGAGAACAAGACACCAAATTTGTTACATAACAAACATAGCAGTGAACTATGTTTCCAAAAAAATATTTAATTTATTATTAATATAGTACGGGTTGATTTATTTGAAGCATCTTACTTTCACATTTTTATTTGTGCTATTTGTAGAGGATTGAGCCCTCCTAGTGGTGAGGACTAGCCCTCCTTAAGAGGAAAACTTATTGATAAATTTGTTATTCACTCTATTCAATTATTTATGTTGTTTGATCTGATTTGCATTCAATCTGTGTTATCTTACTATATTCTCCATTGAATTTAAGTGTTATTGGATAAGCAATAAGGGGAGAAATACAAGGGTAGTAATACCCTTGCAAGTGGTATCAGGTTAGTTGATTTTGTATGCCTAGAAGGAAGGTTGTTTGGTCCTACAACATCATGATCTGCTCTACACTCACCAGGTACAGCCAACGAAGAGGTCACATGATTCAAATGGAAACAAGGGTGCTTGCAGTTGGAAAAATATCAGTTCCAAGCAAAAAAAACATCATGCACCAGGGACTCAAGAGGCTCTTGATATCAAATGATAGAGCATCTAGCTAATCATCAAAAAACAAAATGTGGTAGTACATCCATGTGTAGTCATGTCGATCGTAGACCAAAGCATTGTGAGGGAATAAAATTATTATACCAAATTCCAATAAAAACCAATTGTAGGAGCTAGCACGAGTTGGATTCGATCACCAAACAATCACGTACTAGGTGATTCATCGAAGAAAAACTCGTAATCCATCGTGCACAGTCATGAACACTGCTATCCAATCATCATTTGAGAAATTCTTTAATTTACACCAACATCTAAGGTACAAAAAATTATATTTTATTTTTTTTTAGGGACAATTATCACACATAACATGTGTTGGGGTAAGGAGATGCATTTAAAAAAAACTAACCACACCTACTAAGGTGTGACTTTGGTCACATGCATACCTCTCTTGCATGAGAATTTTTAACTTGTCCTTCATCCTTCATGGCAAATGCTTAGCTGTATCAATTACTATCATGGTCTTCCATGTTGTCTCACCTATATTCCTCCATGACAAATGCTATCTAGCTATCTCACTTATTGTTATGGTCTTTCATGTCACCTCGAGTCTATCTGTATTGGTCTAGCTATCTCATGGTCTTCGCATTAGTTGATACCTAGCATCCTATCCTTCATGTCATTGTCATGGTCTTTCGTTTCACCCTAAGTATTTGATTTGATGGTCATATCAGTTCTCTAGTTATATGGTGGTATTGATTGTTGAGTCATGTGTCTACTATATCCCTCCCACATTATGTGTCTAGTCTCCATGTTGTGTTGTGATCTCATGTTTCGTTGGTCATGGTTGTGGTCTCATATGTTAGTTGTGTCTTGATCACTATTTTTCGTGATGGTGTCTTGATTGTAATATTCATCCCTTGGTTTAGTCAGTCAATCATAGGGTACAATTCACTATATGGTCCTGTAGGTCAGTTGTGTCTTAATCACTAGTTGTCACGTCGATATCTCGATTATCATGTATTTCCCTCAGTCTAGTCAGTCTATTGAAGGGTATAGTTCACTGTGTCACAACTAGCCATGGAAGATTCAAATTTCCAAAGTATTTGTTGGAGCCTCAAAATCAATTGGAAGATTCAAACTCAAAACTACACCACAGTTGGAGTGGTAGTTGATGCAGAACACAAAACATTTTTTTTTTGCTAAAATTAAATACACACAAAAGTTCTTAGCCTATATATGAGCATAAGGTGGACCAAAGGATCAAATGGCCGATTAACAAGCTCAAAGAATTCAAATGAAGGGTTCCTAAAGTCACAAAGAAGACCTCCATAAAATAAAGGTACACATTATACTTCCCATTTATGTATTAATAGTTTTTATTACGATCATCCACTGCTTAAAACCATGGCTTCCAATACTTCTCCTACTTCTTCCCATGAGAATTTCACACATGAGGAAATAGAAAACCCTAATACAAACAACCTAAACATGCAAACATTACTAGATGGAATGAACAAATTGACTATAATTTTGACCAAACAAATGGAAAACCAAATTCAAACAAACCCTCCTACACCAAATCACTTCCATATATATTGGAACAATGAGGATCAAGATGGCAAGGAAGTTTATGCACAACAAAGAGGTCCTACTAGTAATGCCCAAAATCGCTTCCATAGACAGAGGAATAAAGTGGATCATGATAGAGAAGTTTATGAACAACAAAGAGGTCATACTGGTAGTGCCAAAAATTGCTTCAATAGACAAAGGAATAATGAGGATCAGGATAGCAAGGAAGTTTATGAACAAAGAGGTCCTACTAGAGGTACCCAAAATCGCTTCCATAGATAGTGGAATAATGAGGACCAAGATAGAGAGGAAGTTTACCAACAACCAATAGGTCCTAATGGTGTCAAATTTCCATGCATTGATATACCCACATTTGAGGGTCACGATCCATATGGTTGATTAGATAAAATGGAAGGCATTTTAGACTTATACCAAATTCCTGATTCATAAAAAGTTCCTTTTGCTTCTGAAGAACACAAGATTATACTGAGAGGGGGGGGTGAACAGTATAAGAACTCTTTTTACTTTTCCTTTAAACTTCAATACAGTAAAGCAATATATCCAAAGCAATATCAAAACAATGCACAAGATCACCCACAAAGTGACACCAATTTTAACGTGGTTCACCCACAAAAAATTTCTCTAAAAGTTATCTCAAATTTCTTTGGGAAACCTTCCCAATTACAATGTTTATGAGCCTTGGCCCAAAGGAGATACCTTCCCCCAATCTGAATTTATGAGCCTCTGCTCAAAGGAGATACCATCCCCTAGCTCTGCTCTGGTTGGTGATCTTCTAGAAGACCTTTGCCTCCGCTGCCCTTAGCAAATGGAACTCTATCCACAGAAGACACCTGTCTTCCCTGCTCTGGCTAGAGACCTCTGTCCTCAACTCTATCACCTCCTAAGCTGGTCCTCGAATTTGCACTAAACACAGTCCTTTGGTCTAGCACGAATCTATCCTTAGGTTCTTCTCATAGAACCAAAGCACCTCTATCCTCAAGTTCTCTGAGAGAACTATCAAACTTAGCATCACAAGTCCTCTTCTAGGACCTATCCAAATATGCTCACAAGTCCCCAACGGAACCTGTCCAAATATGCTTACAAGTCCCCAACGGAACCTATCCAAAACTTTCTCACAAGTTCAACAAGAAAAACTTGCTTGGCATGAACCCACAAAGATAATTTTTAGAGAACCAATGTGATTCATCAACCTCATAGAAGCATAAAGAGAATGGTTAGAGACTCAATATGTTCTATACTTAACTCCCAATATCAAACTCAAGTCTCATAGAAACATAAAGAGAATTGTTAGAGACTCAATATGTTCTATACTTAACTCCCAATCTCAATCTCAACTCAATCTCAAATCTCAAAAGAATAAGATAGATGTAGTATGCTTTTCTCAAGAACATGAAACATAACCCAACAATTGCCAAACATGCAATATCTCATATAACAATGCTACTCATGTTCTTTCCACAACCAATATCTTTTCTCAACCAATTAGGGCTTCAACAAAAATGCTCATAGACAAGGTTTAACCAACATCATTCAACTCAACATCAACCTTGAAGCATTCAACCAATCATCATTAGAAAAGGAAACAAGTAGAAATCCTTTTCCCTCCAAAGATATTTGAACAAAACAGCCACCAACACAATATCACCAAATGCAAAGAATAACTTGATCAAATCAACTCAATGGAGTAAGCCCAAATCATGTATCAAGTAAAGCACTAACTTGATCAAAACAACCTCTATGGAAGCAACTCATCCATTAATATCAAAACATCCAACTAAGGGTTTCACCAAATCAATGCAAGTAGCAATATTTACAAACATAAACCCTTGTGCACAATGCTTCCACTACCTCAAACCATAATTATGCATTCACCAAAACTCTCATCAAGGATAACAATTCATAAGTAGTCTTCAACAAACTAGAAAATAGGATTTACACCCAACCAAAGGAAACCTAGTTGATTACCTTTTCACTCCAATATTATTTTGGGAAAACATACACCAATCATACTCATAAGAAGAATGTGCCCATACCTTATTGAAGATGAAGAAGATCTCACAAATTTGTCATAACCATAGCCACCTTTTTGCCAAACTCAAGAAGGTTAGTAGACAACATATTTCTTTAATATTTCCTCAAGAATATTCCTTGGTTCAAATATAATCAAGGTTCTATGTCTTCTTCTTTCAACCTCATTCAACAAATCATACATAACATATTTCTTATATTCACCTTATCAACTCCAATCTCAAAATAATAACCAACACTTAAATGCATCAAGCTCCTCTCAAATAATTTTCAACACCATAGGATATTTAATTTCTTCCTCAAACAATATTCAAAATCATATAACAAAAACCATCCTCCAAAATATAATTGACATCAACAATATAAGCATTCAAATCATAGTCAACACAATACACCCTTTTCTCTCCATTACACTTAATAAAAACTATATAAAAAATATTAATTTTGCTAACCTTATACCTCTCAAACAAACTTTGGAAATACCATAAACAATGCAAAATTAATATATTTTATTCACTGCCCTTTTGCAAAAATTGGAGTTCGCATGGATACCTTTTACACCCCTCAAAAAGGGGATTCGACGCGATTTGACCCGCCGTATCTTCTAGCCAAGTCGCTTGGCTAAACCGCATGGGCCATCCACACCCATGTGAGGAAGGGAGAGGGGCCTCCCTCTTATCTTTCGAACAAGTCTCTTCCTTGGTGCAAAACCCGAACCCTTCGTCCTTATTACCGTGTGCACCTCCTCCTTGGCACCACGACCAACTCGTCACAACTTTGACCATGCAATGTTTGTCCACCACGTGCACCTCCTCCTTGGCACCATGACTAACTCGTCACTCCTTTGACCACACCATGCTTGACTTCCTCCTTCGCTGGCGCAGGGGCTCGATGTCGAAAACGAAATGCACAGGGATTAATATCGACCTCTTGACACCAACATTAATGAATTCATTTGCCTCATTTTATATGCACTTTGATGCATTTCCAAACACGTCGGCCATTTTTAACATGAATTCTATCGGTGGAAAATATTTTAATTTAATTTTAAAATTTTAATTTAAATTTTAAATAAATAAAATTTAAACTAAATATTTAAAATTAAATATCTCCATCACCAGGGCACCTTTTTCAATAAAACGAAAAGTCAACTTGGGTTTTAAGAAAAACCCATTTCAAATCTGTTGTCCATGGTTTTAAATAAAACCTTTTATTTTATCTGCCTTGGTTTTCACAAAAACCCTTCCTTGAACTTAGATTCTTTTGACCTCAAATCAAATTGCTTCAAGAACTTCTTGACATCAATGACAACATCTACACTTGAGCAAAGGCAATGTACCCAAGGTACCCAAAATTGCCAACAACTTCCTCCAAACTCGATACTTAAGCCTACCAATGGTTTGCATGGCATATACATGATACTAAAAATATCATCTTCTAGGATGAATTCACCATATTTTTCCTTAATAGGTTCAACAAATTATCCTCATATTCATACATGATTCGATTGCTATCACTCAAAAAAACATGATATATAAGGGAATATATTTCATAATTCACTAGTTTGCTCTCCTACGTAAGAAAATTACAATCTGATGTGGTGTTATATACTTTCATAAATGGGTTGAAATAGAATATTCAAGTTTAATTTGACCTACAATATCCAACCTATTTAGATACTTGTATAAGGATTGCCAAGTTGGTTGTGAAGAAGGTGCAATTGGGAACATCTATTCGTCGTGATTCCTATAATAGATATCAATATCGCAATAACTATTTTCATATAAATGACCAACCATCAAGATATTACTGCTCTAAATGTTTCAATCACCATCCAAAATATCAATCATGTATACCAAGACAAAACTTTCAAATAGAATATGCTAACAAAGAAGATGGTGAGGAAATAGTGGATATCAATTTACCTGACTCTCCCATAATAGAAAAGAAAATTGAACAAGGGGAGGTGGTAGTTGAAGAGGACACTATGGCAATTTAAGTACATGCTCTTATGGTACTATCAACTCACCATACAATCAAGGTATCATGATTCATTCGACAAAATAAGGTAAATGTGTTTATCGATTCAGGAAGTACTCATAATTTTATCGATACAAAAATAGCCAGAGCATTAAACTTACACATTAACTCCTCCAATCAAAATAAGTTTCAAGTTATAATTACAAATGGATGAAATGCTCAATGTATCAATATAAAATCTCAAATTTCATTACAAATGCGAAATTATACCTGGAAGGGGCCTCTCTTTGTTATGAATTTAAGGAATTTAGAAGTCATTTTGGGAGTTGAATGGTTAGAACAATTGGACACGGTCAGTTTTAATTACAGGCAATGCCTTTAGAATGGAAAGAAAAGGTGAGGGCCATTCACCTCCAAGGAATTCCAAAACCTCCATCAAGGGTAGTAAGTTCTCACAACATGGAGAAAATATTAAGAAAAGAAAGTTACGGATTCATTTCTCAAATTAATTGTATGGAATGACAAGCACAAGCCATGCCAAAAATTCAATCATAAGATCTGCAAAACATTGTGGCTAACTATGATGATGTCTTCCAAGAACCCAAGGGACTACCTCCCAAAAGATCCCATGACCATGCCATACACCTTATTCCAGGAATTCTTCCTCATAATGGTCGTCCTTATCGATATCCCCAACCACAAAAAACAAAAATTGAGAAAATTATCCAATAACTATTAGAACATGGAGTCATCCATCACAACACTAGTACCTATTATTCACCAGTAGTTTTGGCCCGTCACAAAGACAATTTTTGGCATATGTGTCTAGATTTTTGTCCCCTTAACAAAGTCACTATCAAGAATAAATTCCCTATACCTATCATTGATGATTTACTAGATGAACTACAAGGTGCAAATTGTTTTACAAATTTGGATTTACATTCTAGGTTTCACCAAATTAGAGTTAGGGAAGAAGATATTCCCAAAATAGCTTTTTGAACTCATGAAGGTCACTATGAATTGATGGTCATGCCTTTTGGTCTCACTAATGGTCTATCCACATTCCAAAGTCTCATAAACCATGTGTTTCATCCATTCCTTCACAAAAAATTTCCTAGTCTTTTTTGATGACATACTCATATATAGTAAATTATGGAATGATAATCTGATGCATGTGGGAAGGATTTTTCATATACTACACAAGGAAAGATTATTTGTCAAACATTCAAAATACTCTTTTGGTGTTCAAGAAGTTGAGTACCTAGGACATATAGTTTCTTAGGAAGGTGTTAAAGTGGATCCCAATAAGATAAAGGTAATTCAGGATTGGCCCTTACCTAAAACTATCAAAAAACTTTGCGGTTTTTTGGGTCTCACCGACTACTATCGTAAGTTTGTGCATAACTATGGAAAAATTGTAGCTCCTCTCACAAATATTAAAAAAAATGATACTTTTCATTGGTTGAAAGCATCCACTCAAGCTTTTGAGGCACTCAAAGAAGCAATGTGTACTACTCCAATATTGGCAAATCTAGATTTTCATAGACCATTTGTGATCGAATGTGACACTTCAGGAACAGGTATTGGTGCAGTATTAATGTAGGAGGGTCATCCCTTGGCATTCAAAAGTAAAAAAATTTTAGGAAAAAATTTGGGAAGGTCCACATATGAGAAATAAATATTGGCTATTCTACATGCAGTGGAGAAATGGAGACACTACTTAATAAATAGACACTTCATTATTAAAATTGATCATAGTGTAGCACCCTAAAATTGGCGTAGTAAAATTGGAATAATTACATTCACCTTAGTAAATAAATTTAAATTCAAATTTAACCTCCCAAACCGCCCGTTAACCGTCGAGAAACCCGTTTCCTCCTTTTTCGTGCCATTTTTAGCAGTTGTTTTGACCGTTTGACGATATCGTCTCCGATCAGACGATATCGCCCCAGATTTGACGATTTCGTCTGGACTAGAACGTCCAGACGATTTCGTCGCAAAACTAAATTTGCATAGTTGGAATCCATTCCAACGGGTCTCCAATCCGGGCAGAAGCGTGTCTGCGCCGTTGGGACCCTTCCCCCGTTGGAGATCTCCCAAATTGGGATGATCTCCAACCTCCCAACAACTATCCTATGCCTATTTAACTCTAAGGCTTTTCCCTCCCCAACCCCTGGCTGAATTTTTATGCAAATTGAACCCTTATGCTCTAAAACATCGTAATTCATATTTTGCATTAGTCCTATAGTCATTTCATTGCGGGTACACCATTGGTTTTCAGTCGGAGCCAGTACCTATCGCAGCCGACGAACCTGTCAAGATCGGAGGCGATCTCGTCAAATTCGGGACGATCTCGTACTGATGCGAGACGATTTTGACTGCAGCACACATCGAGGCAATCAGTGCCTGGAGTTTGTTCTTTTGTCTCTTTTCTCTGTCATTTTATGTTATAAATTAGATTGTTTATTCAGTTTTTATATTATATTGCATTTGGAGTTCACCCATTTTGTCTAGTTTACATATTAAGATCATATTCTGCTATCTAAACACAGTTATTTGCATTTACTTCTATTCTTGTATATTGTTCAACACTCATATTACTTGTTTTACATAGTTTGCCCCTATTTGCAAAATAGAATTTCTTGTATTTCGCATCTGTTTGCTATTTTGCAGGTCTACGATGAATTCGTCTGACGAATTCGTCAGATTTCAGACGATCTTGTCAGTTCAGACGATTTTATCAAATTGAAGGCGATTCTGTTGAATTGCGGACGATCCAGACTGCTTCAAGCTTCAGAAACTCCATCAGACTTCCGGATCAGGTAATCTTCATTGGCCTCCTGCAAATTCTCTGTTTCTGTTTTCCTTTATGTTTGTTGTATGCATTTAAATTGCATTTTCATGTAGTTTAAGTTAGAATCATTCGGCCAAACCTAGGATGAATGTTTAAAAATAAAACGAACTCATCAAAACTCATTCCCAAAACCTAGGCGTGGAAACTGCCGTCAAATGTTTCCTGGTGAACCCACCATCCGTCGAAAAATCACCAAAATGCACCTCCCTTGAGAGGCGGGACCTTCGCAAAGTCCTCTCGTCCGAGGTACCGCACCATCCTTTTCCCATCCTCCTTCCGGGCGCGGATCCAATAGCTCTGAAGGTAGGGGTGCGAAAAATTTGGAGCGATACATTTTGGTGAACCCGACGTGAATGCATCATAACCTTTTGAACAAAAACAAACAAGACAAAAAAAAAAAATTAGAACAACTAAATCTTAGATGCATTTTAAAACATTTAAGGTTCAAAATCATGTTTAGATGGTAGCTCCTAAAAAGAGGTTAGCAGTTACTATAAACGTAGTAAACCAATTAGCGGCCATAGAAGTTAATTCTGTCCTTAGTGTCCATGAAGCAAGTAGAAATCAATCCTTGTGGGACGAGCTTATCGGGAGACTTAGTATCATTTCATCTAGGTCCACACAACTTAAGCAGATTAAGAGGCTAGTCTTGGATAGAATCCTGGATCCTCATCAATTAGTGTTCTATCATGAACTTCAGAGAGCTTGCCATAGGTGGTTAGCCTATAGGAGAGCTTTAGTATCTTCAGAGTTGTTCAGCTTCGAGGAATACCTCGAGAATGCAGACATTGTACACCGATTCCTAGGCCTTGTAGAGGACCAAGAAGTTGTTCTCACAGATAGGGAAAGATGGAGTAGAGTTCCGCGAGCTGTGCTATATCGAGAGTATTGCCATGAGCTTTACTTTTATCAACCAGCATCTGAGATAGACAATATCACCATAGCCCTTTTCATCAAATTCTTAAAAGAAAACTTTCAATTTGAAGAAGAACATTTCATGACCCCTGAACGACTTGAACCTATTAATGATATTCATAAATTATTCATAGAAGATTAGTTCATCTACTTTTAGCCTTATTATTATTGTGTGCATTTCTTGTTTCATTTGCTGTCTTTATTATATTGTTTCAAAGAAAAACTAAAAATCAAAATCAAAAAAAAAAAAAACATAGTAAAAAACTTAAACATTTCATTTACAATATTGCATTAGGTATATATAAATATATACCTTTTAATTTGTTGCATATATATATATATATATATATATAAAAAATATATATATATATTTGCTGAAATCAAAACTTAGCACCATGACTAAACTTAGGAATGGTAAAGAAATTTTAGGAGAAGGAGAAGATTGGCTACAAAATACAACTGAAAACCCAAATGTCCTTCTTGGAGATACAAATCCGGAAGGTGAAACTCTAGGTCAATCAGATGAATACTTAGGTGAAGATAAGGAACAAGAAGGAAGTGTTAAAGAATCTTCGTCCCCTAGAATAGCTCCAAATGGAGGCATCACTTTTGACAACGCGAAACATTTTCAAAAATTTCTTAATCAACATATCGACATCCTTAATGTGGCGAGTCCGTATTGATAAAGGGGAAATTAGTGATGCTCAAGCAGTCTTAGAACGGGCGATTGATATGCAAACTAATCCCTTGTCTTTCATTGATCAAGAAAGTGATAAGGGTGGACCATCTAATGCGAATATGGTCACTATAGCCCAAGCCATGACCAAACAACGGGTCACCCAACCTCCTAAGCAACTTGTTACTCAACCTAAAATCACTCCCGCACAAAATAAAATTCCCTTCACTACTTCCTTCCTCCAAACAGTTGAGCAAAATGCTTTAAATAGACAAAAATCTAAAACAAAGCCAAATACAAACTTTCAACAATCTACAATACAACACAATCCAACTTCAAAACTCCTCCATAATATCTTTCCTACCAATGTTTTACACAATAGTAACATGGCATCTAATCTGCATGTTCCTCCATCCTACGCCCATAACACTTATGGCAATGCCCCACCGAATCAATATGGGGGGCAAACTAGTAGTTTGGAAGCTATGGTGAAACAATTGGCTTCACGTATGGACCGAGATAGATCCCTACCGTCCCTCGTATAATTATCGAGAGATTTGTAGCCAACCATTGGATCCCATAGTGGTAGCTCAACCATACCCTAAACATTTTCCCATGCCCGACCTGCCTATCTATAAAGGAACCGAAGATCCCATAGAACATCTTCGCATGTTTAGGATAGCATGTCATGACATATCGCATAACGACTTGCTATTACTAAAAATGTTCCCCAAAAGTTTAGGTGGAATGGCGTTAGAGTGGTATTATCAATTGCCCACTCATTCCTTAAGAAACTTTGAAGAAACAGCTGAGTCATTTGTTCATCAATTTAGTGCCTACATCGAGAGGCATGTAACTATTAAAGACCTATACAATTTAAAACAAGATAAAGACGAATGTTTTGCTGATTTCTTAGCAAGATGGAGACAATTGACGGAAAAGCGCACTTTGTGCTACCCTATAGGGAAATGTTAGACATTTTCATTAACAATTTACAAGAACAACTTTCTTATGAGCTATCAACGACTACTTTGACTACCTTCGATCAAGCTATAGACTTAGCTCGAAGGGTAGAAGATGCCCTCATTAGGAGAGGCCAACTTAGAAAGAAGGATGATGAGAAAACATCTAGAATTCAATATAAAAACAAACAGGTTGTCGGTGATGGAGTCACTGACAGCAGAAATGTTGCTAATGTCAATGCAACAAAAACAACAGAAAAATTCATCTTGAAACCTCCTGATAAGCCTCCTCGAGAGTTCACTAGATTAAACCAACCTTTATCAACTATTTTACCCCAACTTCTTGAAAGAGGTTTAATCCAACTGCCAGCTATCCGGGAACCTGACCCAAGCATACCCGGATATAGAGCTGATTTGCACTGTGATTTTCATAGAGGTCCTGGACATTCTACCAACGCTTGTAAGAGATTGAAACATAAAATACAAGATTTGATTGACAATAATGAAATGGAAGTGCAAGCCTTCCAACCTAAACAAAACCCTCCTAATAATACCCAAAATATTGTTCCCCAAAATCAAAATCAGAATGCCAATCAAACTTTAGACATATTTCAACACCCTTTACCAAGACATGGTAAAGAGGTAGCCAATCAAATTGAACATCACAATGTTCCCCCTCCTACCCGATATGTAGGAACCATTAGCGGGCAATTACCTGTTCGGGACTCTCAAACATTCGACACAACCTTATCCCTGGTTACAACCAGGCCCTTACATAATTTTCAAACTTCAGATTCTAGCGATATAGAGTCAGATAGTGAGAGTGAAGTAGACACCATTCAATCGAATAGTTCTGAAAATGAATCAGATCCTATTCAACCTATCACGAGATGCTAATGTTCCGGAAGAACCATTTCCCGAGAAGAGTCACTACTCGACCTTCTTCTAATGAAGTCCTTCCTTATGAACAAGCCATAAACTCTCAACCGAGACCCTTTCAACGTCATCACTATAACATTGTAGGTACCATCGGAGTCGTCACCCGACAACAAGCTCAAAATCCCCAACAAGAACCAAACCAGAACGATGGATCAGCTCCATTTGTTCTGAAAAATCCTAATAAAGGAAATCATGCTCCTATTGTTCAAACTAAACCTCCTTACGACATTAATGAGCAATTGTCTAATACCACCGCCGGAATCTCCCTTTTAGATTTATTAAGATCCTCCCCCACCCATAGGGATGAATTGATGCTTACTTTGAGCCAGATGATGGTACCTCAAAACATCCAACCTGAAGCTATGGCCAATACTATCATCACGCGAGAGATTGATTGTATTGACTTTCGGGATAAAGATATCCCACAACACAGTTTACACAAGGATAATCCCTTGTATATTACGACTTTAATTGGGGATGTAGCTGTCAAACGAGTCTCGATTGATAATGGCTCATCTCTAAACATCTGCACCTTTGACTTCTACCAACGATTTGGTTTTAGAAGTGATGAAATGAAGAAGACGGATATGATTATCAAAGCCTTTAATGACGAAACACAAGAAACGTGTGGAGTCATTACCCTCCCATTGCAAGTTGGTCCTAGAACCCTTGAGACAAGCTGTGTTCATTGTACATTGCCCGACATCGTACAATATACTTTTGGGTCGCCCTTGGATTAACGCCATGCGAGCAGGCCCATCAACTTTACACCAATGTGTTAAGTTTGAGTTTAAAAATCAGTTGGTCACTATTCATGGTGACCCTAGACCTTTTGATATGTGTGCATTGGCGAGAACCGGTTGGAGTGCAATTTTGCCACTGCTCTGTCATCCACATATCCTAGTTCTTCTTCATCTAAAACTGTGAAATATAAACCCATCATTTCATCTATTCCTCCTCCATTAACTTCATCTTCCCATATAGATCAACCACCTGCTAAACAAATCACTGTAGAACATCAAAAAGCTCTTAAAACTACAACCAATTCTTCAAGTTCTAATCCCATAAATTCAAAACCTTCAGACACATCTATCATACCTTCCACATCTCAAAACATAGGTAATAAGCCTTCTACATCTTATGCCCTTTCTGATGATCTTTTACCAGATTTATCTACAACCTTAATATCAGAAAAAATGAATGATTTCATGCAAGATTCGGACCTTTTAAATGAATTGCCGCCATCTCCTCGTACTTTGGGCCTCCCACAACCTATGGGAAGTACTTACCAAGTCGGGAGTTGCGCCTTCATGTACAAAGGATATGATTGGGGAAGAATCCCTCAGAATATCAAAACCCATCATGATGGATATGCTCGGTGCTATTTTACCAACGATTATATTAAAGCTAAACCCATGATGCTTAAAATGGGATATAAAGGGAAAGGCTTAGGACCTTTCCAAAATGGCATGAAAGAACCTTTCGAGGTAGAACCATGGCACTGCCCGATGTGGTGTGGGCCTATTACCTAGTAAGGGTCAACCCTTTCCTTTTGAGGATGATGATCATCTCATATGCTATCAAGACTATTTGGATAGACATGTTGATTTACCTCTTAAAAATCCGTCATTTTCATGCAACATGCTATCCATAGCATACCCTGAAATGATTGCTGACCCCGATGAAGAGTTGGAAGGAGATATCTTCCATGATGTCTCTGTTGAAGAGATGTTGTATAACGGGTTTTATTTTGATGGTTCTATACCAACCATAGCTCAACTTGAGGCCACCGACCCTCAGAACGAATTATCTAAATTAACTTTACAAGAGTTACAAGAGTTGGGCGTTTCACCTGCCCCACCTAATTTTGAAAGAGATCTACACATGGAGGTAGAAAATGTCCTTAAAATTAATATTGGAACTGAGGACAACCCTCACATAATCAACATTGGAGCGGAACTAAGTCAAGAAAAACAAGAACAATACATTGCATTTCTTAAAGAGTATGAAGATGTCTTCGCTTGGACATATGAAGATATGCCGAGTCTAGACCCTTACGTAGTCATGCACCATCTAGTGGTCCATCCGGATGCTAAACCTGTTAAACAAAAACTTAGAAAAATGCATCCCAAAGTGGCTCTGCTAGTCAAAGGGGAGTTAGAAAAACTCCTGAATGTTATCTTCATACAAGCTATTGATTATCCTTGAATGGATCTCCAATGTAGTTCCAGTCACCAAGAAAGAAGCCACCAAAGTTAGGGTTTGCACAGATTTCAGAGATATTAATGTTGCATGCCCTAAAGACGACTTTCCTCTTCCAAATATGGACCAAATTATTGATTTTACTGCCGGAAGTGGGATGATGTCCTTAATGGACGGATTCTCCGGCTATAATCAGATCAGGATAGCTCCTGAAGACCAGGCTAAAACAGCCTTCATTACCCCCTGGGGTACCTTTTCTTTGGAAAGTGATGCCCTTTGGCCTAAAGAATGCCGGGGCAACTTATCAACGGGCTATGACCTACATCTTTCATGATATGATGCATGATATCCTACATGATTATGTAGATGATATTATAGCTCGCTCTCTTATTGAAGATCATCATTTAGACGATTTAAGAAAAGTTTTTAATCGATTACGAGAATATCTCATTCGATTAAATCCAGCAAAATGTATATTCGGAGTTAAATCCGGCAAGTTATTAGGGGTTTTAGTTTCTTTACGTGGTATCGAAATTGACCCTCTCAAAATTGCGGCTATCATTGATATGCCCGCACCCACTAATATATCCAAATTACGAAGTTTACAAGGTAAACTTCAAGCTATCCGTCAGCTTCATTGATAAGGTGGCGGACAAAAACTGGTCCCTTTCTTAAACTCCTTAAGAAGGACGTCCCCTTTAATTGGGACACAGAATGTAGAGAAGCTTTTGAACTTCTCAAGCAATATCTCCTTAACCCTCCGGTGCTTTCACCGCCTAAATCTGATCGCCCATTTCTTTTATATATTTATGCTTCAGATTACGCCTTAGGAGCTATGTTAGCTCGGCTTGATGATGAAAAACGAGAACGTGCTAATTATTATATTAGCCGAACTTTCATCGATTATGAAACCCGCTATACGACGTTAGAGAAGTTATGTCTAGCGATCGTGTTTGCTACGCAAAAATTACGACATTACATGCTTAGCCAAAAAACGTATGTCATTGCCAAATATGATCCTTTAAGATATCTCATGAGTCGACCTTATTTATCGGGTCGCACGGCCAAGTGGGTTCTTGCTCTAAGCGAGTTTGATCTCACCTTCATAGGACAGAAGTACGTTAAGGGTCAAATCATAGCGAGATCAATTAGGCTGCTTGCACCCTTAGAGTCTACTCATCCCCTCATTATCGAGTTTCTGATGAATGCCTTCAATTAGAGGCGAGACCTTGTTGAACAATGGTCCTTATACTTTGATGGAGCCCGATGCATGAGTGGGGCTAGTGCGGGTATTATTTTAATATCTCCGCAAAAACATCTTATTCCTCTGTCCTTCAAACTAACCTTTGCTTGCACCAACAATACTGCTGAGTATGAAGCTCTAATCCTTGGATTACGAGCTGCTTTAGCGCTTAAAATTAAAAACCTCTTAGTTTTTGGGGATTCCCAATTGGTTATAAACCAAATTAATGAAGTTTATCAAACCAGAGATGATAAACTTCGCCCATATAAGGCCTATGTTTTACAACTAATGGCCTTGTTTGATCAAGTTACCTTGGAAGCCATTCCTCGAACTAGCAACCGTGCAGTCGACGCCATGGCCGCCGCTGCATCTCTCTTGCCCTTGGAGTTAGGCGACGAATATGCCACTATCATCATTCGTCGACTCCGGGAACCCGCTTCACATAAGTCATGCTTAGAGCCTTTGGATGTGTTTCTAATCAAGGAAACCACTCCTGAACTCTGGTATCTGAGACATATTTGATTTCCTCCAAAATGGGACTTTCCCTGCTAATTCTAATCGCAACCAACGTCGGTTATTACGTCGACGAGCAAGTCGATTTGTAATCATTGGCAATACTTTATATAGGAGATCTTTTGAAGGTATCCTATTAAGATGTCTAAATTTAGAAGAGTCTAAATCAGCCTTAAGTGAAGCCCACGATGGATCTTGTGGAGGACACTTTAGTGGTAGCGTCATTGCTAAAAAGCTCCTTCGGATAGGATACTTTTGGCCTACCATGGAAACGGATGCACATGAATATGTGCGCCATTGCGACAAGTGTCAAAAACATGCTGACCTTGTCCATGCGCCTGCACAAGAGGCTGCGAGCTATTTCTTCTCCTTGGCCCTTTTCTAAATGGGGCTTGGATATTATTGGTAAAATTAACCCTGTGTCTTTTGATGGACATAAGTTCATCATAACCGCCACTGAGTATTTCACGAAGTGGGTCGAAGCTATGCCTTTAGCTTCCTGCCTTCGGTTCACAAGTCTCTAAATTCATTTTTAATCAAATCATCTGCAGGTTCGAAATTCCTGCAAATCTCATCTCTGACAATGGAACTCCATTCAAAAATAAAGATGTTAAAAAATTATGTCAAAAATATAAGATTCAACATCGTTGGTCTACTCCCTATTATCCTCAGGGTAATGGTCAAGCAGAAGCTTCTAACAAAACTCTAATCAAAATTCTCAAAAGACTAGTCAATAAAGCGGCCGTGGCGGCATATTCAATTATATCCAGCCCCGTGGGCTTATCGAACTAGTGTTCGAACCCCCACGGGCACTTCACCATTTGTTTTGGTATATGGTGCCGAAGCAGTTTTTCCATTTGAATTAGAAGTTCCTTCTTTGGCTCTGCTACTTCAAGACACCGAAGTAGGAGATGAATATCGCGCTGGCAGACTCAATCAGCTGGAACTCCTAGACGAAAAATGCATCAATGCTTTAGAGCATCTCCGTGCATACCAAAACAAGCTTAAAAGAGCATATAATAAGAAAGTTCGTCATCGATCCTTTGAGATTGGCGATCTTGTTCTAAAAGAAAATCAAAAAAATACAAATGCAACCAAAGAACTGAAAGGTAAATTTGAGCCCAAGCGGCTTGGACCATACATCATTACTTGCAAAATTTGAATCGGGAGCATATAAATTATCTACCTTAGATGGTAAAGAACTTAAAGAACCCATGAATATTTTACATCTCAAACGTTATTATGCATAAATTTGATTATTTCATCCATGTATATATTTGTTCAAAATCATTATCTTGTATTTCTTTCAATTTATTCAAAAACCTCAAAAACATTCATAAAATCTTCAAAAATCTTCAAAAATATTTATTGCATTTATTTTGTAAAGTTTCTTTTGCTTTAAAACAAAAATCAACATAAAAATCCAAAAACAGCTATATGCTTGACTCTTTCGAAACCAAAACAATATACAGAATAAAGAGAGAGTCAACATTCTCAAAACTTTCTCAAAATCATTATTTTCTTACAATTATTGCAGTTATATGTTTCAACTTATTTTGGATAAAACTAGCATTTATTTGGCATCCCTCACTTGCACACTCACATAATAAATATCTTGATTTTATACGGCATGATTACTAATCTCTCTTATATCAAAGTTCACAAAAATCAATTAAATAAAGTTTGAGCATAGAGAATTGATCTTGGTATTTACTTAAACCAAGCACATCTTTTCACAATAAAATGATTATATTTGTAATTTCCATGTTTTGCTACATAGTAGAACTGATTTCTTGAGTGAAAAGTTTCCCTTGCTATCCTATCATGCACATGGTCTAGAATCTTTGAGAATTGGCAAAAGGACAAGCTCACCCCTACCCAGAATAAAAATCCCTTGCTCTACAACTAATCCGAGCAAGTATCCCTAGAAAAAGAAAAAGAAAAGAAAAATTCAAGAAAAAGAGAGAAAAGAAAAATGTTATGACAACAATGTTACAAGCATTATCAAGCAAAAGAAAAAATAAGCAAAGTTCAAAAGAAAGCAAGAAAAGCAATAAAATCCCTTTCCCTACCCTTTGAAAAGAAAAGAAGGGTGAATGAGCTTGAATCCCTGGAATTCTCAATTATTCGAAAACTGTGAGGTAAGCCCCATAGCAGGTGGTTTGTGCCCAACCTGGTTGGCCTTGGGTAACTCCTAGCGTGGCGATATGTCCGTCACATTAGCGACCTTCTTTTGTACGGACCTATGTCCGCTTATGGATTAGCTAGCTCTTGATAATCCGATCTACATAGTAGCCTAGTATGGTTATATGCATCTACATCATGGTTAATGAACACTTAGTTGGTTTATTCAAATCACTTGTATCATAGTATCTTGCTCAAAAGCGGTAACCTGAACCATACAATTGCACACACATTTGTATTTGAGAGATTTTGTCTATCATTATGATAAATCAAGATTGGCAATGAATTCACTTATGCACATGGGATTCCTTATAAATCTAATTTTTTTCAAAATACTTTGAAATATTATTTTTGCAACTTGTTTGGAATAATCAAGTACAATTATTTAACAACATATCATATATATCTTATCGACTTTCGCGACGATGGTATAATTCCAAAACCAAAATTGGAATTTTATGCTTAGCGCAAGTCATTATTATCATATTTTCTGTTCATAAAAAATTAATCATGCAATAAAACTATCTATTTTCTTTGATCTTCGCGATGATGGTATAAGTCTATACCTACATATTCTATGCCTAGCGAAAACCATTGTAACAATATTTTCTCCAATTTATCAAAATTCATAAAAACCATATGACTTCATTCTATTACACAAATTATGCTTTTCAAAAGCAAACACATTTTTATTATTTCATATCATTATGTCAACCTTTGCATTTTGCAATGATGGTATAATTCTTAAGGAATTATTCAACAATTTTTATCACACTTAGGAATTTATGCCTAGCAAAAATCATTTTTACAATATTTCATGCATAATATGTTCATGGAAATCTGAAAACAAACCATCATCATCATCATTATTTGCATCGTCACAACAAAGTCTTAAGACAGTCTCTTAAGCACTCTTTTCTTTTAACAATATTTCTATCCTGGGACTAGCTTGACGACCAGAGTGAGCGGCGACTCCATGAAATGGTCTATAATAGCGACAATGTCCTTTGAAATTATTGTTAGAAATCTCTTTTTATTTTTATCACATTTCATTACAACCAATCAATTTGTTACATCAGATTATTTCATTTAAAATATTTATAGCATGACATCCAAGTTATAATATTTTCCAAAACGACATAATTACATGAATCATCAATAAAATCATTACATCAATCAACTCAATCAATCAATCAAACATAAAAAGCATCATAAGCATCACATAAGACAAGTCATATGATCAAAAAAATATCTCATCTATATATATCAACGGAATATATACATCATCAAAACTGGATTGGTATGCCACAATTCGTACCTTGGCATACTCAATCCTCTATCAATACAAGTATAATACAATATCAGTGGCATTATCCTGCCCTCTAGCCTCGAGAGCCTCTAGAGCTCTCGGCCTCATCTCCTCCCCCGCCTCGCAGAGGACGAGGTGGTCCCATCGCGGTATGTGTGGTACTGCGAGTCCTCGTCATCGATCGGGATGAGCTCCTCGTCGACCTTGTCCTGATAGGATCTGCTATGGCAGGTGGCAGTTGTACCCTCTGGCCCTCTGGCACCGCCTAGTAGTATAGCGCCTGATAGAATGCGGTCTGAGAAACCGACCGCAGCAGCTCCTGAGTGCTTACCCCTCCGCCTCGTGCCCTGAGACGAGCATTCTCGTCTCGTAGCTGTGACACCTCAGCCTGGTGCTGTGCAGCTGCATCCTGTAACGTCTGCACCTGAGCTCATAGACGATCTCTCTCTGCCCGGAGAGTAGCCATCTCGCTACTCTCTCCAATGTCCACACCCTTGCCCTTATCAGGCGATGGTGGCCTCTGTGGAGATGAGGGTCTCGCCTCCCTCCTCTCCCTCTCCCTCTGCCGTGGCCTCTCCTGTGCCTGTGGCCTCCTCCGCTCTCCTCTGCCGTGACCCCGGGCTGCCTCTACCGCCGCCTGGCGTCGCCTCCCTATCCGATGCACAACTGCGTGGATCGGTCCCTGTGCCCTCGTCATCCGAGGAGGGCGGATGCCTGCGTACCAGGCATCGTAGCCATCGGCTACCCCTACGTCGTCCCCATCCACTGGCTGAATGGGGGCATCGTCCGCGTCCTGACTCCAGAATCGCTGCATATCTGGAGCCCCGCTAACTGTGGTGTTATCCCGGACAGTCCGAGAAAACTCGTAATCCACGAGAGATGGGATCCCCTCGTCGTAGACCGAACCGTCGCAAAACCCGGTCATAGCGGTGGAGCTCCACCTCTCCCCTCTCCATCCGTAGCCAGCGAGACTCGCCCGATGCGAGCCGGCTCTGTCCGTCCTCTGGCCACCCCGGATGCTCTCTCCATGGCCTCCGGGTGATGCGGTGCGGGACCAAGTCATCCGAGAGTCTCCGAGACACCGGCGGGTCGATCCGTCGCTGTGCCCCTCTCTCGGAGCCACCCGGTAGAAGACTCGGGGCCTCTCCCCGTCAACCCCTGTCGGTGGAAGCCCTACCGGCCTCCGCACCGCAATGTGCTCCCAGCACCAAACTGTAGGAGCGATGTCATAACCAGACATCGGCCGCCCTTGTATACGACCCCATGCAGGATCCTATACAATCGGCATAGAACAAAGCTGCCCCAAGAAAATCTGTAGCCATGGTCGCGCATGTCGTAGATCACATCTGCCAGCATCCATGGTACCCTGCATCCGCTCTGGTGGCACAGCAGAAGTCCACCAACCACCCCAGCCAAAACTCGTGTCAGTGTAGATGCCCCAGGCATCTGGCGCAATGCCTCGATGTTCACTCCGCCCTTCTCCAGGGCGAAGCTCGGGTCACCGCAGAGTCGTCCCATCGCGTGGCCCTGATTGGCCGCAGGTGTGATCATCCTCCCTTGTATGGGGATTCTAAGAATCCTCCATACATCCTCTAGTGTGGGAGTCATCTCCCCTGTCGGTAACCAGAAACATGAAGAGCCCGGGTACCACCTCTCTGCTAGGGCCGTCAGTAGCCCCATGTCTGTAGATACTTGTGGCATCTCTACCACATGTAGTAAGCCGGCCTATGCCAGCTGATCTCGCTCTGCCTGTGTCAGAGCGGCCAAGTCATCTCTTAATCCTCCATATTTCCACTCTCTGCTCTTTAGTAATCCTCTCTGCAAGCATAAACATCAAAACAACAAACAATCATTAATAACAATTTTAGCAATCAATAATGCAACTTAAAGATCAAAATTTTGCAATTGATGATATCGCCCACTATTGGCCGATATCGTCCGAAATTTGAGCAAAATCGTCTCCGATTTCGCGTGTCGAAATCGTCTTTAATTTGACGAAATCGTCCCTTTTTCGCCGATTTCGCCCTTGGGCGAAATTGACGAACTTGAGACGATTTCGTCGAACTAGGGACGATTTCGTCCGGACGACGTCGATGGCCAAAAACGGCCGCGATGCTCAAAATTCACCTAAAAATCCATCTAAAAAGCATGTAAAATCAAATTAAATCAATTCTAGATCAGTTTAAACCCTTACCCGTAGACCGCGGCGGACCTCTGCAGATTTGTGCACTGTCTCTACCATTTTTGCTCCAGAGCTCTCAAAACAGTAAAATGAACAGTAACAAATGAATTAGGGTTTTACCCTATTTTTCTTAATTTTATTCAAAATAATTCAACAAATAATTTTTGCTTTTCCGCGTTTTTACCTCAAACGTTCGATTTGGGTAAAAACACGGAGGGGGCACCATAGTAAGTTGTCGTACGATTCGACCAAGAATCGTCGCCTAAAAATGGGAATAATTTTTTGCTTTCTCGTAGATCGAGAAGAACTCATCTTTAACGCATTTTCTTCGGAAAATTCGCTAAAGAGGGGGCAAAATGTAGCACCCTAAAATTGGCGCGATAAAATTGGAATAATTACATTCACCTTAGTAAATAAATTTAAATTCAAATTTAACCTCCCAAACCGCCCGTTAACCGCCGAGAAACCCGTTTCCTCCTTTTCCGCGCCATTTTTAGCAGATTGTTTTGACCGTTTGACGATATCGTCTCCGATCAGACGATATCGCCCTGATTTGACGATTTCGTCTGGACTAGAACGTCCAGACGATTTCGTCGCAAAACTGAATTTGCATAGTTGGAATCCGTTCCAACGGGTCTCCAATCCGGGCAGAAGCGTGTCTGCACCGTTGGGACCCTTCCCCGTTGGAGATCTCCCAAATTGGGATGATCTCCAACCTCCCAACAACTATCCTATGCCTATTTAACTCTAAGGCTTTTCCCTCCCCAACCCCTGGCTGAATTTTTATGCAAATTGAACCCTTATGCTCTAAAACATCGTAATTCATATTTTGCATTAGTCCTATAGTCATTTCATTGCAGGTACACCACTGGTTTTCAGTCGAAGCCAGTACCTATCGCAACCGACGAACTCTGTCAAGATCGGAGGCGATCTCGTCAAATTCGGGACGATCTCGTGCGATGCGAGACGATTTCGATTGCAAGCGCACATCGAGGCAATCAGTGCCTGGAGTTTGTTCTTCTGTCTCTTTTCTCTGTCATTTTATGTTATAAATTAGATTGTTTATTCAGTTTTTATATTATATTGCATTTGGAGTTCACCCATTTTGTCTAGTTTACATATTAAGATCATATTCTGCTATCTAAACACAGTTATTTGCATTTACTTCTATTCTTGTATATTGTTCAACACTCATATTACTGTTTTACATAGTTTGCCCCTGTTTGCAAAATAGAATTTCTTGTATTTCGCATCTGTTTGTTGTTTTGCAGGTCTCTGATGAATTCGTTTGACGAATTCGTCAGATTGTAGACGATCTTGTCAGTTCAGACGATTTTATCAAATTGAAGGCGATTCTGTTGAATTGCGGACGATCCAGACTGCTTCAAGCTTCAGAAACTCCATCAGACTTTCGGATCAGGTAATCTTCATTGGCCTCCTGCAAATTCTCTGTTTCTGTTTTCCTTTCTGTTTGTTGTATGCATTTAAATTGCATTTTCATGTAGTTTAAGTTAGAATCATTCGGCCAAACCTAGGATGAATGTTTAAAAATAAAACGAACTCATCAAAACTCATTCCCAAAACCTAGGCGTGGAAACTGTCGTCAAATGTTTCCTGGTGAACCCACCATCCGTCGAAAAATCACCAAAATGCACCTCCCTTGAGAGGCGGGACCTTCGCAAAGTCCTCTCGTCCGAGGTACCGCACCATCCTTTTCCCATCCTCCTTCCGGGCGCGGATCCAATAGCCTGAAGGTAGGGGTGCAAAAAATTTGGAGCGATACACATAGTAGTCTCAAGCACTTTCTAGAACAACGATTTTTTTACCAAGAACAAAACAAGTGGTTAACAAATTGTTGGGATATGATTTTGTTATCAAGTATAAAAAAGGGAAAGAAAACATGGAAGTAGATGCATTATCACAAAAATATGAAGATGAAGTGGTTATTAATGCTATTTTAGGCCCTTGCTCCCAATGGGTATTTTAGCTACAAGAAGAATGGATGTCAAATATAGAGACCACTCAAATAATTTAGGAATTGTTGTTGGGTTCATCCAAGAATCCTCTTTTCTCCTATGATGAAAAGGATTTAAGATGAAATAATCGCATTTACATTCCACACAAATTTACAATTAAATCCCAGATTTTGGATGAATCGTATGCATCTCCATCAGTAGGACATTCAGGATTTTTGAAAACTTATATGCAGATAAAACAACCATTTTATTGTAAAGGATTAAAAGCAGAAGTTAAACAATGGGTGGTTGAATGCAAAGTATGCCAACCCTATAAAGGTGAAACAATCAAATCACTAGGATTGCTTCAACCATTACCTATTCTAGATCATCAATGGGAACATATTTCAATGGATTTTATTGAAGGTCTACCTAAATCAGAAGGCAAAATAGTAATTTTTGTGGTAGTGGATCACCTATCCAAATATGCTCACTTCCAGGCTTTACAACACCCATTTTTAGCAAGCAAAGTGGCTAAGGTATTTATGGATTCAATTTTCAAATTGCATGGAATACCAAAGAATATTGTAAGTGATCGTGATCCCATATTTACTAGAAATTTTTGGAAAGAATTATTTTTTCTTAGTGGTACCAAGTTGAATGTGTCCTATGTATACTATACTAATATAGTTAACAAATATTTGGATACCTATCTAAGATTTTTTTTTCAGGATAAACAATATCAATGAAGTCATTGGCTTTCCTTGGAATAATGGTGGTACAACACTTTGTACCATTATTCCATTAAGATATCTCCATTTGAAGCATTGTATGGAATAAAACCACCAACAATAGCAGATTATATTCCAGGTTCTTCCAAAGTGGCCCAAGTAGATGATTGGTTCCAACACCGACAATCCATGCTCAACATTCTCAAAGACAACTTGGTCCATCCACAAAATCGTATGAAGCAGCAACAAGATACACACCACTCAAAGAGATAATTTAATATAGGTGATATGGTGTTCCTGCTGTTGGTTTCTCGAGGTCCAGAGGTCAAATTCAACGCAGTGAGACAACAAATCGAAGCAACAATAATAAATATTTTATTATAACCTTCACCCTTCTTATTACGCATGCAGCCCCCTTCAAAAACAACTTACAATTATTTATATAGTGGAAGGGAGGTAGTGTGGAGATAAGGGAAAGAGAGGATAGGAGGGACGTGGAGCGAGGAAGAAGGAGAGATAAGGGATAAAGGAATCTAGGAGGAAAAATAGGGAGGAAAGGGATGTGAGGGAATAGGGATGGAGGGATAAGGAAAGTTAGAGAGGAAATAGGGAAGCAAGGAGAGAATGACAAATACATGCCGACAAACACCCTTGCCGACAAATACATGATGTGTTCATACTTAGGCCAAAAATCAGGATATTTCTGAGCCACTTAGACCTAACCCTTTTCACACTTGCAACATTCTCCCCCTTAACAAATCTTAACCTAGATACTTAGGAATTAGGGGTAATTCCAACATTCTCCCCCTTGATGTTGATGTGACTTTTTGCAAAAAGTCTCATCAGCATCACAACATTGGAAGAAACTCAATCTTTTTCGTCTCCTCCAGTTTTGTAACAAGAAATCAAAAATTGTTTGTCTTGGGCACTCCTTCCATTGTTTGTGTGTGATCTCCTCCATCTTTGTTATTGCTCCTTCATGCAAGTAATAGAGTGCCTCCTTTTGATGAGCTACTCCCCCTTCATCAAAAGCTCCTTCAAATGATGGCATTCCCAGAATACCATAAGTATTGGTTCTCATTAACCAATCCAACACATTCCTTTTATCATTCATTCTATGGTCTTCAAACCATATTTCAGCTCCTAATACTCCTCCTGAGTATGTACAATGCATCATCTTATGTAGATGGTTTTGCCATATTACAATTTCACATACCTCTACACAGATCTTCAAACAAAATATAGCTATGCAATAGCTAATTACATATGCAACAAAATGTTGCTCCTCATACAAATTTTCACTCAACATAATGATTTTACAAGATTCCTTCTTCCAAGGAATTGTTAACACATCAGTTGGATCCATGTGACCCAAGCTCTCCATCATTGTCTTCTCTCCAAGAAGACTCTTCATCAAAGTTGTCTCTATGAGACAATCTCCTCTCAATAATGCCTTTGGAAGATATTCTCCTTTCTTTTCATTCCTGCTCACAAAAAACAAATCATTAATCATAAAAATATTACCTTTAGTATGAGTAGATTTGGTGCTTCCCATAAAGCTATTTTGTAGCAGCTTCTCCTTTGGGGTATGGTGCTTCAATATCAACCATCAACTCTTCACTAAGAGCTCTTCTCCTTTGATCAATCCATGGTCGTGTGTTGAAACACCATTCATTAAAGCAATCATACATTGTCGCCTTTTCAAGACAACTTCTTTTCTGCAATGTAGCCACTCCAAGTGAGTGATCTTCAGCCATAATTGCCTCTTCAAGACAATTTTCAATCTCCTTTGATGATGCCTCCATTGCATCATGAAGTCCATTAGTGACTATCTCACTATGTTCTATCTCCTCCTTGAGATAGTGTTTCTCATAATGTTCTTTTCCTTTTATTATCTCAGCCTTGAGATAATCTGCTTTATGGAGCATGAAACTTATGCCCTTCATTTCTTCTTTCATTGATGTTTCCATAACATGGAACCCATCAATATCTTTTTCTATTACACCAAATGAGTAATCGTCCTCTTGATTTGTAATTGCCTGTACAAGATAATTCCTAGGTTCAAGCATTGATGTTCTCATAGTCATCACAACATGAAAACTATCAATCTCTCCTTTTTCATGTTTTACTTCTTGGGTGGATGAACAAGAAGCATCTCTATTTGTCACCCCTAATGAGTGATATCCTCCATTGAGCATGAAGCTTATGACTTTCATCTCCTCTTCAATTTCAAATTCTTGTGGATCAAAATCCCACATATCTTGAGCCTTACAATCAACAATGTCATGGGAATCAACATCCCATACAATTTGTGAATCAAGCTCCTCTTCATCTTTAATATTTTCCTTCCCCTGTAGAGGAACAATTTTATCGTCTCCTTCAAGGATATCTTGAGTTGCTCTATCAAGAGAGCATACATCCATTCCAAGTGAATGGTCTTCAAGCCAATGATTTGTCATGAACATTGCTTTTCCATCATTATGCCAACAATTTGTGGTTAGATTTTCATCACTCTCCTCCATGAGAATTTTTGGTGTATTCTCCAAAATACACTCTCTATTTGTCTCCACGCCATGTGAGTGGACTTCAGCTATGCAACACTCCATTATGAGTGTTTCTCCATCATCTCGCATCTTCATCTTTATTTTGTGCCTCCTCCATGAAGCACTCTTCAATAAATAGCTGATTTGGTGTCTTCTTCATAAGACACTCTTCTCGCACATGCCTCCTCCATGAGACATCTTTCATCTTCCACCACCTCATCTAGGTGATCTTCAAGCAAGGAACACTTCAATGTGAGTGTTTCTCTTCCTTCTTCTTGGAGTGATTCTTCAAGCAAGCCATCATCCACTTTAGAGTGGTCTTCACAATAAACATCATTCCCATAGAATGATCTTTCAACAATTGTCTCTTCAATGAGACATTCATCCTCTTTTCCATCAATACAATTTTGCTTTTCATCATCATATTCTCCCTCTAAAGGAAATAATTGACAATTTTCATCATATTCTCCTTCTAAAGGAAATAATTGACAATTTTCATCATATTCTCCTTCTAAAACAGAGAATTGATACTTACAAGTTTCCATGCCTTCATAAGTAACGTCTTCATCAGTGAGAGTCTCCCATGGTTGCTCAAAACAATCTTCAGATAAGTCTTCATAAGACTCTCCAAAAGGATCTTCTAGGGAACTAGGTTCTTTCTCATCCTCTTCTCCATGAAGGGATTCTTCATCACTTTTCCTTCTATCAGCTGCAAATCCTCGTCTTCCTCCTCTTCCTCTTGAGGAATACACACCTCTTCTTTTATTTTCATCAAGAAGAAGTTCTCCATCATCTTCCTCCGTAAGGAAGAATTCATCATGCATGCCTTCTTCATAAGACATGTCTTCACATGCGTCTTCAAAAGCTCCTGCAAAAGGATCTAATTCAGAAACTTCTTCAAGAAAGCAAGGCTCCTCCTTGCTTAAACAATCTTCTTGATTGTCACACATGGATTTATGGGTGTCCTTATCAAACCCATATGTATCTTTCAACACTTGCCATGCCATTGTAGCTGATCTACAATTGGCTATAAGAGGAAAAACATTCTTTTCCATTCCTCTTCTCAAATCCATAAGGGCTAAGCAATTTTGGTATTGCTGCTCTTTCTTCTCTCTTCTTTCATCTTCCTGAAGGCTGCTCCAATTTGAAGGTTCTTCATATCCTTCTTCTACAATGCTCCAAAGGTCTTTGGCCATCAATAAAGTTTTCATTCTTATGCTCCAATAAGCATAATCATCTCCATCGAATTTAGGCACAACCAAATCTTCATACATGGTTGCCATTCTGCAATTCACCATTCATCAAACTTCCACCAAGTTCTCAGCCACTCCTTTCCTGAATCGATGCAGCCTTTATGTCTTATTGGTACCAAACAGTAGCAAAACTCTCTTCTGTCTTTTTAATGCAATCAGTTCTATAAATCTCTTCACTGTATCTTACTGCCCAACTCTGTCAAAAAATAGCCTTTTCATCCTCATTATGTGACAGTACCCTTCCATGTCACAACACTGCCTCCTTCTTCTCTCTTCAGCGTATATGTCTCTCTTCAGCAAGATGCAACAACTTATTGTGAAACCAGTCTCACGTGGTTCTCACTTATTTGGGTAGCAGTGTGACTCACCAAACAATGGTACTCCTTGTCAGAATTGCATTCAAACAATAGCAGCAAATAGCAACCAACAAAATCAGAATCAACTCCAATGGTCTACAGAATCAGCAAGCTTCTGATAGTGCAAGCTATTTTTACAGTCAGCAGAGTTCCTCCCTCTGCATCATTCTCAGTTTTGGCACATTCATGTCTTAAAACATCTACTGTTTTGTAACAGCCAATCACCAATTGGCAAACAAGTATTTGCAGCCATTTCTGCTACTTAAAAGCAAACTTTGATTTCACTGAAATAAGCAATTACAAAGCAAAGTAATTCTCTTACTGATTGCTTGTTGTGAGACTCCCAACACTGGCTCTAGCTCTAGCTCTGGCTCTGCTCTGGCTCCACTGGCTCTGGCTCCGCTGGCTCTGGCTCCACTTCAATATTGAACCCTTAAACGGGGTTCCAAGGGGCAGCGCCCCTGGCGTGCCACCCCCGTCACGAGACGGGGAGTCCAAAAAATTTTGGAGGTGCTAAACGGGTGCTCCGGAAGACTTCTCGTCACTTTTCAGGTTCACAGTATGCAAATTTTCAAGCCCCCTTGGGCGAGTTTTAATTGGCCACAAAAAACTCTTCAAAATTGAAAGTAGTGCATAATAGCACCCTTCAGATCAAAACATCTATCATTTCCATGAGCACATTATTCTTCCTTTCACAAATTTTCTTTAAAAGTTTTCTAAAGTTTTTTAAATAAATTTAATAACCTTTTATTATTTTTTAAATTACCCTTTTTAAAAAATAAATTTATTTAAAAAAGATAATTTTAAAAATAAATAATATAAAAATTATTAAATAAATTAAAAACTTTAAAAAACAAAAAATTAAAATTTTTACCTTTCCGTCGCGATTCGATCACGCGACCTGCGGTGGGCAAAGCTAACGCCTTAGCCGCGCGACCTCACGGCCACCACATGAACAATGAAGGGGCAACTTTCTTTTAAACCTCGGACGGCGCAAATTTTCTAAAAAAAATGTTTGAATACCTCCGACGGCACTCGAACCCCGGACCTCTACTCAGCCAAAAACGATCTTCGCCGTTGCGCCAAGCGGCTCTGCTTGGAAGGAAAGCGAACGAGCCGCACTTTGTAACCTCCCGACAGCGGCAACAGTTAAAAAAAAATTGTTTTTTCCTTAACGGGAATCGATCCCGTGATCTTTTGCGCGCAAATGAAATGTCTCGACCGTTGAGCCACGTCCGTTGGACGGGAATTAATTGCAGGCGGTCGCCTTTGTAATCACCGGTGGCTATTTAAAAAAAAAAAAAAAAACGTAGTGGGTTTTATCCCACATGGGCTGCGCAAATGCGCAGCGAGGGTTTTTAACCCTCACGACGCACAGTCGTATTCGACTGCCTTCGGGCAGTCGAGTCTTGACTGATGCAAATTACTGCTTCGACCAATCAAAATTAACTCGCTGCCACGTTGTCAAATCGCCGTTCGCCACCTCACTGCCACGACGAATCGCCACGTGGCAAAATTTTGCCAACTCGCTGCCAACCAGACTGCCAATCGCCCTGCGCCACGTGTCGTCCAGTCACTGCCTCGACTGCCGCGCCGCTGCCACGTGTCAACTCGACTGTGCACGATCCGCCTCGGGATCCATGCTCAAACTGCCTCGAGAACTGCATCTGAGTCTGCTCGTGATCCGCCTCGAGATCCGAGCCGTCTGACTCCTATCTCGAAGTGCGTGCCTACCTGGTCACGCCTTGGGAATTGTACCTGCATTGACCTCACCTCACCTCGGGAACCATGCCCATTCTGACCTCACCTCACCTCAGGAACCATGCCCACCGGACGACGAAGTCTGGCTCTGATACCAGATGTTGGTTTCTCGAGGTCCAGAGGTCAAATTCAATGCAGTGAGACAAAAAATCGAAGCAGCAATAATAAATATTTTATTATAACCTTCACTCTTCTTATTACGCATGCAGCCCCCTTCAAAAACAACTTACAATTATTTATATAGTGGAAGGGAGGTAGTGTGGAGATAAGGGAAAGAGAGGATAGGAGGGACGTGGAGCGAGGAAGAAGGAGAGATAAGGGATAAAGGAATCTAGGAGGAAAAATAGGGAGGAAAGGGATGTGAGGGAATAGGGATGGAGGGATAAGGAAAGTTAGAGAGGAAATAGGGAAGCAAGGAGAGAATGACAAATACATGCCGACAAACACCCTTGCCGACAAATACATGATGTGTTCATACTTAGGCCAGAAATCAGGATATTTTTGAGCCACTTAGACCTAACCCTTTTCACACTTGCAACATTCTCCCCCTTAACAAATCTTAACCTAGATACTTAGGAATTAGGGGTAATTCCAACACCCGCATATTCAACCCTACAAACAATTATCATTGAATATCAATACCAATCAAAAGTTGGCCCCATAGTTTTATGACCCTTACAAAATAGTGCATCACATTGGATAAGTGGCTTATCAACTCAAAATTCCTCCCTCATGTCGTATACATATAGTATTTCATGTTTCCTATCTCACAAAGGTTATCAACCAGAAAGTACATTCTCAGTTAGAAGTACTAGTACTCGATGAAGAAGGACGTATATATATCCAACCTAAAGCAATTTTACAATGCAAAATTCATATGCTGAGATCTCGTCACATCACAAAATTCCTCATCAAATGGCAGGACCTACCTAAATAATATGCTACATGGGAACATGAAAGTATTTTCTAGATATTTCTAGCTTTGAGGACAAAGCTTTATGAGGAGGGGATCCATGTTACATACCAAACATAGCAATCGACTATGTTTCTAAAAAATGATTTAATTTATTATTAATATAGTAGGAGTTGATTTATTTGAAGCATCTTACTTTCACATTTTAATTTGCACTATTCCCAGAGGACTGAGCCCTCCTAGTGGCGAGGACCAACCCTCCTTAAGAGGTAAACTTATTGATAAAATTGTTATTCACTCTATTCAATGATTTTTTGCTATTCGATATGATTTGCATTCAATTCGTGTTATCTTACTATTTATTTCATTGAATTTAATTGTTATTAGATAAGCAATAATGGTAGCAAGACAATGGTAGTAATACCCTTGCAAAATCCTAGGCTCATGAAAGAAAGTTTGAGACCATCATTTGGTGAAGAAGGAGTTGTTCAGGACATCCTACTTGAAGCAGCAACTTGGTGTTTTAGATACCAAGGTCTACATCCTCTACAAAGGTGGGAGAAGAGCTATAGAAAAAGGTATGCAACTTATGGTGCAAAGAGATTCATTAATTGAATTATTTATCAGATTTATTAGAGCACCTAAATATGGATTAAAGTTGCAAAAAGGAAACTAGATTACAGTCTTCTAAAAAGTGCAAAAAGGAAACAGATTCTTTTAAGGATTCATTTGCACATTTATTAGGAGTTGATTAGATTTCATATTAGCTTCTATCAACTACCTATTATCTATTTTTGAAAAATAAGACTAAGTCCTACAACATTGATTGTAGTGAAATTGTAGAATAACTCTTAAAGATTCATTTTAGGTTATTCTTGATTAGTTGTAGTAAATTATTAGTGCATGACTTTGAGAGTTGATTGGAGTGATAAGGTGTAATATTAGTGCATTAAAAGTGAAGAACTTGTACTATTATATCACTCTCAAAAAGAAAATTAGTTTTGTGTTTCTTGAAAGGCACAAAGTCTGATTTGTATCAAGTGTCTAAAGACACTATTGAAGCACAAAAATCTGCAACTTGAAGTGGCCAATAGAAGCCACCAAAAGGGTTAGAATCCTCCAAAATTTGGAGAAGAACTTAACTAACCAAAAATAGAAATAGAAGCTTATGAAAGTGAGACTTGGTGAGTCTCAAAAATCAGAAGCATTACAAGTTGAATGCAAGGAAAAAATGCAAAAAATTTGCATCAATTAAAAAGCTTCTATCTATTGTTATTGAAGCTTGGACTTGTTATCAAAAGTATCCAAGAAAAAAGGGAAAGGTGTGTCTACTATTTAAAGACAACCTCAAACCCTTGTATTGCAGGAAAAATCTGCCACAAAACCAGAATTTTAGATCTGGAAATAGAGTGCAAAAGAAGGTATATTAAAAAGCCTTATTATACAACATTATAATACATTATATGCACTACTCTAATCTGGTTTTTGACAGCATAAGAGCAGATTTGGAAGTGCCACAAAAGGGCACATTTTCTATAGGAAAAAAAGGCCAACATAGGTCGGACGTCAGCACTCTTCTTCCCAAGTTAGAAGGAGCCACTCAAGGGCTCATCTTGGATGTACGTACCTACAGAATCAAAGCTCATTTTAGATCATTCATGAGCCACATTTACGTAGACAAGCGAGTGCATATCGATTTCAAAAAAGGACATCAAAAATCTGCAAGGGATTCAATACATTTGGAGGCATAAAAGAAAGAGGGAAAGGTGTTACATTCGTGGTCTCTAACTTGGAGAAGACCACCCACCGAAGGAAGCTCCAAATCATCATCCAAGCTCCATAGTGCATCGTCCATCCACCTACAAAAAAAGCTTGCTTGCTGCCCAAGCAACGTTGCAAAGCAAAGGGGTTATGGAGTTATAATATCCATCTTCAAAGACGTTACAAGAATGGACTCCATGCAGAAATAACACTTGGCATTCTGGTCATCATTCCTCTCAACATTCTAGAAACTCCCACGCAGGAGTTACAAGCAAAGACGTGACACTTGGTATTCTCCACTAGCTTCACACAAGTGCCCATACATTTTTGAATCTCTCCAAGAGCGTTGAACAAAGGACTTGGAGCATTACATAAATAAGGGAGCGCTCACTTGTAATGGACGTGACACTTGTCACAATGTCTATGATCAACTACCCTTAAAAGGCATTCAAAGTCCAAGTTCAATGTGCATGAGTGAAGCACAGTCAAAGACATCCAAAGGAGGAGCGTAGCACAGTCAAGGTGTGAGAGAAGCACAACAAAAATATTTGAAGTGTAGCGTGGAAGATAAAGGGGAAGGAGCATTAAAGGCTCCTCATATTTGAAGGTCAAATTTCAGCACCATACATACCAACATTCAAGACCAGCCACTCCAAGGAATATCCATTAAATCAAGCACCTAAGGTACCTTTTACATGTTGTTATACTCAGCCATAGAAAGCACTGAATATTGAGGAGATATTACATCTAAAAGGTAAGGTCTAAATCCCATTTATTATTGCTTTCATAAGTTGGAGATATAAGGGTTATAAACTAAGGTTAAAACTTAGATTTTGAAAGCTAAAGGGGTGACTTATCTTATTAATTTAATATTTGCAATCTTACTTAGGAGGAATAAGGAATTCAACTTGGATTAAATTATATTGCAAATATTATTATCATTTCTCTAATTTTCCAAACTTGGGAGTCACAAGGATTACTCCATCAAATTTATTTTATTGGAAATTAGAAATAATCCAAGGGACATAAAAGAGGTTATTAGGGTTTCTATTAAGGTTGGATATATATATATATATATATATATTTGCTTGTCTCAAATCTTCAAAAAGGGACAAAATAATTCCAACATCAAAACCTCTTCAAAATTGAAAAAAAGTGCTTAGTTCAATTAGGAGTAATAAGGTGTTAAAAAGTTGATTTTTGACTCTTACAAAACTTGTACAAAATCAACTAAAATTGAACTATATTTTTACAAAAAGCACTATATCATACTCCAAAACATTAGGGAGTCATAAGGTATTTTACAAAACTTGATAACATTAACATTTGTCTAAAATTATCAAGTTGGGAAGATATAAGCTTTCTTCAAAACCTAAAGTTAGGTGTTCATTCTAGGGAGATATAAGGTAGTTCACAAACCTAAGAATCTACAAAGGTTTTTCAAATCAAGCTTATATACTTCAAGTAGGAAACTGTAAGAATTCAGGTCATACAAATGTCTACAGGCATACTTGGTAATGCTCTTAGAAGTGGAATGAGAAAAATGCCTATATGGATCAAGAACCTGATGGACTATAATGATGAAAAGGGGAAAGAAAAGGAAGAACCTCTACAATATGACATAATTTCTGAAGTCAACAACTATGCAAAAGAAGATTCATCTAATGAATCAAATGAACAAAAATAGGGAAATATTGATCAACAAGATTTTATGCAAAATGGAATAGCTTCAATTGTGCACATATGGTTTGTAGACCTTATTAAGGAGATAGACAAACATGATATTCCTAAAATTGACCACAAAATTGCCAGATCATCTCTATTGTGCATCCATTGCAAGCAATATGGTCATGAAAAAATGAATTGTTGGAGTTTATATCCATGCAAATATTGTGATGGAACAAATCACTCATCTTTCTCCTATCACTTCAAATATAGATATTATATAGACTATGAAAGAAGATTGCTTCAAAGGTTAAATTGTTATCTTCAAAAATTTATTTCAGATAGATCTACTAACATTGAGCTCAAGGTTGATACTTATGAAGGATAGAGAACCAGGTCTTACCAAGGTACAAAATAAGGAAGAAGGATCAATTCAAATCCACTCAAGACATGCACCATCATGAGAGCAATGAATCACCAAAGACGCTTGACACCAAGGAGAAAAGAATTGAAAAATACAAGAAGCATTGACATGAAGACTGTAGCAGCAGAACAAGAACCAGATCAAGTAGAAGAAGATGAAGAAAATCCATATTGAAGACTAAAGTCTTCAATACCCAAATAATGTAATACAAGGGGGTGTTGGAAATAGAGTCTATTCCATCATTTGGGTTATGTAAATGTATCCTCCAAGATACATATCTAGATTACTTCCTGTGCAAGTTATCTAGTTACTTCATGCAATGTAATAAATGCACAAGTGTCAATGTGCAAGTTGTACATGTGCAAGTTGTCCCTTGCACAACTAGATAGAGTGTTGGCCAAGTATCCTATTTTACCTATATAAGGATGGCCTCTTAGATAGATAGAAGAGAGAGTCAGAGGACATAGTCAGATAGCGTAGCTTAGTGGATAGTGTAGTTTTGTATGCCACACCATTCAGTGGTGATGGATACAATGTAGATCTATAGCTTTGTTAATGGAGTGCTCACTTCCTCCATAGCTACATTGTAATATTTTATATGATTTATATTTTCAGCATACTTCAGTCATCTAGCATATTTACTTTCTTTCATGTTATTCTGCATCTTGTGATTGTTATCTCTCATGGCTCATTCATCAAAAGCTAATAGTGGTATCATAGCCATAGTAGATCTAGTCTGTGTAGGTCAATAGGGAGTAATAAGGTGTAATAGAATTTTAATTTTGCTACTTACAAAACATTACAAAATCAACTCAAAATTGAACTATTATTCTCAAAAGCACTATATTAATCATATAGCATATCCAAAATCACTAGGGAGACATAAGGTATTCTACAAAACTTGATAATAATAGCATTCATCAAATATTATCAAGTACTTAATCCATTTGGGAGTCATAAGGACCTCTACAAAATAATTCTTCAAGAATTAAATCAAATTCACATATCTTAACTAGGGAGATATAAGGAAGCCTACAAAACCTAATCTCTATAAAGTTCTTATCAAATCAAATCCACATACTCAAAACTATAGAGTTATAAGGTATATCACTTAGAATATTCTATCTAATCAGATACAAGCACTTTATACTCTAATCCAAGGAGCTATAAATATGTCTACCTCAAGTAATAAAGTAAATAATGACATGAACAACACTATTAGAAAAGAAATAGCAAGTGTCATAAAAAGTGGAATCAAGAATTCACTTATAAATTTTTAAGGAAACTTAGATCCTACTTCAAAAAGGATACAAAATGAAGTTTTGAAATGATGGAGCATTATCTACACGCTCAACTCACTAAAGCAATTGAAAATGGAAGAATGACATTAAAATTCCTTTAGAATATGGAAGCACACTATACATGGCACTAATTACATTTAAATTTTATAAGGATAAAAATGTAGAATAGAAAGGATTGATAGAATTACTTAAGCTAAAAATAGAAATGGATGAATCATCCCTAATAAAGATATTTCAATCCTCATGCAGTATTAGTACTTCAAGTTCTACTAACTCAAAATATTATCATGATGCTCTAAGTGTATGTTCAAAATATTCTATACAGGACACAAAAAATGATGACAAGGACAAAAGCAAAGATAAAATATGCTTACAAGAATCAGATGCTAGCATGTCCACCTATGAGAGTACTGACTCCAATAAAGAAGAAGAAGAAGAACCAATTCAATAAGGCATATAGTGCAATGCAAATTAAAGAGGATACAAAGGGCCACATCAAGCTAAATAATATCTAAATAAATAAGATCCATATTGAATATTGAAATCTTCAATACCCAAATAATATAATACAGGGGGTGTTAGAGTTAGAGTATATTACATTATTTGGGTCATGTAAATGTACCACCTTCGGTACATAGTTATGTTGGCAATTTTGGGTTTGAGATCCTAGCTTCTTGTCTATGAGTTTTCATTGATGTCAAAAGGAAATGGCATTAATGTTAAGAGGATGTGTTGGCTTCAAAGGTGGAAGATTCCAAGAGAATCTTTTTAAGAGAATTCGGAGAGATTCCATTGGCTATGGTTTTTATTAAAACCAATGGAGGTTCTATTTATTATTTATTTAATTATTATTTAGAACCCTTCAAGGTTTTAATTAATTAATTATTTAATTAATTAAGGGAGAAATTATTTTTAATTTATTAAAAATACTTAAAGGTTTTTAAACCTTTTTTTATTCTTAATTTATTAAAATTATTTAAGGGTTTTTAAACCCTTTTTGAAAATACTTTTGATTAATTTCAAAATGGTCTTTATTTTCGCCGACGTCAAGGTGTCTTCGAAGAGACTATTTATTCTCCAACTCCTAAGGTTGGAAGGCTAATGAATTCAAAATTCCTCGAATGCAATTTGCGGTGTTTGTGCTCTGTATTCGCTGCGATCGAAGGAAGACTTAGAAGCACGTGCGGTTGAAAAGTCTTCAAGAGTTTTTTCGAGGGTGAAGTGGAGGGAAGTTCACTTGTGAAATTCGTAGCCCGCATGGTCTAGTGGCAGCGAAGGCTGCTATTGGGCGTTGCATTTGCGGAGGTCGTCGTTTTGAGTCTCGCAGGGGTGCTTTGCTAGAGTAACACATGTTTTTATTAAAACATCTTTATGCCGTGAAATTCGGAGTTTCTTGGACAACGATTTATAAGGTGTGATTAAATTTTTTGAGTTTTGGCTTTTGTGATTAGCATTGAATAAAAGCTTAGGAGAAATAAGGGCATATTTCTTTGGTTGTATTTTTAAGATTATTCTTTGCTATGCTAAAATTAAAAATGGAGGTATAAGGTGTGAGTCTCTGATTGTTGATTTATTGGCATGTTATGGTGGTTGTGTTTAAAGAAGTGGAGCTAAAATGTGTAATAAAGGAAGTTTATATTATTGCTCATTTCTTTTTATTCTAACCCTAACTTGGTTGGAAGTTTGAGAGTTGTGTGTGGTGACAGCTTGAAGGTTCAATTATCTTCTACTCCAATAAGGTATGGGCACATTCTTCTTATGAGAATGATTGGTGTATGTTTTCTGAAATAAGGTTGGAGTGAAAAGGTATTCTACTAGGTATCCTTTGGCTAGGTGTAAATCCTATTTTCTGGTTTGTTGAAGACTACTTATGCATTGTTATCCTTAAGGAGAGTTTTTGGTGAATGCATAATTTCTGGTTTGAGATAGTGGAAGCTTTGTGCACTAGGGTTAATATTTGTGAGTATAGCTAATTGCATTGAGTTGGTGGAACCCTTGGTAGGTTGTTTTGAGTTTGATGGTTGAGTTGCTTCCATAGAGGTTGTTTGATCAAGTTATTGCTTTACTTGATTCATGATATTGGGCTTACTCCATTGAGTTGATTTGAGCAAGTTATTCTTTGCATTTGGTGATATTGTGTTGGTGGTTGTTTTGTTCAAATATATTTGGAGGGAAAAGGATTTCTACTTGTTTCTTTTTCTTGTGATGATTGATTGAATGCTTCAAGGTTGATGTTGAGTTGAATGGTGTTGGTTGACTAAACCTTGTTTGATGAGCATTGTTGTTGAAACCCTAATTGATGGTTAAAAGAACATGAGTATCATTGTTATGTGATTCTTTGCATAGTTGGCAATTGTTGGGGTTTCATGTTCTTGAAAGAAAACATACTATCCTATCCATTTCAGATATTGAATTGAGTTTTCAGATTTGATATTGAGTTTGAGCTGAGTTGATTTGAGTTGAATTTTGAGATTGGGAGTTGAGTATAGAACATATTGAGTCTCTAACAATTCTATTTATGCTTCTATGAGTTTGAAAAATTACATTGGGTCTCCAACAATTCACTTTGTGATTTTCTACTAAGAAAGTTTTTCTTTGTGAGCTTGTTGAGTTTTTGGACAGGTTCTAGTGGGGACTTGTGAGCAATTTTTGGACAGGTTCCAGTGGGAACTTGTGAGCAGTTTTTGGATAGGTTCCGGTGGGGACTTGTGAGAAGATTTGGATAGGTCCTAATAGAGGACTTGTGATCTAAGTTTGATAGTTCTAGCAAATAACTTGAGGATAGAGGTGCATTGGTTCTTTGAGAAGAACCTGAGGACAGATTGGCAAGTCTTTGAGAAGGCTTGTGTGTAGAGGATTGATGTGTTCAAGTGTTGGACAAATCTAACAGATAGAGGAATACTTGTACTAGACTGACTAACTATGTTTGGTATAGGTTGCTGAGCTACTGTGGACGTGATCATAGAAGGCAGAGGTCTCTTAGGCTAAGCATTGAGGATAAGAGGTCTTCGATGGAAAGGAGTTCCACGTGCTGGCAAGAGGTAGAGGCAGTTGATCTTCTAAGGGATCATTTATAGAGTAGAGGGGAAGGTATATCTTTTGAGTAGAGGCTCATAAATTCTGATTGGGGGAAGGTATCTCCTTTGAGTAAAGGCTCATAAATTTTGATTGGGGGAAGGTATCTCCTTTGGGCCAAGGCTCATAAACATTGTAATTGGGAAGGATTCCCAAAGAAATTTGAGATAAATTTTAGAGAAAAGTTTTGTGGACGTAGCCCAGCCATTCTGGGTGAACCACGTTAAAATTGGTGTCACTTTGTGGATGATATTGTGCATTGCTTTGATATTGCTTTGGGTATATTTATTTACTATTTTGAAGTATAAAGAAAAATTAAAAAGAGGTCTTATACTGTTCACCCCCCCTCTTAGTATAAGCTTGTGTTCTTCAATTGGTATCAGAGCAGGTTCCTTTGGAAAGTTTAACAACTTGAAGGAAAAGCTAGTAAAGAACACAATGGATCATTCAAGTGGCAATGCAACACCTATTCTTGATGGGTCATATTTTGGTCTTTGGAGTGCAAGGATGAAGGTTCATCTAATGGCACTTGGGAATGAGGTTTGGGAAGTGATTGAAGATGAGTACACTATTCCTGAACATGGTCCTAATACTAAAGAAGAAAGGCTCCTACATCACAAAAATTCAAAAGCAATGAATGCAATCCTGAAAGGCTTACATAAAGCAGATCTCACCAAAGTGATTCACTGCAAGACGGCTAGTGAAATATGGAAACAGTTGAAGGTGGTTCATACAGGTGATACAAATGTCAGAAAGGCCAAGTTGAGACACTTCAAAGGTATTTTTGAACAACTCAAGATGAATGATGATGAAAATATTAGTGACTACATGCTTTGTATGGATGAGGTTGTTAACTCCATGAAAGAATTAGGTCTTGAGCTTGTTGAAAATGATGTTTGTGATAATATTTTAAGATCTCTTCCTAATAGATTTAGTGAAAATATTTCTGCTATTGAGGAAGCTAAAGATTTGGATAAGTTAAAAAAGGATGAGCTCCATAGTATACTTGCAGCATTTGAGTTGAGAACTCAAGTGAAGGTTGATGTCAAGAAAGAGGCAGCTTTCAAGGCTACCAAGGAATCCAAGGGTAAACAACTTCAAGATAGTGATGAGTCTTCTAGTGATGAAGAGGCATATTACAACAAGAAATGCAAGTTCTCTAGAAAGCACAAAAGTATGAAAAATGTAAGATGTTTCAATTGTGGAAAGTTTGGTCATTATGCTACTAACTGTACTATTCCCAAGAATGAAAGTGACGAAGATAAACAGGATTCTAAGAGCAAGAATTCTGAAAAGCACAAGCATCACAGGAAGAACAAATATGAGCACAAAAATCAAGGAAAGAGGTATTCTCACAAGCACAAGAAGAGTTTCTACCTAGAAAAAGCAAGTAAGTGTTATAGTAGTGATAGTGAGAGTTCTTCAAGTGATAATGAAAATGAGATGTTGTTCATATCAGAAAAAGAGGAAGAACCGAAACATAGATTCATTATCATGAAATGTCTTAGATGTGGAAATTTTGGTCACCTTGAGGATGATTGCACAAATAAAAATTTGGTTTCTAGTATGTATGAGGATGCTTCATAAAACTATAAGGAATATGCATGTATGGTCTTTGAAAAAGGTAGCACCTCTAGTGATAAGAAATCTGAAAAAGGCTTTGATGATTCAGAAAGCAAACAAATAAAGGATCTTGAAAGTGAACTTATTAGTGCTCTTAGTGCTTTGAAAAAGGAAAGAAAGAAGAATTCTAGATTCAAGTATAAGTTAGATGAATGTTGTATGTAGAGAGAGATCTTATAGAAAATCTTGATTTCTCTATAGCTAAGACACAATAACTCAAGGATGAGTTAGAGTCTAAGGTTCTTGAGTATAGTGAGTTAGAACAGAAAATGTCTTCTTTGAAAGAGGAAACTAAAGAGTACAAGGATAAGCTTTACAGGTTTCAAGATAGCTCCAAAAAGGTTAAGTCACTCATCAAAGGTCAAAGAAAGACAATAGATAAAACAAGCCTTGGTTTTGTTAAGCCACACAAGGAACAAGTTGGAGAGTCTAGTAAGAGACTCCAAAAGGAAGAGAGTTTTGATGAGGAAAGTATTTCGGAAAAGGAGTCCTTGAATGATAGATGCACAAAAATAGAAAACAAAATTTAGAATGAGAAGAAGAAGTTTTCAGGACCCAAGAGGTCAAATAAAGGAAAGTTTCAAGGCAGATGTTTTGCTTGTCCAAGGTTTGGTCACATGGCTTCACATTGCATGGCTCAAGTGAAGAAGGTAAATGATAGTTTCAGAAGTGCTAGTTACTTTCAAGGGTATTGCTACTCTTGTAAACATTTTGGGCACAAGGCAGTCTATTGCAAGGTAAATAACAAAAACATTTTTGATCAAAACAGGTTTGGTCAGAACAGGGTTGGCCAGAACAGGTTTGGCCAAAACAGGATTGGCCAGAATAGGTTTGGTCAGAATAGGTGGATTCAAAGATCAGGTTTACCTCAGAGAAACAACATCGTCAAGTGTTTCAAGTGCAATAATGAAGGTCACATAATCAGACAGTGTAGAGCTGAAATTCTAGAATACAGGAACAAGAACAGTGGCATGATCAGGTCCAAGGATCAAGGCATGGACAAGAACAGGGATAAGAACAAGAACAACAACAGTGACAAGAATAGGAATATGGAAAAAGAGTTCAAGAGAAGGCCCGGCAAGGAAGTTATAGATGCTGATGATGATCAGTGCCTAATGGGAGTTTTACTCCCACCCAAGAATTAATCACCTCATCAGGAGGTGGGGGAGGGACTAAGCTAAGAGGCTCATTCTTAGTCCCGAGCCCCAAAGGTGACCCTTTGCCATTAATGACAAAGGGGGAGAGATTTGAGTAATGGGGAGAGCCTCAAGATAGGGGGAGCTATTTATGTTGAGTTTTTGTGTTGTTGAGAAGCATGGTTTGCCATCAATGACAAAGGGGGAGATTGTTGGCAATTTTGGGTTTGATATCCTAGCTTCTTGTCTATGAGTTGTCATTGATGTCAAAAGGAAATGGCATTAATGTTAAGAGGATGTGTTGGCTTCAAAGGTGGAAGATTCCAAAAGAATATTTTTAAGAGAATCCAGAGAGATTCCATTGGCAATGGTTTTTATTAAAACCAATGGAGGTTCTCTTTATTATTTATTTAATTATTATTTAAAACCCTTCAAGGTTTTAATTAATTAATTAAGGAATAAATTATTTTTAATTTATTAAAAATACTTAAAGGTTTTTAAACCTTTTTTTATTCTTAATTTATTAAAATTATTTAAGGGTTTTTAAACCCTTTTTGAAAAGACTTTTGATTAATTTCGAAATGGTCTTTTATTTCACCGACGTCAAGGTGTCTTCAAAGAGACTATTTATTCTCCAACTCCTAAGGTTGGAAGGCTAATGAATTCAAAATTCCCCAAATGCAATTTGCGGTGTTTGTGCTCTGTATTCGTTGCGATCGAAGGAAGACTTAGAAGCACGTGCAGTTGAAAAGTCTTCGGGAGTTTTTTCGAGGGTGAAGTGGAGGGAATTTCACTTGTGAACTTCGTAGCCCGCATGGGCTAGTGGTAGCGAAGGCTGCTATTGGGCACTGCATTGGCGGAGGTCGCCATTTTGAGTCTCATGGGGGTGCTTTGCTAGAGTAACACACATTTTTATTAAAATGTCTTTATGCCATGAAATTCGAATTTTCTTGGACAACGATTTATAAGGTGTGATTAAATTTTATGAGTTTTGGATTTTGTGATTAGCATTGAATAAAAGCTTAGGAGAAATAAGGGCATATTTCTTTGGTTGTATTTTTAATATTATTATTTGCTATGCTAAAATTAAAAATGGAGGTATAAGGTGTGAGTCTGTGATTGTTGATTTATTGGCATGTTATGGTGGTTGTGTTTAAAGAAGTGGAGCTAAAAGGTGTAATAAATGAAGTTTATATTATTGCTCATTTATTTTTATTCTAACCCTAACTTGGTTGGAAGTTTGAGAGTTGTGTGTGGTGACAACTTGAAGGTTCAATTATCTTCTACTCCAATAAGGTATGGGCACATTCTTCTTATGAGTATGATTGGTGTATGTTTTCTGAAATAAGGTTGGAGTGAAAAGGTATTCTACTAGGTATCCTTTGGCTAGGTGTAAATCCTATTTTATGGTTTGTTGAAGACTACTTATGCATTGTTATCCTTAAGGAGAGTTTTTGGTGAATGCATAATTTCTGGTTTGAGATAGTGGAAGCTTTGTGCACTAGGGTTTATATTTGTGAGTATAGCTACTTGCATTGAGTTGGTGGAACCCTTGGTTGGCTGTTTTGAGTTTGATGGTTGAGTTGCTTCCATAGAGGTTTTTTGATCAAGTTATTGCTTTACTTGATTCATGATATTGGGCTTACTCCATTGAGTTGATTTGAGCAAGTTATTCTTTGCATTTAGTGATATTGTGTTGGTGGCTATTTTGTTCAAATATCTTTGGAGGGAAAAGGATTTCTACTTGTTTCCTTTTCTTGTGATGATTGGTTGAATGCTTCAAGGTTGATGTTGAGTTGAATGGTGTTGGTTGACTAAACCTTGTTTGATGAGCATTGTTGTTGAAACCCTAATTGATGGTGAAAAGAACATGAGTATCATTGTTATGTGATTCTTTGCATAGTTGGAAATTGTTGGGGTTTCATGTTCTTGAAAGAAAACATACTATCCTATCCATTTCAGATATTGAGTTGAGTTTTTAGATTTGAGATTGAGTTTGAGCTGAGTTGATTTGAGTTGAATTTTGATATTAGGAGTTGAGTATAAAACATATTGAGTCTCTAACAATTCTCTTTATGCTTCTATGAGTTTGACAAATCACATTGGTTCTCTAACAATTCACTTTGTGATTTCCTACTAAGAAAGTTTGTCTTTGTGAGCTTGCTAAGTTTTTGGACAGGTTCCAGTGGGGACTTGTGAGCAGATTTTGGACAAGTTCCAGTGGGGACTTGTGAGTAGTTTTTGGACAGGTTTCGATGGGGACTTGTGAGCAGATTTGGACAGGTCCTAGCAGAGGACTTATGAGCTGAGTTTGATAGTTCTAGCAGAGAACTTGAGGACATAGGTGCATTGGTTCTTTGAGAAGAACCTGAGGACATATTTGCAATTATTTGAGAAGGCTTGTGTGTAGAGGATTGATTTGTTCAAGTGTTGGACAGATCTGACAGACAGAGGAAGACTTGTACTAGACTGACTGACTGTGTTTGGTACAAGTTGCTGAGCTACTATGGACGTGATCATAGAAGGCAGAGGTCTCTTAGGCTAAGCATTGAGGACAGGAGGTTTTCGGTGGAAAGGAGTTCGACTTGCTAGCAAGAGGTAGAGGCAGTTGATCTTCTGAGGGATCATTTCTAGAGTAGAGGGGAAGGTATCTCTTTTGAGTAGAGGCTCATAAATTATGATTGGGGGAAGGTATCTCCTTTGAGCAGAGGCTCATAAATTTTGATTGGGGGAAGGTATCTCCTTTGGTCCGAGGCTCATAAACATTGTAATTGAGAAGGATTCCCAAATAACTTTGAGATAAATTTTTGAGAAATTTTTTGTGGATGTAGCCCAGCCATTCTGGGTGAACCACATTAAAATTGGTGTCACTTTATGGATGATATTTTTCATTGCTTTGATATTGCTTTGGGTATATTGCTTTACTGTTTTGAAGTATAAAGGAAAAAGTAAAAAGAGGTCTTATACTATTCACCCCCCCTCTCAGTATAAGCTTGTGTTCTTCAAGTTAGAATAGGAGATTACTTTAGGGGGAAGTTAGCTAGTTACTTCAAGCAATGTAATAAATGCACAAGTTTTAATATGCATGTTGTAATGTACAAGGTGTCCACTTGTATAGCTAGGTAGAGTGTTGGCCAAGGAACCTATCTTCCTATGTAAAGGGTCTCATAGTGAAATCTCACATGATGTTCTTATCAAGTGCATAATAAATAGGATTATAACTCTTGTATGGAGTACAATGTACTTATCTAGCTGATATTAATGGAGTTACCATTACCTCCATACTATATTGTATTTTCATCATTTCTATTTGTAGTATATTTCAGTCATATTGCAGAATTCCATTCTTTTATATTTTTTGCATCTTATTAAGACCTATGTTAGATATCTCCCATTTCATATATCCTCAAAAGCTAACATAATCAACTACATGAATGTTCTTATACTAGGATTTAAAGGGTTTGTCTTCTTCTTTCTTGAGCTTTAATTGACCTCTCCTAAAGAGAGTGGCTTCCACGCATTTAGACAGTTCAACCAGTAGCTCAAAATATAATATACTGGTTGTTTCCAATTCATAGGCTAGTTGATCATGTACGTTATTCTTCCAACTAGCCTTTGCCATTTTTCTAATAAATCAGCAAATCTCTTATCCTTGGCTTACTTAAGCTGATAAAAGTCACCAAGAGTAACTTCATCCTTGACATAGGATGAGAAATATTGTAAAAATATTCTATATAAATTCTAAAATATTTTAAGAGAATGGCTTGGTAACTAATAGTACCACTCAAGAGTAGGACCAGTAAATATTTTAGATAAGAATTTAACGGTAACCTCTCGTCATAAGCGATGTCATGGAAAGGGGTTCAAAAGGGTCTAATGTGTTCAATAGGGTATTCCATACCTTTATACATTTAAAAATTTGGCATTTTAAATCTCTAGGATAAGGGTGACTTGCTACAATGGGATCTAAGGGTTGGTTACATATGTCTTTGTAAGATTACTTATAACTAGGATCTTGGATGGTGTCCATATGTTACATTAGTTACTTTACTATGGAAGCCAATTTTTGAACCTTAGTATTGGGTCACATATGGGAAGTAGGTTGTAAGGCCAAATGTTCTTTATGAGGACAAGGTTGTGATGTAGAAATAGTAAAAATCATTCTTGAATTATTTAAAATGAGCATAGGTTGATTGAGAACTATAGGTATGGTATTTTGAGAAAAAACACGTATTTTCATCAATGAATTTGGAAGAAGTAGATTGATAAAAATATTTGAAATTGAAGGACTATAGAATTATTTTGAGTTAGAGGTACAATTAATGCTTGGTCATTGAGTTATGGGGTAAATATTATTAACCCTCAATGGCTCCTCAACTAGAAGTATAGTTGTAGGATTACCCAAATTAAGTGGAGTGTTAGGTGTTCCACCTCCTATGGAAGTGGTGACAATTATAAAATTGATATAATTAGTGTTTTATGAATTATAAGGTGTGTTGATTAGAATTTACACTTATGGATAATATTTTTATGACATTGATTATAACTGGTATATAATGGGTTATTGCTTATACTAGGTTGATTGAGATGTATAAACTTTAGGTGGTTGAGGAGGGTTTAAGTGATGTGGAACAATCATGAAGCTAAAATTTATATTATAGTAGAATCTTAAATAAGCACTAAGGATAAACATACAAGAAACAAAATAAGAAGTTTACAAATGTTTGCCTACTAATAAAATCCAACAAACAACTATATAAAGAGCATAACAACCTAACAAGCTAATGCTAGAAGCTAACAAAAATATCACAAAATAGAGCTATTGTGATTTGTAAGAAGATTTACGTGGTACATAGGAGAAAATAAAAATAATTAAGCCTAAGAAACAATCCTAAGCCTAACTATTACATCATACATCATTAGTGTTCCTCATCATCCCTCCCCACCATAGAAGCATTGAACTCTAATTATATAAATATAGAAGGAAAATCATGGGATATTTGATGGTGTGATATCCAATGATCCTAGTATTGAAGCTAGCTTTAATAGAAAAAAAAATTGAAGAGTCTAAAAAGTATTCATGTCAAACACTCAATTATAATCAAGTGAAAGAAAAAAATTTAGGTACCACATCTATAGGATGGTTGATGATAGGATTAGTCTTTAAAGTAGAATCATAATATGGATTTAGAAGATCCACATTGAGAATGTCATGAATTCCAAGGTGAATGAAAATATCAAGGAAAGAGGCATTCACAAAAATCTACTAGAGTATGATGTAAGGCCCATAGTGGAGTGGTTTTATCTTAGAATGTGCCTTATCTATAAAATGTTGTTTATCCAAATAGAGATAAACTCTATCTCCAACTTGAAAAGGATAAGGAATATGATGTTGATTCATTACTTATTTTTGTTTTTGTTGATTCTTCTATAAAATCTATACCACCTTTGACTAAATAATATGTAAGTGCTATATGAAAGAGTTAGCCTTATCTTAAATTTTTTGATTGTGTATGGTAGCTAGAGAGAGCAAATATAAAGGCAACTCATATGGAACCAAAGACTAAAAGCCAATAAAAATTTGAAAGGAGAGTGTCATATGGAGGTGTGTACTACTTTGTTGTTGGCATGATCTATGTGACTAAGGATCAAATTCTACTTACGTAGAGAAGTGTGATGATAGATCCTCATGTTAGGAATAATAATGCGAGCAATAAATAAAATGTGGTAATATAATGCAAAAATATACAATACAAGAGAGACACAAATATACATGGTTCATCCAATATGGGCTACATCCACGAAGAAAATAACCAGGCCTTTATTTATTCCATATAGAAAAAATGAAGGGATACAACCTATAGCACATACGTTGTAACCTCATTTCCGTTCTATCTTAGTCTATTACCCTTACTAGCCACCGCTTGAAATCCTCTTTAAAAAGAGAATTACATTTTAGGGAAAAAATGCCAATATAAAATCCTACCGTTTGATGACCTAATAATAAATGGTCTAGATTTACAAGGGAAACATACATATATGATGTTGGTAGAGATACCAAAGGAGTATCATAATATGTAAAAGAAACTTTATGCTAAGTCAAGTGCATAATTGGTTTTTTCAACACAGAATAAACATAGTCATCTTATTGAATCCTTCCACACCCACAAAAATACAAAAATATTACCATACTATCATGGGAAAACCACTCACCAAGTCCATGAAATACTTTTCCAAGGATGACAAGGGATAGGCAAGGAAGCATTGAGGCCTAACTTCATGTTAGCTAGATTTGAATTAACAACAAGTAGCACACTACCTCAAGAATTGCAAGACATCATGCTAATTGTGACGCTAGTATAAAAAACCATTGTAATTGAAAAGTTTTATTTTTCCAACTATATCCACCATAGAGTGCAGAATGTGCCTCTTTGAGAAGAGACAACCAATGCTCATATGGCACAAATTTTATCTAGCCTATTCAAGAAACCACCCTTCATATGAAAATCCTAAAATGGACTTATATTAGAAGAGGAAGGATATAAAAAGTGATGGTAAAATTTCCCAAAATATAGATCAAGATCATATAATGCAAGCCAATTTTGGAAACCAATTTCAGAAGTAGTCACAACTATCAAATTTGAAGTTGCTAGAGGAGAGGGTGAATCAAACAATATTATATAGTGTTGCTAGTCCCTTTCTTATAATTTATCACCAAGTGAAATTGTTGCAAATAGGATGTCCACTTCATGTGATGAGTTTCCTCAATCTTATTTTGTGATTGAATAAAGTTAAGGGGCATGTGGTATATATGTACAACAGTATCTTTACCAAGAATGCAATGTCTCCAATACTTATTATATTATACAAAAGAACATAAATTTTTTTTGTAGATGGAATAGTTCTAATTGGCATCTAAAAATATATCAGAATGGTAGGCCATTGGATGGTCGTTCTATTTCAATACTACTCCAAGAAAAAACTATGATGCATTTGTCTCTATCTCAAAATGATGAGAGAGGTCAGGAAGGAAAATTATAGGTGTTGAACATAGTTTATATTTCAATGTATCAAATACGTGAGCATCATACTTTGTCCATTGAAATACAAATTTGGATTTAGTCAAATGATGCAAGGGAAATACAATAGTGGAATATTCAAGGATGAATTTGAAATAGAAATTTTTAAGTCCAAGAAAACTCCTTAATTCAATGATAGTGGAAGGACTTGATCAATAAACAAGTACTTCAACTTTGGTAGGATCCACATGAATGTCTTTGTCATTGATGATGAGGCCAATATGCAAAATGAAGGATTGAGAAAAATAACATTTTAGAAAAATTGCATTTGATTCATTCTCTTGAAGGGTTTTAAGATCCTATTATACATGTTCTACATCGAACTTCCAATTAGGAGATAAAATAAGAATGTCATCCAGTATTTTTTGTTCATAAATATTTTTAGACTATCTTTGAATATCTCATTTATTAACCCCATGGATGTAGTTGGAGCATTAGTAAGACCAAAGAACATTATAAGCTATTTAAAAAATCCCAATTTAGTCTTAAATGTTATTTTCCATGTGTATTCTACTTGAAATATAATATAATAATACCCACTCTTAAGATCAATCTTGGAAAATAACTTAGCTCCTTGTAGTTGATCTAAAAGATCAATAATTTTAGGAAGTGGATATTGGTTCTTGATAGTTATTTTATTTAAATACTTGAAATTAATACATAGTAACCAAGTACCATATTTCTTGAGCACCAAGAATATTGGTAAGGCATATGGAGAGATACTTGGTTTAATAAATTCTTTGGATAACAAGTCCTATATTTTCTTTTTAATTGCATCCATTTGAAGCATTGATTGCTTGAACATTGGTGCATTTAAAAGGGAAGCACTATGAACAATATCTATGTTATAATTAGTATTTTGAATAGGAGGAAGTGTGAATGGTTATTTAAACACATGAGAGTATGATTGCAAAATTTTTGTTTAGTTAAGAACTCCTAGTAGAATTGTGAAGTGGTGCTTGGATTCCTTCATTATATGGCCTTATGAAGATGAGTTCCAAATCTTGTGCCTAAGTTATAACTTTGCATGCTTGTCTACAACTTAATACCAATTTGGTTGTTTATTGATTGCACTTAATTAGGTACAAATTATTATTTAATTGCAAGGCATAAGTATTTTTGTATTGCATCACAAGTACCCTTGTTATCATACTGATATGGTTTTCCAAGTAGCAATTCACAATAATCCATGGAAGTCACATCACACATTACTTTATCCATAAAGTTAAGACCAAAATAAAATGAGACCATGTAGGTGTGTGTGATGTTGGACGTGGTTCCATTATGCTTACATCTAAGTGAATAAGTATGAGGATGTGGGTTTAGATCCAATTTGAAATTATCAACAATGGACCTTGCAATCAAATTATTTTGTGATTCATTGTCGATTATACAATCAATTGAATAATCATGAGAAAGGTGAGATATCATTATGAATAATTTATCATGGTCACCTACTAAATATTTTTATTCATAAATGTGTATTGTTTAGTCTACTTTTTAACTCATTATACGTTCTTTCCCCTATAGTCTTAATAGGACCATATTTTGGGTCCTCATTTGGAGACTATACAACCAATGATTTCTTCTTCATATTTTTAAACTTGTAACATTGAAACTAAATAGTACTTTCTTACAAAAATTATAAATATTTTGGGATTTATAGAAAGAATGAGATTCAAAATAATAATAAGAGGATGTAAATAAATATGGAGAAGGAGAAAAAAAGGAGGAAAATGTATGTTTTACCTTTTATTCATGTTGTTTCTAATTTGGAGCCTTAGAAGTGTCTATAGAAATGAATATTGAGATCCTCTTAATTGAGAAACATGTTTTTATTTATCAATATATGCATGGTTGAAGCTCTCATCTAGTGAGGGAAGGCAAATATATTTCAACTCCTTATACAGGTATTTCTATAAGCCACTTTTGAACTTAATGATAAGTGTGATAGCTTCCTCTGCCACACAAAGGAGGATTTGTAACCTATTAAATTGAAAAATGTAATCCTACATAGATATGTTGTTACTTTACCACAATTGAAAGCACTTTACAATGAGATCATGTTCATATTTAGAAAGATATAAATTTTCCTTCAAATCCTTGATTAATTAATTACCAATAATCATATAAATATTACTCCCCTTGTTTGAAAATTATTTTTCTTAATTTATATAGAAAATTTTAAATCCCAATGGTTACAATGTATTAGTGGGTTTTCCAATTATAAAAACATACTCCAAAAAGGATTCCCAACAATCAATGCTCAATATTCCAAGGGGAGAAACTTAAGCTACACCAACATTGAGTTTCATATGTTGTACTAGCATCAAATATATTCATTGGTCTAATAAAGGTTTTTATTTTTTTGTTCACTCCATGATTATGTCAAATTAATATTTGAATTTAAATAATAAATTACCTATGAAACTCATCCAATCTATGGCTTTGACTAGAAGAAAGAATATTTTACTGCAACTGAAAAACACAAGCTTATACTAAGAGGGGGAGTGAACAGTATAAGATCACTTTTTAATTTTATTTCCCAAATAGTATTATCCAATATAATCAATGGCAATATCAATAGTAATAACAAAAGCAATGCATAAATCATCACACACAATAGAGACATCAATTTAACATGGTTCACCCAACGTGGGCTACTCCACGGAGAAAATATTTCACTAAAATTTTCTCAACAAATATTTTGGGAAACCTTTCCTTTATTACAATATTTATGGACCTCTATCCAAATGAGACACCAATCCCCTAAAAATTTTCATGGATATCTATCCACATAATAACTCCTCTGCTCTAGCTGGTGATCTTCTAGAAGAACTGTTGCCTCCATTGCACTAGCTAATGGATCTCTATACACTGAAGACTCATGTTATCACTCAAAATACCTATCCTCACTAACCTGGATAATGGATATCTATCCACTGGATACTGGCGTCCTCTATACTTTGTCACCTCCAAAGCTTACTCTCAGCTCTATCTTAAATATGCACTAAACACAGTCCTTCGATATAGCACAAATTTATCAATATCTATTCATTGATATGTATTAAACACAGTCCTTCGATATAACACAAATCTATTCAATATCTGTCCTCTGATATATACTAAACATATTTTTTTGGTCTAGCACAAATTTGCTCGATATTTGTCTCTATTTTAACACAAACTTATCCTCAAATATACACCAAACTTTGTCCTCAAATCTATCTCAAATATATATTCAAGCCTTAACATAAATTTTGACTCAATAACAAATCAAATCTGCTAGATATGCTCCAAACCTTAACTCAAGGTTTGAATAAATCAATCAGTCAACTCTTCTCACAAGTCTTCTCAAAGACTTACCTCAACTCTATCCATAAGTCCTCTCTTGAACTTGATGTCACTGCTATTAGGTCTTCACCAAGACTTACCTCAAATCTGGTCAATAAGTCCTCACTAGAACTTGTCTCAAACCTGCATTGTAAGCTTCCACAAAATCTTACTCAACTCAATCTATCATAGAAAAACCTCTTCAATCACACTAACAAGCTTCACATAGAATATTGTTCAATCTCAGAGAAACATATAGAGAATTGTTATAAACTCAATATGCTTCTTACTCAACAATGCTCAATCACTTTCAATCTATCCTTTTATCATAGAAACATATAGATAATTTTTAGAGACTCAATGTGTTTCTTACTCATAAACACTCAATCACTCCCAAACTCTTTTCCAAATTAATTCAGAATGTAGAACAATTTATTTCCCATAACTAGAACTATCACTTCAACACTTCCACTTGACTAGGCTCAATAAACTCCACTCAATAAATAACTAAATGAAACAATCCTTGGTCACTAACCCTAGTACAAGCATATGAAAACTCACTCAATTATTTCCAATCAATTTTTATCAAATAATTTCACATAACAATGATACTCATGTTCTTTCACAAACCCTAGCTCAAGATAGTTCACAACTTCACATAACAATGATACTCATGTTCTTTGCACAAACTCTAGTTCAATATAGTTCACAACTTCACATAACAATGATACTCATATTATTTGCACAAACCCTAGTTCAACCATATGAAATCTTTACTCAATATTTCCAACAATGCTTATCAAACAAGGTTTCTAGAATCAACTTTCTTTCCTGAAAAACCAAACTCAAAAATGCTTATCAAAAAACCCTTTTCACTCCAACTTAGAATTCAAAACATCCAAAAATCACTCTCAAGGAAGATGTTCCCATACCTTTTTTTTATGAAGAAAATGACCTCAAAACCTATCTTAAACACAATTTTCTTCTTTGCCAATTTCAATGGTTAGATGATAAATTATCACACTAACACTCTCTCAAAAATATTTCTCAATTAAAAAAATAATCAAACTCAAATACACCTTATTACTCCTTTGAAATTAACAATCATCAAAGCATACATAAAAAATAGTTACTCAATTACTCCTTATAATCTCCAATATTTAATTAACAACCTCCAGAAGTCAAACGCTCAAAAATAATACTGTCTATCCTTTTATCTCCCTCAAATGCATAATAACAAATTTTAAAATAAACTTTATAATCCTCCAAAATATTTATTTTTCATCCAACCTTAGAAAATCCTAAATACCTCATGCAACCTTGGCAAACATTAGCGCATACCTTCTATCTCAAGAAAAAAGCCTCGATAGGTTTCTAACACAAGACCACTCCCATCCGAGTGCCTTATCAAGGCGCTAGCCCACCATGTGGGCTATAAGCCTCCACAAAAAGGGTAAGGATCAATCCTTCCTTTTATCCCTTTTTGATCGATGCAGTGCAAAATAAAACACCATCTTCTCTTGCAAAACCAACTTAGTGGGTTTCGAACCCTACTCTCCTCGCCTGCTGAATGTCTTAGCACTATCCACTGTCACCAACTACGCTACATAGTTTTGTGTGTAGTGAAATGAGCCTCACTCCTATTTGTTATCTCTTCTACCATTTAGTGAAAACTTTATCTTTTTCTTGTGCATGAATTTTGGAGCTTTGATTAATCGATAATGCATTGGGAGTTAAGACTAAGATTCTTGCCCCCTTTTTATACACGAAGGCCAATGCCTTAGGAACGTCGATGCCACATTCAAATTTTGAATTTGAATTAATAATTAACCTTTATAACCCAAACTTAGGGTTATTTAATTAATATAAATTAATTTTATAATTAAATTATAATTAATCTATAATTAACTTAATAACTTTAGAAGTTAATTAAATTAATTAATAAATTAATTTATAATGAAATTATTTTAAATAATTTATAATTAATTTAAATCTCCCCTTTTAATATTATAATAAAATAATAAAATATTATTTTTCTTGGGCCTCTTCATTGCTCTTTGAACCTCATATGACCACCTGGAACCGTATCTGACCAACTAGAAGCAGATTTTCCTTTTGCACTGATTGTGGAACCGCTTCTTCTTTCACTGCTCACTAAAACTGACTCTTGACATCAATGACAACTCAATTACTCAAAATGTCCAAAAATATCCCTCTTTGTCATTGATGGAAACCCAATTATTTTTTATAATTTCCTTTTTCTTTTTCTATTTTGATCCCCTGGGAAACTGCTCTTCCTAACTCAATGCTCTCCCTTTAAATCAAATCTCGCCCCCTTACTCAAATCTCTCCCCCTTTGACATCAATGGCAAAGGGTCACCTTTAGGGCCTAGGGCTAAGAATGAGTCTCTTATCTTAGACCCTCCCCCACCTCCTCTTGATGTGGTTATTCTGGGGTGGGAATATTTATACTCCTAGCATGCACTGATATTTACCTTTGTCCACCTTCCTTCTCATCTGATCCTTTTGATTCCTATGATTTTTCATGTTCCTTATTGTCTCTGCAATTTTTATTCTACACCACTTTTTTGTATGTCCATTATTATAGCACTTATAACACTTAATATTGTTATTCCTTGGAGGTGCAAATGTCTTAGGATTTCTCCTGGTGAATCCATATCTATTCCTATTATGAACCCTGCAACTCATTGCCTTGTGACCAAACTGATTACAAGAGTAGCAATACCCTTGAAATAGTTGTCTATTTCTAAAGTTCCCATATTCTTGTCTTTCATGTGTCCTACAGTGAGAAGCTTTGTACCCAAAACTATGACATGAAAAGCATCGTCCATTGAAATTACCTTTTCTTGACCTCATTGGTCTCTTAGTCTTTTTTACCCTATGTTGGTTCCTATTCCATCTATTCCTATTTTGTGCATTGTTCCTTTCCTTGTTGAAATTTCTGTTGTCCAACTCATCCTTAGAAGTCTCACTCTCTCTTACACTTTCTTCTTCTCCAAAAATTGAGGTTGACTCCTCTCCTTTTTTCTTTGGCACCTGTTCAAAATCAAAACCTATTTTGTTTGTTGACCATCTTTGTGTCTTGATAATCTTATCCAAATTATTTGAGCTCCTTCCAAACTTGCACAACCTATCCTTAGACTCTTTTATTTATTCCCTTAGTAGATCTGCCTCATGTTCCAACCTTTCACATTCTAAGACCTTTGATTCTAACTTATCTTTAAACTTTCTTGTCTTAGAAATTGACTTGTTTAAATTCTCTATAAGCTTTCCTTTCTCTTCATCACATTCTTGAAACTAAAGCTAAATTTGGGAGTTTTGCTTTCACTTTCTCATATTCTCAAGCTTGAACCCTTAATCCTGAGTTCTTCCTTTTTAATTCTTTGAGATCAACACTAAGTATTTTACATTCTTGCTCTTTTACCTTTGACTATTCAACCATATATTTTTCAGCTCTCCTTGCCTTTTCAACCTTAATTTTCAAGTCAAAGAGATCTTGTAGAAGCTTTGTCTTACATTTCTCATCCTCTTGTATTTGAGCCTTTAATTCTAAGTTCTCACTTTTCAACTCAACAAGTTCCTTAAGAGTAGCTTCTTCCTTTTATTTTTCTAAATTTCTCTCTTTTATTTGGTCTTCAATAGGAGCATTTTCTTCTATTGCTAAAAGTAGAGTTTCTTCTTCATACCTATTTTGACTGTCCCTGTTATATTTTTTTGAACCATCCTCTAGGAATTCAATTCTGAAAGTATCATCTTCATATTCACCACTACTAAACCCATTGCAATAACCTACATCATGACCGAGTTGACCACAAATAAAATATTCTTCACCTTCTTGTGGACAATAAGTTTCATGGTGAACTGTATTCCTACATCTGGTACAAAACTTTATCAATCTAATTTTTTCTCCACTGATTGATTCATATCTTGAATCTATTTCCATTTCTCCTCTCAAAATGACAACATCAAATTCATATTCCTTTTATTTCATGACCATGTGTATTCTTTTCTTCTTATGTCTCATGGTTCTACTTTTACCTTTATTTGCTATTTTATTTCTAGTAAAATATTTATTCAAATTGTTAAACATTTTTCAAAGGAACCAACTCTGATACCAATTGAAGAACACAAGCTTATACTAAGAGGAGGGGTGAACAGTATAATACCACTTTTAATTTTCTTTTTCAAATAGTATTATCCAATATAATCAATGGCAATATCAATAGCAGTAACCAAAGCAATGTACAAATCATCACACACAATAGAGACATCAATTTAACATGGTTCACCCAATGTGGGCTACTCCACGAAGAAAATATTTCACTAAAATTTTCTCAACAAATCTCTTGGGAAACCTTTCCCTATTACAATATTTATGGACCTCTATCTAAAGGAGACACCAATCCCTTAATCAAGTTCATGGATCTCTATCCATAGGAGAACTCCTCTGCTCTAGCTGGTGATATTCTAGAAGAATTGTTGCCTCCACTACACTAGATAATGGATATCTATCCACTGATGACACCTATCCTCACTCAGAATACTTGTCCTCACTATCCTAGCTAATGGATCTCTATCCATTGGAGACTATCATCCTCTATAATCTATCACCTCCAAAGCTTGCTCTCGGCTCTATCTTTGTTAGGACTAAAACTGATGGGATTCTTTTATTGATAAAAATGAGTTACATATATAGGTAGAAGGCCTATATGATAAACTAACAAGTGTCAATATAAACTGACAAGTGTCAAAATAGAGGCATAGTGCACTTTAACTCTAACATTCCCCCTTAAAGTGCACTATCCTAACTAAAGAAAAAAACAAGTCAACATTAGGTAACATTACCCCTTAATGTTGACTTCTCTATAACAACTTATCATCCTCTCTTATTGCTTATTTGGTCTAGGATCGTGTTATTTGCGCTTGGCTCTCTAACTATGAATAATGCTAGATTCACTATGTATACATCTCGGTCTTTTGCCTCAGGGTTAGCCACTTCCACGGGTCTGTTGCCACTGGGTCAGCCATCTAAGTGCCTCAGGGTCATCATGGGTGCCTCAAGGTCAGCCACTTCTAGGTCTGTTGCCTCTACAGGTCATCCTCAGAGGATGTTGCCTCTCGTAGGTCACTGACTAGATCCACCATAAATATCAAATCCTTCCTTATGGTGAACTCAATCTAGAAGGTGTCGGTCTCAACCAAAAATGCACCTTAATACAAATGAAAAATGAGCCATATAAGAGTGTCGGTCTCTACCGAAAATGCACTCAATACAATAAAATGAGCCATAGATGCCAAATATGGAGGAGAAGAAGAGAAGAAGAGAATCTTCTGAAGTGTCTTTGTCTGTAGTCTTCAGAAGTAGATCCAGAAAAACCTTGAATAGAGTCTAGGGTGTCTATGTCTGTAGTCCCTAGAATAAGTGTCCTTATTGTAGTCACCTCATCTTATCGGAATGCATGGGTAACCAGCCGCTGCATCCGCCAAGTAGAAAGAGGTGAATACTAGATACTAGGTTCACTTACAAGTACCTTGGGAGTGTCGGGTACAACTAAAAGTGCACTAGGCATAAGCCTATATGAAACACATGACACTTGTCAAGAGAAACTGACAAGTGTCAAGGTGAAGGCATAGTGCACTTTAATTCTAACATTCCCCCTTAAAGTGCACTATCCTAACTAAAGAAAAAAACAAGTCAACATTAGGTAACATTCCCCCTTAATGTTGACTTCTCTAAAACAACCTATCATCCTCTTTTATTGCTGATTTGGTCTAGGCTCATGCTCTTTGCTCTTGGATCTCCAACTATGAATAATGCTAGATTCATTGTGTATACATCTCAATCTATTGCCTCAGGTTTAGCCACTTCCACGGGTCTATTGCCACTAGGTTAGCTGTCTAAATGCCTCAGGGTCATCATGGGTGCCTCAGGGTCAGCTGTCTAAATGCCTTAGGGTCATCATGGGTGCTCTTTAGGTCATCCTCAGAGGATGTTGCCTCTAGTAGGTCACTGACTAGATCCACCATAAATATCAAATCCCTCCTTATGGTGAACTCAATCTAGAAGGTGTCGGTCTCTATCGAATATGCACCTTAATACAAAAGAAAAATGACCCATATAAGAGTGTTGGTCTTTGCCAAAAATACACTCAATAAAATAAAATGAGCCATAGAACCAAATATGGAGGAGAAGAGGAAAGAATAATAGAATAGAATCTTCTAAAGTGTCTTCATCTGTAGTCTTCAGAAGTAGATCCAAAAAAAACCTTGGATAGAGTCTAGGGTGTCTATGTCTGTAGTCCCTATAATAAGTGTCCTTATGGTAGTCACCTCATCTTATCAAAATGCATGGGTAACCAACCGCTGCATCCGCAAAGTAGAAAGAGGAGAATACTTGTTACTAGGTTCACCTACAAGTGCCTTGGGAGTGTCGAGTTCAACCGATAGTGCACTCCAAGGTAGAAAAATTTGAGGCTAAAAGAACTCAAATGAAATAGCCTCAAAATTACAATATGACACCATCATTGTGTCCGTCATGGAAAAACATTTCCAATGACTATAAATACCCCTATACTTGTATGTTAATGGGTCCTTCAACATGTGGAAAAATAATAGCATGCCTATCTAGGCAGTAAATAGACAACATCGCTCAATGGCGACATCGCTCTCAGGCGGAAAAAATAGCATCAATTTCCCTTGCAAGGGAATTACAGGGACCATGTAGGTCATCACTTTTGAAATAGATAGGTCATGTGGGCCTTTCAGTGCCACTTCCTTATGAAAAAAATGGCCAAGGACCATACTATCCGCCAATACAACTTCTTCAAAATAACAAACATTCTTTTCCACCATATGGAAAACATTTTTTAAAAATGGCCAATAATGTTTGTCGGCCAATAAGTCACAAGCACTTCAAGTTCCCAAAAAACAATCAAAGTGGTGCATCCACTTTAAAGGTAAATTATAATTGTCCCATTCAAATTGCCAATATCATTCCCGCACTGCCAGATTGCTAGACAATGAACCCCTTGGTGACTCTTGCCCTCGACCCCCTCTCGCTCACCATGATCTTGCCATTCACTTTAAGAGGTTCCAACGTGTTGTCGAGACAGAGGTGGCTGTTGGTGTTACCATTGCTGGCAACGACTCCAGAGACGAGCCCCAACATTGTGTCATTGGGTAAAGGCACATAAAAAGAGAAACAATTGGAAACAAATCTTTTGGTGTGGTGGCAATAATGGTAATGGTGATTCTACCAGAATCGTTGGCATGCACTCACCATTTTTCCATAACGGGCCGAATGAGGATCGAACTCTGTCGCCTTCTTCGACAGTAGGGCAATCTTGTCATAAATAGAAAGGTTAGAGGTGACAGCGGCGTGTGGTGTTCTAGAATACCCACTTAATAAAGTACTTAGATGGCTTTGTGTCCACTTAATATTTCCAGAAGCAACATGCCAAAACTGTATCTCTGTCATTCTAGAGGAATCTATCAAATGCCTAAATTAGACACATTCAAATGTAACATGAGCTTGATATTTGAAACTTAAAGCAAGAGGATAGGATTTGCATTCTAAAACTTCTATTAGCTATCTTTACTATCCACAGCATAAACATCAGCTCCAATCCCATTCTAGAATGCAACCGAATGGGGATCGAACTATGAATTGTCAAGGTGCCCGCTATTCGTCGCATAAAAAAAAAAACTCTTTGTATTCTCTTCTAATTCTTGCTCCAGGGTTCGGGTGTGTCTTGATTGACGGCTAGCTATTCCAAAGGATGCCATTGGCCCAAGCTAACGGACGGGATTTGACGTAATTTATCATCTTCGCTCAGCTCAGTCTATGGCCACAGATCATGAATTCCATTCAGTTCACACAAGTTTTCAAGTCAATTGTGGCGATCGAAAGGCAAAAAATATGGCTCCCCCGAAAAAAAAACTATGGCCGCCATCTGGCAGAATATTCTGCCACGCCCCATACCAATGCTTCCGCTATGAATAGATCTTTCACAAACTGGAATAGCTCTTTCACAATTGAAACAACGCCTCATTGGTTCTTTCAGTGGCACTGACAGTCAGAAAAAAAAAAAAAATTGCACCGTAGAGCGTTCAACAAGAGTTGTCTCCACACTCGCATCATCGGATCTCTCTGCCATGATTGCTATTGTGCCATGTCCATAAAAAAAAATTGCCATTAGCAGCTGCCTTGCGAAGCTTAGACCGGAATACTTCACCCTATGTATTTCATCATTTCACCGGATGGATAGATCCATCATGCGGATGCAAAGATTGTTGGCACAAATTGGGCTCCTTTCACAATCCACTCATCCTCATCTCCAGTCATATTCCCATCCAATTTCACAACGAGCAATAAATACTCATTGCTCATCACGGAAACCATTTCTCAACTAGAGAAGATCCGAACCATCGACGCATCTTTTTTACAACACAATTTCACTTTCCATAGTAACATCATGCATCACCCTCAAAAATTGATCAATCCAAGAATGCGGTCTAAGAAAACCACATAAAAATTGCAATGACATCGAATCGCTAGTAGTAGATTCAATTTGTACTAGGACGGGGCTAGCCAAAAGACTTGTGTGCTCATCCTCTTCATATTTTTTTTAAAATAGGTTGGCTGGCTTAAAAAATAGTTCTCATTGGCACTAGCTGAAAAAAAAATGGAAAAATGGGCAACACACCAATACCTGCATATACCCGCATTAATATTGTCGTCGCTCTCACCAAGACGCATACAGGTCAGCATTGCATCACTGTAGGAACCTAAAACACAACTTTGCTCAGAGCGTCCAATCTAGATAATGGCCAACATTTGATATGCTTCATTTTTTGCAACGACATGTTGGGCCGAAGTAAACGGTAAAAATTACACATCCTTCGTGCAATATCCGTATAATGCGTCGATGCGATATCTTTGATCTTCGTCGAGGGCATAAATAGGTTTCAGCACATCGATTGCTACCAAGGGTCTCTCATTTCTATTACTACATCCTCCTTGATGCACACGACTTTGGGTACTCACCAGAAGAAGAAAAAAAAGATCAAGAACCTACCCATGATGTGATTTCAGCAGATCGATTGATTTGATTTTGTGGACATCTACAGTCAGTATCTTTTATAATGGCCCATGGTCAACCATTGTCATCAAGATCAAGAAACTGCCCTACGTGATATCTTTCTAAAACATCAGTGAAAAATAATGACCATGATTTGCAAACTCAAAGAGAGCAAGCAGAGAGACATAGAATGGCAGAAACACTCGATGCTGATGTAATGTGGTGGGCAATAGGAAAAGAAGGCAATTTATGGGAATTGCTTTCAACCTTGCAATATATCCTTTGGCTAGAGTGCGGTTGGCAGCCTTGCTGCGTCAATTACAAAAAATTTCATGGGGAAATGAACAAATATTGTCGGCACAGAGCGGTGTTGAAAGCTGCATATGGGCTGCAAGTGGCCAGAAAAAAATATGGTGTCGATGGAGAGGTAGCATGTCGTGCAGTCCCAAAATAGATTGAGGCACATATTTCCTTTTGTGGTGGGGAAAGGGCCATCAAGAATACAACCTCCGGTTCTCCGTGAAAATTGGTGGGAGCGGCAATCACGTCCCCGTCATCATCTGCACGTAAACCATAGTTAGAAGAGTGCCGAGCACCGCTACAAATCACACATGGCTCCCAACCCCTCGTGCCTTTTGTAGAGGGTGGCATCCGCAAAACCCCTGTCATGGAGCCTGCTCTGCTGCGTCTCCGCCTTACTGCACCACTCAACTGAATGTGTTGGTTCAACTGTTGAGAAACATTAGATTGGCCAACAAAAATTTATCGCAGAAAATAGATCACAAACATCTATGGGAGATAAAAAAATATACAATCAGATTTTTTAGCCATTATTATTTTGCAAACTTTTGGTTTCTGATCCATCAATGATGGAGAGCATATTCCTTGGTTTGAAAATAAAATGGAGAAAAAAAATGAAAAATGGAAAAAAAATTAAGGGGAGGATTTCCATGAGGGAAATTCCCCCTCAAGGGTTTACACAGGGTAGGGAAAGCCCGCTCTGATACCAAATGTTAGGACTGAAACTGATGGGATTCTTTTATTGATAAAAATGAGTTACATATATAGGCAGAAGGCCTATATGATAAACTGAAAAGTGTTAATATAAACTGACAAGTGTCAAAATAGAGGCATAGTGCACTTTAATTCTAACAATCTCAAATCTACACTAAACACATTCCTTCGGTCAAGCACAAATTGCTCAATCTATATTATTTTATATATATTAAACACAATCCTTTGGTCTAACACAAATATGTTCAATCTCTGTCCTCTAATTTGTACTAAACATAGTCCTTCGATCTAGAATAAATCTGTTCGATCTTTGTCTCTAATTTGGTATAAACCTATCCTTAAATCTGCACCAAAATCTGTTCTCAAATCTATCTCAAATTTATCTTCAAGCCTTAACATAATCTTGACTCAATCATAAATTAACTCTGCTAGATCTGCTCCAAACCTTAACTCAAGGTTTGAATAAATAAATCAATCAAATCTGCTCACAAGTCTTCTCAAAGACTTACCTCAACTCTGTCCACAAGTCCTCTCTTGAACTTGATCTCACTACTCTTAAGTCTTCACCAAGACTTGCCTCAAATATGCTCAACAAGTTCTCACTAGAACTTATCTCAAACCTGCATTGTAAGCTTCCACAAAAGCTTACTCAACTCAATCTATCACAAAAAAACCTCTTCAATCACACTAACAAGCTTCACATAAAATCTTGTTCAATATTACACAAATATATAGAGAATTGTTAGAAACTCAATATGCTTCTTATTCACAACAATGATCAATCACTTTCAATATATCCTTTTATCATAGAAACATATAGAGAATTGTTAGAGACTCAATATGCTTCTTACTCATAAACACTCAATCACTCCCAAAATATTTCTCAAATTAATTTAGAATGTAGAATAATTTATTTCATAGAACTAGAACTATCACTTCAACACTTCCACTTGACTAGGCTCAATCAAATCCACTCAATCAATCACTCAATGAAACAATCCTTGCTCACTAACCCTAGTACAAACATATGAACACTCACTCAATTATTTCCAATGAATGCTTATAAAAGAGTCTCACATAACAATGATACTCATGTTCTTTCACAAACCCTAGATCAAGATAGTTCACAACTTCACATAACAATGATACTCATGTTATTTGCACAAACCCTGGTTCAATATAGTTCACAACTTCACATAACAATGATACTCATGTTATTTTCACAAGCCCTAGTTCAACCATATGAAATATTTACTCAATATTTCCAATAATGCTTATCAAACAAGGTTTCTAGAATCAACTTTCTTTCTTGAAAAACCAAACTCAACAATGCTTATCAAACAACCCTTTTCACTCCAACTTAGCATTCACAACATCCAACAATCACTCTCAAAGAATATGTGCCCATAACTTTTTTTTTATGAAGAAAACGACCTCAAAACCTATCTTAAACACAATTTTCTTCTTTGCCAATTTCAATGGTTAGATGACAAATTATCACACTAACACTCTCTCAAAAATATTTCTCAATTACAAAAATAATCAAACTCAAATACACCTTATTACTCCTTTGAAATTAGAAATCATAAAAGCATACATAAAAAATAATTACTCAATTACTCCTTATAATCTCCAAATTTATTTAACAACCTCCATAAATCAAACCCTCAAAAATAATGTTGCCTATCCTTTTATCTCCCTCAAATACACAATAACCAATTTTAAAAATAAACTTTATAATCCTCCAAAATATTTATTTTTCATCCAACCTTAGCAAATATGAAATACCTCATGCAACCTTGGCAAACATTAGCGCATACATTTTATCTCAAGAAAAAATCCTCGATAGGTTTCGAATGCAAGACCACTCCCAACCGAGTACCTTATCGAGGTGCTAGCCCACCACATGGGCTACAAGACTCCATACGAAGGGGAAGGATCCTTCCTTTTATCCCTTTTCAATTGATGTGGTGCAAAATAAAACACCCTCTTCTCTTGCAAAACCAACTCGATGGGTTTTGAACCCTGCTCTCCTCGCTTATAGAACATCTTAGTGCTATCCACTATCGTCATTTGTGCTACATAGTATTGTGCATAGTGAAAGGAGCACTGCTCCTATTTGTTATCTCTTCTACCACTGAATGCTTTCAAAAATGTGAAACCTTTATCTTTTTCTTGCACATGAATTTTGGATCTTTGATTAATCGATAATGCATTGGGAGTTAAGACTAATATTATTGCCCCCTTTTTATACACGAAGGCCAATGCCTTGGAAATGTTGGTGCTACATTCGAATTTCAAATTTGAATTAATAATTAACCTTTATAACCCAACCTTAGGGTTATTTAATTAATATAAATTAATTTTATAATTAAATTATAATTAATCTATAATTAACTTAATAACTTTAGAAGTTAATTAAATTAATTAATAAATTAATTTATAATGAAATTATTTAGATTAATTTATAATTAATTTTAATATCCCCTTTTAATATTATAATATAATATTACAATATTATTTTTCTTGGGCCTCTTCATTGCTCTTTGAACCTCATTTGACCACCTGGAATTGGATCTGACCAATTGGAAGCGAACTTTACTTTTGCACTTATTGTAGAATGACTTCTTGCACTGCTCACTGAAACTAACTCTTGACATCAATGACAACTCAATTACTCAAAATGTCCAACACCAAAAACACCCAATAATATGCTTTTATTCATATGCTTCAAATTGGACACTTTGAATTCTTCTCTATTACTTGTCCATATTGTTTGAGAAAAAATATGGCTAGAAAATTCATGCGTGCTTTGTGGAATAGTGAGCATGGTGAAGTTGAGATTGTCTATAATAAGAAACTACATCCAAATGTCCAATCATGCAAGTTTGGACCATTGTATAAATGAAATATCATAAACCATTAAATTTTTCCTTGTTTGTAGCTTGAAAAGACTATACTCAATGCAAAAAACTGATTGGTCAAACACTGACCATTGACTCCCTTTGACACACCACATACACTGAGAATGACTACATTTTCTTGATGCTCTAGAATATCCAAGATTAAATACAAAGTTAAAATCTTCTACATAGATGATTTTTGAGTCATTTATTTGGATTCCAATAGTTAATATCAACATATGAGTGCCTTGGTTCTCCTCATGACAAAACATTTAATAGATTGTGGATTTATATGTATAGAAGATACGACATCTACCTAGCATCGAATAAATCAAATGTTACTAACATTGACTATAGAAATTTGTCTTGGTTCAATTATTGGTTTCTTTGATGATGATGCCTCCCTAGAAACACTACTTGGTCTTCTTTTCTCCATAGAAATTTGGGTACCATTATTTATAAAATGACTATGGAATTTGTAGAACGATTACTAATACTTCACTTAAATGTGAACCTTGCTTATCTTAGAGTTAAGGATAGGCAACCTTGATTAATAATGGCCATAAAATCATAACCAAGAAGAGATAACTCCTCATTCCAAACAAGGTTGAAATGATCAATCACTTTTCTAAGTAAACTAAAGTTTGTCAAAGCTTCTTCAAGCGCTATGCATGAATGATGGCCAAAAATAACCCAAAACCATCTCATGAGTAGAATAGAGGCTAGAAATAACTTGCTGCTATTGCTAACCTTACTCTAATACCACTAATGTGGAATTGACATGAAGCTAAATTTTACATTATAGTGTATACTTAAATAAGCACAAAGGAGAAATTTACAAGAAATACACAATAACAAGCATACTAAAATATGCTTGCTAAATCTAGATAGTAAGATAAGAAAGCTAACAACCAACTAGCTAGAGATCATAACAACCTAACAAGCTAATGCTAGAAGCTAACAAAAATCTAACAAATTAGAGCTAACATGAGTTGTAAGAAGCTTCATGTGGTACATAAGAGAAAATAAAAATTATTAAGCCTAAGAAACAATCCTAAGCCTAACTATTACATCATACATCATTAGTGTTCCTCATCATTGAAGGCCTAATATCCTCAAAAGAAATATTCCTATTAGTAATTTCTAATATAATATGCCTATTTTGTTTTAAAATTGTTATTATATGATTCATATAATTAAAGGTTATCCCACCTTGAGCATCCTCTTGGGAGTTGAGGGAAACCATGGTTGAGGTATCACCATCCTCATACTCAAAATTAGTAATTTTCATAGAGATTTGATTTTTATTATCATCCCATATGGAAGCAATATTAGGATCCACTATTTGTTTACTACTATGAAGGTAAAACCCTCTTTGGGCCATGCATTAATTTATAGATAAGGAGGAAAAGGAAGTAATTAATAAATTAATTAAAAGTTATTTTTAAAGGATAGGGTAAAAGAGGATAGAAATTATGCCAGACACTTCTATTTTCTCCTATATATATACCTATCCCATCGGTATACCTTAGGAAGGTATCCCAATATGCTTTAACCTTATGATATACCTATCCTCCTAATATACCCATCGGTACATGGAAGAGGCTTGATCCCATTAATATACGTGGTCTTATGTGAGGGCAAACCTTGAAGTACATGGATAAGAAGTGGTATGAGGATCAACCACAACTAGATATGTGACTATGGATTATAAGTGAGAGGTGTTGAGCAAGGTGCAGCGACAGTATTGTCATTGTTGTCAACACAGTCAGATAGATCGGTTGATGCAGTGGACAGGAGTTCAGAGGTTATTCAGAGTATGTACAGTGATGTTAAATGCTTATGAGGATGTTTTTGATGTTTGGGTGAAGTTGTTACAGAGTTGTCCAAGAAGACCGAAGTGGCCCATATGCAAAAGATAAAAGAGAAGAGAAAAAGCAAAAGAAAAAAAGTGTCGCGATATCGCGACATGTTGCATTTTCGCGGCCAAAGCGAAGAGAAAGAGCAAGGAGGAAAAAGTGTCGCGATATCGCGACATGTCGCATTTTCGTGACTCAAAAAGAGCAGAAAGGCAGAGGAGAAAAAGTGTCGCGATATCGTGACATGTCGCATTTTCGTGACTCAAAAGAGAAGGAAAGCAGAAAGGAAAAAGTGTCACGATATCGCGACATGTCACATTTTCGTGACTCAAAAAGGGCAGCAGAAGAGAAAAAAGTGTCACGATATCGCGACATGTCGCATTTTCGTGACTCAAAAAGGGCAGGCAGGCAGAGTAACAAAAGTGTCACGATATCGTGACATGTCGCATTTTTGCGACTCAAGAAGAGCCTCAAAATAGAAACGAAAGTCATGACAAAAACAAATGCATGCAAGGAAAGAAACGAAAAAAGAAAGAAAAAAAAGAAAAAACAAAAAAAGAAACAAAAGAAAGAACATGAAAGAGAAAATGAATAGACATGCAAAGAGAAAATGAACAGACATGCAAAGAGAAAGAAAATAAGAAAAGATCATAAGGAGAAAATGAATAGTCATGACCGAGAAAATGAACAGTCATGGTAGGAGAATATGGTGTCAATTATTTGCATGTGACGTGTTTGATGAAATGCCTTCTCAATATAAACAAAAGGAGTTACATAAAGAAGTAGTTACAATTGACAAGTGGCGTATGAGAATATGAAAGGAGTTACAACTAGAGTTACAAAGAGAAAGGATGGTTATAAAAGGAGTGTTGCTTGGAGAATTTAATGTGTGGATTCTATCTTGCGAAGAGAGCGAGAGGAGAGCGAGAGGCGAGCGAGAAGGATGTGTGTTTTGTGAATTGTGGGCGATGTTGAGTAAGCAATAGACCAGTCAGGGTCTTGTAAAAGTGAAGGCATTTTTATGTCAATCTTCTAGTTTCAAAATTGAAGTCCAAGTTGGTGCTTGGCATCAGGGGTTGGTGCTCCTTCCAGTTGGTGCTGGTAAATCAGGGGTTGGTGCTCCTTTCTTTGTGTAGGTTGGTGCTCCTTTCTTTGGCTCAAGGGTTGGTGCTCCTTTCTGTTGGTGCAGATAAATCAGGGGTTGGTGCTCCTTCCAGTGGGTGTTGGTAAATTGATTGTAAAGTTGTGCTTTGCAAAGGCTGGATTTGGATGGTAGTCCAAATAGTCATTTTTGAGGAGTAGCCAAATCGGTGAACCTCGGTACATCTTGTGTTGTGTGATGCTCTCTTGTTATACTTGCTTTATTTGGTTTTAAGTTTTCATTGTTTTGGCTTTAAGAGTTGAAGATTTAAGTTTTAAAGAGCTACACTCGATTCACCCCCCTCTCAGTGTCATTGTGAGACTAACAATTGGTATCAGAGCGAGGTTCCTGAACAAGCTTAACCGGCTAGGGTGATCTTGGAAGTGACACAATGGCAGGTGGTGAAGGCTTCTCATCAAACAAAGCACCATTGTTTGATGGAACTAATTACGCATTTTGGAGACTCGGGATGCGGACATATCTTTGTGCTTTGGGATACGACATTTGGGATTCAGTAGATAGTGGATACACAATACCCACCACTTCTCCAACCGATGTTGCCGGTAAGAAACTGTTTGAGAATAACTCAAAAGCAAAGAATGCTATCATGTGCGGATTAGTGGACCGTGAACTGGTAAAAATTATGAGTTGTAAAATGGCAAAAGAAATATGGGACAAACCGAGGAGCATTCATGAAGGAGACGCTAAGATCAAGGAGGCCAAGTTACAAACACATCGAGCTCAGTTCGAAGTATTAAAGATGAATGACAATGAGAACATAGAGGCATATATGCTGAGAGTTAATGAAGTCATTAATGCGATTAGAGGACTCGACGAGGAAATCAAAGATTCTGTCATCGTGAAAAAGGTATTAAGATCTCTTCCTCAAAGATTTGATTCTAAAGTTTCAGCTATAGAAGAAGCTAAAGATCTAAATTCTTTTAGTATGGATGAGATGCATGGTTCTTTGACTGCATATGAGATGAGAATAGGAAAATCTAAACCCACAGACAGAGAAGCTACTTTTAAAGCCCATAAAAATATGAAAGCAAAACAAGAATCCGAGGAAGAAGAGACATCGGATGAAATGGAAGCAAACTTTGTTCGAAAACTAAAAAGGGGAAAAGGAAAATACAGAGGAAAGTTACCGCTTAAATGTTTCAATTGTGGAGGCATTGGGCATTTTGCAGCTAATTGTCCACTTAATGAGAAGAACAAAAGTGATGAAGGATCGCACCAAGAAAGAAGTGACTGGAAGAAAAAAACAAATTTCAGAAAAGGCAACTTCAAGAAGAAAAGTTTCATCTCCAAGAATGTCAGTTCATCAGAAGACAGCTACGAGTGAGGATTCTGAAAAGGAAACAGGTGAAGCTCTTTTCATGGCACTCAAAGAAGAAAAAATAGAAAAAGAACAAGAATGTGATGAAGAAGAAATTGATGCAGAAGTAAATTTGGAAGAGGAACTAATTGCAGCTCTGGATGTATTGAAGATAGAAAGAAAAAAGAATAAGAAAATTTCAAGAAAGCTTGAGGATGCAAATGAAATCATAACCAGTTTGAAAGTACAGATAGAAGAATCCAAGAAAATATCTGAAGATCTCAAAGTACAAATAACCATGAAAATAGATTATTGTTGCAAACTAGAAGAAGAGACTGTTGGTTTAAGAATGCAGATAGAAGAGATGAATCGTAAAATTAGTTGTCATCACAAACGTGAAGAAAGTTCTATGAAGCTGGATAAGATCATAAATATCCAAAGGACTACAGGCATGAAATTTGGTTTGGGCTTTGTCGAAGGAGAATCATCAAATGGATCAAAGAATGAAGATAAGAAACAAGGTTGATCAAGAAAAATTGACTCATGCAAAAGAAAGCAATAATGCAAGGCACGAAAGGAGAATTGACAATGATGGATTCACCAATGTCACACATCAAAGAAGAAGAAGATTTATGACTCCTACGACAACATGGCAAAGACCATCACCCAGGTTCAATCATCTCTTTTCTGGTTACTGTTTTAAATGCAATGGTTATGGACATAAGATTTCAGATTGCAAGTATAACGTAGGACCAAGGAATTTTACCAGTAGAAATGTTTTTTCACCTTTGATGGATTATGCAGTAGAATGTTATAACTGTCATAAGTTTGGGCACATTGCAAGAAATTGTCGAAGTACATTTGCATCAAATCAATTTCAGGGAAGAAAATTTCAACCAAATGGAATGAGACAAAATAGAAAATTTCTCGAAAAACATGCACAAGCTACTAAAAAGGAAAAGTCAAAACAAGAGCCCAAAACTGTAATCAAACCAGAGTGGAAAGAAAAAGATCGATCTAAGGAAGAAAAGGAATCCCTGATCGTACAAACAACATTTAAAGCACAGAATAAATCTGCACCATGGATACTTGATAGTGGATGCTCCAGTCATATGACAGGTGACAAACAAAAATTTGAGAAGTTACAGCAATATGAAGGTGGTTCAATAAAATTTGGAAATAATGATGGAGCTAAGATAGTTGGCAAAGGTTCAGTGAAGATTAGTGATGGAAAAATCAAGTCAAAAGAAGTCTTGTTTGTGGTTGGTCTGAAGCATAACTTGTTGAGCGTAAGTCAGATTTGTGATAGAGGTCATGAAGTGATTTTTAAGAAGCAGGGTTGTGAAGTCAAAAAAGCAAACTAGTGGAAAGTTGATAGCAACTGGATCGAGGACATCTGGCAACCTCGTACACTCTCTCGGAGACTTCAGAAGGAGCTTGCTTGATTGGACAGGAAGAAGAAAATTGGTTGTGGCACAAGAGGCTTGGTCATATCAGTTTTGACAATCTAGTAAAAATTAGCTCAAAAAAGGCGGTGAGAGATATTCCCACCATTGGAAAACCATCAAATAGCATTTGTGCTTCATGCCAAAAGGGGAAGCAAACTAGAGTCTCATTTAAAACAAAAGAGTACTACACAAGCAAACCTTTGGAACTAATACATACTGATTTATGTGGACCCATGAGAACGCAAAGCATAAATGGTGACAAATATTTTATGTTGTGTATAGATGACTATTCCAGGATGACATGGGTACTATTTTTGAAGCATAAATCAGAAGCTTTTGAGATGTTCAAGGTTTTCAAAAACCAAGTTGAGAATCAAACAGGAAAAAGGATTAAATGTTTAAGATCAGATAGAGGAGGAGAGTTCATTTCAGAGGATTTTATAGAGTACTATGAAAAATATGGTATTAGAAGACAGTTGTCAGTGACCAGGACACCTCAACAGAATGGTGTGGTAGAAAGAAAGAACAGGACAGTGCAGGAAATGGCACGGACTATGTTGATTGAGAGCAAAGTAGCGAGACAGATTTTGGAAAGAGGCAGTCCATACTGCGGTATACATCCAAAATAGGTGCATGTTGAGGACGCATGAAAGCAAAACTCCTTATGAGTTGTGGTTCGGTAAAAAGGCAATAGTAAGATACTTTAAAGTTTTTGGCAGCAAGTGTTACATCAAAAGAACTGAAGAAAACCTTGGTAAGTTTGAAGATAGAGCGGATGAAGGTATTTTTCTTGGCTATTCGTCAAAAAGCAAAGCTTACAAATGCTACAACAAGAGGCTAAGGAAAATTGTGGATAGTGCCGATGTTAAAGTTGATGAAGGCAGGGAACGAGTAATTAGCTATGAAGAGAACTATCCAATTGATGAAGAGGTTATTGAAGAAGATGAGGAAAAGGAAATGGAAAAGAAACAAAAAATTGACTCAGATGATTCAAACAGGGATTCAGAAGTGGAAGAAAATAAGAAATTCAAAACAAAAAGCTGGCAGAAAGATCATCCTAGAGAGCAAATAATTGGAGACCCCATAGTTGGTGTTCAGACAAGAAGAAGAGTAGTAAGCAACTACTCTCTATTATCCAACATTGAGCCCAAAAATGTTGCTGACGCAAGCAAAGATGAAAGTTGGATGAAGGCAATAAATGAAGAATTAGATCAGATCGAGAAAAACAAAACTTGGGAGTTAGTACCAAGACCTGCAAATAAAAATATAATCGGTACTAAATGGATCTTTCGAAACAAATTGAATGAAGACGGACAGGTAGTCGGGAATAAAGCAAGATTGGTATGTAAAGGCTATGCACAAGTTGAAGGTATTGACTTTGAGGAAACCTTTGCACCTGTGGCTAGACTAGAGGCAATTAGAATGTTTCTGGCTTTAGCAGTTTACAAGAATTTCAAAGTTTATCAAATGGATGTGAAATCAGCATTTTTGAATGGGAAACTCGAAGAAGAGGTTTATATTGAGCAGCCAGGTGGTTTCCAACTTGGTGATGATCCCAACCTGGTTTGCAAGTTGAAGAAAGCATTATATGGCTTAAAACAGGCACCCCGAGCATGGTATGCAAGGCTAGACAACTATCTTACTCAACAAGGGTTCAAGAAAGGTATGGTGGATAGTAATTTGTATGTCAAAACAGAAAATGGCCATCTTATTGTTCTTGTTGTATATGTTGATGATATCATATTTGGCAGTAGCAAAGATGAGTCGTGTAAAGATTTAGCAAATAAGATGAAAAAAGAATTTGAAATGTCAATGATTGGTGAACTTTCGTATTTCCTCGGGTTGCAAGTTAATCAAAATGAGAAGGGCATATTTATTTCTCAAATTAAATATGTGAAAGAGATACTAAAAAAGTTCACAATGGAGGATTGTAAGCCAGTTAGCACTCCCATGACGACAGGTTGTAAGTTGAGCAAGGATGACAAATCTCCACATGTTGATCAAACCATGTACGGATCTATGATTGGGAGCTTATCGTACTTGATAGCTACCGGACCGGATATTTTGCGAGGCAGTATGCATGGTAGCACGATTTCTAGGCTAGTCCCAAGGAGACTCATGTGACAGCAGTGAAGAGGATTCTTCGGTACCTCAAGGGTACTATGGAGTATGGGTTATGGTATCCGAAAGGTAAGGACTTCACCCTTATTGCGTATTCAGATGCAGATTGGGCAGGATGTGTAGATGATAGAAAGAGTACCAATGGAGGTGCATTCTATCTTGGAGACAGGTTGGTCGCGTGGCACAATAAGAAACAAGAGTCAGTCTCCTTATCCACAGTAGAGGCAGAATATATTGCAATGACAACGTGTTGTACGCAGGTATTATGGATGAAACAAACCCTGAAAGATCTTGGTATTAACTTCAGTGAGCCAATTTTAGTTAAGTGTGATAACACCAGTGCCATTAACATCTCAAAGAATCCGGTTATGCATTCTCGCACAAAACATATTGCTATCCGATATCACTTTTTGAAGGAGAAAGTTGCGGAAGGTGAGGTTAAGTTGGATTTTGTTCCAACAATAGAGCAAGTAGCGGATATCTTCACAAAACCGTTGCCCAAGGAAGTCTTTGAGTACCTTCACAATAAATTGGGAGTGGTCACGCTTCCCAAGAATTGACTAGCTATCGGGACCACATTCTCGGGGGGAGCATTTGTGTATTTGTTTATCTTTTTGCTCATGTTTGTGATTTTTGCTAAGTGTAATAATTTTTGCCTGAGAATGTTGTGCATGGACTCAGGGGGAGTCTATAGCGAGCCCTTTGATATTGTTGTCAAAGGGGGAGAAGAGTTACAGGAAATTGCACGTGTGTTGCCAACAATTCCAAAGGGGGAGATTGTTGAGCAAGGTGCAACGACAGTATTGTCATTGTTGTCAACACAATCAGATAGATCGGTTGATGCAGTGGATAGGAGTTCAGAGGTTATTCAGAGTATGTACAGTGAAGTTAAATGCTTATGAGGATGTTTTTGATGTTTGGGTGAAGTTGTTACAGGTTGTCCAAGAAGACCGAAGTGGCCCATATGCAAAAGATAAAAGAGAAGCGAAAAAGCAAAAGAAAAAAAGTGTCGCGATATCGCGACATGTTGCATTTTCACGGCCAAAAGAGAAGAGAAAATGCAAGGAGAAAAAGTGTCGCGATATCGCGACATGTTGCATTTTCACGGCCAAAAGAGAAGAGAAAATGCAAGGAGAAAAAGTGTCGCGATATCGCGACATGTTGCATTTTCGGCCAAAGAGAAGGAAAGAGCAAGAAGAAAAGTGTCGCGATATCACATTTAAAAAAAAAAGTGAACACATGTATTTTGGGCCAAAGCAAAGAGAAAGAGCAAGGAGAAAAGTGTCGCGATATCGTGACATGTTGTATTTTCACGGGCCAAAGCAAAGAGAAAGAGCAAGGAGAAAAAGTGTCACGATATCGCGACATGTATTTTCACGGGCCAAAGCAAAGAGAAAGAGCAAGGAGAAAAGTGTCACGATATCGCGACATTTGTGCATTTTCGGTCAAGAAGGAGCAAAAGAGAAGAGAAAGAAAAGTGTCGCGATATCGTGACATGTCGCATTTTCATGACTCAAAAAGGGCAGGAGAGAGAAAGAAAAAGTGTCACGATATCGCGACATGTCGCATTTTCGTGACTCAAAAAGGGTAGGCAGGCAGAGAAAGAAAAAGTGTCACGATATCGCGACATGTCGCATTTTCATGACTCAAAAAGGAGGACAGAGAAACAAAAGTGTCGCGATATCGCGACATGTCACATTTTCACGACTCAAAAAGGGAGGCAGAGTAACAAAAGTGTCGCGATATCGAGACATGTCGCATTTTATGACTCAAGAAGAGCCTCAAAATAGAAACGAACAACTTAAAAAAAAAAAATAAAAAGAAAACAAAAAAAAAAAAAAAAAAAAAAATAATGACGGAGAAAACGAAAGTCATGGTAGGAGAATATGGTGTCAATTATTTGCATGTGACGTGTTTGACGAAATGCCTTCTCAATATAAACAAAAGGAGTTACATAAAGAAGTAGTTACAATTGACAAGTGGCGCATGAGAATATGAAAGGAGTTACAACTGGAGTTACAAAGAGAAAGGATGGTTATAAAAGGAGTGTTGCTTGGAGAATTTAATGAGAGGATTCTATCTTGCGAAGAGAGGAGAGGAGAGCGAGAGGCGAGCGAGAAGGATGTGTGTTTTGTGAATTGTGGGCGATGTTGGGTAAGCAATAGACCAGTCAGGGTCTTGTAAAAGTGAAGGCATTTTTATGTCAATCTTCTAGTTTCAAAATTGAAGTCCAAGTTGGTGCTTGGCATCAGGGGTTGGTGCTCCTTCCAGTTGGTGCTGGTAAATCGGGGGTTGGTGCTCCTTTCTGGGTTGGTGCTCCTTTCTTGTGGGATAAAATCGGGGTTGGTGCTCCTTTCTATTGGTGTAGATAAATCAGGGGTTGGTGCTCCTTCCAGTGGGTGCTGGTAAATTGATTGTAAAGTTGTGCTTTGCAAAGGCTGGATTTGGATGGTAGTCCAAACAGTCATTTTTGAGGAGTAGCCAAATCGGTGAACCTCGGTACATCTTGTGTTGTGTGATGCTCTCTTGTTATACTTGCTTTATTTGGTTTTAAGTTTTCATTGTTTTGGCTTTAAGAGTTGAAGATTTAAGTTTTAAAGAGCTACACTGATTCACCCCCCCCTCTCAGTGTCATTGTGAGACTAACAAGAGGGTAAGTTCATTTCTAATCTTAATTAACATGAGCTACTCTACACAAACAAGATTATATGGTCTTGGTTAAAGTTTAGAAAAATTTCATCTTTGATTAAGTTCAAGGAGTTTTACATGTCGAGTTCACTAAATATATACACACATAGTATTAGGGATCCTTGCTAAATCATAACTTGCTCTTAATCTACAAATATGCTCAAGGTATTTTAGTCTATGTTTTGTGTGCCATTTTATAAACACCTAAGTTTGGACATGAAATCTATACTCAAGATATTGTAAAATTACATCTTAACCTAAAATGCATTCATTCAAACAAATATGCAAGCATATAGAAATATAACCTATATGACTCTTTTATTGAATAATTACAAGAAATTAAATATTTTTTTCTTCTTTCTTTCAAAGAAATAAAATAAAAAAATACGCAACAAACAAATTTTAGCCTATGATGTAAGATAAATGTTTTATAATTTCTTGCCTACAAATGAAAAATAAAGGATATATTAAAAATTTAATATAAGTTCCATAGTTTTCCTTATTATGTGTTACAACGAAAAAATTGAGGCTAATCCAAGTAATAAACAATAAGTAAAATGGCACATAGAAAGCTAAAAATGTTATCAAAGGGGTAGGGTTACCTATACCAAAGGTTAAGATAAAATTACTTCTTCATGATGAGATCATTGCTTGAAAAAAATTCTCGTAATTCCAGTGATATTATTCTATCCTACAAAATAGAGGGACTGCAAAGCACAAATTAGTGTTAATTTTATGAGCCTACTAAGCTAAGGGAAGCAATAGGCTATCTAGCTAGACTAGTCAGAACCCTTAGAGTTTTAGCCAAAAAGAAATTTTGTAGGCTAATGGAACAAAATGCATTAGAGGATGATATTGCTACTACAACCAATGATATAATTCTATAAATTTTGATAGAGATTGTAAATAAAATGTAGAAAATGGTAAACCAATAGAGTAGAGGATGATATTATTACTATAACCAGTGATATATTTCTATAAATTTTGACAAGATTTTTATATTAAATAAAATATAGAGAGTGGTAAATCAATAGAGTAGAGAGGATGATGTCACTACTACAACTAGCAATAATTTACTATAACTTTGTTTAGTAACATAGAATAGAAAGAAATTAAAATTACAAAATTTAATATTTTTCTACAATAAAATAACTATTAGTAGCAATTTTGTTGCACAATTTTGAACATAATAAAAATTTGAGATTTGGTATAGCAAGAGACAATAGAAGTCTTCTAATGATGATATCATTGACAAAGAGTTAGGGTCAGCAATAAAATTTTATACAACTAAAATGATAGGTTCGCAAAGGAGAGTGAAATATTTTATGGCTTGAAGAGGTTGAGGAGCATTCCAAGGAGACTCAAAGATCAAAGAGCAGCTAGAAATACTACAAAATGACTTGAAATTGCAATAAGTTAGAGATGCATAAGAGAGGAAAAAAATGGTTACCAAACCATGAAATAAGACATAGAGGAGTTAGTGACAATAAAACTAAGGAAATGAATGTTATTAAGGGATGAAAAAAAACAAAGAGGGGTCAATGACAATAGAACTAAAAAAATAAAGGGAAGATTTTACCAAATAGCTTGGTATTTCCTCTTCCTTACCCCTTATTTGGATTTCCATGTAAATACATCAAGCACTTGATTGATAACTTATGAACAATTAGAGGTCATAAAATAACATGAGAGAACAATTTGATATAGTTTCCTTGCATGAGAATTTTGTTGTTGAGGGACTATGCAAGGGTCTAATTTATAGAATTTTTAGGGCCTTAGGGATGGGTAGGAGCATTCATGTTGACAAGCACTTAGAAGGTAATATATCCAATTCATAATATTTGAAGGACAAGGAGGTAGATCATAAAAAGAGTAAGTGTTGGAGTTTGGAGTTGGCATGATTCTAAGGTGAGATTACCTCATATATAGTGGGTAGCTCAAGAAGGCGGAGAGCCCAAGATCAAATTTTTCTATTTTTGAGATATGTTATAATTTCTTGGTTATATCATGGGCATGATATTTTTCACCCAATGATATCATCTTCTTAACCATTGGAGGTCAAGTTGAATAGGATAAAATTTTTAATTTTAGGAGGAAAAATTACTTAAATAAAATTGCTATATGTTCTAGTAATATTTCATGAAAGAGCATAAATTTTAGGGTTGTGGTTGTTAATTGATTAATTAGGTTGCCTAAAGTGTGGCTGTAATTTCAATGTGTTAGTATTGGGCTTGTATATATAACTTGAAAATATGTAGTTCTTGGTGGACTATTATACTTTAGAAACTATAATGGTGTCCTTCTATGATGCCTTATTAAGTCATAGGATATTTTAGAATCCAATTACTTTCAATTAATCAATCAACCATTGTTTGTCTTCTAATTTAGTGGTAAATATACCTTGTTTGACACATAATGATTTGGTAGTGTGAGAGCTTAGACTAGTATAATAGGGATATGCCTATTCTCTTCTTAATAGGACTTCTTATTTTTGGAAAATTATAGTATGTGTCATGCTCATCTATTTTTATTTACTTTTTTATTTTTCTATTATCCCTTTATCACGGTGGGTATACCTCGTGTTATAAATTACACTTATTATATATGGTAGGGCATGTGTTGGACCATGAGGTAGATCATTCATGCATTCTCATTATGGTTGTATATTTTTAGTCCCTCTATAATAGTATTGTATATGCCTTGATTGACAAATCATAAGCTTCAAATATTGTATTATGGTTTTCTTTTATTACTTTAGTTGTTAGCATGCCTTGTTTGACACATTGTATCTATCTCATATAGTACTATGTTTCCTACCTCCTATAGTGGTATGCATACATATTTTTACATATTTTTTTCTTAATACTATAATTATATGGTATTGATCAAAATAAAAATCACCTAAATTATCCATTGGTAGCATCATTTAGCCCTCTCTATTTTCCCTCTTGGGATAGGTCTTCAATTTATTTAATATTTATAATTGAGAAGCAAGATTTCAGCCAATATTCTACATGCATATTATTAGTAATGTGTCATTGGAAATATTTCTAGAAAAAAATCATAAAATCATTCATACAAGTTCAAATGAAAAGCAAAAAATAATATGAGCGTCACAAAACATGGGGATACATGTACTCAAAGGAATATATCATATATGTGAAAGAATGTATGCCTAAAAATAAGTATAATATGGGAATTAATTTTGGTCATCCTAAGATACCTTGTATTCTAAGTTGAAGAACATGGACTTATACTGAGAGGGGGGGGTGAACACTATAAGACTTAACCAATTAATAATTTTAACTTTAGATAGCAGTGGCATCAACACAACATTAATCAAGATAGAAAGCATCACACATTGAAGACCCATTTTTAACATGGTTCACCCAAAATGGTTGGGCTACGTCCACAAAATTTTTCTCTAAAAGTTATCTCAAAGTTCTTTGGGAATCCTTCCAAATTACAATGTTTATGAGCCTCAGCCCAAAGGAGATACCTTCCCCCAATCAGAATTTATGAGCCTCTGCTCAAAGGAGATACCTTCCCATCTGCTCTGGAAATGATCCCTTAGAAGATCAACTGCCTCTACCTCTTGCCAGCACGTGGAACTCCTTTCCACCGAAGACCTCCTGTCCTCAATGCTTAGCCTAAGAGACCTCTTCCTTCTATGATCACATCCACAGTAGCTCAACAATCTATACCAAACACAGTCAGTTGGTCTAGTACAAGTCTTCCTCTATCTGTCAGATCTATCCAACTCTTGAACAAATCAATCCTCTACATACAAGCCTTCTCAAAGACTTGCCAAATCTGTCCTCAGGTTCTTCTCATAGAACCAGTGCACCTCTATCCTCAATTTCTCTAATAGAACTATCAAAATCAGCTCACAAGTCCTCTTCTAGGACCTATCCAAATCAGCTCACAAGTCCCCACCGAAACCTGTCCAAAACTGCTCACAAGTCCCCACCGAAACCTTGGCCAACACCAAAAATCATGCTATGGAGAAATTTCACATGAAATCTAACACCACCCACTGCATCCACTTCAATGAATAAAAAACCTTTCGCATTATTTGAATGTGGAACCTCCTGTTTGGGTAGTGCGCCAACAGCCTAGCCGCTATTGGTGCGCCAAAGGCATCCGGTGAGGTTTGAACCTCACTCTATTTCCCTTGTACCTTCTATGCCAGAGCTAAAATAAACAATAGGACTCCCTATCTTCTGACGTGAATGATGACGATGAAACCTTACGGTGGATACAAAAAATGAATGGTGGATATCCGAATAGCGGATCATGAAATCACAGCGAGGAAGAAATTGAACATCAGATCGTGAATTCATAGCGAGCAACACTTTTCGAAAAAGTGGATGGGGTCATCTTTGATCTTCATCATGGGAGATTTATATGCATATTTCCCATAAAATCTTGATGTCGACGAGGATTTTAACACGTCGACAGAGGAGTTTAACACGTCGACGGAGGTCTTGGCTAGCACCCACAAACTTAGAACATAGCACCATCAAAGTTAAGACATTTGCACCATGGGTTAGGAGAACCCAATGCAAACAAATATTTATTTAAAAATAATTAAAAGGAACATTAACAAGGTTTTTAATTATTTAAATAAATACTTCCTCCTGGACCCAAATGCATTAAACTAATGCATCCACCTGTAATCTTTAAACCTGCCAACTTGGGGTTTACAAAAGACCTTTGAAACTGTCATGTAGTAACCTTCATCAAAAAAAATTATTTGACATCAAATCAAATTCCTTCAAGAGCTTCTTGACATCAATGACAACTTATACACTTGAGCAAAGGCAATGTACCCAAAGTACCCAAAATTGCCAACAATCTCCCCCTTTTTCATTGATGGCAAACCTTTACTGAAAACACTTCTCAAGAGCCAAAACTAAAACCAACTATGCTAACAACTGACCAACTATGCCCACAATTGAGAATCTTCCTTTGAAGTTTTGCTCCCCTGAATTGAAGCTCTCCTCTTCACTTTGAAGCTCTCCCCCTTACTCATATCTCTCCCCCTTTGTCATCAATGGCAAAGGGTCACCTCTGGGGCTCGGGACTAAGAATGAGCCTCTTAGCTTAGTCCCTCCCCCACCTCCTGATGAGGTGATTAATTCTGGGGTGGGAGTAAAACTCCCAATTTCTCCCTTAGATACTCAAACGTATCTCTTGGAAGAGGTTTGGTGAAGATATCTACAATATGCTCTTTAGTAGACACATACTCTACCTTGACCTACTTGTCTTGCACTTTCTCCCTTAGAAAGTGATACTTGATGGAAATATGCTTTGTCCTTGAGTGCATTACCGGATTTTTGGAAATACTTATGGCACTTGTATTATCACAAAGTATGGAGATGGGTTGTTCATGCTTGACTTTGAAATCCTCCAAGGTGGTTTTCATCCATAAAACTTGTGTACACCTAGCCACTACTGCTATGTATTCAGCCTTTGTTGTAGATAAGGAAACTGAAGGTTGTTTCTTACTTAGCCAAGAAACCAAACTCTTTTCTAGAAAGAATGCTCCACCACTAGTGCTTTTCTTGTCATCAATACTGCCTGCCCAATCTGCATCTCGTATAAGCTATGAGGGTGAAATCATCACCTTTGGGATACCAAAGCCCAAAGTCCATAGTGCCCTTCAGATATCTGAATATCCTCTTAACTGCTATAACATGAGAATCTTTTGGAGTTGCCTGAAATCTTGCTACTAACCCAATTGCCTGCATGATATCTGGTCTGGTAGCTGTAATATATAATAAACTGCCAATCATAGATTTGTACAACCTCTGATCTGCCGCTAGAGATTCATCATATTTACTCATCTTGCACCCTGTAATCATTAGAGTACACACTGGTTTGTTGTCCATCATCCCAAATTTCTTCAACATTTATTTGATATACTTTCCTTGAGAGAGAAATATACCATATTTTGATTGAGCAATCTAAAGACCTAAAAATAATGATAGCTCTCCAATCATAGACATCTCAAATTCCTTCTGCATGGTGTTAGCAAAAACTTTGCACATCTGAGTATTATTTCCCCCAAAAATAATATCATCAACATAGACAACCATAATCAACATATCATCATCTTCATTCTTAATATACAAATTGCTATCTGCCACACCTTTCCTGAATCCTTGCTCATGAAGATACTTGTCAAGTCTTGAGTACCAAGCCCTAGGTGCTTGCTTTAACCCATACAAGGCATTTTTTAGTTTACACACATAGTCTGACTATTCTGAGAGAGACACACCTTCTGGCTGTTCTATGTAGACTTCTTCTACCAACACCCCATTTAGAAAGGCTGACTTTACATCCATTTGATATACCTTGAATTATTTGAAGCTTGAAAGGGCCAAAAACATTTTGATAGCTTCAAGACGAGCAACAGGAGCAAACGTCTCTTCGAAATCAACACCTTCTACTTGAGCATAACCTTTGTAGACTAACCTAGCTTTTTTTCGACAATATTTCCATCCTCATTGAGTTTATTTTTGAATATCCATTTTGTGCCAATGACATTCTTGTCCTTAGGTCTTGGAACCAATTCCCAAGTTTCACTTTTCTCTATTTTATTTAGCTCTTCATCCATTGCTTTTACCCAAAACTTATCTGCACATGCTTCACTGAAATATTTTGGCTCAATCCGAGATAATAATGAAACATTTGTAGAATCATGTGAAGGAATGACTCTTCTTCTTGTTTGCCTGCTATTTGGATCACCAATGATCAAATATTTGGGATGATGTTTCTAAACATATCGTGAAGGAGTTTTGGGAAGCAGTTGTTGTCTTTCCTCTTCTTCATCTGAAACCTCTTTGAATTCTTCTTGACAAATTTCATCACTGAGTTCCTTGACTGGTTCTCTTATCTCTGTATTTTTATCAACTGTTACATTTATGCTCTCTACAACTGTATGAGTTCTTTTGTTGAAGCATATGTAGGCCTTGCTTCTGTTGGAATATCCAAGAAAGATTCCCTCATCACACCTAGGATCAAACTTACCCAAATTCTGATCTTCCCTTCTGATGAAGCACTTACTCCCAAACACTTTGAAGTATTTTACTATAGCTGGTCTTCCTTTCCACAACTCATAAGGAGTTTTATGATGATTGACTCTAAGTTGGGCCCTAGTGATAATGTAGACTGTTGTACTGACTGCCTCTTTCCAAAAGCCATCTGAAAGTTTTGACTCATTTAACATAGCTCTAGCCATATTTTCAATAGTTCTGTTTTTCCTTTCAACTACTCCATTTTGTTGAGGAGTTCTTGCTTCGCTGAATATTCTCTTTTGATTCCTTGTTGCTCATAGTATTCCACAAATTCATTTGAAGTGAACTCTCCTCCTCTATCTGATCTTAAGCATTTGATTCTCTTGTCAGTCTCATTTTCAATCATTTCTTTGAAAGCTTTAAATTTTTCAAAAGCTTTAGATTTTTCTTTGAGAAAAGTAACCCAAGTCATTCTAGAATAATCATCTATAAACAACATGAAGTAGCTTTCTCCCTGAATGCTCTGAGTTCTAGTAGGGCCACATAAATCGGTATGAATAAGATCCAATTGTTTTGAAGAAGTATACCCTTTTGATTTGAAACCGGTTCTGGTCTATTTTCCATGTTGGCAAGGACCGCAAATGATGTTATGGGGCCTTTTTATTTTGGGCAAGTCTCTAATTGCTTCCTTGTTACTAATATTGACAAGATTATCAAAGCTCAAATGCCCCAATATTTTATGCCATAACCAACTCTCATCTTCTTGAGTTAGAAAACACTTTTCCTTTTTTATCTCACTTAGCATGTAAAGATTGTTTGGAGTCCTTGTAGCACTAGCAATGAGTTTTCCATTTTTTTCTTTACTTATCTCACATCTATCTGAAAAGAAAGATACTATGTACCCTTGATCACAAAGTTGACTCACACTTAGAAGATTATGTCTTAGGCCTTCTACATAGAGCACATTTTTTTTTTTGGATTTCCCATCCAAACTAAGAGTCCCTTTACCACAATTTTAGCTGACCTGTTATCTCCAAAACTGACTGTTCCTCTGTTTGTTTCTTTTAAGACCAAAAACTTTTCCTTTTCACCAGTCATATGTTTTGAAAAACCACTATCAAGATACCATTTTTCTACTTTGTCTTGAGCATGAAAAGCAGTTTGAACTATCATTGACTTAGATTTGATCTCATTTCTCTTTTTAGTGAACTCAAGGCTAGATCTATCCAAACTGCACATCCTTGCTATATGCCCAAAATTCTTGCACTTGTAACACATGACATTTTTATTCATAAGAGGTGCAAAAGAGTTAACATTTTCCTTACTATGGCTATTCAAAGACTTATTGCAATGCATAGCTTTGTGACCAAATTTCTTGCAGGAAAAACAATAGCCATGGAAAGTATTATGTAACCTATTTTGATGCCTTGGATGATTGTTCTTCTTGTGACCAACTAGAATCCACCGCTCTTCAGGATGAAGATTGATCTTGCTCGAAGACCCTATTTCATGAATGGTGATACCATCCTTCTTTTGCTTTTCACATGGAGTATTCTATCTAAGAGCCAATTGTTCCAACTTCACTCTAAGAGACATAACCTCTTCTTCTAGTTTCTCACAATCAACTTCCTTTCCTTTGAGAGCCTCTGTCAGAACCTGTTCAACCTTCTTCCCTTCTTCAGCTAGAATTTTGAAGTCTATAACACTTTGAGACAATTTTGATCTTGCTATCTCTTCTTCTTGACATTGATGCTTGAGAACAGAATTCTCTTCCCTAAATTTCTCAAGCTTTCTTAAAGCCAAGAAGAATTCACCTTTGAGATTGAACTCAACCTCTTCATCTCTTTTTGAATCTGTATGTTCCTCTGATAGATCCTTCTCCAAGTTGTTAGGCTCTTTCTGGAGAGACCTGCTTTGATACCAATTGAAGAACATGGACTTATACTGAGAGGGGGGGGTGAACAGTATAAGACTTAACCAATTAATAATTTTAACTTTAGATAGTAGTGGCATCAACACAACATTAATCAAGACAGAAAGCATCACACATTGAAGACCCATTTTTAACGTGGTTCACCCAAAATGGTTGGGCTACATCCACAAAACTTTTCTCTAAAAGTTATCTCAAAGTTCTTTGGGAATCCTTCCCAATTACAATGTTTATGAGCCTCGGCCCAAAGGAGATACCTTCCCCCAATCAGAATTTATGAGCCTCTGCTCAAAGGAGATACCTTCCCCTCTGCTCTGGAAATGATCCCTTAGAAGATCAAGCGCCTCTACCTCTTGCCAGCACGTGGAACTCCTTTCCACCGAAGACCTCCTGTCCTCAATGCTTAGCCTAAGAGACCTCTACCTTCTATGATCACGTCCACAACAACTCAGCAATCTATACCAAACACAGTCAGTCGATCTAGTGCAAGTCTTCCTCTGTCTGTCAGATCTGTCCAACTCTTGAACAAATCAATCCTCTGCATACAAGCCTTCTCAAAGACTTGCCAAATCTATCCTCAGGTTCTTCTCATAGAACCGGTGCACCTCTATCCTCAAGTTCTCTGATAGAACTATCAAACTCAACTCACAAGTTCCTCTACTAGGACCTGTCCAAATCTGCTCACAAGTCCCCATCGAAACCTGTCCAAAACTGCTCACAAGTCCCCACCGAAACCTTGGCCAACACCAAAAATCGTGCTATGGAGAAATTGCACATGAACTCTAACACCACCCACTGCATCCACTTCAACGAAGAAAAAACCCTTTCACATTATTTGAACGCGGAACCTCCCGTTCGGGTAGCACGCCAACAACCTAGCCACTATCGGTGCACCAAAGGCGTCCGGTGAGGTTTGAACCTCACTCTGTTTCCTTTGTACCTTCTATGCTAGAGCTAAAATAAACAACAGGCCTCCCTGTCTTCTGACATGAATGACGATGATGAAACCTTACGTCGGATACAAAAAATGAACGGCGGATATCCGAACAGTGGATCACGAAATCACAGCGAGGAAGAAATCGAACATCAGATCGTGAATTCATAGCAAGCAACACTTTTCAAAAATGTGGATGGGATCATCTTTGATCTTCATCGTGGGAGATTTATATGCATATTTCCCATAAAATCTTGACGTCGGTGAGGAGTTTAACACGTCGGCGGAGGTCTTGGCTAGCACCCATAAACTTAGAACATAGCGCCATCAAAGTTAAGACATTTGTGCCATGGGTTAGGAGAACCCAATGCAAACAAATATTTATTTAAAAATAATTAAAAGGAACCTTAACAAGGTTTTTAATTATTTAAATAAATACTTCCTCCTAGACCCAAATGCATTAAACTAATGCATCCACCTGTAATATTTAAACATGCCAACTTGGGGTTTACAAAAGACCTTTGAAACTGTCATGTCGTAACCTTCATCAAAAAAAATTGTTTGACATAAAATCAAATTCCTTCAAGAGCTTCTTGACATCAATGACAACTTATACACTTGAGCAAAGGCAATATACCCAAAGTACCCAAAATTGCCAACATAAGTACATACACCCATGTTTCAAATAATATATGGTACATTACTAGGGTGCTATGGTAGCTACAAAAGAATGTTTAGGAATTATGCCTATAAAATTATCCCCTACATACCTTTAACTATGTATATAGTGTTTATGCATTGATACAATAGGTTCTTGAGTGGGATCATCATGAAAGTGATATCTTGAGAGTCTAGTTGATCCTACATTATTTATTGTTATAGGGATTACCTCTAGCATGAGCTTCATCCTTTATTTTTGATACCTCTCATCTCAATCATATATCCTACTCTTTCTTGTGGAGTTGGTAGGTTGTGTGGTATCCTCTTGATGCCCGAATCAAAAATGTGCCAAGGTGGTAGATATCACTATATAAGTTTTTCAACTTCTCTAAGAAGTTGATGAATGATCATGAATCCAATGGAAGGCTATCAAAATTTAGAATTTTATGAAGAACATGTGCTTATACTGAGAGGGGTTGAACATTATAATATAAAAATTTTCCCAAATAGTAGCATCAACATTAATAAAGCAGTAAACATCACACAAAGCATCACACACATGTGAGACATAATTTTTAACGTGGTTCACCCAATGTGGGCTACCTCCATAGAAAATATTTCTTCTAAATATTTCTCAAATAATATCTTGGGAATCCTTTCCAATTACAATGTTTATGGACCTCTGTCCAAAGGATATGTTGATCCCCTAAATATCAAGTTCATGGATCTCTTCCACAGGAGAACTCTTTCCCCTTCTTCTTTGGCTAGTGATCTTCTAGAAGACTCTATCTCTCTGTTGCACTGAATTATGGATATATATCCATGTGAAGACTCCTCACTCAAATCTATCTTCAATTGTACTAGTTGTTGGATCTCTATCCACTAAGACTCTGTCCTCTATACTCTATCACCTCCAAAGCTCTATCAATAGGTTCAATCAAAACCTCTTAAAATATGATCAATAGGCTCACTTAGAACCTGCTCAAATATGATCAATAGGCTCACTCAGAACCTGCTCAAATATGCTCAATAGGCTCACTCAGAACCTGCTCAAATATGGTCAATAGGTTCACTCAGAACCTGCTCAAATATGCATAGCAAAATTTCATTAAAGCTTACTCAAAATCAATCCACAAGCCTTCTCAAAGACTTGCTCAAATCAGCTCAACAAAATATCAACTCAATCTCATAGAAGCATAAAGAGAATTGTTAGAGACTCAATATGTTCTATACTCAAATCCCAATCTCAAATCAAATCAATATCAACTCAGCAATATCATAGAAGCATAAAGAGAATTGTTAGAGACTCAATATGTTCTATACTCAAATCCCAATATCAACTCAAATCAATATTAACTCAGCAATATCAACTCAATAATATCATAGAAGCATAAAGAGAATTGTTAGAGACTCAATATGTTCTATACTCAAATCCCAATATCAACTCAAATCAATCTCAACTCAGCAATATCATAGAAGCATAAAGAGAATTGTTAGAGACTCAATATGTTCTATACTCAAATCCAATATCAACTCAAATCAATCTCAACTTGGCAATATCATAGAAGCATAAAGAGAATTGTTAGAGACTCAATATGTTCTATACTCAAATCCAATTTCTTTCTCAACTCAATTCAAATCTGAATATAGAATAGTTTGTTTTATGGAACTTGAACAACCACTTCACTCAATCACTTGACTAGGCTCAAACAACTCTACTCAACCAATAACCATAAGGAACAACTCTTTCTCACAAACCCTAGTCCAAGCATGAATCAACCAACTCAAAATGTCTTCAACAATACTCAACAACCACTTTACATAACAATGATACTCATGTTCTTTTCAGCTCAAGTTCAAGTTATTTGCACAACAACTCACTCCAACAACAATGCTTATAAAACAATGTTTTAATCACAACTTTAAAATAATAAAACATTGAAGCATTAAACCAACTATTTTATAATAGGAAACCACAATCAATCCTTTTCACTCCAATGATATTTCAGAAATCAACCACCCAAATAAAATCAATGGAGAATATTGTTCATACCTTTTTGATGCCTTATTTATTATCCACAAAATCTATCTCACTCAACACACTTTTTTTTTTAAATCTCAACAAGGGTTAGATTAATAACATAACAAAAATATCCAAGTAACACCTTATTACTCCTACTTTATTTTAACATCCACCAAAGTTCTTTTATGCAAGAAATAAACCCTCAATAGAATGGATCAAAATTACTTTTGGAAACTCCTTGACAAAACCTGAAATATCTTCTTACACAACCCTTATTTCTCCTTCTAAGCACGTTAATTAAATATCTCTTGAAAAATTATTTCCAACGATATATAATATTCTACCCTTACAAAATTAAAAGAAATAGTAATTTCAGAATTTTCTAAAACAACTCATAAGCCTTATTTATCCCCAAAGTTTTTCTTACAAATATTAAAATAAAAATTTAACTTATCTTTTTCTTCTCAGTGGGATTCGATCCCCTGTCGCTATCCAAGTACCACTCTAACCGTGGTGCCACTAACCATGTGATCCAACCGCTCACATGAAATGGTGAGCGTAGCCACTATGCTTTCCTTCCTCTAAACGTGCCCCAGAAGACACGTGCACCAAAAGGTGTACTTCCTTTCCACTTCGCAAAACTAGCACCGACAGGATTCAAACTTCGGATCTCCTGGCGCTCAACAACTTGACTGCCTATTTCTTGCCGCTAGGCCACAAGCACCTACGATGTATGGGAAGGGTCCTCCCTTCTATTTCTCCCTTTCTTTACAGGTTTTGATTGCGCTAAAATATCTTTTCTCTTTGTTCGAACAAAACTCACACACATTCTAATTATTGCCAAATGAATTTTTGGCAATGGTATTTATACATATTGCTTTGAATTTTCATACTTGTAGCACCCTAAAATTGGTGCAATAAAACCTTAATAATTACAATTACTCTAGTAAATATTCAAATTCAAATTTCAACCCCCAAAACCGCTCCCAAACCGTCGTTTAACCCGTTTCCTCCTTTCTCGTGCCATTTTTAGAGTTTGTTTTGACCGTTTGACGATATCGTCGTCGATCAGACGATATCGCCTCAGATCGGACGATTTCGTCTGGACTAGGACGTCCAGACGATCTTGTCCCAAAACTAATTTTTCTCAATTAGCCTCTGTTCCAACGGCGTCTCTAATCCGGGCAGAAGCGTGTCTGCGCCGTTAGAGACCCTCCCCGTTGGAGATCTCCCAAATTGGGATGATCTCCAACCTCCTAACCTCCCTCCTAAGCCTATTTAAACTTAGGCCCTCCCCTTAACCTTCCCCTGGCTGAATTTTCCTATAAATCGACCTTCACACGCATTAGAATAATCTGTATTACCATCTACATTTGTTGCATCCAATTTTCTTGCAGGAACCTTGTCATTTTTCAGCTGGAGCAAGCTTACATCGTCGCAGACGATCCTGTTCAGATCGGAGATGATCCTGTCAAATCAGAGACGATTTCGACTGCAATCATCATTGGGGGCAATCAGTGCCCAGAGTTTGCATTTTCCTCTTTTCATCTGTTGTTTTATTCTGCAACTAGCTAGTTTATTTATTATTTTCTGCTATTCTGCATCTTGGAGTTCACCCATGTAGTTTAATTGCATAATGAAATCATGATTAATTATTAAAACATTGTAATTTGTTTGCATTCCTATTTAGGATTATCTGTTAACATCTTTATTGTTATTTTACATCTTTATCCTCTATTAGCATTGCTGTATTTTTTGTATTTTGTGTCTATTTCTCTGTTTGCAGGTCTCTGACGAATTCGTCAGATCTCAGACGATCCTGCAGGTCGGAGACGATCCTGTCAAATTCCAGATGATCCTGTCTGCTTCAAACATCAGAATCTCCATCAGACATCCGGATCAGGTATGGCTCTGTAATTTAGATTTTCCTCTCTGTTTTCTATTTAAAATCTATTTTCTGTATTTCATTTAGCTTGTATTTTCATAATAGAACAACTTAGATTCATTTGGCCAAACCTAGGACTCGAATGTTTAAAGATAAAACTGAACACATTAAACACATTCCCAACCTAGGCGTGGAAACTGCCATTCAAACGTTTCCTGGTGAACCCACCATCCGTCAAAAAATCACCATAATACACCTCCCCCGAGAGGCGGGACCTTCGCAAGGCCTCTCAATCCGAGGTACCGTGCCATCCTTTTCCCATCCTCCTTTCGGGCATGGATCCTATAGCCTGAAGGTAAGGATGCAAAAAATTTGGAGCGATACATTTTGGTGAACCCGACGTGAATGCATTTAAAACCTTTTGAAAACAAAACAAAAAAAAAAAAATAAAACAACCAAAAAACATAGATGCATTTAAAATCATTTAAAAATAATAAGTTGCATATCATGTTTAGATGGTAGCTCCTAAGAAAATATTAGCAGTTACTATAAATGTTGAAAACCAATTAGCAGCCATAGAAATCAATTATGTGCTTAGTGTGCACGAAACAGATAGAAATCAACTTTTGTGGGACGAACTTGATAGAAGACTAGGTGTCATTTCATCTAGGTCAACAAAACTTAAACAAATCAAGAGGCTTGTCCTAGATAGAATCCTGGATCCTCATCAACTTGTCTTTTATCATGAACTTCAGAGAGCCTGCCATAGATGGTTAGCTTATAGGAGAGCTCTTGTGTCTTCAAAAATTTTCACCTTCGAGGAATACCTCGAGAACGCAGCCACTATACACCAGTTCCTAGGTCATATAGAAGACCAAGAGGTCGTTCTTATGAATAGAGAAATATGGAATAGAGTTCCTCGAGCTGTGTTATATCGAGAGTATTGCCATGAGCTTTACTTCTATCAACCAGAATCTGAGATAGATAATATCACTATAGCCCTTTTCATTAAATTCTTAAAAGAAAATTTTCAATTTGAAGAAGAACACTTCATGACTCCTGAAGAACTTGAGCCCATTAATGACATTTATAAATTATTTATAGAAAACTAGATCATTGCTTTCATTATTTCTTGCATTTATTGTGTTGTTTCTTATCTTTACAATATTATTACAAAAACAAGGAAAAACTAAAAAACATAACAAAAACCAAAACATTTCATTTTAAATTTTTATAGTAGGTATATAATTAATATATACCTCTTAAGCTTGTTGCATATATATATATATAAATATATATATATATATATATATATATATATATTTGCTGAAATCTAAATTTAAACACAATGCCTAAACTTAGGAATGGTAAACAAACTGAAGGAGAAGAAGAAGATTGGTTAGAAGATAAAACTAGAAACCCAAATGTCCTTCCTGAGGATCCAATTTCGGAAGGAGAAACTCTAGATCAACCAGAAGATGACCTAGGTGAAGATAATGAACAAGAAGAAAATATTAAAGAGGATGGATCCTCATCCCCTAGAGTAGCTCCAGATGGAACTATTGCTTTTGATAACTTAGATCATTTTTGGAAATTTTTCAATAATAACATTGGCGCTCTTAATATGGCAGTTCGTATTGATAAAGGGCAAATTAGTGACACTCAAGCAGCCATGGAACATATGTTTGATGTGCACACTAATCCCTTGTCTTTTATTGACCAAGAAAGTGATAAGGCTGGACCATCCAATAGAGATATGGTCACTATGATTCAAAACATGCCAAAACAACAGGTTACCCAACCTCCTAAGGAACCTGTTATTGAGCCTAAAATCATTCCCACACAAAAGAAAACTTCCTTCACTGCTTTACTTCGCCAAACTATTGATCAATATGCTTCAAGTAAACAAAAATCTAAAATGAAGCCAAACACCAATTTTCAACAATCGGGATACAACATAATACAACTTCAAAATTCCTTCATAACACCTTTCCTACCAACAATTTACACAATAGCAATATAGCATCTAATATGCATGTCCCTCCATCATATGCTCACAAATCCCATATCAATGCCCTACCGAACCAATATGGTGGGCAAACTAGTAATCTGGAAGCCATGGTGAAGCAGTTAGCTTCCCGCATGGACCAGATAGATCCCTACCGTCCCTCGTACAATTATCGAGAGATATGTAGTCAACCTTTGGATCCCATAGTTGTGGCACAACCGTACCCTAAGCATTTTCCCATGCCCATCCTGCCTATATATAAAGGAACCGAAGATCCCATAGAGCATCTTCGCATGTTTAGGATAGCATGTCATGATATATCACATGATGACTTGCTATTACTAAAAATGTTCCCAAAAAGTTTAGGTGGAATGGCATTAGAGTGGTACTATCAATTGCCCACTCATTCTTTGAGAAACTTTGAAGAAACAGTTGAATCTTTTGTCCATCAATTTAGTGCCTACATCGAGAGGCATGTAACCATTAAAGATTTATACAACTTAAAACAAGACAAAGATGAATGTTTTGCTGATTTCTTAGCTAGATGGAGGCAGTTGACAGGAAAACTGCACTTTGTGCTACCTTATAGGGAAATGTTGGACATTTTTATCAATAATTTGCAAGAACAAATATCTTATGAGTTATCAACTGCTACTTTAACTACCTTCGATCAGGCTATAGATTTAGCTCGAAGAGTAGAAGATGCCCTCATTAGGAGAGGCCAACTTAGGAAGAAGGATGATGAGAAAACATCCAAAAATCAGTATAAAAACAAACAAGTCGTAGGTGACGGAGTCATTGACAGCAAAAATGTTGCTAATATCAATGCAACGAAGACAACAAAAAAATTTATATTGAAACCTCTCGATAAACCTCCTCGAGAGTTTACTAGATTGAATCAACCATTATCAACTATTTTACCTCAATTACTCGAAAGAGGTTTGATTCAATTACCAACTATCCGGGAACCTGATCCAACCATACCCGGATACAGAGCTGACTTACACTGTGATTTCCATAGAGGACCTGGACACTCTACCAACGCTTGTAAAAGGTTGAAACATAAAATACAAGATTTGATTGATAATAATGAAATGGAGGTGCAAGCCTTCCAACCTAAACAAAATGCTCCTAATAATGCTCAAAAGACCATTCCCCAAAATCAAAATCAAAATGCTAATCAATCATTAGACATATTTCAACATCCTTTACCAAGACATGGTAAAGAGGTGGCCAATCAAATTGAGCATCATAATGTTCCCCCTCCTACCCGATATGTAGGAACTATTAGCGGACAATTACCTATTCAGGATCCTCAAATATTTGACACAACCTTATCCCTGGTCACGACCAGGCCCCTACATAATTTTCAAACTCCAGATCCTAGTGATGTAGAATCAGATACTCAAAGTGAAATAGACATCACCTCAAACCAATCGAATAGTTCTAAAAATGAATCAGATCCTATTCAACCCATCACAGATGCTATGGTTCTAGAAGAACCATTTCCTAGAAGAGTTACTACTCGACCCTCTTCTAATCAATTTCTCCCTAATGAACAAGCCATAAACGCTCAACCGAGACCAGTTCAACGTCTTCAATATAACATTGTAGGTACCATCGGAGTCGTTACCCGACAACAGGCTCAAAATTCTCAACAAGAACCAAACCAGAATGATGGATCAGCTCCATTTGTTTTGAAAAATCCCAATAAAGGGAATCATGCTCCTAATGTTCAACCTAAACCCCCTTACAATATTAATGAGCAATTATCTAATACTACAGCCAGAATTTCCCTTTTGGATTTATTAAGATCTTCTCCTATCCATAGGGATGAGTTGATGCTTACATTAAGCCAAATGATGGTACCTCAAAACATTCAACCTGAAGCCATGGCCAATACTATCATCACTAGAGAAGTCGATTGTATTGACTTTCGGGATAAAGATATCCCACAACACAGTTTACATAAGGATAATCCCTTATATATTACTACTCTAATTGGAGATGTAGTTGTTAAAAGAGTCCTGATTGATAATGGTTCATCTCTAAACATTTGCACTTTTGACTTCTACCAACGATTTGGCTTTAGAAGTGATGAAATGAAGAAAACTGACATGATCATAAAAGCTTTCAATGACGAAACACAAGAAACGTGTGGAGTTATTACCATCCCATTGCAAGTTGGTCCTAGAACCTTAGATACGACCGTGTTTATTGTACATTGCCCCGCATCGTACAATATACTCTTGGGTCATCCTTGGATCAATGCAATGCAGGCTGTCCCATCAACTTTACACCAATGTGTTAAATTCGAATTTAAAAATCAGTTGGTCACTATCCATGGTGATCCTAGACCCTTTGATATGTGTGCTTTGGCGAGAACCTGTTGGAGTGCAATTTTGCCCTGCTCTGTCATCCACACATCCTAATTCTTATTTTTCATCTAAAATTGTGAAACACACACCCATAGCTTCACCTATTTCTCCTCCATTCATTTCACACTCATATATAGATCAACAATCTTCTAAACAAATCACTCTAGAACCTCAAAAAGATCTTCAATCCACAACCAATCCTTCATGTTCTATCCCTATAATTTCAAAACCTATAGACCCATCTATTAACACTTCCACATTATCAACATCTATCATACCTTCCACATCTAAAGATATAGGGAATGATCCTTCTACATCTTATGCTCTTTTTGATGAACTTTTACAGATTTATCCACAATCTTAATATCAAAAAAAACAAATGCTTTCATGCAAGATTCAATTCTTTTAAATAACTTGCCGCCATCTCCTCGTACCTTGGGCCTCCCACAACCTATGGGAAGTACTTACCAAGTCGGGAGTTGTGCCTTCATTTATAAAGGATATGACTGGGGAAGAATACCTCGAAATATCAAAACTCATCATGATGGATATGCTCGGTGTTATTTTACTAATGAGTATATTAAAGCTAAACCTATAATGCTTAAAATGGGATATAAAGGGAAAGGCTTGGGACCTTTCCAAAATGGCATGAAAGAACCTTTCGAGGTAGAACCGTGGCCTTGCCCGCTGTGGTGTGGGCCTATTTCCTAGTAAGGGTCAACCCTTCCCTTTTGAAGATGATGATCAACTCATATGTTATCAAGATTATTTGGATAGGCGTGATGATTTGCCTCTAAAAAATCAGCCATTTACATGTAACATGCTATCCATAGCTTACCCTGAATTGATTGCTGACTCCGATGAGGAGTTGGAAGGAGATATCTTCCACGATGTCTCCGTTGAAGAGATGTTACACAATGGATTTTATTTTGATGGTTCTATACCAACTATAGCCCAGCTTGAGGCCACTAATCCTCAAGATGAATTATCCAACTTAACCTTAAAATAATTACAAGAATTGGGCGTCTCACCCGCCCCACCTAATTTTGAAAGAGATCTACACATGGAAGTCGAAAACGTCATTAAAGTTAACATTGGAACCGAGGATAATCCTCACATAATCAATATTGGGTCAGAATTAAGTCAAGAAAAACAAGAGCAATACATTGCATTCCTTAAAGAATATGAAGATGTCTTCGCTTGGACATACGAAGATATGCCAAGTCTGGACCCTTCCGTAGTCATGCATCATCTAGTAGTCCATCCGGATGCTAAACCTGTTAAACAAAAACTTAGAAAAATGCATCCCAAAGTGGCCCTGCTAGTCAAAGGGGAGTTAGAAAAACTCCTGAATGTTGTTTTTATACAAGCTATTGATTATGCTGAATGGATCTCCAATGTAGTTCCAGTCACCAAGAAAGAAGCCACCAAAGTTAGGGTTTGCATAGATTTTAGAGATATTAATGCTGCATGCCCTAAAGATGATTTTCCTCTTCCAAACATGGATCAAATCATTGAATTTACTATCGGGAGTGGGATGATGTCCTTAATGGATGGATTCTCCGGTTATAATCAGATCAGGATAGCTCCTGAAGATCGAGGCTAAAATAGCCTTTATTACCCCTTGGGGTACCTTTTGCTGGAAAGTTATGCCATTCGGCTTAAAGAACGTAGGTGCAACCTATCAACGAGCTATGACTTATATTTTTCATGATATGATGCATGATATCCTACATGATTATGTAGATGATATTATAGCTCGCTCTATTAATGAAGATAACCATTTAGATGATTTGAGAAAAGTTTTTAATCGATTAAGAGAATATCTTATTCGATTAAATCCAGCCAAATGCATATTCGGAGTTAAGTCCGGTAAACTATTAGGGGTTATGGTTTCTTTACGTGGTATCAAAATTGACCCTCTCAAGATTGCGGCTATCACTGATATGCCCGCACCTACTAATATATCTGAGTTACGAAGTTTACAAGGTAAACTTCAAGCTATCCGTCGCTTCATCGATAAGTTGGCGGACAAAACCGGTCCCTTTCTTAAGCTCCTTAAGAAGGATGTCCCTTTTAATTGGGACGACGAATGTAAAGAAGCTTTTGAACTTCTCAAACACTACCTCCTTACCCCACCGGTGCTTTCACCACCTAGACCTGATCGCCCCTTTCTCCTGTATATTTTAGCTTCAGATTCTGCCTTAGGAGCTATGTTAGCTCAGCTTGATGATGCAAAGAGAGAACGTGCTAATTATTATATTAGCCGAACCTTCATCAGTTATGAAACCCGCTACACAGCGTTAGAAAAACTATGTCTAGCAGTCATTTTTGCTATGCAAAAATTATGCCATTATATGCTTAGTCAAAAAACTTATGTTATTGCTAAATATGATCCCTTGAGGTATCTCATGAGTCGACCTTATTTATCGGGTCGTACAGCCAAGTGGGTTCTTGCTCTAAGCGAGTTTGACCTCACATTCATAGGACAAAAGTCTGTTAAGGGTCAAATCATAGCAGATCAATTAGTTGCTGCACCCTTAGAGTCTACCCATCCCCTCATCATTGAGTTTCCTGATGAATGCCTTCAATTAGAGGCAGACCATATTGAACAATGGTCCTTATACTTTGATGGAGCCCGATGCATGAGTGGGGCTGGTGCGGGTATTATTTTAATATCCCCACAAAAACACATCATTCCTCTGTCCTTCAAATTAACATTTGCTTGCACCAATAATACTGCTGAATATGAAGCTCTAATCCTCGGATTACGAGCTGCCTTGGCGCTAAAAATTAAACATCTGTTAGTTTTTGGTGATTCTCAACTTGTCATAAACCAAATTAATGAAGTTTATCAGACCAGAGATGATAAACTGTGCCCATATAAAGCCTATGTTTTACAATTAATGTCTCTATTTGATCAAGTTTCCTTGGAAGCTATTCCTAGAACTTGCAACCGTGCGAGTGATGCTATGGCCGTAGTTGCATCTCTCCTGCCCTTGGAGTTAGATGACGAATATGCCACTATCATTATTCATCGACTCCAGGAACCCGCTTCAAATAAGTCATGCTTAGAACCTTTGGATGTGTTTCTAATCAATGAAACTACTCCTGAACCTTGGTATACAGATATATTTGATTTTCTTCAAAATGGGACTTTCCCTGCCAATTCTAATAGAAACCAAGCGTCGGTTATTACGTAGACGCAGCAAGTCGATTTGTAATCATTGGCAATACTTTATATAGGAGATCTTTTGAAGGTATCCTATTGAGATGTTTGAATCTAGAAGAATCCAAATCAGCCTTGAGTGAAGCCCACGATGGATCTTGTGGAGGACACTTCGGTGGTAGTGTCATTGCTAAAAAGCTCCTTAGGATAGGATACTTTTGGCCTACCATGGAGAATGATGCACATGAGTATGTGCGCAATTGCGACAAGTGCCAGAAACATGCTGACCTTGTCCATGTGCCTGAGCTATTTCATCTCCTTGGCCCTTTTCAAAATGGGGCTTAGACATTATTGGCAAAATCAATCCTGTGTCATCTGATGGACACAAATTCATCATAACCGCCATCGAGTATTTCACGAAGTGGGTTGAAGCTATGCCTTTAGCTTCCTGCACTGGCACACAAGTTTCTAAATTTATTTTTAATCAAATCATTTGTAGGTTCGGAATTCCTGCAAATCTCATCTCTGATAATGGAACTTGTTTCAAAAATAAAGATGTCAAGAAATTATGCCAAAAATATAAGATTCAACATCGCTGGTCCACTCCCTATTATCCTCAGGGTAATGGTCAAGCAGAAGCATCTAACAAAACCTTAATCAAAATTCTCAAAATATTGGTCAATAAATCTGGCCACGACCGGCACATTCAATTATATCCAGCCTTGTGGGCCTACCGAACTAGTGTTCGAACTCCCACTGGAACTTCACCTTTTGTTTTGGTTTATGGTGCTGAAGCCATTTTTCCCTTTGAATTAGAAGTTCCTTCTTTGGCTCTACTACTTCAAGATACCGAAGTAGGAGATGAATATCGAGCTGGCAGACTCAGTCAGTTGGAACTCCTAGATGAAAAGCGCATCAATGCTTTGGAGCATCTCCGTGCCTACCAAAACAAGCTTAAAAGATCATATGCTAAAAAAGTTCGTCATCGATCCTTTGAGATCGGCGACCTTGTTTTAAAAGAAAATCAAAAAAATACTAATGCAACTAAAGACCTTAAAGGTAAATTTGAGCCCAACTGGCTTGGACCATACATTATCACTGCTAAATTTGAATCGGGAGCATACAAATTATCTACCTTAGATGGTAAAGAACTTAAAGAACCCATGAACATTTTGCATCTTAAACGTTACTATGCGTAACAAAAATTAATCATTTCATCATTTGTACATATTTTGCATGTTGTTTTATTTTAGAAATATATCAAATTGTTTACACAAAAACAAAAACAAATAAAAATAATAAAAATAAAAACAACAATATTCTTGACTCTTTCGAAACCAAAACAAAATAAAAAAGAAAGAGAGAGTCAACATTCTCAAACTTCTCAAAAAAGTATTTGTATATATTTCTTCTTACAAATGTTGTAGTTATATATTTCAAATTATTTTGGATAAATTAGCATTTATTTGGAATCTCTCACTTTTGCAAACACAAAAATAAGTATCTTGATTTTATCTGGCATGATTACTAATCTCTCTTATATCAAAGTCCACAAAATTCAATTAAATAAAGTTTGAGCATAGAGAATTGATCTTGTTATTTACTTAAACCAAGCACATCCTTTCACAATAAAATGATTACATTTGTAATTTCCATGCTATGCTACATAGTAGAAGTGGTTTCTTGAGCGAAAAGTTTCCCCTGCTATCCTATCATGCACATGGTCTAGAATCTTTGAGAATTGGCAAAAGGACAAGCTCACCCCTACCCAGAATAAAAATCCCTTGCTCTATAGCTAATCCGAGCAAGTATCCCTAGCATAGAAAAAAAAAAGCAAAGTTCAAGAAAAAGAGAAAAAAAAAATGTTATTTTATATCATTACAACAATGTTCCAAGCATTATCAAGCAAAAATACAAAAGCAAGCAAAAGAAATACAAAAGAAAAGCAAAAGCAAAAGCAATAAAATCCCTCTCCCTACCCTTTGAAAAGAAAAGAAGGGTTGATGAGCTTGAATCCCTGGAATTCTCAATTATTCAAAAACTGTGAGGTAAGCCCCATAACAGGTGGTTTGTGCCCAACCTGCTTGGCCTTGGGTAACTCCTAGCGTGGCGATATGTCTGTCACATTAGCGACCTTCTTTTGTACAGACCTATGTCTGCTTATGGATTAGCTAGCTCTTGATAATCCGACTTACATAGTAGTCTGGTATGGTTATATGCATCTAAATCATGGTTAATGAACACTTATTTGGTTCATTCAAATCACTTGTATCATAGTATCTTGCTCAAACTGGTAAATGAACAATGCAATTGCACACACATTTGTATTTGAGAGATTTTGTGTATCATTATGATAAATCAAGATTGGAAATGAACTCACATATGCACATGGGATTCCTTATAAATCTAACTTTTGTCTTTAAGATACTTTGAAATATTTCTGCAAACTGTTTGGAATAAATTCATTTTCTTCTTTAAAGTACAGTTGTTTAGTATAAAGACAACTACATGCATTATCAAAATTCAAAATTTCTTTCAAACCATACAATAAAAACATATATATATTAATAAAAAATATATATATATATATATATATATTGTCGACTTTCGCGATGATGGTATAGTTCCAAAACCAAAATTGGAATTTTATGCCTAGCGCAAGTCCTCATCTTCATATTTTCAAAAATTAAAAATCAACCATGCAATAAAACTATCTATTTTCTTCTTTGATTTTCGCGATGATGGTATAAGTCTATACCTAAATATTCTATGCCTAGCGCAAACCATTGTATCAATTTTTATTCCCCATTTATTTAAAAATCATAAAATCCATATGACTTAAATCATTCTGTTACACAATTATGCTTTAAAAACAAACAAACACCTATCACTATCTCATGTCATTATGTCAATATGCAAATTTGCAACCATGGTATAATTTCTAAGGAATTATTCAACATTTTATCACACTTAGGAATTTATGCCTAGCAAAAGCCATTTTAAAATATTTCATGCATAATATTTTCATGAAAAGTCTGAAAACAAAATCATCATCATCATCATTTGCATCATCACACCAAAGTCTTAAGACAGTCTCTTAAGCACTCTTTTCTTTTTAACAATATTTCTATACTGGGATTAGCTTGACGACCGAGTGAGCGGTGACTCCATGAAATGGTCTATAATAGCGACAATGTCCTTTGAAATTATTGTTAAAAGTCTTTTTATTTTTTATCAAATCACCACATCACAAACAACCAATTTGTTCTATCAGATTATTTCATTTAAATTTTAAAGCATTTATTAAAAACCATACATATTTCCAAACGACATAATTACATGAATCATTAAATCAATCACACCAAAACATTAAAAGCATCATACAAACGCATAAGACAAGTCATATGATCAAAAAAATATATCTCATATATATATATATATCAAATATATGTACATCATCTCAAAAATAGATTGGTATGCCACAATCTACATCTTGGCATACTCAATCCTCTCAAATCATATAATCAGTCTATACAGTGCAGTAGCCTAGCCTCGAGAACCCCTCGAGCTCTCAGCCTCATCTCCTCCCCCGCCCTGAGGTGGACGAGGTGGCCCCATCGCAGTATGTGTGGTACTACGAGTCCTAGTTGTCGATCGAGATGAAGTCCTCGATGACCCAATCCTGATCGGGTCAGCAATGCCGGCTGGCAGCTGTACCCTCTGACCCTCTGGCACCATCTGGAAGTAGATACCCTGGTAGAACGCGGTCTGAGCAATCGACCGTGCCAGCTCCTGCGTGCTCGCTCCTCCGCCCCATGCTCTGAGGCATGCAATCTCATCTCTGAGCTGTGTAACCTCAGCTCGGTGGTGTGTAGCCTCATCCTGCAATGTCTGCACCTATGCCTGGAGATGGGTTGTCTCCGCTCGGAGAGTCGTTGTCTCGCTGCTCTCCCCAGTGTCAACACCCTTGCCCTTATCGGGCGATGGTGGTCTCTCTCTCTGTGGAGAAGGGGGTCTCTCCTCCCTCCTCTCCCACTGCCGTGGCCTCTACGGAGCCTGTGGCCTCCTCTGCTCTCTCCCGCTGTGACCCTGTGCTGCCTCAATGGCTGCCTGGCGCCGCCTCCCCATCCGATGCACAACTGCATGAATCGGACCCTGAGCCCTCGTCATCCGAGGAGGGTGGATGCCTGTGTACCAGGCATCATAGCCGTCGGCTACCCCAGTGTCATCCCCATCCACTGGCTGAATGGGGGCATCATCTACGTCCTGACTCCAGAATCGCTGCATATCTGGAGCCCCGCTAACTGTAGTGTTATCCCGGACAGTCCGAGAAAACTCATAGTCTCTCAGAGATGGAATCCCCTGCTATAGACCGAACTGCCTCAAAACTTGGTCATACCGATGGAGCTCCACCTCTCCCCTCTCCATCCTCAGCCAGAAGACTCGCCTGATGCGAGCCAGCTCCTGTCCATCCTCGGCCCACCCTGGATGATCTCTCCAAGGCCTCCAGGTGATCTGGTCGGAGACGAGGTCATCTAGTAGTCTCCGGGACACTGGTAGATCTATCCGCCACTGTGCCCCTCTTCGGAGCCACCAATAGAAAACTCGGGGCCTCTCCCCGTCAATCCCTATCAGTGGAAGCCCTACCGGCCTCCGCACCATGATGTGCTCCCAGCACCAAACCTGTAGTAGCGATGTCATAACCAGACATCGGCCGCCCTTGTACATGACCCCATGCAGGATCCTGTACAATCTGCAGAGCACAAAGCTCCCCCAAGCAAATCTATATCCGTGGTCTCGCATGTCGTAGACCACATCTATCAGTACCCATGGTACCCTGCATCCGCTCTGGTGGCACAGCAGAAGTCCACCTACCACCCCAGCCAAAACCCGTGTGAGTCTAGATGCCCCAGGCATCTGACGCGTGCGACTCGATATTCACTCCGCCCTTCTCTAGGGCGAAGCTCGGATCGCCACATAGTCGCATCATCGCGTGGCCCTGATTGGCCGTGGGAGTGATCAGCCATCCTTGTATGGGGATCCTCAAAATCCTCCATACATCCTCCAGTGTGGGAGTCATCTCCCCTATCGGTAACCAAAAATAGGAAGAACCCGGATACCACCTCTCTGCTAGGGCTGTCAATAGCCCCATGTCTGTAGAAACCTGTGGCATCTCTGCCACATGCTGCAAGCCGACCTGAGCCAGCTGATCTCGCTTTGCCTGAGATAGGGCAGCCAAGTCATCCCTCAACCCGCCATATTTCCATTCTCTGCTCTTTAGTAATCCTCTCTGCAACATAAACAAAATCAACAATAAAAATCATTAATAAATCATTAATTAAAAAAGCAAGTTAAAATAAGTTCAAATGATGATATCGTCCACAATTGGACGATATCGTCCCCAATTTGAGCAAATTCGTCTCCAATTTTTCTAGCCAAAATCGTCCCCTTTTTGACGAAATCGTCCCCCTATCGTTGATTTCACCCTCAGACGAAATCGACGATATCGAGACGATTTTGGTGAAATCGAGACGATTTCATCTCGACGACGTCGACGGCCCAAAAATGGCCGCGATGCTCAAAAATCAAGCAAATCTAGTCTAAAAAGCATTAAATTCTAAAGTAAAGCATTCTAAACTAAGTTTAGACCCTTACCCGTAGCCCGCGTCGGACCTCTGTCGATCTGTGCGCTGTCTCGACCATTTTTGTCTCTAGAGCTCCAAAAACCAAAAAACTATAAAAATGAACAGTAACAATGAATTAGGGTTTTACCCTATTTTTCTTAATTTTATTCAAAAACACTTAAAAACTTTTTTAAAATTTTGCTTTTTCGCGTTTTTACCTCAAACGTTCGATTTGGGTAAAAACACGGAGGGGGCACCATAGTAAGCTGTCGTACGATTCGACCTAGAATCGTCGCCTAAAAATGGGAATAATTTTTGCTTTCTCGTAGATCGAGAAGAACTCGTCTTTAACGCATTTTCTTCGGAAAATTCACTAAAGAGGGGGCAAAATGTAGCACCCTAAAATTGGCGCAGTAAAACCTTAATAATTACAATTACTCTAGTAAATATTCAAATTCAAATTTCAACCCCCAAAACCGCTCCCAAACCATCGTTTAACCCGTTTCCTCCTTTCCCGTGCCATTTTTAGAGTTTGTTTTGACCGTTTGATGATATCGTCGCCGATCAGACGATATCACCTCAGATCGGACGATTTCGTCTAGATGATCTTGTCCCAAAACTAATTTTTCTCAATTAGCCTCTATTCCAACGGCGTCTCTAATCCGGGCAGAAGCGTGTCTGCACCGTTAGAGACCCTCCCCATTGGAGATCTCCCAAATTGGGATGATCTCCAACCTCCTAACCTCCCTCCTAAGCCTATTTAAACTTAGGCCCTCCCCTTAACCTTCCCCTGGCTGAATTTTCCTGTAAATCGACCTTCACACGCATTAGAATAATCTGTATTACCATCTACATTTGTTGCATCCAATTTTCTTGCAGGAACCTTGTCATTTTTCAGCCGGAGCAAGCTTACATCGTCGCAGACGATCCTGTTCAGATCGGAGATGATCCTGTCAAATCAGAGATGATTTTGACTGCAATCATCATTGGGGGCATGTTGGTTCAAAATCTGCCACAGGAAAGGATTTTACAAGTGCACCCTAGACCTGGCCAACATTGAAAGGCTGGAAGCAAGAAATGGCTTCCAGACCAATCTCCAGAGTGGGCTGGTTCCCTTCACTATTCTAAACTTGGTTAAGATAAGGGTTACTAGAAAGAAATTGAAAAGGTTACAGAAAGAAATGGGAAATATGGCCACAGGCCGAAGTGATGGGATCGGAAGATAACAGCAGGAAACTTAAAAATGCGACAACAACAAGTAACATAAGAAGTCAGCTCAATTCTCACACAACTGTATGTAGCAAATCTCTCCAATATTACACTCCAAAAATCATACTCTCACGGCAGCACTTAAATCCAAGATGCAGAATTTAAATACAACAACCATTAAGAAATACGAATACTATAAGAAATGCAACCTGTATTAAAAGAAAATCACTCATACAACCGTTGCTGAAAATGCGAAGCCAATACTTTTATTCCTCCAGATACAATTCCAGTTTCTAGAGAGAACTCTCCAACCACCCTTTCAAATGAAGCTTACATTGGTTTTTATAGAGGGCCGTCCTCTTTGCAGCATTAAATATTTGAAACCGACTTCCTTGTGATCTACAATTATGCATTGGAAATTATGCACACGATCCCCTTAATTGCAGCCTTGAAGACCCACAAAATTGAATGCAATGTACATGTCACCGAAGAACCACCTTCATTAAATTTGTTTTTTAAACATGTGCATGAAAAACTATTAAAATGATCCATGACCAGCAGTTTCGAACCAAGAAAATATTTAATTTTGGTGGCCTGGGTGCTCTTCGACCTTGATCGCATTGAAAATCCGCAAAGCATTTAATTCGGGGTAGCATTTAATCTTCGAAAATCGAAAAAACCTCCTCGAAACTCACAAAACTGCTTTTGGCCAACAATTTAAGCATTAATAATTAATAATAACAATAAATGTGGCAAAAATGCCAACAGGGCAATCAATGCCTAGAGTTTGCATTTTCCTCTTTTCATCTGCTATTTTATTCTGCAACTAGCTAGTTTATTTATTATTTTCTGTTATTCTACATCTTGGATTTCACCCATGTAGTTTAATTGCATAATGAAATCATGATTAATTATTAAAACATTGTAATTTGTTTGCATTCCTATTTAGGATTATCTGTTAACATCTTTATTGTTATTTTACATCTTTATCCTCTATTAGCATTGCTGTATTTTTTGTATTTTGTGTCTATTTCTTTGTTTGCAGGTATCTGACAAATTTGTTTGACGAATTCGTCAGATCTCAGACGTTCCTACAGGTCGGAGATGATCCTGTCAAATTCTAGACGATCTTGTCTACTTCAAACATCAGAATCTCCATCAGACATCCGGATCAGGTATGGCTCTGTAATTTAGATTTTCCTCTCTGTTTTCTGTTTAAAATCTATTTTATGTATTTCATTTAGCTTGTATTTTCATAATAGAACAACTTAGATTCATTTGGCCAAACCTAGGACTTGAATGTTTAAAGATAAAACTGAACACATTAAACACATTCCCAAGCTAGGCATGGAAACTACCATTCAAATGTTAACTGGTGAACCCACCATCCATCGAAAAATCACCATAATACACCTCCCCCGAGAGGTGGGACCTTCGCAAGGCCTCTCAGTCCGAGGTACCACGCCATCCTTTTCCCATCCTCCTTCCGGGCATGGATCCTATAGCCTGAAGGTAAGGATGCGAAAAATTTGGAGCGATACACATACATCAGCCCTTAATAAAATTTTATGATGTTGGCGGGAATTTTCTCTTTGGAAATTTAAATTTAAATTTTAAAATATTAAAATTTAAAAGTTAAACTTCAAAGTTGAATAACTTTGTCACTGGGACTCCTTTTTCGATGAAACGAAAATCCAACCTAGGTTTTAATACAAACCCATTTCAAATCTACCATCCATGGTTTTAAATAAAACCTTTTATTTTGCCTACCTTGGTTTTCACAAAAACCCTTCCTTGCACTTTCACAAAACATAGTGTATGTCATCATAGATCCTTTTGACATCAAATAACCTTTTGACATCAATGACAACATTTTAGCTTAGGAACTCAAAATGTCCAACAATCTCCCCCTTTTTCATTGATGGCAACCCATATCCTTTTACTGAAATCTAACCTTCTTTTTTGCTCCCCCTAGCTCAATGCTCTCTCAAATATCAAATCTCTCCTCATATCAAAAAATCTCCTTAATATACACAAATCTCTCCCCCTTTGTCATCAATGGCAAAGGGTCACCTTTGGGGCTTGGGGCTAAGAATGAGCCTCTTAGCTTGGCCCCTCCCCCACCTCCACATGATGTGGTTAATTCTGTGGTGGGAGCATTTCTACTCCCCGAAAGCACTGCTCTTTACCTTTATATTTCTCTCTTCCTTTATGAGTTTTATGAATCCTCTCACTGTTTCTTTCCAAGCCATACTCCTTGTTTCTATTATCATTTATGTTCCTGTTCCTATTCTTATTCTTTTCTGAGTCTCTATTCCTGCTCATATTCCTGTTCTTATTCATACTCATGTTCTTGTTCATGTTCCTGTTCCTGTTCCTATTCATGCCTGCTTTTGGAATATTTTCTCTACACCATCTTGCTATGTGACCATCATTATTGCACTTATAACACTTAATGTTATTATTACTTGGAGGTACAACTATCTTAGGACTTCTCCTAGTGAAGCCATATCCTCTTCTGTCATTAATCCTGCAATTCATTGCCTTGTGACCAAACTCATTGCATGAGTAGCAACACCCATGGAAAAGTTATCCTTTCTCATATTTTTGTCTTTCATATGTCCTGCATTGTGAAGCCATATGTCCAAACCTGTGACATGAAAAGCATCTTCCATTGAAGCCTCCTTTTATTGACCTCATTGGTATCATGTTCTGATTGTTGTTCCATTTGTATCTTCTTTGTGCATTGTTCCTCTCTTTGTTAAACTCTTTGTTGTCCAACTCATCCTATGATGTCCCACTTTCACTTAAACTGTCTTCTTCTTATGTATCTTCTTCTGAAGTTTCTTCTTCATAAATACTTGAAGTAGATTCTTTTTCTTGTTTCTTTTGAACCTTTCCAAATCCAAGACCTGTTGAACATGATTTTCGTTGTTTTCCATAGATGAATTTATCCAAGTTCCTAGAGATATTTGTGGAACTCTTCATATTGATCTTGGAGTCCTTTAAGTCTTCCTTTAGTAGTGCCACTTCTTGTGTTAATTTTTCACACTCCAAAATCTTTGATTCTAACTTATCCTTTAAATTACTTGCCTTAGCCTTTGAATTCTCTAAGTCCTCTATGAGCAATAATCTTTCTTCATCACATTCTTAAAACTGAATTTCAAGCTTAGAGTGTTGCTTTCTTACCTTCTTTACTGTGTCAAGAGCATGAATAAGTTCTCCCTTGAGATCATAACCATTCTCTGTTGAATAATCCTCTATTTTTTTACCTTTTCCTTATCATTACTTCCTTTTAGCTTGTCTTCTATAGAATTATCTTCTTTACCTTCTAAGGCCATTAGAATATTTTCATTTGGCCCCAATATTATATGTTGAAAATGGATATCATTTTATTTGGATAAGAAACATTTCTCCTTTTTGATTTCATTGAGTACATAAATATTTCTTTCTATTATAGCACCAGCTACAAGTTTTCCAAATTCATTATTTCTTACTTCACATCTATCTTTATGAAAAGTTACTATATGACCTTGATCACAAAGTTGACTAATGCTCAAGAGATTATGTTTCAGATCTTCCACATATAGAACATTTTTAGCTTTTGCTTTCCAATTGCCTATACTTAGAGTTCCTTTTCCACAAATTTTTGCTGAACCATTGTCACCAAAGTTTACTGACCCTCTATTTCCTTCTTCCAAATCTATAAACTTGTCCTTTTATCCTATCATGTGTATAGAGCATCTGCTATCCAGAAACCATTTTTCTTCTCTATCCTGTGCATGCAATTCTATTTGAACCAACAAGTATTTTAATTTTCATTTCACTTTTTCTTCCTTTCTAGTACTACACTTAAAGGTTTCTAGTTTACACCTTATAGTTGTATGCTCAAAACTATTGCATTTGTAACACTTAACATCATTATCCATATGTGGTGCAAGAGAATCTATACTACTACTATCATTGTCTTTGCTAGTACATTGCATAGCTCTATGACCATATTTATTGCAAGAAAAAAAATGTCCATGGAAGGAATTTTGTAACCTATCTTGCTGAGGACTCGATCTGATATTATTTATTTTGTGGTATTCTTTTCTTGAGATATGGTAAGATACCTCCCTTTTTCTTGATGTTCCTGCCTCTTGCTGACATGCTTATTTCTCTAGCTTACTTGATATTTTTTTAGTTCTGCATTTTAACTTCACAATCTCTTCTGCCACTCTTTCGAGTCCTACTTTTTTTCCAACATATCTCTCAACTTATTTTCAATCTATTTTCTTTATTTCACTTCTATTTTGAGTTCTATTAGCCTTTGTAGAAGCTTAATTCTTGCCAATTCATCATTTTGAATTTATTCTTTTAGTTGTGCCCTCTCTTCTTGAATTATTTCAAGATCTTGGAGATAATTGAAGAGTGTTTCCTCAAATTCTATAATTTCTTCACTCTTTGAGCACATGTGTGTTACTGATGCATCCTCTTCCAAGTTGTTAGACTCTTCACAGAGAGACTAGATGTGATACCAATTTAAGAACATGTGCTTATACTAAGAGGGGGTGAACAGTATAATATAAAAATTTTCTCCAAATAGTAGCATCAGCATTAATAAAGCAATAAACATCACACAAAGCATCACACATATGAGAGACATCATTTTTAACGTGGTTCACCCAATGTGGGCTATCTCCATAGAAAAAATTTATTCTAAATATTTCTCAAATAATCTCTTGGGAATCCTTCCCAATTATAATGCTTATGGACCTCTATCCAAAGGAGATGTTGATACCCTAAATCTCAAGTTCATGGATCTCTTCCATAGGAGAACTCTTTCCCTTTATGCTCTGGCTAGTGATATTCGAGAAGAATCTGTCTCTCTACTGCACTAACTTGTGGATCTCTCTCCACTTCAATACTCCTCACTCAGATCTGAATTTAATTGTCTTGGCTGCTAGATCTTTGTCCACTAAGACCCTGTCCTCTATACTCTATCATCTCCAAAGCTCTATCAATAGGTTCACTCAGAACCTATTCAAACTTTATCAATAGGCTCACTTAGAACCTACTCAAATTTTCTCAATAGGCTCACTCAGAACCTGCTCAAATATACTCAATAGGCTCACTCAAAACCTGCTCAAATCTGCTCAATAGGTTCACTCAGAACCTGCTCAAATCTGCATAGCAAGCTTTCATAAAAGCTTACTCAAAATCAGTCCATAAGCCTTCTCAAAGACTTACCTCAAATCAGCTCAACAAAATATCAACTCAATCTCATAGAAGCATAAAGAGAATTGTTAGAGACTCAATATGTTCTATACTCAAATCCCAATCTCAACTCAGCAATCTCATAGAAGCATAAAGAGAATTTTTAGAGACTCAATATGTTCTATACTCAAATCTCAATCTCAACTCAAATCAATCTTAACTTAGCAATCTCATAGAAGCATAAAGAGAATTGTTAGAGACTCAATATGTTCTATACTCAAATCCAATATCAACTCAAATCAATATCAACTTAGCAATATCATAGAAGGATAAAGAGAATTTTTAGAGACTCAATATGTTCTATACTCAACTCCAATTTATTTCTCAAATCAATTCAAATCATAATATAGAATAGTTTGTTTTATGGAACTTGAACAACCACTTCACTCAATCCCTCAACTAGGCTCAAACAACTCTACTCAACCAACCACCATAAGGAACAACTCTTTCTCACAAATCTTAGTCCAAGCATGAATCAACCAACTCAAAATATATTCAACAATACTCAACAACCATTTTACATAACAATGATACGCATGTTCTTTTCAACTCAAGTTCAAGTTCTTTGCACAACAACTCACTCCAACAACAATGCTTATAAAACAAGGTTTTAATCACAAATTTCAAACCAGAAAACCTTGAAGCATTAAACCAACTATTTTTGAATAGGAAACCACAATAAATCCTTTTCACTCCAATGATATTTCATAAATCAACCACCCAAATAAAATCAATGGAGAATATTGCTCATACCTTTTTGATGCCTTATTTGTTGTCCACAAAATTTGTATCACTCAACACACTTTATTTTTCAACTCTCAAAAAGAGTTAGAGTAATAACATAACAAAAATATCCAAGTAACACCTTATTACTCCTACTTTATTTTAACATCCACCAAAGTTCTTTTTTGCAAGAAATAAACCTTCAATAGAATGGATCAAACTTACTTTTGGAAACTCCTTGACAAAACCTAAAATATATTCTTACACAACCTTTATTTCTCCTTCTAAGCACGTTAATTAAATAGCTCTTGAAAAATTCTTTCCAATGATATATAATATACTACCCTTCCAAAATTAAAAGAAATAGTAATTTCAGAATTTTATAAAACAACTCATAAGCCTTATTTTGCCTCAAAGCTTTTCTTACAAATATTAAAATAAAAATTTAACTTACCTTTTTCTTCTTAGCAGGATCGATCCCCTGTCATTATCCAAGAACCACTCTAACCACGGAGCCACTAACCATGTGATCCAACTGCTCACATGAAATGGTGAGTGCAGACACTATGCTTTCCTTCCTCCAAACGTGCCCCAGTAGACACGTGCGCCAAAAGGTGTACTTCCTTTCCACTTTGCAAAAACCAGTGCCAAAAGGATTCGAAATTCGGATCTCCTAGTGCTCAAAAACTTGACTGCCTCCTTCTTGCCTCTAGGCCACAAGAACCTACGGTGTATGGGAAGGGTCCTCCCTTCCTTCTATTTCTCCATTTCTTCGTAGGCTTCGATTGCGCTAAAATATATTTTCTCTTTATTCGAACGAAAATCACACACATTTAAATTATTGCCAAATGAATTTTTGGCAATGGTATTTATACATATTGCCTTGAATTTTCAAACGTCGGCCCTTAATCGAATTTGATGATGTTGGCAGGAATTTCCTCTTTGGAAATTTAAATTTAAATTTTAAAATATTAAAATTTAAAACTTAAACTTCAAAGTTGAATAACTTTGTCACCGGGACTCATTTTTTGATGAAACAAAAAACCAACCTGGGTTTTAAGAAAAACCCATTTCAAATATGTCATCCATAGTTTTAAATAAAACCTTTTATTTTTCCTACATTGATTTTCACAAAAATCCTTCCTTGCACTTTCACAAAACATAGTTCATGCCATCATATATCCTTTTGACATCAAATAACCTTTTGACATCAATGAAAACATTTTAGCTTAGGGACTCATAATGTCCAACATGTTACCTAGGGTGACTATCTAAATTTTATAGATCAACTCTCTCTATTCCTAGTCCATCTATACAGTCACATAAAATTTAGTTGCTTGAATTATCATGTACCATAAAACATCTAAATATTGTTAACCTAACACTAACTATGCATGTAATCATAAAATAAGATGATATGAGTATGGGATATGTTATCCAAGGTATACTTGGGTTAGTGGGGTATCATGTGGTCTTCCTCATCTAAATATTTAGCCTCTAGGTTGGCTATGTTCATTCCAAACTCTTAGATGTATATCTCATTTATATCTATGGCCTTCTTAGAGTCCTCTTCCTCCTCCTTTGGTGTTATGTCCTCCTATAGAGGTGTACCCTCTCTTACTATCACCTTATCCTCTTATTTTAAAATCCCCTCACTAATACTTCACATGCTTCTAGACCTATATGTCTCACCTCTCTCCCACATAGGTACAATAGGAAGAGAGTTGGAGTTCATTACGGTACCATTGGTTGGTACTTGGTACATAGATGTAATAGTAATAGAGTCTCTAGCTATCCTCAATATCTAGGCTATGGGCCTCTCATGGCCCCTACCATTTATCAATAGTGTCCTAATGCTAGTGGAGGTCTACTTAAATTATTTATTGTCTATTCCCTCTTATGTTATTGTATTAGTGGTGGTAATATGTGTATCTCATATATATGAGGGTTCCTAATTTGTTTTGGCATCTTCTCTATATTATAAGGCTTGTATGCCTTCGATTGATGATTTATCATTATGTTAAGTCCCTAAATTATCCCTGTATCCTCTCCATATACTAATCCCCTTTTTACAATAATGGTGAATCTCTTTTTATAAAGTATATTTGGTGAATTAAAAATCAATTATATTGAATATGGAAGGTCACTCACATGGAAATATGGTGGTTCACCTTCCATGAGTTAGGAGGCCACCCATATGAAAATCTGAATATTCACTTTCCATTAGTTACAAAGTACTTTTTAATTAAAATATATATGCATATGACTTATAATTTTGTGTTTAGTCTTCTATTGATGTGTCAACATGACTAGAGACACATTTTAGCTACAAAAATATAAAAATAGAAACATATTATTTTTTGTAACTATTTTGTTTCATATTTTTTAGGACCTTAGCAACTTATCTACAAAATATTTTTCTACTATTTTTTTTGTTCTCTCTTTAATATTTCTAATGCTTCTCAAATGGATCAAAATGAAGTTCTAAACATATACCCCTAATAGTGTGATTTAGATCAAAATTTTGATTTTTGGGCACTTTTGACCATAAACCCATGCCCAAAAGAGGTAACTTGCCTAAATAATTTATCCACCCTTAATGATCAATGGTCCCCATTGTGTCAAATTATAACACTAGGTGAATTGTTTTTTTGGTTTATTTTATTTGAGCCATTCCCCTTGGTGAATAAGTTGTCATGTCTTGACCACTCTATACATCTGAGTAGACTATGTTATGGTGGTCTTAGTCCATGTGTCAAAACTTTTATCCATATTCATTGGTTCTAAGTTGTATGGATTGAATTATTTAATGTCCAACCATTCTACTAACTACAAAAGAGTCCAATTGTAGACACAAAAAATTGATCCATTAGAATGATTCAATTCTTCCTTAGATCCCTAATCAGCTATCCAAACTTGCTAAGTGCAAATTTGGGACCCTTTTTCCTTCTCCCTTTGCCTTGTTTCCTTAGCTTTACCAAATTCATGCATGGTCCATACGAGGAATGAATTTGGCTTACCAAATTTATGCTCTATAATGGTAGGGCATGAATTTGGTATTTTAGGGGTTTTTCTCACTAAAATCCCTCCCCTCATTGGCTCGTTTTGGGGTCGGCCTTTTCCCACAAAAAAAATTCATTTTCCCACCTATTTTGACCTCCAAATCTCTTATAAATATAGGATTGGATTCTCTATTTAACCCCAACAAGTTCTTTGGAGATTCTAATAGTTGACTCACTCATTTACTCATTCTAACTGTTAGCTTTTGAGGATATATGCAGTGAGAGAAATATAACATGGGTCCTAATAATATGAAATAAAGTGAGTCTACAATATGACTAAAATATACTATAAATAGAAAGTGGTAAAAATATAATGTAGTATGGAGGATATGGTCACTCCATTTATATAATCTAAATAACTAAATTGTGCTCCATACAAGATCTCTACCACTATCTACTACTCTATACTACGATGCTCTTGATATCTATATGCTACATCTTATGATCTATCACTAAGAGGCCCATTATATAGGAAAATAGATTCCTTGGCCAACACTCTGCATAGTTGTACAAGTGGACACCTTACACATTACAACATGCACATTGACAATTGTGCATTTATTACATTTCTTGAAGTAAGTAGCTAACCTCCCCCTAAATTAATCTCTACCCTAACTATGTACCAAAGGTGGTACATTTACATAACCCAAATGATATAATATATTCTAACTCTAACACCCCCTGTATTATATTATTTAGGTATTGAAGATTTCAATCTTCAATAAGAATCTTCTTCTTTGTCTTGGATATTGTATTATTCTTCTCTATTATTTATAACTTGTTCAAGCAAGTAGTTAGTGTTTTTATTGATGTAAAATGAACAATAATTAGATTAGGAAAATAATCAATCCGAACATTAGGAAATTCAATTAACGTCAAAGTATAAATAGGTTACAAAATAGACTATTTAACAACTTAGCTGTAGAAGCGCTAACGTCGTTCAATAATAGAATATGCTAACAAACTAACTAAATATCATAAGATATTTAGGTATTAACCATAGTAACTAGAAAGTAATTCGTAGCATAGTAACTATCTCCTATGGTAGAAAAGTAAATGTAATAACCTATGTAGTATAATGCAATATACTACCTATTTTACCTAGTGGAGTAAAGGGTAAATATCCCAAAGAATGGAATATTACTCTAACATCCCCCCTTATTACATTATTTGGGTAATGTATATAACTGTCCCAATACAGTGAAAAAAATGTCGATCTGTTGGTTCTTGCTCTGTCACAATGCTCTGGCTGCTCCTAAGCAAAAAAATGGGTCATTCCTCACTTTGTCTTCACATTAACGAATGTCCTTATTGTAATCTTGTCATCCAACCAAATTGCATGGGTAACCAACCGCTGCAATCGCTAGGTGTAGTAGAATAGATCACTTCATACGAGGTTCATTCATTTACAATATGAGTTTGCAAAAGATAAGGTAGCTAAGGTGTCGGTCGTTGCCAAAAATGCACCCTTATAAGTTCCCCCCTTCTTGTTGCAAAACATGTTGTAATTAATTTTTGAAAGAAGCATGACTAAGGTGTCGGACGCTGCCGAAAATGCACCCTTATAAGTCTTCTTCTCTTTTTACAAAAAATTGTGAAGAAAAGAAAAGTATATCCTCCCTTAATTGCAAAAGAAGATGTGCAACTCAAGAGTGTTGTGAAGGATTTTACAAATATTGCCTCCTAGGCAATTTTACACCACAAAAATTCCCTCCTTTTGTTACAAGTACTTCAAACATTGAGAGTTTGCTATTTATGAAGCCTAAAAGAGGTACAATCACCCCTTATTGCAAGTACTTCAAACAAAAACTTATGCTATTTATGAAGCCTAAAAAAGAGAGAGAGGAAATGATGTTTTGCTCAAGGTGACAAATGTGTTTTCCCTCTACAATATTGTCTTAGCAATAAGCACTCTGTGTGCTTTTTCTAAACCAGAATCAGAATCGAAACTAGACACTTCACTAGCAATATGGCCTTTGTTTTGCTTTTGTGTTGTGCCTTTGTCTTTCTTGTTTTGCTTGTTTTTGAACCAACACCGATTGGTGTCATGGTTGTCCTTTTTACAATACGAGCAAAACCTCTTTTGAGATTGCTTTCCCTTACCTTTTGAGGATGATCCTCCCTTTTTAAAGTTTCCCTTCTCTTTATTACCTTTATAGTTTGAATAAAGTGCATTGTTTGACACTTCATCATTTTGGAGTTGATTTGCTTCCTCAGTTTGAAGCAAATTGACTAACTCCACAAAGGTGACAACTCTTTGTGAAACATTAAGGGATGTAATCAATATTTTGTAGGATTCGGGTAGAGCTCTCAAAATTACTAAAGTCAAAATGGTGTCTTCTACTTTGGCCCCTAAAGCATTAAGCTTAGACTTTAGATCTGCCACTCTATAGAGGAATAGTTCTACTGATTCACCTGACTTCATATGGAGTGTATGAAGTTGTGTTTGAAGGTTTAGAATAGTTGATTGATTCTTGCCTTCAAAAATGGTACTAAGAGCATTCCATGCCTCTTTACCAGTTTTAGCTTCACTTATGTGAGGCTGGATCTCATCAGTAGTTGCAAGGAGTATCAACATGAGAAGACGATTGTTATTTTTGTCCCATGCTTTTTGATCTACTCCTGGTGATGCGGGTCTTGTTTCAGTGCCATCAACTAAATCCCACATGTCCTCTATAGTCAAGATGGCTTTCATCTTAGTTTTCCATGTTGAATAGTTAGGACCCTTTAGCAATTGTGTATCACTTAAGTATTTATTGATAGTTGCCATGATGAAGGTCCTACAATTTGTACTAAGATGATATTTCTTTCACTCTCAAGTGGTATTTAATGGCACCTTCCTGAAGACTCTCTTGAAGAGAGATAATCAGTTGGAGGAAATTAAGCCAAACAAATAAGAGATGAAAGATAATTCACTCAAACAGATATTTAATGGCACCTGCCTAAAAATCCTCTTGAAAAAGGATAATCAGTTTGAGGAAATTAAGCCAAACAAATAAGAGTGAATTAGGGGTTTTGGTTTTAGGAGAGAATATCAAGTGAAAATGGCTTTAAATCTGTGCAAGGATTTACACAAATTTGTGAAATTTTGAGGTATGGAGTGATCTTGATTCTATGACTTATAATTGCAAAAAGAAATAATGCAATAATCAAACAAGAATGCCCTCAAAATTATTATCACTTAGGTGTCGGATGCAACCGAAAATGCACCTAATTTGCCAATGAAGGTGTCGAGTAAAATCGAAAATGCACCTTTTAATTTTTGCAACAAAATGTGGATTTGTGTTGTGCAAAAAATTGATATTTTTATGTCTCCTACTTGTTTTACAATTTTGCAAAAGAAGTACAATGTTGTCTTCCCCATTTTATTTTGCAAAATTAACAATATGAGCACTCCTTTCAAGACAAGTCGACACACGACCCACGTTTGAAAGGCTTCCAGACCAGTCGACACACGACTTTGGTTTTTGTCTTCAACAATTTAGCATGAGGAGCAAAATTGCTATTTTATGTTTTATGTCTCCTTTCTTGAAGGAGAGAACAAAAGCAAAGTTTTGAAGTTTTGTGAAAAATGAGATAACCTTTATGCTTCCTCAATCATGGCATGCTATGTATTTTGCAATAGAATTGTTGAGTTTCTATGTCTTATATCTCCAAAAATGAATGAAGAAAACTATAGAACTTCTGTGGAGGTTATTGCAAAAAAAATGTTGAAGCAGGTTTTTAAAATTTGCGAAAAAGAGGTTCCTATGTTTCTTTTGTCTCCAGATGAGAGAAAACACAATTTGATTTTTGGAACATTTAAGGCAAAATTTTTGTTTGGATTTCAAGTTCTCTAAGTTTGATAAAGCAGAAAAATATGTATTTAAGATGAAATTTCTATAATTTAGGAAAAAATTGGAAAAAAAATGGTCCAATTTGATTAAAAATTGAATATTTTAAGCCAATTTGAAAATAAATTATAAAAAAAAACTCAAAAAAAAATATTTTTAATGCTTAAAAACTTTAGAAAATTTAAAATTTTAGAAATCGATTAAAAACCTTTGTATTTGGAGGCGCTGGGAATCGATCTGGTGCCTCCGCTGTGCAAGGCGGCCGCGCTAGCCAACCGAGCCACCGATCAGTTTGAAAAGGCTTCGACGCAGCTGCTATTTAAGGTGGCCACGACGGAGCATAGCCTTTGTGGGATTTATCCCACGTGCATCCTAAAATGGGATGCAGAGGCTTTATAAGCCGCGACATGCCCCATATACGTCGATTGCCTATGGGCAATCGACGAGTCTCACCCACCCTTTTGGATGCCGCCACGTGGCGCCAGGGGTGGGCCCAATCGAGTCCAAGTCACGTCCTGTCATCCAGTGGCTGTCCGCCACGTGTCGAGTTCGAGTCAGTCATGTCGTCCAGTGGTTGTCTGCCACGTGTCGAGTCTGAGTCAGTCATCCAGGTCATGCCTCGAGGTGCATGTAATCTAGAGATCGTTAGATCTCACCACTTGTCACATCATGATTGGTTGGGTTTAGGGATCGAAGGGCCTCCTACCCTCTCGGATCCCAAGGTTGTTAGGGATCGGAGGGTCGCCTACCCTCTCGGATCCTGAGGTGGTCGAGGATCGAAGGGTGCTCTTGCCCTCTCAGATCTCGATCGGGTCTGGATCATCGCGTCCAGCTGGGAGGGAAGGGCTCACCTACCCTCTCGGCTCTCCCAGCCTATGGGGGCCCACGTCCATGTGGGATCGAGAGGGCACTCCTGCCTTCCTGATGATCCCACGTGTGACTGTGGGAGACAACGAAGGTCGAGCCCACGTGTGGTCGGCCGGAGGCTGCTCAGGCCGATCCTACGGGTGGTCTGTGGGTGGCTGGTCAGCGCTATCCTGATTGGCCAAAAAATGGCCATGGGATCACGGCTGACAGGCTTCGACCTATCATGTGGGTGATCAGATCATGATCGCCTCGATGATCGCATCGGTCGATCGACCCCACAGTGGCTGGGCCCTGGCAGGTCAAATTGACCTGTCCAATAGTCTAGCCATTGGGCTTGCCTGTTGAGGTGGGTTCGGTGGCTACCAAATGGCACCAACTCGTCCTTCGGGCGAAGCCAAAAAAATGGCTCTGATGCCAATGATGTAAAATGAACAATAATTAGATTAGGAAAATAATCAATCCGAACATTAGGAAATTCAATTAACGTCAAAGTATAAATAGGTTACAAAATAGACTATTTAACAACTTAGTTGTAGAAGCGCTAACGTCGTTCAATAATAGAATATGCTAACAAACTAACTAAATATCATAAGATATTTAGGTATTAACCATAGTAACTAGAAAGTAATTCGTAGCATAGTAACTATCTCCTATGGTAGAAAAGTAAATGTAATAACCTATGTAGTATAATGCAATATACTACCTATTTTACCTAGTGGAGTAAAGGGTAAATATCCCAAAGAATGGAATATTACTCTAACATTTATAATATGTTGTTCTTGCTAAAAGAGTTTTCACTTCATAATCATCTATAGATTCTTCTAGTTCTTCAATTTATTTTATCCTTTGAGCTAGATGTCCTTTCTAATTCTCTTTTTGATACTTTAATTGGGGATAATTGGTTGGATGTTAAGCTTGTTGTTGGTTTTGATATTATCATGGTTGAATTATGCTTCCACTGTTCATCTGATTTCCTTGATTCTAATTTTTGAGATTGAATCTACAATAGTTAGTGATATGACATTTTATTTTGCATATCTGACAATACCTGTTATACCATGGTCTTCATCCTCTTGATGATGAAGCAATATTCCCTTATGTATTATCTTTTTAATGTCATTGCAATGTTAGTCATTTCATATTTAATTGTATTCCCTACCTCATATTACTGTAGAATATTGATTAGATAATCAAAAGAAGTATCTTTACTTAGGACTTGTAAAGATGTAACTAAATATTTGTAGCTATATGGAAGTGCTCTTATGGTTACTTGAGTAATAAGTTCATCTTTGATATCTTCTCCTAAGGTTAATAATTTCTCTTTAATATTTGCAACTTTCCTTAGGAATAGTTCTATGCTCTTGCCACTGTTCATTTTTAGATATTGTAGTTGAGTTTGAAGATGAAGGATAGTGGCTTTATTTTTTCCTTCAAATATTTTTTCTAAGATTTTCCATGCTTTTGTAGATGTCTTTGTTGAACTAATATAAGGTTGTATTTAATTAGTGATGGCAAATGTTACTATCATTAGAGCTTTTGCATATTTTTCATCAAACTTCTGAATTTTAGTATCATCTGTGGTTGGTCTTTTTTATGTTCCTTGAGTTATCTCCCAAAGTTTTTCATATACTAAGATTACTTTTACCTTATTTTACAAGAGAAATAGTCTGGTCCCTTGAGTAACTGGGATTTTTCAAGAAAGAATTTGTTTGATTCCGTGATGATCCTCGTGATATTATTTTAATTTCCCTAGTATTGATTTAATGATACCTTGGTGAAATTCTAGGTTTTGTAGAAACCTTATGACTCCAAAATGGTTTAAGTACTTGATATTCTTTGATAAGCAATTTTATAATATATTTTTCCTTTGCTAAAATTACTTCCTTGTTTCCAAATATTGATGCTTTAATGAAATAATAATAATCAACCTTATGCTTAACACCTTATAACTCCTAATTAGAGAAAATTAGATGATTAGAGGATATGCACATTTACCTCCCTTTAATGTATATATAATGAGTTGATTGGAAGGCGATGAGTATTTCAAATCCGAGCACTGATGACCATTCAATGCTCTTACTGGATGGTGCTAGTCTTAATCTTCCAACCCAAGCATTCAATGGTCTTTCTTCTCTTGAATGCACTGGTCTTCACCTTTTTGTTTGAGCATTCAATGATCTTCCTTGAATATGATGGTATATGAAAGTATTTCACTTCTCTTTGACCCTAAATACTACATATTTTCACTTACCTTTTATTTTCTTGGACTTTGCTTGGACATAATTGGTTTCTTCAGCTTGGTTGGGTGCTTATGTAGCTTCTTTTCTCATTAGAGTTGCATCCACGTGTTGTTACAATATTTAAAGGTATTACGTTCTTGAATAATACCTTTTAATGCTCCAACCTTCTTCAATGGATGAACTATGATGAGTATGCTCAAATGATGTCTTTCAACACCCAAGAAATAGATGTTACCCTAAGCATTTCCTTTTTGCATGAGCATTATGGAATATAGGGTGCTCTTATTAATTGTGACAAGTGGAAACCTTCACAGTTACATGTAGAGCCTTCTCAAATGTCTTTCAAATATTATATTCTCTTCTTATCAATGGATGCACAGTTCTATCTTTTCCTCAATGTTTTTTGCAAGATGTTGGCTCCAATTCGATGGTAATAGTAGGACACTTCAAATATGGTTCTATGGTGCTACTCTTGGTAGGTATTTTGTCCATAGTAATGCACCTTTTGTTTTAACTCAATATTTCTTCTTCTTCATTGCAATGGGCTATCTTACAATAGATTATAGTTGCCTTGATATGATGTCCTTCTTACATGGATATGAGTTGGATAACAAGCTCTTTATGTTGGCTTTGATTCTTGTATGTATATGCTCCTGTGGATGCTCAATTTGGTAGTTGATGGTGTGTCTTTGGACACCTCAAAATGAGATATATTATGAGCCTTAGGATGGATTTATGTTCAAGCACTAACAATAGATATCGAGCCATTTTACGGGCTCATCTCTTAAGCACTCTAACTTAGTGCTTACTCTTCACAAACGGTGGATGTTGAGCCCCTTTTAAATGGCTCCTCTTTGAGAACTTTAGCTAGTGCTACTGGTGGATGTTTGTATATAGGATCAAGAGCTATGTAGAGTGTCCTTATGACACATATCTCCCTTTGATGTAGTAGTAGGAGATAAGTTTGGTGCTTGAATAATGACCTGTAATAACCTTTGTTTGCACCTTAAATATGAGACTCTCCAAGTCTTATTTTGTAGCTCCTTTCAATGGTGGCCTTCTTCTCCACTCCTTGGAGGGATATCAATATATAAGGTGGATTCTCTAGGCCACAATATATTGTAGGTTTTGTGCACTGAATAGTGTCTCTAGACACTTTGATATTAGCAAATTTTGTGCCCTTTGGTTTTCACCTTAAGTTAACAACCAATGCACATAATAATATTTAAGAGTAATAAGTTGAATAATCTAGAATAGTGCAATAGTAGTCTCACATTATTGCTCCTTTAATGCACTAATAGTAACTCTTAAATAACTCTCAAATGCACTAATAATATCTACAAATTTCAACTAAGAATAATGTAATAGGAAGATGATATTTTCTTTCTATAAAAATATATCTAATTCCTATTTTAATTTGTAGGTAATAACCTTAATAGAACCTTCCTTATGCACTCTCTTGAAGACTATAATATGCAACCTTCTCTTTGCAACTTCTTAAAACTCTAATATGGTGCTTAATGAAACTAAATAATGAACCGAATATAAGTGTTCATAAAATGAACCCTTTGCACCTAAGTTGCTTACCTTTAATATATCTAAATATGAAGGATTTCTAGGTGATTAGATTCACCTTATTGCTACCTTTAACTGGATGGACTTTTAGTTATTATTGGTTGTCCTAAATAGCTCCTCAACTCACCAATTTGTAGCTTAGTAACTCTTCTATCTTGCTGCTTAAAACTATAGTGAGGTGGTTTGATTCTCTTTAAGGATGTTATCTATAAATCTAAAGTTATACAACTAGTAATGTTGTCTTAATTGTTGCCCTTTCGTAGTCAAGATCTGCACTAAAATATTATCCTTGAAACTCAAAAATTTGGTAGGGAATTCCACCAAATTGTACCTAATTTTTTCTTTAAGAACCCTTCACTATTTTTCTATAGATTTAGCAAACCCCTAGCTTCAAATGATCCGTATAGCCTTCAAAGGTAATCTTAAAACCTTTCAAGTTTGGTAGTAATGGTTGACTCCATTCTTCTTCAACCTCCTTGTCAAATTTTGACTTTTAACCTAAGTCCTCTTCTCATGAATATGAAAGTCTTGAGGTCTTCACAAAAATCATTTAAAATTTGGAAAGCTCCTTGTCAAATCCCTCTCTCTTGGTCTTGTTTTTGGATGGAAACAATTGTCCCAAGTTCTTCATTTATCAGGAACTTTTTCCTTGGTAGTAAATTTATTCAATGAGTTCTTCTAGGAACTCCTTTAATGGTATTCTCTAGATATCCTTTAATGAGGCTCACCAAGCCTCCTCCTTATTTCTCCTTGAGACCTCACCATGATCTTCAATCTCATAAATCTTATGATCTTACACATGAGACCTTTCCTTCAACCTTCTATTATGGAAGTGTTGGTAATGAGATCTTCCTCTCGGATCTCTAAAATTTGCTACTACCGAAATCCAAAACAGGATCTTGCAAGTCCTCCTTCACTTTTGCAATCTGTAAGCTTTAATGGAGATCACCAACCTCCTATCTTCATCGAGGCTCTTCACTAGAGTATTCTTCTCTCCCTTAAATTTGTAACGAGGCTCCTATGGCCTTTTTTTTTGTTGCACTCTATAGGTTTTCAATCTCTAGTAATGGGACCTTTTCTTCAGGCCTCCAAATCTTTGTTCTTCCAATTGTTACTTATGGTGATGGATTGATTCTAAAGAAGATATTCTTCCTAGATATTTTTAGGAGGCTTCCCAACTCACTTTAAATATATTGTTTCCTACAACAAAATATTAGGATTGTAATGGAATAAACTCTAAATCTAGGGATGATGAATATTCACTAGTTGATCTTTCAATCTAGTAGAATTTAAGTTGAGTCCTAGTCTTCATGAGTTTTTTTGCAACCCTATGGAAATACTCTAGCCAAATGTAATCTCAATTTTTTTGTAAATTATATTTTTGAATTTCTCTCAGTCTCACTTGTGGCTCTCTCTATTTCCTATCTGATCTACCATGTGCTCTGATACCACTGTTAGTTTTTAATGGGATGGTAGTATAACCACAAGATTCAATATAACTAATCTAAGATAACTATAAACTAATGGAAAAATAATATGCAAGAAATTAATGAAATTGACATTTGCAAATAACTCAAAAATATATCATTAATGAGAGTGAACAAATAGTACAATGCTATATAATGGAGGACATAAACACTTCATGAACATAAATGAAAGGACTACGTTGTACCATATCACTAAACTATACCACACACTATATATCTACTAAATCTCACTCTTTATATTTATTGCCACACATAATTCACTCACTATAAGGCATTTATATAGAAATATAGATTCCTTGGCCCTTACTCTACCTAAGACTTATATACATGTGGACTGCATACACATGTACAATTTGAACATTGATACTTGTGCATTTATTACAATACTTGAAGTAACTAACTAAATTTACTCTAAAGTAAACTCCTACTCTAGTTATGTACCAAAGGTGGTACATTTACATGACCCAAATGATGTAATATAATCTAACAATTTCTTTGAAAAGTTGTGGCTCATGTGGAAATTTTTATTACATGCTTCTTCTTACACATATTTAATGGTTTACTACCAGTCAGATACTTCTAACTCAATCATTGATAATATGGCATGTCATATAACATGATTTGTGTATTATATTTTAAGCTAGTACATGCCTCTACATGGCTTAAAAGTATTTTTTTGATGTCTATCAACTCTATTTGTCTAATCCGTTGGGCTACAAAGTTATGGATCATTAATGGGAAATGACACACTTGTTATTGAGTATAGTGGAATGAGTGAGAAGAAAATATTAATGGAATAAAATGTGTGGTTGACAGGTATGGGAACAAGAGACAAGAAGGTGATAGATGGAATAATAGGTAAAAATATAAAGTGTGTTTGAAGAGAGGAAGTGAAGTGTATGGAGGAATGGGGAGATATGGGAGAGGGATATGGTGATATGAGTTAAAATTGATGAAATATTGGAAGAATCATACTTGAGAGGGGTGGACCTTCTTCTTGCTTGTGTTCTAGGCTCTAATTTTAGGTTCACAATTTTATTTTTTTTCCTTACTATCTTTTGGTCCATGTCTTATTATTTTCTTCTTCACTAGGACAAGGGCTCAAACAAGGGAAGAACAATAAATCTGGATATAAATAGTTACATGCCTTCATGGGAGGAAATCATAATTTGAATAGTCCTCAAATATAGCCTAAGCAAGATTTATCCTTGTCCTTTGGCAGCTTGTCTCAACCTAGTTTAGCATCTGCTTTACTTATTTGCCTTCTTGTTATCAATTAATGATATGAATTAAGACACAAAACACAAGCAAATACCAAAATACCATGTTGTTTTATTTCATTGTAAATATGATATTAAATTTCCAATAATACATACAATTTAGAGGGCCACATATTAACAGGATGGCCACGAAGACATTTACATGGCCAATTGAAAAAAGTCCATGAGACAATAAATTTTTTTAAAAATAATTACATGGATAGATGGCCATGAACATTTTTTTATATTAAAGGTGGCCTATTTAATTATGTTATATTTACATTATTATATATTTATATTTATTATTTTATATGTATTATTTATTTACATAATAATTCCTTATCATTCCTTCCCACCATATGAGCATTGGACTCCAATGCGTAAAAAGGGGTGAAGAAAAAGGATAAGGAACATTTGGAATTAAAATAACAACTAGAATTGGAGTGATAGTATGTATAGGAGCCACAACAAGAGAAATTAATGTTGGAGTATCAAGATCATCAATAGTAACAAAAGTGGTGGGAGGTATAGAATTTGCTATAGGAGGAGGTATTAGAACAACCGAAATAGCAACCAAAGTAGGTGGTGAGTTTGGAACATATAGAACATAAAGAGGAGGAGGAGGAGTAGCAAGAACCAAACTAGGAGTACCAGGAATAGGTGGTACTACAATAGTAGAAGGAACAAGTGCTCAATGAGCATTTACCTACAAAGGAGTAGCATACTAAGTGGACAAGAGGGTTTTGGTCTATGAACAGTGAGGTTGTGGTTGACTGAAAATTAATGCAGTATGGGTGAGTGAGATGGAGAGAGATGATATGGTGGTCGACTACAAATGAGGAAAAAGCAATGATCATGCTGTAAAGTGTAAGTGTTATGATAAGCATCATATTGGGTCCTTTTATCATACTGATAAGTATTACCTAACAATAGACCGCAATAGTCCATAGAAGTGACATCATAGGTAATAGTGTTTGCATACTTAGGGTTAAAAGCAATGGACAAGATGTAGGTGTGTGTGATCATAGAAGAAGTATTGTAGACAGGAAAAATTGACCCATTAAGATGAGCCATTTTTCTCTAAAACTGTTAGTTTTCTCTCTTAAAAAACTAATTTTATATTTAAGAGAATTTATACCCTATAAAATCATCATAATTCTTCTCAAATTTTATACTGTTGGATAGGGCTCAAAATTATATTTCCAACGATATATTATATGTCCAATTTTGACATTGTTTGACCCCTCAAACTACTAAAAAACTATGTACATGTCTAACCTCCTAGTGAGATTGTACCATATGATACCTGGTCATACGATACGATCCCTGATAGTACGATATGATCCCTGATCGTATGATACAATCTTGACTAAAAATAGAAATGCTCAGTTAAACAAAATAATAAATTAAATTGTAACCTATTTTATCTTTACCTATGCAATCGTACGATAGTTTGAGATTGGATCTGTCGTTCAGTCCCAGCTTGGAGGAGGTTGCAACCCACTTTATCTTCTAGCCCAATTTCATCAGCTTTCTTAGCCTATTTAATATAGTACCTCTCACTTTAAATTCCTCCTGACTCCTTGACATAATTTTCACATTCAAATCGTTGCAATTTCTGCATTAGGCCTAGGCATTTTTCTGTTTTGTTCAGGATCGAAGGATATGATTGAAGAACACAAGCTTATACTGAGAGGGGGGTGAAAAGTATAAGACCACTTTTTACTTTTCCTTTATACTTCAAAACAGTAAAGCAACATATCCAAAGAAATATCAAAATAATGCACAAGATCATCCACAAAGTGACACAACAATTTCAACGTGGTTCATCCACAAAACTTTTCTCTAAAAGTTATCTCAAAGTTATTTGGGAAACCTTCCCAATTATAATGTTTATGAGCCTCGGCTCAAAGGAGATACCTTCCCCCAATCTAAATTTATGAGCCTCTGCTCAAAGGAGATACCTTCCCCTACCTCTGCTCTGGCTGGTGATCCTCTACAAGACCTCTGCCTCCGCTGCCCTTAGCAAATGGAACTCTATCCACAGAAGACACCTGTATTCCATGCTCTGGCTTGAGACCTCTATACTCAACTCTATCACCTCAAAATTCGGTCCTCAAATCTGCACTAAATACAGTCCTTCGATCTAGCACATCCTCGGGTTCTTCTCATAGAACCAATGCACCTCTGTCCTCAAGTTCTCTGATAGAACTATCAAACTCAGCTTCACAAGTCCTCTGCTAGGACCTGTCCAAATCTGCTCACAAGTCCCCAAAGGAACCTATCCAAAACCTGCTCACAAGTCCCCAATGGAACCTGTCCAAAACTTGCTCACAAGTCCCCAATAGAACCTGTCCAAAACCTGCTCACAAGTCCCCAACGGAACCTGTCCAAAACCTGCTCACAAGTTCATCAAGAAAACTTGCTTGGCATGAACCCACAAAGAGAATTGTTAGAGACCAATGTGATTCATCAACCTCATAGAAGCATAAAGAGAATTGTTAGAGACTCAATATGTTCTATACTTAACTCCCAATCTCAATCTCAAATCTCATAGAAATAAGATAGATGTAATATGCTTTTCTCAAGAACATGAAACACAACCCAAAAATTGCCAACTATCCAATATCTCATTTAACAATGATACTCATGTTCTTTCCAACAACCAATATCTTTTCTCAACCAAATAGGGCTTCAACAACAATGCTCAAAGACAAGGTTTAACCAACATCATTCAACTCAACATTAACCTTGAAGCATTCAACCAATCATCACAAGAAAAGGAAACAAGTAGAAATCCTTTTCCCTCCAAAGATATTTGAACAAAACAGCCACCCACACAATATCACCAAATGCAAAGAATGACTTGTTCAAATCAACTCAATGGAGTAAGCCCAATATCATGAATCAAGTAAAAGCAATAACTTGATCAAACAACCTCTATGGAAGTAGCTCAACCATCAACCTCAAAACAGCCAACCAAGGGTTTCACCAACTCAAAGCAAGTATCAAGACTCACAAACATAAACCCTAGTGCACAATGCTTCCACTACCTCAAACCAGAATTATGTATTCACCAAAACTCTCATCAATGATAACAATGCATAAGTAGTCTTCAACAAACCAAAAAATAGGATTTACACCCAACCAAAGGAAACCTAATTGAATACCTTTTCACTCCAATCTTATTTCAGGAAAATATACACCAATCATACTCATAAGAAGAATGTGCCCATACCTTATTGAAGATGAAGAAGATCTCACAAATTTGTCATAACCATAACCACCTTTTTGCCAAACTCAAGAAGGTTAGTAGACAACATATTTCTTTAATATTTCCTCAAGAATATTCCTTGGTCCAAATATAATCAAGGTTCTATGTCTTCTTATTTCAACCTCATTCAACAAATCATTCATAACATATTTCTTATATTCACCTTATAAAATCTTATATCTTCTCAAACCTTAGAACAAAAACTTATTTTAATGTTCAAAAGGAAAACCCTTATAACTCCCCAAAAACACTTAACCATCTATTACTTCATAATCCAACAATAAAGTAATAATAAAAAACTTTATAGCATACCTTTTATTGCAACAACATATTGGCGCTCACGGCCTCCAAAAAATATCTAAGAGATTTGAACCTTCACTCAACTTCCAACAAAGCGCATTAGCATGTACTCGATCTCCGACTGTGCTATTCCCACAGTTGACACCTCTAAAAAATTTGACAAATTTAAACTCTTCTATCTTGCCATGTTTGTCTTAGATGAAAATTTATTTCCTCTTTCAACCTCGGTAAGGTTCAAACCCATTATCTTCCTTCCACGCAAGGCTACGTCGACCAGTTATATCTGTCACTCATTCACGTAGCCTGAGACGTTCTATTCCACAGAGCCTAGATACCTTGAATTGCATACTTAAAAAATAGTCCCTCGATTTTGTGCCATTCAAAAACCTTGAGCTTCGAAAGGATCGATATCGTGCGCTTCGCAACTACCATCCAATCGTTTGTTTCGACTCTGCATTACTTTGCTGACCGTGTGTTCTCAATTGGAGGATTAGCACCACATGGATACGTTTTTTTGATCTCCGCATAGCTTCATCAATGGGCTCTCACACTTTTGACCACACAATCGCCTGTTTTCCTCCTTCGCTGGCGCAGACGATGTCGAAAACGAAGATGCACAGAAATTGATATCGAATCCTTCGCACTCCTTTAATGAAATCCATTGCCACATTTTATATGTACTATGATGCATTGATTAACACGTCGGCACTTTTAATTTAATTTAAAATTTTAATTTAAATTTTAAATAAATAAAATTTAAACTAAATATTTAAAATTAAATATCTTCATCACCAGGACACCTTTTTCAATGAAACGAAGAGACAACTTGGGTTTTAAGAAAAACCCATTTCAAATCTGTTGTCCATGGTTTTAAATAAAACCTTTTATTTTTTTTTGCCTTGGTTTTCACAAAAACCCTTCCGCTTCTTGACATCAATGACAACATCAACACTTGAGCAAAGGCAATGTACCCAAAATTGCCAACAATCTCCCCCTTTGTCATTGATGGCAAACCTTTACTGAGAAACACTTCTTAAGAGCCAAAACTAAAACCCACAACTGAGAATCTACCTTTGAAGTTTTGCTCCCCCTGACTTGAAGCTTTCCTCTTCACTTGAAGCTCTCCCCCTTACTCATATCTCTCCCCCTTTGTCATCAATGGCAAAGGGCCACCTTTGGGGCTCGGGACTAAGAATGAGCCTCTTAGCTTAGTCCCTCCCCCATATCCTGTTGAGGTGATTAATTTTGGGGTGGGAGTAAAACTCCCATTAGGCACTGATCATCATCATCGTCTATAACTTCCTTGTCGGGCCTTCTCTTGAACTCTTTGTCCATATTCCTATTCCTGTTTCTGTCACTATTCCTATTCTTAGCCATGCCTTGATCCTTGGACCTGTTCATACCACTGTTTCTATTCCTGTACCTTGGAAGTTCAGCTCTACACTATCTAGCTATGTGACCTTCATTATTGCACTTGTAACAAGTAACAATGTTATTTCTTTGAGGCATACCTGTTCTTTGAATCCACCTGTTCTGACTAAACTTGTTCCTGTTATTTGCCTTGCAATGAACTGCCTTATGCCCAAACTGATTGCAAGAGTAGCAATACCCATAAAAGAAATCACCACTTCTAAAACTGTTATTACCTTCTTCACTTGAGTCATGCAATATACAGCCATGTGACCAAACATGTGACAAGCAAAACATCTGCCTTGAAACTTTCCTTTATTTGACTTCTTAGGTCCTAAAAAATTCTCCTTCTTCTCATTCTGAATTTTGTTTTCTGTTTCTATGCATCTATCATTCAAGGACTCATGATATGAAATACTTTCCTCATTAGAACTCTCTTCCTTTTGGAGTCTCTTACTAGACTCTCCAACTTGTTTCTTGTGTGGCTTAACAAAACCAAGACCTGTTTTATCTGTTGTCTTTCTTTGACCTTTGATAAGAGATTTAACCTTTTTGAAACCTATACAGCTTATCCTTGTACTCTTTATTTTTCTCTTTCAAAAAAGCCATTTTCTGTTCTAATTCACTATACTCACGCACCTTAGATTCTAACTCATTCTTGAGTTCTTGTGCCTTAGCCATAGAGACATCAAGACTTTCTATAAGTTCATCTCTCTCCATACAACATTCATCTAACTTATACTTTGAGTCTAGCATTCTTCTTTCTTTCCTTTTTCAAACCACTAAGAGCATTAGTAAGATCACTTTCAAGATCCTCTATTTGATTGCATTTTGAATTATCAAGGCCTTTTTCAATTTTCTTATCACTAGAGGTGCTACCCTTTTCAAAAACCATACATGCATCTTCCTTATCATTTTCTGAAGAATCCTCATACATACTAGCAACCAAATCATTATTTGTGCAATCATCCTCAAGGTGACCAAAATTTCCACATCTAAGACATTTCATGATAATGAATCTATGTTTTGGTTCTTCCTCTTTTTCTGATATGAACATCTCATTTTCATTATCACTTGAAGAACTTTCACTATCACTACTAGAACACTTACTTGCTTTGTCAAGGTAGAAATTTTTCTTGTGTTTGAGAGTACCTCTTTCCTTGATTGCTTTGGTCATCTTTAATATTCATTTGATGCCTATGCCTTTCAGAATTTTTGCTCTTACAGTCCTGTTTATCTTCATCACTTTCATCCTTGGCAATAGTACAGTTAGTAGCATAATGGCCAAATTTTCCACAGTAAAAAAATCTTACGATTTTCATATTTTTGTGCTTTCTAGAGAACTTGCCTTTCTTGCTGTAATATGCCTCTTCATCACTAGAAGACTCATCACTCTCTTGAAATTGTTTACCTTTGGAAAAATCCATTGTGTTCTTTACTAAATTTTTCTTCAAGCTGTTAAACCTTTTCGAAGGAACCCGCTCTGATACCAATTGAAGAACACAAGCTTATACTGAGAGGGGGGTGAACAGTATAAGACCACTTTTTACTTTTCCTTTATACTTCAAAACAGTAAAGCAACATATCCAAAGCAATATCAAAACAATGCACAAGATCATCCACAAAGTGACACAATAATTTCAACGTGGTTCATCTACAAAACTTTTCTCTAAAAGTTATCTCAAAGTTCTTTGGGAAACCTTCCCAATTACAATTTTTATGAGCCTCGACTCAAAGGAGATACCTTTCCCCAATCTAAATTTATGAGCCTTTGCTCAAAGGAGATACCTTCCCCTACCTCTGCTCTGGTTGGTGATCCTCTAGAAGACCTCTGCCTCCGCTGCCCTTAGAAAATGGAACTCTATCCACAGAAGACACCTGTCTTCCATGCTCTGGTTTGAGACCTTTGTCCTCAACTCTATCACCTCAAAATTCGGTCCTTGAATCTGCACTAAACACAGTCCTTCGGTCTAGCACAAATGTCCTCAGGTTCTTCTCATAGAACCAATGCACCTCTATCCTCAAGTTCTCTGATAGAACTATCAAACTTAGATTCACAAGTCCTCTGCTAGGACCTGTCCAAATCTGCTCACAAGTCCCCAAAGGAACCTATCCAAAACCTGCTCACAAGTCCCCAAAGGAACCTATCCAAAACTTGCTCACAAGTCCCCAATGGAACCTATCCAAAACCTGCTCACAAGTCCCCAACGGAACCTGTCCAAAACCTGCTCACAAGTTCATCAAGAAAACTTGCTTGGAATGAACCCACAAAGAGAATTTTTAGAGACCAATGTGATTCATCAACCTCATAGAAGCATAAAGAGAATTTGTTAGAGACTCAATATGTTCTATACTTAACTCCCAATCTCAATCTCAAATCTCATAGAAATAAGATAGATGTAATATGCTTTTCTCAAGAACATGAAACACAACCCAACAATTGCCAACTATCCAATATCTCATTTAACAATGATACTCATGTTCTTTCCAACAACCAATATATTTTCTCAACCAAATAGGGCTTCAACAACAATGCTCAAAGACAAGGTTTAACCAACATCATTCAACTCAACATTAACCTTGAAGCATTCAACCAATCATCACAAGAAAAGGAAACAAGTAGAAATCCTTTTCCCTCCAAAGATATTTGAACAAAATAGCCACCCACACAATATCACCAAATGCAAAGAATGACTTGTTCAAATCAACTCAATGGAGTAAGCCCAATATCATGAATCAAGTAAAAGCAATAACTTGATCAAACAACCTCTATGGAAGCAACTCAACCATCAACCTCAAAATAGCCAACCAAGGGTTTCACCAACTCAAAGCAAGTATCAAGACTCACAAACATAAACCCTAGTGCACAATGCTTCCACTACCTCAAACTAGAATTATGTATTCACCAAAACTCTCATCAATGATAACAATGCATAAGTAGTCTTCAACAAACCAGAAAATAGGATTTACACCCAACCAAAGGAAACCTAATTGAATACCTTTTCACTCCAATATTATTTCAGGAAAACATACACCAATCATACTCATAAGAAGAATGTGCCCATACCTTATTGAAGATGAAGAAGATCTCACAAATTTGTCATAACCATAACCACCTTTTTGCCAAACTCAAGAAGGTTAGTAGACAACATATTTCTTTAATATTTCCTCAAGAATATTCCTTTGTCCAAATATAATCAAGGTTCTATGTCTTCTTCTTTCAACTTCATTCAACAAATCATTCATAACATATTTCTTATATTCACCTTATAAAATATTATATCTTCTCAAACCTTAGAACAAAAACTTATTTTAATGTTCAAAAGGAAAATCCTTATAACTCCCCAAAAACACTTAACCATCTATTACTTCATAATCCAACAATAAAGTAATAATAAAAAACTTTATAGCATACCTTTTATTGCAACAACATATTGGCGCTCACGGCCTCCAAAAAATATCTAAGAGATTTGAAGCTTCACTCGACTTCCAACAAAGCGCATTAGCATGTGCTCGATCTCTGACTGTGCTATTCCCACAGTTGACACCTCTAAAAACTTTGACAAGTTTAAACTCTTCTATCTTGCCACGTTTGTCTTAGATGAAATTTTATTTCCTCTTTCAACCTCAGTAAGGTTCAAACCCATTATCTTCCTTCCACACAAGGCTACGTCGACCAGTTATATCTGTCACTCATTCACGTAGCCCGAGATGTTCTGTTCCACAAAGCCGAGATGCCCTGAATTGCATACTTAAAAAATAGTCCCTCGATTTTGTGCCATTCAAAAACCTTGAGCTTTGAAAGGATCGATATCGTGCGCTTCGCAACTACCATCCAATCGTTTGTTTCGACTCTGCGTTACTTTGCTGGCCATGCGTTCTCAACTGGAGGATGAGCACCACATGGATACGTGTTTTCGATCTCCACGTAGCTTCATCAATGGGCTCTCACACTTTTGACCACACAATCGCCTGTCTTCCTCCTTCGCTGACGCAGACGATGTCGAAAACGAAGATGCAGGGAAATTGATATCGAATCCTTCGCACACCTTTAATGAAATCCATTGCCACATTTTATATGTACTATGATGCATTGATTAACATGTCGGCACTTTAATTTAATTTAAAATTTTAATTTAAATTTTAAATAAATAAAATTTAAATTAAATATGTAAAATTAAATATCTTCATCACCGAGACACCTTTTTCAACGAAACGAAGAGCCAACTTGGGTTTTAAGAAAAACCCATTTCAAATCTGTTGTCCATGGTTTTAAATAAAACCTTTTATTTTTTCTACCTTGGTTTTCACAAAAACCCTTCCGCTTCTTGACATCAATGACAACATCAACACTTGAGCAAAGGCAATGTACCCAAAATTGCCAACAATGATCGATGATCAGAGAATACGATATGGGATCAAAGGATATGATATTTCTATTTCTGTATGATCTTTCTCTTTTTTTTTATCTTTTTGTTTATGTATTATCTTGTTGTTTCTGTACGATCTTGTTGTTTTTGTATGATCTTGTTATTTTTGTACGATCTTGCTATTTCTATACGATCTTGTTGTTTATGTACGATCTTGCTATTTATATATGATATTTCTTGTAGGTCACTTGGGGGCAACTCCAAGCTCTATTTTGCATCCCTGTAGCCTTCAATTTGTATTTTTACATCACATTTATCATTTGTTATCTCATATAGATTAGTATTTGCATATCATCACTCTTGGAGTTCACCAATTTGCATTTAATTGCATACTTCACATAGTTCAAGGCATATACATGTTAATTCCTATTAGTAATACATTCAATAAGTCTTGTATGAGCTAATATTTATTCAATAAAGTCTGTAGCACATTCTATTTTCTATTTTCTACACTCTACTTATGAAAATGCAGGTTTCTACTATGATTGAATCTGTCGATCACTGATCAGATGGTATGATCATAGATAGTAAGTACGATCTTGACCAGAATCGTACGATATTGCCCTGCTATGTGTGATTTTTTTTGCAATAAAAATCAGAATCTTCATCAGACTTTCGGATACATGTCAGAGTTTAAGATCACTTTATAAGCATTGCATTATCTATTAAAGCCCTATTTTCTACTATTTGTTGTTTACATATGAATCAAAATTGCATATAGGTTAGCATAGTTGCATATTGGCCAAACTAGGTGTATGTGAGATTTGCTAAAAGGAACACATCAAAACAAACTCCAAAACCTAGGCATGGAAACTACCATAAAATGTTTCCTAGTGAACCCTAAACCAATTCATCAAAAAATCACCATAATAAGGCACGATCAAGTGTCTCTCTCTAAGGTGTAGACCTATCATTACCACATTCCCATTTGAGGTGCGGATCCATTAGCCTAGATGAAAGGAGTGCAAGAATTTTAGAGCTACATTCTTTTGTGAATCCGAAGTGAAAAACATAGGCGTCTTTATAATTTATAAAACACAAAAAGCATAAAAATTACAAAAATATAAAAACAAAAACCAAAAATATCATTAATCAAAATTTGCACACTTTAAGTCCATTTCATAGATGTTAGATTTCAACATAGGAAGAACTGTAACCATAGATGTTACCCAAAAATTAAAAGCATATATATATATATCATTGAAAGATAAAAAATCCTAAAAGCAAAATGCCTAGAATTTTAAGAAGTGGAAAACAAGTAGAATCTGATGAGCCAGATCAAGAAAACCTTGAGGATAGGGTAATTATTGAAGATGATGTATCTTTAGAACAAGATGAAGATAATAGAGAAGATGAAATAGAAGAGCCTAAATTAGATCAAGAAGGAAATGTTAGTTTCAAGTCTATTGAACAGTTTACCAAATTTATAAAGAGCAACATAGAAGATTTCAATCAAGCAGTACAAATGGATAATTCAAGAAATGGTGCTATGGAAGCAGCCTTAGAATTTGATTTTCGGATGCATACAAATCCACTATCATACATGAATTCAATAGACCAAGATAATGATCAAGTAGGACCATCTAATCAAAACATGATACCTTTAAATAAAAATGTTCAAAAACCAATGGCACAATCATCCAAAATTGTTGCTGGAAACCCCAAAAAAAAACAACAAAAACAACCATTCTCTTCCATATTCTCTCAAGCTCTTAATCAGCAAATGTCAAAACAACAAAAAGCTAAACAAGTGCAAAATACCAATTATCAATAGAAAATTCAATAGAATACAATCCCACTAGCTTCATAATACCCTTCCTACCAACACTTTGCACATCAGTATTTCAATTGGAAATCCTTACACAACAATACCAACTTACCATCAAAGATACAACAACATGGTACAACAAAATCAATTTGGTGGACAACCACAGGGACTTGAAGCCATGATTAAAAAATTATCTTCAAGACTAGATCAAATAGATACTTACCATCCCTCATACAGTTATAGAGAGATGTGTAGCCAACCCTTAGATCCTATTGTGGTTGCCCAACCATACCTAAAAAATTTCCCTATGGTTTTCCTTTCGATATATAAAGGAATCGAAGATCCTATTGAGCATCTTTGCATGTTTAGGATAGCATGTCATGATATTTCTCATGATGAATTGTTATTGCTAAAAATGTTTCCTAAAAGTCTCGGAGGCATGGCTTTGGAATGGTACTATCAATTACCCAATAATTCACTGAGAAATTTTGAAGAAAATGTAGAAATGTTTGTGCATCAATTTAGTGCCTAGCAATATATGTGACTATTAAGGATTTATACAACTTGAAACAAGGAAAATATGAAAGCTTTGCTAAATTTCTAGCTAAGTGGAGACGACTTTTGGGAAGATTGCACTTTTTTTTATCACATAGAGAAATATTTGACATCTTCATTAATAATTTACAAAAACAATTATCATATGAGCTTTCCACTACTACAGTAACCTCCTTTGATCAAGCCATTGATCTAGCTAGGAGGGTAGAATATGATCTCATTAGGAGAGGACAATTTAAGAATAAAGATGAATATAAGACTCCTAAAAATCAATATAAGAATAAGCAAGTAGTGGGTGATGGGATCATTGATAGCAGAAACAACTCAAATGTTAATCTTGCTAAAACCGTAAAGAAATTTGTATTAAAAATCCTTGATAAGCCACCAAGAGAATTTACAAGATTGAATCAACCCTTGGCTATGATTTTACCTCAATTATTGGAACAAGGCTTAATACAATTACCTAAGGTAAGACAACCACACACAAATTGTAGACACCTAAAATGCATCATGTCGATGGAGACTACTCATATGGGCACCTTTGCAGACCATATGAATGACCTTGGACCTTTCCAAGACCAAGCAATGGTTTTAACCACTCAATTTGGGCTCCTTGGCCTATTTAGTGCTAACCACGACTGACACCTATGGTTAGCAAAATCTTGCATGCTAACTGTGACTGACACCTTTGGTTAGCACTATAGCAAACTCGGGTGACCAGAGCCGAGTCAAATTAGTTGCAACAGTCGAATTGCAATGGTTTTCAAAGTGGTTTGGGCTGGGAAGCATCCAAAAGCCTCCTCCCAACTACCAATCTTGTTATTGGCTTCTCCATGAAGCTAGAGCAAGGATTTTGGGAGTCTACTTAAGACCCTAATTTTAGAGAGCAACTGGTCTGAAGAATACTTCAATTGCACATAGTGGAGCCTTGTCATATTAGAGAGCAATTTCATATCCCCTTGAGGAGTAACGAAGTGTTGTCGAATTGATCAATGACAATTGTGCATGCAACAATGGATATCTCAAGAGCTTGAGGAGCAAGCTTGAAAATTGACACACCTCCATTGTTAATTCCAATGAATTCAATCGCCAATCTATTCCAAAAAACATAAGCAACCCTTGACCATCAATTCCTTAGAGGATTTAAGAGTTTTTGGCCCTGGTTTCGAGAGAAAGGATACTTTCATCTTAACCGTGGCTGTCAACCATGATTAACAGTGCCAACCACACCTCAGACCTGTGGCTAGTGTTTGATGCTCTCCTTCCTCCATTTTAGTAGTAGATTTTCATTTTTAGTGATGCAAATAGCTTAATCTAGCATAGATCTACATTTTAGCAAAAATTTGATCGGTTAATTTAGGAATTAGAGGTAGATCTATTTCACTTTTCCTTACATTTGTTAATCTAGGTTAGTTTCATACAATTCAAGTTTTCTAATGGTTAATTAGGATGTTTCTTAGCTAGATTCATGCTTCTTTACATGCTATATTACAATTTCCTCATTTCTTGCAAAGATTGATAGTTTTAAATGCTTTCTTTATTTCATGATATTCTTTATGCAAGATTCCTCCAAAAGCCTCATCAAGAGAGGCCTCATTTGTTACTAATTGCTTCTTGTTGTTTCTTGATCACAAGGAACAAGATTTGAAGGAGATATAAAGCATCTAATTCCTTCATCAATGCGAAGAAGAGGGTCATCGACACCCTAGAGCAGTTCGTGTAACCCTGAGGGGCATTTTGATCACACCTACCCTTGATAGAGATTAGACACTATTGTAATTGATTTATCAAATGGGTATCCCTAGGAGGGATGAATCTGTAATTTGACTCCATTGAAATTAATAAATGATTCCTTGTATTCATGTTATTTCTTGTTATCAGTTTATGCATGCATATTTGTGTATCTTTATTCAATTGTAATAGTTACATCAGGTGTGAGCCTTTTTGGTGGTTACACAACTATAGTTGGATTTAGAGTTGATTTGCATTGTAGTTTTCACCAAGTAAATGGAAATTCTAAAAATTATTGTAAAATGTTGAAACACATGATACAAGACTTGATTGATAAAGGTAATATGGAATTTCAACAATTTTTGCAAACAATAATACCCAAAAACAAACAAATCAAAATACTAATCAAAACTTAGATATTTTTCAACATCCTTTACCCAACCATGGTAAAGAAACTGTGAATCAATTAGAACATCATAATGTCCCTCATCCAACCAGATATGTGGGAACCATTAGTAGTCTCTTGCCATATCAAAATATTCAAACCCCTTATGTGCCTACTGTATCCACAATTACAACTAGGCCAATTATATATACAAAAAGTGACATAGAAAGTGACACAGAAAGTGAAATAAAAAGTGAAACAAAAAGTGAAATGGAAAGTGAAATAGACATCACCTCAAATAACTCAAATAGTTCTAAAGATAGTCAAATAAAATTCTTCCCATCACAGATTTATTAGTTTTAGAATAACCATTCCCTAGAAGAATGACCACATGACCTTCATCTCAACAAACACTTTCAAATGAACAAGTAGTAAATTATAGACCCCACTTTGGTCACTTACAAAATAATAATATTGTAGGTACTATTAGAGCCATCACCAAGAAACAAGATCGAAATCAAAATTCTCAATCACAAACTCAAAAAACTGATCAAGACATAAGGATCTTACAAAATGCCTTACCCAATCATCAACAACAAGAAAATAATAAATTGTCATATCATAATGTGTCTCATCACAATGATATTATTATTTTAGTAGTAGAGACTACAACAAATAAAGTTCTTGCCCAACTAAATTATCTTGACAAGGAGGAGATAAATTCTTCATCCATACAACCTTCAAGATCTCTCTTTATTTTGAATAATAATCCAAAAGAGGATACAAGCATATAAAACCCATATTTAATATTGAAGTCTCAACCTAAAGTCTCCCTCAATATTCAACAACAATGGGACAATCATCCACATAATATATCTCTTTTGGAACTTTTTCAAACATCTCCTATCCATAGGGAATCTTTGTTCTTTATTATCTCTTTCTTTATCATCACTACAAGTTCTCTACTCTTTTCCTCTTTATCATCATTGCCACTTTTTGTCTGACATATTTTATCCTTAATTCTCTCTTTCATTATCGTTATCACATTAAGTTATTTATTCTTTTACTCTTTATTATCATCGTCGTCTTATGTTCATCACCTTTCTTCATCTATATATGATCATCATCCTTCATCACAACAATCTCAACTATCAACCAATCAAATTCAATCACCTTCACCACAACCAAGTTATCCTTCAAAACCTCCTTTGATTTTGAAGCCACCTTAGACATGTTATATGCAAATAACCCTATATAGTGTATATAGATCATCTTGTATATACCACCAATTCCAGTCATCAAAATTATCAAAACAAAAAAATTCAAGAAAAAAATAAAAAATAAAAAAAAAAATCAAATTGTTAAAATATTATTCTTTGCATTAGTGTGTGTTGTTTTCCAAACTTCAAGTTATATTTTATTGTATTTTAGATAAAATTCAAAAGTTATCTTGAACCATGCACTTAATTTACATATTAAATAATTTTGATTTCATCACTTTGATTATAAATCTCTCTTATATCGAAAATCATTATTACTTTATTAAATAAAATTCTAAGTTTTGGGAATTGATCTTGCTACTTATTGAACCAAGAACACATTCTCACATCTTAAAAATGATTTATTGCAAATTCGAAAAAGATACTACGTAGTAGTCTTAGTTCCTTAAGTGAAAAGTTTCACTTGCTATCCTATTATGTGCATGGTCTAGAATACTAAGAATTGGCAAAATGACAAGCTTCCCCCTACCCAAATAAAATTCCTTGCTCTACGTCTAATCTGGGCAAGAATCCCAAAAATAAAAAATAAAAAGGAAAAGAAAAAGAAAAAGAGAAAAAAAAAGCAATAAAATTCCCTTGTTAAAAAATGGACAAGAATTCCTACTCCAAAAATCATAAGAAAAGAAGGGGGTAGTGAGCTTGAATCCCTAGAATTCCTCAATTATTCAAAAGTTGTGAGGTAAGCCCCATAACGGGTGGTTTGTTCCCAACCCGCTTGGCCTTGAGTAATCCCTTTCATGTGGCGACATGTCTATCACATTAGCGACCTTATTTTGGATAGACCAGTGTCCACTTATGGATTAGCTAGCTTTTGGTAACTTGACTTACATTGTAGTTTGGTACAATGGCATGCACAAAATCATGGTTAATGAACCTTTCACTTATACACATATTGGTTCATTAAAGTTTGCTTGTATCACTACCTTACTCAAAATTGGTAAAATTAATCTCACAAGCACATACATTTGATCCTTGAGATATTTTGTATCATTACGATAAATCAATATGGATAATGAACTCACACATCACACACTGGTTCTTGATAAATTTGACTTTGTCTTGGAAATAATTTAAAATATTTCTTTGAAATTTGTTAGAAAACATTAATTTATAACTATTCACATTAATCCAAATCACTTCATTTTAGCACCTACAATATATATTATCTTCAAAAAAATTCAACATGTGACACAATGATTTATTTTCAAAATACAACTTGCATTTTCAAAATCATATATAATCATGCATTGCATTTTGACTTTGCAATGATGGTATAATTCCTAGTAATATTTTCTCTCAAAATTCACACTAAGAATTCTATGCCTAGCGCAAGTCATTCTTACTAATTTTTCATGCTTATATCCATCACAAATACAATCTCTATCAACTTATTTTATCAAAATAAATTTCTTTTAAAATCGATATCTTCTTTCATCATCAAAAACCTCAAGGTTACTCTTGAGCCCACAATATTTTTAGTATTAGCAATACAAAACTTCCTCACAACAGGATCCCCTTCATGACCTAGCGAGCATCGATCTCCACCAACGGTCATATAACAACACAACATCCTTTGAGGTTCATTGTTAATCCATCTATTTTATCACCACATAAAAACATCTTTTGTTTTTCAAAAACACTTTACAAAATCATTTTCTTTTATGTTAAGCATGATAAAAAAAGTTCAAAAATAAAAGCATGATTATAAGAAATTACATAATACAACCATCATAAGCAAGTGCAATAAATCATCCAATAAATCAAATCATTCAATGATGCATAGAAAAAATAAATATCAATATATAAGTATAAAATGAAGTCGATTGGTATGCCATAATATCCAAAATCGGTATACTTAGTCACTAGGGGGTATTACCTAAAATGAAGTAGTAAAATGAAAATAAGTTAAGTTTTACCCTAATTCTTCATTTTATTCACTTTTACCCTAAAATTCAAAAATTTTGAGTTTTCCACCAAATATAGAATTTGGTGCAAAAACTCAAGGGGGCATCCTAGTCAGTAAATTAGTAATTATTTTTCTAAAAAATCAATTCCCCATGAACTATTCATTCTAAACCATCTACTCCTTTTTGCCCATGTCAATCATAATCACTTCTACTCAAGTGTCTACACTTTTCTTTGATGCATTTATTGTTCATAAATACGCCAAAGAGGGGGCAAAATGTAGACAACAAAAATTGACCCATTAAGATGAATCATTTTCTCAAAAACCCTTAGTTTTCTCTCTTAAAAAACAAATATTATATTTAAGATAATTTTTACTCTATCAAATCATCACAATTCTTCTCAAATTTTATATCGTTGGATAGGGCTCGAAATGAGCTTTCCAACAATATATTATATGTCCAATTTTGACATCATTTGACCCCTCAAACTGTTAAAAAACTATGTACATGTCTAACCTCCTAGTGAGATCGTACCATACGATCTCTAATCGTACCGTACGATCCATAATCGTAGGATACAATACCTGATTGTACGATATGATCTTGATCAAAAATAGAAATGCTCAGTTAAAAAAATGATAAATTAAGTTGTAACTTATTTTGAATTTACATGTGCAATCGTATGACAGTTTCGGGATCGGATCCGCCGATCAGTCCCAGCTTGGAGGAGGTTGCAACCCACTTTGTCTTCTAGCCCAATTTCATCAGCTTGCTTAGCCTATTTAATCAAGCACCTCTCACCTCGAATTCCTCCTAACTCCTTGACATAATTTTCACATTCAAATTGCTGCAATTTCTGCATTAGGCCTAGGCATTTTTCTGTTTTGTGTAGGATCGGAGGATACGATCGATGATCAGAGAATACAATTTGGGATCAGAGGATATGATCTTGCTATTTCTATACAATCTTATTGTTTATGTATGATCTTGTTGTTTCTGTATGATCTTGCTATTTTTATACGATCTTGTTTTTTTTGTATGATCTTGTTGTTTCTGTACCATCTTGCTATTTCTGTATGATCTTGTTATTTCTGTATGATCTCACCTGCAGGTCACTTGGGGGCAACTCCAAGTTCTGGTTTGCATCCCCATAACCTTCAATTTGCATTTTTACATCATATTTATCATTTGTTATCTCATATAGATCAGTATTTGCATATCATCACTCTTGGAGTTCACCAATTTGCATTTAATTGCATACTTCATGTAGTTCAAGGCATATACATGTTAATTCCTGTTAGTACTACATTCAATAAGTCTTGTATGAGCTAATCTCTATTCAATAAAGTTTGTAGCACATTCTATTTTTTGTTTTCTGCACTCTACTTATGAAAATGCAGGTTTCTGCTATGATCAGATCTGTCAATCACTGATCGGACGGTACGATCTTAACCAGAATCGTACAATCTTGCCCTGCTACATACGATCTTGTCGGCAACAAAAATAAAAATCTTCATCAGAATTTCGGATACAGGTCAGAGTTTAAGATCACTTTATAAGTATTGCATTATCTATCAAAGCCCTGTTTTTTACTGTTTTTTGTTTATATATGAATCAAAATTGCATACAGGTTAGCATAGTTGCATATTTGCCAAACTAGGTGTATGTGAGATTTGCTAAAAGGAACACATCAAAACAAACTCCAAAACCTAGGCATGGAAACTGCCATAAAATGTTTCCTGGTGAACCCTAAACCAATTCGTTGAAAAATCACCATAAGAAGGCACGATCAAGTGTCTCTCTCTAAGGTGTAGACCTATCATTCCCACATTCCCCTTCGAGGTGCAGATCCATTAGTATGGAGGAAAGGAGTGTGAGAAATTTTGGACCTACAAGTATTATGGTCTTTCCAACCAAGTGGGTATGGATGAGGGTGAGGATGGATAGGTAGCTACAAGTTATTGAAAATAGACTACATAATCAAATTTTACTACAAGCCATTATTGATGATACAATCTATAGAGAAAGCAAGTGTAAGACAAGCACGAGTGACAAACAAATTCTCATGAAATCTGGAAAGATACTGTTGAGTTAGTAAGGAAACATTATTCAATTTTCTTTTTAATCTAGAAATGATTATATCTTCATTTTAAGTCTCGATAAGATTTTGTGGGGTTCCTTCCTCCAAAGGTGTATTTTTGTATGTTTATACATACATTTGTTTCGTTTTCTTCTTCTGTGGACATGCATATGTCAATGAATTGATTTCTTACAATAATTACAAGATACATAAAAAGAAGAAGTTAAAGGAGAAGAACAAGAAGAGTAATAGAAAGAGAAAAACACTTCTTCAAATAGGAAGGAGACTACTAAGTCTGAGACTGCCAAGGTCAAAATGTACCTACTAAAGAGGTAGATTGAGAAGTTGTTGAGTAGGATAATTGAGGTGATCGAGGTGCACTAGCTAGAGAAGATCGAGGTGCATGAGACTAAGTGGAAAGTTTCTACACATGGTATACGCAGTTTACTTAAGTGTCTCAAAAGTCAAGTTTTACAAAATGTCTCTTAACATAGAAAATTAAGGCAAGTTATCTCCCCTACTTACAAAGAAACTATACCTTTTGGCGACCTTTGAGCTACCTCCTTTTGCGTCTTCGGTGATGCAGCGGTATTTCGTTCTCCAACAGTATTGCGTATTCAGTTCTTACTTTGAGCAGGTCCAATGCACGTCTCCAAGTAGGGTCTGCCTCCACGTGACAGGTGAATGGTGGCTATCGAGCAACACGTAGCCCTCCGTGGTCAGCTCCCGAGCATGCACAAGTGTCTCTAGTTGAGCGGCTCGAACCACCGGCAAACTCCAAAGGTAGCTATGCTACCATCACGGACAGATGTTAAAGTAAATTGAAGTATTGCTTTTTAAACTTTAGAAAATTCAACTTTTAGAAAGGTAATAGTCTGTTCCAAAGTCAAATGGATGATGATTTTTCAAATTCTGAGTTTCATGCTACTCTTTTCGAGGGCCTGTCAGAGCAGTAGGAACCTTTAGCAACCAGCATTTCATTTCACTTAGGGTTGCTTAGAAATAAGACGGATAGGTTTATTGGAAGCAATTCCTATAGGTTTGTTGGAAGCAATTCCTATGGTTTGAACCCTACCAGCAGTACCTGTGGTTTAAGCCTTGTGCTGACAAATTACTAAAAATAAAGAAATCAAAAATAAAATATGAGGCCTAAAAGTTTAAAGTGATCGCACATGAGATAAAGTGAAGAAGATTTGTGTTAGTTGAGACCCCACAATACAAAATATTGTGAGAGCGCCACCATAAAAAATCGGACAACCTACTGAATTCCTAACAAAATAAAGTATGCCTTTTATTTCCTACGGCTATGCTAGCATCACGGGGCATCCGCTCTAAAACAAAAATCCTTTATCTATGTATGCCTTTTATTTCCAATGGATGTTTTTCTAAGTTTTCGTCCAGCAATTCCACGGGCAGATGTTAACGTAAATTAAAGTTGATGGCTACAAATATGTTGGTCAAACACCTCCGTGAATATCATACTTCCATTACACGGCGTATTTCAACATGTACTTCTGGTCAAAAACACAAACGTGGCCACATTCTTTCTCGTGAGCTATATGCAGTCTGCAACTGTTCTCGGATAACTATTTGCTTCGCCGCTAATTGACGTATCTCACGTCCGCAGAATAAGTGGCCTGAAACTTTTCTAGTTTGAAAGTGCCGACTAAATATTTATATCGAAAATATGCTTACGTAGCTCAACAATACAACAAGCAAAACTCATGCACCAATTTCAAGACCAAATTCATGGTGACATAAGATTTTGCATACCTTGTCCGAATTAGACTGGCCAGAGGTTGTTTTTTTTTTTTTTTTAGTTGTTTTGTAGTCTTCAAAAAGGTATTTGACACAGAAAAAAATATGAAGCAGAATGAAAGAGCTAGAGGTTCCAATTTACTACAAGGCAGCAGTTCACAGATTATATGAACATGTAAAGGCTAGAATCAAAACAAAAGAAGGGTTATCTGAATGTTTTAGGAGTGACATAGGCGTCAAACCGGGTTGCCCTCTATCTCTGACATTATTTGGTTGTACATTGACAAGTTAGAAGAATGGATAAACAAATTTGGGGGGAGAGGGTGTGCACTTTGCCAAATATGTGATAAAGCTTCTCATGTGTGCAGATGATGTAATTCTTGTGGCCGAAACAGCTAAAGATCTAAAAGATCACCATCGGGATCTAGAACTCCTACGTAATAAAGTTGGGATGCAGGTTAACACAAGCAAAACAAAAATCATGATTTTTTAATAAAAAGAAGAAGCAATATCTCGAATTTCAGTTTGAAGGAGAACCTCTTGAAGTAGTGGTAGAATACAAATACCTAGGCATAGACTTTCATGACAAACTCAATTGGAATACATGTAGGATGAAAAGAACTCTAAGTGGTTATAGACTTTCATGACAAACTCAATTGGAATACATGTAGGATGAAAAGAACTCTAAGTGGTTGGAGAGAGCTATATGCACTTCAAAATCGGTGTAAGAATGCCGAGTTGTGGGACTGGAAGACCACCAAGGTCTTATTTGGTCTACTTGTTATACCGATTATGGTGTATGGTTGTGAGATGTGGGCCAATGGCACGACAAATACAAAATGGAGGCAGATAGAAAGGATTCAAAAACGTCTAATTACAAATTTTTTTAGAATTAATACCAGAGTCCCTTATGAAATTAATCTAGCTAAAATTGGAATGTTCCCTTTAGAGGCACTTGCTATGACGAAGTTGTTATGTTACTTGAAAAAACAAAAAACATGAAAAACAACATATGTCTCATGGCAGCTAGGGATGAAGAGCTACATAGACGAAAGAACACATGGATGAAATACAATCAAAAATGAAAAACATGAAAAACAACATATGTCTTAGGGCAGTTAGGGATGAAGAGCTACATAGACGAAAGAACACATGGATGAAACAAAATAAAAAATGGATGAAATGTTGGGAAATCAACATAAATGAATGTCCAAATTTCAATAAAGACATAAAAAACTATGTGAACGAAAAGTTTAGAAGTGGAATGTGGAAAAATGCAAACAAAAAAAGACAATACTATACTGCAAAGTTTAACCCAATGTATGACCACAAAGAAAAACATATATATGCGCTGAAATTAAGTGGAAAGAAAAAATCCTCATTGCTGAGATAATAACTAGTTCTCATAGGCTTAGATGTGAAACATGGAGATGGACAACACCCAAAGGAACAATGGAAAGAAAGGATATGTACTCTATGTAGCACATGAGCAATAGAGACAGAGGAACATTTTATCTATGTGACAAATACAAAGAAACCCTTGGAAAATGGTCTATGATAGAATTATTTGAAGACAATAAAATAAAAAAAAATTGAAAAGTTGTTAACCCAAATAAATAAGAGAGGGAACAATCTTCTCAAAAATATTAATCATATGATTTGAATAACTATATTTCCTAAAGGACGTAATTAAAGGACGTAATTAAAATTTTCCTATCAAATCTGATACAAATTTTAACACAAAATACAAGAGAATACCAAAACACCAAGTAGTTTGATTTCATTGCAAATATGGCATTAAATAGCCAGAGATACATGCAATTTGGATAGCCGATGGCCACGGCCACGACGAAGACATTTACATGACCAATTGAAAAAGTGCCACGATACAATAAAAAAGTTTTAAAATATTTATATGGATAGATGGCCATCACCTTTTTATATCAAAAGTGGCCTATTTAATTATTTAAAATTTAAATTATATATTTATATTTATTATTTTATTGTATTATTTATTTACATGATAATTTTTTATCCACTATGTTGACGTCAAATTATCAAGAAGATGGAAAGGGTAAAGCATTTCCCTCTTTTATTTGAGGGAATTCTTTTAAATTTTTGCTTTTTCTTGTGCTTGCTTGGTCTTGGCAAGTTTTACAAATCTAAAAAGTCCTACAATTGTTCAATCTTATCAATATTTTAGATTATTCTTCTTCTTTTTTCTTTTTCGTTTATTTTTTACTTTAACTTTTTTTGGTATTATTTTGGTGTTTTTGAAAAAGGAAAAAATTCAATTATCAAAAGGTTGAGGATAATTTTACCAGACTTCTTTGTAAGTCAAGAGGAGTGCAAACATTATAAATGGAGGAGTAGTCCCAACAAACATTAGGATAACATTAGCTAACACCAAAATGGTTATTGGGCTGCCATCAATTAACATGCCTGCCTTAGCTAACACTGAGAAGATTAAGACTAGCTATTCTTGTCTTTCGATGCTTTTGCATCTCCTCTAGGTGTAGGCATCTTCAGAGTTAACTACAAGTTTTGCTTGGGGACATTTCTTGTTCCTATATTCACTTTTTACTAAGGCCTATGCACCATACACCTTTGACATAGAATTCTTCCTTAAGAGTGGTATGATGCTAAGAGAGAGAAAACCTCTTTATATAAGCTCATCTCCTTGGAGGATTCATCATGTGATTTACCCTGTTAATATTTTTTTTCTCAAACTGTTTATGTCAAAACAATTTCCTTTGTGCTACTATATCATCAATCCTCATAATTCCTTGCCTCATGTGATATCCATCACATACCTTCTAAGACTTTCTGCTACCCTTCTTGGCTAGTTGCCTTAATACAACTTTTTATTTATATATCAACTTATTTACACAAAAGTGTGGCATGCCCTTACATGCCAATGGTGCTTTGTTTTTAACTCTTGCATTAGAATTTGTAGTGACACAACCAAATCATGCCAAACTTATACTTTTCTCTTTGGTATATATCTTGGAACTCGCAATCAATATTGTATGGACCTTGATTTTGATCTCGCTTGAAAGATCTTGTATTTTTGAAGATTAATTGATATAGACCATTGGAAAATAATATGGAATATTGTTCTAGAGGAAACAAATCATGAAATTTTAATTTTCCATGCACTAGACTGATAATAGCTATTTGCGAAGTTTTGAAAAGCATGTTTGTTACCAGTTCTAACTCTATATTTTTTTAGACCTAATCTATTGTAACTTGTGACCTTTCACCTTTAGTAAAGGCTTGTGATAGGATTTTGAGCTTAACTACATTTCCCAACCTAGTAATTTTCTTTTAGTGTTGTGATCGTCTTGCATAAATTTGTGCCACATCATATTCTATATTTATTTTGGCCAATCAACCATCTCTATATGTAAATTTATAGAATCTTCCCTGGTTTCCCTCTATTCCTTATATCTTTCAATGTGATATGGTTTGAGCCCTTAATTGGATATTTAGACCAATTTTTAGATACAAGGAATAACTATATGGCTAGGATCTAGGAGTAGGTGTCCCTCTAATTGCCCCCAAAATATAGATAAACATATCCTGAACAAGGGTTGTATATCTACAATTACTATATCTTGGGATATTACAAGGTTCAAACACTCATATAGTAATGTCAGGGCTCTTTTTATGTGGTCAACTCCTCTAATCTATAACTCATTAAAATACAATGGGTTGGGTTCCCATAAAATGTAATATAAGCAAAAACTATTACATATCTCTTAGGGCATGATTGTAATGTCTTGTTTTTTATTTTCCCATTTCTTAGTGCTATGATCATAAGTTGATGTGGGAGTAATGTCACATTCCTCGTCCTTATCTATCTGGTGATTAATGATAATTTCTTCTTCGGGACTATCCTAGATTTGCTATATAGGATATTATATATTTCATTACAAGGTTATATTTAATTAGGACCATGGATGGTAACCCTTATTTCCATAAATTGTGCCAAGAAATGAAGAATTATACATAGCCAAAATATGAAATCTCTCCTATCTCTCAACTTCATTGCTAAACATTAGCTGACCTTCTGGGATAAATCCGCTAAGGTGTTTCACTTTGGTTTCTACTTTATCTTGTTGCTCTTCCATTCTATCAATATCTTTAGTGATTTGGTGAATTATCTTTTAACTCTTCAGCTATTTGAAGTTGTGATATCATTATAACACAAATAGAATCCATTAAAAATAGAAGGGATGAATATAATTCTAATGTATTATGACATTATAGACGAGATGCATTTGGAAGTTGGACTTTAGGACTATCTAGATTATTTTTAAGGATTTACCATATGGTGGTTCTAGGAGGAAGCTTTCTAGCAGTGATAAGCATGTTTTCTGTCATTATAGCCTCTTGAAAAATTTATGAGAATATTTTTTCTTTGATTTATTGAATTAAAAGATTTAAGTCAAGGTCAAAGGCATGGATATAGTAGAGATATGTTTGGGCGTGGGATGATTGGATTTCTTGGGATTTTGTTCCAAGTCCTTTTGAACTAAATATTAGAATCCATAATGCTTCCATGGGGTCTCTAAATAGATGAAAATTGGTTGGGTAATAGATATGGATCTCTAGGATTATCAAACTCTATTATAAAATATTTGGCTAGCTCTACCTAGGTTTTAATGTTTTTTGTCTTCTAAAAAATGATACCATGTCAACACTTTACCTTGAAGGGATTGAACCAATAACCTGATCATTACATCTTAAAATATAATATTATATGTAGTGGCTAAGGTGGCTACATATTTATAGTTTTCATAAGTTTTTTTTCACTACCATGGTAAATGGGTAAGGCTTTTCGAGCAGCTTTAGAAATTTCATGTAGAATTGAGATATCAATAGGACTAGTGCCATCCCAAGTAGGGCAAGGTTGTTCAACCATGATTGACTAGATGAGGATATTTATGTGGGGGTAAGGTCCAATGTTTTTCTTTAGATGATTCTAGATTCAAATACCAATAAATTCATTGAATTTATTTATTGTTCAATCAACGGAGTTGTTAGGTGAACATTCATTCTTCACTTATCAGGTCAAGACAATTCAAAAAAATTTCAGTATTTTAGGTAAGTCAAGTGAATGGATAAAGCATCCCATCGGGTATGCCAAAAAAAAAACTATTGGTCTAAAATCTACCCAAGCCTATGAAGTGTGCCCTAGAATTTAGCCAACATTTGGATGAACAAGATTTCTCTTAGTTTAACCTTTGAAGAAGATAAACTCCTTGAAATACTTATAAAATTAAAATAGAGTTTAATATAAGGGTGATAAATGAGAGGTTTAGAAGAAATTAAGGGTTTATAATAATGAATAAATGGTGAACACGGTATAGCGTAATAGCATTAGGAACATATAGCAAGAGCCTACTACAATTAAATTGCATTGATACTTAATAGATCAACCATTATCAAATGCATAACAAAGTTAATTCAACTACAATAATATGCTTTAATCATTATAAATAATTTGATGAAAAGTAATCCAATAGTGATCCAAAGAGCAAAATTCACTTTAACAAAATAAACTAGTCACAAAATATACTAGAAATGACTTAAAACACAATGTTCATTCATAAAAATTTGAAATAGCAATTGCAATGGAGGCCAAAGAAATATCACTTCTCATAATTGGTTGTAGATTTTACACAACATATACCTAGGAAAATGTTATCAATTCAACCCTTACTTTGGGATCAATCTCCCAATTTATAAGCTACTCTTTGAAATTGTAGTGCAAGATTTTTAATACAATTATAGGTCTGTTATGCAACATAGCATGGTAAAGAACACTCTAGGGATCTTGTTATTTTTATTTTATGTTGTTTAATTGCTTATGTATCTTGCTCATATTTCATCTTATGCTTGAATTTGAATTTATTTGCTACTTGCTCCATAGATCTCCAACTATCTTCTACAAGTGATAGAACTACTGCAATTGATGTTTTAGATATGTCATTTTCATGCTTTAACAATATTAGTTTAAATAGCTAGAAGGCATTGAGGTAGTTGTAGCTCTAAAAGGGATGTTTTAGAGTGTCATGTATCAAAGTTGGGCTTTTTATCTGCTTTAAGAGTTATTTGAAATAAATCTAGGCCTTATGGATGCTTTGATAATGTCTCTTTGGGAGAAATCTTGATGTAATTTTTTTTTATTGATATCTTAGTATTTTAGATTTGTGCACTCTTTGGATTTATTGGTGTTTTGATATTGATAGCTTCAAATTTATTCTACTATAATATATTTTGCATGATATCAAAATTCAATGTGGTGTTGTTGACATCATTACCAAAATTAGTCTATAATCATCTCCTTCATCTTTGAGCAGAGAGCATATTAATTGATCAATATTGAGGATGCTGGTATGCCATTTTTTTACTTGAGTATACAAATATACTTTGTTGGCTCCATGCTTTTGCTGCTATATTTTGATCACTGGAATGATGAGTCCACTTGTTCCTTGATGTTGATGAACCTCTCTGAAAACCAGGATCACTATGCGTTGTCTTCCAAACACTATCATACTTGGTGCCCTTATGATTCCACGTAGAACCATAATATTGCTTTCTTAATCCATACCTCCAAGATTATTACCGCTCATGGTGGTGTAAATGGCGATATGGTGAAACCTTAGCTTGATTTTCTACCTTCTTTGAATCTTCAACATTTGGCTCTATGGTTTTCAATTTTTCTATATATTGTTCTTTCATGTTCCCTTTGTTTGGTGTGTCATTGTGCTCTTATATCAAAGCTTCCTTGGACTTTGCTACTATTATTTCCATGAACTCAATTGTTGTTGCTTCTTCCATGGACTTTATTGCTACTACTACCTTCTTGGATTCTATTTCAGGTTCTTCTATTTTTTCTTCAATTTGTTTCTCTACAACAACTTCTTGTTTTTCCTTGTATCCTTGCTCCTTAAGCTAATAAATATCTTATAATGGTATCTTCTTTTTCTTGTACCATAACTTCATAAACTTATTTTGCACATTAATGTTAATAGTACCCAAAGAATCTAACAAAGGATAACCAAGAACAATATCCTCATCATCCATATCAATAGCATGAAAATCTGAATGTAAAACATATTTATCCATGGTGATCTTCAAATCTTCAAAAATCTGAACATTCTCACCCTCCAATTGTATGTCCTTAACTTTTGTTGCTTGAACCTTCAACCTCTTAGCCAAATAAATATTAATAAAATTAAATATGCTACTAGGGCTAATGGAAATAATAACCTATTCCTTTTGAATGCTTCCATGAACCTGCAAAATAGACTTTTTAGATTCAAACAAATCCCTTTGTCCACTTTTTAATTTATATTCTACCAAAGGTATGGTTTCCTCTGTCTGCATACCGACATATTTTTTATCTTCTACCACTTCTTTAAAATTTTCTAGCTCTCTCTTTATTTCATTTTATTCCTTTTGAAGCATATTTATTTCTTCTTCATATCCCTTTATGGTGATCTTCAAACTAGCTATATTTTTATATGGGTCCCATTTACTCAAGAATGCATGCTCCATTTCATCCCAAGTGCATTCATTATACCTTTCACTACAAAAATTTATCCACCAAGACCAAGCTTCCCCTTTAAGACTGTACTTAAGGAAGAATTGCCAACAAGGATTATTACAATATAGAGATCTAAAAATTTTCCACCATTCTCTAGCATCAATATCATCCTTCCCAAAAAAATATGGTAGCTCCATAAGTTCACACCACAAGATAATGCAAACTAGGGTTTCATGAAAATATATATCATGCCCTAATGCAAACTAGGGTTTTAAAAATATATATCTCCCCACTGATTTGAAGCTAAAATTCCACATAAACAATTAAATCTACAATTTTTCTTCAAGAAAAAATAAATTGCAACTGATTTGCTTAGCTGAACTAAATAAACTTCGTCTTTCAAAAAAATTGCGAATTGAAAATTTGTCATTGCCCTTGCTCCAGATGGTTGACTTCATAAGGTCATATCTCCCTCAATACTAATCATATTTATTTATATGACCACTCATTTTAAAGCTCTTAAAATTCTGCATAAACAGATCCAAGAACTATCTAAATCAGATAAACTTTTACCAAGATATGGCTACTGAAAGTTGAGACGTTTTTACAGAAAAAAACTATAAATTTTGTCACTATACTTGTTCCATATTATTGAATTCAAAAGGTCATATCTCCTTTAATATTGCTCTAATTCATTCATATGACCCCTCATTTTAAAAATATTTATATTCTAAACAAACTAATCCAAGAATTGTCTGAATTAGATAAACTTTCGTAGAGATATGGCTCCTGAAAGATGAGATATTTTTTTAGAAATAAAATATGCCTTAATTCTTGCAATTCCACAAAGAAATCCCCACTTTTTTCTAGAGTCATTGCTATGATATCACTTGTTGCAAAACTTTATTTTCAAAACATAAATAATTCACCAATATGCAAAAATATCAAATCATTCATCCATAAATAATTATCCAAATAACAATCCACAAATGAGAGAGAGATAGATTATACCATTAAGGTAGGAAAACACCAATAATAATCCTTAAAGAAGGAATAACTCCATAATATATCCCAATATGAGAGTTACACTTAAGGAGGAAAACGTACCATAAGCCACTTCATGGGCAAAGATGATTACATATGATTGATCTCCATATGATTACAATGACAAATAATTCTTCTTTATATATCCATCTTCTCATTCTACTTTGGGGAGCCTACTACTAATATAATATTATAATATAATATAATATAATATTATAATAAAATCAACCTTAGTTTATGTGTGGCCCATGCCAACTCTTATACAATATAATAATATATCCCCAAACATCTATTCCTAGGTACCCTAACATGTACATGTGTACTTCCAAGGTTCAAATCTCGGGCCTCGTCGGACTGAACGCTTGTCCCTTTCCTGGTGCTTTCAGCGGCGTAAAAGGTTTAAAATTATTGTGGCATGGCGGTTATAGGGGTGGAATGCACGAAGATCTGTGTGGCGGCTTTTGGGGCGGACAACGCAAAATACTGTGGCAGCCATAAAAAGCTGGACAGCCTGCCCAGATTCGTGGCGGCTATCGATTCCACCATGTAAATTCAAAAAAAAAAACATGTACATGTGTACTACATGCACATTTACATCATTGCATATTCTAACACTTGTGCATTTATTACATTGCATGAAGTAACTACTCAAACATTACTCTAAAGTAAACTCCTACTCTAGTTATGTACCCAAGGTGGTACATTAACATTTACCAACTAATGTAATATACTCCAACACCCCCTTGTATTACATTATTTAGGTATTGAAGACTTTAGTTTATGAGCAAGGTGCAACCAAAGTATTGTCATTGTTGTCAACACAGTCAGGTTGATCAGTTGATGCAATGGACATGAGTTCATTGATGAGCAAGGTGCAGCCAAAGTGTAATGGACAAGAGTTCATTGATGAGCAAGGTGTAGCAAAAGTATTGTCATTGTTGTCAACACAAACAAAGGATCGGTTAATGCAATGGACTGGAGTTCAGTGGTCATATAGAGCATGTACAATGATTCTCCAAGAAGAACGTAGTGGCCCATATGCAAAATCTCAAAGAAAAAGACAAGTAAGAAAAGTGTCGCGATATCGTGACATGTTGAGCAAGCATGAGAAACTATCGCAATATCGCGACATGTTGAGAAGAAAGAAGGCATAAAGAAAAACTGTCGTGATATCGTGACATGTTTGGAAAAAAAGAAAAATTGTCGCGATATGTTTGGCCAAAAAGAAAAACTGTCGCGATTTCGTGACATGCTAGAAGAGAGAGAAAGCGCAAGGAAAACTGTCATGATTTTGTGACATGTTGGAAGAGAGAGAAAGTGCAAGAAAAACTATCGTGATTTCATGACATGTTGGCAGAGAAAAATCCAAGTAGAAAAATTGTTGTGATTTCGTGACATGTTTGAAGAAGAAGCGCATGCAGGAAAAACTGTCGTGATTTCGTGACATGTTTGAAGAAGAAGCACATGCAAGAAAAACTGTCACGATTTCGTGACATGTTTGAAGAAGCTTCGCATGCAAGAAAAATTGTCATGATTTCGCGACATGTTTGGAGAGAAGGCACAAGCAAAGAAAACTATCGTGATTTCACGACATGTTCGGGGAGAAGGCGCAAGCAAATAACTCTATTGCGATTTTGTGACATGTTTGGAGAGAAGACGCAAGCAAAGAAAACTGTCACGATTTTGCAACATGTTTGAGAGAAGGAGCTCGCAAAGAAAAGTGTCACGATTTTGTGACAATCTACAAAAGAGGCAGTATGGACAAAAATGTGTCGCAATTTCATGACATGTTTGAGAGAAGGAGCTCGCAAAGAAAAGTGTCACGATTTTGCGACAATCTGCAAAAGAGGCAGTATGAACGAAAATGTGTCACGATTTCGTGACATGTTTGAGAGAAGGAGCTCGCAAAGAAAAGTGTCACGATTTCATGACAATCTGCAAGAGAGGCAGTACGGACGAAAATGTGTCATGATTTCACGACATGTTTGAGAGAAAGAGCTTGCAAGGAAAAGTGTCATGATTTCGCGACAATTTGCAAGAGGAAGTGCTAAGGAGAAAAAGTGTCGCGATATCGCAATATAATGTAGGAGAGAGAGTTCGAAAGAAAAATGTGTCATGATTTCGTGACATGTTTCATTTTTGCGGTTTAAAGTGAAGATAAAGCGGAGAGAGAAAAAGGTGTCGTGATTTTGCAACATGTTTCATTTTCACGGTTCAAAGCGAAGAGAAAGAGGAGAGAGAAAAAGGTGTCACGATTTTGCAACATGTGTTTTCGTGGGCCAAAGACAAAAAAGGCACAATGCAGCGAAAGTGTCACGATTTTGCGACATGTTATGTTTTCACGGGTATAAGCCAAGAAGAGAAGCAAGAAGGCGAAAGTGTCACGATTTCATGACATGTTCTGTTTTTGCGGGTGCAAGCAGAGAAAAGCACAAGGTAGCGAAAGTGTCACGATTTCGCGACATGTTCCGTTTTCACGGGTGCAAGCAGAGAAAGGCACAAGGTAGTGAAAGTGTCACGATTTCATGACATGTTCCATTTTCATGGGCGAAAGGCAGAGAAAGGCACAAGGTAGCAAAAGTGTCACGATTTCGTGACATGTCATGTTTTCGCTGGTGCATGCCGAGAAGAGTGCAAGGAAGCGAAAAGTGTCACAATTTTGTGACATGTCATGTTTTCGCTGGTGCAAGCCAAGAAGAGTGCAAAGAAGCGAAAAGTGTCACGATTTCATGACATGTCATGTTTTCGCTGGTGCAAGCCAAGTAGAGTGCAAGGAAGCGAAAAGTGTCATGATTTCACGACATGTCATATTTTTGCTGGTGCAAGCCAAGTAGTGTATAGAGGCAAAAAGTGTCGCGATATCGCGACATGTTGTGTTTTTGCAGATGCGAGCTAAAAAGAGAACTTAGCCAAAACAAAGAAATGTAATAGTGAACTGCAGACAGTACGATAGTAACATAGGCAGTTATAGAAAGAATTCATTCAGCCAGAATAAGAAGAGTTAATTGGAGTCAAAACTGTAGTTTTAGGGGGTGTTGCAAAGAAAATCATGCAGGAAAAATAAAGAAGAGTTAACTAGAGTTAGAACTGCAGTTATAGGGGGCAGTTACAGAATAAAATTATGCAGCTAGAATTAAAACAGTGTATTAAAGACATAACAGCTGTTACAGGGTCGTGACATTGTGAAACTATCAGAGCGATGGCCATATTGAGAGTCCCAAATAAAGAGACAAACCTATTAATAGGTTGCATGTAAGAATATTGTGTCAAAAAGGAGTTACTTACAGGAGTGGCTATTAATAGGCTACATGCGAGATTATGGCAGTTACAGAAGTCTTAGGGTTTCAAGATGAAAATATTGTTATAAAAGGGCAGTTGCATGCAGAAGAAAAATTTTGGCTCAAAATTGAAAAGAGTGTCGTCGGAAAGAGTAAATGTGCCGTGAGGGCAGTTGCATGCAGAAGTGAAAAGGTAGCTCAAAATTGAAAAGTGAGCAGATAAGGTTGTCAGAGCCGTAAGCGAGCAGAGAAGGCTGTCAGAGCGTAGAGAAGGTTGTCAGAGCGCAGAGAAGGCTGAGCAGAGCAGTAAGAGTGATCCGTTAGGTTGAGCTTTGTGTGGGTAGAGATATATGAGAAAATTCAAAGAGAGAAATAGTGGCATGAGAGAGCACTGCTGAGAAAAGAGTAGTGGAGAAAGAGTGCAACTGATAGAGTGTGACTAAGAGAGTGTGGCTGAAAGTGTGTAGAAGGAATATGTGTTTCCTGAATTGAAAGAGAGGTTGGATGAGCAATAGACCAGTAAGGGTCTTGTAAAAGTGAAGGTATATTTATGTCAATCTAAGATGCAAAATAGAAATCCAATTTGGTGCTTGGAATCAAGGGTTGGTGCTCCTTCCAGTTGGTGCTAGTAAATTAGGGGTTGGTGCTCCTTCCAGTGGGTGCTGGTAAATTGTTTGTAAAGTTGGTGCTTTGCAAAGGCTGGATTTGGATGGGATTCCAAGCAGTCTATTTTTGAGGAGTAGCCAAAATTGGTGAACCTCGTTATATTGTGTGTTGTGGAATGCTCTCTTATGATACTTGTTGTTTCTGGTTTTAAGTTTTCATTGCTTTAGATTTAAGAGTTGTAGATTTGAATTTAAATAGCTACACTGATTCACCCCCCCCTCTCAGTGCCATTGTAAGACTAACAATTGGTATCAGAGCCAAGTTCCTAGTTTAGGCTAAATCAGTCAAGGTTGATCTTGGATTAGTACACAATGGGTAAGAAGAATAGATCCTCCTCCAATAAGGCATCTCAATCAGTTTCAGTTCCTGTGGAAGAGAAAATTGCACTAGATAAGGTAGAAGTGAACTCTGAAGTATGCAAAGAAAACCTAGAGATTGAAGTAGATCTAGAAGGTGAGCTGATCATCGCACTTGAAGAGTTGAGTATAGAATAGAAAAAGAACAAAATATTGTCTAAGAAGTTGGAAGAATATGGGAATGAGATTGAAGATCTTTTCTTACAATTTCAAAAGGCCAAGAAAATAGAAGAAGCCTTGAAGACACAACTGGATGATAAAGGTTGATGTATATAGCAAATGTGAAGAAGAATCTAACAAAGTTGTTAGTAATATAAAGTTGCAAGTAGAAGAGTCCAAAAGGATTGAAGAAAGTCTCAAGTCACAGATCAATGAGAAAGAGACTGTTTGCTGCCAACAAGAAGGAGAGATTGTTTCATTGAATAAATAACTAGAAGAGGCCAATATAAGTCTCAAATTTGAGAAGAGCACAAAGTTGCTAGATATAATGATAAAGCAACAAAGAAGCTCCACGGATAAGTCTGGTCTTGGATATGAAGCTGAACAACCGTCATCTTCCAAAAGTATAGAAAAGAAGAAGTCCACTACTGAAGGATCAAAGCAAGAAAAGTCTAAAGCTGAATCTTCAAAAGGAATAAAATATCAAAGAATATCTACAACAAAGCAACCACAGCAAAAGATGTTCTCTCACTCTCACTCTTTTAATAATAATGCTTTTAATGGCTATTGTTCAAAATGCAACTGCTATGGTCACAAGGCAATTTATTGTGGACTGAACAATAGATCAAAAAGTTATGCTGATAAAAACACATCTACTTTCCTAAGTGAACACCCTGTGTAATGTTTTAAATGTAATGGCCATGGGCACATAGCAAGGTTTTGTCCAAGCACTTCTGTATCCAATCTAAGGCAAGACCATAGATTTCATCATACACACAGAATGCAATGCAGACATGGAATAAAATGTGTGCAATGTTTTAAATGTAATGGTCAAGGGCACATAGCAAGGTTCTCTCCAAGCACTTTTGTATCTAATATAAGGCAAAACCCTAGATTTCATCAGACACAAAGAGTGCAACACATACAAGGAACATATCATGTGCATAAAAGAAAATAAAATAATCATCCATCAAGGATGCACAAGAGACAACCCCGCAAGAGAAATGTTCAAGTTCACAAACAGGGGCAAAATAGGGATGTAGTTGAAAAAATCAAGACCAAGTTCAGGAAAGTCTGGAGAAAGACAGAAGAAAGGGAATCATGTCTCCTTGGATTGAAGGAGACTACTCTGCTATTGTACTAAGCCATTCCAGGTGGCACATCCTTAGGGGGAGCGATATTAAAATCTTATTTTAAATGCTCCTATGTATTTGTTTGGTTATTTGAGGATGAAAGGCAAGTAGTCGAGATATTGTTGTTTCAGTTGTCAAGTGTATTTTCAATTCTTGTTGAAGGGTAGTGATTGAATTGAGAATCGTCACCATTGGTAGTATTGCTTATGTCATTTTTGTTCTATTGATGGTTCTTACTGCCACTGTTCATAGCTATGGGTTATAACAGTTCATATTGTTTTTGTTTAATGAAAGAATGCTTGCCCTAGCTGTGTATTTGTGTTTCGATAATAGCAGCATGTATTTGTTTGACACATTGATGATTAATATTGTGAGATATTTCATGACGCCTTGGTGAAATTATTTAATTCACAGATAGTTTCATTTTAACTGTTGATAAAATTCCAATCCAAGGTTAAGAAGTATGAGGTTGAGTAAGGTGCACTATGGTTGGCCATAAAGTGTTTGACAAAATGTCTTCTCCTGATTTGCATAGTTGAAAGTAAGGTGTGACCTGTAGTAACTGTAGAAAACATAGATCAGGTTGTAAATATAAAATGGATTGAGGTAGCCTACTGGATTCTCACTGCAGAGAGAGACAAACAACTGTCATTAGGTTCAAGCTTGTTGAGAATATCCAAGATGCATGGTGGAGATGTATGCAGATGCTGCTAGCATTGCAGAACAAAAAGTTGGCTATATAAGATTATTGTATGCCTTCACTAACAGTGGACAAGTTTGAGTTTGCAAAGCAACAAAGGGTAGTTGCACAGAAGACAGTGGTCCAGCCATGTTCTTACACATGTTATATTGGTGAAGTTGACGGTGATGGTGTCATTCACTGGTTATTGCTGCTACTCACATTATTGATATTGTTGATGCCTATTATGCTTATCATGATGTTGTCAAATAGTGAAATGAAGTGGTCACATATTCCAAAGAATAGACTAAGAATTGACTAGCCATCGAGATCAAATTCTCAGGGGGATCATTTATGCATCTGTTTATCTTTATGCTTTTTTGCTAACTGTAATAATTTTTGCCTAAGAATGTTGTGCATGGACTCAGGGGGAGTTTTGCAGCCACCCTTTGGTATTATTGTCAAAGGGGGAGAAGAATTACAGGTAATTGCACACAATTACATGTGTTGCCAACAATTCCAAATGGGAAGATTGATGAGCAAGGTGCAACCAAAGTATTGTCATTGTTGTCAACACAATCAGGTTGATCAGTTGATGCAATGGACATGATTTCATTGATGAGCAAGGTGTAGCCAAAGTGTAATGGATAGGAGTTCATTGATGAGCAAGGTGTAGCAAAAGTATTGTCATTGTTGTCAACACAGACAGAGGATCGGTTAATGCAATGGACAGGAGTTCAGTGGTCATACAGAGAATGTACAATGATTCTCCAAGAAGAACGTAGTGGCCCATATGCAAAAGCTCAAAGAAAAATACAAGTAAGAAAAGTGTCGCGATATCATGACATGTTGAGCAAGCATGAGAAACTGTCGCGATATCGCGACATGTTGAGAAGAAAGAAGGCAGAAAGAAAAATTGTCGTGATATCGCGACATGTTTGGTCGAAAAGAAAAACTATCGCGATATCGCGACATGTTTGGCCAGAAAGAAAAATTGTCGTGATTTCGTGACATGCTAGAAGAGAGAGAAAACACAAGGAAAACTGTCGTGATTTCGTGAAATGTTGGAAGAGAGAGAAAGCGCAAGAAAAACTATCACGATTTCGTGACATGTTGGCAAAGAAAAAGCCAAGTAGAAAAACTATCACGATTTCATGACATGTTTGAAGAAGAAGGCATGCAAGAAAAACTGTCATGATTTCGTGACATGTTTGAAGAAGAAGCGCATGTAGGAAAAATTGTCATGATTTCATGACATGTTTGAAGAAGCTTTGCATGCAAGAAAAACTATCATGATTTCGCGACATGTTTGGAGAGAAGGTGCAAGCAAAGAAAACTGTCATGATTTCGTGACATGTTCGGGGAGAAGGCACAAGCAAATAAAACTATCATGATTTCGTGACATGTTTGGAGAGAAAGTGCAAGCAAAGAAAACTATCGTGATTTCACGACAATCTACAAAAGAGGCAGTACAGATGAAAATGTGTCATGATTTTGCGACATGTTTGAGAGAAGGAGCTTGCAAAGAAAAGTGTCGCAATTTTGTGACAATCTACAAGAGAGGCAGTACGGATGAAAATGTGTCATGATTTTGCGACATGTTTGAGAGAAGGAGCTCGTAAAGAAAAGTGTCACGATTTCGTGACAATCTGCAAGAGAGGTAGTACGGACGAAAATGTGTCGCAATTTCGTGACATGTTTGAGAGAAGGAGCTCGCAAAGAAAAGTGTCGCGATTTCGTGACAATCTGCAAGAGAGGCAGTACGGACGAAAATGTGTCATGATTTTGTGACATGTTTGAGAGAAAGAGCTTGCAAGGAAAAGTGTCACGATTTCGCAACAATTTGCAAGAGGAAGCGCTAAGGAGAAAAAGTGTCATGATTTCGCGACATGTCGAGTTTTCGCGATCCGATGAGAAGAAAAGCGCTAAGGAGAAAAAGTGTCATGATACTACGACAAAATGTAGGAGAGAGAGTCTGAAAGAAAAATGTGTTATGATTTCACAACATGTTTCATTTTTGCGATTCAAAGTGAAGAGGAATAGGAGAGAGAAAAAGGTGTCGTGATTTTGCGACATGTTTCATTTTCGCGGTTCAAAGCGAAGAGAAAGAGGAGAGAGAAAAAGGTGTTGCGATTTCACGACATGTGTTTTCGTGGGCCAAAGACAGAAAAGGCACAAGGTAGCGAAAGTGTCACGATTTCGCGACATGTTATGTTTTCGCGGGTATAAGCCAAGAAGAGAAGCAAGAAGATGAAAGTGTCACGATTTCATGACATGTTCTGTTTTCACGGGTGCAAGCAGAGAAAAGCACAAGGCAACGAAAGTGTCACGATTTTGTGACATGTTTCGTTTTCACGGGTGAAAGCAGAGAAAGGCATAAGGCAACGAAAGTGTCGTGATTTTGCGACATGTTTCTTTTTCGCAGGTGAAAGGCAAAGAAAGGCACAAGGCAGCAAAAGTGTCATGATTTTGTGACATGTCATGTTTTCACTGGTGCATATCGAGAAGAGTGCAAGGAAGCAAAAAGTGTCACAATTTCGTGACATGTCATGTTTTCACTGGTGCAAGCCAAGTAGAATGCAAGGAAGCGAAAAGTGTCACGATTTCATGACATGTCATGTTTTTGCGGGTGCAAGCCAAGTAGAGTGCAAGGAAGCGAAAAGTGTCATGATTTTGTGACATGTCATGTTTTCACTGGTGCAAGCCAAGTAGAGTGTACGGAGGTGAAAAGTGTCATGATATCATGACATGTTGTGTTTTCACGGATGCGAGCTAAAAAGAGAACTCAGCTGAAATAAAGAAATGTAACAGTGAACTGCAGACAATACGATAGTAACAGAGGCAGTTACAGAAAGAATTCATGCAGCCAGAATAAGAAGAGTTAACTAGAGTCAAAACTATAGTTTTAGGGGGTGTTGAAAAGAAAATCATGCAGGAAAAACAAAGAAGAGTTAACTGGAGTCAGAACTACAGTTATAGGGGGTAGTTACAGAATAAAATTATGCAACTAAAATTAGAACAATGCATTAAAGACATAAAGGCTATTACAGGGTCATGACACTGTGAAACTGTTAGAGCGATGGCCATACTGAGAGTCCCAAATAAAGAGACAAACCTATTAATAGGTTACGTGTAAGAATATTGTGTCAAAAAGGAGTTACTTACAAGAGTGGCTATTAATAGGCTACATGCGAGATTATGGCAGTTACAGAAGTCTTAGGGTTTCAAGATGAAAATATTGTTATAAAAGGGCAGTTGCATGCAGAAGAAAAAGTTTGGCTCAAAATTGAAAAGAGTGCCACCAAAAAGAGTAAATGTGCCACGAGGGCAGTTGCATGCAGAAGTGAAAAGGTAGCTCAGAATTGAAAAGTGAGCAGATAAGGCTGTCAGAGCCGTAAGCGAGCAGAGAAGGCTGTCAGAGCACAGAGAAGGCTGTCAGATCACAGTAAGTAGAGTGGTAAGAGTGATCCGTTAAGTTGAGCTCTGTGTGGGTAGAGATATATGAGAAAAGCCAAAGAGAGAAATAGTGGCATGATAGAGCACTACTGGGAAAAAGAGCGGTGGAGAAAGAGAACAACTGATAGAGTGTGACTGAGAGAGTGTGGCTGAAAGTGCACAGAAGGAATATGTGTTTCCTGAATTGAAAGAGAGGTTGGATGAGCAATAGACCAGTAAGGGTCTTGTAAAAGTGAAGGCATATTTATGTCAATCTAAGATGCAAAATAGAAATCCAAGTTGGTGCTTGGAATCAGGGGTTGGTGCTCCTTCCAGTTGGTGCTGGTAAATTAGGGGTTGGTGCTCCTTCCAGTGGGTGCTGGTAAATTTTTTGTAAAGTTGGTGCTTTGCAAAGGCTGGATTTGGATGGGAGTCCAAGCAGTCTATTTTTGAGGAGTAGCCAAAACTGGTGAACCTCGTTATATCATGTGTTGTGGAATGCTCTCTTATGATACTTGTTGTTTCTGGTTTTAAGTTTTCATTGCTTCAGATTTAAGAGTTGTAGATTTGAATTTAAATAGCTACACTGATTCACCCCCCCCTCTCAATGCCATTGTAAGACTAACATTAGTCTTCAATATGATCTTCGTATTTCAAATATTCTTTTGGCTTGGTTAAGTTCTTTGTATTATATTTAATTTTATTTGCACTATATGCCTCCTTGATATGGTTTCTTTTCTTCTTCTTCTTTATCCTTGTCTTTGGAGTAAGTTGTGCTTTCATGAGTGGTCATATTATCACTTGATTCTTGAAAAAGTATTTCCTATTTACCTTTTTCCTTCTTATCACTATACTTATTTAGTTAGAGGCTTCTAAATAATCACTTAAGGCATCATGATAATATCTTGAGTTAGTAGAACTTGAAGTATCAATACTACATGAGGATTGAAATATCTCATCTAAGAAGGATTCATCTATTGTTGTCTTTGTTCTATGTTACCATATTTGCAACATTTGAATATAAGTAATGCTATATATATTATGCTACCAATGTCTAAAGTAATTTGAATATAATTCTTTTCATTATCATTTGCTTCAGTGATTCTAGCATGTAGATAATATTCCAATATTTCGAAGTTTTCTTTTGAAGCTTCACTATGAATCACTTTTGAAGTAAGGTCTAAATTTCCTTCAAAATTTATAAGTAAATTCTTGATTCCAATTTTTATAACACTTACCCTTTCCTTTCTGATGGTGTTGTTCATACCATTATTCATTGTATTCTTTGTAGTAGACATATTTCTTCTCCTTAGTTTTAATAGACTATTGTTACTTGTAGACCTTGTATCTCCCTATATGAATTCTAAGTTGAATTTTAGTATATGACTAAATTTTAACTTTTAATTCTTTAAATTTTGTAGTATATGATTAATCAATGGAATTCTTCTAGCTCTTTGGTATTTTGAGAATACTTTTGATAGAAATTTTGAAGTAGTCTACCTTATGACTCCTTAGTTTAGAGTATGTGAACTAACTTGATAAAACCTTATTAAATCTTAGGTTTTGTAGTATCCCTTATATCTCCTAAGTGATTAGAGTATGCTATGGTCTTTTTGGCATTTTTGCCACATTTATTGTTATTATTCATTATTAATGCTTAAATTGTTGGCCCAAAGCAGTTTTGTGAGTTCCGAGGAGGTTTTTCCGATTTTCGAAGATTAAATGCTACCCCGAATTAAATGCTTTGCGGATTTTCAATGCAGTCAAGGTCGAAGAGCACCCAGTCCACCAAAATTAAAGATTTTCTTGGTTCGAAACCGCTGGTCATGGATCATTTTAACGGTTTTTCATGCACATGTTTAAAAAACAAATTTAATGAAGGTGGTTCTTCGAAGTTGACATGTACATTGCATTCAATTTTGTGGGTCTCCAAGGCCGCAATTAAGGGGATCGTGTGCATAATTTCCAATGCATAATTGTAGATCACAAGGAAGTCGGTTTCAAATATTTAATGCCGCAAAGAGGACGGCCCTCTATAAAAACCAATGTAAGCTTCATTTGAAAGGGTGGTTGGAAAATTCTCTCGCTAGAGACTCGGAAGTTCGCTTGCAGGAATAAAGGATTGGCTTCTATTTTTCAAGCGTTTGCATTGGTGATTTCCTTTCTGCTCATGTTGCATTTCTAATAGCATTTGTATGTCTTCATGGTCGTTACATTTAAATTCTGCATACTTGATTTGAATATTGCCGTAAGAGTATAAATTCCTCGGAATGTGATTTTGGAGGGTTTTTCTCGTATGCATCGTGCGGAAGTTAAGTTAGTAACTTTTATTGCTTGCTGTTGCTGCACTTGAAGTTTCTCGTCGCTATTTTCTCGATCCCATAACTTCGGCCCGCGGCCATATTTCCCATTTCTTTCTCGTAATCTTTTTTAATTTCTTTCCAAGAACCCTTATCTTAACCAAGTTTAGAATAGTGAAGGGAACCAGCCCACTGGAGATTGGTCTGGGAGCCATTTCTTGCTTCCAGCCTTTCAATGTTGGCCGGGTCTAGGGCGCACTTGTAAAATCCTTTCCTGTGGCAAATTTTGGACCAACAGTTTTTGGCACGCCCGTGGGACAGACTGTTTCTGTCTCCAAGAATTCATAATGGTGGGATAAGCATAATTTTCCAAAGTGATAAACCCACCGTGCCAATAGTTTTTGCACGCCTGGGACAGACTTCTTCTGTCTCAAAAGATCCACAATTTTTTTTTAACACCCGGAGGTCTCAAGATTTTTGATGAGTCGTCTTGGCCTCACAGCGGAGATTTGTAAGTTCATCTGGCGACTTTGCTGAGTTGAAGATCCGAATTTCTTGATCGTGGACGCCTGTTTTTTTTCAAGTTAAAAGAATGTTCATCTGGCGACTCTGACTTAATGGCGATAGCCGTGATCCCGCAGACCACTGCCACAAAGGCGAGGGTTTTTCCTAGATGGGATGATCCTGGCCCTCTGAATCTCCAAATCCGGCATGAAATTCCCAAAGGTGCCTTGAAGGCCCTGGCAAAATATGATGGTACCGAAGGCATGGCTCTGGCGCATGTTGAAGATATTGCTACTTTGTCAATGATCCATGTCATAAATCACGAGGATATCATGATCAGACTTCTGGTTCAGTCTTTGGAAGGAAGGGCATTGCAGTGGTACAGACTGCTCAAAGCGCCAAAGCATCAGCTCATGGGATGACTTAGCGGGAGCACTAATCAAAAGATTTGAAGAAGATCCCTTTTAGATTTTAATGTACATCATGAGAGCACCTCTAGAGAGCATCACGGACTTTAATGTCCAATTCTTGAGAAGCTGGAAGAGAATTCCAGAAAAGATCCGACCATCACCCACCCAAGCCCACCTCTTCTATGTTCGAGCTTTCCATTCCGACATAGGCCTCCTCTTGCCGCAATCGGTGAACGAAGGTTCCCGCAAATCTTTGAGGAAGCAAGGCGAGCAGAACAACTTTTGCTCTTATCAAGAAAATTACCGTGGGGAGAAACTCCATCACTTTCTCCAGATAGTTGCCGCTCCTGTCTATCCCGTGCGCTTTTTCATGCCAGATCCCTTATACCGAGCAGAAACCTAAGATGCAGTTGTGTGGAGCTCAAGGGACATATCTCATCCAAAGCCAAGGATTGGACTATGCAAGAAATTTCCTGGCAATGAACAATATGGTTGCTTGCAGTTTTCATAAGGAGATGGATCCAGAGGATATAAGCGAAGAAGAAGAAGAGATTCAAGTGGCAGAACCTGAGCACAAGGAGGTCACATCTTTGCACCCTGTTTGTATCCCAGGGCACGACATACAAGCATTTAGTCAGAACCTGTTAAATATGTCAGATCAACAGGTAGAGTCTGCAGAGATCCCGAAGAAAGGACTCGTTGTCGGACAATTTCTGTGATCAGATCCAAGAGTTGGAGGAACCTGTTCTCGACCCACACTCAAAGAACTCTTCAAGATGGTGGGGTTTCTTTTCTGCATTATTTGTAAATTGTGTCGGTACTGGTATACAGCATGATAACTTGCCAGTGTCTGAAACATGGAGAACTTCAGGAAGAAGCCAGCCCAATTTCAAGGACCGACTTAAGTATGATCAGATCTGGTCAGGACATTGCAGATTTACCGGATAACCCTCTGAGACTAGGTGTCTGGTGGCGACATGCCAATCATGTCGTGAACTATTGTATATAATATTTAAAAAAAAAAAAAATAGAAAGAGTAGAAAAAAAAAAAAAAGGTATTGTTTTTATTTATTCATCTCGGCTCTTGTTGCCTGCGAGCCGTAGATGCTTGTTTTTCCTTTGTTTTTCTCCTCCCAACAGTTGGTGGCTTTCTAGAAATTTCTTCTTTCTCCTCTCCTTTTCTTCCTTTCCCTTCTTCATCTTCCTTCTTTTACTTCTTTTTCTTCTGATAGCTTAAGAAACAAGCCACGACTGTTGTTTCTTTTCCCCATTCCTATTATTCCCGTTCCTTCTTATCCCTTTCCTCTAAGTTCTGTCATTTTATGCATTTATTTTACAGTCTAGTTCATTTTCATTCCACACTTTTCATACTTCCATTTCCATTCCATCCGTTCATTCACTTTCATTCCATCCATTGTAGATGGTAGTACAGCAGCATTCTGTTATTGTGTCTACCACATTGCTTTGTCAATCTATCATTTCATTATTGTCATCACTCCATTGCATTCACCGCTTGCGCAATCGCAGGAGCTCACTCCACTATCGCATTCCATTTGTCGCATTTCATAACCAGTCATATGCAGAGTTCTTTAACTTTCAATCATTCAAGTAAAGATGATTGCAGCAGCTTCCCCGAGATGTACCACCGCAGACTGAGTTTACAGTTCCAATATGACTCTGTGCCCAATGGATTCAGGCCTGGATTCTTGCATACAACGAGCTGTATACCTCGCGAGCCACCAAGAATGTTGGCATTTTTGCCACATTTATTGTTATTATTAATTATTAATGCTTAAATTGTTGGCCCAAAGCAGTTTTTTGAGTTTCGAGGAGGTTTTTCCGATTTTCGAAGATTAAATGCTGCCCCGAATTAAATGCTTTGCGGATTTTCAATGCAGTCAAGGTCGAAGAGCACCCAGTCCACCAAAATTAAAGATTTTCTTGGTTCGAAACTCCTGGTCGTGGATCATTTTAACGGTTTTTCATGCACATGTTTAAAAAACAAATTTAATGAAGGTGGTTCTTCGAAGTTGACATGTACATTGCATTCAATTTTGTGGGTCTCCAAGGCTGCAATTAAGGGGATCGTGTGCATAATTTCCAATGCATAATTGTAGATCACAAGGAAGTCGGTTTCAAATATTTAATGCCGCAAAGAGGACGGCCCTCTATAAAAACCAATGTAAGCTTCATTTGAAAGGGTGGTTGGAAAATTCTCTCGCTAGAGACTCGGAAGTTCGCTTGCAGGAATAAAGGATTGGCTTCTATTTTTCAAGCGTTTGCATTGGTGATTTCCTTTCTGCTCATGTTGCATTTCTAATAGCATTTGTATGTCTTCATGGTCGTTACATTTAAATTCTCGCATACTGGATTTGAATATTGCCGTAAGAGTATAAATTCCTCGGAATGTGATTTTGGAGGGTTTTTCTCGTATGCATCGTGCGGAAGTTAAGTTAGTAACTTTTATTGCTTGTCGTTGTCGCACTTGAAGTTTCCTCGTCGCTATTTTCTCGATCCCATCACTTCGGCCTCGTGGCCATATTTCCCATTTCTTTCTAGTAACCTTTTTTAATTTCTTTCCAAGAACCCTTATCTTAACCAAGTTTAGAATAGTGAAGGGAACCAACCCACTGGAGATTGGTCCGGGAGCCATTTCTTGCTTCCAACCTTTCAATGTTGGCCGGGTCTAGGGCGCACTTGTAAAATCCTTTCCCGTGGCAGATTTTGGACCAACAGCTTTTGGCACGCCCGTGGGACGATGTTTCTGTCTCCAAGAATTCATAATCGGTGGGACAAGCATAATTTTCCAAAGTGATAAACCCACCGGTGCCAAAAGTTTTGGCACGACTTGGGACAGACTTCTTCTGTCTCAAAAGATCCACAATTTTTTTTTAACACCCGGAGGTCTCAAGATTTGATGAGTCGTCTTGGCCTCACAGCGGAGATTTGTAAGTTCATCTGGCGACTTTGCTGAGTTGAAGATCCGAATTTCTTGATCGTGGACGCCTGCTTTTTTTTTCAAGTTCAAAGAATGTTCATCTGGCGACTCTGACTTAATGGCGATAGCCGTGATCCCGTAGACCACTGCCACAAAGGCGAGGGTTTTTTCTAGATGGGATGATCCTGGCCCTCTCGAATCTCCAAATCCGGCATGAAATTCCCAAAGGTGCCCCGAAGGCCCCGGCAAAATATGATGGTACCGAAGGCATGGCTCGGCGCATGTTGAAGATATTGCTACTTTGTCAATGATCCATGTCATAAATCATGAGGATATCATGATCGACTTCCGGTTCAGCCTTTGGAAGGAAGGGCATTGCAAGTGGTACAGATCGCTCAAAGCGTCAAAGCATCACTCATGGGATGATCTAGCGGGAGCACTAATCAGAAGATTTGACGAAGATCCCTTTTACAGTTCTTTGGATCTCTATCAGTTTTTAATGTACATCAAGAGAGCACCTCTAGAGAGCATCACGGACTTCAATGTCCGATTCTTGAGAAGCTGGAAGAGAATTCCAGAAAAGATCCGACCATCACCCACCCAAGCCCACCTCTTCTATGTTCGAGCTTTCCATTCTGACATAGGCCTCCTCTTGCTGCAATCAGGTGAACGAAGGTTCCCGCAAATCTTTGAGGAAGCAGTGCGAGCAGAACAACTTTTGCTCTTATCAAGAAAATTACCGTGGGGAGAAACTCCATCACTTTCTCCAGTAGTTGCTGCTCCTGTCTATCCCGTGCAGTCTTTTTCATGCCAGATCCCTTATACTGAGCAGAAACCTAAGATGCAGTTGTGTGGAGCTCAAGGGACATATCTCATCCAAAGCCAAGGATTGGACTATGCAAGAAATTTCCCGGCAATGAACAATATGGTTGCTTGCGCTTTCATAAGGAGATGGATCCAGAGGATATAAGCGAAGAAGAAGAAGAGATTCAAGTGGCGTAACCCGAGCACCAAGGAGGTCACATCTTTGCACCCGTTTGTATCCCAGGGCATGACATACAAGCATTTAGTCGAACCTCGTTAAATATGTCAGATCAACAGGTAGAGTCTGCAGAGATCCTGAAGAAAGGACTGTTGCTGGACAATTTCTGTGATCAGATCCAAGAGTTGGAGGAACCTGTTCTCAGTCCACACTCAAAGAACTCTTCAAGATGGTGGGGTTTCTTTTCTGCATTATTTGTAAATTGTGTCGGTACTGGTATACAACATGATAACTTGCCAGTGTCTGAAACATGGAGAACTTCAGGAAGAAGCCAGCCCAATTTCAAGGACCGACTTAAGTATGATCAGATCTGGTCAGGACATTGCAGATTTATCGGATAACCCTCTGAGACTAGGTGTCTGGTGGTGACATGCCAATCATGTCGTGAACTATTGTATATAATATTTAAAAAAAAAAAAAATAGAAAAGAGTAGAAAAAAAAAAAAAAGGTATTGTTTTTATTTATTCATCTCGGCTCTTGTTGCCTGCGAGCCGTAGATGCTTGTTTTTCCTTTGTTTTTCTCCTCCCAACAGCTTGGTGGCTTTCTAGCAATTTCTTCTTTCTCCTCTCCTTTTCTTCCTTTCCCTTCTTCATCTTCCTTCTTTTACTTCTTTTTCTTCTACAGTTAAGAAACAAGCCACGACTGTTGTTTCTTTTCCCCATTCCTATTATTCCCGTTCCTTCTTATCCCTTTCCTCTAAGTTCTGTCATTTTATGCATTTATTTTACAGTCTAGTTCATTTTCATTCCACACTTTTCATACTTCCATTTCCATTCCATCCGTTCATTCACTTTCATTCCATCCATTGTAGATGGTAGTACAGCAGCATTCTGTTATTGTGTCTACCACATTGCTTTGTCAATCTATCATTTCATTATTGTCATCACTCCATTGCATTCACCGCTTGCGCAATCGTAGGAGCTCACTCCACTATCGCATTCCATTTGTCGCATTTCATAACCAGTCATATGCAGGTTCTTTCAGTTTCAGCTTTTTCAGCAGAAGATGATTGCAGCAGTCCCCTGACATGTACCACCGCAGCTAGTTTACAGTTCCAATATGACTCTGTGCCCAATGGATTCAGGGCTCGGATTCTTGCATACAACGAGCTGTATACCCTCGCGAGCCGCCAAGAATGTTGGCATTTTTGCCACATTTATTGTTATTATTAATTATTAATGCTTAAATTGTTGGCCCAAAGCAGTTTTGTGAGTTCCGAGGAGGTTTTTCCGATTTTCGAAGATTAAATGCTGCCCCGAATTAAATGCTTTGCGGATTTTCAATGCGGTCAAGGTCGAAGAGCACCCAGTCCACCAAAATTAAAGATTTTCTTGGTTCGAAACTCCTGGTCGTGGATCATTTTAACGGTTTTTCATGCACATGTTTAAAAAACAAATTTAATGAAGGTGGTTCTTCGAAGTTGACATGTAAATTGCATTCGATTTTGTGGGTCTCCAAGGCTACAATTAAGGGGATCGTGTGCATAATTTCCAATGCATAATTGTAGATCACAAGGAAGTCGGTTTCAAATATTTAATGCCGCAAAGAGGACGGCCCTCTATAAAAACCAATGTAAGCTTCATTTGAAAGGGTGGTTGGAAAATTCTCTCGCTAGAAACTGAAGTTCATTTGCAGGAATAAAAGAATTGGCTTCTAATTTTTCAAGCGGTTGCATTGGTGATTTCCTTTCTGTTCATGTTGCATTTCTAATAGCATTTGTATGTCTTCATGGCTGTTACATTTAAATTCTGCATACCGGACTTGAATATTGCCGTAAGAGTATAAATTCCTGGAATGTGATTTTGGAGGGTTTTTCTCGTATGCATCGTGCGAGAAGTTAAGTTAGTGACTTTTATTGCTTGCTGTTGTCGCACTTGAAGTTTCCTGCTGCTATTTTCTGATCCCATCACTTCGGCCTGTGGCCATATTTCCCATTTCTTTCTCGTAACCTTTTTTAATTTCTTTCCAATAACCCTTATCTTAACCAAGTTTAGAATAGTGAAGGGAACCAGCCCACTCTGGAGATTGGTCTGGGAGCCATTTCTTGCTTCCAGCCTTTCAATGTTGGCCGAGTCTAGGGCGCACTTGTAAAATCCTTTCCTGTGGCAGATTTTGGACCAACAGTGTCTTAATAAAGTGCTTAGCATATATTATATTTCCTTTTGAGTTGATTCTCTAATGTTTTGAAGATAATGGTAATATAATGATTTACTCCTATTTCACCTTATTTTTCCCAATTCATATAGGCACTTTTCAATTTTATGAAGTTCTTTGTGGTTGGATTCCTTTGTCCCTTTAATTTGTAAATGAGACAAGTATAAGCAATAATTTCTAATTTTTTAAGCAATTCAATTTTTTTGCTTCCTTTATCCTTAATTTTCAATGGTTTAATTTTCTAAATTCCAATAATCTAAATTTTGATGTAGTATTCCTTATATCTCCCTAATTTAGAAATTTAGAAAATGATAATATTTGCAAAAGAATAATGCTTTAATTTTTCAAGGTAGAAAACCTTATATCTCCTACTTTAATTATTTGCAAATATTATTATATTTTTATTTTAACTAATGCACTTTTTGAAATATCACTTAAGGATATAAATTCCTTGTTTTGATTTTCTTTCTAATTCACTAACATTGGTATTTTCTTGTATCTCCAATGCAATAATAAATAAACTCAACCTTATATAATGCACCTTATAACTCCTTGCACTTAAAGAAAGCAAATATTAAATCATGTAAAACTATACCTTCCTTGTAATGTTGTATGTTGCGAGATGATTGACTTCAATTTTGACTCCTCTATCCAAGCTTTGGGTGCTATATTTGTTGGTCTTCAATGTATGATAGTGAGCATTGAATGCTCTATGTTCAATGGGAATCTTATGACAATATTCTCCTCCTTCAATGCACTTTGACCTCTCTATGTTAGATATTTGTGCTCTTCTTGTGCAGGGCTATTAATACCTCTTGTCTCCCTTTGAAATGTATGCCAAGTGGTATTTATGTTGCCTAAGAATGTATGTCTTCTTGTTACGCGGTGTTGGGAAATTACAATATTTGGAGGTGTTAATTTAGGTGATCTAGGTCTTATGTTATGTGTTGGACATTGAAACAATGATTATTGATTCCTCTTTGGCTTGAATGGAGCATAACTCCAACTTGGGTGCTCTTCTCCCTTAGTGCAAGTGTTATGTCATTGAAGATATGCAGAGACTCTTTCTTTCTTTGTGCCATGTGGCACAATATTCCTTACACAAGATTCCTTACAATGATATGGCAAGTGGAGGCTCCTTCCATTATATGCAATCAAACTCTTCAACATACCTTTTCTTCTCAATGATATTTATATCACCTATTCTTACCAACTTTATTTGCAAGTTTGTTTCGCTTCTTTTGTAACAAGCTTTCTTGATTGTCCAACATGTGGTGGCTCCTCTCCAATGTAGGTGGCTCCTCTCAATGAAGGTGGTCATTCATCTAATATTCTCTCTACCACTTGGGTAACTAATGAAATTATTCTCCTTTATTCTTAAATTAATATCCTTACTATTTGTGCTACATTTTCCTTAATATTTATTCCTTTGTGCAGGTGTCTTTCACTATGGTCATTGCTTCTGTGAGACTATGGTACTGAATCTAGTGTCTTTAGAACATCTATAATGGGATGATTTTGAAATATTAGGTGGCTATATCTTCTTTGCATCATATCTTGTGCTTAATCATAGTTTATGCTATTGCTTGATGATTGTAATTTTGTACTATGTTGGTGTCTTAAAATAATTGAACCTTATCTTCCTTTTATTGCTTTGAAGAAGACAAGTATGGAGATAATTAGACCTAAAATAGATCTATAATATGCTATGATAAAATACCTTGAATGAAACTATACTTTGAGATCTTTAAGTCTCCACTTTGTAGCTTTCTTTCTTGAATTTAGTATGGTAGCTTTTCCTCTATTCCTTGGTGGCTATAATGCTCCTTTTGGTGGTTTCTCTTTACCAAGATATGTTGTAGTTTTCCTATGCTCAATAGTATATTTTGACACTCAAAATTAATCTTTTTTTGTGCACTAATATTTCTTCCTTTACTAAATACTTAATGCACTTTGATAAATATTGGAGATAATTTGTATGAAGCACCAAGGTATATTGAACCTTCACTTTATAATAATGTATTCTTTGCTTTCAATAGAAGGTAGGATGTTGATATTTTTCTTTATTTTAAATATATCTAACTCCTTTTTCTTATGTGCAAGTTTTAACCTTGTAATAAATATCTTCTGCACTTCCTTGAAGACTTAAATATGAAACCTTATCCTTTGCAACTTTAAACTCTAATTTGGTTCTTAATAAAACTTAATAATGAAATTAATATAAGCATTAAAATAATGAACCTTTTGCACCTAAGTTGCATACCTTTTTAACCTTCATAGATGATGTATTTATTGGTGATTTGGATCACCTAATTTCTTCCCCGTGTTAGATGAAATTATAGACCTTTCTTTGTTGTCCAAAACAGTTCTTTAACTCATCAATTTGTAGCTTTAAAACTCCTCTAAATTGCTGCCCAAAACTTTAGTTTAGTGGATTTAATTCTCCTTTAGGATGCTCCCTCAGAATCTAAACATTAGTAGCTATTAATGCTACCCAAATTGTTGCCTGCAACTCTAAAATTTTCATATTCTAATGCAACTAATTTCTCCTCCAAAATTTTGTCCTCGAATCTCCCCAATTTGGTAGGAAACTCCTCCAAATTTTAGTTGAAAATCTCCTCCTAGAAACTTTTAATTTTTTGCTATAAAATTAGAAATCTCCTTTCTTCGAAATAGCCTTCAAGCCTTCAATGGAAATATTCAAGTCTCTAATATTTTGTGCCTTCTTCTAACTCATTTCTGTTAGCTTTTGATACCACATACAATGGGAGATACCAATCACAAGATGCAGAAAGAAATAAAGTAGATCTACGAGATGACTGAAATATGCTATAAATAGAAATGGCAAAAATATTACAATAGTAGCTATGGAGGAAATGGGCACTCCATAATATATGCTACTGCTCCATGAAGGAGCTCTGAGCTTATAGCTCACACACACACTACCCTACTGCCTATCTACCACACATTGACTATGATGCTATGACTTCTATATCTATGGCCATTATATAGGAAGATAAGTTCCTTGGCCAACACTCTATCTAGTTGTACAAGTGGACACCTTGCACATTACAACTTGCACATTGACACTTGTGCATTTATTACATTGCATGAAGTAACTAGATAACTTCCCCCTAAAGTAACCTAATGTCCTAAGTATGTACCAAGGAAGGTACATTTACATGACCCAAATAATGTAATATGCTCTATTTCTAACACCCCCTTGTATTACAATATTTGGGTATTGAAGACTTTAGTCTTCAATGTGGATCTTCTTCCATCTGATGGCTTTGAATTGGATCTTCATCTTTGGCTGCTTCATGGCTTCTGATATTTTCTAGTTCTTGGTTCCTTGATGTCAGGTGTTTTTGATGAACAATTGTTCTCATGATTCTGCATGTCATGAGTGGATCTGAATATGTTCTTCTTCTTCCTTTTGTACCTGTGTAACACCTGTTTCTCTGTTCTTCATAAGCATCAACCTTGAGCTCAAAGTTAGTAGACCCATCTGAAATAAGTTCTTGGAGATAACAATTTATTTTTTGTAGTAATATTCTTTCATGACCCTTATAGTACCTGTGTTTGAAATAACAGGAAAAATATGAGTGATTTATCCCATCACAATATTTGCAAGGATGGAAACTCCAACAATTAGTCTTTTCATGACCATATTGATTGCAATAGGTGCACAATAGAGATGATTTGATGGCTTTGAAGTCTAATTTAGGGATATCATATTTGTCTATCTCTTTAATGAGATATTCTAACCAAATGTGCACAATTGAAGCTATTCCATATTTTCCTTTTTGTATAAAAACTTGTTGATCCTTTTTTTCCTATTTTGGGTCTCTCTCGATATTAGATTCACTAGATGAATCTCCCTTTATATGGCTGCCAATTTTAGAACTTATTTTACATTGTATTGGTTCTTTATTTTCTTTCCCTTTTCATCATTGTAATCCATCAGGTTTTTAATCCATATTGGTATCTTTCTCATTCCACTTCTAAGAGTGTTGCTTAGCATGCTAGTAGTCATTGGTATTGCCTGAATTCTTTGGGATAGAGAAGTTCTATCTTATGGCTTCCTACTAGAATAATTGATCTCTGATAGAAGTATATAAGCTTGATTTGATAAAACCTATATTAATCCTTGATTCTTGTGGGCTTCCTTATGTCTCCCTAGTAATGAGAATGAGTACTCATAAGGATTTTTAGGTTTTGTAGATAGCTTATATATTGCTAATGGATTTGCAACTTGATAAACAATAGATTCTGATATTACCAAGTTTAGTAGAATGCCTTATGACTCCCTAGTATGTTTTGGACAAGATATGAAGTGCTTTTGTAAGATATAGTTCAATATTGGTTGATTTTGTAAAGTTATGTAAATGCTAAAATCAACTTCTATTGTCCTTATTGCTCCTATTGAACTAAGCACTTTTTCTAGATTTCAAGAGGTTTTAATGTTGGATCTTTTGTCTCTATTTGAGAGGATTTGAGACAAGTAAATATTATAATTTCCAACCTTTATATGATTTTGATAAACCTCTTATAATGGCCCTTTGAGATTTGATTTTAATTTTTCTAATTTCCAATAAATCAATTTGTAGTAGTAGACCTTATGACTCCCAAATTTGGAAAATTAGAAAAGATAATAATATTTGCAAAGTATTTAAATGATTCAACCTAAGTAGAAGGCCTTATATCTCCTAGGTTAGTTTACAAATAGTATTCTGATTTTTGGTAAGTTATCTCCTATGTCTTTTGCTTTCTCAACCTTAAAAATAATCCTTAAAATTATAACCTTATATCTCCTATGTTTGAAAGCAATATTAATGAGATATTTTTCTTACCTTAGCCCCTTGACTTCACACTTGAATGGCGTTGGTTTTGACTGAAATATGATAGTCCTCTACGTACCCTTTCTATGATGCTTGACTTGATGAGTCTGAATGACCAAGTGTGGTATGGCTGTTGGGCTTCCTCTTCGATGCTTGGAGAGTAGATGTTGACCTTCTTTAATGGAGTCTTAAATGCTCCTATGCTCTCCTTCTTCCATGCTACACTTAGAAATGGATTGACTAGACTATGCTTGCTCTTCACACACTCTACGGATGTCGAACATGAATGCTATCCTTTCGCTCTCTACGCTGCATATAAGGGTAATCATTGATGGACAAGTGGCACTTCCATTTCTTGGAAGTGCTACCACTTCTTCTTGTAATATTGTTGCACCAACCGTTACTCCTTCATAATGTATTCACCTTGCTTTGAGTGCTCTCAACGTTCATCTCTTGAGCGTTAGAGATATGATAGCCATGAGGGAATAATATGCCAAGTGGCACTCAACCCTTTTGCATGGAATTTTCTACGTAACACCTCCAAGAAGGAGATTATAACTCCTTTGAATGTCTTCCTCCTTAGCTTGCTTTGATTTCTTGAATAGCAAGCAATATATTTTCTTCTATAGGTAATTCGTGAGCCACCTTGGAGATTTGGATGAGGATGAGGTAGCTCTCTTGCTACCCTTTGTTGATGCTACTTCCAATGTAGCATCCACTTTCCTTTTGTATGCTTATACCTTCATTGTGCTCCATGTTCATGATGATAGAGGTGAAGCTTGATGCATCTGAATGTTGAATGTGCTCTATCCTTTTATTTTACGTAGATAGCTTCTTCTCCTTGCTATGGTTTATGTAAATATTCATGATAGATTTCCTTTGGCTTACGTAAATAGCCTTTGAAGGCTTGTTGTCATTTACATAAAAGCTTCCTTTGTCTATAGGTTCGATCTTGGAGAGAATGCCCTTTCGGTGTTGGAGAACGCTCGATCCTTTGGCCCTTCCTTTGGCTACCTTTTTCCTTGTACCTATTGTGCCTATTGTGGCACCTTTAAATCTGCTCCTTTCCCTATGTTTGATGTATTGTAGAAGTGCAACACCATGTAACCTTTACATGTATATAGAACCTTTTTATTGCACCTTTTCCTTGCACTCTTTTGTAGGTCTGAAATTCTTATTTTTGTAGCAGATTAATGAGTGCAAAATGAGGGTTTTAAGGATGTCTCTTTGGCTAGACTCCTTACCCTTTTTCTTGGATGATTGATGGTGAATCCAAGCCTTGTAAATGTTGTAGAACAGAAGCTTTCTTTTAGTTGCACTAACCCTAAGTGCTTTGGATTTGAGACTCACCAAGTCTCAATATTTGAAGCTTCTTTTTGGTTAGTTTTTTCTTTCTTTTGCTTGTACTAACCAATTTTGGTGGCTTCTATTGGCCACTATGAGTTGCAGGTTTCTATGCTTTAAAAGTGTCTTTAGACACTTGATCCAAACTAGATTTTGTAGCCTTTATTTCAAAGCACAAAACTAATTTCTTTTGAGAGTAATAATAGTGCAAATGAATCTAACAAATTCTACTTTTAATGCACTAACAGATTACACCTTATCACTCCAATCTACTCTCAAGAAAATGCACTTAATCAATTCACTGCAACTAATCAAGAATAATCTCAAATGAACCTTCAAGATTTATTCTGTAAATTTCTTACAAGCAAGATATTAGGAGATAGTCTTCTTTTGCTTTCCAAAGTAGATAATAGGCTAGTTGATAGATTATTAAAATTCTGAAATCTAATCAACTCCTAATGTGCAAATGAACCTTAAAAAGAACCTTTCTTTTTGCACACTTGAAGACTGTAATACAAATCTCCTTTTTGCAACTTTAATCAGGATGAAGGTGCTTTAATAAATCTGATAAGTAATCCAACTAATGAATCTACTTGCACCGATAGTTGCTTACCTTTTTCTGAATGCTTTTGTAGCTCCTTTTCTACTTCTATAGAGGATGTAGATCTTGGTGCCTAAGATCACCAAGTTGCTACCTTGAATAGGATCTTGCAGCTCTTTGTAGACTATTTTGAACAGCTCCTTCTTCACCAATTTGATGGTCTCAAACTTTCTTTCATGAGCCTAGGATTTGGTGACTTTGATCTCCTCTTGTAATCTCCTCCTTCTACTATAGATTTGGAGAAGTTTGTATCTCTGAAGTAGTGACCTCTTTCTGTAGGAGGTAATATTCAAATATCCTAGATTTGATAAGCATCTTCTACCTTCAAGTCTTCTTGTCGAATTTTGACTTCAAGTAGGATCTTCTTCTCAAGATTCTGAATATCTTGAGGTCTTCACTGGATTCTTCTTCTGCTCAGATTTGGCACTCCTTGCCAAATTCTCCTCCTCTTGGGCTTGTTGTTGGATGGTGATAATTGTCCCAAGTCCTTCACTATCAGGGGCTTCTCCTTGGTAGTGGATTTCTCTAGTGAGTTCTCCTTTGAGGATTTCTTCAGCAAGGCTCTCCTAGCCTTTTACTGGATGCTCATCGAGACCTTGTCAAGGTCTTTGATCTTGCAACTTCTTCTAGTCTTCCTAGAGACCTTATCTTCAACCTTCTACTTCTGGAAGTGTTGGCATTGAGATCTTCTCCTAGATCTCTGATTCTGCTACTTCTGGATATGAGTAGGACTCTCCTAGTCCTTCTTCTTCCTAGCCTAGAAGTTCTTCAATGAGATCTCCTCCTGATCTCTTTTGCTTCAGGTACTGGATTGATTTTGAAGAGGCTTTTCTTCCTAACTTTCTTATAGGAAGCTTTCCCGACTTACTGGATCACCTTTACCTACAACAAAAAATATTAGTACTAAAATATTCTTCTAAATTAGATCCTTTCCTCTAGAATCTTCTTCAAGATAAAAGGCATCTAAGGCCTATTTTAGTATCAAGGCTTCTATGGCCTATTCTTCAATATCAAGGCTTCTATGGCATGTTCTTCAATATCAAGGCTTCTATGGCATGTTCTTCAATATCAAGGCTTCTATGGCATTTCTTCTAGATCAAGGCTTCTATGGCCTTTTCTTCTATATCAAGGCTTCTATGGCCTTTTATTCTTGTGAAGTTCTTCAATCTATCAATGGAGATCTCCTATCTCTAGACTTCACCATGATTCTTTTCCAGAAGATTCTTCTGAAGTATTCTCCTCTCTGCAACAACTAATATCTGCACTATGAAGGCACTCCGACCTTTGAGCAATGAAGTTGAGGTCTCCTAGATTTCTATTGTAGGAGGTATCCCAATCATCTAAGTATTAATTCCCTACAATAAAAGAAACTTTTAGGTAAGTATTTCTAGATCTCTTAGCTTCACTAGTTGATTCATCAACCTAGTGGATCAAATGTTGAGTCCTAGTCTTCACGAGTTTTCCTTCAACTCTGTGGAAAGACTCTAGCCCTATGCAATCTCAGTATTTTTGAAACTGAGATTTCAGTCCTCACTTGTAACTCTCCCTAATTCTACCACCTAGACTCTTCTGAGAAATTTTGATAGTGACTGGTCCAATGGTGCATCAGGTTCTCAAAAAACTCAGGATCAAATAATAATGGTGGTTTCCCTATAGACCTACTATGGCTTGATCTACCATAGCTCTGATACCACTATTAGCTTTTGATACCACATACAATGGGAGATACCAATCACAAGATGCAGAAAGAAATAAAGTAGATCTACGAGATGACTGAAATATGCTATAAATAGAAATGGTAAAAATATTACAATAGTAGCTATGGAGGAAATGGGCACTCCATAATATATGCTACTGCTCCATGAATGAGCTCTGAGCTTATAGCTCACACACACACTACCCTACTACCTATCTACCACACACTGACTGTGATGATTTTGACTTCTATATCTATGGCCATTATATAGGAAGATAAGTTCCTTGGCCAACACTCTATCTAGTTGTACAAGTGGACACCTTGCACATTACAACTTGCACATTGACACTTGTGCATTTATTACATTGCATGAAGTAACTAGATAACTTCCCCCTAAAGTAACCTAATGTCCTAAGTATGTACCAAGGAAGGTACATTTACATGACCCAAATAATGTAATATGCTCTATTTCTAACATTTTCTCCTTCAAATTTCTTGTCTAATTCTAACTTCGATCTTGGCCTATCTAGTCGACTTCTTCTCAAGAATATGAATGTCTTGAGGCCTTCACTATTCTTATTAAAAATTTAGAAAACTTATTTCCAAATCCTTCTCCTTTTGGGCTTGTTGTTGGATGGAAACAATTTTCCCAAAATCTCCCTTATCAAGAACCTTTTCTTACTAGTATATCTACTCCAATTAGTTCTCTTGAAATCTTCTCCAAGGGCCTTCTCCAAATATCTGTCAATGGCCTTATCTAAAATATACAATGAGGCTTTCCTAGACTTCTCCTTATTTCTCCCTTTAATCCTTTCTTGAGACCTCTTCTATTGCATCTCTAAATTTTATAGCTACTAAAATATTCTTCTTACGACTTCAATGAGATATTTTCTTAATATCTAGAATCGGTTGCTTTTGAAATATGTAACAAGACCTTTGCTAGTCCTTCTCTATCTCCAATATTACAAATTTTAATTTTTTTAAATGAGACCTCTTGTGGGTCTCTTATATTCTTGAGCTATTTTCTTCTTTACTCTAAAATCTTCAATCTTCTATTTTTATGAGGACCTCCTTCTTGGTTCTCCTCAATATTCAATAGAGATCTCCAATGTCCAATATTCTCTTGGACTATTTTTTGGAGCCTCTACTTCCTTCAATATGCAATAAGTCTCCTTTGGCCTTTTCCTCTCTTCTACAATCTGCAAGTTTGTAACTCTTGTAATGGGACCTTTTCCTTAGACCTTCAACTCTTTAATCTTTCATTTGTTGCTTTAGGTACTAGATTGATTCCAAATAAGATATTCTTCCTAGCTCTTGTAGGAAGCTTCCCAACTTTATTTGAATCTCCTTTTTTGCAACAAAGTATAGAAATTGTAATGGAAGAAAATTTAAAATATAGAGATAATAAATCTTCACTAGTTGATTTATCAATATAATAGAATCAATGTTGAGTTCTAGTCTTCACGAGTTTTTTTGCAACTCTATGGAAAGACTCTAGCAAAATGTAATTTTTAAAAATTCTAAAAATTAATTCTCCTTATCTCCTCTCAATATTTATTGTGGCTCCCACTATTTTATATCGATCTACCATGTGCTATGATACCACTGTTAGCTTTTGATGATATGTATTAAAGGAAATGCAACCACAAGATGTAAAATTATAAAACTATGATAACTATATGATAATTGCACTATAATATGCAGGTTAATTATAAGAGAGTTTTTTGTAATAACTCAAAAATATGCCATTAATGAAATCTCACAAAATAGTACAATGTAATATAATGGAGAACATGAACACTCCATAAACACATGAAGGATCTACATTGTACTCACTGTACTAACTAGCTACTAATGCTACTCCCTTCAACTGTTGTATCTTCTATCACTCTCTTCTCTTCTACCTCAAAGGAATATATAGGGAGATAAGTCCCTTGGCCTTTCATCTACCCATGACTCTTCATATACATAATCTATGAATCATGTACATGTGGACTACATGCACATTTATATCATTGCACATTCTAACACTTGTGAATTTATTACATTGCATAAAGTAACTACTCAAGATTTACTCTTGTTAGTCTTACAATGGCACTGAGATGGGGGGGTGAATCAGTGTAGTTCTTTAAAATTAAATTCATAGCTCTTAAAACTGAAATAATGAAACCTTAAAACCAGATAAAGCAAGTATCACAAGAGAACATCACACAACACAAGATTTAACGAGGTTCACCAATTTGGCTACTCCTCAAGAATGACTGCTTGGACTACCATCCAAATCCAGCCTTTGCAAAGCACCAACTTTACAATCAATTTACCAGCACCCACTGGAAGGAGCACCAACCCCTTATTTATCTACACCAACAAAAAGGAGCACCAACCCCTTATTTATCTGCACCAATAGAAAGGAGCACCAACCCCCGATTTACCAGCACCTACTGGAAGGAGCACCAACCCCGATGCCAAGCTGCAACCTGGACTTCAATTTTGAATCTAGAAGTTTAACAGAAAAATACCTTCGCTTTTACAAGACCCTGACTGGTCTATTGCTTACCCAATCTCTCTCACTATTTACGGAACAGACACATCTTCTGCGATCTACAACCGCACTTCGCCTTCTTTGAGTCGCTTCTCTACGCACCCTCTACGCACTGTCTTCGTACACTCTACGCCCTTACAGCTGCACTTTGCGTTCATCTTCACCCTTTGCACTCTCTGTGCCTTCTGCTTTCTCTATGCAATCACAACCGCACTTGGTCGAATTTCAACCTTTTTGCTCTCTACGCACTTTGCTCTCTCTACGTGCACTCACAGACGCACTTAGGACAATTCGATATGACTCTTCACTCACTTTGCGCACTTCGCCATCATCTCGCCGCTTCTGCGCTTTCTGCGCTCTTACGGCCACATTTCACACTTCGACACGCATTCGATGACTTATTCAACAACTCAACAATTCTCCAAACAACCCTCCTTTTATAACAATATTTTCATGATGAAAACCCTAATCTTAGTCGGCTTGCATAACAAATGTAAACCCTAATCTTAGTCGGCTATCATCGGTCTTAGTCGGCTTCAACTCATGAAGATATTCGATAATTCCATCGCTCGAAGATTTCATTCGGTAATAGTCCCTGTAGCCATCGCACTGACTTTTGTTCACTCTTCATATTTTAGCTGCATGAATTCACTCATATCTTCCCTTGTAAATGTTGTAGAGATGTCGGTCCACCTATCATACTTCTCATTTTAGTTGGGTTCTTCTTCTTGTCTTGCGCACATACGACTTGTCACGAAATCGTGACATTTCTGCCTCTGAAGCTTCTTTTGTTGTTGTTGCCATGAAAACACATGTCGCGATATCGTGACACTTTTTCTTCTCTCTCTTTCTCCTTGCATCGGACCTCAAAAATTCTACATGTCACGATATCATGACACTTTTTCTCCTTGCTCTTTCTCTTTGCATCAGACCTAAAATACATGTCGCGATATCGCGACACTTTTTCTCCTTGCTCTTTCTCTTAGCTTTGGCCCACAAAAATACAACATGTCACGATATCGTGACACTTTCGCCTCCGTACGCTTTCTCTATTCTTTTGTCATGATATCATGACACTTCTGCTTCCAAAGACTTCGACTTTGCTTTTGTCACGATATCGTGACACTTTCGCCTCCTAGTCTTCAACTCTAGCTTTTGTCATGAAATCATGACACTTCTCTTTCGTACTTAACTTCTTTGCTTTTGTCATGAAATCATGACACTTCTGCCTTCAAAGTCTTCTCTGTTTTTGTCATGAAATCATGACACTTCGCTTCTACGCTTCCTCTCTTTCTTTTGTCGCAAAATGCGACATGTCACGATATCGGACACTTTTCAAACTTATTTCTCTCTCCTATTTTAGTCGACAAAATGTGACATGTCGCGAAATCGTGACACTTTTCCAACTTACTTTCTCTCTCCTATTTTAGTCACGAAAATGCGACATGTCACGAAATCGTGACACTTTTCCAACTTACTTTCTCTCTCCTATTTTAGTCACGAAAATGCGACATGTCACAAAATCGTGACACTTTTCTTACTTGTTCTCTTTCTTCGAACTTGTCGCGAAATCGTGACACTTCTTCCTGCTTTCTCTTTCTCTTCCAACATGTCACGAAATCGTGACAGTTTTTCCACTTGCCTTTTTCTCTTCCAACATGTCACAAAATCGTGATAGTTTTTCCTACTTTCTCTTTCTCTTCCAACATGTCGCGAAATCACGACAATTTTTCCACTTGCTTTTTCTCTTCCAACATGTCACGAAATCATGATAGTTTTTCCTACTTTTTCTCTCTTCCAACATGTCACAAATCATGACATTTTCCACTTCTTTTTCTCTTCCAACATGTCGTCAAATCGTGATAGTTTTTCCTCTTTTTTTCTCTTCCAACATGTCACGAAATCATGACAGTTTTTCTCCTTTTTCTCTCTCTTCCAACATGTCGCAAAATCGTGATAGTTTTTCTTGCCTCCTTATATGTCGCGATATCGTGACACTTTTCTTACTTGTCTTTTTCTTTGATCTTTTGCATATGGGCCACTTCGGTCTTCTTGGAAAATCACTGTACATACTCTGAATAACCTTTGAACTCCTGTCCACTGCATCAACCGATCTATCTGACTGTGTTGACAACAATGACAATACTGTTGTTGCACCTTGCTCAACAATCTCCCCCTTTGGAATTGTTGGCAACACATGTGCAATTTCCTGTAACTCTTCTCCCCCTTTGACAATAATACCAAAGGGCTACTGCAGACTCCCCTTGAGTCCATGCACAACATTCTCAAGCAAAATTTATTACACTTAGTAAAAATCATGAACATGAGCAAAAAGATAATCAAATACTTAAATGCTCCCCCCGAGAATGTGATCCCCGTAGCTAGTCAATTCTTGGGAAGTGTGACCACTCCCAATTTATTGTGAAGGTACTCAAAAACTTCCTTGGGCAATGGTTTTGTGAAGATATCTGCTACTTGCTCTGTAGTTGGAACAAAATCCAACTTAACCTCACCTTTCGCAACTTTCTCCTTCAAAAAGTGATACCGAATAGCAATGTGTTTTGTGCGTGAATGCATAACCGGATTCTTGGAGATGTTAATGGCACTGGTGTTATCACACTTAACTGATATTGGCTCACAGAGTTAATACCAAGATCTTTCAAGGTTTGTTTCATCCATAATACCTACGTACAACATGTTGTCGCTGCAATATATTCTACCTCTGTTGTCGATAAGGAAACTGACTCTTGTTTCTTACTGTGCCATGCGACCAACCTGTCTCCAAGATAGAATGCACCTCCACTGGTACTCTTTCTGTCATCGACACATCCTGCCCAATCTGCATCTGAATACGAAATAAGGGTGAAGTCTTTACCTTTCGGATACCATAACCCATACTCCATAGTACCCTTGAGGTACCGAAGAATCCTCTTCACCGTTGTCACATGAGTCTCCTTGGGATTAGCCTAAAATCGTGCTACCATGCATACCGCCCGCAAAATATCCTAGTCCAGTAGTCGTTAGGTACAAGTAAGCTCCCAATCATAGATTTGTACATGGTTTGATCAATAGGTGGAGATTTGTCATCCTTGCTCAACTTGCAACCTGTCGTCATGGGAGTGCTAACTCGGCTTACAATCCTCCATTGTGAACTTTTTTAACATCTCTTTCACATATTTAACTTGAGAAATAAATATGCCCTTCTTATTTTGATTAACTTGCAACCCGAGGAAATACGAAAGTTCACCAATCATTGACATTTCAAATTCTTTCTGCATCTTATTTGCTAAATCTTTACACGACTCATCTTTGTTGTTGCCAAATATGATATCATCTTTCTTAAACCCTTGTTGAGTGAGATAGTTGTCTAGCCTTGCATACCATGCTTGGGGTGCCTATTTCAAGCCATATATCTTCAACTTACAAACCAAGTTGGGATCATCACCAAGCTGGAAACCATCTGGCTGCTCAATATAAACCTCTTCTTCAAGCTTCCCATTCAAAAACGTTGATTTCACATCTGTCAAAAAAATTGTCAAGTGACTCACACTTGTACCAACTTTTGTCCAACACTGTACCGACACTGCAATTTTACTGCCAACTCTGTGCAAGCATCAAACACTGTACCACAACACCAACCAAATCCCTTTTTACATTTTCAACTTGGTCTATGTTTTCTACAATCACCACTGGTCACACCTTACTTTCAACTGTTCGAATCAGGAGACAACATTTTGTCAAACACTTCACGGCCAACTATAGTGCACCTTACTCAAACTCATACTTCTGGACCTCGGATAGGTATGATTCACAAAGCAAAGTTGCTCATCTTGATGAGCTAAACATGAATCAATAATCAGACTTCAATATTTTTCACCACAACGTCATAATAGATCTAACAATCTTCACGTCAATGTGTAGTTCAAATACACACTGCTTTTATCGAAACACATATATGCGGCTAGGGCAACATTCTTTCACTAACCAAATTATCTGAACTGTTATAATCCTTAACTTTGGACAGTGGCAGTAAGAACCATCACCAATACAACAATGACATATAGCAATACTACCAATAATGACAACTCTCAATTTAATCACCACCCTTCACGACACTTCCACAAACAACTACATGAACTGAAAACACACTTCGACAACTATACGACAACTTCCCCGACTACTTGCCTTTCATCCTCAGGTAATCAAACAAATACATAGGAGCATTAAAATGAAACTTCAAGATTGCTCCCCCGGAGGATGTGCTACCTGGAGTTGCTTAGTGCAATAGCGGAGTAGTCTCCTTCACTCCAAGGAGACACGATTTCCTTTCTTCTATCTTTCTCCAAACTTTCTTGAACTCGGGCTTGGATTTTTCAACTACATCCCTGTTTTGCACCTTTTCGTGAACTCGAACATTTCTCTTGTGTGGTTGTCTCTTGTGCATCCTTGATGAATGATTATTTTCCTTTCTTTTATGTACATGATTTATTCCTTGTTTGTGTTGCGTTCTTTGCGTCTGATGAAATCTACTGTTTTGCCTTAGATTAGATACAAAAGTGCTTGGACAAAACCTTGCTATGTGCCCATGACCATTACATTGAAAACATTGTACATAGTGTTCACTCAAAAACGCAGATGTATTTCTACCAGCATAACTCTTTGATTTATTATTCAATCCACAATAAGTTGCCTTGTGACCATACTGGTTGCATCTGAAACAATAGCCATTAAAAGTATTATTATGAATAGAGTGAGAGTGATAGAACCTCTTTTGTTGTGGTTGCTTTGTTGTAGATCTCCTTTGATATTTTCTTCCTTTTGAAGATTCAGCTTCAAACTTTTCTTGCTTCGATCCTTCAACAGTGAACTTCTTCTTCTCTGCAGAGTTGGAAGATGAAGGTTGTTCAACTTCATATCCAAGACCACGCTTATCCGTGGAGCTTCTTTGTTGGCTTATCATTTTATCTAGCAACTCTGTGCTCTTCTCGAATTTGAGATTTGTATTGGCCTCTTCTAGTTGTTTCTTCAATAAAACAATCTCTTCCTCTTGTTTGCAAGCAACCAATCTCTTTCTCATTGATCTCGTGACCCGAGAGTTTCTTCAATCCTTTTGAATTCTTCTACCTGTACTTTCAAACTGGTTATTATTTCATTTGCATCCTCAAGCTTTCTTGAGATTTCCTTATTCCTTTTTCTTTCTATCTTCAATTCATCCAGAGCTGCAATTAGTTCCTCTTTCAAATTTATTTCTGCATCAATTTCTTCTTCATCACATTCCTGTTCTTTTTTTGTTTCTTCTTCGAGTGTCATGAAAAGACCTCCACCTGTTTCTTTTTTAGAATCATCCTCTAGGACTTCATTAACTCTCAAGATATATGCCTCTATGTTCTCATCGTCATTCAACTTTAAAGCTTCGAACCGAGCTTGATGTGTTTGTAACTTGGCCTCCTTGATCTCATCGTCTCCTTCATGAATACTCCTCAGTTTGTCCCATATTTCTTTTGCCATTTTACAACTCATGATCTTTACCAGTTCACTGTCTACTAATCCGCACCTGATAGCATTCTTTGCTTTTGAGTCATTCTCAAACAGATTCTTACCGACAACATCGGTTGGAGGAGTGATGGGTATTGTGTATTCACTGTCTACCGAATCCCAGATGTCGTATCCCAAAGCACAAAGATATGTCTGCATCCCGATTCTCCAGACCGCGTAATTAGTTCCATCAAACAAAGGTGCTTTGTTTGATGAGAAGTCTTCAACCTTTTCTAGTTCAATTTTCTCTTCCACAGAACTGAAACTGACCGAGATGCCCTTTTGGAGGAGGATCTATTCTTCTTACCCATTGCATACTAATCCAAGATCAACCCCGACTGATTTAGCCTCGAGAAGGGAACTTGGCTCTGATACCAATTGTTAGTCTTACAATGGCACTGAGAGGGGGGTGAATCAATGTAGTTCTTTAAACTTAAATTCATAGCTCTTAAAACTGAAATAATGAAACCTTAAAACTAGATAAAGCAAGTATCACAAGAGAACATCACACAACACAAGATTTAACGAGGTTCACCAATTTGGCTACTCCTCAAGAATGACTGCTTGGACTACCATCCAAATCCAGCCTTTGCAAAGCACCAACTTTACAATCAATTTACCAAAACCCACTGGAAGGAGCACCAACCCCTTATTTATTTGTAACCATAGAAAGGAGCACCAACCCCCGATTTACCAACACCTACTGGAAGGAGCACCAACCCCTGATGCCAAGCTGCAACCTGGACTTCAATTTTGAATCTAGAAGTTTAACAAAAAAATACCTTCACTTTTACAAGACCCTGACTGGTCTATTGCTTACCCAATCTCTCTCACTATTTACGAAATAGACACATCTTCTATGATCTACAACCGCACTTCACCTTCTTTGAGTCACTTCTCTACGCACCCTCTACGCACTGTCTTCGTACACTCTGCCCTTACAACTACACTTTGCGTTCGTCTTCCCCTTTGCACTCTCTGCACCTTCTACTTTCTCTACGCAATCACAACCGCACTTGGTCAAATTTCAACCTTTTGCTCTCTACGCACTTTGCTCTCTCTACGCACTCACAGACGCACTTAGGACAATTCGACATGACTCTTCACTCACTTTGCACACTTCACCATCATCTCACCGCTTCTACGCTTTTTGCGCTCTTACGACCACATTTCACACTTCGACACGCATTCGACGACTTATTCAACAACTCAACAATTCTCCAAACAACCCTCCTTTTATAACAATATTTTCATGATGAAAACCCTAATCTTAGTCGGCTTGCATAACAAATGTAAACCCTAATCTTAGTCAGTTGTCATCGGTCTTAGTCGGCTTCAACTCATGAAGATATTCGATAATTCCACCGCTCAAAGATTTCATTCGATAACAGTCCCTGTAGCCACCGCACTGACTTTTGTTCACTCTTCATATTTTAGCTGCATGAATTCACTCTATATCTGCCCTTGTAAATGTTGTAGAGATGTCGGTCCACTATCATACTTCTCATTTTAGTTGGGTTCTTCTTCTTGTCTTGCGCACATACGACCTGTCATGAAATCGTGACATTTCTCTCTAAGCTTCTTTTTGTTGTTCCACAAAACACATGTCGCGATATCGTGACACTTTTTCTTTCTCTCTCTTTCTCCTTGCATCAGACCAAAATGCTACATGTCACGATATCGTGACACTTTTTCTCCTTGCTCTTTCTCTTTGCATCAAAAATACATGTCGCGATATCGTGACACTTTTTCTCCTTGCTCTTTCTCTTAGCTTTGGCCCACAAAAATACAACATGTCATGATATCATGACACTTTCACCTCCGTACGCTTTCTCTATTCTTTTGTCATGATATCGTGACACTTCTGCTTCCATAGACTTCGACTTTGCTTTTGTCGTGATATCGTGACACTTCTGCCTCCATAGTCTTCAACTTAGCTTTTGTCATGAAATCGTGACACTTCGCTTCTACTTATTTCTTTGCTTTTGTCATGAAATCGTGACACTTCTCCTTCAAGTCTTTTTCTCTCTTTTGTCACGAAATCATGACACTTCTACTTCTACGCTTCCTCTCTTTCTTTTGTCGTAAAATGTCGACATGTCACGATATCGTGACACTTTTCAAACTTACTTTCTCTCTCCTATTTTAGTCGCAAAATGCGACATGTCGCGAAATCGTGACACTTTTCCAACTTACTTTCTCTCTCCTATTTTAGTCACGAAATATGACATGTCACGAAATCGTGACACTTTTCCAACTTACTTTCTCTCTCCTATTTTAGTCATGAAAATGCGACATGTCACGAAATCGTGACACTTTTCTTACTTGTTCTCTTTCTTCGAACTTGTCGCGAAATCGTGACACTTCTTCCTGCTTTCTCTTTTCTTCCAACATGTCACTGAAATCATGACACTTTTTCCACTTGCTTTTTCTCTTCCAACATGTCACGAAATCGTGACACTTTTTCCTCTTTCTCTTTCTCTTCCAACATGTCGCGAAATCATGACAATTTTTCCACTTGCCTTTTTCTCTTCCAACATGTCACGAAATCACGATACTTTTTCCACTTGCCTTTTTCTCTTCCAACATGTCGCAAATCGCATTTTCCCTCTTTTTCTCTTCCAACATGTCGCGAAATCGTGACAGTTTTTCCTCTTGCCTTTTCTCTTCCAACATGTCGCGAAATCGTGATAGTTTTTCCTGCTTTTTCTCTCTTCCAACATGTCGCGAAATCGTGACAGTTTTTCCTACTTTTCTCTCTCTTCCAACATGTCGCGAAATCGTGACAGTTTTTCTTGCTTGTTGTATATGTCGCGATATCGCGACACTTTTCTTACTTGTCTTTTTCTTTGATCTTTTGCATATGGGCCACTTCGGTCTTCTTGGAAAATCACTGTACATACTCTGAATAACCTTTGAACTCCTGTCCACTGCATCAACCGATCTATCTGACTGTGTTGACAACAATGACAATACTTTTGCTGCACCTTGCTCAACAACTCTAAGGTTACTCTAGTTATGTACCTAAGGTGGTACATTAGCATGTACTAAATAATTTACTATACTCCAACAAATTTAAGTATCCATGAGCCATTGGATCTTATTTTTACCTAAAATTGATAGTGAACCTTCTTTGGCTGTGAAACTTGATGGGATAGCTACTTACTTCTTTCATGGGTCACCAATGCATTTTCCATGTCTCCAAACCTTAAGCATTTATGGAGTTATTATTTGATATATCCATTTACTTCATGAAATAACATGAGCCATTGGATGAGAAATCAATGACTTGCATGGCTGTGAAAACTCCTTTTTGACTTTTCCTTGTAGAATTAGCACCTGTCATAGATATTAGGAAATAAATAGTGCATGCAACTTTTGGGTAATCTTGTAGCTTCAACCTTCAAAATCAACACCTATCATTGGTTAATGAGATTATATGACTTGTGCAACTTCAAGACTCTTGATTATTATTTTCCTTAGGGAAGCAATGCCCATTATATATTTATAAAAATAGATAGATAGTTTATTTTATTGTGATGCATTTTTAAATCACTTTCCTCTATAAATAGTTCTTTTCATTGATCTAGAAACTCAACAATGTGCATGGCTTTGCACCTATTGCAATTCACTTTTCTTCTAATAATTAGTGCTCACTATTATATTAACTTAATTAATAGGTTTTGTGGTTTTGGGAACCTTCATGGATCTCTTAAATCCTTGGGATAACACCTGTTATTAGTCAATTATTATTAATATATCTTTATCAAGGCCAACATGCAAAATTGGCCAAGGTAAAATTCCTTTGAGTGTAGTGAATTTTAATTATAGTTCTAGCAAATCATAGTGAATATAAACTTTGTAGGTTTCGAAATGCCTAAGAATAATAACACTAAGAAAAAACCAATTATGAAGGATCAATTAAAGTTATCAGCTAATATGTTTGAAATTATTTCCACAAATGATGTTCTAAGTGAGGAAGAGGAAATAATGGAAAAAAAAAATCTTAGAAATGCAATTTAAAGATGAAGGGAAAAAATCAAAGATAAACCAATAAATCAAAGTTTTTCAATAGAATAAAAGGAGAAAATATACACAAGAAAAATAATATTTTAAATGTTGAGGCTTCAAATAATACATGTCCTAAGATAGACTATGTTGAACCTTCTAGTAACACTTTGGCTTTGTACATGCATTCTTCAAGTTTAGAAGCCATCCCAAATTCAATTGGGGTAAGTTAAGAAAAATATCAATAGAGAAAATGGAATCAATTGCTAGTAAAATCTGACCACCTAGAAAAGTTGTTTCCCTTAGTTCCCAAGGGACATTGTTAGCTTTTGATACTAAATACTTAATATAAAATCTACCACAAGGTATAAAATGAGCATGCAATATTAAATATAATATAATGATAATATGTAAAGCATGTAAACCTCATAAGAAACTTATGTAGCTACTCATAAAACTACCATTAATGAAAGCTCATGCAAATGGTATCTTCATATAAAATGTGGAGATCTCAAATACTACATGCTTCATATAAGTTCTACATTGTATCTAAATTTTATTCTCATCTACTCTACATTCTCCTATGAAATGATAATATGATCTTATGATATATATCTTATGCTCATACAAAGGCCACTATATAATGGGATGTGACTCTTGGCCTTCCATATTTCTATGACTCTTCACTTTCCTATTCTATGGACTTATGTGCACATGGACTATGATGCACATTTACATTATTGAATACTTTGCACATTCTAATATTACTTTTGCATTTATTGCATTGCACAAAGTAAATACTCAAACCCTAATCTAAGACACACTCCTAATCTAAATATGTACCCAATATGGTACATTAGCATGTACAAAACAATAAAATATATTCCAGCACCCCCTTGTATTACATTATTTGGTTATTGAAAACTTTCGTATTAAATATGGTCTTCATCTTGGTTCTGGAACTTGAGTTCTTCTTTTTTGTTTTCTTCATTTCACTCCCTTTCTGTATCCTGATCAAGCAAATAATTAGTATCTTCACAAAATACTATTTTTTGCTGAAAGAGCTTTAACTTCATGTTCATTTGTAGATTCTTCTAGTTCTTGAATTTATTGAATCTCTTACACTAAGTGTACTTTTTATTTTCCTTCTCTATATTGTAGTTGAGGATGATTGTATTAATTATGAGAAGTACATGGATGCTAAAATTATTTCTGAAACAAATTATATTGATTTTGATAATGTTTTAGTTGAAATGACCTATTTGATTGGCTATAAAAATTTGTTTGATTTCCTTGATGCTGATTTCTTGGATTGAATCTAAAATAATTTGTACTATGTCATTTTTTTTTGCATACTTGGCAATATCTATTATTCCATATTGATCTACCCTTTGATAATGAAGCAACATTTCCTTGTGAATTATATTTTAAGACAAAGGCAATGTTAGTCATTTCATACTTTATTGAATTTTCCACTTCATATTCTTGTAGGATATTGACTAACTCATCGAATGATGTATCTTTACTTAGAATTTATAATAATGTGACTAGATGCTTGTAGATTTTTGGAAGTGCTCTTGGGATCACTTGGACAAGAAACTTGTCTTCTACCTTTTCTCCTAAGGTTAATAATTTTCCTTTTATATTTGCTACTTTTCTTAGAAATAATTCTATACTTTCACCACTATTAACTTTTAGATAATGCAATTGAGTTTGAAGATTCAAGATAGTGGCTTTATTCCTTCCTTAAAATATATTGGCTAAGGTTTTCCAAGATTCTATAGAAGTTACTGATAAAATAATGTATGGTTGTATTTCATGTGTAATTGTAAATGTTATTATCATAAGTGCTTTTGCTTTATCTTATTCATACTTTTGAGTCTCTTTATCATCTATAGTAGGTTTATTTTTTGCTCCTTTAACAATATCCCAAAGCTTTTCAACTATCAATATTGACCTTACTTTATTTTTACATGAAATGTAGTCAGGTCCTTTAAGAAGTTGGTATTCTGAAAGAAATAATTTATTTGTTGTCATGATGACACTTCTAAACTACCTTATATCTCCCTAGTGTTTTAATATAGTTTTGGTAAAATAATTTGCTTTATAATTTTTCCTTTGGGTTGAATCCCTTTTGTCTCCCCTAATGTTCAACTTTTAGTCTTCACCTTATTTCTCCCTATTTTATGAATAAAAATCTAAATATCATTTTGATACAATTTCAATTGATAAAATTTTCTATCTTCAAAAACTTTAAGTTGGATTCCTTATGTATCATTAATTTGAGCAAGAGACTAATTCCAATGTAGTTTTCCAAATTTCTAACAACTCTATGTTGTGCTTCTTATATCTTTCAATTTTCAATAATATAGTTTCTAAATTTCAAGAACCTATGATGGTGATGAATTCCTTATAACTCCCTAATTTAGAAATTTAGAATATAAGGATATTTGCAAATTTAATATTTTAATTTTTATGTAGAAGTCCTTATTCCTCCAATTCAAGTTATTTGCAAATATTTCTATGCTTGAATTTCAAATAAAGTAATTCCAATAGCTTTCAAATTAAATCCTTCTTACTTTAAAAAGCTTTAAAATCGTTAAATAAATCATCTAAGGTTATAGTTCATCAATGCAATTCCATATACCTCGTTTATTTAATTAATCTCAAGAATAATAGATTAACTAAGCTTAACCTTAGTATTGATATTCCTTATACCTCCTTGAACTTTATAAAAAATGTAAATTGATTTGAATATTTTATGTACCTTCTTGAATATGGTGCACTATATATTCAGTCTACTTCTCTTGTGACTTCTTTGCTCTCCAACTTGCATTCTAATTTAGGTGTTGTTCACCTTTTAGACTTCCATGCAAAACAATATCTATCTTCACTCCATTTAATGTTCTTCCGTATGTATGAAACTCTCTACAACTTTGATTGTCCTCTTAGTGTTGGCAATTTTCTTTGACCATTGAATGTGCTACGCTCCACTCACTTGCATTACCTTCTTATCTCAAGAATATTCTTGTATGACTTGTCCTTCATGCAAAGAAGATGTCTCACTTCCCTTACATTAATTGGAGTTACCTTCTACACTATGACACTTGGAAATGTAACTCTTTACTCCCATTATGAATATATTTGTTGGACATTTTGAGTCCCTAAGCTAAAAGTTGTCATTGATGTCAAAAGGACCTATGTAAGTAAGCACTATGATTTTGCTCCACAAAGAGCTTCATGAGAAGCAAAGGTTTTGATCAAAGGTTCTAGAAGGGATGCATGGCATTTGGTTCCAAAAGGAGCTTCAAGGGAAGCTTAGCAAAAGGTTTTTATGAAAACCAAGGAAGGCAAGGAAAGGTTTTATTTAAAACCAATGGATGGCAGATTTGAAATGGGTTTTTCTTAAAACCCAAGTTGGCTTTTCGTTTCATCGAAAAAGGTGCCCCGATGATGGAGAAATTTAATTTTAAAGGTTTAGTTTAAATTTTAATTTATTTAAAATTTAAATTTTAATTTTAAAATTAAATAAAAGGTTTTTCCCTCCTTTCTTATTGGCGTCGCCGACGTCATGAGGGCAATGTTAAAAGGGCCGACGTATTCGCATTGAAGGATGGCTTATATAAATAAGCCAAAGGTTTTCCATTTAATAAACCTAAGGAGTGTCGCATGATTTTTGAAAACCCAAAGTATTTTTGCATCCGAATATTGCGCAACGAATTTCATGGAGTGTGACATGGGCAGTCAAGTCATGGACGGTCAAAGTTTTGGTGCCTTGTGAGGAAAGCACATGCGGCTTAAGGAAGAGAGTGCCCAAGGCACTCACGTGGGCAGTGTTAGCTCACGCGGCTTAGCTGCCGCTTGGCAGCACGGTGGGCAGAGGTTCGAAATGCCAAGGCCCTTCGAGGGCTCCTTTGAGGTATGCACTCCGACTCCGATATTTGTGAGGGTAAATATTTTAATTAAAATATTTTCTTGCTAAGGTTTGATTATGATTTTTGTGGGAGATATAAGGTTGAGCAAGCTTTAATATTTTAATAAGGTTTGATATTTGATTAATGTGAGATATTGCCTAAGAAAGCTTTGTGATTATTTTTGAGTGCAAAAGTGTTGAAAGGAAGGATATAAAATATTTGATTTATTTTATGGTATAAGTGGTTTGTGGAGTGACAAGGTTATGCAATGTTTTGATTTATTTTATTTTATGGTACAAGTGGTTTTAGGAGTGATAAGGAAGTTGTGCATTAATTCTTAAGAAGGTTTTCTAATTAAAAGCCTTGGTGAATATTATTGTGAAGTGGAGTAATGTTGATTATTTTGTGATCTTCTAACCCTTGTGAAGATTGGCAAAAGAATATTGTGATTGTGGCAGATTTCCAAAGAGGCTTCTTCATCTTCATAAAAGGTATGGGCACATTCTCCTATTGATTGATTATGGTGGTTGATTTCTGAAAATATCTTTGGAGTGAAAAGGATTGATTGTGGTTTCCTTTTCGAAAGTGATTGGTTTAATGCTTCAAGGTTTTCTGGATTGAGAGTTGTGATTAAACCTTGTTTTATAAGCATTGTTGTTGGAGCCCATTGGTTGTGCAAAGAACTTGAACTTGAGTTAGAAGAGAACATGAGTATCATTGTTATGTGAGATTTGTTGTTGAGCATTGTTGGAAACATTTTGAGTTGATTGATACATGCTTGGACTAGGGTTTGTGAGAAAGGGTTGTTCATTGAGGTGATTGGTTGAGTTGAGTTGATTGAGCCTAGTCAAGTGGATGCATGTGGTTGTTCAAGTTCCATAAAACAAACTATTCTATATTCTTGATTTGAGTTGAGATTGAGATTTGAGAATAGAACATATAGAGTCTCTAACAATTCTCTTTATGCTTCTATGAGATTGATTTGAGTTGAGATTGGGATTTGAGTATAGAACATATTGAGTCTCTAACAATTCTCTTTATGCTTCTATGAGATTGAGTTGAGATATTGATTGAGCATTAAGTATAGAACATATTGAGTCTCTAACAATTCTCTTTATGATTCTATGAGATTGGACAAGTTCTGTGTAAGCTTGTTAAGCAGATTTGAGCAAGTCCTAGAGAGGACTTATTGAGCAGATTTGAGCAAGTTCTAGTGTGGACTTATTGAGCAGATTTGAACAGGTTCTATGTGGACCTATTGAGCAGATTTGAGAAGTTCTGTGTGGACTTGTTGAGCAGATTTGGACAAGTTCTGAGTGAGCTTGTTGAGCAGATTTGGACAAGTTCTGAGTGAGCTTGTTGAGCAGATTTGAGAAGGTTCTGAGTGAACCTATTGAGACAGAGCTTTGGAGGTGATAGAGTATAGAGGACAGAGTCTCAGTGGATAGAGATCCAATAGCAAGGACAATTGAAGATAGATCTGAGTGAGGAGTCTTCAAGTGGAGAGAGATCCACCAGTCAGTGCAGTAGAGAGACAGAGTCTTCTAGAAGATCACTAGCCAGAGCAGAAGGGGAAAGAGTTCTCCTATGGAAGAGATCCATGAACTTGAGATTAGGGGATCAACATCTCCTTTGGATAGAGGTCCATAAACATTGTAATTGGGAAGGATTCCAATGAGATTATTTGAGAAATATTTAGAAGAAATATTTTCTCTGTGGAGGTAGCCCACATTGGGTGAACCACGTAAAATTGGTGTCTCTATTGTGTGTGATGATTTGTGCATTGCTTTAGTTATTGCTATTGATATTGCTATTTATTATATTAATTAATATTATTTGGGAAAGGAAAAGTAAAAAGTGGTCTTATACTGTTCACCCCCCTCTCAGTATAAGCTTGTGTTCTTCAATTGGTATCAGAGTCGGTTCCTTCGAAAGAAGTTTAACAACTTGAAGGAAGATCCTACAAGAACACAAATGGCAAAGAAAGGCAAGAGTAGAAGCATGAGACACAAGAAGAAAATAACACCTATGGTCATGAAAGAAAAGGAAGATGAGTTTAATATTGTTGTGTTGGGAGGACAAATGGAAATAGATTCAAGAGATGAATCAAGTAATGGAGAAATATCCAGACTGATAAAGTTTTGTACCAGATGTGGGAACACAGGTCACCATGCAGCTTATTGTCCACAAGAATGTTTTGTTTGTGGTCAACTTGGCCATGATGCAAGATATTGTAATGGGTTTAGTAGTAGTGAAGATGAAGATGATATTCTCAAAAATGAAATCCTAGAGATTGGTTCAAGAAAGGATAACAGGGACAATCAAAATAGGTATGAAGAAGAAACTCTACTTTCAGTAATAGAAGAAAAAGAAGATGCTTTAGAAAAAGAAAAAGGGGAATCCACTCTTAAGGAGCTTATTGAATTGAAAAGAGAGAATTTAGAATTGAAGGCTCAAATACAAGAAGATGAGAAATGTAAGACAAAGCTTCTACAGGATATCTCTGACTTGAGAGATAAGGTTGAAAAAGCAAGAAGAGTTGAAGAAGGTATGATTAAACAGTCAAAGGCAAAAGAGATAGAATGTGAAAGGCTTATGATTACTCTTGAAGAACTAAAAAGGGAGAACTCAAGATTAAGGGTTCAAGCTCAAGAAGATGAGAAAGAAAAAGCAAGGTTTCTACAAGAACTCACTAACTTCAAAATCAAAGTTGAAGAGACAAGAAAAATTGAAGAAGGTATGGCCAAAAAATTAAAGACAAAAGATCTAGAGTGTGAAATATTAGAGCATGAGATAGTTTCACTAAGGATGGAAGTAAAAGGTTCTAAGGAAAAGCTACACAAGTTTGAGGAAAATTCAAGGACCTTGGAAAGGACTATCAATGCACAAAGGTCATCAGTCACCATAACAGGACTTAGTTCTAAAGAAGAACAAGGGAAACAAGAAGCAGAAAAAGGAGAGTCAAGCTCAAACACCAGAAAAGAAGAAGAGTCAAAAGAAGTAAGTAAAAGAGAGAGTGAGACATCTAAGGATAAGTTGGACAATAGAAAGTTCAACAAGGAAAGGAACAATGCACAAGTAAGGAACAAATGGAATAGGAAACAGGTAGAAGAGACTAAGAGACCAATGGGGTCTAGGCAAGGTTTCTTCAATGGAAGATGTTTTTCATGTCACAGGTTTGGGCACATGGCTTCACAGTGCAGGACACATGAAAGACAGGAATATGGGAAAGGACAACTTTTCCATGGGTATTGCTACTCATGTAATGAGTTTGGTCACAAGGCAATGAATTGCAGGGTTCATGACAGAAGAGGATATGGCTTCACTAGGAGAAATCCTAAGATAGTTGCACCTCCAAGGAATAATAACATTAAGTGTTATAAGTGCAATAATGATGGTCACATAGCAAGATGGTGTAGAGCAAATATTCTAAAAGTAGGCATGAACAGGAACAGGACATGAACAGGGATAGGAATATGAACAAGAACAAGAATATGAACAGAAATAGGAATATGAATAGAAACAAGAAGATGAACAAGAATAGAGACTTGAAAAAGAATAGAGACTCAAAAAAGAATAAGAACAGGAACATGGATGAGAACAAGAACAGGAACAGGAACAGAAGTGATGACAGGAACAGGGATGATGACTTGGAAAGAAACAGTGAGAGGATTCAAAAAACTCAGAAAAGAAGAGAGAAAGATAAAGGCAAAGATCTATGCTTTCAGGGAGTAGAAATACTCCCACCCCAGAATTAACCACCTCATGTGGAGGTGGGGGAGGGGCTAAGCTAAGAGGCTCATTCTTAGCCCCGAGCCCCAAAGGTGACCCTTTGCCATTGATGTCAAAGGGGGAGAGATTTGTGTATTGGGGAGAGATTTGATATGAGGATTGATATTTGAGAGAGCATTGAGCCAGGGGGAGCAAAGTCCCAGGGGGAGCAGAAAAGAAGGTCAGGTTTCAGTAAAATGAATATGGGTTGCCATCAATGACAAAGGGGGAGATTGTTGGACATTTTGAGTCCCTAAGCTAAAAGTTGTCATTGATGTCAAAAGGACCTATGTAAGTAAGCACTATGATTTTGCTCCACAAAGAGCTTCATGAGAAGCAAAGGTTTTGATCAAAGGTTCTAGAAGGGATGCATGGCATTTGGTTCCAAAAGGAGCTTCAAGGGAAGCTTAGCAAAAGGTTTTTATGAAAACCAAGGAAGGCAAGGAAAGGTTTTATTTAAAACCAATGGATGGCAGATTTGAAATGGGTTTTTCTTAAAACCCAAGTTGGCTTTTCGTTTCATCGAAAAAGGTGCCCCGATGATGGAGAAATTTAATTTTAAAGGTTTAGTTTAAATTTTAATTTATTTAAAATTTTAATTTAAATTTTAAAATTAAATAAAAGGTTTTTCCCTCCTTTCTTATTGGCGTCGCCGACGTCATGAGGGCAATGTTAAAAGGGCCGACGTATTCGCATTGAAGGATGGCTTATATAAATAAGCCAAAGGTTTTCCATTTAATAAACCTAAGGAGTGTCGCATGATTTTTGAAAACCCAAAGTATTTCTGCATCCGAATATTGTGCAGTGAATTTCGTGGAGTGTGACGTGGGCAGTCAAGTCATGGATGGTCAAATTTTTGGTGCCTTGTGAGGAAAGTGCATATAGCTTAAGGAAGAGAGTGCCCAAGGCACTCACGTGGGCAGTGTTAGCTCACGCGGCTTAGCTGTCGCTTGGCAGCACGGTGGGTAGAGGTTCGAAATGCCAAAGCCCTTCGAGGGCTCCTTTGAGGTATGCACTCCGACTCCGATATTTGTGGGGGTCAATAGTTTAATTAAAATATTTGCTTGCTAAGGTTTGATTATGATTTTTGTGGGAGATATAAGGTTGAGCAAGCTTTAATATTTTAATAAGGTTTGATATTTGATTAATGTGAGATATTGCCTAAGAAAGCTTTGTGATTATTTTTGAGTGCAAAAGTGTTGAAAGGAAGGATATAAAATATTTGATTTATTTTATGGTATAAGTGGTTTTTGGAGTGACAAGGTTATGCAATGTTTTGATTTATTTTATTTTATGGTACAAGTGGTTTTAGGAGTGATAAGGAAGTTGTGCATTAATTCTTAAGAAGGTTTTCTAATTAAAAGCCTTGGTGAATATTATTGTGAAGTGGAGTAATGTTGATTATTTTGTGATCTTCTAACCCTTGTGAAGATTGGCAAAAGAATATTGTGATTGTGGCAGATTTCCAAAGAGGCTTCTTCATCTTCATAAAAGGTATGGGCACATTCTCCTATTGATTGATTATGGTGGTTGATTTCTGAAAATATCTTTGGAGTGAAAAGGATTGATTGTGGTTTCCTTTTCGAAAGTGATTGGTTTAATGCTTCAAGGTTTTCTGGATTGAGAGTTGTGATTAAACCTTGTTTTATAAGCATTGTTGTTGGAGCCCATTGGTTGTGCAAAGAACTTGAACTTGAGTTAGAAGAGAACATGAGTATCATTGTTATGTGAGATTTGTTGTTGAGCATTGTTGGAAACATTTTGAGTTGATTGATACATGCTTGGACTAGGGTTTGTGAGAAAGGGTTGTTCATTGAGGTGATTGGTTGAGTTGAGTTGATTGAGCCTAGTCAAGTGGATGCATGTGGTTGTTCAAGTTCCATAAAACAAACTATTCTATATTCTTGATTTGAGTTGAGATTGAGATTTGAGAATAGAACATATAGAGTCTCTAACAATTCTCTTTATGCTTCTATGAGATTGATTTGAGTTGAGATTGGGATTTGAGTATAGAACATATTGAGTCTCTAACAATTCTCTTTATGCTTCTATGAGATTGAGTTGAGATATTGATTGAGCATTAAGTATAGAACATATTGAGTCTCTAACAATTCTCTTTATGATTCTATGAGATTGGACAAGTTCTATGTGAGCTTGTTAAGCAGATTTGAGCAAGTCCTAGAGAGGACTTATTGAGCAGATTTGAGCAAGTCCTAGAGAGGACTTATTGAGAAGATTTGAGCAAGTCCTAGAGAGGACTTATTGAGCATATTTGGACAAGTTCTGTGTGGACTTATTGAGCATATTTGGACAAGTTCTATGTGGACCTATTGAGCAGATTTGAGCAGGTTCTATGTGGACCTATTGAGCAGATTTGGACAAGTTTTGAGTGAACTTGTTGAGCAGATTTGGACAAGTTCTGAGTGAGCTTGTTGAGCAGATTTGGACAAGTTCTGAGTGAGCTTGTTGAGAAGATTTGAGAAGGTTCTGAGTGAACCTATTGAGACAGAGCTTTGGAGGTGATAGAGTATAGAGGATAGAGTCTCAGTGGATAGAGATCCAATAGCCAGGACAATTGAAGATAGATCTGAGTGAGGAGTCTTCAAGTGGAGAGAGATCCACCAGTCAATGCAGTAGAGAGACAGAGTCTTCTAGAAGATCACTAGCTAGAGCAGAAGGGGAAAGAGTTCTCCTGTGGAAGAGATCCATGAACTTGAGATTAGGGGATCAACATCTCCTTTGGACAGAGGTCCATAAACATTGTAATTGGGAAGGATTCCCAAAGAGATTGATTGAGAAAATTTTAGAAGAAATATTTTCTCTGTGGAGGTAGCCCACATTGGGTGAACCACGTTAAAATTGGTGTCTCTATTGTGTGTGATGATTTGTGCATTGCTTTGGTTATTGCTATTGATATTGCCATTGATTATATTGATTAATACTATTTGGGAAAGAAAAGTAAAAAGTGGTCTTATACTTGTTCACCTCCCTCTCAGTATAAGCTTGTGTTCTTCAATTGGTATTAGAGCGGGTCCCTTTGTGAAAAGACTAACATCTTAGAGGAAGATCAATAAAGAACGCATATGACTTAAGATAATGAAGAAGATACCATGTTTGATATAAAAGAGGAATTCTTTGCTGATCTCAGGAACTTAAAAAATATTAGAAATAAGAACTCAATATTGAAGGATCAAATTCAAGAGGGTGAAGAAGCAAAGATGGAACTTCTATAAAGTCTCATAGAAATCAAAATAAAGTTAGAATAAGGAAATAAAATTGAATAGGATATGACAGATATATTAAGAGCAAGGGAAATATAATGTGAAATATTGGAAGCAAAAATTATTTATCTAAGGAATGAATTTGAAAAGACCAAGTTACGACAAGATATAAAGTTGGGGAAATAGAAGGAGGAGTCAAGCCTTCAATAAGCAGAGACATCAAACAAAGATAAGCAAGTGACTCATACTTTAGAAATAAATAACATTAGGAAAGAAGAAATCAAATAAGAACCATGGACAAGGATTAATCACAATAAAATAAGGAGCACTCGATCATATTTCCCAATGAATTCAAACAAGTTACATAATATCTTCCATGGCTATTGATTTTCATGTAACAAATATGGACATAGAGTTGTGCATTGCACTAGTTATGTTAAAAAGGATGTCAATAGAAATTTCAATTCTTTTGCACCTCTTATGAATAATGATATCATATGTTATAAGTGCAATAATTTGGGGCACAAGGCTAGATGGTGTAAAATGGTATTTCCTGAGTCAAGTAAAAAGAATACAAATTCAAAATTTAGGAAAGAAAGAAAAGGGTATGATAAAGTTAGATCAATGTTAGTTCAAATAGCTCTTCATGTTCAAGATAAGGGTAAACAATGGTATCTTTATAGTGGATGTTCTAGTCACATGATAGGAGACAAAAGTAAATTTCTAGTACTCAAAGAAACTGATGGAGGATCAATAATATTTAGTGATAATGGCTTAGAAAAAAATTGTGGGAAAGGAACTTTGATTTTAGATAATGGGAAAACAAAAACAAATAATATATTGTATGTCAAGGGGTAGAGGCACAATCTACTAAGTGTGAGTCAACTTTGTGATCAATGGCACATGGTTACTTTTCATCTAAGTAGGTGTGATATTAGGAAGTCTAAAACTAGAAAACTTATTGCAAATGCAAATATAAGTACAAACAACCTCCACATGTTAAGTGAGATTAAAGGAGAAAAGTGTTTTCTATCACAAGAAGATGAGAGTTGGTTGTGACATAGTAAACTTAAGAAACAAGCAGACTGTCAGAGACTTGCCAAAGATAAAATGCAACAAAACACAATTTGTTCACAATATCAGCATGGAAAGCAAACTAGAACAAGTTTCAAGTCAAAAATATTTATGTCATCTGAGCCATTGATGCTAGTGCACACTTAACTATGTGGTACTACAAAGACAAAGAGTTTACAAGGTGAAAGTTACTTTATATTATTTATAGATTATTATTGAAAAATGATATAGGTAGCTTTCCTAAAAGAAAAGTCATAAGATCTTAAGAACTTTAAAGCTTTTAAAGAGTTAATTGAAAATTAAATAGGTAAAAGTATTAAGAGTTTAAGGTTAGATAGAGAAGGAGAAATTGCCTCAAATAAATTTGTATTTTGTGAACAACATGGGATCAAAAGAGAATATTCAGTAGCAAGAACTAATAAAAAAAAATGGGTTAGTTGAAAGGAAAAATAGGACAATTGAGAATATGGCTAGAGCTATGTTAAGTGATTCTAAGATTTCAGATGTTTTTTGGAAAGAGGTAATACATATAACAACATATATCATCAATAGAGCTCAAGTAAGAGTAAATCATCATAAAATGCCATATGAGCTCTAGAAAGGTAGACCAGTTACTGAAAAGTATTTCAAAATTTTTGGAAGTAAATGTTACATAAGATAAGAAGAGAAAAATTTGGGTAAGTTTGACCCAAGATGTGATGAGGTTATTTTTCTTGGCTATTCCATAAATAACAAGGCCTATAGATGCTATAACAAAAGAAAATGTACTATTATAGAAAGTATAAATGTAAAAATTGATGAGAAGATAGGATCAAGAGAACCAGTTCAAGAAATTGTATATCAGGAAGATGAAAGTTGTCAAGAAGAGTTACGTGAAGAATAAGAAGAAAAAGAAGAAATGCGAAGACTTGTTTATAAAAATTCATCCATGTATGTACAAAAACGTCATCCAAGAGATCAAATCATTGGTAATCCACATCAGAGACAGACAAGGTGAAGGATAATAACATCAAATCAACAAGAAAATTTCTCTTTGTTATCCAAAATTGAGCCAAAAGACTTCAATGAGGCAAGTGAATATAAGTTTTGGATTAAGTAAATGGGTGAGGAATTAGATCAGATAGATAAAAGCAAGACTTGGGAACTTTTTCCATGACCAAAAAGTAAAAATGTGATTGGCACTAAATGGGTATTCAAAAATAAGTTAAATCAAGATGGTCAGGTAGTCAGAAATAAAGCAATACTAGTATGCAAGGGTTATACACAGGTAGAGGGAATTGAATTTGATGAGACATTTGATTTAGTTTCATGACTTGAAGCTATAATAATGTTCTTAGCATTCTCAAGTTTTAAAAACTTCAAAATATATCAGATGGATGTTAAGTCAATATTTCTGAATGGTGTCTTGGAAGAAGATATTTATATTGAGCAGCCAAAGGGATTCAACTTAACAAGTAAACCAGACTATGTATGCATATTAAAGAAGGTACTTTGTGGATTGAAACAAGCTCCCAGATCTTGGTCCTCAAGATTAGATAAGTACCTTCAAGAATGGGGTTTTAGGAAAGGAATAGTGGATAGTAATTTATACATCAAAAATTAAGGGAATGACCTATTAATTGTGGTTGTCTATGTGGATGATATTATTTTTGGAGGCAACAATGATAAAATGTGTCAAAAATTTGCAAAGAGCATGCAGAATGAATTTGAGATGTCTATGTTTGGTGATTTGTCCTTCTTTCTTGGAATTCATAGTTCACAATCAAAGAAAGGATTATTTATTTCACAAAAGAAGTATATAAAGGAAATGCTAAATAAATTAAAGTTAGAATATTACAAACCAATGAGTACCCCCATGGTTACAGGATACAAGTTAAGTAAATATGATGAATCTCCTGAGGTCAATTAGAAACTGTATAGATCTACAATTGGTAGCTTATTGTATGTCACAACTACAAGACCAGATATCATGTAGGTAGTGGTATTAGTGGTAAGGTTTCAAGCAGCACCCAAGGAGACACATGTAGAAGCAGTAAATAGGATTCTTAGGTATCTAAAATGGGCTATGTATTTTTGGATCTGGTATCCCAAAAGTGATAGTTCTACTCTCACAACTTATACAAATGTAGATTGGGCTAACAACATTGATGATAGAAAACTCACAAGTGGAGGAGCATTCTTTCTTGGAGACAGTTTCGTCTCTTGGCTAAGTAATAAATAGGCATAAGTATCCTTATACATAGCATAGGTAGAGTATATTGTAGCAGTTTCTTATTGTACATAGGTATTATGGATGAAGCGAACTCTAGAGGACTTCAAGATAAAGAATGATCACCATATTCCCATATTGTGTGATAATACAAGTGTTATAAATATCTCAAATAATCCTATGATGTACCCCAAGACAGCAAATTCTGATCAAGTATCATTTTTTGAGAGAACATGTGATAGATAAGCAAGTCAGGTTGGAATATGTTACTACAAAAGAGTATATTGCAGATATCTTCACTAAACCACTTTCTAAAGAAACCTCTGAGTATCTTAGAAAGAAATTGGGAGTAGTTATACTCCCACCCCAAAATTAAACACCTTAAGAGAGGAGGTGGGGGAGGGGCTAATATAAGACTCTCATTCTTAGCCCCAAGCCCCAAAGATGGACCTTTGCAATTGATGTCAAATTGGAGAGATTTAAGTTAGGAGGAGAGCATTCAGTCAAGGGGAGCAATTTCTCAGGGGGAGCAGAACTGAAAAAGGTAAAGGAAATGGTAAAATAAAAATGGGTTTCCATCAATGACAAAGGGGGAGATTGTTGGAAATATGAGCAAGTTTTGTTGTCATTGATGTTAAGAGGATGATGATCAAGTTTAAAATTCATCCATGCATTCATGTCAAAAGGTTGATGTCCAAGTTTCAGTATCATTAATGTCTTCCAGTGGTGTTTCCAAAAATTCAAAGAAGTAGGTTTAATGGAAATAATAATATTATAATATATAATATTATAATATTTTGGGTTACAAGTTGGTTTGAAGAAAAACGAAGGCCAAGGAGTTATAAAATTATAATTCCTCCACAAGACCCATGTGGTAGATTTTAAATTCTAAGGTTTAAATTATTTAAATTTAAATATTTTAACCATAAGGTGAAAATTTAAATTTAAATCAATTAAGACACCAAAGTTTAATTTAAATTTGAATAAAATTCGCACTTCAAGGATTGCCAAAATTTTAAATATTTTGCATATGGTATATAAAAGGAGGTAAGTTTTAATTTAGAAAATCATCCATGCGAATGTAATATTTCCCAAAGAAAATCATGTGCTATGATTAGAGAGGAAGATATTCACATGTGCTTAAAGGATTAAGAGGGAAGACAAAGAAATAAAGGCAAGTGGGAGTGCCAATGTATGTCCAAAGTGTTGGGTAGTACAATTAGTATCCAAGGGCTATGCTAAGTCATTCACAGGTACAAGGTCGTGGGTTCGATCCATGCGATCATGATTTTGCAAAAGGAGGAAAGTTTTTGTCTATGCTGAAGTCGAGGAGCCATAAGGGTTAAGAGGAAGTATGTGCACCTTGTTATCTTGTGAGGGTACATAGCCCAAGTGGTGGATGTGCTTTGCATTAAGGTGCCTGGTGAGGTAAGGTTGGGTGTTCGAATCTCACTAAAGGTTTTTTTTGGGAAGAATAAAAGAGGTTGATTGTTATTGAGACAGGTTTTGAGGTCAAATCTTCTTCAAAAAAAAAGGTATGGGCACATCTTCCTTATGAGTGAAATATTGGATTAAGTGTTGTTAAATAAAAAGTTGTAGTGAAAAGGATTGTTTGATAAGATTGTTGGAAATATTGGTGTAAGCTTTCATATTCATGATTAGGGTCTGTGAAATATCATGAGTATCATTATTATGTGAAGTTGAGAACTATATTGAACTAGGGTTTTGTGAAAGATCATGAGTACCATTGTTATGTGAATTTGGAATCATCTTGACTCAAGGTTGAGTTCCATAGTGTGAGTTATTGGAAGTGAATTGAAACACTTGATTAGGTTTTGTAAGCAAGTTGTGTTTCATTGAGTGAATGGTTGAGGAAGTTGGATGAGCATTATTTATTGAATGCATTGGAGTGATAGTTCAAATTCTATGAAACAAATTGTTCTTTATTATAAATTAATTTGAACGAGAGTTTGAAAGTGATTGAGTGTTTGGTGAGTGTGAAACATATTGAGTCTCTAACCATTCTCTATATGTTTCTATAATATTAAAAAATATTCTATGTAAAACTTGTTTGTGTGATTGGAGAGGTTTTCTATGATAGATTGAGTTGAGTTGAATAAGATTTTGTGAAATCTAGTGGACAAATTTGAGTAAGTTCTAGAGTGGACTTTAGGATAGAGTTAAGCAATATTTTATGAAAGCTTGTGAGCATATTTGAAGTAAGTCCTAGATTGGACTTTAGGACTTGTTGAGTGGTGTTTTCACCCAATTGTGAAAGCACACTCTCCGATAGGATTTGGGTTCCAAAATCCCCTCTTGCAAAGAAGTTAAACAAACAACTTCTCCAAGGTTCTTGTTATATTAGCATTTGCATATGTGCATCAAATAAAGATATTCAATTTAAATGCTAGGAACACCTTAGTGGTTGCAAGTAACTGAAAACAAGGGGCACTGTTGGTTTATTTTACCATGAAACTTTAGTGATTGTTCATTGAACCCTGATAAAGTAAATGTGAGTTGGCCCTCATATGACCATGATGTAATGCTTTAATTCATTTTATCTTGATGATTTTAAGATAGATTTTATTCTTGCATTAAATCTTCAATGATGAATATGATCTCCAAATGTAGCTTCAAAATGTCACTTTAACTTATCCCTCTTAAATGAAATCAGATTTTCATCAAGATGAACAATTAAGTGCTTTAAGGAAAAGACCTTCAATGTAGTACTCAAATTATCCCTCTTTCGTAAAATTGGAATTTTTATGAAGAAAGGGTAATTTTAGGCCCAAAATGGAAATTTGTGAAAATGCCGTAAAACATAACCCCTTCAATGAAATTGGAATTTCCATGAAGGGAATGTCATCATAGGCTCATGAATGCAAAACAAAACTGGAAAAATGAAATTTGACCTTAAAATGGAAAATTTCTATTTTCGGAATTTTAAAATCTGTAGCAAAATAGCAACTTCGATGAATTTTTAAAAATACTAAACAAGTCCGAAAATGAAATTTCAAAGTGCGTATTTGAAGTCTGAATTATAATCTCCGCAATGGTGAAATCATTTTTAGATTTTGAAATTTTTTTAATATTTATTTTAATGCCTGAAAATAGGAAAAAAATCTGAAATTAAAAATTTTGGAAACAGAAAATTAAAGTTTGCATCAAAATAATTGCTGAAAACACAGCAATGCAAAATCTCCTTCAGTTTGATAGCACCCCGTCCTGCAAAACCGAATATGTGAGAGTTTCATACATGCAACCTAGCATATTTGACCTGTACAACACACAATCAAAGTAAACTAGGTGCTGGCTCCAAGGATCCTAAATAATTTCCAGATTGCAGACATTCAAATGAAACAACCCAAAATAATGGCATCAATTTCACATACAAGTCTGAAATCTGAAAGGGGAAAAATAAGACAATTAAAATTAAGCATGCAGAAAATTTCTCATTCTTTCTTGCTAACAAGGCCTGAAATTTCTGAATAAAAGCTTTCACATTCCCATTAAAATCCCTGCTTTACAAATGTGGCCATGCCCAAAGTTCCCATTTGGCCATGCCACCATTTCCGTTCCCGTTTTTCTCCTCTTTTGGGCATCATTTAACATTTTTCTTTTAACTGTTCGCTGTTCACCGCCCTTAACCCTCCGTTTCCAATTCCTTCACTTGCTATTTTTCTCTGTCTTTGGTTTGGTCTTCGAACGCCTTTTCATTTCAACTTCATGGCCGTTCGAAGCCTTAGCCCTTTGTTTTATTCGTAGCGACCGCTTCCTTTACGTATGGCATAATCTTCCAATATTCGATAACCGCTTCACTTCATTAAGCCGTATGTGCTCATCATGTTTTTATTTTATAATGCATGCCCACATGATAACATACCTCCTTTTAAATTCTTATGACTCCATATTAAAACAAATAAATTTTAAAGCCATATTTAATAATGACTTTAACCTTTTGGTGATCGTGTTTCAAAAGTATTATTAATTTAGCCGAATGGCTATCACCCGCGAGTATGTATCAAATCTAAATTAAGGGTAAACGCCTTGGCCTGCCAGTAACTAGCTGTCCAAACCCATCGCGTTCGATTCACGCGTCCAAATCCCTCGACTTGGAAATGCTGTCGGATGGACGCGCATCCACTGTATACCCATTGTAGCCGGGGTCACATTTACCATGGCGCGGTCGCGGAGCTCCACAGTGGCTTCCCCCATCGAGCAGTCGACCCAGAGCTTACCACGACCCGTGGACCATTCTACTGCTGAAAAACGTTTTTGGGACATATGCCGTCGTCGATGAAGGAGCTACGTTCGAAGGCTTTGAATCTGACGCTCTAAACATGAAGAATTACCTGTAGATCGCTGTGTGCCAACATTACAGACCTAATGAACCGGTCCTGTGCGGCGAATGTTGTCGCTGCTTTCCGTGGTTACCGTGAACCTGCTGTCAACGATTCCTTCTTGACGTCGTTGGCTGTTTTTACATTTACTTCAAAGTCCGGTGAATTTGTAAATATCCCATCCAGTGCTGCTGTACATTTTGTCATCAACGAGACACACCTCGAGCATCCACCACACTGCTCGTCATCGCTGATTCGTTCCGGTATCCACCCACACTGCGAACGCGGCTTCACTCCTGTAAATTTCCACTGCAATAGTTAGATAACAGAAGGGAAATTCCTGTATCTCATCCACCGAAGATGACTCCGTATATCATCGCTGCATCTCTGACTATGTGTCACCAGCGATCTCCTTGTGCTACGGTGGTTTTCTGTGTGCACCTCGCATTATGGAAATAAACGCTTTGTACTGCAGGTGACAGGTCCTCTTTACCAAATCCCCAGCCTGTCCGGGCATCAGGTAACGTTTGGGAGCATTCCCATAATGCTTCTGTATGACACCGTCGTGCTGTGCACACTGTCTAAATTTAGCTTTCAACCTTCAAATGCTGTGATATACCTAATCCCTGACTCCTTCGAAACTGACGCCAATGCCAATCCATGCCGGCTGACATTTCAATGCCGCGCTTCTCTGAAACCTGCCGTCTCGCATTTCCAACGCTCATTGTCTGCTCCAAAGAATCTGACGTGCACTGCTCAAGACGTCCGGATTCACATCCACGCGGGTCGATTCACTGGGTATTTCAATTTACTGCCACATTAATCACGTCGGTGACTGCCAACGAACCTCCCTAACGTCTCGGCTTGTTCATAGCTGAATGCAATTTTCCACCGTGGTTCGTCAGTCTCTTCTCCCGATGTTCGCGTTCGAACCTGGTCTTCGTTGTGCCGGAATATGCTGCTTTCCTGCCGCCACTAGTCCTGTTTCCACCTTGCCTGCACATAGAACATAAGATGGAAAAACAAACTTTAAAACAAAATCAATTCTAAAAAAAAATATATAAAGTTAAGTTGTCTAATCACTAACACGCGGTGAATGAAGGTATAAATAAATTTTATTTTCATTTAGTTTTTATTTTTTTATTTTTTATTATGTTTTTCCTTTTTTACTTACTTTATTGAGTAAATACTTCTTATACATATATATGATAAAAAGGTCAAAAAAAAACGTCAACAACAATTTGACAAAAAAAACATCAACAACAATTTGACAAAAACCGTCAACAACAATTTGACCAAAAGTTGTTGACACAAAAAAAAAAATCGTCGACAATAAAAAATCGTCGACAAGAAAAAGTTGTCGACAACAAAAAATCGTCGACAAGAAAAAGTTGTCGACAATAAAAAATCATCGACAAGAAAAAGTTGCCGACAATAAAATATCGTCGACAGGAAAATACTGTTAACAAGAACCGACAACAATAGCAAAACCTACGACAAAATGAAGGATTAGACAAAAATGAAATGTCAACACCCGAATATCAAGACAAAAAGGTGGGTCCCCAATTTTGGGGTGTGTTGTGGATCAACCACAACAGACTAAGTTGAGTAAGATTATGTTGAAGCTTACAATGCAAATTTAAGGTAAGTCTTGGTGAAGACTTGAGAGCAGTTTGATCATGTTCTAGAAAGGACTTGTGGATAGATTTGAGGCAAGTATTTGAGAAGACTTGAGAGCAGAGTTGATTGATTAATTTGTGATTGGATCAAGCTTTGTGTTAAGGCTTGAGAATATATTTGAGATAGATGTTGAGAATATTTGTGCTAGATCGAATGACTGTGTTTAGTACAGATTTGAGACAGATATTGAGCAGAGCTAAGAGTAAGATTTGGAGGTGACAGAGCAAAGGACATTAGTCTCTAGTGGATAGAGATCCATTAGCCAAGGTAGTGAGGACAAAGGTATTTTGAGTGAGGATAGAGGTCTTCAGTGGAGAGAGATCCACAAGCCAGTGCAATGGAGGTAGTAGTCTTCTAAGAGATCACCAACTAGAGCAGAGGATGAGTTATCCTATGTATAGATATCCATGAACCAGCATAGGGGAAAGAGTTCTCCTATGGATAGAGATCCATAAACTTGATTAAGGTATTGAAATATTCTTTGGATAGAGATCCATAAATATTTTAATAAGGAAGGATTCCCAAGAGATTTGTTGAGATAATTTTAGTGAAATATTTTATCCGTGGAGTAGCCCACATTGGGTGAACCATGTTAAATTGATGTCTTTATTGTGTGTGATGATTTATGCATTGATTTGATTACTACTTTTGAAATTGCCATTGATATATTGGATAATATGTTTTGAGAAAATAAAAGTAAAAAGTGATCTTATACTATTCACCCCCCTCTCAATATAAGCTTGTGTTCTTCACCTATAGAAGAAAGGCCTCATTATTTAAATAGATATAGAGAGTCATGGGACATAGTCGGATAGTGTAGCTTAATGGATAGTATAGTTTTGTGTACTTCCCCATCCATTGCTGATGGGTACAATGTAGTTTAGTAGATTTATAAATGGAGTGTTCATTTCCTCCATAGCTACATTATAATATTTATATGATTTCTATTTACAACATATTTTAGTCATCTAGAAGATTTACTTTCTTTCATATTATTCTATATCTTGTGATTATTATATCCCAGTGCTCATTCATAAAAATATAACACTTGTATTAGAGTCATGGTATATCTAGTCTATGTAGGTCAATAGAGAAACCACCATTATCTTTTAGCCTAAGTGTTTTGTCAAAATGATGTGTTGTTGGACCAACCACTATCAAAAGATCTTAGAAGAATCTAGGTGGTATAATTAAGCAGAGTCATAAACTTAGGACTGAAAGAAATCTCAATTTCAAAAATATTGATATCATTGTTATCTAGAGTCTTTTTCATACAATTGCAAGGAAAACTTGTGAAGACAAGGACTCATCATTCAATCCACTAGATTGACAAATAATCTAGTGAAGATCATCCAGGTTATATGGAATTTACTAACTAGTGCCTAAAGTTTCTTTTGTTGTAGAAAATTAATTCTTAGAGTATTGGTACTCCTCCTATGACAAAAATCTAGGAGACTTCAACTTTGTTGCCTAAAGGTCGGTGTGCTCTCATAGTACAAATATTAGTTCATTGTGCAAGAGGAGAATACTATGAAAGAAGATTTCTAGTGAAGTATCATGGTGAATAGAAATTGAAGATCTCCATTGCTAGATTGAAGAAATCCACAATTGAATAATAGGCCATAGGAGAATTGATACAAAAATACCGAAGTAGCCTTGAAGAATAGGCCATAGGAGCCTTGAAGAACAGTCCATATAATCCTTGAAGAAGAAGCCACAAAAGTCTTGATACTGAAAATGCCATAGAAGCCTTGATACTGAAAAGGCCACAAAATTCTTGATATTGAAAAAGGGCATAGAAGACTTAGTACTGAAAAAGGCCATAGAAGCCTTGATATTGAAAAAGGCCATAGAAGCCTTGATATTGAAATAGGCCACAAAAGCCTTGACCTGAAGAATAATTTGAAAAGAATATCTAATTCATAAGCAAACTAAATATTTTAGTACTAATATATTTATTATAGGTAAATAATATTTAGTGCATTGGGAAACTTCCTACAAGAAAGTTACCAAGATTATCTTCTTCAGAATCAACTCAGCCCAAAAGTAAAATTGAAGAGATCATGAGAAGATCTCATTGAAGAACTTTCGTGAAGAACACAAGCTTATACTGAGAGGGGGGGTGAACAGTATAAGACCACTTTTTACTTTTCTTTTCAATCAATATTATGCAATGTATAGATAGCAATATCAATAGTAGTAATTAGATCAATGCATAAATCATCACATGCAATAGAGACACCAATTTTATGTGGTTCACCCAATGTGGGCTACTCCACGGAGAAAATATTTCACTAAAATTTTCTCAATCAATCTCTTGTAAATCCTTTCCCTATTACAATGTTTATGGATCTCTATAGAAAGGAGACACTAATACCCTAATCAAGTTCATGGATCTCTATCCATAGGAAAAATCCTTTCTCCTAAGCTCTAATTGGTGATCTTCTAAAAGAACTTTTACCCCCACTACTTTGGCTAATGGATCTCTATCACTGAAGACACCTATCCTCACCACCCTGGCTAATGGATCTCTATCCATTGGATACTATCATCCTCTATACTCTATCACCTTCAAAGATCTATCTCAAATCTGTACTAAACATAGTCCTTCGATCTAGCACAAATTTGCTCAATATCTGTCTCTAATATGGCATAAACCTGTCCTCAAATCTACACCAAACTCTATCCTCAAATCTACACTAAATACAGTCCTTCATTCTAGCACAAATCTATCCTCAAGCCTTAACACAAAGCTTGACTAAATCTCAAATCAACTCTACTGGATCTTCCCCAAACCTTAACTCAAGGTTTGAACAAATCAATCAATCAAATATGCTCTAAAGTCTTCTCAAAGACTTATCTCAAATATGCCTTGTAAGCTTCCATAAAAGCTCACACTAATCTATACACAAGTCCTCTCTAGAACTTGTTCAAATCTGCTCTACACGTCCTCACTAGAACTTGTCCAAATCTGCTCAATAAGTCCTCACTAGGACTTATCCAAATCTGCTCTCAATCTATATTGTAAGCTTCCACAAAAGCTCACACAAATCTGTCCACAAGTCTTCTCAAAGACTTGCCTTAAATCTACATAGAAACAGAAAGATAATTGTTAGAGACTCAATATGCTTCACATTCACCTCAATACTCAATTACTTTCAATCACTCTTTTAGAAACATATGGAGAATTTTTAGAGACTCAATATGCTTCACATTCACCTCAATACTCAATCACTTTCAATCACTCTTTTGAAACATACAGAGAATTGTCAGAGACTCAATATGCTTCACATTCATAAAATCTCAATAACTTCATATCTCTCTTTTATCACATAAACATATAGATAATTATTAGAGATTCACTATGCTTCACATTCACAAACTCTCAATCACTTCCAATATCTCTTTTATCACGAAAACATATAAAGAATTTTTAGAGACTCAATATATTTCACACTCATCAATACTCAACCTCTTTCTCAAATCAATTCAGAATATAGAATAATTTGTTTCACAGAACTTGAACAATCACTTGACTAGGCTCAACCAACTCTACTTAACCAATCACTCAATGAAATAATCCTTGCTCACAAACCCTAGTCTAATCACATGAACAATCACTCAAATGTTTTCAATAATGCTTATCAACCAATATCACATAACAATGATGCTCATGTTCTTTCCAAAACCCTAGTTCAAGTTCTTCACTCAATTACTCACTTCAACAACAAAACTTATAAAATAAGGTTTTATCAATCACTCTTTTTATTCTAGAAAACCTTGAAGCAATAAATAAAAATACTCTCAAAAATGCTAACCAAACAATCCTTTTCACTCCAACTTTTCATACACAACTTTCAACAATCACTCACTAGGAAGAATATGCCCTTTTATAACAATATTTTTTGGCAACACGTGTGCAATTTTTTGTAACTCTTCTCCCCCTTTGACAATAATACCAAAGGGCTACTGCAGACTCCCCCTGAGTCCATGCACAACATTCTCAGGCAAAATTTATTACACTTAGCAAAAATCATGAACATGAGAAAAAAGATAATCAAATACTTAAATGCTCCCCCTGAGAATGTGATCCCTATAGCTAGTCAATTCTTGGGAAGTGTGACCACTTCCAATTTATTGCGAAGGTACTCAAAAACTTCCTTGGGCAATGTTTTTGTGAAGATATCTACTACTTGCTCTGTAGTTGGAACAAAATCCAACTTAGCCTCACCTTCCGCAACTTTCTCCTTCAAAAAGTGATACCTGATAGCAATGTGTTTTGTGCATGAATGCATAACCAGATTCTTGGAGATGTTAATGGCACTGGTGTTATCACACTTAACTGATATTGGCTCACTGAAGCTAATACCAAGATCTTTCAGGGTTTGTTTCATCCATAATACCTGCATACAACATGTTGTCGCTACAATATATTCTGCCTCTGCTGTCAATAAAGAAACTGACTCTTGTTTCTTATTGTGCCATGTGACCAATCTATCTCCAAGATAGAATGCACCTCCACTGGTACTCTTTCTGTCATTGACACCTCCTGCCCAATCTGCATCTGAATACGAAATAAGGGTGAAGTCTTTACCTTTCGTATATCATAACCCATACTCCATAGTACCCTTGAGGTACCGAAGAATCCTCTTCACTCTTTGTCACATGAGTCTCCTTGGGATTACCCTGAAATCATGCTACCATGCATACTACCTAAAAAATATCTAGTCTGGTAGCTGTCAGGTACAGTAAGCTCCCAATCATAGATCTGTACATGGTTTGATCAACAGGTGAAGATTTGTCATCCTTGCTCAACTTGCAACCTGTCATCATGGGAGTGCTAACTGGCTTACAATCCTCCATTGTGAACTTTTTTAACATCTCTTTCACATATCTAACTTGAGAAATAAATATGCCCTTCTTATTTTGATTAACTTGCAACCCGAGGAAATACGAAAGTTCACTAATCATTGACATTTCAAATTCTTTCTGCATCTTATTTGCTAAATATTTACGCGACTCATATTTGCTGCTACCAAATATGATATCATCTACGTATACAACAAGAACAATAAGATGCCCATTTTTTGTTTTGACATACAAATTACTATCCACCATACCTTTCTTAAACCCTTGTTGAGTGAGATAGTTGTCTAGCCTTGCATACCATGCTCGGGGTGCATGTTTTAAGCCATATAATTCTCTCTTCAACTTGCAAACCAAGTTTGGATCATCACCAAGTTGGAAACCATATGGTTGCTCAATATAAACCTCTTCTTCAAGTTTTCCATTCAAAAACGCTGATTTCACATCCATTTGATAAACTTTGAAATTCTTGTAGATTGCTAAAGCCAAAAACATTCTAATTGCCTCTAGTCTAGCTACTGGTGCAAAATTTTCCTCAAAGTCAATACCTTCAACTTGTGCATAACCCTTACATACCAATCTTGCTTTATTTCTGACTATCTGTCCGTCTTCATTCAATTTGTTTCGAAAAATCCATTTAGTCCTGATTATATTTTTATTTGCAGGTCTAGGTACTAACTCCCAAGTTTTGTTTTTCTTGATCTAATGTAATTCTTCATTTATTGCCTTCATCCAAATTTCATCTTTGCTTGTGTTAGCAACATTTTTGGGCTCAATGCTGGATAATAGAGAGTAGTTACTTACTACTCTTCTTCTTGTCTGAACACCAACTTTGGGGTCTCCAATTATTTGCTCTCTAGGATGATTTTTTTGCCAGTTGCCTATTTTGAATTTCTTATTTTCTTCCACTTCTGAATCACAACTTAAATCATCTGAGTCAATTTTTTGTATCTTTTCCATTTTGTTTTCCTCATCTCCTTCAATAACCTCTTCATAAATTGGGTAGTTCTTTTCATAGCTAATTACTTGTTCTCTACCTTCATAAAATTTAACATCGGCACTATCCACAATTTTCTTTAGCCTCTTGTTGTAGCATTTGTAAGCTTTGATTTTTGATGAATAACCAACAAAAATACCTTCATCCGCTCTATCTTCAAACTTACCAAGATTATCTTTAGTTCTTTTGATGTAGCAATTGCTGCCAAAAACTTTGAGGTATTTTACTGTTGCCCTTTTATCGAACCATAACTCATAAGGAGTTTTGCTTTCATGTGTTCTTAGCATGTACCTATTTTGGATATACACCGTAGTATGGACTGCTTCTTTCCAAAATCTGTTTGCTACTCGCTTTAGACCAACATAGTCCATGCCATTTCCTGCACTGTCCTATTCTTTCTTTCTACCACTCCATTCTATCGAGGTTTCCTGGCTGCTGAAAACTATCTCCTAATATCGTATTTTTCATAGTACTCTATAAAATCCTCTAAAATGAATTCTCCTCCTCTATCTGATCTTAAAAATTTGATCATCTTTCCTGTTTCATTCTCAACTTAGTTTTTGAAAGTCTTGAGCATTTCAAAAGCTTATGATTTATGCTTCAAGAAAAATATCCATGTCATTCTGGAATAGTCATCAATGCACAACATAAAATATTTGTCACCATTTATGCTTTGTGTTCTCATGGGTCCACATAAATCAATGTGTATTAGTTCCAAAGGTTTGCTTGTGTAGTACTCTTTTATTTTGAATGTGACTCTAGTTTGCTTCCCCTTTTGGCATGAAGCACAAATGTTGTTTGTAGGTTTGCTAATGGTGAGAATATCTCTCACTGCCATTTTTGAGTTTATTTTTACTAGATTATAAAAACTAATATGACTGAGTCTCTTGTGCCACAACCAATTTTCTTCTTCCTGTCCAATAAAACAAGCTCCTTCTGAAGTCTCTAAGAGCATGTACAGGTTTCTATATGTCCTTGATCCAGTTGCTATCAATTTTCCACTGTTTGTTTTTCTAACTTCACAACCCTACTTCTTAAAAACTACTTCATGACCTTTATCACAAATCTGACTTTCGCTCAACAAGTTATGTTTCAAACCATCCACAAACAAGACTTCTTCTGAATTAATTTTTCCATCAATAATTTTAACTGAACCTTTGCCAACTATCTTAGCTCCATCATTATTTCCAAACTTTAATGAACCACCTTCATATTTTTGTAACTTCTCAAATTTTTGTTTGTCACCTGTCATATGACTGGAGCATCCACTATCAAGTATCCATGGTACATATTTATTCTATGCTTTAAATGTTGTTTGTACGATTAAGGATTCCTTTTCTTCCTTAATTCGCTCTTTTTCTTTCCACTATGTTTTGATAGTAGTTTTGGGCTCTTGTTTTGCCTTTCCCTTATCAATAGCTTGTGCATGTTTTTTGGGAAGTTTTCTATTTTGTCTCATCCTATTTGGTTGAAATTTTCTTCCCTAAAACTGATTTGATGCAAATGTACTTCTACAATTTCTTGCAATGTGCCCAAAATTATGACAGTTATAACATTCTACTATATAATTCATTAGAGGAGAAAAAACATTTCTACTGGTGAAATTCCTTGGTATTACATTATATTTGCAGTATGATATTTTATGTCCATAGCCATTGCATTTAAAAAAGAAACCAGAAAAGGGATAATTGAACCCGGGTGATGGTCTTTGCCATGTTGCCGTAGGAGCCATAGGTCTTCTTCTTCTTTGATGTGTGACATTGGTGAATCCATCATTGTCAATTCTCCTTTCATGCCTGGCATTATTGCTTTCTTTTGCATGAGACATTTTTTCTTGATCAACCTATTTCTTATCTTCATTCTTTATGGATTCTACATTTATGGCCTTTGATCCATTTGATGATTCTCATTTGATGAAACCCAGACCAAATTTGATGCCTCTGAGGCCTTTGGTCATTTATAATCTTATCCAGCTTTATAGAACTTTCTTCATGTTTGTGATAGCAACTAATTTTGTGATTCATATCTTCTATCTGCGTTTGTAAACCAACATTCTCTTCTTCTAGTTTGCAGCAATAATATATTTTCATGGTAATTTGTACTTCGAGATCTTCAAATATTTTCTTGTATTCTTTTGTCTATACTTTCATACTGGTTATGATTTCGTTTGCATCCTCAAGATTTTTTGAAATTTTCTAATTCTTTTTGCTCTCTATTTTCCACTCTTCAAGTGCAGAGATCAACTCACCTTCTAGATCTACTTCAGCCTCAAGGTTTTCACCACATACTTCAGAGTTCACTCCTTTTTTTGATTTTACTTCTTCAAATGCCATGAAAAGAGCTTCACTTGTTTCCTCTTCAGAATCCTCACCAGAGCTGTCTTCTGATGAACTGGCATTCCTAGAGATGAAACTATTCTTCTTGAAGTTGTCTTTTCTAAAATTCATTTTCTTTTTCCAGTCACTTCTTTCTTGGTGTGATCCTTCATCATTTTTTTTCTTCTTATTAAGTGGACATTTAGTCACAAAATGCCCAATGCCTCCACAGTTGAAACATTTAAACGGTAGATTTCCTCTGTATTTTTTTTTTCCCCTTTTAGTTTTCTAACAAATTTTGCTTCCATTTCATTTGATGTCTCTTCTTCCTTGGACTCTTGTTTTGCATTTTTATTTTTAAGGGCTTTAAAAGTCGCTTCTCTGTCTATGGGTTTAGATCTTCCTATCCTCATCTCATATACAGTCAAAGAACAATACATCTCATCTATACTAAAATAATTTAGATTTTTAGCTTCTTCTATCGCTGAGACTTTAGAATCAAACCTTTGAGGAAGAGATCTTAATACCTTTTTCATGACGACAGAGTATTTGATATCCTCGCCAAGTCCTTTAATCGCATTAATGATTCCATTAACTCTTAGCATATATGCCTCAATGTTTTCATCATAATTCATATTTAATGCTTCGAACTGAGCTCGATGTGTCTGTAACTTGGCCTCCTTGATCTTATCATCTACTTCATGAATACTCCTCAGTTTATCCCATATTTATTTTGCTGTTTTACAGCTCATGATCTTTACTAGTTCATTGTCTGCTAATCCACACATGATAACATCCTTTGCTTTTGAGTTATTTTCAAATAGTTTATTTTTGTCGGCCTCTTTTGGAGGAGTGATGGGTATTGTGTATCCACTAACTACTAAATCCTAGATGTCATATCCCAAAGCACAAAGATATGTCTGCATCCTGATTCTCTAGAATGCATAATTAGATCCATCAAACAATGGTGCTTTGTTTGATGAGAAGCCTTCACCACCTGCCATTGTGTTACTTCCAAGATCACCCTAGCTTGTTAAGCTTGTACAAGAACTTAACTCTAATACCAATTGTTAGTCTTACAATGACATTGATAGGGGGGATGAATCAATGTAGCTCTTTAAACTTGAATTTATAGCTCTTAATATCATAGCAATTAAAACTTATTACTAGATACAATAAGTATAACAAAATAGCATCACACAACACAAGATTTAACGAGGTTCACCAATGTGGCTACTCAAAAATTGATTGCTTGGACTACCATCCAAATCTAGCCTTTGCAAAGCACCAACTTTACAATAAAATTACCAGCACCCACTGTAAGGAGCACCAACCCCTTATTTATCTGCACCAACAGAAAAGAGCACCAACCCCTTATTTATCTACACCAATAGAAAGAAGCACTAAACCTTGATGCCAAGATGCAAACTGGACTTCAATTTGAATCTATAAGTTTGACAGTAAGATACCTTTGCTTTTGCAAGACCTCAACTGGTCTTCTTCACCTTTGCATTCTCTATGCACTCTGCTCTCTCTGTGCAATCACTTCGCACACTCTGCTTCGTTACAGTCAAACTTCACGATCATCTTCTCCCTTTTGTGCACTCTACTCTCTTTGTGAATTTTGCACTTAGCATGATTCGACATGACTTGCTCTCTGCACACAACGACCGTATTTCACACACATTACACTTCACTCAATTCTCCAAACAACCCTCCTTTTATAACAATATTTTTATGATGAAAACCCTAATCTTAGTCGGCTGTAAATCCTAATCTTAGTTGGCTTTCATAACAACTATAAACCCTAATTTTAGTCAGCTGTCATCGATCTTTGTCGGCTTCAACTCAAGAAGATTTTCGGTTTATCCATCGCTTGATGATTTCATTCTGGAAAGACCCTGTAACCACCATAGTGATGTCGGTCCACTATCATACTTCTTATTTCAATCAGGTTCTCCTTCTTGACTTGCACATTTACAACCTGTCACAAAATCGTGACATTTCTTCCTTTGTAGCTTCTTTTGTTGCTGTTGCTGTGAAAATACAACATGTCACAATATCATGACACTTTCACATCCGTACGCTTTCTCTATTCTTTTGTCGTGATATCACGACATTTCTGCCTCTGCAGACTTCATATTTTCTTTTATCGTGATATCGTGACATTTTTGCCTCCATATACTTCGTATTTGCTTTTGTCATGATATCGTGACACTTATGCTTCCATAGACTTCGGCTTTGCTTTTTTTGTGATATCGTGACCTTCTACCTCCATAGTCTTCAACTTAGCTTTTGTCATGAAATTGTGACACTTCTTCTTCCGTACTTAGCTTCTTTGCTTTTGTCGCAAAATCATGACACTTCTGCCTTCGAAGTCTTCTTCTCTGATTTTGTCATGAAATCGTGACACTTCTGCTTCTGTACTTTACTTCTTTGCTTTTTTTGTGAAATCATGACACTTCTGCTTTCGAAGTCTTGCTTTTTGCTTTTGTCATGAAATCATGATAGTTCTGCTTTCGTACGCTTCCTCTCTTTCTTTTATCGTGAAAATGTGACATGTCATGATATCGCGACACTTTTCAAACTTACTTTCTCTCTCCTATTTTAGTCATGAAAATGCGACATGTCACGAAATCGCGACACTTTTCTTACTTGTTCTCTTTCTTTGAACTTGTTGTGAAATCGTGACACTTTTTTTTGCTTTCTCTTTCTCTTCCAACATGTCACAAAATCGTGACAGTTTTTCCACTTGCCTTTTTCTCTTCCAACATGTCATGAAATCGCGACAGTTTTTCCTGTTTTTTCTCTCTTCCAACATGTCGCAAAATCACGATAGTTTTTCCACTTGCCTTTTTCTCTTCCAACATGTCACGAAATTGTGACAGTTTTTCCTGCTTTTTCTCTCTCTTCCAACATGTCACGAAATCGTGACATTTTTTCCACTTGCCTTTTTCTCTTCCAACATGTCGCGAAATCGTGACATTTTTTCCTACTTTTTCTCTCTTCCAACATGTCACGAAATCTTGACAGTTTTTCTTGCCTGTTGTATATGTCGCGATATCACGACACTTTTCTTGTATTTTTTTTTTTTTGATCTTTTGCATATGGGCCACTTCGGTCTTCTTGGAAAATCATTGTACATACTCTAAATAACCTTTGAACTCCTGTCTTCTGCATCTGAATAGCTTTTGAACTTCCTATCCACTGCATCAACAGATCTATTTGACTGTGTTGACAACAATGAAAATACTATTGTTGCACCTTGCTCAACACTTTTCACTCCAAATTTTCATACACAACTTTCAACAATCACTCACTAGGAAGAATATGCCCATACCTTTGTTGGATGTCAAAGTACCTTTGAAAAACCTGTCTCAATCACAATTTCCTTATTTCCAATTCCAATGGTTAAACACAACAATATCACTTCAACACTTTCTTAAAATATTTCTTTAGTCACAAAATAATCACAACTCAATTTATGCCTTATTTCTCCCTTTAAAAATAACACTCATCATAACATACATGAAATAATTACTTGGATCCACCTTATAAAATCCAACTCAAAATAATTTTTTAACACCATAAAACATAAACCAAACACCTTACTATCCTTTCAACCACTTGAGCAAATAATATTAAAAATCTAATTTTGCAAATCCGTTATAACTCCCCTTTATACCTTAGAAACCAATTATAATATGCAAAAATTAATTTCTAAATGCTCAAGCTATATTCCCAAAAATTTTGGTGCCCAAGATTAAAGCATACCTCTTTGTTCGCCCAAAATGGGATTCGACAAGATTTGATCCGCCTTCTCCTCAAGCCTAAACACCTTAGTGCTTGGGAGCCCACCGTGTGGGCTACTAATGCCCACGTGAAGGAAAGAAGAGTCCCTTCCTCTTATGCCTCCATAGTAATTTTATTTTCAACAAAATTTGCACACTTTATCTTCCTTGGATGTAGTGCAAATCATAAGGCTGGCAAATACTTTCAAAGGCATGGTAAATTTTGTAAGGTGGATAGTCCCCCCTTATATACAGATTTTTAAATTTCTCCTCACGTCGGCACTTTGTATTTCAAAATTGAATTTCAAATTTTAATTTTAATAACCCACCTTAGGGTTATTTAACCTTAGCTTAAATTAATTAAAAAAAAAAAATTAAATTAATTAATAATTAATTTAAATAACTTTATAAGTTAAGTAAATTAACTAATAAATTAATTTAAAATTAATTTATAATTAATTTTAAACTTCCTTTGTATAATATTATAAAATAATATTATAATATTATTTACTTGGGCTTCTTTTTGCACTCTGGGACAAATCTGACTTCCTGGAACCAGGTCTTGAAATTGAAACTGAGTTATCCTTTTGCATTTATTGGAGAACTTGAAACTGACACTGCCAACTGAAACTACCACTGACTGGTGCTAAAATTTTGACATCAACGACCACTCAATTTTGATATCAATGACAACTTATCACTCAAAATGTCCAACATTTCAATCTTAGAAGAAGAAGAAGAAGGACTAGGAGAGTCCTACTCAAAGCCAAAAGTAGTAGAATTAGAATATACAGTAGAAGATCTCACCACCAACACTTCTAGGAGTAGAAGGTTGAAGAAAAGATCTCAAGGAAGACCATCAGAAGCTACAAGATCAAAGACCTTGAGAAGGTCTCATCGAGCATCCAAAAAAAGCTAGGAGAGCCTTGATGAAGATCATCAAGAGAGTTCTTTGGAGAACTCATTGGAAAAATCCACTACCAAGGTGAAGTCCCTGATAGTGAAGGACTTGGGACAATTATCACCATACGACAACAAGCCCAAGAGGATAATTTGGCAAGGAGTTCCAAATTTGTGAAGGAAAATTTGGCAAGGAGTGCCAAATCCATGAAGGAGAATTTGGCAAGGAGTGCCAAATATATGAAGAATAATTTGGCAAGGAGTGCAAAATACCTAGAAGAAGATCCTACTTGAAGTAAAAATTTGACAAGAAGACATGAAGATAGAAGAAGCTCACCAAATATTGGAGATTTAAAGATTACCTCTCACAGAAAGAAGGAACCACTTTAGAGACAAATACTTCTCTAAATATACAACAGAAGGAGGTGGAAACAAGAGGATATGAAGCCACCAAATCCTAGTCTCGTAAAATAAATTTTGAGACCATAATTTTGTGAAGAAGGAGCTATTCAAAACATCCTACTTAAAGTAGAAACTTGGTGATTTTAGACACCAAGATCTACATCCTCTACAAAAGTGGGAGAAGAGCTACAAAAAAGGTAGGCAACTTTTGGTGCAAGTAGATTCATTAATTGGATTACTTATCATATTTATTAGAGCACCTGAATTTGGATTAAAGTTGCAAGAAGAAAATTATATTATAGTCTTCTAAAGTGCAAAAGGAAAAATGTTCATTTTAAGGATTTATTTGCACATTTATTAGGAGTTGATTAGATTCAATAATTACTTCTATCAACTACCTATCATCTACTTTGAAAAAATAAAAAGAAGACTAAGTCCTACAATATTGATTGTAGTGAAATTGTAGAATAACTCTTAAAGATTCATTTTAGGTTATTCTTGATTAGTTGCAGTAAATTGTTAGTGCATTAATTTGAGAGTTGATTGGAGTGATAAGGTGTAATATTAGTGCATTAAAAGTGAAATACTTGCACTATTATACTACTCTCAAAAGGAAATTAGTTTTATGTTTTTTGAAGGGCACAAAATCTGATTTGTATCAAGTGTCTAAAGACACTATTGAAGCACAAAAATCTGCAACTCGTAGTGGCCAAAAGAAGCCACCCAAAAAGGTTAGAATCCTCCAAAACTTGGAGAAGAACTTAACTAACCAAAAACAGAAATAGAAGCTTCAAAGATTGAGACTTGGTGAGTCTCAAATCCAAAGCATTACAAGGTTAGATGCAAGGAAAGAAAGTGCAGAAAATTGCATCAATTGAAAAGCTTCTATCTATTGTTATTTAAGCTTGGATTTGTTATCAAAGTGTCCAAGAAAAAAGGGAAAGGTGTGTCTACTCATAAAAGACAACCTCAAAACCCTTGTATTGCAGGAAAAATCTGCCACAAAACCAGAATTTCAGATCTGGAAATAGAGTGCAAAAGAAGGTACATTAAAAAATGCCTTATGTACAATTTATAATATATTATATTGCACTACTCTAATATGGTTTTTACAGCAAAAGAGCAGATTTGAAAGTGCCAAAAAGGGCACATTAGCTACAAGGTAAATCAACCAAGGAAGGTCGAACATCAACACTCTTCTTCCCAAGAAAAAGGAGCCACTCAAAGGGCTCATATTGGACGTACGAACCTATAGAATCAAAGCTCATATCAGGCTATCATCGAGCTACATTTACATAGACAAAAGAGTGCACATCTACTTCTAAAAGACATCAAAAATCTACAAAGGATTCAACACGATTGGAGGCATAAAAGAGAAGGAGCAAAGGTGTTACATTCAAGGTCTCTAACTTGGAGAAGACCATCCACCAAAGGAAGCTCCAAATCAGTGTTCAAAGCTCCATAGCACATCGTCAATCCACCTATAGAAGAATAGCTTGCTTGCTGCCCAAGAAACATAGCAAAGCAAAGGAATGGTATACAAAAGGGTTTGAGGAGTTATAATCTCCATATTCGAAGATGTTATAGGAAGGACTTCATGCAAAGATACCACTTGGTATAATAGACATCATTCCTCTCTCAACGCTCAAGAAACCCCACGTAGGAGTTACAACGAAGTGGTGACACTTGGTATCCTCCACTAGCTTCACACGAGTGCCCATACGTTATAGTTTGATTCAAGAGTATTGAAAAAGAATTTGGGATGTTATAGAAGGAAAGGAGCGCTCACTTGTAATGGATGTGACACATGTCACAAAGTCCATGATTATTCATCCATAAAAGGTATTCAAAGTCCAAAGTTCAATAGGGAGCAAAGCACGATCAAGGACATCTGAAGCACAACATGGAAGGAAGGAAGAAGGAGCATTAAAGGCTCCTGGTATTGAAGGTCAAACCTTTAGTGCCTACGTACCAGCATTGAAGACAAGCAACTCCAAGGTATCTCTATTGATTCTAGCGCCAAAGGTGACACTTATATTGTTGTTATATCCAGCCATAGAAAGCACCAAACAGTGAGGAGATTTAGCATCTAAAAAGGTAAGGTTTAATCCCATTTTATTATTGCTTTCATATTTGGAGATATAAGGGTTATAAACTAAGGTTAAAACTTAGATTTTGAAAGCAAAAGCTATAAGGGATAACTTATCTCATTGAATTAATATTTGCAATTTAACCTAGGAGAAATAAGGAATTCTACTTGGATTAAATTATTTAACATTTTGCAAATATTATTATTTTTCTAATTTTCCAAACTTGGGAGCCACAAGGGTTACTACATCAAATTTAATTTATTGGAAATTAGAAATAATCCAAGGGATATAAAAAGAGGTTATTAGGGTTTTTACTAAGGTTGGATAATTATATTTTTTCTTGTCTCAAACCTTCTAAAAAGGGACAAAAGAATTCCAACATTAAAACCTCTTCAAAAATTGAAAAGTGCTTAGTTCAATTAGGAGTAATAAGGTGTTAAGAAGTTGATTTTTGATCTTTACAAAATTTGTACAAAATCAACTAGAATTGAACTATATTTTTACAAAAGCACTATATCATACTCCAAAACATTAGGGAGTCATAAGGCATTCTACAAAACTTGATAACAATAATATTTGTCTAAGATTATCAAGTTGGGAAGATATAAGCTTTCTTCAAAACCTAAAATTAGGTGTTCATACTCTCATCACTAGGGAGACATAAGGTAGCCTACAAACCTAAGAATCTATAAAGGTTTTATCAAATAAAGCTTATATACTTCAATAAGGTATCATATATAAGGAGCTATAAGATAGACTACCAAGGTTCTATCAAATTTCAATTTCAAGAAATAGCAAGAATCACTATGGATGAAATTTTGAGAAAAGCTTTTAGTAATGAAGAACTATTCCATGAAGTAGAATTATACTCTCAAAACTTAATAGATGCTCTATAAGGATACAAGTATATACCCTCTAAACATAAAGATAAATTATCCTTATTCCTTAAAGAAGCCAAAGAAGGTAGCTTTACAATATTGATTAACTATCTTCATAAAATTATCTTCACAACATGGTGGAACTCACAAATATTGATTATATTTTCACTAGAAGAATGTTTGATGATTTATCTATCATTAATTGTATTTGTACTTACTCAACACAAGAAACAAGCTAGCAATAAAGAACAATACTATTGTGATGATAGACTAACTTGTCATAAAGCAGAGATATCACCAGCACCAAAGCAGAATCACAAGAAGAGAAGAAGAAAAAGGAAGAAGAGACATACTAAAAGAGGCCAAGACATGAAGATTGAAGCAACAGAGGAAAAACTAGTACACCAAAAAGGCAAGCACAAAATAATGAGAGGACAATTACACCATGCCCTACTCATTCATCAAAAATCAGAATAAAATGAAGATACTTGCAAGGAGAACTATAAAGGTGGTTGGATAGAAGATGAATATAAACATGCCAAAGATCATCCAATGAAAGAAGAAGCTCCAACTACAACTTACTCTGCATCATATGAAGACACAAATTACCTGTTGAACCTGAATACAAATAATGCAGAGGAAGAGTATGAAGATCAAGCTGAAGATGATGAAGAAGATCCATATTGAAGACTAAAGTCTTCAATACCCAAATAATGTAATACAGGGGGTGTTAGAAATAGAGTCTATTCCATCATTTGGGTTATGTAAATGTATCTTCCAAGGTACATACTTAGATTACTTTATGTGCAAGTTATCTAGTTACTTCATGCAATGTAATAAATGCACAAGTGTCAATGTGCAAGCTGTATATGTGCAAGTTGTCCCTTGCACAACTAGGTAGAGTGTTGGCCAAGGAACTTGTGTTCCTATATAAGAAAGACCTCATTGTTAGAATAGATATAGAGAGTCGAGGGACATAGTCAGATAGTGTAGCTTAGGGGATAGTACAATTTTATGTACTTCACCATCCATTGGTGATGGGTGCAATGTAGTTCAATAGATTTATTAATGGAGTGTTCATTTCCTCCATAGCTACATTGTAATATTTTATATGATTTCTATTTACAACATATTTCAGTCATCTAGCAGATTTACTTTCTTTCATATTATTCTACATCTTGTGATTGTTATCTCCCAATGCTCATTCATCAAAAGCTAACAATTACTCCTATTTCAAGCAATATTTTAACATTTTATTTTGTTTTTTGTATTGTGTAGGTTCCTAGATAGCAATGATGCAATACTCTTCAAATTTGAATCCTTCCTTTTGCTACTTAAAAAAACTCATATATGGTGCTTTTGAAAACTTATAATAAGCTAATGTGAACATTCAAATAATGAAATTTTATAGCACTGATATTGCATACCTTTTGGCCTCCTTTTGTAGCTAGTTTTATTGGTTATTTGATTCACCTATTTGCTGCCCTGAATTTGTAAAATTTACAGCTTCAATTCCTTTTGCTTTGCTATTCAAAGCTCTCTCAAGTTTACCCTGAACTTCTCCAAATTGCAGCCCTCTTTTCTCCTTATAATGCTGACCAATTTTTTAATGCTAAAGTCTTCAATTTTCTATCCTATGACCTTTCAACTTCTACTACAAAAATAATAATCTTATCCTTTGTAAATCAGACTTCAAATCCTTTATGGCTATCTTCAAAAATTTCAAATTTGATGGCTTCTTATAGCTTCTTTCTCTTCCAATATTCTTGTTCGATTTTGACTTCAAATATAGCCTCTTTCATTTGCCTCTTTTTTAAGAATATGAATGTCTTGATATCTTCAAGAATATTTTCCAAAATTTGGCAAACTTCCTACCAAATCCTTCTTCCTTTTGGGCCTGTTGTCGAATGGTGATAATTGTCCCAAATTATTCTTTTCAGGAGTCTCTCCTACTTGCAATCTTCTACCTCAAGATTTCTTCAAATATTCTCCAATGACTACTTCTTCAACTTCTTTAATAGGGCTTATCTAGCCTTCTTCTTCCTCCTTCCAAATTTACTTGAGATATCATATCTTGGGTCTTCAAATTCTGCAACTCTTCAATTGGACCTTTTCCTTAGTCCTCTTCTATCTTCTTTCTCAAATATTCTTTCTTCAATTTTTGGAATTTATTCAATGGGATATCTTCTATTGGATATCCTATTTCTCCAATATTCAATAGGTCTTCCCTTGGCCTCTTTATCTCTTTTAAAATCTTCAATATATTTAATTTATTATTTATTCAATTTTGACTTTGAATTCACTCTATATTATTTTATTTCACCGGGTTACAATTTATAACATGGAGGAACCACTAATCTGGGCTCAACACTATTGGAGCACCATTATTCATGTGGATCAAATCTGCACTTCATCTAAACATAGACTAAGTCTAAACAAATTCCTATATGCTCTCACATCAACCACACTTAGCTATGTAGAAGAATAATTACAATCAATGTCCAACATTCCCCCCCTTAAAGTTGAGAGGTCTAACAAGACAACCTCTCAGCTTTATATACTGAGCTTTAGAAACTCCTTTGGTGAAAATATCCACCATGTTGTCCAAAGTGTTGCAATGTCGTAGCTCAATCACCTTTTTCTCTAACATGTCTCTAATGAAGTGATACTTCATGTCGAAGGGCTTTGACCTCTTGTGGTGGGTGCCAATTGTATGGCATTCATATTGTCATAATATAACATGGTAGGACCACTTTGTATTTCACCTGTTTCTTCAAGAAATTTTCTTAACCATAAGGCTTGGGCACTAGCATGTGTGATTGCTATGTACTCAGCCTCAATAGATGATAATGCTACAACAGTTTTCTTTTTGGAACTCCAAGTAATTAGTCCTGACCCAAGACTAAAATAATTCCCTGAAGTATATTTCCTATCATCTATATTTCTGCCCCAATAACTATCACTAAAGCCAACTAATTTTACATCATTACATTTGTGGTAATGGATCCCATAATCCAATGTTCCTTTACATATATCAAAATTCTTTTAGTTTCTTGTAGATGAAGTGTATATGGATCAACCATATACCTTGAAACTAGAGAAACAACATATTGAGTATCTGTCCTTGTGTTGGTGAGGAACATTAGACTCCCAACCATGCTCCTGTAAGAGGTCTTGTCAACTTTTGGTGCTCCATATCATTTACATAATTGTATTCCATGACCTGTTCGAGTTGTAATATACTTGCATTGCTCCATAGAAAATTTCTTTTTCATATCATGAGCATATTTATGTTGACATATGAAGATCTCATTTCCTATTTGATGTACCTCCATTCCTAGAAAGTAATGCATAAAACCTAGATCCTTCATTTCAAATTCTTTCATCATGTAGTGTTTGAACTCCTCATTCATTTTATCACTACTACCCATGAATATTAGATCATCCACATATAAGCACACAATGAGAATATTTTTACCTTGTTTCATGTAGTAGAGAGTAGGTTCACTTTTGCTCCTAGTGAATCCATACTTTCTAAAGTATCCATTAATGCATGAGTACCATGATCTTGGTGCTTACTTTAGGCCATACAATGCTTTCTTTAATTTATAGATAAGGTTCTCCTTACCTTGTTCTTCAAAGCCTTGAGCTTGTTGCACATGAAGAACACAAGATTATACTAAGAGGGGGTGAACATTATAAGACCACTTTTTACTTTTTCTTTCAATTCAATATTATGCAATGTATAGATAGCAGTATCAATAGAATTAATTAAAGCAATTCATAAAACACCATACATAATAAAGAAACCACAATTTACGTGGTTCACCCAATGTGGGCTACTCCATGGAGAAAATATTTTACTAAAATGCAACACTTTTCTCTTTCTTCTCTTTTGGCCACGAAAATGCAACATGTTGCGATATCGCGACACTTTTTCCTCCTTTGGTCGTGACGATGCAACATGTCACGATATCATAACACTTTTTCTCTTTTGTCCATGATGATGCAACATGTCACGATATCGCGACACTTTTTCTCTTTTGGTCGTGACAATGCAACATGTCGTGACATCGCAACCCTTTTCCTTGGATGCGACGATGCAACATGTCGCGATATCGCAATACTTTTTCCTCCTTTGGTCACGACGATGCAACATATCACGATATCGCAACACTTTTTCTCTTTTGGCCATGACGATGCAACATGTCATGATATCGCGACACCTTTTCCTCATTTGGCCGCGATGATGCAACATGTCACGATATCGTGACACTTTTTCTCTTTTAGTCGTGACGATGCAACATGTCGTGATATCGTGACACTTTTTCTCTTCTGGCCACGACGATGCAACATGTCACGATATTGCAACATTTTTTCACTTTTGGTCGTGACGATGCAACATGTCGCGATATCGTGACACTTTTTCCTCCTTGTTGTCTCCCTTTGCTTTGGACCATGAAAATGCAACATGTCGCGATATCGCGACACTTTTTTCTCCTTGTGGTGTTTTTCTTTTTTTCTTTGATCTTTAGCATATGGGCCACGTCGGTCTTCTTGGAACACATGCAAAAATTATGGGTCCCCAATTTTGGGGTACATAGTGGAGCAGCCACAACAAATGGTGACTCTACTGGAAAATGCTCTTGAGCATTTCGATGAGAACTCAACCTGAAAACACACAGACTCAAATACAAGCGTCAACAAATATCCCAAGAATGAAACTAGATGAGAAATACATGAAGCATTAGAATTATTAAGCATCAACTTGGTGTGTGCAATGTGCTTCATTCCCTATCATTTGAAACTCGTTCAACTTTCCATTGTCAGTTTCACTTATGATTCGTATGCAAGGCTATAAATGATTTGTGCAGGATTTAATATATGACAAATATGCTAGGGATATAACAACCTGTTTTGCAAAGGCTCAGACTTTCTAGTATCATGAACAAACATATTAAAACTGTCAAACACTCTTAGGACAAAATATATGTATACTGAATTAATTTACTAGATCCCAAAGTTGGTTATGTGCCCCTACCATATTGAACCCATGTGCAAGTGTAAGTGAAATCAGAGCTTTGGGGAATAGGATTCCCAACCTAAGTGAGATGGGAATTTAACCCTATCCTTACTACTCTGATCTGGAGTTCATTACCTCATCTTGAACAAAATGATTTAACCTGTTATGGATGAAACTGTCAGGCTAGCCTGTTTGTTTGAGTAGTCAGTGGTCTTGTTTTTAGACAAGACGTGTTGCCACACATGCGCATACTCCACTGCTAGCCAGGAGTCTATAGCCTCGATGGAGATTAACCCTATAATCCATGTTTTGGCTTTACTTTTGATTTCTTGGACCTTGGGGATGACTACCCATCCTTGCAAGGGACATGTAGTACGATCCTTCCAATCCAATATTAATGATGAAATGAAAAATATTTGCTTTGGAATTTCAAGTTCTTGAGTGGGCAAAATAGAAGCTTTGGGGAATCGTATTCTCAACCTAAGCAAGATGAGAATTAGACCCTATCCTTACTACTCCATGAAGGTCAAATCAGAGCTTTGGGGAGATGGATCCTCAACCTAAGTTCGATGGGGATTTAACCCTATCCTTACTACTCTGATTTTAGGATTTAAGCACTATGGGAGTGGTAAAAACCATTGTTTTAAGGATTATGTTGCATAATAGGATAGACACAAAATACTTCTTTCGCCTCACCTTTTCTTCCAAGTATGTTTTTGACCATTTTGCTCAAGATCCACTTTAATACGTGTAGAACGTGCTTGGTTCAAGATAGTTCGGGCATCAGTTCCCAACCTTAGGATATTTTTAATATATGTTATGTAATAACCCTAAGAGGATTCGACACCTTTTCAATGATTGTACATGAAATGAAGATGCAACTAAGATGAAATGTATATGCAATGTGGAATGTAACATGAGATATGAATGCATTGCTCCTTTGAAATGTGGATGGAGTATACCACCTACTTTGCCATAATTTATAAAACTGAAAACTTCATGCATCACAATTTCCAAACGATATTCCTTAATGTGTTTGCAATATTCATGGAGCTTTCTGCAATACAATTTCGATGTTTCATATTCTCCTAGTCTTAGTCACCATTCATAAGGACATAAGTTGACATCTCGCTTTTTTTTTTTTTTAAACAAACCAAAAGTGTCCAAAGGACCAACACAGAAAACTTAAAACCAAAATGAAATCCAATCCAAAACCAAAACACGAAAACCAAAATTATATACAAATGTACAATATAATGCAAGATGGTGCAAAATTTTGGATTATCATTTTCTCGGATCCCAAACCTGATTGGAATTCTTTAAAAGACATATGACGTGATACACATACCAAGTTTTGTAGGAATCCAACAAAAACAAGATCAAACCAAACAAAGAAACAAACTTCCACTTGCCCCTCTCACCATACCAATTTGATTTAGTTTCATTAATAATCCTATGGTGGAGTTTCAAGTTTTCAAATTGATTAGACAATGATTGATATTCAATTCCTTTATATCTATTCTTTAAGATGTCCATTCTACACTTTGATTCATGGTGTAGAAATAAGCTTTCATTTTCATTCAATAAAGCCATAACATTAATAATATTTGAATCAAACCATTCATTAGGCCAATATTGATTCGAATTTTGCATGGTGAAACCAAAAAGATGAGATTTTACCTTTGGCATGTTTTCATTTGACCTTACTTGAAGAGGATTTGAAAATTCCTCTTTTCTCTCATGACATTCATCATCATGTAGCACTTGTTCTTTCTCCATGGCTCGTTTATCAAAGGCACCAAACTTAGGTACCCAATTGAAAATATGTCCATCCCTTTCAAACCATAAGTCTTGTCTATCTAGGGGTGGGTTAACTAACACATTTCCATGATCAATCACTTGGGTTGTTTTGAATAACATGAGATTTTCAATTAGATCATCAATGATATCAAACCCAAATGATTTAGGTTTTGTACTTTTCTCATTTTGAAACGACATAATCATTGTAGCATAAGTAAGTGGATCAAGATTTTCAATTTCTTTTCCTTCAAAGGAATCTAAAGCAAATGACTCTCTTTCTTGATTCATGGTTGTAGAATCCTTATCATGTTCTAAACTTTGATGAGATTCAGATTCTTCTTCCAAAACTTTCTCAAATTGTACAGGATTTACAGTATCCTCATGTGAGGAAGCAATTGAGTTATCCTACATATTAATTGACACAACAAGTTTATTAGAAGATTTAGATTGATAATATTCTTCCCATTTCTTCCACGAATCATAGTAATCATCCTCCAAGTTCAAGTTGTGACGCTCAAGTACTTCTTCATCTTCTGATTCATCAACATGTTTCTCACCCCATTCACGTTCACCTTCCTCATTCTCACTCTCTTGACGATATAGAGTTTCCACCACCAAAATTTTGTCTTCTCCTTGTTGATGTTGGGGTGGACCCTCATTTGGCACAAGTTCCAAATCATCCACTTGAGCTTGGAGACAGTGGGTATACCTAGCAATTTTGGGACAATTCCTTTCATTATGCTCCTTTGTATCATGCAATCTACACCCCTTTTCCCATGCAAAATCAGAAATATTAAGAATGGAACTAGAGTGACTTGGTCCTGTAGAAGTGTCTATCTAATTAGAAATAGGGGAAGGCACACCCCCATTGTTTGGCTTCATATTCCATTTTCTCCCTCTATTGTTGGAGTTTCGATTTGGGTGAGGGGCATGGGATTCATACTTCTATTTTTGAACCAAATCATTACTCAATTTGTGAACTATCTTTTTGAGCTCTTCAACCTCTGAATAAACCTCTTTTGGTTGAGCTATGTTATTGCCAGTTCCAGTAGGGTTTGCGTAATTGGTGAGATCTTGACTTAACATTTGAATTGGATTTTGAGCCACTTGATTTGCGTAGGGATTCACACTTTGAATTAGAATTGGATTGGGTGCGTAAGCGGGTATTGATGAATATGGTTGTTGATAAGGCAAAGAATTTATACCTGATATTTGTGGTGCCATGATCTGATTCATCATAGGAGCTTGACCATATGGACCATATTGTCCTACCATAGGCATCTGGGAAAACCCATAATCCTGTGGTGTCATTTGTTGTTCAATGGTCATAGCTTCATTGTAGGCTAGAGCAAGCGTGGTAACTTGAGGATTTCGCCTTGCAAACATTGCCATCATAGGATCCAATGCCCCAAAATATATTTGCAAAGCTACTATGGGATCAATGGCAAAATGCCGAATTGCTCTATTATAGCACTTCTGAAATCTTTGATTAAAAGTTTGGATTGGCTCACCCTGGTCTCTTTCGCATGTAATGAACTAATTATAGATGATTGTGGGATCTAATGGTGACCTGAATTGGTTGAAAAAAGCATCCTCCATTTGCGTCCATGACGTAATGGAACCAGTAGGTAAGCAAATATACCATTGGTAAGCCACTTGGTCTAGGCTCATGGGGAAGAGTCTACAAGCCACATCTTCATGTTGAACTTGCAGTCTTATCAAGACATCCCTATAGGCCTGAATATGTTCTTCTACGGTCCTTAGGCCATCTGATTTGTATTCGGGCAAAAATCTCTCTATATTCTTAGGGATCTCATGAATATCCCCTGCAATATTCAAAGGAATGTTATGGGCTTCGTACCAAGGAGGTGGTGGAGGTTGGGCCATTTGATTCAAAATCGATGATGATAACCCTACAATAACCGTGGAAATGGTACTGATAATTGGTACACTAGTGGCAAATGACACCACCGGTGCAAGTCCGCTAGATGCACCTGAAACAAAGGATCTTCTGTAACATGAATATCTGGTGGGACCACAATTTGCTCAGTTTTATTCCTTGGATTCCTATGAGTGAGGGAGAGGCTTTGGAATATGGTTTCCTCGGTTGTATTGGACATAGTTGTGATGCGATGCGATGGGTATAGCTTGTAAATGAAACTACCCTACAAAACCTGACAAAACTCTTAATACCTCAAAGAAAACCTGCGACACAAAGAAAATCCTGCAATTAATAAAATTCAAAGAATAACTTCAAAATCAATTTGTTAGTCATGAATGAAAGAAGGAACCATGACAAAGCGATATTCTAAAAATGTAAGTTTTTGATTCACCAGATCGCATATGCGCAAGTGAAGAGCATACTCCTAGTGTTGTAGGCTTTCGGATTCACAAGATCGCATTACACGCAAGTGAAGAGCATAATACCGACAACAAATACATTTTAGACAAAAAATAATTCCTTACAAATAAGCATGAAATTGACTAGCAAATATCAAACATGTAACGTATTGATAATCATGTCAGCATCAACCAAGAGATGTATCCATTAAAATCAAATGAAAGTAATTGCATGGAGACAACCTCGTTAGTCAAGACCAAAAATTTTCAAAATCAAATCAAAACACATTATTCTTGTATGAACAATCAAAAGTGTTAGAACAATGCATAACGATTCATGTACTCATTTTAACATTACAAGGTTGTATTGTTAAAAGAGGGCTAAATATAATAATCAATAGGGCATGAAATATTCAAAATTTAAATTCCTATAGCATTTAAATCACTCTGAAATAAAACAATCCAGGCCCTCCTAGCGCCAATCTGTTGAGTGGTATTTTCACCCAGTTGTGAAAGCACACTCTCCTTTAGGATTTGGGTTCCAAATCCCCTCTTGCAAAGAAGTTAAACAAACAACTTCTCCAAGGTCTCCGTTGTATTAACATTTGCATATGTGTATTAGTAATCTCAAATAAAGATATTCAATTTAAATGCTTGGAACACCTTAGTGATTGCAAGTAATTGTAAACAAGGGGCAATGTTGGTTTATTTCACCATGAAAATTTAGTGATTGTTCATTGTTTTTTTGGATTTTGAAAATTTTTAAATGTTTATTTTAATGCCTAAAAATTTAAAATAAGTGAAAATTTCTGGAAAAAATAAAATGCAAAAAATGAAAATAAAATGCAGAAAACTAAAAATAAAGCGCATTCAGTATGATGCTATCCTATTTCAACAAAACTGAAGATGTGAGGTTTTCATTCATGCAACCTAACCTATTGGACCTAAAAAAGAAGCACAATCCGGATAAGATAAGTGCTAGCTCCTAGGGTTTCAAATGATATTTTTCAGATTTAAACATTCGTATGAAGCAACCAAGAAAACTTGCATAAACTCCATTTACAAGCCTAAAATCTAAAAAGGGGAAAAATAGACATTTAATCTTGCATGTAGAAAATGACTCCTCCTTTCTTGTCCATAAGATGCAACTTTCTAAAAAAAATTGTATTAAAAATTTGTCATTTTACAATAACAAAAATTTATGGTTTTCCCAAACCAGTCCATGGAAGAAAAACGACTCAAAAAGTTCCAGAATGGCCCTCTTACCTTCAACTCTACAACTCTGCTCGCAGCAATTTCCAACCCCTTCTGGCCTCTTTTAATGGCATATTTAAACTTCTGAGAAAAAATTGTTTCTCCTTCCATGATGGTTCATTTCATTTTCCAATGGTTGTTCGTTTCACCTTCCCCACATGGGCTTGTGTCCGTTTCCCTCCGTGTGTAACGACCATCTTAAATGATTTCAAATCAGTGAATATTCCTTATGTAACGCTTTGTCTTATTCATTGGATTTTGTCCTTATGTCCACGTCACTATGCAGGTCCGTTACCTTGGCGAAAATTGGACATGTCGTGAAATCGTGACACTTCTTGTTTCTCTGCTTGCCTGCCCCTTTTGAATCATGAAAATGCAACATGTCGCGATATCGCGACACTTTTTATTTCTTCTCTTTTGGTCGTGAAAATGCAACATGTCGTGATATCGTGACACTTTTCTCTTTCTTCTCTTTTGGCTGCAAAAATGCAACATGTCGCGATATCGTGACACTTTTTCCTCCTTTGGCCGCGACGATGCAACATGTCGTGATATTGTGACACTTTTTCTCTTTTGGCCGTGACGATGCAACATGTCGCGATATCATGATACTTTTTCTCTTTTGGCCATGACAATACAACATGTCACGACATTGCGACACTTTTTCTCTTTTGGCTGCGACAATGCAACATGTCGCGACATCGCGACACTTTTTCTCTTTTGGCCGCAACTCGTGACACTTTTTCTCTTTTGTCCACGACAATGCAACATGTCGCGACATCATGACACTTTTTCTCTTTTGACCACGATGATGCAACATGTCGCGATATCATGACACTTTTTCCTCCTTTGGCCGCGACGATGCAACATGTCATGATATTGTGACACTTTTTCTCTTTTGGCCGCGATGATGCAACATGTCGTGATATCGTGACACCTTTTCCTCCTTTGGCTGTGACAATGCAACATGTCATGATATCGTGACACTTTTTCTCTTTTAGCCATGACGATGCAACATGTCGTGATATCGCGACACTTTTTCTCTTCTAGCCGCGACAATGCAACATGTCGCAATATCGTGACACTTTTTCACTTTTGGTCGCGATGATGCAACATGTCATGATATCGTGACACTTTTTCCTCCTTGCTCTTTCCCTTTGCTTTGGACCACAAAAATGCAACATGTCGCTATATCGCGACACTTTTTTATCCTTGTGGTGTTTTGCTTTTTTTCTTTGATCTTTAGCATATAGGCCACTTCGGTCTTCTTGGAACACATGCAAAAAATGTGGGTCCCCAATTTTGGAGTACATTGTGGAGTAGCCACAACAATACCTTTAAGGTCTTTTGTTGCATTTGTATTTTTTTTATTTTCTTTTAAAAATAGATCAGTAACTTCAAATGATCTATTATGAAATTTCTTAGCATATGATCTTTTAAGTTTGTCTTGGTAGGCAAGAAGATGTTCTAAAGCATGAATGCACTTTTCATCTAGAAGTTCTAACTGACTTAATCTGCCAGCACGATATTCATCCCCAACTTCTACATATTAAAGTAAAAGAGCTAAAGAAGGAAATTCTAATTTTAATGGAAAAATAGCTTCAGAACCATAATACCAAGACAAAAGGAGATGCTCCCATAGGAGTATGAACACTAGTTTGATAAGCCCACAAGGCAGGATATAATTGTATATGCCAGTCACGGCCTGTTTTATTAACCAATATTTTTAGTATTTTGATTAATGTTTTATGGATGCTTCACCTTGGCCATTTCCATGTGGATAATAAGGAGTAGACCATCTATGTTGAATTTTATATTTTTGACATAATTTTTTAACGTCTTTTTTTTAAAGCAAGTACCATTGTCAAAGATGAGATTAGATGGAATTCCAAATCTACAAATGATTTGATTAAATATAAATTTAGAGATTTGTTTTCTTGTGCAATAAGCTAAAGGTATGGATTCCACCCACTTCATAAAATATTCTATTGCAATTATTATAAATTTATGACCATCAAATGATATGGTTAATTTTACCAATAATTTCTAGGCCCCATTTAGAGAAGGGCCAAGGAAAAGCTATGGTTTGGAGTTCCTGAGCAGGATCATGGACAAGTTAGCATGTATTTGAAATTTGTCATAATGACGCACATAATAATTGGCATATTTTTCCATGGAAGGCCAAAAATAACCCATTCGAAGGAGTTTTTTAGCAATGGAGCCTCTGCTAAAGTGTCCTTCGTAGGATCCATCATGGGCTTCACTTAAGGCTTTCTTAGATTCTTCTAGGCTTAGACATCTTAACAAAATACCTTCAAAGGATCTTCTGTATAAAGTATTACCAACAACTACAAAGCAAAAAACTCGTTTACATAATAATCTACGTTGGTTTCTATCTAATCCTTCAAGGAAAGTCCCATTTTGTAGGAAAATAAATATATCTGTGTATCGCCAAAATTTTTTGCACCCTTACCTTCAGGCTAAAGGATACGTGCTTAGAAGGCGAATGTGAGAAGGATGGGACAATACCTCAGACGAAGAAGCCCTTTGAAGGTCTTGCCTCTCGTGGGAGGGGTATAAGGGTGAATTTTTTACGGATGGTGGGGTTCACCAGGAAACTTTAAGTGGCATTTTCCACACCTAGGTCGAGAATGGGTTTGATGTGTTCATTTTATATTCAATAATTCAGATTCCTAGGTTGGCCAAAATGAATCTAAGTTATTCTATATGAAATTTCTAGTTTTATATGGAGACAACAAACATAAATAAATCCTAAATACAGAAAATATCTAAATGAAGAAGAGTGTACCTAATTTCTAATGTCTGATGAATATTATGAAGCTTGTAGGAGTCCATATCGTCTCGAATATGACAGGATCGTCTGTAATTGTATATAATCGTCCAGATCACAGGAGATCGTCTGAGATCAGTCGAGATCGTCAGTGACCTGACGAATTTGTCAGAAACCTGCAATCATGAAAATAGACACCAAAAACCAAAAATACAATTGCAAGAATGATACAAAATGATAGAAATAAGAATATAAGTGCTTTAAATGATAAATCTAGATTTCAAATCAAATGGGATGCAATGTTTCGATAATTTATTTTGAATTTTATCATGCAAATATGCTAAATGAGGTGAACTCCAAGATGCAGAATAGAATTGAACTAATATAATGCATAATTAAATAAGAAAAGAGATAGAGAATGCAAACTTAGGGCTCTGATTGCTCCCAATCTGAACTACAGTCAAAATCGTCTGTAATCGTACGAGATCATCACTGATCTCGTTAGGATCATTCAAAATTGTGGTTGAATCACCTGCGATGATCCGAGCTTCCTCCGACTAAAACACAGTGAGATCCTACAATAAAACTTGAAAACACAAATGCAAATGATGGGGGATAGGATGTTCTAACACAACAAAAACTAAAGTTGCAGGGAAATGATCAGCCAGGGGGATAAACTAGGAAAATCCCAAGTTTATATAGGATTAGGGGGAGGTTAGGAGGTTGGGGATCATCCCAATATGGGAGATCTCCAATGTAGGAATCTCCAACCGCGTAGACACGCTTCTGCCCGAGTTGGAGAAGTTGTTGAAACAAAATCTAATTATGAAAATTTGGTTTTGGGATGAAATCATCTAGATGTTTTGTTAGAGATGAATTCATCCGATTTGGGATGATATCGTCAGATCGGCGACGATATCGTCCAACGGTCAAACAACTTTTAAAAATGGCATGAAAAATGAAGTGAGCAGTTAACAAGCGGTTTCGATGTTAAAATTCAAATTTTTTTATCTTTTACTGATGGTTTAACCACGCAAATTTTAGGGTGCTACATTTTGCCACCTCTTTAGAAAATGTTTTGAAGAAAATGTGTTAAATACGCATTCTTTACACTTTACAAGAAAGCAAGAATTTATTCCATTTTTTAGACGATGATTCTAGGTCGAATCGTACAACTATTTGCTATGGTGCCCCCTCCGAGTTTTTACCCAAATCGAACGTTTGAGGTAAAAGCATAGAAAAGCAAAAATTAAAAATATGTTGTTTTTCAATAAATAAAAATAATAAAAATAGGATAAAACCCTAATTCATTTTTACTGTTCACTTTCGCTATTTCAGAGCTCTGTAGACGAAATGGTGGAGACGACACACAGATCGACAGAGGTCCAACGTGGGTTGCGGGTAAGGATCTAAACCTAGTGTACTATATTTTTATCTTGATTTGTTTAATTTTTTACTTGAATTTTAATTATTTTGGGGCATCGTAGCCATTTTTAGGCCGTCGATGATGTTGGGATGAAATTGTCCCAATTTCATCGAAATCGTCCCTAAATCACCGATTTCATCTAAACATGAAATCGTAGAAATATGGGTGATCCCGTCCAATAAGGGGTGATCCCCAAATTGAAGAATTGGAGGTGATTTCATCCTATTAAGGATGATTTTGCTAAATTTCGTATGATATCGTCCAATAATGGGCGATATAATTTTTTTTTATGAGATGAAAATGATTTTAATTTTTTTTTTTTTGAAAAGAATGAAAAACTTGTATTAATACAAAGAGCAATTACAAGCGGGAGAGAACACATCCCAACCAAGAACAACAAACAACACTACAAAAGAAGAGCACAAAGTCAACCCAGCACAACACAAAGTAAAGAAGTCAACTGGGCGCGAACAAGCAACATGTCGCGAAATCGCGACATGTCGCGAGGTCGCGACAGTCAACCCCGGATCCTCCACTGCAGTGCCAACAGTCATGAAAACGCGACATGTTGCGAAATCGTGACATGTCACAAAATTGCGACGACAGCACCCTCCAGCAACCCTTCGTCAAAATTGTCATGAAATCACGACATGAAGACCAGCTTGCTCCAGAACGCCAAAAAGGTCATGAAATCGCGACAGAGAGCCTCCGAATCAGCCAACCATCAAAAGTGTCACGAAATCGCGACGAATTATCCTTATGGCATCCAGATCGCAAAAGCGTCGCGATATAGCGATAGTTTTCTCCATTCCGCTGGTAAGCCAAAATTGTTGCGAAATCGCGATGAGATTTTCATACAGCAGCCATCGCCAAAAAATGTCGCGATATCGCGACAAAATATCCACTTTGCACCACATTAGCAAAATGGTCGCGATTTCGCGACGGGTTTTCGTTATGACACCAGATCGCCAAAAGTGTCGCGATATCGCGACGGTTTTTCCTTTCGGCGCCCAGTTCTCAAAACTGTCGCGATATCGCGACGAATTATCCTTTCGGCGCCCAGTTCTCAAAACTGTCGCGATATCGCGACGAATTTTCCACTTTGCTTTCCATCTGCAAAAGTGTCACGATATCAGGACAATTTTTCTAGTTAGCCCCAAATTGCCAAAAATGTCGCGATATTGCGACAATTTTACCATACGCCTTCCCCGAGGGCCACGATGGCGCGGCATGTCGCGATATCACGATATCGCGACAACTTCCAACTTGAAGCAGTGACGATGCTACATGTCGCGATATCGCGACAGAAACCTTCCTTAGCATAAAAAAACTGCACATCATTTCAGAAAATGTTCAAGGCCTTGTCGGATCTCTACATCCTCCACAGGCATGTCACTGTGCAGCTGCATCCCAACCTCCCTTTCAGCACCCATCTTAGCAAGGAAATCGATCGCCTTATTGAGATCTCGATTCACATAGACAGGTATCACATCATCTAATTCCCTCCAAAGCTCTTTGATTTGGGAGACTAAGATCCGCAACCTCCAAGCTTTCGAGACAAAGTTTCTCATACAGTCAAGAGCACCCACCAAGATTTGGGAGTCAGACTCAATAATAATCTTCCTGTGTCCCTGTTTGGCAACCCAGAAGGAGGCAGATTTAATGGCAAAGGCCTCGACTTCATTATTTATGGCACATCCCAGACCCTGCAGTTCCCAATAGAGCAAAGACCCAGCATGATCGCGGCACACTACTCCAATTCCAGCACTTCCTGGATTGCCTTTAGCAGCTCCATCAGTATTGATTTTGATCCATCCTTCAGGAGGAGGTTTCCAACTACCACTCACCTGCATTTGTTGAATAACAGCTCCCTCTTCCAAAGGCTCAGAAGTAGACTGAATTTCCCCCTCAGCATGAATGACAACCATTTCCACCACTTTGCTCCAAATGACTTGCCATATTCCTTCTAGAGGGGAGAAGGTTTCACGGAAAATACGGGCATTTCTCTCCAACCAAACATGCCACCAGATAAAAAATAAACCAAGCTCCCAGCCAATTCGAAGAGCTTTGGATTTAAATCTACCTTTCTTCCAGCTTTCCCAAATGTTGTTTCGAGACAAGACCCCATTAGCCTGAAGTTTAAAGTGGGAGAACCAGTGCTTCCAGATCTGTCGTGTGAAGGAACATTCAAACATTAGATGATCCACAGTTTCCTCCTTCTTGTGGCATAACACGCATTGAGAAGGGCCAATGATGCCTCTGAGTCTGAGATTATCATAGGTGAGAATTCCATTATGCAAAAACTGCCAGGCGAAGAAGTTCACTTTCGGCCAGCCCTGGGGATGCCATATCTTTCTCCAATCATGAACCAAAAAAAAGTGTGGGGGGGGCTCTGGGAGGATCTCATCATATCCCTCTTTCACAGTATAAACCCCAAGGCTCCCATAGCCCCAGGCCAGTTCATCCTCCTCATCTCTCCCAGTAAGAAATCGTTCTGCCAAGATTTTTCCCAAAGTACCAACTCCGGAGGGATTGGTATTGGCCACTCATCCAGCCACTTAAACTTTATGATCTTGTAGTCCCCCAATTGACTAGTGTTAAAGTAGCTCTCAATTTGGATCCATCCCTTATCTTCTATAGCAGATTTTATTGGTTGCAATTCAGGAAACACAACAATAATGGGAGGATTCTGGTCCCAGGAATCAGTCCAGAACCGAGCCTTATCCCCTCTCCCCACTTTCCAAAATAGTTGATCTTTGATGAGTTGAGCTCCAAGCTTGAGCGCCTGCCACACTGGTGATCCAAAACCTTCCAGAGGAAAGTGTCCCACATCATTAGGATGGACAGAACCCAAGTATTTTCTAGAGAGAATTCTGCTGAAGAGGGATGTTGGTCGAGAAATCCACCTCCAAGATAGCTTGCCGACCAAAGCCTTGTTGTTAAACTTGGAGCTTCTTAGTCCCAACCCTCCTTTTTCCTTGGGTTGGGTAACATTGTCCCAGCCAACCAAGGCCCATTTCCTCTCTCCCTTGGCACCTTCCCATAGAAATCTTCTAGCCATTTTATCCAGCTCTTTCCAAATAGACTAGGGAGCAGCCAGGACGGAGAATTTATAAATTGGCATGGCCTAAATAACTGACTGCAGAAAAGTTAGACGACCCCCATAACTTAACCATCTATGAGATCAATGGTTCATTCTATCTTTTATGCCATCCAATAGGTCCTTCCAAACATCTATTTTTAGTTTTTTGAAATGGAGAGGGACCCCCAGGTAAACTACTGGGAGAGAGGTCCGAGTGAAACCTAAAATCTCAATAACTCGTCTCGGAACCGTTGATCAATATTGAAGAAGATCACTTTGGATTTATTGTCATTGATGACTTGATTAGAGGCCCGAAGGTAGAAATTTAGAGTATCTCTGATTCTTCTTGCTTCCCTAAGGCTGGCCACTCCCACCAATCCAGTATCATCTACAAACTGTAAATGAGTCAAAACTTCAGCCCCGACCTTAATACCTGTTATCTGACCTTGAAGTCTTCTTCTCAGAAAGAGTCTACCCAATCCTTCAGCCAAGATGAGGAAGAGATAAGGAGAGCAAGGGTATCCTTGCCGCAGGCCACGAGAGGCACCAAAAGGAGGCGAGGGAAGTCCCTTGATAAGAACAAAGTATGAAGGCGTAGAAATACAACTCATGACCCGATCCATCCAGATCTGAGAGAAACCAAAGGCAGTCAACATCTTTGCCAAGAAGCCCCACTCCACCCTATCATAAGCCTTGGACATATCCAGTTTAATGAACATTCCTTTGTTCCCAGATTGGTGCATTGTATGGATAGCCTCCTGTGCAAGAATCACTCCATCCAAGATTTGCCTCCCTTCAACAAAACCCCCTTGCTCTGGGGAAATTATATTATGCAGGATAGGTTTTAACCTTTTAGCCATAATCTTAGTAATTATTTTATAGATCACATTGCATAAGGCAATAGGTCTAAAATCAGATAAATGAACCCCCCCTGCTCCTTTTGGAATTAAAGTAATGAAGGTATGATTTAGAGCCTTGAGCATTCTTTTATTGGTTCTGGACTCCTCGGTGACAGCCAGAACATCTTCCTCCAGGGTATCCCAAAAGGCCTGGAAGAACTCAATAGGGAAGCCATCAGGACCAGGTGATTTACCAGTACTCATCCCAAAGACCACCTTCTTAAGTTCATATCTATCTATAGGTCTAAGTAGGGCCTGGTTCTCTTCAGGAGAGATTATAGAAGGAATGACAGCAATAACTTCATCTTGGGCTGCCCCATCTTGCTCCATACTTTCCTTAAAGAGTTTTGAGAAATACTCCATTGAGTGGGAGTGCATACCGGGAAGAGTGTCAAAAGAGTATCCATTCTCATCTTGAAGGAAATCCATATTATTCACTTGTCTCCTAGCACAGGCAGAGCGTTGAAAAAATTTTGTATTTTTGTCTCCTTCTAATAACCAAGTATTTCTTGCTCTCTGTTTCTAGTAAATCTCTTCTTGATTATCAATATCCTCAACCGCTTTGCGCAAAGCATCATCCTCGGATTTAAGGTGCTCGGAAATGTTTCCTTCCCCGTAATGTTTTTGCACCTCATCCCATCTGGCCAACAAGGGGGCCCGTTGGTGCTGGAAGTCTGATTTGTTAGTTTGCCTCCACTGTTTCAGTTTACACTTGAAAAATTGAAGCTGTTTGTGAAATTTGAACATTGCAGTCCCAAAAGGTGGGCGGCCATCTTCCCACCATTGAGGAATTTTTCTTCGGAGATCTTCTTTTTGCAACCAAAAATTTTCAAATTTAAATGGTTTATGGTACTGGCCTCGTCATAGCCCCTCCCTCCAGTAAAATGGGAAAGTGGTCTGAAACTGGACCTTCCAAAATTTGAAATTTAATATTCCATTTCACAAATGCTTCATCTGAGACCAGAAACCGGTCTAGTTTTACCTTCCTACTGTGTGGCTCTCTTCTCTTATTAGTCCACGTAAAATAAGTGCCAGGACCTTTGATATCAACAAGGTGAAAGGCCCTGGACTTGAGCAATCGAAGCCTATCCCCTGGATCCAAAACCTGGGAAACCACATTCCCGATCCCCTGCGGATAATTTGGCATTAAAATCCCCGACAATAATCCAATCGCAATCTTCCGGGGAGGATCTCATTGAATGAACAACATTCCATTGAAGCCGCTGGCCATCAATGCTTTGAGCCCCATAGAAGTTTATGATTAAAACCTGTTCAGCTGTAACAATGTTCTTAAAGAGAGATGTGAGAACACCCCTCCAAGCTGTATGTTCTATTTCTATCCACACCAGAGGGTTCCAAAGAGTAACAATCCCCCCCGAAGCTCCTTGGGCCGCCACATCCATATATCCAGCGCCCCTCCATATTCTACTAGCAATTTTACACATAAGATCTAAAGACATTTTTGTTTCCTAAAGGAGCAAAAAGTCTATTTTGTGTCTTCCCAAAAGTCTTTGAACAACAGATTGATGGGTTCTACTGTTTAAACCCCTTACATTCCAGGATTGTATAATCATTGGAAACCTTGGGAGCAATAAGAGTCAATTGTTCTCACCGATCCTCCATTGATCAGCTTGTCCCCTTGCGCTACTAGTAGATCCTTATTGGATTTTCTACCAGCTCCTTGGGAATTACTATTCTTAGACCTCTTTTCCACCTGGGTAATCCCCAATGCTGGTCTTTCTCTGTTCTTTTCTGCACTTCCCATGTTGACATCCTTAATAACTGGTTGTGCAGGGGAATGAATTACCATAGCCCCTAGGTTCTCTGGCTGCAAAGTCTCAGGGGTTTCAATCACCTGTTCTAAGACAGGAGTAGATGATAGAGGAGCATGAGAGTGGGTGTTAGTATCCTCAGCATTCCCATCCACTCCTTCCATGACTTGGTCTTCTTGGTCTACAAGGGATTTGAAGATTTCATATCGATTGGTTGGCTTGGTTTGGGCCTGCTATTTGCCATTTTTCTTTTTGTTTTTCCTCCACTTTTGTTGTTCAAAGCCATCTTTCTGGGCATCAGAACCCTGGGGGATATTGAGGGGTTCTTTTACCGGAGTGAACTTACCCTCTCTAGGGAGATTTGGCACTCCCGACGGAGCTTCCACTTTTGTGGTCAGGCTATTTGGGCAGAACCTAGCCAAATGGCCATGCTTATGGCAGACTCTACATCTAAAAGATAAGGCTTCATAGTCTAGCTGCTGTATCCAGGTTAGTCCTCCCAACTCCAATTCCACCTCGGTAGGAAGTGGCTGGCTAATGTCCATTTCTACGCATATTCTAGCAAAGACAGCAGTATTTCCCTCCATGGTATCTCTTGAAACTCCCAAATATCTACCTAGAGAATTACCAATCAACTCAAGAATCTGCTCACCCCAAAACTCCATTGGGAGAGCGTACAGCCGTATCCAGACCGGGACAGCCGTGGGCTCAATGCGAGGATCAAAACCCACTCTCCACGGTTGGACAAATAATCCTGTCGGGCCGTGGCTCCTCTTCTCTGATTCAAATGCTCTGTTTCTATCTGCTAAGGAAGAGAAACTAATAATAAAATACCCATTGCTTATAGGCCATAGAGAGTACTCACCAATGGGCTCCCAGTTCTGTCTCACCCAGGTGTGTAGAAAGTTTAGAGTGGGCCGAATACCCATGAATTTGTCGATCAGATCATGGGTAGCACGGTATATAATCGTATCCTCAACTAGTTTTGGTTCTATGATAATCTTAGGCCTGGACGCAGATTGTGGAAGGTAGCCGTTAACTCTGTTTGTAGGTAAACCCTTTCCAGCATTCTTAAATAGCATTTGATAAGCGCTTCGTTGAGCTTCATCGGAGGAAGATGCAGGGTTTTCTTTTAATATATTAGCATATGAGCTTTTCTGCCCATCGATAGATCCTGGAGGAGACCCCATTGGGCCCTCCCAAGGCAACGAACGATCCTTCAAAGTAGTGTAGATTCAATCCATAGGAGGACTTGGAAGAATATTCCAACCAGAGACCCTGGAGCTTCGCCCGGTGCCTGCACAGAAGGTTTCCCGCCAAATCGCCAGAGCCATTTTTTTGGGTTTTCAAGGATAACCCTAGGTTCATTATTGCATGTTTAATTTTATAACATATTGTTTTGAAACTGATTTTAATTGATTTTAATGATTATGTACTAATTATTTTTTGTCATTTTATTATTTATTTTGTAGAGAGGATTGCTAAAGATTCGAGAGTGGAAATACGGGGGTCTCAGGGATGACTTAGCCATGCTCGATTAGGTTGAGTGAGACAGACTAGCAGAGGTCAAGCTACAGCATGTGGCAGAGATGCCACAAGTTCCTACAGACATGGGGCTACTGACATCCCTAGCAGAGAGATGGTATCCGGGGTTGTCTTGCTTCCAACTACCGATAGGGGAGATGAATCCCACTCTAGAGGATGTATGGAGGATCTTGAGGATCCCCATACATGGACGGTTCATGACTCCTTCGGCCAATCAAGGCCATGCCATGATGAGATTATGTAGTGACCCAAGCTTCACCCTGGAGAAGGACGGAGTGAACATCGAGGCTTTGTGACAGATGCCTGGGGCATCTCGGTTGACCCAAGTTTTGATAGGGGTGGTGTGTGGCCTTCTTCTATGCCACCAGAGTGGATGCAGGTTACCGTGGCTTCTCTCAGATGCGGTGCTTAGGGTAGCTTTGTACTATGTCGCTTGTATAGGATCCTTTATGAGGTTGTATACAAGGGAGGTCGATGTCTGGTGCTGACATCATTGCTATAGGTTTGGTGCTGGGAGAACATTGTGATGCGGAGGTCGGTAGGGCTTCCACTAATAGGAGTTGACTAAGAGAGACCCCAAGTTTTTTATTGGTAGCTTTACAGAGGGTCATAATGACAGATAGATATGTTGATGTCCTAGAGGTTACTAGACGACCTCACCCTAGATCAAATCACCTAGAGACCATGGAGAGAGCATCCAGGGTGGGCAGAGGATGGACAGGATTTGGCTCACATCAGGAAAGTCATATGGTTAAGGACAGAGTGGGGAGAGGTAGAATTCCATCACTACAACTAAGTTTTGAGGTAGTTCGTGTTGGCAATTTTGGGTACCTTGAGTACATTGCCTTTGCCTAAGTTTAGGTGTTGTCATTGATGTCAAGGAGCTATTGGTAGATGTTGTTTTTGATGTCAAGGAGTTCTTGGAGCAATTTGTTTTTATGTCTAAGGATGTGTTTTGATGAAGGTTTCAGCTGGTCAGTAAGTCTCCAAGAAAATCAGAGTAGCCCAGTTGCCAAAAATCCAGAAAAAGATAAGTTAGAAAAAGTTTGCAGAGTCGCTGGAAAAACTGTCGCGATTTCGCGACATGTTTGAGGAGAGAGAAAGGTTGGCCAAAAAGTCACGATTTCATGACATGTTTGAGGAGAGAGAAAGGTTGGCCAAAACGTCACGATTTCGTGACAAGGAAGAACAGGCAAAATGTCACGATTTCACGACATGTTTGAGGAGAGAGAAAGTTTGGCCAAAACTGTCATGATTTCGCGACATGCAGGAAGGCAGAGGCAAAGTGGGCAAAAGTGTCACGATTTCGTGACAAGTTTCGAAGAAGTTGTACGGATGCAGAAAGTGTCACGATTTCGCGACAAGTTGAGTTGGCAGTGTTGAGTTGCAGGAAGTGTCACGATTTCATGACAAGTTTCGAAGAAGTTGTACGGATGCAGAAAGTGTCACGATTTCGTGATAGGTTGAGTTGGCAGCTTGCAGTTGGCAAAAGCGTCACGATTTCGTGACATGTTCCAGTTTCATGAACAGTTGACAAGAAAGAGCTTAAGGCAGCGAAAGCGTCGCGATTTCGTGACATGTTTCATTTTCGCTAGTGCAAACCAAGAAAAGGATGAAGGAGCAAGAGGTGTCACGATTTCACGATAGAGTTGTTGATGACGTTAGCTAAAGGCAAAGATGTCATGATTTCATGACAGTAGCGGAGAAGAAGGCTTTGAAGTCCAGAGCATCATGATTTCATGACAAGAATCATGATGACGTCAGCAAGAGGCAAAGGTGTCACGATTTCATGACAGTAGCGGAGAAGAAGGCTTTGAAGTCCAGAGCATCACGATTTCATGACAAGAATCATGATGACATCAGCAAGAGGCAAAGGTGTCACGATTTCATGATAGCAGTGGAGAAGAAGGCATTGAAGTCTAGAGCGTCATGATTTCATGACAAGATTCATGATGACGTCAGCAAAAGCTGTAGTGTCACGATTTCATGACAACAAACCAAAGAAGGTGTACGACAGACAAAGGTGTAGCGATATCGTGACATGTTTGAGTGTCGCACGAGAAAAGCTACAGAACAACAGAGGTGGTTGAAGCCGACGAAGTTAACCTTGGTCGATGAAGTATAAGGTTTTACAGCCGACGTGTTAGAAGGTTGAACAGCCGACTAAAGAACAAGATTTCATCTTGAGATTGTGAGTATTTAAAGGAGGACTGTTTGAGCAATTTTGTGTGTCGATGGTGTGTGCATTCGAAGTGTGGCGTTCGCAGAGTTAGTGCGACAAGTGAGGTTCGATCATCGAAAATAGAGAGAGTGAAGTTCGACTGCAGCATTAGAGTGCATTTCGTTGAATCTTCTAAGTGTCAAAGACTGTGGTGCTGTTTGCATGAAGAATGTGCTGTTGTTCATGAGAAGACTATGCGAAGAGAATGAGCTATTGTGGTTGCACATAGGCGCATAAGTTGCTGTGCGTTCGAATGCTGTAGTGATTGCGAAGATTATGCAAAGGGTGGAATTTGATCTAAGGACAGTTGTGATTGCAACTGTGTTCACGCAGTCTATGTAAAAGAAAGCAAAGTGAGCAAAGTAGATGCTGCTGTAATTGCAAAACAGTTGTGAAGGACGAACGATAGTGAAAAGTTGTTCTCCAACCAAGTGCAGAAAAGAACAGAGGAAGAGGACAGAATTGTGCCAGACCGAAGGACTGTGTTTTGGTGCAGAAAAGAGGACCAGCTTGCTGTGACAGAGTTGAGGACAGAGATCTCCAGCCAGAGCAGAGAAGACAGGTGTCTTCCGTGGAAAGAGTTCCACTTGCTAAGGGCAAAAGAGATAGAGGTCTTCTAGAGGATCACTAGCAAAGCAGATTTAGGGGAAGGTGTCTCCTTTGAGCTGAGGCTCATAAATATTGTAATCGAGAAGGATTCCCAGAGGTTTTGATATAACTTTTAGAGGAAAAGTTTTATCCGTGGAGTAGCCCACCTTGGGTGAACCACGTAAATTGTTGTGTCTCATTGTGTGTTGCTTCTTATGCACTGTTTTACTGCTGTTATTACTGCTATCTTATTCTGCATGTTAATGGTTTGAAAGTTGTATTGATAGATAAAGTTAAAAGAGGTCTTATACTGTTCACCCCCCCCTCTCAGTATAAGCTTGTGTTCTTCAATTGGTATCAGAGCCAGTGCCTTCGGAAAGTTTAACAGCTTGAAGGAAAAGTTTACAAAGAACACAATGGACTACTCGAGTGGCAATGCAGCACCTATTCTTGACGGATCAGATTTTGGTCTGTGGAGTGCAAGAATGAAAGTCTATCTAATGGCACTCGGTAATGAGGTATGGGAAGTTGTTGAAGATGGGTATACCATTCCTACAAATGGTCCTTACACTAAAGAAGACAGGCTTCTACATCACAGCAATTCAAAAGCCATGAATGCAATCTTGAAGGGTTTACAAAAGGCAGATCTCACTAAAGTTATTCACTGCAAGACAGCTAGTGAAATGTGGAAACAATTGCAGGTTGTTCATACAGGTGATGCAAATGTTCGAAAGGCCAAGTTAAGACATTTTAAAGGTATGTTTGAACAACTCAAGATGAATGATGATGAAAATATTAGTGACTACATGCTCCGGATGGATGAAGTTGTTAATTCTATGAAAGACTTAGGTCTTGAACTTGCTGAAAATGATGTGTGTGATAAGATTTTAAGATCCCTTCCTAATAGATTTAGTGAAAATATTTTTGCTATTGAGGAAGCTAAAGATTTAGATAAATTGAAAAAGGATGAGCTCCATAGTATTCTTGCAGCATTTGAGCTGAGAACTCAAGTAAAAGTTGATGTAAAGAAAGAAGCAGCTTTCAAAGCTATCAAGAAATCGAAGGGCAAACAGATTCAAGAAAGTGATGAGTCTTCTAGTGAGGAAGAGGCATATTACAGTAGGAAAGGCAAGTTTTCCAGAAAGCACAAAAGCAAGAAAAATATAAGATGTTTCAACTGTGGGAAATTTGGTCATTATGCTACTGACTGTATTGTTTCTAAAGATGAAAGTGATGAAGATATACAGGATGTTAAAAGCAAGGATTCTGAAAAGCACAGGTATTACAGAAAGAGCAAAAATGAGTACAACAATCACCGTAAAAGCAAAGATGAGTACAACAATCATGGAAAGAGGCATTCTCACAAGAATAAGAAGAGCTTCTACTTAGACAAAGCAAGTAAGTGTTCTAGCAGTGAAAGTGACAGTTCTTCTAGTGATGATGAAAATGAGATGTTGTTCATTTCAAAAAAAGAGGAAGAACCGAAACATAAATTCATTATCATGAAATGTTTTAGATGTGGAAATTTTGGGCACCTTGAGGATGATTGCAGAAATAATGATTTGGTCGCTAGTATGTATGAGGATGTTTCAGAAAACCCCAATGAAGATGCATGTATGGTTTTTGAAAAAGGTAGCACCTCTAGTGATAAGAAATCTGAAAAAGGCTGTGATGATTCAAAGTGCCATCAAATAGAGGATCTTGAATGCGAACTCAACAATGCTCTTAGTGTTTTGAAAAAGGAAAGAAAGAAGAATGATAGACTCAAGATTAAGTTAGATGAATGTTGTATGGAGATAGATGAACTTGTAGAAAATCTTGAAGTATCTATGGCTAAGTCACAAGAACTCAAGAATGAGTTAGATTCTAAAATTCTGGAGTATAGTGAGTTAGAACAGGAAATGGCTTCTTTGAAAGAAGAAAATAAAGAGTACAAAGATAAGCTCTACAGATTTCAGGATAGCTCCAAGAAGGTTAAATTTCTCATCGAAGGACAAAGAAAACCAACAGATAAAACAGGTCTCGGTTTTGTTGAGCCGCACAAGGAACAGGTTGGGGAATCTAGCAAGAGATTTCAAAAGAAAGAGAGTCCTGTTGAAGAAAGTTTTTCAGATCATGAGTCCGTAAGTGATGAATACGTAGAAACAGAAAATGATATTCAGACTGAGAAGAAGAAGTTTTCGGGACCCATGAAGTCGAATAAAAGAAAATTTCATGGCAGATGTTATGCGTGTCACAGATTTGGTCACATGGCTATACATTGCATGACTCAAATGAAGAGAGTAAATGACAGTTTCAGGAGACGTAATTTCTTTCAAGGGTATTGCTACTCTTGTCAACAATTCGGGCACAAGGCAATTTTTTGCAAGGCAAATAACAAGAACTGGGTTAGTCAGAACAGGCGAATTCAAAGAACAACCATGACTAATATTGTTACCTTCTATAAATGCAACAATGAAGGTCACCTAGCTAGACATTGTAGAGCTGATCTTCTGAGATACAAGAACAGAAATAGCAAGCATGAACAAGTCCAAGGATCAAGGCATGGATAAAAATAGGAATGATAACAAAAATAGGAAAAGTGATATGAACAGGTCCAAGGATCAAGGTATGGATAAGAACAAAAAAGATAAAAGAAATAGGAACAAGTAGTATTAACAGGTCCGAGGATCAGAACAGTGACAAGAACAGAAATACAGGAAAAGAATTCAAGAGAAGGCCCGACAAAGAAATCTTAGACACTAATGATGATGAGTGTCTAATGGGAGTGTCACTCCCAACCCTGTTTTAAATCACCTCATCAGGAGGTGGGGGAGGGACTAAGCTAAGAGGCTCATTCTTAGTCCCAAGCCCCAAAGGTGACCCTTTGCCATTGATGACAAAGGGGGAGAGATTTAAGTAAGGGGGAGAGTTTTCAAGAGAAGAGGAAAGCTTCAAGTCAGGGGGAGCAAAACTTGAAGAGATTGATTTCAGTTTTGGCTCTTGAAAGATGTGTTTTAGTTAAGGGTTGCCATCAATGACAAAGGGGGAGATTGTTGGCAATTTTGGGTACCTTGAGTACATTGCCTTTGCCTAAGTTTAGTTGTTGTCATTGATGTCAAGGAGCTATTGGTAGATGTTGTTTTTGATGTCAAGGAGTTCTTGGAGCAATTTGTTTTTATGTCTAAGGATGTGTTTTGATGAAGGTTTCAGCTGGTCAGTAAGTCTCCAAGAAAATCAGAGTAGCCCAGTTGCCAAAAATCCAAAAAAAGATAAGTTAGAAAAAGTTTGCAGGCTGCTGGAAAAACTGTCGCGATTTCGCGACATGTTTGAGGAGAGAGAAAGGTTGGCCAAAATTGTCGCGATTTCGTGACATGTTTGAGGAGAGAGAAAGGTTGGCCAAAACTGTCGCGATTTCGCGACATGGGAAGGCAGAGGGCAAAACTGTCACGATTTCGCGACATGTTTGAGGAGAGAGAAAGTTTGGCCAAAACTGTCACGATTTCGCGACATGCAGGAAGGCAGAGGCAAAGTGGGCAAAAGTGTCACGATTTCGCGACAAGTTTCGAAGAAGTTGTACGGATGCAGAAAGTGTCACGATTTCGTGACAAGTTGAGTTGGCAGTGTTGAGTTGCAGGAAGTGTCGCGATTTCGTGACAAGTTTCGAAGAAGTTGTACGGATGCAGAAAGTGTCACGATTTCACGACAGGTTGAGTTGGCAGCTTGCAGTTGGCAAAAGCGTCACGATTTCGTGACATGTTCCAGTTTCGCGAACAGTTGACAAGAAAGAGCTTAAGGCAGCGAAAGCGTCATGATTTCGTGACATGTTTCATTTTCGCTAGTGCAAACCAAGAAAAGGATGAAGGAGCAAGAGGTGTCACGATTTCATGACAGAGTTGCTGATGATGTCAGCTAAAGGCAAAGATGTCACGATTTCATGACAGTAGTGGAGAAGAAGGCTTTGAAGTCCAGAGCATCATGATTTCATGACAAGAATCATGATGACGTCAGCAAGAGGCAAAGGTGTCACGATTTCATGACAGTAGCGGAGAAGAAGGCTTTGAAGTCTAGAGCATCATGATTTCGTGACAAGAATCATGATGACGTCAGCAAGAGGCAAAGGTGTCACGATTTCACGACAGTAGCGGAGAAGAAGGCATTGAAGTCTAGAGCGTCGCGATTTCGTGACAAGATTCATGATGACGTCAGCAAAAGCTGTAGTGTCACGATTTCGTGACAACAAACCAAAGAAGGTGTACGACAGACAAAGGCGTAGCGATATCGTGACATGTTTGAGTGTCATGCGAGAAAAGCTACAGAACAGTAGAGGCGGTTGAAGCCGACGAAGTTAACCTTGGCCGACGAAGTATAAGGTTTTACAACCGACGTGTTAGAAGGTTGAACAACCGACTAAAGAACAAGATTTCATCTTGAGATTGTGAGTATTTAAAGGAGGACTGTTTGAGCAATTTTGTGTATCGATGGTGTGTGCATTCGAAGTGTGGCGTTCGCAGAGTTAGTGCGACAAGTGAGGTTCGATCATCGAAAAAGAGAGAGCGAAGTTCGACTGCAGCATTAGAGTGCATTTCGTTGAATCTTCTAAGTGTCAAAGACTGTGGTGCTGTTTGCGCGAAGAATGTGCTGCTGTTCATGAGAAGACTGTGCGAAGAGAATGAGCTGTTGTGGTTGCACATAGGCGCATAAGTTGCTGTGCGTTCGAATGCTGTAGTGATTGCGAAGATTATGCAAAGGGTGGAATTTGATCTAAGGAAAGCTGTGATTGCAACTGTGTTCACGCAGTCTGTGTAAAAGAAAGCAAAGTGCGCGAAGTAGATGCTGTTGTAATTGCGAACAGTTGTGAAGGACGAACGACAGTGAAAAGTTGTTCTCCAACCAAGTGCAGAAAAGAACAGAGGAAGAGGACAGAATTGTGCCAGACCGAAGGACTGTGTTTTGGTGCAGAAAAGAGGACCAGCTTGCTATGACAGAGTTGAGGACAGAGATCTCCAGCCAGAGCAGAGAAGACAGGTGTCTTCCGTGGAAAGAGTTCCACTTGCTAAGGGCAAAAGAGATAGAGGTCTTCTAGAGGATCACTAGCAAAGCAGATTTAGGGGAAGGTGTCTCCTTTGAGCTGAGGCTCATAAATATTGTAATCGGGAAGGATTCCCAGAGGTTTTGATATAACTTTTAGAGGAAAAGTTTTATCCGTGGAGTAGCCCACCTTGGGTGAACCACGTAAATTGTTGTGTCTCATTGTGTGTTGCTTCTTATGCACTGTTTTACTGCTGTTATTACTGCTATCTTATTCTGCATGTTAATGGTTTGAAAGTTGTATTGATAGATAAAGTGAAAAGAGGTCTTATACTGTTCACCCCCCTCTCAGTATAAGCTTGTGTTCTTCAGTTCGGTCTACAATAGGGGATCCCTTCTCTTAGGGATTACGAGTATTCCCAGACTGTGTGGGATAATACTACATTGAGTGGGGCTCCAGACATGCAGTGGTTCTAGAGTTAGGATGTTGATGATGCCCCCATTCAGCCAGTGGATGGGGATGACATGGGGGTAGTAGATGGGTATGATGCCTGGTATGTAGGCATCTACCCTCCTCGGATGATGAGGGCATAGGGTCCGATGCATGTTGTAGTGCAATGGATGGAGAGGCGGCACCAGGCTACCATCGATGCAATGAGGGGTCATAGAGGGAGGGATCAGCGATGACCTCCTCAAGAGAGATACCGAAGAGTACCATAGACTCTGGAGAGATAGTAGCAACCAGAGAGGAGGGAGGAGGACTCCCTTATCAAAAGAGGGATAGGCCACCATCACCCGATAAGGGCAAGGGTGTCGAGGTGGGGGAGAGCAATGAGATGGTGGCTCTCTGAGTGGAGAATGCCCACCTATGAGCTAAGATGCAGACTATCCAGGATGAGGCTACACGGCTCAGGGCTCGGAGTGGAGGGGCAAGCATTCTAGAGCTAGCATGGGCTATTGTGTTGACCGCATTCTACCAGGGGTTGTACTACCATGTGGTTCCAGAGGGGCAGAGGATACCACTGCCAGCCAGCATTATGAAGCCGATCAGGATGGGGTCATCGAGGACATCATCATGATCAACGTCGAGGACCCACGATACAGCACAAACCTCGATGGGACCACCTCCTCCACCTCAGGGCGGGAGAGGAGATGAGGCTGAGAGCTCGAGGGATTCTCGAGACTAGCTACTCATTGTACATAGACCATATATTTTTGAGAGGATTGAGTATGCCAGGGTATAGATTGTGGCATACCAATCCGTTTTGATATGATGTATAGACTTCTTGATATATATATATATATATATATATTCTTTTTGTGATATGACTTGTGCATATGTTTTATGATGCTTTAATATTTTAATTGTTGATTGATTATTCATGTAATTATGTCGTTGAAAATATTATAATTTTATGTCATGCTATAAAATTTAAATGAAATAATATGATGTAAACAAATTGGTTGTTGTGGTGTGATTTGATGAAAAATAAAGTGACTTCTAACAATAATTTCAAAGGACATTGTCATTATTACATGACCATTTCATGGAGTCGCCGCTCGCTAGGTCATCAAGCTAATCCTGATATGAGAGAAATATTGCTAAAAGTAAAAGGGTGCTTAAGAGACTTTCTTAAGACTTTGTGTTGTGATGATGAAAAATGATGATGGTGATGATTTGTTTTCAGATTTCCATGAAAATATTATGCATGAAATATTAAAAATATGATTTTTGCTAGGCATAAAATTCCTAAGTGTGATAGAAATTTGAACAATTGCCTAGGAATTATACCATCATCGCAAAAAACTGAATGTTGACATAATGAAATGAAATAGAAAAGTTTTCATTATTTTTAAAGCACAATTGTGTAACATAATGATTTAAGCCATATGCTTTTATGGATTAAATAAATGGGAAATAAAATTATAACGATGGTTTGCGCTAGGCATAGAATTTTAGGTATAGACTTATACCATCATCGTGAAATCCAAAGAAGAAATTGATGTAATAGTTTTATTGCATAGTTGATTTTTGATTTTGAGATAAAAAAAAATAAAATGAGGACTTGCACTAGGCATAAATTCCAATTTAGGTTTAGGAACTATACCATCGTTGCGAAAGTCGAAAATATATAAATGTGACTTTATTGCTAGATTTTTGAACATGCTTTGAAAGAAATTTTGGATTTTTGAAAAGAAATGTATTTAATTGTTTTTATGCTAAGCCAATATTCTCAAGTAAGAAAATCAAATTATTCTAGAAGATTTGCATAAATATTTTAAATTATCTCAAAGACAAAATTTAGATTTATAAGGAACCCCATGTGCATATGTGAGTTCATTGCCGATCTTGATCTATCATAATGATACAAAATCTCTCAAACACAAATGTGTGTGCAATTGTATTGTTCATTTACCAATTTTGAGCAAGATAATTTGATACAAGTAATTTGAATTAACCAAATGAGTGTTCGTTGACCATGATTTATATGCATGTAACCGTACCAGACTACTATGTAAGTCGGGTCATCAAGAGCTAGCTGATCCATGAGTGGACATAGGTCTATACAAAATAAGGTCGCTAATGTGACAAACATATCACCACGCTAGGAGTTACCCAAGGCCAAGCGGGTTGGGCACAAACCACCTGTTATGGGGCTTACCTCATAGTTTTTGAATAATTGAGAATTCCAGGGATTCAAGCTCATTCACCCTTCTTTTCTTTTCAAAGGGTAGGGGAAGGGATTTATTGCTTTTTGCTTTTTCTTTTCTTTTTCTCTTTTTTTTTTTTGTATTTTTTCTTGACACTGAGATAATGCTGAAATATTGCTGAGATGGTACAAAATGATACTGAAACAATGCTTCTTTTTCTCATGATTTTTCTTGATTTTCTTTTTTTTTTCTTTTTCTTTCTATACTAGGGATACTTGCTCGGATTGGCTGTAGAGCAAGGGATTTTTATTCTGGGCAGGGGTGAGCTTGTCCTTTTGTCAATTCTCAAAGATTCTAGACCATGTGCATGATAGGATAGCAGGGGAAACTTTTTTCTCAAGAGACCACTTCTACTATGTAGCATCATTTTGAATTTGCAATGAAATCATTTTAATGTGAAAAGGTGTACTTGGTTCAAGTAAATAACAAGATCAGTTCTCTATGCTCAAAATTTTATTTAATTCAATTGTGGACTTCGATATAAGAGAGATTAATAATCATACCAAATAAGATCAAGATATTTATTCATGTGAGTGTGAAAGTGAGGGATTCCAAATAAATGCTAATTTATCCAAAATAACTGAAAATATAATTGCAATACTTCAAGAATTGATAGGTGCAAAAATAGAAGATGTTTTTGAGGATTTTGATGATTTTGATTTTTTTGATTTTGATTTTGATTTATGAATTGAGAGAATACATAATATTACTGTTTTTGAAATTTTTATATGAATTACTAAAATGAGACAATATGTATAATATATACAATGACGAAATTACCAGATTTATGCATAATAGTGCTTAAGATGCATAATGTTCATAGGTTCTTTAAGATATTTACCATCTAAGGTAGCTAATCTGTATGCTCCCGATCCAAATTTAGCAATGATAATATATGGCCCAAGCCAGTTAGGCTCGAATTTGCCTTTAAGGTCTTTAGTTGCATTAGTATTTTTTTTATTTTCTTTTAAGACGAGGTCGTCGATCTCAAAGGATCGATGATGAACTTTCTTGAGATATGCTCGTTTGAGCTTGTTTTGGTAGGCACGAAGATGCTCCAAAGCATTAATGCACTTCTCATCTAGGAGTTCCAACTGACTAAATCTTCCAGCATGATATTCATCTCCTAATTTAGTATCTTGAAGTAGCAGAGCCAAAGAAGGAACTTCTAATTCAAAGGGAAAAATAGCTTCAGCGCCATAAACCAAAACAAAAGGTGAAGTGCCCGTGGGAGTACGAATGCTAGTTCGATAAGCCCACAAAGCAGGATATAATTGAATGTGCCAATCACGACCAGATTTATTGACCAGTATTTTGAGGATTTTAATTAATGTTTTATTAGATGCTTCTACTTGGCCATTACCCTGAGGATAATAGGGAGTGGACCAATGATGTTGAATTTTATATTTTTGACATAGTTTCTTTACATCTTTATTTTTGAAACAAGTTCCATTATCCGAGATGAGATTTGCAGGAATTCCAAACCTACAAATAATTTGATTAAAAATAAATTTGGAAACTTGAGTTCCAGTGCAAGAAGCTAAGGGCATAGCTTCAACCCACTTCGTAAAATACTCGGTGGCGGTTATGATGAATTTGTGTCCATCAGATGACACAGGATTGATTTTTCCGATGATGTCTAAGCCCCATTTTGAAAAGGGCCAAGGAGATGAAATAGCCTGTAGTTCTTGTGTAGGCGCATGGACAAGGTCGGCGTGTTTTGGCACTTGTCGCAATGGCGCACGTAATCATGTGCATCATTCTCCATGGTAGGCCAAAAATATCCTATCCTAAGGAGCTTCTTAGCAATGGCGCTACCACTAAAGTGTCCCCCACAAGATCCATTATGGGCTTCACTCAAAGCTGATCTAGACTCTTCTAGATTCAAACATCTCAGTAGGATACCTTCAAAGGATCTCTTATATAAGGTATTGCCAATTATGACGAAGTGACTTGCTTGTCTATGTAATAATCGGCGCTGGTTTCTATTAAAACCTTCACGGAAGGTCCCATTTTGAAGAAAATTGAGGATATCGATGTACCAAAGTTTAGGAGTAGTTTCGTTGATTAGAAACACGTCCAAAGGTTCCAAGCATTATTTAATTGAAGCAGGTTCTTGGAGTCGATGAATAATGATGGTAGCATATTCGTCATCTAACTCCAAGGGTAAAAGAGATGCAGTTGTGGCCATGGCGTCAGCCTCACGATTTTTAGTTCTAGGAATAGCTTCCAAGGTAACTTGATCAAATAAAGATATTAATTGTAATACATATGCTTTATATGGGCATACTTTATCATCTCTGGTCTGATAATCATCATTAATTTGATTTATAACAAGTTGAGAATCATCAAAAACTAACATATTTTTAATTCTCAGTGCCAGGGCTACTCTTAATCCAAGGATTAGAGCCTCATATTTAGCAGTGTTATTAGTACATACAAACATTAATTTAAAGGATAGAGGTATGAGATGTTTCTGTGGAGATATCAAAATAATACCTGCACCAGCCCCACTAATTGATCTGCTATGATTTGACCCTTAACAAACTTCTATCCTATAAATATGAGTTCAAACTCACTTAGCGCAAGAACCCACTTTGTTGTGCGACCAGATAAATAAGGTCGACTCATGAGATACCGCAAGGGATCGTATTTAGCAATAACGTATGTTTTTTGACTGAGCATATAATGGCATAGTTTCTGTGTATAAAATATGATTTCTAGATATAACTTCTCTAATGTTGTGTAGCAAGTTTCATAACTAATTAATGTTCTGCTAATATAATAATTAGCACGCTCTCTTTTCTCATCATCAAGTTGAGCTAACATAGCTCCTAAAGCAAAATCTGAAGCAAAAATATACAAGATAAATGGGAGATCAGGTTTAGGTGGTGAAAGTACAGGTGGGTTAAGAAGATATTGTTTGAGGAGTTCAAATGATTCTTGACATTCATCGTCCCAGTGGAAATAGACATCCTTCTTAATAAGTGTGCGTAGTGAAATTGTAATAATTACATTCACCCTAGTAAATAATTTAAATTCAAATTTTAACCTCCCAAACCGCCCGTTAACCGTCGGGTAATCCGTTTCCCCCTTTTTCATGCCATTTTTAGAGGTTGTTTTGACCGTTTGACGATATCGTCGCCGATCAGACGATATCGCCCTAGATCTGACGATTTCGTCTGGGCTAGGACGTCCAGACGATCTTGTCTCAAAACTGATTTTGCACAATTAGCTTCTGTTCCAACGGGTCTCTAATCCAGGCAGAAGCGTGTCTGCGTCGTTAGAGACCCTCCCCCATTGGAGATCTCCCAAATAGGGATGATCTCCAACCTCCTAACCTCCCTCCTAAGCCTATTTAATCCTAAGCCCTCCCCTTAGCACCCCCTGGCTGAAATTCCTTGTAACTCGACTTCATACATGTTAAAACATCCTAAGTTTCTATTTTGCATTAGTTCTATACAATTTTGTTGCAGGTACCATATTGTTTTTCAGTCGGAGCAAGCTTACATCGTCGTCGATGAACCTGTTCAGATCGGAGGCGATCCTGTCGAATCAGAGATGATTTCGTACCAATGCGAGATGATTTCGACTACAGTCAACATTGAGGCAATCAGTGCCTGAAGTTTGCATTTCTCCATCTTTTCTCTGTTGTTTTATGTTGTAATTAGCTATTTTATTCAGTATTTTATGCTATTCTGCATTTTGGAGTTCACCCATCTAGATTAAATGCATAATTAAGTCATAATTGTGATCAAATTAGCATAATTCATTCATGTTTCTGTTTTTAAGTTTTAGTTTGATATTATTGCTATCATTTTACATTGTTTCCCTCTGTTAGGATAGTTGCATTTTCTGTATTTTGCACCTATTTCTCTGTTTGCAGGTCTCTGACGAATTCGTCTGATGAATTCGTCAGATCTCAGATGATCTTGTCTGATCTCAGACGATCCTGTCAAATCAGAGGCGATCCTGACTGCTTCAAGAATCAGAATCATCATCAGACATCCGGATCAGGTATTTTCCTTTAATATTGCTTAATTTCTCTATTTTTTGTCTCTAATTCTCTTTTTTGTATTCATTTAATTTGCATCTTCATATAGAATAGCTTAGACGCATTTTGGCCAAACCTAGGATTTGAATGCTTAAGGCTAAAAATGAACACATAAAACACATTCCCAACCTAGGCGTGGAAACTGCCATTAAATGTTTCCTGGTGAACCCACCATCCATCGAAAAATCACCAATATACACCTCCCTTGAGAGGCGGGACCTTCGCAAGTCCTCTCAGTCCGAGGTACCGCGACATCCTTTTCACATCCCCCTTTCGGGCACGGATCCTATAGCCTGAAGGTAAGGGTGTGAAAAATTTGGAGCGATACATTTTGGTGAACCCGACGTGAATACATTTTAAACCTTTTGAAAACAAAAAACAAAAAATATATATATATGTATACAAGAAAAACAAAAACAAAATCATCATTTCAAGTTTGTATGTTTTAGATTCAATTCTAAATAGTAGATATTAAATATTACTTTTAGAAGTACTAAAGAAACCATGAGTTTTTACTCAAATCAATATGAGCCCATCAGTAATGTTGGAAGAATTCAGCCAAATACATTTGTTGATTATGACCAACCTCATCCCTATTCAACATCACCTCCATCACACTCTTCTCATTTTTCATCCATAACCCAACAAGACAATCCCTTTGCCAATCCTCTTCATAACGATATTATCTATTCTCCCATATATCCATATTATGTCTATCAATCCACATATAATCCTCCTCCACCTTTTCAATATTCTTCTTTCAATACAACACATCCATTTCAACAAGAAAATACTTATTCTTCCAATTCTACCATGCACTCACCTCATACTTCACAATCTTCCTATCATCATTCTACCCATAATAAAGAAAGTAGAGGTGAGAAACCATTAGGCCCTTTTATGACTGAAATTCCTAAGGCACTTATCAAAAACCTCTCAAAAACCTTCATCACGTAAATTTACTAAGCTCAATCAACCAATGGATATAATTCTCAAGTATTTACTTGACACAAATAAGATTGAACTCCCTTCCATAAGACAACTTGATACCACAGCAGATTGGTTTAAACCTGAGCTACATTGTGAATATCATAGAGTAGATGGACATATGACACAAAATTGTAAAGATTTAAGATGTGCAATTCAAGATTTGATTGATAAGGGTCTTTTTAATATAAAGGAATTACAATCTACAACTGATTATAAATCTCCATTAAACAATCAAACTCCTACACAACAAATACCAATAATCAATCAAGACATGGGGATCTCCCAAGAACCCCTATTCAATTATCAACAACAAGAAACCAATCAAATATTGCATGTTAATGTGTCCCATCATGATGATATTATTAATATTGTAACAAAAACTACAAATGAGCAACCTCAAGTTCAATCAACTCAATCTGATATTCAAGATATGGATTCCTCATTTGACCAACCTTCAAAACTATCTTTGGCTCTAGAGAATGATCCAAAATGGAATGTAAGCATAGAAAGCTCATCTTTAGAATCAAAATCTCAATCTGAAATCCACTTTGATAGCCAACAACAAGTGATTAATCCTCAAGCAAAGATATCCCTTTTAGAAGTATTACAAATTTCTCATAAGGAAATTTTGTTCAAAATACCTAGCCAACAATTTGTTCCTCATCATATTTTCTCTAAGAACATAATTAATGGTGTAAACCCTCTTGAGGTTAACCATATTTCATTCTATGATGAGGAGATTCCTTCCTCTACTCCACAAGAAGACTACTATCTTTACATTACAAGATCTAGTAAAGAAACACTTGTTAAAACTATCATGGTAGATAATGGCTCCTCTCTTAATTTATGCACTTATCAATTATTCCAAAAACTCAAATTAAAGGAAGAAGATCTTAATGAATCAAATGTTATTATAAAATCTTTTAACAATGAAATTCAAGAAGCTCAAGGTACTATAATTCTTCCCTTTAATATTGGATCCAAGATCCTGGATACTTTATTTTATGTAGGATATTGCCCTTCACCTTACAACCTACTTCTCCAGAATCCTTGGATTCATACGATGAGGGTTGTCCCTTCCACTCTTCACCAATGTTTGAAGTTTGAACTTGCAAATAAAATTGTTACCATACATGGTGACCCAACACCATTTGAAGAATATTTAACGGTTGAAACATCAAGTTCTATACATTCTCTATTATCACAATTATCTTCTATCCATCACTTTTCTTCATCCATATATGATCATCCTTGTTTACCAAATAACATCCATGCATATCTTTCACATATACTTCTCTCCATCTTATCAAGACTTGGAATATAGTGATAAGAATGAAGAACTTTCTTATCCTTCTTACATTTTATTTTGTAACATGATCAATTTTACACATATAAAAGTCAAATCTTTTGCTACATTATTCTACATTATAACAAAGCTTTTGTTATCACTACCTTTTATTCATCACCTTTTATTCTTACCTTCACCTCAACCAGATTATCCTTCAAAACCTCCTTTGATTTTGAAGCAACCTTAGACATGCTATACTCAAATAACCTTGTATAGTGTATATAGATCATCTTGTATATACCACCAATTTCAATTCATAAATTAAAATCAAAATACAAAAAAATCAAAATCCTCAAAATCTTCAAAAAAATACTAATGCAACTAAGGACCTTAAAGGTAAATTTGAGCCCAACTGGCTTGGACCATACATTATCACTTGCTAAATTTGAATCAGGAGCATACAAATTATCTACCTTAGATGGTAAAGAACTTAAAGAACCCATGAATATTTTGCATCTTAAACGTTACTATGTATAAATTTGGTCATTTCATCCTTGTATATATTTGTTTAAAATATTTCAAAATCACTATCTTGTATTTCTTTCAATTTATAAATTCAAAAACACCAAAAACATTCATAATCATCAAAATCTTCAAAACTATTTGTTGTATTTATTTATGGCACTTGTTAATTTTTTTCAAAAACAAAAATAATAAAAATAAAAACAGCAATATTCTTGACTCTTTCGAAACCAAAACAATATAAAGAAGAAAGAGAGAGTCAACATTCTCAAAACTTCTCAAAAAGTATTTATATATATTTTCTTACAATTATTGCGGTTATATGTTTCAAATTATTTTGGATAAATTAGCATTTATTTGGAATCCCTCACTTTCACAAACACAAAAATAAATATCTTGATTTTATCTGGCATGATTACTAATCTCTCTTATATCAAAGTCCACAAAATTCAATTAAATAAAGTTTGAGCATAGAGAATTGATCTTGTTATTTACTTAAACCAAGCACATCTTTTCACAATAAAATGATTATATTTGTAATTTCCATGCTTTGCTACATAGTAGAAGTGGTTTCTTGAGCGAAAAGTTTCCCCTGCTATCCTATCATGCACATGGTCTAGAATCTTTGAGAATTGGCAAAAGGACAAGCTCACCCCTACCCAGAATAAAAATCCCTTGCTCTACAACTAATCCGAGCAAGTATCCCTAGCATAGAACAGAAAAGAAAAGTTCAAGAAAAAGAAAAGAAAAGAAAAAAATGTTATTTTATATCATTACAGCAATATTTCAAGCATTATCTCAATAATCAAGCAAAAATACAAAAAGAAAAAAAAAAAAAGCAAAAGAAAGCAAAAGCAAAAGCAATAAAATCCCTTTCCCTACCCTTTGAAAAGAAAAGAAGGGTTGATGAGCTTGAATCCCTGGAATTCTCAATTATTCAAAAACTGTGAGGTAAGCCCCATAACAGGTGGTTTGTGCCCAACTTGCTTGGCCTTGGGTAACTCCTAGCGTGGCGATATGTCTGTCACATTAGCGACCTTCTTTTGTACAGACCTATGTCCGCTTATGGATTAGCTAGCTCTTGATAATCCGACCTACATAGTAGTCTAGTATGGTTATATGCATCTACATCATGGTTAATGAACACTTATTTGGTTTCTTCAAATCACTTGTATCATATTATCTTGCTCAAAACTGGTAAATGAACAATGCAATTGCACACACATTTTATATTTGAGAGATTTTGTGTATCATTATGATAAATCAAGATTGGAAATGAATTCACATATGCACATGGGATTCCTTATAAATCTAACTTTTGTCTTCAAAATACTTTGAAATATTTTTTTGCAAATTGTTTGGAATAATTCATTTTCTTCTTTCAAGTACAGTTGTTTAGCATAAAGACAACTATATAATAGAAAAATCAAAATTTCTTTCAAAACTATACAATCAAAAACAATATATATATATATATATATATTATCGACTTTCGTGACGATGGTATAGTTCCAAAACCAAAATTGGAATTTTATGCCTAGCGCAAGTCCTCATCTTCATATTTTCTGTTTATTAAAAATCAACCATGCAATAAAACTATCTCTTTTTGGATTTTCGCGATGATGGTATAAGTCTATACCTACATATTCTATGCCTAGCGCAAACCATTGTAACAATTTTTATTCCCCATTTATTTAAAAATCATGAAAACCATATGACTTAAATCATTATGTTACACAAATTATGCTTTTAACAAAAAGAATGCACATTTTCATTATTTCATGTCATTATGTCAACCTTCAAATTTGCAATGATGGTATAATTCCTAAGGAATTATCCAAAAAATTTATCACACTTAGGAATTTATGCCTAGCAAAAATCATTTTAACATTATTTCATGCATACTATTTTCATGAAAATCTGAAAAACAAACCATCATCATCATCATTTGCACCATTGCACCAAAGTCTTAAGACAGTCTCTTAAGCACTCTTTTACTTTTAACAATATTTCTATACTTGGGATTAGCTTGACGACCGAGTGAGCAGCGACTCCATGAAATGGTCTATAATAGCGACAATGTCCTTTGAAATTATTGTTAGAAGTCTCTTTTTATTTTTTATCACATTACATCACAAACAACCAATTTGTTACATCAGATTATTTCATTTAAAATATTACAGCATGACATCAAAATTATAATATTTCCAACGACATAATTACATGAATCATCAAATCAATCACATCAAAACATAAAAGCATCATAAAAATACATAACACAAGTCATATGATCAAAAACATATCTCATCTATATATATCAACAGTATATATACATCATATCAAAACTGGATTGGTATGCCACAATCTGTACCTCGGCATACTCAATCCTCTATCAAAAATAATAATAAATGCTATATATCAATCTGTACAATGTCGTGCAGTACTCTAGCCTCGAGAACCCCTCGAGCTCTCAGCCTCATCTCCTCCCCCGCCCTGAGGTGGACGAGGTGGCCCCATCGCAGTATGTGTAGTACTATGAGTCCTAGTCGTCGATCGGGACGAAGTCCTCGATGACCCGATCCTGATCGGATCTACGATGTTAGCTGGTAGGGGTAGTCTATCCTCCTCTGGCACCAGCTGATAGTACAATGTCTGATAGAAAGTGATTTGGGCAATAGCCCGTGTCAGCTCCCTAGTGCTCGCCCCTCCGCCCCATGCCCTGAGGCGTGCAATCTCATCTCTGAGCTGTGTAACCTCAGCTCGGTGTCATGCAGCCTCCTCCTGTAGGGTCTGCACCTATGCCTGGAGACGGATCGTCTCCGCTCGAAGAGTAGCTGTCTCGCTACTCTCCCCTATGTCGACACCCTTGCCCTTATCGGGCGATGGTGGCCTCTCTCTCTATGGAGAAGGGGGTCTCTCCTCCCTCCTCTCCCTCTGTCATGGCCTCTCCTGTGCCTGTGGCCTCCTCAGCTCTCTCCCACCGTGACCCTGGGCCGCCTCCATAGCCGCCTGGCACCGCCTCCCTATCCGATGCACAACTGCGTGTATCGGACCCTGAGCCCTCGTCATCCGAGGAGGGCGGATGCCTGCGTACCAGGCATCGTAGCCATCGGCTACCCCTACATCGTCCCCATCCACTGGCTGAATGGGGGCATCATCCGAGTCCTGACTCCAGAAGCGTTGCATGTCTGGAGCCTCGCTCACTATGGTGTTATCCCGGACAGTCCGAGAAAACTCATAATCCCTGAGAGATGGGATCCCCTACTGTAGACCGAACTATCACAAAACTCGGTCATAGCGGTGGAGCTCCACCTCTCCCCTCTCCATCCATAGCCAGCAAACTCGCCTGACGTGAGCTAACTCCTGTCCATCCTCGGCCCACCCTGGGTGCTCTCGCCATGGCCTCCAGGTGATCTGGTCCGGGACAAGGTCATCTAGCAGTCTCCGAGACATCGAAAGGTCGATCCGCCACTGTGACCCTCTTCGAAGCCACCAGTAGAAGACTCGGGGCCTCTCCCCATCAATCCCTATCAGAGGAAGCCCTATCGGCCTTCGCACTGCAATGTGCTCCCAGCACCAAACCTGTAGGAGCGATGTCATAACTAGACATCGGCCGCCCTTGTACACGACCCCATGCAGGATCCTGTACAATCGGCATAGAACAAAGCTGCCCCAAGAAAACCTGTAGCCATGGTCTCGCATATCATAGATCACATCTGCTAGCATCCATGGTACCCTGCACCCGCTCTGGTGGCACAGCAGAAGTCCACCAACCACTCCAGCTAAAACCTATGTGAGTCTAGATGCCCCAGGCATCTGACGTAGTGCCTCGATGTTAACTTCGCCCTTCTCCAGGGTGAAGCTCGGGTCACCACACAACCGTCCCATAGCATGGCCCTGATTGGCCGTAGGAGTGATCAACCATCCTTGTATGGGGATTCTTAGAATCCTCCATACATCCTCCAAAGTGGGAGTCATCTCCCCTATAGGTAGCCAAAAATAGGAAGAACCCGGATACCATCTCTCTGCTAGGGTTGTCAGTAGCCCCATGTCTGTAGACACTTGTGGCATCTCTGCCACATGCTGTAAGCCGGCCTGTGCCAGCTGATCCCGCTCTGCCTGTGTAAGAGTGGCCAAGTCATCTCTCAAACCTCCATATTTCCATTCCCTGCTCTTTAGCAATCCTCTCTGCAACATAAACAACAAAACAACAAACAATCATTAATAAACAATTCAAGTAATTAAAAATGCAAGTAAAATAAGTTCAATTTAATCAAATGATGATATCGTCCACTATTGGACGATATCGTCCCAAATTTGAGCAGATTCGTCTCCGATTTCGCAAGCCGAAATCGTCCCTAATTTGATGAAATCGTCCCCCTTTCGTCGATTTCGCCCTTAGACGAAATTGGCGAACTTGAGACGATTTCGTCGAAATCGGGACGATTTCGTCCCGACGACGTCGACGGCCCAAAAATGGCCGTGATGCTCAAAAATTAATTAAAATTTACCTAAAAAGCATGTAAAATCAAATTAAATCATTCTAAATTAAGTCTAGACTCTTACCCGTAGCCCGCGTCGGACCTCTGTTGATCTGTGCGTCGTCTCCACCATTTTTGCTTCTAGAGCTCTAAAACCAGTAAAAATGAACAGTAAAAATGAATTAGGGTTTTACCCTATTTTTCTTAATTTTATTCAAAAATAATTCAAAAATAATTTTGCTTTTTCGCGTTTTTACCTCAAACGTTCGATTTGGGTAAAAACACGGAGGGGGCACCATAGTAAGTTGTCGTACGATTCGACCAAGAATCGTCGCCTAAAAATGGGAATAATTTTTGCTTTCTCGTAGATCGAGAAGAACTCATCTTTAACGCATTTTCTTCGAAAAATTTGCTAAAGAGGGGGCAAAATGTAGCACCCTAAAATTGGCGCAGTGAAATTGTAATAATTACATTCATCCTAGTAAATAATTTAAATTCAAATTTTAACCTCCCAAACCACCCGTTAACCGTCGGGTAATCCGTTTCCCCCTTTTTCGTGCCATTTTTAGAGGTTGTTTTGACCGTTTGATGATATCGTCGCCGATCAGACGATATCGCCCCAGATCTGACGATTTCGTCTAGGCTAGGACGTCCAGACGATCTTGTCTCAAAACTGATTTTGCACAATTAGCTTCTGTTCCAACGGGTCTCTAATCCAGGCAGAAGCGTGTCTGCGCCGTTAGAGACCCTCCCCCATTGGAGATCTCCCAAATAGGGATGATCTCCAACCTCCTAACCTCCCTCCTAAGCCTATTTAATCCTAAGCCCTCCCCTTAGCACCCCCTGGCTGAAATTCCCTGTAACCTGACTGCATACATGTTAAAACATCCTAAGTTTCTATTTTGCATTAGTTCTATACAATTTTGTTGCAGGTACCATATTGTTTTTCAGTCGGAGCAAGCTTACATCGTCGTCGACGAACCTGTTCAGATCGGAGGTGATCCTGTCGAATCAGAGACGATTTCGTACCAATGCGAGACGATTTCGACTGCAGTCAACATTGAGGCAATCAGTGCCTAAAGTTTGCATTTCTCCATCTTTTCTCTATTGTTTTATGTTGTAATTAGCTATTTTATTCAGTATTTTATACTATTCTGCATTTTGGAGTTCACCCATCTAGATTAAATGCATAATTAAGCCATAATTGTGATTAAATTAGCATAATTCATTCATGTTTCTATTTTTAAGTTTTAGTTTGATATTATTGCTGTCATTTTACATTGTTTCCCTCTGTTAGGATAGTTGTATTTTCTGTATTTTGCACCTATTTCTCTGTTTGTAGGTCTCTGATGAATTCTTCTGATGAATTCGTCAGATCTCAGATGATCTTGTCTGATCTCAGATGATCCTGTCAAATCAGAGGCGATCTTGACTGCTTCAAGAATCAGAATCATCATCAGACATCCGGATCAGGTATTTTCCTTTAATATTGCTTAATTTCTCTATTTTTCTTTTCTATTATGCTTTTTTGTATTCATTTAATTTGCATCTGCATATAGAATAGCTTAGACGCATTTTGGCCAAACCTAGGATTTGAATGCTTAAGGCTAAAAATGAACACATAAAACACATTCCCAACCTAGGCGTGGAAAGCGCCATTAAATGTTTCCTGGTGAACCCACCATCCGTCGAAAAATCACCAATATACACCTCCCTTGAGAGGCGGGACCTTCGCAAGTCCTCTCAGTCCGAGGTACCGCGACATCCTTTTCACATCCCCCTTCCGGGCACGGATCCTATAGCCTGAAGGTAAGGGTGTGAAAAATTTGGAGCGATACAAGCAGCTTAAGAAAGGGTCTAGTTTTATCCGCCAGCTTATCAATGAAGCGACGGATAGCTTGAAGCTTACCTTGTAGACTTTGTAATTTAGATATATTTGCAGGTGTAAGTATATCATTGATAGCTGTAATCTTGAGAGGGTCAATTTTGATGCCATGTAAAGAATCTATAACCCCTAATAATTTACCTGACTTAACTACGAATACACATGTGGCTGGATTCAATCAGATAAGATATTCCCTTAATCAATCAAATACTTTTCTCAAGTCATCTAAATGGTCATCTTCTTTAGTAGAACAAGCTATAATGTTGTCTACATAATCATGTAGTATATCATGCATCATATCATGAAATATATAAGTCATGGCTCGTTGATAGGTTGCACCTGCATTCTTCAACCCGAATGGCATCACTTTCCAACAGAAAGTTACCTAAGGGGTAATAAAGGTTGTTTTAGCCTAATCTTCAAGAGCTATTCTGATCTGATTATAACCAAAAAATCCATCCATTAAGGATATCATTCCACTCCTAGCAGTAAAATCAATGATCTTATCCATATTGGGAAGGAGAAAATCATCTTTAGGGCATGCAGCATTAATATCTCTAAAGTCTATACAAAACCTAACCTTAGTAGTTTATTTCTTAGTTACTAGAACTACATTCGAGATCCATTCAGCATAATCAATGGCTTGTATGAAAATAACATTTAGGAGTTTTTCTAACTCCCATTTGACTAGTAAGGCCACTTTAGGATGCATTTTTCTAAGCTTCTGCTTAACAGGTTTAGCATCCGGGTGCACTACTAGGTGATGCATAACTACAGAAGGATCTAATCTTGGCATATCTTCATATGTCCAAGCGAAGACATCTTCATATTCTTTAAGAAATGCAATGTATTTATCCTATTTTTCTTGACTCAATTATGATCCAATGTTGATTATGTGATGGTTATCCTCGGTTCCAATGTTAATTTTTATGACATTTTCTACTTCCATGTGGAGATATCTCTCAAAATTAGGTGGTGCGGGTGAAACGCACAATTCTTGTAATTCTTCCAAAGTTAGCTTGGATAATTCATTTTGAGGAGTTATGGCCTCAATGGGCTATACTAGGTATAGAGCCATCAAAATAAAATCCATTATGTAATAATTCCTCAATGGAGACATCATGAAATATATCTCCCTCCAACTCATCGTCGGATTCAACGATCATCTCAGGATAAGCTATAGATAGCATATTACATGTGAATGTCTTATTCATTAAACGCAAGGCATCATGTTCATCTAAAAAATCTTGGTAACATATAAGTTGGTCATCATACTCAAATGGGAATGGCTGACACTTACTAGGAAATAGGCCTACACCACATCAGGCTGGCCACGCTTCTACCACAAAAGGTTCTTTCATACCATTCTGGAAAGGTCCCAAACCTTTCCCTTTATATCCCAATTTCAGCATTATAGGTTTGGCTTTAATATATTCATTAGTAAAATAACATCGAGCATATCCATCATAATGAGTTCTGATGTTTCTGGGTATTCTACCCCAGTCATATCCCTTATAAATAAAGGCATAGCTCCCAATTTGGTAAATACTTCCCATAGGCTGTGGGAGGCCCAAGGTACGAGGATATGACAACAAATTATTTAAAATAAGGGAATCTTGCATAGAAGTATTCGTTTCTCCTAATATAAGAATTTTAGATAGATAGGGTAAGATTTCATCAGTAAGAGCATAAGCGGTAGAAGGAACATTCCCTACGTCTTATGATGTAGAAAATATGACTTTGGTGGATGTAGACGGTGTAGAGGAGTCGATAGATGGGTCTATTAAAGGTATGGAAGTTATAGGAGTAGAACAAGAGACATTGGTTGTGAGATTAGGATCTTTCTTAGGTCCTAATGTGGTTTTTTTAGAAGATCATTGATCTATATATGAAGGTGCAACTGATGGAAAAGAAGTAGATGACTTTATGGGTGTAAGTTTCACATGTTTAGATGGATAATGAGAATTAGGATGTGTGGATGATAGCGCAGGGAAAAATTGAACTCCAATAGATTCTGCCAAAGAACACATATCAAAGGGTCTTGGATCACCATGAATGGTAGCCAACTAATTATTAAATTTGAACTTAACACATTGATGTAAGGTTGAGGGAACAACTCGCATTGCGTTGATCCAAGGATGACCCAAGAGTATATTGTACGATGTAGGGCAATGTACAATAAACACGATCGTATCCAAGGTTCTTGGACCGACCTACAATGGAATGGTAATAACTCCACACATTTCTTCTATTTCGTCATTAAAATATTTTATGATCATATCATTTCTTTTCATCTCCTCACTTCTAAACCCAAATCTTTGGTAGAAGTCAAAAGTGCAGATATTTAAAGATGAACCATTATCGATCAAAACTCGTTTGACTGCTACATCTCTAATTAAAGCAGTAATGTACAAGAGGTTATCTTTATGTAAACTATGTTGAGGTATGTCTCTATCTCGGAAGTCAATACAATCAACTTCATGAGTTATTATAGTGTTGTCCATGGCTTTAGGTTGAATGTCTTGTGGTACCATCATATGGCTTAATGTGAGCATTAATTCATCTCAATGTGTAGGAGAAGATCTTAAAAGGTCCAAGAGGGAAATTCTAGCTGTAATATTTGATAATTGTTCATTAATATTATAATGGGGTTTAGGTTGAACATTAGGTGCATGATTCCCTTTATTAGGAACCTTCAAAACAAATGGAGTTGATCCACCATTTTGAATTTGATCTTGTTGATAATTTTGAGCCTGTTGTCTAGTAACATCTCCGATGGTACCCATAATATTATTTTGCGGATGATGAATGGGTCTTGGTCTAGCGTTTATGGCTAGCTCATTAGAAAGTAATCGGTGAGATGATGGTATAGTAGTGACTCTTCTTGGAAATGGCTCTTCTGGAACCATATAACTTGTGATAGGATGAAGAGTATCCAATTCATCTTCCAAAATATTTGGTTGATTTGATGTGATTTCCATATCACTCTCAGTCTCGTATTCTGTATCACTAAGATTAGGTATCTGAGTATTATATAGAGGCCTAGTTGTAACCACGGATAAAGTAGTGTCGAATATTTCTAGATCATGAGTAAGTAAATTCCCACTAATAGTTCCTACATATCGGGCAAGAGGTGGGACATTATGATGTTCAATTTGATTAGCCACCTCCTTACCATGTTTTGGTAAGGGATGTTGAAATATGTCTAATGACTGATTGGCATTCTGATTATGGTTTTGTGGGGTGTTCTTTTGAACATTATTAGGAGGATTTTGCTTAGGTTAAAAGGCTTGCACCTCCATCTCATTGTTATCAATCAAGTCTTGTATTTTATGTTTTAATCTTTTACAAGTTTTGGTAGTGTGTCCAGGTCCTCTATGAAAGTCATAGTGTAAATCTGCTCTGTATTCGGGTATAGTTGGATCAGGTTCCCAGATATTTGGTAATTGAATCAAACATCGTTCTAATAATTTTGGTAGGATAGTTGATAAAGGTTGATTTAACCTAGTAAATTCTCAAGGAGGTTTATCAGGAGGTTTCAGTAAAAACTTCTCCGCTATCTTTGCAGCATTAACATTAGCAATATTTCTACTATCGGTGACTCCATCACCCACAACTTGTTTATTCTTGTATTGATTTTTGGATGTTTTATCATCATCTTTCTTTTTAAGCTGGCCTCTCCTAATGAAAGCATCTTCCACTCTTTGGGCTAAGTCTATAGCCTGATCGAAGGTAGTCAAGGTAGCAGTTGATAATTCATAAGATAGTTGCTCTTGCAAATTATTAATAAAGATGTCCAACATCTCCCTATAAGGTAACACAAAGTGCAATTTTACTATCAATTGTCTCCACCTAGCTAGGAAATCAGCAAAGCATTCATATTTGTCCTGTTTTAATTTATACAAATATTTAATGGTCACATGTCTTTCGATGTAGGCACTAAATTGATGAACAAAATACTTGGCAGTTTCTTCAAAATTCCTCAAATAATTAGTGGGTAATTTATAATACCACTCTAATGCCATTCCTCCCAAGCTTTTCAGGAACATTTTTAGTAATAACAAGTCATCATGTGATATATCATGACATGCTATCCTAAACATGCGAAGATGCTCTATGGGATCTTCGATACCTTTATATATGGGAAGAACAGGCATAGGAAAATGTTTAGGATATGGCTATGCTACGACTATAGGATCTAAAGGCTGACTACACATCTCTCGATAGTTGTACGAGGGACGGTAGGGATCTATCTGGTCCATGCGGGAAACTAGTTGTTTCACCATGGTTTCAAGATTACTAGTTTGTCCACCATATTGGTTTGGTGGGACAGAGGTATGGGATCTATGAGTGTATGATGGTGTGACATAAGGATTAGATGCTATATTGCTATTATGCAAAGTGTTGGTAGGAAGAGTATTATGAAGGGGATTTGTAATAGTATTATGTTGTACCCTAGATTGTTGGTAATTGGTGTTTGGTTTTGTTTTAGGTTTTTGTTGATTTGAGGTATGTTGATCAAGAGCTTGGTGAAATAGAGCAGTAAATGAGGGTTTTTTTGTGCGGGAATGACCCTAGGCTTGTTAACAGGCACTTTAGGTGGTTGGGTAACCTGTTGTTGCATGTTTCGGATCGTAGCTACTATATCCAAATTGGATGGTCCAGCTTGATCACTCTCTTGTTCAATAAAGGACAAGGGATTAGTGCATGTGTGAAATACGTCTTCTAGAGTTGCTTGAGTGTCACTAATTCGATCCTTTTCCATATGGACTACTCTATTAAAAACACCAATATTAGTGTTAATGAACTTCCAAAATTGTTCCATGTTTTCAAAAGTGATAGCTCCTCCCGGAGACATTTTAGGGGATGAGGATCCTTCCTCTCTAAAAGTTTCTTCTTGTTCATTTCCTACAACAAGCTCTTCTTCTTGCTGGTCTAGGGTCTCTTCTTCCTGAACTTGGTCCTCGGGAGGGACATTTTGGTCAGTTAATGGTCTTCCTAACCAATCCTCATCTTCTTCGGTTTGTTTTCCATTCCTAAGTCTAGGCATTGTGTTAAACTTAGGTTTTATCATATATATATATATATATATATATATATATATATATATATATGTAAGGTTGAGAGGTATATATTTTAACTATATACCTACTATAATAATTTTAAAAGGAAAATGTTTTGTTTTTATTTGTTTTTTTTTGTGTGATTATACTATTATTTTGTGAGAATAAAAATAACAAACAACATGCTAGTTGCAAGAAATAACAATAGTAAAAAGAATGACTTAGTTTTCTATGAATAGTTTATGGGTATCATTGATAGGGTCAAGTTCATCAGGAGTCATGAAATGCTCCTCTTCAAGTTGGAAGTGGTTTTTCAAGAATTTGACAAAGTGTGCTATGGTAATATGATCTACTTCAAACTCTGACTTGTAAAAATAAAGTTCATGGCAATACTCTCGATACAACATAGCTCTAGGAATTCTATTCCATCTCTTTCTATTCATAAGAACAACTTCTTTATCCTCTATACGAGATAGAAATTTATGCACTACAGCTATGTTCTCAAGGTATTCCTCAAAGGTGTATAATTCAGAAGACACAAGTGCTCTTTTATCTGCTAACCACCTATGGCAAGCTCTTTGAAGTTCATGATACAAAGTCACATGATCAGGATCCATGATTCTATCTAGGACAAACCTTTTAATTTACCTAAGTTCTATAGATCTGGATTCAATAATACCTAATCTCCTATCAAGTTCATCCCACAAAGATTGGGCTCTATTTTTCTGAGGTACTCTAAGCACAGAAGTAATCTCTATGGCCATTAACTGATTTTCAACATTTATGGTGACAACTCGTCTTCTATTATAATCTAAAAATTTAACTATTTTCTAATGATTCTAGATGTTCTTAATAATGTTTTTTTTTTTCAAGTTGTTTTCAAAAGGTGTTTTAGTTTCACGTCGGGTTCACCAAAATGTATCGGCCAAATTTTTTGCACCCTTACCTTTAGGGTAAAGGATCCATGCCCGGAAGGGGGATGTGAGCAGGATGGGACAATACCTCAGATGGAGAGGCCCTTTGAAGGTCGTGCCTCTCGAGGGAGGGGTATAAGGGTGAATTTTTGATGGATGGTGGGATTCACCAGGAAAATTTAAGTGGCAATTTCCATGCCTAGTTCGAGAATGGATTTGATGTGTTCATTTTATATTCAATCATTCAGATTCCTAGGTTGGCCAAAATGAATCTAAGCTATTCTATATGAAATTTTTGGTTTTATATGGAGACAAAAAACATAAATAAATCCTAAATACAGAAAATATCTAAATGAAGAAGAGTGGATGAAGATTATGAAGCTTGTAGGAGTCCAGATCGTCCCAGATATGATAGGATCATCTGTAATTATATAGAATCATCCAAATCATAGGGGATCATCTGAGATCAACCGAGATCGTTAGCGACCTGACGAATTCGTCAGAAACCTACAATCATGAAAATAGACACCAAAAACCAAAAATACAATTGCAAGAATGATACAAAATGATATAAATAAGAATATAAGTGCTTTAAATGAAAAATCCAGATATCAAATCAAATGGGATGCAATGTTTTAATAATTTATTTTGAATTTTATCATGCAAATATGCTAAATGAGGTGAACTCCAAGATGCAAAATAGAAGTGAAATAATATAATGCACAATTAAATAAGAAAAGAGACAGAGAATGCAAACTCAGGGCTCTGATTGCTCCCAATCTGAACTGTAGTCAAAATCGTCTGCAATCATACGAGATCATCGTCGATATCGTCAGGATCATTCGAAATTATGGTTGAATCACCTATGATGATATGAGATTCCTCTGGCTAAAACATGGTGAGATCCTACAATAAAACTTGAAAACACAAATGCAAATGATGGGGGATAGGATGTTCTAACACAGCAAAAACTAAAGTTGCAGGGAAATGATTAGCCAGGGGGATAAACTGGGAAAATCCCAAGTTTATATAGTATTAGGGGGAGGTTAGGAGGTTGGGGATCATCCCAATCTGGGAGATCTCCAATGTAGGAATATCCAACCGTGCAGACATGCTTCTATCCGAGTTGGAGAAGTTGAAATAAAAGCTAATTATGAAAATTTGGTTTTGGGATGAAATCGTTTGGACGTTCTGTTCCAAACGAATTCGTCCGATTTGGGATGATATCATTAGATTGGTGATGATATCGTCCAACGGTCAAACAACTTCTAAAAATGGCATAAAAAATGAGGTGAGCGGTTAATGGGCGGTTTCGGTGTTAAAATTCAATTTTTTTATCTTTTACTGATGGTTTAACTGCACCAATTTTAGGGTGCTACACTATATACCAAGGTTTTGGGGTGACTTCATTAGTCAAGAATACATATAAGAGTTCTAAGCAAGATTTTGAAGAAGTGGGTTCTTGGAGTTTGTGGATAATGATAGTAGCATATAAATCATCCAACTCCAAAGGTAACAAAGAGGTAGTTGCAACCATAGCATCGATAGCATGGTTGCTAGTTCTAGGAATGGCTTCTAAAGTCACTTTTTCAAACAATGAAATAAGCTTAACCACATATTCTTTATAAGGTCACAATTTATCATCTCGTGTTTGATAGACTTCATTTATTTGATTTATCATGAGTTGACAATCTCCAAAAACCAAAAAAATATTAATTTTTAAGGCTAAAGTAGCTCATAATCCAAGGATTAGGGCCTCGTATTATGCAGTGTTATTAGTACAAGCAAACTATAATTTAAAATATAACGGTATTAGGTGATTTTGAGGAGATATTAATAAGATTCCTACACCTGCACTGCTCATACATCTAGCTTCATAAAAAACAATGTCCAAGTTTTTGAATGATCCTCTTCTAAATTAAGGCATCCATCAAGAAATTCAATGTTCATGGGTTTAGTAGATTCTATAGGAGTAGCAAATAACTGATCAACTATAATTTGGCCTTTTATAGATTTTTGACTGATAAATGTGAGATCAAACTCACTAAGAGCAAGAACCCACTTAGTTGGGCATCCTGATAAGTATGGTCTACTCATTAAATACCGTAGTGGATCAAATTTTGTGATGACATATGTTTTATGGCTAAGCATATAATGACGTAATTTTTGTGTAGAAAACACAAATACTAGACAATTTTTTTCCAAAGGAGTGTATCTTGTTTCATAACTTATCAAAGTTCTACTTATGTAATATGTGGCTCGTTCTTTATTTTCATCATCTATTTGAGCTAACATAGCTCCAAGTGCGAGTTTCGAAGCAGAATTATACACAATGAAAGGACATTTTGGTCTGGGTGGAATAAGCACTGGAGGTTTAAGAAGATATTGTTTGATACTATCAAAAGCTTCTTTAAATTAATTACCCCATTGAAAAGAAGTATTTTTCTTGAGTAATTTAAGAAAAGGCTCTGTTCTATCTGCTAGTTTATCAATGAAACGATGAATAGCCTATAACTTTCCTTGTAAACTTCTTAATTTTGATATGTTCTTAGGTGGTGGCATATCATAGATAGCCTTAATATTTAAAGGATCTATCTCAATGCCCCGTATAGAAACAATGACTCCTAATAATTTTCTAGATTTTATTCCAAACACACATTTGTCTGGGTTTAAACGTATCTAGTATTCTCTCAACATATCGAACACTTTTCTTAAATCATTAATGTGATCCTCTTCTTTAGTTGAGCGAGATATAATTTCATCCACATAATCATGAAAAATATCATACATCATGTCATAAAAAATATATGTCATAGCTCTTTGATATGTTGCACCTATATTCTTTAAACCAAAAGGTATGACTTTCCAACAAAAAGTCCCCCAAGGTGTGATGAAAGTTGTTTTAGCTTGGTCTTCAGGAGCTATTCTAATTTGGTTATATCCTAAAAAACCATCCATAAGGGACAACATCCCACTCCCCATTGTAAAATATATGATTTGGTCCATATTAGGGAGAGGGAAGTCATCTTTAGGGCATGCAGCATTGATATCTCTAAAATTAGTGCAAACCCTAATTTTGGTAGCTTCTTTCTTAGTTACTAGAACAACATTAGATATCCATTTAGCATAGTCAATAGCTTGTATAAATACAACATTCAAAAGCTTCTCCAATTCACTTTTAACTAGTAGTGCTACTTTAGGATGCATTTTTCTAAGTTTTTGCTTTACAGGTTTAGCATCAGGGTGCACTACTAAATGGTGCATAACTACCGAAGGATCTAAGTCGGGCATATCTGCATACGTCCAAGCAAAGATATCGGGATATTCTGTGAGGAATCCCATATATAGTTTTTGTTTCTCTTCATTTAATTCAGATCCAATTTTGACCATGTGAGGATTTTCTTCTATCCCAATGTTAATTTTTACAAAATTTTCTACAACAATATTTAGGTCTTTTTCAAAGTTGGGAGGTGCGGGTGATACCCCCATTTCTTGTAATTCCTCAAACGTGCATTTAGCTAATTCTTCTTGGGGGGTAGTAGCTTCTATGTGAGCTATACATGGCATTGATCCATCAAAGAAAAAATTATTTCTTAGAATTTCATCTAGAGTTATATCATGACAAATATCACCTTCTAAACATTCATCCACAGAAGCAATCATTTTTGGATAAACTAAGGTTAACATATTACAAGTATGTATCATTTTAAAAGGTTCTTTTTGTTCCATATATTCTTGATATGTTACAAGATGATTATCATCTTCATATGGGAAAGGTTCTATTTTGGTGGGGATATAACCAAGACCACAGTGGGCTGGCCACTCTTCGACCTCTAAAGGTTCTTTTATACCATTTTCGTGAGGTCCTAAACCTTTACCTCTATAACCCATGCTACACATTATTGGTTTTGATTTTATATATTCATTAGAAAAATAACACTTAGCAAATCCCTCTTGATCAATTGTAATTTTTACCGTTGAAAATTTACCCCAATCATATCCTGCATATACAAAGGCACAACTCCCAATGTGACATATGCTTCCTTTCTTTGGTAAGCCTAATGTTCGGGGAGATGGTGGTAATTTTGATAGTACTAAAGAATATTGAATATTAACTTCTTCTGTTGTTGCTAGTACTGAAGATAAATCTGGTAATACTTCATCTGAAATGGCGTATGAAGTAGATGGATTATCCTCCTTAACTAGCTCTTTAGATGTTGTAAATTCAAATGTTGTAGATGCAGGAGGTGACTCTGTCACTATAGAGTTAGGAAAGGGGTTAGGTATATTTTTAGAAGGTGATGTTGATGTTGATGATTTAGAATATGTTTTTGGTTTAGGAGATGATTTAGATTTGGAAAGTTTTGGTGGTGTAGATGAACTAGGATAAACAGAAGACATAGCAGGACAAAATGGAACCCCTACAGGTTCTACCACAGCACACATATCAAATGGTCTAGGATCACCATGAATAGTGACTAGTTGATTTTTAAATTTAAATTTAACACATTGATGTAATGTGGAAGGTACTGCTCTCATTGCATTGATCCAAGGTCGACCTAGAAGGATGTTGTACGATGCAAAACAAGGTACAACAAACACAGTCATATCCAAAACCCTTGGGCCAACTTGCAATGGGATTTTCATGACTCCACATGTTTCTTGGGTTTCATCATTAAATGCCTTAATGATCATTTCAGTATTTTTCATATCTTCTTTCTTGAATCCAAATATTTGAAAGAAATCGTATGTACATATGTTTAATGAAGATCCATTGTCAATTAGAACTCTCTTAACTCCTACATCTCCAATCATTGTTGTAATGTACAAAGGATTATCTCCAAACATACTTTGAGGAGGTATATCCTTGTCTTTGAAATCTATGAAGTTTGTTTCATCCAAAGTGACAGCATTTAGTACAATGTTAGGTTCAATATCTTTGGGTACCATCATTTTGCTCAAAGTTTTCATCAATTCTTCTCTATGTGTGGGGGAAGTTCTTAGGAGATCCAAAAGAGATATTCTTGTTGTAATAGTAGCTAATTGTTCATTAATATTATATGGAGATATTTGTTGGGAACTTGTTACATTATTTGTTTTAGTAGGATGTTTTAATATGAATGGATTTGTCTTCTCATTTTGACTTTGATCTTGAGAATTTTGGTTTTGTGCCTGTTGTCTTGTAACAACTCCGATGGTACCTACAATGTTGTCATATCGTGGATTACCAAAATGGGGTCTAGTACTTTCTGCTTGTTCATTTGTAAGCCATTGTTGAGATGATGGTCTAGTAGTTACCCTTCTTGGAAATGGTTCTTCTGGAACTGACACATCCATAATAGGTGTGACAGGATCTGATTCATATTCTGAACTGTTTGAATCAATTTTTGCTCCACTACCTATTTCACTTTCTTCATCACTTTCTAAAGGTGTAATTTGGCATCTTTTCAAGGGTCTCATAGTAACTTGAGATTCTGTAGTTACACATGATGTTTGCAAGTTTTGATGGGGTAGAAAACCACTTATAGTTCCTACATATCGAGTTGGATGAGGAACATTATGGTGTTCTACTTGGTTTACAGCTTCTTTACCATGCTTTGGTAAAGGATGTTGAAAAATATCCAAACTTTGATTTGCATTTTGATTTTGAGTCTTTTGTGTATTATTTTGAGCCTCTTTTGGTTGGAATTTTTCTACCTCCATTTTTCCACTATCAATTAAGTCTTGTATCACATGCTTTAATCATTTACATGATTTGGTTGAATGACCATCAGTTCTATGAAAATTATAGTGTAAATCAGCTCTAAATCTAGCCACAGTTGTATCAGGTTGTCTTATCTCAGGCAATCGTATCAAGCCTTGTTCTAATAGTTGAGGTAAAACCATATGTAAAGGTTGATTTAATCTCGTAAATTCCCTTGGTGGTTTATCAAGAGCATTTAATATAAACTTTTTGATAGCTTCCATAAGATTAACATTTGGGTTATTTCTACTATCAGTAACTCCATCACCCACTACTTGTTTGTTTTTATATTGATTTTTAGAAGTTTTATCTTCCTCTTTCTTCTTAAATTGACCTCTTCTAATAAGGGCATCTTCTACCCTTCTTGCTAAATCAATGGCTTGATCAAAGGTTGTTACTGTAGTAGTAGAAAGTTCATAGGACAATTGTTCTTGCAAGTTGCCTATGAATATGTCTAGCATTTCTCGATGAGGTAATGCAAAGTGTAATTTACCTAGAAGTTGTCTCCATTTTGTTAAGAACTCGATAAAGCTTTTGTATTTTCCTTGCTTTAAGTTGTATAAATATTTAATGGTCACATGCCTTTCTATATAGGCACTAAACTGATGGACAAACGTCTCTGTTGTTTCCTCAAAATTCCTTAAAGAATTATTTGGTAATTGGTAGTACCATTCTAGGGCCATACCTCCCAGAATTTTAGGGAACATCTTTAATAACAACAAATCATCATGAGAAACATCATGACATGTCATTCTAAACATACGAAGATGCTCTATAGGATCTTCAGTCCCTTTATATATCGGGAGGACAGGCATGGGGAAATGCTTAGGATAAGGTTGGGCTACAACTATAGGATCCAAGGGTTGGCTACACATCTCTCGATAATTGTACGAGGGATGGTAGGGATCAATTTGGTCTAGGTGAGAGGCTAGTTGTTTGACTATAGCTTCAAGCCCTTGTTGTTGTTGTCCACCAAATTGATCAGGTTGTGCCATACTGTTATGCCTTTGATAGTAAGTTGATGTTGTTGTATGAAGATTTCCAATTGAAATACTATTATGTAGAGTGTTTGTGGGAACTATGTTTGGTTGAATTTTTTGTTGATAGTTGGTACTTTGTACTTGTTTAGGCTTTTGTTGTTGATTTGAAATTTTTTGATTAAGAGCTTGAGAAAATATGGAAGCAAATGGTTGCTTTTGTTGTTTAAAGCTTACTTTAGTGTTGCTAACACCCATATTAGATGATTGTGTTTTTGGTTTTGAAACATTTTGATTTAAAGGTATCATGTTTTGAGTAGATGGTCCTGCTTGATCATCATCTTGATCTGTTGAAGGCATATAAGATAATGGATTTGTATGAATCTGAAATGCAACTGCCAAAGCTGATTCCATATCACCTTCTCCTGAATTATCCATTTGTACTGCTTGAGTAAATTCCCCTATATGATCTTTGATGAATTGAGTAAAACTTGCAAGAGATCCAAATTTTACATTTCCTTTTTCATCTAAAGTGGGTTCATTAGGATCTTTTATTTCACCTTCCTCATTATCACCTTCATCTTCTGAAGATACATCATCTTCAATGAGTGTTCTATCTTCAAAATCACCTTGTTCTTGTTCTCCCATATTATCGGTATCTACTTGTTTACCACTTCTTAAGATTCTAGGCATTTTGTTTTAAAATAATTATTTTTGCAGATATATATCTTATATATATGTGCTAAGTTTTGTGGTATATATATTATATATACCTAACTAAATAAATAAAGTACTATACTTGATGATTTTTTTATATTGATTTTTATTTTGAGTTTTTTTATTTATTTTTTGGTTTTTATATTGCGACAACAAAGCAAACACACTTATATAATATTACGCCTTAATTTTCTTCAAAAAGTCTATATATGTCGTTAATAGGTTCAAGTTGATCTGGTGTCATGTAATGTTCTTCTTCGAATTGGAAATGTTCTTTTAGAAATATTACAAAGTGTGCTAGTGTAATACAATCAACTTCTAAGTTTGACGTGTAAAAGTATAATTCATGACAATATTATCTATAAATCACAGCTCTAGGAACACTATTAAATCTTCTTCTATCATCTAAAACAACTTCCTGATTTTCTACTTGTGATAAGAACTTATGTACTACTATGGCGTTTTCAAGATATTCCTCAAAAGGATAAAGTTTTGTAGAAATCGAGGCTCTTTTTTTGGCTAACCACCTATCACATGCTCTCTGGAGGTCAAAGTAAGTGGGTGCGTTATAAGGATCCAGGATTCTGGATAGGTCAAACCTTAGAATTTGCTTAAGTTCAGTTTTTCTAGCTTCTATGATATCTAATCTTTCCCAAAGTTCATTCCACTGTTGTAAGGAGAAAGTGTCGTCAGGTCCAAGTATTTGAGAAATTTCTTGTTTTGCTAATAATAGTTCAACATCTATAAGCACAACTCTTCTACAATTGTAATCTACCATCTATGGAATGTAAAGTTATGCATTTTAACTAATGTTTTTGTTTTTTTTGTTTTTTTTTTGAAATCAGAAGAAATGCCTATGTATTTCACGTCGGGTTCACCAAATAATGTAGGCCTAAAATTTTTACACTCCTTTCCTCTAGGCTAATGGATCCGTGCCTCAGAGGGGAATGGAAAATAGTAGAGCTACACCTCGAAAGAGAGGCACTTAGTTGTACCTTCTTATGGTGATTTTTCGATGAATTAAGGGTTCACCAAGAAACTTTTAACGACAGTTTCCATACCTAGGCTTGGAAGATGTTTGATGCGTTCTTTTTATAAATATTTCTCATACACCTAAGTTTGGCCTTTATGCAACTAAACTATCTATATGCAATTTTGATTTAATGAAGACAACAAACAGTGAATACATAATGAAATACAATGCATAAGATTGGAATTATAAGAAATTATAAGCCTTATCTGAGTCGGATGTTCGATGAAGATTTTGAGGGTTGTAGCAGAACAAAATCACCTCTATTTTGATAGAATCACTTCTGTTCTAGATAGAATCACCTGTGTTCAGACAGAATCACCTTCGATTTAACAAAATCGTAGGCGATTATGTCGCAATCCTACAGCAAAATAGTTGATAGCAAATAGAGGACAAAAAACAATGTTTCTTGCAAATTATAACAATTTCTCGTACTCCAAGTCACAAATATATTTTAATTTCTATATGCAAATGGATATGAAATGACATGAGAATACTATGATGACAATTCAACCTAATATACTATGGATTTATGCGATTATGATCCTGACTTCATGATGCAATTAATTGGAATGATGGTGAACACCAAGATGCAATATCTAAATCTGAATAATAAATTAAATGGACATGATGCAATGCATAGAAAAATAGAATATTGGAAAATAAATGCAAACAATGATTTGAATCCTTACCCCCAGTTGATCTGAAGACAGGATCGCCTGCTCTCTAATGAAATCACCTAGTCTCTGATGAAATCGCCTGTCACTTATGTCAAAATCGCCTATCATTTCTGTCGATCGCTAGGCGATTATGATGGTATTTTGGGTGATTATAACTGAGACCTACAATAACAAAATTAGACAATGGGGGTGCTAGGAAATGGAATTCTATGGCAAATTGATGTGAGGGATTCTTAAGAGAATTTTAGCAGCAATGTCAGGAGATCTGAATTCAACTTGCCAGGGGAAAGAAGGGAAAAAGGGCTAGATTAAATAGGTTAAGGAGAGATTCTAGGAAGTTAGGAGGTTAGACTAAACATGGAGGAGGTTTTTATTCCTCCTATGTTTGCCACATCTAAATTGTTCGCCAACCTCCCTGATCTGAACGATGGCTAAACCAGGTAAGACGTTTTGAAACAAATTTTATCTTTTTAGCAAATTTGTTAAAATTCTGTTTTGGACAGAATCGCTTGGCGATTTTGTCGATCGTCAGGCGATTTTGTTGACCGTTGGGCGATTTTTCCCAATGGTCCAACAATTTTTAGTTTGTTGGCATGGAAATCGAGGATATTGTTGTTTTACCATTTTAGCCAACTTTTGGGTAAATTTTGAATAACTTTAATAATTTTTATGATGTTTAGGTAAATTAAATGTGTCAATTTTACCCTACTATAGAATAGCACTATTATTCTTGCAAAATTAGGGAATCCTAAACTCTTCTCAATGTCATAACCTTAGGATGCACGCACCGCTCTTACTCTACTTGCAATGTGTTAAACCCAAAATGAAATGAAAGACCATGAAAAAGCATATAACATGGAAGTAACAAAGATAGATCTCTTTATTCGTATTGAAACTCGGTTACATGTCGGTCCCTCTTAGGGATACCCATTTTGATACAATAAGGTTACAAGTGGGTAAAATGTCCCCTCGCAAAGGGGTGGTGCGCTATCACAAGCTTCCCGGTTCCGCACATGGAAATGTATGAGGGCTTACAGATGCCTCCTTCTCCAGGTCTATTTCCTAGAGGGATCCTTTTGCTCTCGTATGTTGTAGCTTCCGTCCGATGAACCTGTGGCCCTGTGAGCAATGAAACAACAACACACGCTTAGATGTCCGAGATTGCCTCCCCGGATGAGGTTGTTAGCAATGAATATACTCAAATGAAAGCAAGTGCAAATGAAACTAATGCTATGAATGCGAATGAATGAAATGATGCTATGCTAATGATATGCTAAACAGAATAATGAAACTAATGTCTAAAACCCTAAGCTAGGCCTATGGGCCATTGTCCAATGACAGCGGCCGCTAAAGTGAATCTCGTTCTCTTTGCTCCAAAGCTATGGATCAAAGCTTGTATCTGATGTTCTGAAATGGTGATTGCTTTGCTCTCCAATTTGTTAGGGCTTCACCGTAAACGTGATCTCCAAGGGAAGCTCTCCAAGTCTCGAAAGCTCTCCTCAAATTTGGACTTATTTCGATCCTTTGGTGCTCTAGGCTTGCACCTTTTAAAGTGTGTGAAACCCTAAAGTCTATGCTCAAAACCCTAGGATTGAATCCCTCATGCGTAGTGAAGGTTAGCATGAGAAGATTTTTGTCTTTTCTATGTTTAAAGACCAGTTAACTGAAGTCTAAATGCAAACTCAAGTCTCCTATGTGAACTGGTCATGAAAGGGAATGCAAAGTTACTCCCGCTCACCTTTATTGCATGCAGACTGCCACTTCCACCCGTGATTGGGCATATCTATCGGCAAAATGCTTTTTATGGCTTAGCCATTGTCATATAGTGGCTAAGATCTGGCTACTGTCATCTATAGTGGCTAAGGTCTGGCCGCTCTAGGCTTGAGCGGCTAAGGTCTGGCCGCTCTAGTCTTGAGCGGCTAAGCTTGGATGGGCTTAAAATGCCCTAGATGAGTGGTGAGAACCACTTTTGATGCTTGGAAAGTCCAAGATTATGTCATATGATCTTATGAATGTGCCTATGTGAGTAGCTCCCCCAAACATGACATGTTTTAGGTGTCTACAGATGCCCCTTTTTGTGATGCGTTGTGTGGAAAACACAACGCTGAGCAAAAATGTAGACTGATCTGTTTGTAGGGTGTATGGTGATCAGTGGTCTGATCAATGTCGGATGGCCCAATCATGCAAGATGGCATGCACCCCTTGAATCATTGCCTCAATGTTCGGAGGACTTAGCTCAGTGGCTTGGGCATGTTAAATTGCACTCATTCCTCAAACTCAATCGGGTAGCTTCAGTTGCTACAATAGTTTCGACCGGTAGGAGAGCTACAATTGAAGATGTCATGTCTGCTTACGTTCCCAACAAACAAGGGAAATTATGTGATTGTTGTATGCAATGATTCATAGGATGAACATGATTTTGTTATGATCGAGTGATATTTTGTTGATTTTGATTATGATTATTTTGAATATTTGAACTACCTCTTCACTCAATGAATTGGTGAAGAAATGACAATGAATGAAGCGACAAGTCGCTTGACCAATATGACTAATCTGGTTCCTTTCTAGCATTTGTTCCTTCAATGGGTGAACCCACATCCAAGTGTGATTCCAATTGTTTATGATAACCATCCATCCCTATCCCGAGGAGCGGTCCAACCATCAATAGCCTTCTTAGGGAGTTAGGATGAGTGATTCTATTTATGCTCATATTGCATCACTTTGGCTTAGTGTTTTTGATTTCATAAGGGAATGAAGATGATCCTATCGCACCCATGGAGCAGTCCGACCATCTTGGTCTTTTTTGGGTTTGAAGTGATACATCGTGATTCCAAAATGAATGTTTTTGCCCCAAGTAGCCTTATGGTGACTTACTCGTCTTACCGAATTACATGGAGTGCAAGTCGTTGCAATCGCTAAGTTGATAGAGTAAGTGACTGGATACGAGGCTTACTCGAGAATTTGTTTTTATGTGATTTTTATGTTATTTTGGTCATTATGATGACTAGAAGTCTTCAAAATGTGCTTATTTGAATGTTTTTGTTCCTTCTCATGGAGGGGATGTGGTTGTTTTTGTCTAGGATCTCGGCCGCTATCAGGTCCAATGACCACCAAAGGCCTGGCCCTGGCCGCTCTAGTCCTGAGCGGCCAAGCGATGCGGGCCACTGACGTCAGCAGTGGCCAAGGCAATATAAAAGTCAACCTAGGGTTTTGTCTTTTCACTTTGCCAGTTGTCAATTTGCTTTCTTGAGCTTTGAGGTGAAAGTGACTTTTGCGATTTGGAGCATTTCTGCGACTTGGAAGATCATGGCTGCACGGGGTGAAGCATCTTCGGGTGGAGGAGCCGGAGCTTCTCGAGTACTCCCTCAAACCTTAACCCTGCTTGTTTATTTTTGTTTTGGGTAAAACTGAACCACATTAAGTAATCGGTAATTGAACCTCATTAAGCTTGTTGGCAACGAATCAAAACCCGTAGCTAGGCTTAGTTTAGGTTTTTATGTGGTGGGCTTGTCCCCATTTTGTCTTGTTGTTTTTGTTATATTTTTTTGGTATTTTTTGGCCTAGGGTCGATGCGTCTGCCTCGCTACCCATTGGCCGCTATCGATCAGAGCGGCCAGGAAGGCCTGCAACTTGGTCGTTGTCATTGGTAGTGGCCGATTTGAATCCCAACGGTCAAAAAATTGACCATTGGGGCTTGGCCGTTGTCAGCTTCAGTGATCGATTTCTGGCCGTTGTAGGTGACAATGACCAAGAACACTTAGTGAAATTTTTAATTTTTTTGAAATTTTTTGGGTTGATTTATTGATTTTTTTGAAATTTTGACTTGTTTGATTAGGTGCAACTCTGTTCCTTTGCCTAGACTTAGGATAGCCCATCATTATTTGCACCATTTTCATGTTTATTGTGAGTTATGCCTTAGATGCATTGTAGTTATGATTCATTTTCTTTTCTTTTGCTTAGATTCTTACTGCTCGGGCTCGGGACCCGAAGCTCATGAATACACTTCTGCCCCTCTTGGATGACGATGATTGGGCTTGGCTCAAAGCCTATGGGCTATAGTATGTCACTAGACTACCCACCATTATGGCAGATCATGCCTACCTTATGGCTTTGGTCCATCGATGGGACCCTCGGACCAATACCTTCCACTTTCCTATCGATGAGATGACCATCACGTCGAAAGATGTGTATAGGATCTTTCGGATCCCCTTTGATGGAGTGGCCATTGTCTCTTTGACCACTAATGATCAGGTTGTTATTTTCACTTGGGTGTTTAGAGGGTGCTCTACGGAGGCTCTCAAGGACACCAAATCTGGGGGAGTGTCCATCTCGCAGTGGTATGAGGAGGGTGTCTTCTCTACGAGGCATGCAGTGTTGTTGATGGTCATCAACAATATCTTGATTCTAGATTGCTCAGGTTTGAGGTTCTCATGGAACCTCTTGGTGATGGTTCAGGACTTGTTGGATAGTGAGGAGCCTATCATCTATGCATGGGGTAGGTCTTTGTTGGCTCAGTGCTATGATGAGTTGTACCACATCCATCGATGAGGTCGCATCGGCATTGCTTGCAACTTGCTTCTACAGGTTTGGGGATGGGAGCACATCAAGGTAGATCATCCCAGAGGGCTTCCTCTTGTGATCATAGCTATGGAGGAGTGGATGCAGTGCTATACTACTAGATGGGCTCGAGAGCGTGAGCTATGCAAGAGTCATCCTCATGCGGGGGAGCTTCCCCATTATACTGCTACTTTCACTGGGCTATAGGTCGAGGATGTTATGTGGCACCCATATCATGAGTGCCCGACGTGGGATGATCCGACCAATTTTACTGCTAAGATGTGGCATGAGCGGTGGCTCCTTGGCCATAAGGTTGGCATCCGAGAGTATTTCTTCTACTCTCGGGTTCTTCGTCAGTATGGGATACAGTAGGACGTGCCTCTTGTTCCATTTTTGTATAGGTACCTCATAGCAGAGAAGGACCTACCCCCATGGTAGATTACAGAGCTCTCAGATGAGGAGGATGCCCCAATAGTTGACCCAGGAGTCATTGGGGGTATTATAGAGGCATACACTCAGTGGTGGGGGGATCGGATGTGGCATGGTACCGATAGCCTAGGTCACGAGGATGATGGTGGGGGTGATGGTGCAGATCCGATAGGGCGTAGAGTCTGAGCCAGGATCGAGGTATGGGGCCAACTAGTAGAGTAGGTGGTAGTGGAGGAGCAGGAGGCTCCTGAGGAGGATGAGGAGGAGTTGGATCCCAAGGAGAGAGATTCTCCTCTGAGAGCATAGTTGCATGAGGTCGAGGTTGAGCTCTAGTCGACCAAGATCTAGGTGCAATAGTGAGATGCTACCATAGCACAGTGGGATGCCACCATAGAGTAGCTCATAATGTAGATACAGGCTCTATAGGCTACTATCGAGGGTGGTACTACTAGGATGTAGTTTTTTGTCCCTCCTTCTACACCATAGGGGGATCCAAAGATAGATTTAGGGGTAGAGGTTCTACGCCTGTAGTTACTATTGGATGAGTATGAGGGGTAGATTTAGGAGCATGTTGGTCACATTACCACTCTCTAGATGTAGCTCAGGAGGCATGGGCTTGTTCCTAGGGAGGCACCCGGTGTAGGTGGTTCACAGGTCAATGGGCGCTCTACCTCAGGGTAGTCTTCTACCCATCCTAGCCAGAGGACCCGAACTCGGACAGAGAGACCAGTAGGTTCACACCATTCGACCCGTGACACCGCCACAGGGGGAGGTGGCACTAGGGGAGGTGATGTCGAGGGCTCAACTCCTGTATTTGATTGATGGTGTTCTTTTGATTCATTTTTGAGGTCGGATTGACCTACCTGACTATAGCCCATGGGTATTTTTGTACCTTTATGGACCTGATACACATATTTATATGATATCTTTGCTTTATGACTCATTATGTGTATCGTTTATTGCTTATGTTTTTGTTTTATTTTGTTTTATGATGCGATGGATGATGGTATTATGATGAATTGATATATGTATGTGTTAGGTGATAGATGATATTTATGATGATGTGGATTTGAAATAGATGCTAATGTGTGTATATCTGTAGATGTTCATATGATATGATGTGATGTATTATGAGTTGATCTAATGATGGATTTATGGTTATATGCAAATGGATATTGCTTATATGTTTTATGATGTGCTTTATGATGTAATGATGGATGATTGATGACTTCTGTATTTATGGATGCAATGTTATTGTTAAATGCATGTTTAATTTTGCTTTAATTGTATGCATCTAGCTTATGTGATGGTATGGTATGAATGAACCTGTATGCTTTAATCACTTAAAACATAAGGAATGCATATGATATTAACAATCTTAATGGGTGATACCACAGAAAGTAAAAAAATAATCATGAATTTAAATAATCACTCCTATCATAAGAATTGATTAAGTATTCATATGTGAGATGTAATGGTGTGAAATGTATGTATTTTCTTGATAAGTTTCTGTAAATTAAAATATATAAAGTAGTCAGTGGTCGTCTATATATTATTTCTAATATATATGCGGTATCTATCCTACTATGTTGATACCCCCTAATTTATAGAATCTTATAAAGAAAATGTTGGTATGATTGATGATATGATTTGTTGCTATATAAGAATTTTTGGGGCTTTGCTTGAGATTCAAACATTCTAGTTACCCTATCAATAGTTGCGTACTGACCATACTAGACTTTTGAAGAAGCAAGGCTTTCATCATGGACCTATGGATTCATTGTCCCTGTGTGTGCAAATGAATATATTTAGATAGAACTCAATATTTTCCTTCGATGTCAGGCGGGATTCTTTCAGCCCATTGCTAAGATCGGGGATCCTCAATTGTTCATCTTATCCTATGTTGGACTCAGTTGGACTATACCACTAGGTGACCTTGGGTTACCTAAAGCTAGCTCATCCACATTCAAACATTGGTCTACACAAATGCATAATGCCTTTGTATTAGACATATCATCGTGCTTTTGGTTCGGTTGTGTTGAGAATTCTAGGGATTCAAGTTCCATTCCCTTCTTTTCTTCATTTTGACTCGGGATACTTGCTCATGTCTAGTGATGAAAATCACTGTTTATTTTAACTAATTTTTTTTTTGTTTTCTTTTGAGCAAGGGATTCTTGTAGTGATGATAATCACTATTTATTTTGCTTTTGTTCTTTTGATATTTTGAACTATGACTTTGGGCGTTGATGTTCGAATTTTGAAGATTTTGAATTTTGAGATTTGAATTTGGCTTTGTTTTGGGGTTTTGCTTATTTTTATGAAAGCAAGGGATGTATGCAGTGATGATAATCACTCATTTTTGGGTAGGGTAGAACTTGTCCTTTTGCCAATTCTCAACACCTTTGAACCGGTTGCACATGGGGATAAGCAAGGATGACCCTTTTCGCTTAAGGTAACTTAGAACCCTATATGCAACTTTCATCTTCCCTTGTCCAACTAGGATTTAAGTTTTTATAATTAGTGATGGGATTCTGAATATCTGAGGTTTTCATGACTATTCCTTATTCTCTACTAATCAATATGGCTTTTCACAAAAATTGATAAGACCACTAGATATGGTTGAATAACCAAAAAATCTTAGCCCGTTCCTTATAGCAACTTTGATATGGTTGTGTTGAGAAACACAATTACACACATGAATGAATGGATGATGGTGGATTTTGTTGTGATTTATGATACAAACTATGGCATTACTTGTAAGACTGTGATCATACCATATGCGAATGTAATGGAAATGATAATGTAATGCAACTATGTGGATGCAAGATGTGAGATGCAATTGTTTTTGCATTTTTGATTTTATGTTGTTTTTGTATTTTTGATTAATGTGACCAAAGGGCTTATTGTGCCTTTGGGGCTTTTGATTTTTTTGACCAAGTAGCATGAAATACCCTTGGAGCATTTTTTATTGGAATTTGACCAAGCGATTTGAATACCCTTGGAGCATTTTTTATTGGAATTTGACCAAGCGACTTGGATACCCTTGGAGCATTTTGATTGGAATTTGACCAAGCGATTGGATACCCTTGGAGCATTTTGATTTGAATTTGACCAAGCGACTTGGATACCCTTGGAGCATTTTTATTGAATTTGACCAAGCAGCTTGGATACCCTTGGAGCATTTTGATTGAATTTGACCAAGCGGCTTGGATACCCTTGGAGCATTTTGATTGAATTTGACCAAGCATCTTGGATACCCTTGGAGCATTTTGATTGAATTTGACCAAGAAAATTTGAATACCCTTGGAATTTTTTTATTTGAATTTTTATTGGAATTTGACCAAGCGACTTGGATACCCTTGGAGCATTTTGATTGGATTTGACTTTTTATTTTTTGATTTTTATTTGATTTTTTTGAATATTTGATTTTTTTGGTTTTTGATATTTGTGTTTTTGATTTTGTTATTTGATTTTTTTGTATTTTTGATTCTTTACAATGTTTTTGTGTTTTTGACATATTTGAATTTTTTTGTTTTTGTTTTTGTTTTATGTGTAGAATGCCTTCAAGTGAATGATATTGAGAGGTTCAGGCTCTTCAACACCATCCAATGATGTAAGGCGATATGCTCCAGGCCCAACTCTTTCTGAAACCATGTAGGGGCCTATCCAATTTGCCATGAATTTGTCTCGTAGGTGCGGCGGTAAATTAGAATTCTGTTGGTTCTCTTTGAGCACAAGATCCCCAATTTTGAAATCTCTTAAGTGGACTTTACTATTGTAAGCTCGTGCAAGGTGATCTTGGTAAACGTGAAGATGCTCTAAAGCATTGACTCATCGTTCATCAAGAAGCATCAACTGATCAAGGTGGCCTTGCCACGCGGTATCATCATCTATGAAGTCCTTCAATGCTATGCGTAGAGTTGGAATTTCCAACTCTAGTGGCATGATGGCCTCAGTGCCATATACAAGTGAAAATGGTGTTGCCCCAGTGGGCATCCGTACACTAGTCCTGTATGCCCATAGTGCCAGAGGCAACTGTATGTGCCAATCCTTGTGATTTTCTTGCACTGTCTTCCTCAAGATGGAGACTATTGTTTTGTTTGAGGCTTTTGCTTGCCCATTTGCTTGTGGATAATAAGGCATTGAAAAACTATGCTGAATATGGTATTTGTTCATTAAAGCATGCACATTTTTGTTCTTGAAAGATGGCCCATTATCCGATATTATCTTTGAAGGGACCCCAAAATGACTTATGATATTGTGGAGTATAAACTCCACAATCCTTGGTCCAGTTGTCGATGTTAGGGGGATCGCTTCAACCCATTTAGTGAAGTACTCAGTGGCCGTTATGATGAATGTGTGTCGGCCTGAGGACGGGGGTGAGATCTTCCCAATCAAGTCTAGTCCCCACTACGAGAATGGCCATGCTGCCTGGATGGGTTGCAAGGCTTGTGATGGCAAGTGCGTGAGATTTGCATGATGTTGGCACTTAATGCATTTCTTGACATATTCATAGCAGTCCTTTTCCATGGTGGGCCAATAGTAACCCATTCTCAAGATGCACTTAACGATGGCCATGCCACTAAAATGTCCTCCGCATGTACCATCATGAGCTTGTGAAATTGCCCAGGATGCTTCTTGGGGCTCAAGACAATGGAGTAGTACTCCATCATATCCTCGTCTATAGAGGATTTCTCCTAGAAAGATGTATCTTGTTGCTTTTTGTTTGAATGTTCATCTTTCGATATGCGACAGACCTTGAGGTACTATTCTGAGCTTCAGGAAGTCTCGCAGTTGGGAAAGCCAATCCTGATAAGCTACGACCTCTATGGATAGAATGACATGCTCTTCTTGTGATCTATCATTTGTGAACACTGATTGGGAAGCAACCCTGTGATGAATGGTTGTTCCACATTCCGTGGGACCTTGAGAGATCAAATATTCCCAAGGGGCCATTTGCAAGAAGGCTCTAACTTTGAATGACCAATCCTGATTTGGCTCGGTTTGGATCATGTTGACTGACTCTAGGTTGTCAATAACCTCATGTTGTATTGCAGAAAATACGAGCACTTTCACATGAATGGTTGTGAAATCAGTAGATGGATTCTGAGGGATTAAGGATCCCAAAGATGCCATGGTGTCTACAAAATCTATTTGACGTACGAGGGATTGCCTCGATGTCATACCATTCTAGCCGGGTTAGGTAAGTGTCAACAAGTTCCTTGTAAGCTTTCAGGAGTGGGCACCTACATTGGAACAATCCTTTGACTTGGTTTACTATGAGCAAGGAGTCACCAAAGATATTCAATATTTTAATGCCCATTGCTATGGCTGTTTGAAGTCCCAAGATCAATGCCTCATATTCTATGTTGTTGTTTGTGCAAGGGAAGTCTAGTTTGAATGATAAGGGCAATGGAGCACCCTATAGTGTGATAAAGACAATCCCTGCTCTACCCCCTTGTTCACACTTTGAACCATCGAAGAACAATGACATGTCTCTTTCCTTCTTAGGTTCTTCGAGTTCTGGTGGATCTGATAGTGCAAAGACCGCATCATCAGGCAACTCTATGGTGAGAGGCTTGCTATCCTGAAGAGGCACCTCTGCTAATTGATCTACTATGACTTGTCCCTTGATGGACTTTTGGCTTATGAACTCTAGATCAAATTCTGTCAATAGCATGATCCACTTTATGGTACACGTATTGTGATATGTCTTGCTCATCATGTACTGCAAAGGATTTTGTTTTGATATAACATAGGTCGTATGGCTCAACATGTAGTGTCGCAACTTTCGAGTTGCAAAGACCACTGCTAAACACAACTTTTCGACATACGCATACCCTAGCTCATAACTCACCAATGTGTGACTAATGTAATATATGGCTTGCTCTTTGTTTTGCGTGTTCTTTTGGGCCAACATGGTGCCCAAAGCAAAATCAGTAGCCGATATATAATAAGAATGGTATGTCTGGCCTTGGTGGAGCCAACACTGGTGGCATCGCCAAATAAGTTTTGATCTCTGCAAAGGCTTGTTGGCACTCTCCATCCCAATGAAATGGGACATCCTTGCGTAGCAACTGGTTCATGGGCCGACACTTATCTGATAATTGTGCAATGAACCTTTTGATGGATGCTATTTTGCCTTGTAGGCTTCTTAATTCCCTAATGTTGGTAGGGGCGGCCATTTCTAGTATAGCTTTTACCTTTGCAAGATCGACTTCAATGCCTCTCTTAGAAACTATGAATCCTAAAAGCTTTCCAGAAGTTACGCCAAAAACGCACTTCTTAGGATTCAATCTAACATTGTGCTCAATGAGGTGATTAAAGACTTTTCTAAGGACTTCAGCATGCTCTTGCCGCAATAGGGACTTGGCAAGTAAGTCATCCATGTAATCTTCTAAGATCTTATGCATGTAGTCATGGAATATGTATGTCATGGCCCGCTGATATGTGGCACCAACATTCTTGAGACCGAATGGCATCACTTTGTAACAAAATGTTCCCCATGGAGTAATGAAAGTGGTTTTATGTTGATCCTCGGGTTTAATCCAGATCTGGTTGTATCCAAAAAAACCATCCATTAGGGAGAGCATTTCGTGACCTACGGTTGCATCCACAAGAGCATCTATGTTTGGCAATAGGAATGAATCCTTTGGAGTTGCCCTATTTAAGTCTCTGAAGTCTGTGTAGATATGAACTCTTTCGTCAGGTTTGCCCACATGGGTGAAATATTATCTCTGAGGTTTCTCTTCCATGCTCACGATGAGGCTTTGGAGGAATGGTACTTTGACCCATGAGACGACAATAGGATCATTGGTTCTAAGAGTTCCCTGAATGTTGACGAAAGGGGATTGACCATGCGATGAATGACATTCAAGTCAACAGGTCTCCTTAAAAATCACAAGCCAAGGTCTATGGCGCGAAGTGTCGCTTATCTTTCCACCAACATATTGACTTGTCATAAATGGTGAGGCCCAAGATAGGCCATCTCAGTCTCATCCTCAAAATCGTCATCACTTATCTAGAAGCCATTAGCATTAGTGTGCGGCCCTAAGATGAGGGGCTCATGTCTTGGCTCTAAGTAAGCCATCTATATTTCATCCTCATATTCTTCATCACTTATGAAGAATCCATTTGCATTAGTATGTTATCCCAAGTCATGGGGCCATTGCCTTTCCCCTAAGTAGGCTCTCTCTGTTGAGTCCTCTGACTCATAGTCACTTTCATTCGATATGTATCCACTCTCATTGTGGATGGACCAAGTAAGTCTTTGTAAGTAGCGAGGCCCATGATAGGCCAAGCCCTCTTGTGCTTCATCATCACTTGGCACATATCCATTTTCTTCTTGCTCTTCATCCCATGAGTTGTACCCTGCTGGGATGGCCTCAATTGTGAGTCTTGGATGATAAGTCTCAGGTGGCGGGATGTTCACCATGGCCACTTGTCTATTGCACATAAGTCTTGAACTTATTGGGTGATAAGGAATAAAATTGATGTCTTCTCCTAACCCCAAGCTCAATCTATCTAAGGCTGCTACTAGAGAGTCATATCAACCTCTGATGTGATAGCCTACCCCAAATATATTAGTGGGAAGCTGGTACTGCGGCTCGAGTGGTCACCTATGTCCCTGCTCATATATACCAAGACCGTAACCATGCCAATGGCAGCATTCAAAGTAGCTTAAAGAGAACTCAGGATTAGAGAGGTAACAAACATTAATAGTGAATAATTCATCATTGTCCTCTTCTTCTTCCATAGACTTATGGGCGCAGTCTAGTCCAGCGTAGAAAAAATTTGTCTAGTTGGGAGGGATTCCAAGTGGAACCACTATTTCGACTGGCGGCCTTAGATCCTTTAGACGTCCCATATCTTGTGTAGACTCTATGATAGGTGTAAAGGTTATGTTCTACACAAGATACTCTCCTATCCCTATGCTTGCCAAGTGTATAGTCATATGTGAGGTGGATGACCCCACGGATGACACTGGCGAAGCGGGATGGTAGTCATCATCTTTGACTTGGTCTTGATGATCTTCTTCATCCATGGGATTTGGACCCTCTTCAATAGCTATGGTTAGCATTTCCTTGAGTTTGTTTTCCTCAACCATAGGTACCTTTAGCTTCTGATTGTTTTTTGGTTTAGGCATTGATGGTTGATTAGAAGCATTGGCCACTTTGTGTGCAAGATGAGGTGTTGATGCAGACGGGTCTTTTTGTACCCTTTTGTCTTTGTTACTCAGTTGCGTGGCTGGAGATGAAGGTCCTACAGACAAGTGGGCAGAAGGAATCACAAATTCTCCTGGACAATCCACTTGATGAACATACTTGAATGGCTCCTCATCAACCAACACCATGTAGACTTTGTTATCATGCACATACTTGACACATTGGTGTAAAATTGAAGGAACACATTTCATGTCCCTTATCCAAGGTCTCCCTAGGAGGATGTTGTATTGCATGGCCCCTTACAAGACATGACACATCATGGGGATGGTCTTATGCCCCACCTTGATAGGTAGGACTATCATTCCCATAGTATTGCATAAAGCATCATTGAAAGCTCTTAATGTATAGGCTCTCGGAATGATATTGGACTTGGGGATCTTAAGGTGTTCTATTACCATTGTTGTGATGATGTTGATTGATGAACTTGTATCGATCAAGACCCACTTAAAAGGTAAATCATTGATTGATGCCACAATGTTCAGTGGAGGGTCTGGTAAGGCAGTAGGTACTATCTTAATCTCATAATCATAGAATCAAATTACAAGTTCCTGGAATTCTTGTACTTGTCCCACAAAATGGGTGAATGCATTTGGATCTTGTGGTTGGATCTCAATTGACCTTAAAATATCCATCAAGGTATCCCTATGCTTTGGGGACTATTGTATGAGCTCATAAATGGATAGCTTAGCCAGAGTCATTTGTAAGTTTTGCTCAAGTCTACTCTGGATAGTTACCACATGTTGAGTTGGTGGACCTGGAAGGTTGTTTTGCCCTTGCCTCTGCCTAGGTGCAATGGGGACATTTATGGGAGCTGTAGGAGGTTGCGGTTGACCATACCATCTACTCCTAGTTGCTATATTGATAATTTCAACCATCCCAACACACCCATGGGTAGGTATATCAACTCGGACCTGATTGACTTGAGCACCTTGCCCTCTAGGGGCCTCATGGTTTGGAAGCAAGTTTTTATAGATGCCCATATCTCTATTGTCAAGGGCCAGTGGGTTGTCCACTTTTAGTTCTCCCACCTCAATCATGTTTTGCACCTGATGTTTGAAACCAACACAAACTTTGATATTATGCCCTAGTATCCTGTGATATGGGTAGAATTGATCTTCCCTATATCCTTTTGGATTAGGATGGTTGGGATCTATAAGAGGTATATCAGGGAATCTGATCTTTCCTACCTCGCTCAATTGATTGAAGATTGATTGCATTGATTTTGTCAATGGTGTAAAATAATGAGGGGGTTTGTATTCTTTGTTTTGACCCTGATTGTTCTTTTGATCATAGTTGGCTGGTGGGGGTTGTGCTTGATAATTCTGGGGCTACTATGCAGCCCCATCCTTAGGCGTAGCCAATACCACTTGATTAACTAGGGTAGGGTTTGCTTGCTTCTACTTATATTTGCCATTCTTGTCATTTTTGCTCCACTCCTTCTTGGTTCAGATTTTTATGGTTCCCTCATCTACTTTGATGTCCTCAATGAGTTTGGCTTGTGCCAAAGCTTCCTCAAATGAGGGGTATTGTTGTAGTTGTAGCAAGAGGGAAATGTGTTTGGAACAACTCTTGGTGAACATCCGGATGATTTCTTCTGTGGGAACGGAGAATGATAATTTTACCATGAATTTTCTCCATCTATTCCTATAATCCATTACTGGCTCATCATCATAATGTCTTAAATTGGCTAGGTTCGAGATATTTACTTTCCTCTTAGCACCAAAGGAGAAATGCTTTAGAAAAGCATTCACTAGTTGTTCAAAGTTGGATATGCTATGCTTGGGCAATTGGTTGAACCATTGGGTGGTTGTGCCCAAAAATGTCATGATGAATGTCCTTAGCATAAGAGCATCATTGTCTTCAAGATGAAAACATGCATTGATGAAATTGGTGACATGCTCTTGTGCATCTTATTCACCTTTAAACTTCTCTAGCCTAGGCATCTCAAAATGCTTAGGATAGGGAGGGCTAGGAACTGATGGACACAATGGTTGGTTGTGTATTTTGCTCAATGTTGGTTGGCTCCCAGTAGCCTCTTGTTTCTCAAAGGCTTTCATATTTTTAGTAAGCTCTTGAAATGCCTTTGAAGCAAGGAGTTCTTCCTCTTGCAAACCCCCCCATGGTGATGGTGGAGGTAGCACTCTATCCATTTGATTTGCTCTATTTTCTTCCCTCCTACGAGGGGATCCAAGATACGCCTGATCCTGATTTATTAAGTCTACCATTTCCCCCTAGTTGGATTCCATTCATGATTTGGAGGGTGATTTTGGTGTGGGTCACTTTCTTGTCTAGTGCACCCATTCTGTTGTGAGTTAGTACATTGATCTCTATTTTCTTGTTGGTTGCTATGAGCTAGCTACTCAACTTGCTCTCTTAAGCATTGCTCATGTTTGCGTAACAACCATTCTCTTTGTTTATCATGTTCAAGAGCTTCTACAAGCTCTCGCTCCTTACGCAAGGCATTTTCTAACCGTCGCACATGGTTGACTTGCATGGTTATAGAAGACTCATGCTTATCTGACTCTATTCTTGTAGTTTCGATTCGTAGATTCCTCGAAGAGGTTTCTACTATCTCTTTGCTTTGGCTAGCTAGTGTGACTTGTTCAGTATATTGTTGGGCATCTCTATGGTCAGAATCTGTATGTTTACTATGGGGTCACCCTGAGGCACCACTAGTTTGAGAAGTGGGCTTAGAAGTCATAGTTCATGAACTTTCGGATGCAGAGTTCTCTGTGGCTACAGTTTTGGGTGGTGGCCTCGGGTGCAACCGATCCAACTCATCCAACTATCTTATTTTCCATGGTTGATCCCATGGGGTGCCATTCACTCCAATGAGGTCATAGTCTAATGGAATCCTTCCTCTTGTTTGAAGGATATCTTCTATTTTATGTCTATGACTGGATGTGTTTCTAGTTTCCTACCCCTCAGTGGGCTGATCTGTTCTAAGTGTTGCATGTGAATGTTGAGATGTTTTGACTCTTGTGTGTCTTTATGGTGATGAGGGTTTTGTAGACCTCTCTACCCTCCATGAGGATGGATATGGGGAAACCTCATCGTATCTATGTGAAGAACGGGGTCTAGAACCCTCTTTATGTCTATGTGAGGAGGAAGCTCTTGAAGCTTCCTCATGTCTTTGAGAAGTTTATATGCGTTTAGAGGAAGCCCTTGAGGTTTCCTCATGTCTCCTTGATGATGATGGTCATGAGGCCTCTTTGTGTTTATGAGATGTAGTTTCATGTTGTGGTTCCCTATTTGGGGTTTCTCGAGGAGATCCCCCAAGGGTTGAATTATCACCTCTTAGACTCGTGGAACTGTGTCTCATGATATTTTGAGTAGGTCTTTCAATGTTACTGTGGCTTCGCCTAAGGGTATGAGTTGCCTCAGATTCCCCTTCGATGTCAGACCGAGGGTGTTTACTTCTTGTTTTGACCATTTTTTTGGAAATTTTAGCTTTTGTGTTGCACAAACAATATCAAGCAAATATTTATCTTGCTTACGATTTTAAGTGTGCCCTAAACTGTTTGTTGTATTTTGATGTTTTGTTGTTTCTTGTTTCTTGCTTTGGATTTGGAATGAGGAGACTCATCCATAGTGATAATCAAGAGTACTCATGCCAAACATGATTTCCCAAAAGAGACTAGGGTACACCACTGAAATCCTAGTGGGGGGTTCACCTAGCTCTTCCACTCTGAACCAATGAATGTTCCAATAGTGGGAGATAGTTTGAACACAAGTAACTTAGTACCACTATGAAGAAGTTCTTCAATCCATTTCTAGGAGAATCTAGGGGGAAAACCGGTGGAAGGAGATGAATTCCAATGTCACCGGACTGAATTGAGGGTTGGTGATGAAATCCAACTCCCCAATGTTTAAATGATACGTGCGTGTGTGGTGTTCATTTTAAGCTTGCATGAAGTAAAGTGCATAATATAGAAGAAATGACTCTTTCCTATATGCCTAAGTGCAAAATACATTTCAATCTTAAGAAAGATGCATGAACTACTATGATTTGTATGGGTGCACTTTATTTCATGCAAATATGGCCTCTTGCAAGGCCTCAAAGCAAGAAAACAACATACAATGTCTAGCACGTTGGATCCTAGGGCAAACTTTTCAAGCATAAGCCATTGTTCCTAGCAACGCCTAGTGGAAATCTAAAAGAAGATCTAAGATATGCAAAATGCCTAATTCTTTCTTCTTTTATTCTTTCAATTCCCAAACATAAATGTGCTTTAAGTTCACTATTTTAGACACACAAAAGTAGATAGAAAGCTATAAAATATCAGAGAAGTTGTACCAACCTCTAATCCAACTCAGAGAACCAAGGTTCTATCCTCTGCTACTCTCTAGTGTTGGTCGCTATCGACCAGAGCGGTTGGTTTCTAGCCACTATTAGTAGGAGCGGCTAAGGCTCTATTGGTCGCTGTGGCTTAGAGTGGCTGATTTTTGGCCACTGTAGACCAGAGCAGCTAAGCCTGCACACAAAACTAAGTCAGTATCTAGGTAGAAAAATGAAAAATTAGTGGATGTCCCACCGTGATCACCATCTGTAGCGACCCTGGGGTGCACGCACCACTCTTACTCTACTTGCAATGTGTTAAACCCAAAATGAAATGAAAGACCATGAAAAAGCATATAACATGGAAGTAACAAATATAGATCTCTTTATTTGTATTGAAACTTGGTTACATGTTGGTCCCTCTTAGGGATACCCATTTTGATACAATAAGGTTACAAGTGGGTAAAATGTCCCCTCGCAAAGGGGTGGTGCGCTATCACAAGCTTCCCGGTTCCACACATAGAAATGTATGAGGGCTTACAGATGCCTCCTTCTCTAGGTCTATTTCCTAGAGGGATCCTTTTGCTCTTGTATGTTGTAGCTTCCATCCGATGAACCTGTGGCCCTGTGAGCAATGAAACAACAACACACACTTAGATGTCCGAGATTGCCTCCCTAGATGAGGTTGTTAGCAATGAATATACTCAAATGAAAGCAAGTGCAAATGAAACTAATGCTATGAATGTGAATGAATGAAATGATGCTATGCTAATGATATGCTAAACAAAATAATGAAACTAATGTCTAAAACCCTAAGCTAGGACTACGGGCCACTGTCCAATGACAACGACCGCTAAAGTGAATCTCATTCTCTTTGCTCCAAAGCTATGGATCAAATCTTGTATCTGATGTTCTAAAATGGTGATTGCTTTGCTCTCCAATTTTTTAGGGCTTCACCATAAACATGATCTCCAAGGGAAGCTCTCCAAGTCTCAAAAGCTCTCCTCAAATTTGGACTTATTCGGATCCTTTGGTGCTCTAGGCTTGCACCTTTTAAAGTGTGTGAAACCCTAAATTCTATGCTCAAAACCCTAGGATTGAATCCCTCATGCATAGTGATGTTGGCAATTTTGGGTACCTTGGGTACATTGCCTTTGCTCTAAGTGTAGATGTTGTCATTGATGTCAAAGAGTTCTTGAAGCAATTTGATTTGATGTCTCAGAATGTGTTTTGATGAAGGTTTTCAGTTTGGACAGTGAGTTTCCAAGAAGATTAGAGTAGCCCAGTTGCAAAAGATCAAGAAAAAGACAAGTAAGAAAAAGTATGCAGGCGGCTGGAAAAACTGTCATGATTTCGTGACATGTTTGAGGAGAGAGAAAGTTTTGGCAAAACTGTCACGATTTCGTGACATGTTGGAAGGCAGAGACGAAGCAGGCAAAACTGTCACGATTTCGCGACATGTTGGCAGAGAAGAAGAGCAAGATGGAAAGTGTCACGATTTCGCGACATGTCGCATTTTCACGACTCGGACAGTGCAGGAAGGCAGAGAAAGAAAAGTGTCACGATTTTGTGACATTCTGCAAAGGAGGCTGTACGGACAAAAAAGTGTCACGATTTCACGACATGTTGCAGAAGAGAGAGTCCGCAGTGTGAGCTGTCATGATTTCATGACAAGATCGAAGAGAGAGAAAGTTTTTCAGGAACTGTCATGATTTCATGACATGCTGCAAAAGACAAAGTGAGGACTGTTGCGATTTCGTGACATGCTACAAAAATCAAAGTAAGGACTGTCGCGATTTCGTGACATGCTGAAAAAGCTTGAAGAGAGAACTGTCATGATTTCGCGACATGCAGCAAAAGGAAGAGTCTGAAACAAGAAGCATCGTGATTTTGTGACAGGCTTCAAAGAAGTTGTACGGATGCAGAAAGTGTCACGATTTTGTGACAGGTTGAGTTGGCAGCATACAGTTGGAGAAAGTGTCACGATTTCACGATAGAAACTGGAAGCAGGTCTTCTATAGGAGAAGTGTCATGATTTCATGATAGAAGTAGAGAGGAAGGCTTTGTAGACAAAAGCATCACGATTTCGTGACATGTTCCAGTTTCGTGGGCATATGGAGAAAATAGCTTAAGGCAGTGAAAGCGTCACGATTTCGTGACATGTTCCATTTTTGCTAGTGCAAGCCGAGAAAAGGTTGAAGAAGCAAGAAGGGTCACGATTTCACGACAGAGTTGCAGATGACATCAACAGAAGTAGATGTGTCATGATTTCATGACAAAAGCAGAGAAGAAGGCATTGAAGTCTAAAGTGTCATGATTTCATGACAGAGTGAAGATGACATCAACAAAAATCATAAGTGTCGCAATTTTGTGACAAAAGCAGAGAAGGCATTGAAGACTAAAGCATCGTGATTTTGTGACAGAGTTAAAAATGACATCAACAAAAGTCAGAAGTGTCATGATTTCATGGCAAGCACGTTGTCAAGGCAGACAAAGGCAAAAAGTGTCACGATTTCACGACAGTAGGCAATAGAAGGTGTATGGTAGGCAAAGGTGTCGCGATATCACGACATGTTGTAGTTTCGTAAGGATAGCTACAGAACCAGAGGCGATTGAAGGACAGAGTTAACTTTGAGCCGACAGAGTTAAATCTGGGCCGACGCAGCATAGGGTTTTGCGTCGACGTTGTTTTAGGGATGTGTAGCCGACTAAGATCAAGGTTCTAATCTTGAGTTTGTGAGTATAAAAGGAGGGCTGCTTGAAGAGTTTGGCATCGATCAAGTGTGCGTTCGAAGTGCGATTTGCACAGATAGAGTGCGGGGAGAAGTTCGATCATAGAGGTGCATAAGTGGAAGTCTGATCGAATGCTATGTTTGCGTAGAGTGTGCAAAGACTGTGCTACTATGTTTGAGCAGAGAGTGCGAAGACTGTGTTGTTGTGTTTGCGTTGAATGTGTGAAGGTTGTGCTGCTATGTTTTCGTAGAAGTGCATAAGTTGATCGAGTGCTGCTGTGTTTGCGCAGATAGTGAAAAGTTGGTTTCGACCAAGTGCGGCTGTAATAGAAAAGAACAGAGGAAGAGGACAAATTTGTGCTAGACCAAAGGACTGTGTTTGGTGCAAATTTGAGGAACGGCTTTGCAGTGATAGAGTTGAGGACAGAGATCTCCAGCCAGAGCAGGGAAGACAGGTGTCTTCTATGGATAGAGTTCCACTTGCTAAGGGGAGAGGAGGTAGAGGTCTTCTAGAGGATCACCACTAAGAGCAGAGCTAGGGGAAGGTGTCTCCTTTGGGTTGGTGCCCATAAACTTTGTAATTGGGAAGGTTTCCCAAAGAACTGTGATATAACTTTAGAGAAAAGTTTTATCCGTGGAGTAGCCCACATTGGGTGAACCACGTAAATTGTTGTGTCACTTTGTGGATGGTGTGTTGTGCTTTGCTTTGATTACTACTGTTATTACTGTTGTCTATACACTGCATTATACTGTTTTGAAAGTTGATTTTAAAGCAAATTAAAAAAGTGGTCTTATACTGTTCACCCCCCCTCTCAGTATAAGCTTGTGTTCTTCAATTGGTATCAGAGCGGGTTCCTTCGGAAAGGTTTAACAGCCGAAAGGAAGAACTGGTTAAGAACACAATGGATTTTTTAGGTGGCAATGCAACACCTATTCTTGATGGATCAGATTTCGGTCTGTGGAGTGCAAGAATGAGAGTTTATCTAATGGCACTTGGTAATGAGGTATGGGAAGTGATTGAAGACGAATACACTATTCCTAAACATGGTCCTTATACTAAAGAAGACAGGCTCATGCTTCACAGCAATTCAAAAGCCATGAATGCAATCCTGAGAGGCTTACAAAAAGTAGATCTCACCAAAGTTATTCATTGCAAGACAACTAGTGAAATGTGGAAACAATTGCAGGTGGTTCATACAGGTGATGCAAATGTCCGAAAGGCCAAATTGAGACATTTTAAAGGTATGTTTGAACAACTCAAAATGAATGATGATGAAAATATTAGTGACTACATGCTTCGTATGGATGAGGTTGTTAACTCCATGAAAGACCTTGGTCTTGAGCTTGCTGAAAATGATGTGTGTGATAAGATTTTAAGATCTCTTCCTAATAGATTTAGTGAAAATATTTCTGCTATTGAGGAAGCTAAAGATTTAGATAAATTGAAAAAGGATGAGCTCCATAGTATTCTTGCAGCATTTGAGCTGAGAACTCAAGTGAAAGTTGATGTCAAGAAAGAGGCGCCTTTCAAAGCTACCAAGAAATCAAAGGGCAAACAGATTCAAGAGAGTGATGAGTCTTCTAGTGATGAAGAGGCATATTACAGACAGAAAGGCAAGTTCTCTAGAAAACACAAAAGCAAGAAAAACATAAGATGTTTCAACTATGGAAAGTTTGGTCATTATGCTACTGACTGTATTGTTTCCAAGAATGAAAGTGATGAAGATATACAGGATGTTAAGAGCAAGGATTCTGAAAAGCACAGGTATTACAGAAAGAACAAAGATGAGCACAACAATCAAGGAAAGAGGCATTCACACAAGAATAAGAAGAGCTTCTACCTAGACAAAGCAAGTAAGTGTTCTAGCAGTGATAGTGAAAGTTCTTCTAGTGATGATGAAAATGAGATGCTGTTCATTTCAGAAAAGGAGGAAGAACCAAAACATAAATTCATTGTCATGAAATGTTTTAGATGTGGAAATTTTGGGCACCTTGAGGATGATTGCACAAATAATGAATTGGTTGCTAGTATGTATGAGGATGCTTCAGAAAATGATAAGGAAGATGCTTGTATGGTTTTTGAAAAGGGTAGCACCTCTAGTGATAAGAAATCTGAAAAAGGCCTTGATGATTCAAAATGCAATAAAATAGAGGATCTTGAATGTGAACTTACTAATGCTCTTAGTGTTTTGAAAAAGGAAAGAAAGAAGAATGCTAGACTCAAGGATAAATTAGATGAATGTTGTATGGAGAGAGATGAACTCATAGAAAGTCTTGACATCTCTATGGCTAAGACACAAGAACTCAAGAATGAGTTAGAATCTAAGATGCTTGAGTATAGTGAATTAGAACAGAAAATGGCTGCCTTGAAAGAGGAAAATAAAGAATACAAGGATAAACTGTACAGGTTTCAAGAAAGCTCCAAAAAGGTTAAATCTCTTATCAAAGGTCAAAGAAAGACAATAGATAAAACAGGTCTTGGTTTTGTTAAACCACACAAGGAACAGGTTGGGGAATCTAGTAAAAGATTTCAAAGAGAAGAGAGTTCTGATGAAGAGAGTATCTCAGAGAAAGAGTCCGTGAGTGATAAATGCATAGAAATAGAAAACAAAATTCTGAATGCGAAGAAGAAGTTTTCGGGACCCAAAAGGTCGATTAAAAGAATATTTTACGGTAGATGTTTTGCGTGTCACAGGTTTGGTCACACGGCTTCACAGTGCATAGATCAAATGAAGAGGGTAAACAACAATTTCAGAAGTTTTAGTTTCTTTCAAGGGTATTGTTACTCTTGTCAACAGTTTGGGCATAAGGCAATTTATTGCAAGGCAAATAACGAGAACAGATTTGATCAGAACAGGCAGATTCAAAGAACCAGTATGCCTAAAAGAAATAACTTTGTTAATTGTTATAAATGCAACAATGCAGGTCACACAGCTAGACAGTGCAGAACTGAACTGCCAAGGTACAGGAATAGGAAAAGTAATATGAACAGGTCCGTGGATCAAGGCATGAATAAGAACAAGGATGAGAACAAGAGCAAGAAAAGTGACAAAAATAGAAATATGGACAAAGAGTTCAAGAGAAGGCCCGACAAAGAAATTGTAGACACTGATGATGATGAGTGCCTAATGGGAGTTTTACTCCCACCCCTATTTTAATCACCTCATCAGGAGGTGGGGGAGGGACTAAGCTAAGAGGCTCATTCTTAGTCCCGAGCCCCAAAGGTGACCCTTTGCCATTGATGACAAAGGGGGAGAGATATGAGTAAGGGGGAGAGCTTCAAGTCAGGGGGAGCAAAAACTTCAAAGAAAGATTCTCAGTTGTCAGCTCAGATTGCTTTTAGTTTTGGCTCTTGAAGATGTGCTTTTAGTAAAGGTTTGCCATCAATGACAAAGGGGGAGATTGTTGGCAATTTTGGGTACCTTGGGTACATTGCCTTTGCTCTAAGTGAAGATGTTGTCATTGATGTCAAAGAGTTCTTGAAGCAATTTGATTTGATGTCACAGAATGTGTTTTGATGAAGGTTTCAGTTTGGACAATGAGTTTCCAAGAAGATCAGAGTAGCCCAGTTGCAAAAGATCAAGAAAAAGACAAGTAAGAAAAAGTATGTAGGTGGTTGGAAAAACTGTCACGATTTCGCGACATGTTTGAGGAGAGAGAAAGTTCTAGCAAAACTGTCATGATTTCGTGACATGTTGGAAGGCAGAGACGAAGCAGGAAAAACTATCACGATTTCGCGACATGTTGGCAGAGAAGAAGAGCAAGATGAAAAGTGTCACGATTTCGTGACATGTCGCATTTTCGTGACTCGGACAGTGCAGGAAGGCAGAGAAAGAAAAGTGTCACGATTTCATGACATTCTGCAAAGGAGGTTGTACGGACGAAAAAGTGTCACGATTTCGTGACATGTTGCAGAAGAGAGAGTCCGTAGTGTGAGCTGTCATGATTTCATGACAAGATCGAAGAGAGAGAAAGTTTTTCAGGAACTATCACGATTTCGTGACATACTGCAAAAGACAAAGTGAGGACTATTGTGATTTCATGACATGCTGCAAAAATCGAAGTAAGGACTGTCACGATTTCGTGACATGTTGAAAAAGCTTGAAGAGAGAACTATCACGATTTCATGACATGCAGCAAAAGGAAGAGTCTGAAACAAGAAGCATCACGATTTCATGATAGGCTTCAAAGAAGTTGTACGGATGCAGAAAGTGTCACGATTTCGTGACAGGTTGAGTTGGCAGCATACAGTTGGAGAAAGTGTCACGATTTCATGACAGAAACTGGAAGTAGGTCTTCTATAGGAGAAGTGTCATGATTTCACGACAGAAGCAGAGAGGAAGGCTTTGTAGACAAAAGCATCATGATTTTGCAACATGTTCCAGTTTCATGGGCATATGGCAGAAAAGAGCTTAAGGCAGCGAAAGCGTCACGATTTCATGACATGTTTCATTTTCGCTGGTGCAAGCCGAGAAAAGGTTGAAGAAGCAAGAAGGGTCATGATTTCGCAACAGAGTTGCAGATGACGTCAGCAGAAGCAGATGTGTCATGATTTCATGACAAAAGCAGAGAAGGCATTGAAGTCTAAAGCGTCGTGATTTCACGATAGAGTGAAGATGACGTCAGCAAAAATCATAAGTGTCACGATTTCGTGACAAAAGTAGAGAAGAAGGCATTGAAGACTAAAGCGTCATGATTTCGTGACAGAGTTAAAGATGACGTCAGCAAAAGTCAGAAGTGTCATGATTTCATGACAAGCACGTTGTCAAGGCAGACAAAGGCAAAAAGTGTCACGATTTCATGACAGCAGGCAATAGAAGGTGTACGGTAGGCAAAGGTGTCGCGATATCATGACATGTTGTAGTTTCGTAGGGATAGCTACAGAACCAGAGGCGGTTGAAGGACAGAGTTAACTTTGAGCCGACAGAGTTAAATCTGGGCCGACGTAGCATAGGGTTTTGCATCGACGTTGTTTTAGGGATGTGCAGCCGACTAAGATCAAGGTTCTAATCTTGAGATTGTGAGTATAAAAGGAGGGCTGCTTGAAGAGTTTGGCATCGATCAAGTGTGCGTTCGAAGTGCGATTTGCGCAGATAGAGTGTGGGGAGAAGTTCGATCGTAGAGGTGCATAAGTGGAAGTCTGATCGAATGTTGTGTTTGCACAGAGTGTGCGAAGACTGTGCTACTATGTTTGAGCAGAGAATGCAAAGACTGTGCTACTGTGTTTGTGTAGAGTGTGCGAAGACTATGCTACTATGTTTTCGTAGAAGTGCATAAGTTGATCGAGTGCTGTTGTGTTTGCATAGACAGTGAAAAGTTGGTTTCGACCAAGTGCGGCTATAACAAAAAAGAATAGAGGAAGAGGACAGATTTGTGCTAGACCGAAGGACTGTGTTTGGTGCAAATTTGAGGAACGGCTTTGCAGTGATAGAGTTGAGGACAGAGATCTCCAGCTAGAGCAGGGAAGACAGGTGTCTTCTGTGGATAGAGTTCCACTTGCTAAGGGCAGAGGAGGTAGAGGTCTTCTAGAGGATCACCACTAAGAGCAGAGCTAGGGGAAGGTGTCTCCTTTGGGTTGGTGCCCATAAAATTTGTAATTGGGAAGGTTTCCCAAAGAACTGTGATATAACTTTTAGAGAAAAGTTTTATCCATGGAGTAGCCCACATTGGGTGAACCACGTAAATTGTTGTGTCACTTTGTGGATGGTGTGTTGTGCTTTGCTTTGATTACTATTGTTATTACTGCTGTCTATACACTGCATTATACTATTTTGAAAGTTGATTTTAAAGCAAATTAAAAAGTGGTCTTATACTATTCACCCCCCCTCTCAGTATAAGCTTGTGTTCTTCAAGTGAATGTTAGCATGAGAATATTTTTATCTTTTCTATGTTTAAAGACCATTTAACTGAATTTTAAATGTAAACTCATGTCTCCTATGTGAACTGGCCATGAAAGGGAATGCAAAATTACTCCCGCTCACCTTTATTGCATGCATACTGCCACTTCCACCCATGATTGGGCATATTTATTAGTAAAATGATTTTTATGGCTTAGCCACTATCATCTATAGTGGCTAAGATCTAGTTGTTGTTGTCTATAGTGGCTAAGGCTTGGTTGCTTTAGGCTTGAGCGGCTAAGCTTGGATGGGCTTAGAATACCCAGATGAGTGGTGAGAACCACTTTTGATGCTTGGAAAGTCCTATGTCATACGATATTATGAATGTGTCTATGTGAGTAGCTCCCCCAAACATGACATGTTTTAGGTGTCTACACTAAAAACCTTGTTTATTTTGCAAAATCAAAGGGGTACAAAATCAAGAAAATTGATTCTTTATTGTAAAATTGTAACACAAGGAGACACCAAATTTGAAAACTCCCACTAAAATTTGTGCATTTTTTTTCTTCAAGGAGGGATATAACACAAGAAATTGCATATTTTATTTTTTCAAAACTGAGAAGAGATTGAAGACCTTGGGTCCACTAAAACCAAGTCGTGTGTTGACTGGTTCTAGAAAGCCTTTCAAATGTAGGTCGTGTGTCGAATTGAATTTAAAGGAGTGCTACTTTATTACTTTTGCAAATAAAATGTGGGAAGATAAGAAATTGTATTTCTTTGCAAAATTGTAACACAAAATTAGGAGCACTTAAAAATCAAAACTTGTTTATTTGCAACACAAAAATGAAAGGCAATTTTTTTATGCCCCATTATTTGCAAAATTGTAAAACAAGAGGAGACATAGAATATCAATTTTTTGCACAACACATCAAATGAAGAACATGAACTTATACTGAGAGGGGGGGGTGAACAGTATAAGACTAAACCATTTAATAATTTTAATTTCAGATAGCAGTGACATCAACATAACATTAAACAAGACAGAAAGCATTACACATAAAAGACCCATTTTAACGTGGTTCACCCAAGGTGGGTTACTCCACGGATAAAAATTTCCTCTAAAAATTATATCAAAACCTCTCGGGAATCCTTCCTGATTACAAAGTTTATGAGCCTCAGCTCAAAGGAGACACCTTCCCCTAATTCTCGCTTTGCTAGTGATCCTCTAGAAGACCTCTACCTCCTCTCGCCCTTAGCAAGTGGAATTCTCGTCCACAGAAGACACCCGTCTTCCCTGCTCCGGCTGGAGATCTCTCGTCCTCAACTCTGTTATCGCAAAGCTGGTCCTCTTTTCTCGTACCAAACACAGTCCTTCGGTCTAGCACAATTGTCCTCTTCCTCTGTTCCTTTCTGCACTTGGTTGAAAACAACTTTTCACTGCCTGCAACTACAGCAACATAGTCTTCTCAAATTACAGCAGCACTTGATCACCGTTTGTCCTTCACAACCGTTCGCAATTACAACAGCATCTACTTCATGCACTTTGCTTTCTTTTACACAGACTGCATGAACACAGTCACAATCACAACTGTCCTTAGATCAAATTCCACCCTTTACATAATCTTCGCAAACACTACAGCATTCGAACGCACAACAACTTATGCGCCTATGTACAACCACAACATCATACTTTTTGCACAGTCTTCTTATGAACAGCAGCAAGTCTTTGATACTTAGAAGATTCAATGAAATCCACTCTAATGTTGTAGTCGAACTTCGCTCTCTGCTTTTTCGATGATCGAACCTCACTAGTCGCACTAACTTTGCGAACGCCTCACTACGAATGCACACTTCGATCGATCCCAAAATTGCTCAAACAGTCTTCCTTTAATACTCACAATCTTAAGATGAAATCTTGTTCTTTAGTCGGCTGTTCAATCTCCAAACACGTCGGCTGTAAAACCTTACACTTCGTCGACAAAGGTTAACTTCGTCGGCTTTAACCGCCTCTGCTGTTCTGTAGCTGTTCTCGCATGAAACTCAAACATGTCATGATATCGCTATGCCTTTGACTGCCGTACACCTTCTTTGGTTTGTTGTCACGAAATCGTGACACTACAGCCTTTGCTGACGTCATCGTAAATCTTGTCATGAAATCATGACGCTCTAGACTTCAAAGCCTTCTTCTCCGCTATTGTCATGAAATCGTGACACCTTTGCCTCTTGCTGACGTCATCATGATTCTTGTCATGAAATCATGACGCTCTGGACTTCAAAGCCTTCTTCTCCGCTACTGTCATGAAATCGTGACACCTTTGCCTCTTGCTGACGTCATCATGATTCTTGTCACGAAATCGTGACACCTCTTGCTTCTTCATCCTTTTCTTGGTTTGCACTAGCAAAAATGAAACATGTCACGAAATCGTGACGCTTTTGCTGCCTTAAGCTCTTTCTTGCCAACTGCTCATGAAACTAGAACATGTCACGAAATCGTGACGCTTTTGCCAACCTACAAGCTACCAACTCAACCTTCACGAAATCATGACACTTTCTCGCATCCGTACAACTTCTTCCAAAACTTGTCACGAAATCGTGACACTTCCTGCAACTCAACATCTCCAACTCAACTTGTCACGAAATCGTGACATTTTTTGCATCCGTACAACTTCTTCAAAACTTGTCCAAAACACTTCAACTTTTCAAATCACTTTTCCCATTCCCTCTGCCTTCCTGCATGTCACGAAATCGTGACACTTTTGCCCGCTTTGCCTCTGCCTTCCTGCATGTCACGAAATCATGACAGTTTTGGCCAAACTTTCTCTCTCCTCAAACATGTCACGAAATCGCGACAGTTTTTCCAGCAGCCTGCAAACTTTTTCTAACTTATCTTTTTCTGGATTTTTGGCAACTGGGCTACTCTGATTTTCTTGGAGACTTACTGACCAACTGAAACCTTCATCAAAACACATCCTTAGACATAAAAACAAATTGCTCCAAGAACTCCTTGACATCAAAAACAACAACTACCAATAGCTCCTTGACATCAATGACAACAATTAAACTTAGGCAAAGGCAATGTACTCAAGATACCCAAAATTGCCAACAATCTCCCCCTTTGTCATTGATGGCAACCCTTAATTAAAAACACATTTTTCAAGAGCCAAAACTGAAATCAATCTCTTCAAGTTTTGCTCCCCCTGACTTGAAGCTTTCCTCTTCACTTGAAAACACTCCCCCTTACTTAAATCTCTCCCCCTTTGTCATCAATGGCAAAGGGTCACCTTTGGGGCTTGGGACTAAGAATGAGCCTCTTAGCTTAGTCCCTCCCCCACCTCCTGATGAGGTGACTAACCTCGAGGTAAAAGTACAACTCCCAATTTCTCCCTTAGATACTCAAACGTATCTCTTGGAAGGGGTTTGGTGAAGATATCTGCAATTTGCTCTTTAGTAGGTACATATTCTAGCTTGACCTGCTTCTCTTGCACTTTTTCCCTTAAAAAATGATATTTGATAGAAATGTGCTTCGTCCTTGAGTGCATTACCAGATTTTTAGAAATACTTATGGCACTTGAATTATCACAAAGAATAGGGATAGGTTGTTCATGCTTGACTTTGAAATCCTCCAGAGTTGTTTTCATCCATAAAACCTGAGTGCACCCAGCCACTGCTGCTATGTATTCTGCTTCTACTGTAGATAAGGAAACAGAAGGTTGTTTCTTACTCAGCCAAGAAACCAGACTCTTTCCCAGAAAGAATGCTCCACCACTAGTGCTTTTTCTATCATCAATACTGCTTGCCCAATCTGCATCTGTATAGGCTGTGAGGGTGAAATCATCGCCTTTGGGATACCAAAGCCCAAAATCCATAGTGCCCTTCAAATATCTGAATATCCTCTTGACTGCTATAACATGAGATTCTTTTGGAGCTGCCTGAAATCTTGCTACTAATCCAACGGCCCTGCATGATATCCGGTCTGGTAGCTGTACTATATAGTAAACTGCCAATCATAGATCTGTACAATTTCTGATCTGCTGCTGGAGATTTATCATCCTTACTCAGATTGCACCCCGTAATCATTGGAGTACATACAAGTTTACTGTCCATCATCCCAAATTTTTTTAACATCTCTTTGATATACTTTTCCTGAGAGAGAAATATACCATTTTTTGATTGCGCAATCTGCAGTCCTAAAAAGAATGACAGCTCTCCAATCATAGACATCTCGAATTCCTTTTGCATGGTGTTAGCAAAAACTTTGCACATCTGAGTATTATTTCCTCCAAAAATAATGTCATCGACATAAACAACTACGATAATTATATCATCACCTTTATTCTTAATGTACAAGTTGCAATCTGCCACGCCTTTCCTGAAACCTTGTTCATAAAGATACCCGTCAAGTCTTGAGTACCAAGCCCTGGGTGCTTGCTTTAACCCGTACAATGCCTTTTTCAATTTACACACATAGTCTGGCTGTTCTGAAAGAGACGCACCTTCTGGCTGTTCTATATAGACTTCTTCATCCAACACCCCATTTAGAAATGCAGACTTTACATCCATTTGAAACACTTTGAAAGATTTGAAACTAGACAGGGCCAAAAACATTCTGATTGCTTCAAGACGTGCAACAGGCGCAAACGTCTCTTCGAAATCAACACCTTCGACTTGAGCATATCCTTTACAGACTAACCTGGCTTTGTTCCTGACAATCTTTCCATCCTCATTAAGTTTATTTCTGAAAACCCATTTTGTGCCAATGACATTTTTGTTCTTAGGTCTTGGAACCAAATCCCAGGTTTCACTTTTTTCTATTTGATTTAGCTCTTCATCCATTGCTTTTACCCAAAAATCATCTGTACATGCTTCACTAAAATTTTTTGGCTCAATCTGAGATAACAATGAAACATTAGCAGATTCATGTGAAGGAATGACTCTTCTTCTTGTTTTCCTGCTATTTGGATCACCAATGATCAAGTCTTTGGGATGATGTTTCTGAACATACCGTGAAGGAGTTTTGGGAAGCAGTTGTTGTCTTTCCTCTTCTTCATCTGACACTTCTCTGAATTCTTCTTGACAGATTTCATCACTGAGTTCCTTGACTGGTTCTCTTATCCCTGTCTTTTCATCTATTGTTACATTTATGCTTTCTACAACGGTATGAGTTCTTTTGTTGAAGCATCTGTAGGCCTTACTTTTGCTGGAATATCCAAGAAAAATTCCCTCATCACATCTAGGATCAAACTTACCCAGATTTTGATCTTCCCTTCTGATGAAGCACTTACTCCCGAACACTTTGAAGTGTTTAACTGTAGCTGGTCTTCCTTTCCACAGCTCATAGGGAGTTTTATGATGATTGACTCTGAGTTGAGCCCTGGTAATGATGTGAACTGCTGTATTTACTGCTTCTCTCCAAAAACCATCCGAAATATTTGACTCATTTAACATTGCTCTAGCCATATTTTCAACAGTTCTATTTTTTCTTTCAACTACTCCATTTTGTTGAGGAGTTCTTGCTGCTGAATATTCTCTTTTAATTCCGTGTTGTTCACAATATTCCACAAACTCATTTGAAGTGAACTCTCCTCCTCTATCTGATCTTAAGCATTTGATTCTTTTGTCAGTCTCATTTTCAATCATTTCTTTAAAAACTTTAAATTTTTCAAAAGCTTCAGATTTTTCTTTGAGAAAAGTAACCCAAGTCATTCTTGAGTAATCATCTATAAACAACATGAAATAGTTATCTCCCTGAATGCTCTGAGTTCTGGTGGGGCCACACAAATCAGTATGAATAAGATCCAAGGGTTTGGAAGATGTATACCCTTTCGATTTGAAACCGGTTCTGGTCTGTTTACCATGTTGACAAGGACCGCAAATGATGTTTTGGGGCCTTTTTATTCTGGGCAAGTCTCTAACTCGCTTCCTTGTTACTAATACTGACCAGATTATCAAAACTCAAATGTCCCAATCTTTTATGCCACAACCAACTCTCATCTTGTTGAGTTAGAAAGCATTTTTCTCTTTTTATCTCACTCAGCATGTAAAGATTGTTTGGAGTCCTTGTAGCCCTAGCAATAAGTTTTCCATTTAATTCTTTACTTATCTCACATCTATCTGAAAAGAAAGATACTATGTGCCCTTGATCACAAAGTTGACTCACACTAAGCAAATTATGTCTTAGCCCTTCTACATAAAGCACGTTTTCTATTTTGGATTTCCCATCCAAACTAAGAGACCCTTTACCACAGATCTTTGCGGACCTGTTATCTCCAAAACTGACCGTTCCTCTGTTTGCTTCTTTTAAAGACAAAATTTTTTTCTTTTTCTCCAGTCATATGTTTTGAACAACCACTATCAAGATACCATTTTTCTACTTTGTCTTGAGCATGAAAAGCAGTTTGAACTATCATTGACTTAGATTTTATCTCATTCCTCCTTTTTGAGAACTCAAAACTAAATTTATCCAAACTGCACATCCTTGCTATATGCCCAAAATTCTTGCACTTGTAACACATGATATTTTTATTCATAAGAGGTGCAAATGAGTTAACATTTTCCTTACTACGACTCTTCAGAGATTTATTGCAATGCATAGCTATGTGACCAAATTTTTTACAGGAAAAACAATATCCATGGAAGGTATTATGTAACCTATTTTGATGCCCTGGAAGTTTGTTCTTCTTGCGATCAACTGGAATCCATTGCTCTTCAGAATGAAGATTGTCTTTGCTTGAAGACCCTGTTTCATGTAAGGTGATGCCATCCTTCTTTTCATACGAAAAATTCTGTCTGAGAGATGACTGTTCTAACTTCACTCTAAGAGACATAATCTCTCCTTCTAGTTTCTCACAATCAGCCACCTTTCCTTTTAGAACCTCTGTTAGAACTTGTTCAATCCTCTTCCCTTCTTCAGCTAGAATTTTGAAATCTATAACACATTGAGCCAATTCTGATCTTGCTATCTCTTTTTCTTGGTAATGCTGCTTAAGGACAGAATTCTCTTCCCTGAGTTTCTCAAGCTTTCGTAAGGCCAAGAAGAATTCATTCTTGAGATCGAATTCAACCTTTTCTGAATTTATATGTTCCTCCGTTAGATCCTTCTCCAAGCTGTTAGGCTTTTTCTGGAGAGACCTGCTCTGATACCAATTGAAGAACATGAACTTATACTGAGAGGGGGGGTGAACAGTATAAGACTAAACCATTTAATAATTTTAATTTCAGATAGCAGTGGCATCAACATAACATTAAACAAGACAGAAAGCATTACACATAAAAGACCCATTTTAACGTGGTTCACCCAAGGTGGGTTACTCCACAGATAAAAATTTCCTCTAAAATTTATATCAAAACCTCTCGGGAATCCTTCCCGATTACAAAGTTTATGAGCCTCAGCTCAAAGGAGACACCTTCCCCTAATTCTGCTTTGCTAGTGATCCTCTAGAAGACCTCTACCTCCTCTCGCCCTTAGCAAGTGGAATTCTGTCCACAGAAGACACCCGTCTTCCCCGCTCCGGTCGGAGATCTCTCGTCCTCAACTCTGTTACCGCAAAGCTGGTCCTCTTTTCTCGTACCAAACACAGTCCTTCGGTCTAGCACAATTGTCCTCTTCCTCTGTTCCTTTCTGCACTTGGTTGAAAACAACTTTTCACTGCCTGCGCAGCTACAACAGCACAGTCTTCTCAAATTACAGCAGCACTTGATCACCGTTTGTCCTTCACAACTGTTCGCAATTACAGCAGCATCTACTTCGCGCACTTTGCTTTCTTTTACACAGACTGCGTGAACACAGTCGCAATCACAACTGTCCTTAGATCAAATTCCACCCTTTTCATGATCTTCGCAAACACTGCAGCATTCGAACGCACAGCAACTTATGCGCCTATGTACAACCACCACATCATACTTTTTGCACAGTCTTCTTATGAACAGCAGCACAGTCTTTGATACTTAGAAGATTCAATGAAATCCACTCTAATGTTGTAGTCGAACTTCGCTCTCTGCTTTTTCGATGATCGAACCTCACTAGTCGCACTAACTTTGCGAACGCCTCACTACGAATGCACACTTCGATCGATACCCAAAATTGCTCAAACAATCTTCCTTTAATACTCACAATCTTAAGATGAAATCTTGTTCTTTAGTCGACTGTTCAATCTCCAAACACGTCGGCTGTAAAACCTTACACTTCGTCGACAGAGGTTAACTTCGTCGGCTTTAACCGCCTCTGTTGTTCTGTAGCTGTTCTCATGCGAAACTCAAACATGTCATGATATCGCTACGCCTTTGACTGCCGTACACCTTCTTTGGTTTGTTGTCACGAAATCGTGACACTACAGCCTTTGCTGACGTCATCGTAAATCTTGTCGCAAAATCGTGACGCTCTAGACTTCAAAGCCTTCTTCTCTGCTGTTGTCATGAAATCATGACACCTTTGCCTCTTGCTGACGTCATCATGATTCTTGTCATGAAATCATGATGCTCTGGACTTCAAAGCCTTCTTCTCCGCTACTGTCATGAAATCGTGACACCTTTGCCTCTTGCTGACGTCATCATGATTCTTGTCGCGAAATCGTGACACCTCTTGCTTCTTCATCCTTTTCTTGGTTTGCACTAGCAAAAATGAAACATGTCACGAAATCACGACGCTTTTGCTGCCTTAAGCTCTTTCTTGCCAACTGCTCATGAAACTGGAACATGTCACGAAATCATGACGCTTTTGCCAACTGCAAGCTGCCAACTCAACCTATCATGAAATCGTGACACTTTCTGCATCCGTACAACTTCTTCGAAACTTGTCACAAAATCGCGACACTTCCTGCAACTCAACACTACCAACTCAACTTGTCACGAAATCGCGACAGTTTTTGCATCCGTACAACTTCTTCGAAACTTGTCACGAAATCGGCACCTGCATCCGTACAACTTCTTCGAAACTTGTCGCGAAATCGTGATAGTTTTGCCCGTTCTGCCTCTGCCTTCCTGCATGTCGCGAAATCGTGACACTTTTGCCCGCTTTGCCTCTGCCTTCCCGCATGTCACGAAATCATGATAGTTTTGGCCAAACTTTCTCTCTCCTCAAACATGTCGCGAAATCGCGATAGTTTTTCCAGCAGCTTGCAAACTTTTTCTAACTTATCTTTTTCTGGATTTTTGGCAACTGGGCTACTCTGATTTTCTTGGAGACTTACTGACCAGCTGAAACCTTCATCAAAACACATCCTTAGACATAAAAACAAATTGCTCCAAGAACTCCTTGACATCAAAAACAACAACTACCAATAGCTCCTTGACATCAATGACAACAATTAAACTTAGGCAAAGGCAATGTACTCAAGATACCCAAAATTGCCAACATCAAGTTTAAAAAAAAAAAAATAGTAATAAGGTGCATTTTTTATTTTACTCGACACCTTTATTAAAAATTGACATTGCTAATTTAGGTGCATTTTTGATTGCATCCAAAAACTATGTGATAAAAATTTTGTGGGCACTCTTTAATTGATTATTGCATTTAATTTCTTATTCTTTGCAATTATAAGTCATCAAAATCAAGAGCACTCAAAACCCCAAAATTTCACAATAATTTGTATAATTCATTGCACAAGTATAAGCCATTTTTTAAATTGATATTCTCTCCATACAACCCTAAATTCACTCTTATTTTTTTGGCTCAATTTTATCAAACTTATTATCCTTATTCAGGAATACTTTTAGGAAAGTGCCATTAAATATCTTTTTGAGTGAATTCTCTTTCATTTCTTATTTGTTTGGCTTAAATTTCCTCAAATTGATCATCTTTATTTAAAGATATTTTTTAGGTAGGTGCCATTAAATACCAATTAAGAGTGAAATAAATATCATATTGGTCCAATTATAGAACCTTCATCATGGCAACTATCAATAAATACCTAAATGATACACAATTGCTTAAAGGTTCTAACTATTTAGCATGGAAAACCAAGATGAAGGCCATTCTTACTATAGAGGAAATGTGGGATTTAGTGGATGGCACTGATAAAAGACCCACATCAATAGGAGTAGATAAAAAAGCATGGGATAAAAATAATAATCGACTTCTCATGTTGATTTTCCTAGCAACTATTGATGAAATCCAGCCTCACATAAGTGAAGCTAACAATGGTAAATATGCATGGGATGAACTATCTACCATTTTTGAAGGTAAGAATCAGTCGACTATTCTAAAAATTCAAACTCAACTTCATACACTCCATATGAAGTTAGGAGAAATAGTAGAACTATCCCTCTACAGAGTGGAATAACTGAACTCAAATATGAATGCTTTAGGAGCAAAAGTAGAAGATACTATCCTAAATTTAGTAATATTAAGGGCTCTTCCAAAATCCTACAAGATGTTAATAGCATACCTTAATGTATCTCAAAGAATAGTAAACTTTTTGGAGTTAGTCAATTTGCTTCAAATCGAGGAAGCAAATCATCTCTAAAGTAATGAAGTGTCAAACAATGCACTTTACTCGAACAACAAAGGTGGAAAGAAAAAAGGAAACTAAAGAACACAATATTATACTGAGAGAGGGGTGAACAATATAAGACCACTTTTTACTTTTCTTTCTAAAATAATATAATGCAATATATCAATAGAAATATCAACAATAGTAATCAAAGCAATGCATAAATCACCACACACAATAGAAACACAAATTTAATGTGGTTCACCCAATGTGGGCTACTCCACGGAGAAAATATTTCACTAAAATTTCCTTAACAAATATCTTTGGAATACTTTCTCTATTACAATGTTTATGGACCTCTATCCAAAGGAGACACCAATCCCCTAATCAATTTTTTGGATCTCTATCCATAGGAGACACCAATATCCTCAGCTAGTTCATGGATCTCTATCCATAGGAGAACTCATTCTCCTTTTCTATGGCTTGTAATCCTCTAGAATACAACTACCTCCATTGCACTAGCTTGTGGATCTCTCTCCACTGAATACCTTTGTCCTCTCTACACTAGATAATAGATATCTATCCATTGGAGATTACTATCCTCTACTCTATCACCTCCAAAGATTTCTCTCATCTCTATCTCAAATATACACTAAACATAGTCCTTCGATCTAGCACAAATTTGCTCAATCTCTATCTTTGATCTACACTAAACACAGTCCTTCAGTATAGCAAAAATCTACTCAATATCTCTCTAAGATCTACATTAAACACAATCCTTTTATTTATTACAAATATGCTCAATCTCTATCTTTGATCTGTACTAAAAATAATCCTTCAGTCTAGCACAAATCTACTCAATCTCTATCTCTAGTCTGACACAAACCTATCCTTAAATATCCACCAAACTCTATCCTCAAGCCTTAACACAAAGCTTGATCCAATCACAAATCAACTCTGCTAGATCTACCCCAAAACTTAACTCAATGTTTGAACAAATCAATCAATCAACTCTACTCACAAGTCTTCTCAAAGACTTGCCTCAAATATATCCACAAGTCCTCTCTAGAACTTGCTCTCACTAATCTAAAGTCTTCACTAAGGATCACCTCAAATCTACTCAACAAGTCCTTACTAGAACTTGTCCAATTTGTTCAACAAGCCTTCACCAATAATTACCTCAAATTTGTCCACAAGTCCTCTCTAGAACTTGCTCTCACTGCTCTCAAGTATTTACCAAGACTTGCTTCAAATCTGCATTGTAAGCTTCGACAAAATCTTACTCAACTCAACTAAATCTATCACATAAAACCTCTTAAATCACACAAACAAGTTTCACACGAAATCTTGTTTTATTCTCACAAAAAAATATAGAGAATGGTTAGGGACTCAATATGCTTCTCACTCATAACAATGGTTAATCACTTTCAATCTTTGTCATGTTTTACCACAGAAACATATAGAGAATTATTAGAGACTCAATATATTTTACTCACAATAATGTTTAATCACTTTCAATATTTTCTTCAACTCAATTAAGAATAAAGAATAATTTATTTCATAGAACTTGAACTATCACTTCAAAAATTCCAATCAACTAAGCTCAATCAACTCCACTCAACCAATCACTCAATGAAATCTTAGTCAACAATGCTTATCAAACAAACCTCTCATAACAATGATACTCATGATCTTTCACAAACCCTAGTTCAAGATAGTTCTCAAGTTCTCACTCAAGTGTTCTCACAATATTCACCAATCATACATATGAAAGCTTACTCAATAATGCTTATCAAACAAACATTTTCACTCCAACTTAGCATTCACAACATCCAACAATCACTCACAAGGAAGATATTCCCATACCTTTTGTTTGATGTAGAATTGACTTCAAAACTTGTCTCAAATCACCCTCTTTGCTAATCTCAAAGGTTAGATAGCAAAAACCTCTTCAGAACTCTTATTCAAATAATCTCTCAAAATATTTTACCATACAATGCATCAAATCTCAATTACACCTTATAATCTCCATACTTCAAAATATAAACCAACAATTTGTTTTAAAGAAAATAACCACAATAATATTCTTTAAACACTTAATATTTTTTCTCAAAATAATCATTATATCAAAAATATAATTTCCTTTTCAAACCTTATAACTCCTATCTCAATCACAATAAAATATTTAACTTTCAAAAACCTTATAACTCCCTCCTAGAAAAAATAAACATGCCACATTAAAACTTAGGAGAAAATTTAATTTAGAAAAATTAAATACCTTTTTTCCCTCGATGGGATTTGATCCCATGCTATGCTGCCACCAATGCCCTAACCATGGCTCATCTACCATGTGAGTTAGGCGCTCACCTTAAACTCCAAAAGCACCTCGTGCACTTTGTATTAGGCCCTGGGTGCCTAAACCAAAAATTATCCATGCAAAACTACCACTAGGGCTCACTCGTGGGCCCTCCCGCCCAGCCAAAGCCTTAAGTCACAGCTGCTTACCACTAGCCCAACCACCTTGGTTGGTTATGAGGCTTAGAGCCTCTCTTGCCTTATCCCTTCGTTGGTGCCAATTAAAAAAAAAAAAAACTTTAACTTCTTCCTTGCATGCAAATCACAAAAATCATAGGCTCTCAAGTAATTCGAATGAAGGTAAAGGTTAATCCACCCAAAGGTACATGGTATTTATACCATTGTGCTATCTCCTTTATCATGTCGGTGGATGGAAAATGTAATCTACATCGGCGCTAATAATTTTAATTTTTGCTAAAGGAGATAGACGTTAGGGTTAATTAAATTAGATTATAATTTAATTAATAATAAAATTGTTATAATTAATTTAATAACTATAAGGTTAATTAAATTAAATTATAAATTAATTTATAATGAAATTATTATAATTAATTTAAATCTTTAGGTCTTGACCTTAGACCTTTAATATTATAATATTATTTTTCTTGGGCCTTCCTATTGCTCTTTAGACCTCATCTGACCACATTGAATATTATAATAGGAGGTATTATAATATTATTTCCTTTAGGCCTAGAAGCAATATTTCTCTTGCATTACTTACTAAAATTGTGTTGGCAATTTTGGGTACTTTGGGTACATTGCATTTGCTCAAGTGATTAAGTTGTCATTGATGACAAGAAGCTTTCGAAGGAATTTGATTTGATGTCAAATAATTTGTTTTGATGAAGGTTACGGCATGACAGTTTCAAAGGTCTCTGGCAAAACCCCAAGCTGACAGGTTCGAAAGAAAAGTGTAAGTTGGAAAAGTGTCGCGATATCGCGACATGTCACAGTTTCGCGACTTAAACAGGAGAGAGAAAGCTTTTTGAAAAAGTGTCGCGATATCGCGACATGTCGCATTTTCGCGACTTAGGCAAGAGAGAGAAAGCTTTTTAGAAAAGTGTCGCGATATCGCGACATGTCGCAGTTTCGCGACTCAAAGAGGAGAGAGAATGTTCGAGTAAAAAATGTCACGATTTCGTGACATATTGCAAGGAAGATTGTACGGATGAAAAAGTGTCGCGATTTCGTGACAAGTTGCAGGAGGGGGAGTCCGAAAGAAAAAGTGTCGCGATTTCGTGACATGTTGCAGGAGAAGGAGTCCAAAAGAAAAAGTGTCACGATTTCGTGACATAATGCAGAAGAAAGAGTTCGTAGTGTGAATTGTCGTGATTTCGCGACAAGTTTGAAGAGAGAGAAAGTAGCAAGATAAAGTGTCACGATTTTGCGACATGCTACAGAAGTCAAAGTGAGAACTGTCACGATTTTGCGACATGCTACAGAACTCGAAGTGAGAACTATCATGATTTCGTGACATGCAGCAAAGGGAAGAGTTTGAAATGAGAAGTGTCATGATTTCGTGATAGGTTGCAAAGAAGACGTACGGAAGCTAAAAGCGTCGTGATTTTGCGACAGGATGAAAAGAATTCATACGGATGCAGAAAGTGTCACGATTTCATGATAGAGACAGTAAGCAAGTCTTCAACAGAAGAAGCGTCATGATTTCATGACGAATTCAAGAAGGAAGAGCTCGAAGGCGAAAGCATCGCGATTTCATGACATGTTCCAGTTTCGCGGGCGTAAGGCAGAGAAAAGCATAAGGCAGCAAAAGTGTCATGATTTCGTGACATGTTTCGTTTTCGCTAGTGCAAGCCGAGAAGAGGTTGAGAAAGCGAGAAACGTCATGATTTCGCAACAGAAGTGAAGATGACATCATCAGAGGCAGAAGTGTCATGATTTTGTGACAAAAGCCAAAAGAAAGTGTTCAGAGGCAAAAGTGTCACGATATCGTGACATGTTGTAGTTTCACGGTAGAAGCTACAGAAGAGTTGCAGAGGCAGTGAAGCCGAAAAAGTTAAATTTGGGCTGATGAAAATTAGGGTTTGCAACCGACGCAGTTTAGGGTTGCAGTCGACGTAGTTTAGGGTTGTGCAGTCGACTAAGATCAAGGTTTTGATCTTGAAAGTGTTAGTATAAAAGGAGGATTGTTTTGAAGAGTTAAGTGTGAATTGTGAGATAGTCGAATGTGCGTCGAAGTGTGCGAGATGCAGTCGAAAGAGCGCAAGAGTGCAGAAGTGGCACGATGATGTCAAAGCGTGTAGAGTGAGCGCAACAGGCAAAGACGAATGAGGACATTTGTACTAGACCGAAGGACTATGTTTAGTGCAAATTCGAGGACCAGCTTTGGAGGTGATAGAGTTGAGGACAGAGGTCTCCAACCAGAGCGGGGAGGACAGGTGTCTTCTATGGATAGAGTTCCATTTGCTAAGGGCAACGGAGGCAGAGGTTTTCTAGAGGATCACCAGCCAAAGTAGATCTAGGGGATCGGTGTCTCTTGTGGGTTGGTGCCCACGAACTCGAGTTTAGGGGATTGGTGTCTCCTTTGGGTTGGTGCCCATAAACTTTGTAATCGGGAAAGGTATTCCTAGAAATTGATTGATAAAATTTAGTGAAAGATTTTATCCGTGGATGTAGCCCAACCATTTTGGGTGAACCACGTTAAAATGGGTCTTCAATGTGTGATGCTTTCTATCTTGATTAATGTTGTGTTGATGCCTCTGTTATCTAGAGTTAAAATTGTTAATTGGTTAAGTCTTATACTGTTCACCCCCCTCTCAGTATAATCTTGTGTTCTTCAATTGGTATCAGAGCGGGTTTCTCCAAAAAAAGCCTAAAAGCTTGGAGAAGGATCTATCAGAGGAACATACAGATTCAGAAAGAGATGAAGAGGTTGGGTTCAATCTCAAAGGTGAATTCTTCTTGGCTTTAAAAAGGCTTGAGAAATTCAGGGAAGAAAATTTTGTTCTCAAGCATCAAATTTAGGAAGAAGAGATTGCAAGATCAAGATTGTCTCAAAGAGTTATAGACTTCAAAATTCTAGCTGAAGAAGGAAAGAAGGTTGAACAAGGTTCGCAGAGGCTTTAAAAAGAAAGAAAATTGATTGCGAGAAACTAGAAGAAGAGGTTATGTCTCTTAGAGTGAAGTTGGAACAAATTGGCTCTCGGACAGAATACTCCGTGTGAAAAGCAAAAGAAGGATGGTATCACCATTCATGAAATAGGGTCTTCAAGCAAGATCAATCTTCAGCCTGAAGAGCGGTGGATTCCAATTGGTCACAAGAAGAACAATCATCCAAGGCATCAAAACAGGTTACATAATACTTTCCATGGCTATTGTTTTTCCTACAAGAAATTTGGTCACGAAGCTATGCATTGCAATAAATATTTGAATAGCCATAGTAAGGAAAATGTTAACTCTTTTGCACCTCTTATGAATAAAAATGTCATGTGTTTCAAGTGCAAGAATTTTGGGCATATAGCAAGGATGTGTTGTTTGGATAAATCTAGCCTTGAGTTCACTAAAAGGAGAAATGAGATCAAATCTAAGTCAATGATAGTTCAAACTACTTTTCATGCTCAAGACAAAGTAGAAAAATGGTATCTTGATAGTGGTTGTTCAAAACATATGACTGGTGAAAAGGAAAATTTTTTGGTCTTAAAACAAACAAACCGAGGAATAGTCAGTTTTGGAGATAATAGGTCAACTAAAATCTGTGGTAAAGGGACTCTTAGTTTGGATGGGAAATCCAAAATAGAAAATGTGCTTTATGTAGAAGGCCTAAGACATAATCTTCTAAGTGTGAGTCAACTTTGTGATCAAGGGCACATAGTATCTTTCTTTTCAGATAGATGTGAGATAAGTAAAGAAAAAAATGGAAAACTCATTGCGAGTGCTACAAGGACTCCAAACAATCTTTACATGCTGAGTGAGATAAAAAGGGAAAAGTGTTTTCTAACTCAAGAAGATGAGAGTTGGCTATGGCATAAAATATTGGGGCATTTGAGCTTTGATAATCTTGTCAATATTAGTAACAAGGAAACAGTTAGAGACTTGCCCAAAATAAAAAGGCCCCATAATATCATTTGCGGTCCCTGTCAACATGGAAAATAGACCAGAACCAGTTTCAAATCAAAAGGGTATACTTCTTCAAAACCATTGGATCTTATTCATACTGATTTATGTGGCCCCACCAGAACTTAGAGCATTCAGGGAGAAAGCTACTTCATGTTGTTTATAGATGATTATTCTAGAATGACTTGGGTTACTTTTCTCAAAGAAAAATCTGAAGCTTTTGAAAAATTTAAAGCTTTCAAAGAAATGATTGAAAATGAGACTGACAAGAGAATCAAATGCTTAAGATCAGACAGAGGAGGAGAGTTCACTTCAAATGAATTTGTGGAATACTGTGAGCAACAAGGAATCAAAAGAGAATATTCAGAGAGCAAGAACTCCTCAACAAAATGGAGTAGTTGAAAGGAAAAATAGAACTATTGAAAATATGGCTAGAGCTATGTTAAATGAGTCAAAACTTTCAGATGGTTTTTGGAAAGAGGCAGTCAGTACAGTAGTCTACATTATCACCAGGGCCCAACTTAGAGTCAATCATCATAAAACTCCTTATGAGTTGTGGAAAGGAAGACCAGCTACAGTAAAATACTTCAAAGTGTTTGGGAGTAAGTGCTTCATCAGAAGGGAAGATCGGAATTTGGGTAAGTTTGATCCTAGGTGTGATGAGGGAATATTTCTTGGATATTCCAGCAGAAGCAAGGCCTACAGATGCTTCAACAAAAGAACGCATACAATCGTAGAGAGCATAAATGTAATAGTTGATGAAAAGACAGGGATAAGAGAACCAGTCAAGGAACTCAGTGATGAAATTTGTCAAGAAGAATTCAGAGAGGTTTCGGATGAAGAAGAGGAAAGACAACAAGCTGCTTCCCAAAACTCCTTCACGATATGTTCAGAAACATCATCCCAAATATTTGATCATTGGTGATCCAAATAGCAGGCAAACAAGAAGAAGAGTCATTCCTTCACACGATTCTACAAATGTTTCATTATTATCTCAGATTGAGCCAAAAGATTTCAGTGAAGCATGTGCAGATAAATTTTGGGTAAAAGCAATGGATGAAGAGCTAAATCAAATAGAGAAAAGTGAAACTTGGGATTTGGTTCCAAGACCTAAGGACAAGAATGTCATTGGCACAAAATGGATATTCAGAAATAAACTCAATGAGGATGGAAATATTGTCAGAAACAAAGCTAGGTTAGTCTGCAAAGGTTATGCTCAAGTAGAAGGTGTTGATTTCGAAGAGACGTTCGCTCTTGTTGCTCGTCTTGAAGCTATCAGAATGTTTTTGGCCCTTTCAAGCTTCAAATCATTCAAGGTATATCAAATGGATGTAAAGTCAGCTTTTCTAAATGGGGTGTTGGTAGAAGAAGTCTACATAGAACAGCCAGAAGGAGTGTCTCTCACAGAACAGTCAGACTATGTGTGTAAACTAAAAAAGGCCTTATATGGGTTAAAGCAAGCACCAAGGGCATGGTACTCAAGACTTGATAGTTATCTTCATGAGCAAGGCTTCAGGAAAGGCATGGCAGATAGCAATCTGTATATTAAGAATGAAGGTGATGATATGTTGATTATGGTTGTCTATGTTGATGATATTATTTATGGGGGGAATAATACTCAGATGTGCAAAGTTTTTGCTAACACCATGCAGAAGGAATTTGAGATGTCTATGATTGGAGAGTTGTCATTATTTTTAGGTCTTCAGATTGCTCAATCAAAATATGGTGTATTTCTCTCTCAAGGAAAGTATATCAAAGAAATGTTGAAGAAATTTGGGATGATGGACAACAAACCAGAATGTACTCCAATGATTACAGGGTGCAAGATGAGTAAAGATGATGAATCTCCAGCGGCAGATCAGAGGTTGTACAGATCAATGATTGGTAGTTTATTATATGTTACGGCTACCAGACCAGATATCATGTAGGCAGTTGGGTTAGTAGCAAGATTTTAGGTAGCTCCAAAATATTCTCATGTTACAGTAGTTAAGAGGATATTCAGATATCTGAAGGGCACTATGGATTTTGGGCTTTGGTATCCCAAAGGTGATGATTTCACCCTCACGGCCTATTCAGATGCATATTGGGTAGGCAATACTGATGACAGGAAGAGCACTAGTGGTGGAGCATTCTTTCTGGGAAAGAGTTTGGTTTCTTGGCTAAGTAAGAAACAACCTTCAGTTTCCTTATCTACATCAGAAGCTGAATACATAGCAACAGTGGCTGGGTGTACACAAGTTTTATGGATGAAAACCACCTTGGAGGATTTCAAAGTCAAGCATGAACAACCCATCTCCATATTTTGTGATAATACGAGTGCCATAAGTATTTCCAAAAATCCGGTAATGCACTCAAGGACAAAGCATATTTCCATCAAGTATCACTTTCTAAGGGAGAAAGTGCAAGACAAGCAAGTCAAGCTAGAGTATGTGCCTACTAAAGAGCAGATTGTAGATATCTTCACCAAACCTCTTCCAAGAGATACGTTTGAGTATCTAAGGGAGAAATTGGGAGTTGTACTCCCACCCCAGAATTAATCACCTCATCGGGAGGTGGGGGAGGGACCAAGCTAAGAGGCTCATTCTTAGTCCCGAGCCCCAAAGGTGACCCTTTGCCATTGATGACAAAGGGGGAGAGATATGAGTAAGGGGGAGAGCTTCAAGTGAAGAGGAAAGCTTCAAGTCAGGGGGAGCAAAACTTCAAAGACAATTTCTCAGTTGTTAGCACAGTTGGTTTCAGTTTTGGCTCTTAAGACGTGTTTTTAGTAAAGGTTTGCCATCAATGACAAAGGGGGAGATTGTTGGCAATTTTGGGTACCTTGGGTACATTGCATTTGCTCAAGTGAATAAGTTGTCATTGATGTCAAGAAGCTTTCGAAGGAATTTGATTTGATGTCAAATAATTTGTTTTGATGAAGGTTACGACATGACAGTTTCAAAGGTCTCTGGAAAACCCCAAGCTGACAGGTTCGAAAGAAAAGTGTAAGTTGGAAAAGTGAGTAAGTTGGAAAAGTGTCGTGATATCGCGACATGTCGCAGTTTCATGACTTAAACAGGAGAGAGAAAGCTTTTTGAAAAAGTGTCGCGATATCGTGACATGTCGCATTTTCACGACTTAGGCAGGAGAGAGAAAGCTTTTTAGAAAAGTGTCGCGATATCGCGACATGTCGCAGTTTCACGACTCAAAGAGGAGAGAGAATGTTCGAGTCAGAAATGTCACGATTTCGTGACATATTGCAAGGAAGATTGTACGGACGAAAAAGTGTCACGATTTCGCGACAAGTTGCAGGAGGGGGAGTCCGAAAGAAAAAGTGTCACGATTTCATGACATGTTGCAGGAGGAGTACAAAAGAAAAAGTGTCACGATTTCGTGACATAATGCAGAAGAAAGAGTCCATAGTGTGAATTGTCATGATTTCACGACAAGTTCAAAGAGAGAGAAAGTAGCAAGATAAAGTGTCACGATTTTGCGACATGCTACAGAAGTCAAAGTGAGAACTGTCATGATTTCGTGACATGCTGTAGAACTCGAAGTGAGAACTATCACGATTTCGTGACATGCAGCAAAGGGAAGAGTCTGAAATGAGAACTGTCATGATTTTGCGATAGGTTGCAAAGAAGACGTACGAAAGCTAAAAGCGTCACGATTTTGCGATAGGCTGAAAAGAAGTCGTACGGATGCAGAAAGTGTCACGATTTCATGACAGAGATAGTAAGCAAGTCTTCAATAGAAGAAGCATCACAATTTCACGACGAATTCAAGAAGGAAGAGCTCGAAGGTGAAAGCGTCGTGATTTCGTGACATGTTCCAGTTTCACGGGCGTAAGGCAGAGAAAAGCATAAGGCAGCGAAAGTGTCGCGATTTCGTGACATGTTTCGTTTTTGCTAGTGCAAGCCGAGAAGAGGTTGAGAAAGCGAGAAATGTCATGATTTCATGACAAAAGTGAAGATGACATCAGCAGAGGCAGAAGTGTCACGATTTCGTGACAAAAGCCAAAAGAAAGTGTTCGAAGGCAAAAGTGTCATGATATCGTGACATGTTGTAGTTTCACGGTAGAAGCTACAGAAGAGTTGAAGAGGCAGTGAAGCCGAAAAAGTTAAATTTGGGCTAAAAAAAATTAGGGTTTGCAACCAACGTAGTTTAGGGTTGCGACCAATGTAGTTTAGGGTTGTGCAGCCGACTAAGATCAAGGTTTTGATCTTGAAAGTGTTAGTATAAAAGGAGGATTGTTTTGAAGAGTTAAGTGTGAATTGTGAGATAGTCGAATGTGCATCGAAGTGTGCGAGATGCAGCCGAAAGAGTGCAGAAGTGGCGTGATGATGTCAAAGCATGTAGAGTGAGTGCAACAGGAAAAGATGAACGAGGACATTTGTACTAGACCGAAGGACTGTGTTTAGTGCAAATTCGAGGACCAGCTTTGGAGGTGATAGAGTTGAGGACAGAGGTCTCCAGCCAGATCAGGGAGGACAGTGTCTTCTATGGATAGAGTTCCATTTGCTAAGGGCAGCAGAGGCAGAGGTTTTCTAGAGGATCACCAGCCAGAGCAGAGCTAGGGGATCGGTGTCTCCTGTGGGTTGGTGCCCATGAACTCGAGTTTAGGGGATTGGTGTCTCCTTTGGGTTGGTGCCCATAAACTTTGTAATCGGGAAAGGTATTCCCAAAAATTGATTGATAAAATTTAGTGAAAGATTTTATCCATGGATGTAGCCCAACCATTCTCGGTGAACCATGTTAAAATGGGTCTTCAATGTGTGATGCTTTCTATCTTGATTAATGTTGTGTTGATGCCTCTGTTATCTAGAGTTAAAATTGTTAATTGGTTAAGTCTTATACTGTTCACCCCCCCTCTCAGTATAAGCTTGTGTTCTTCAAACTGATCCTTGACATCCTTCCTTTTGCCCTGATCACTAAAACTGACTCTTGACATCAATGACAACAAAACCTTCTCATATTTCCAAAAATATCCCCATTTTTCATTGATGTAAAACCATTTATATTTTACCATTTCATTTACCTCTTTATGTTATGCTCCCCCTGGGAAACTGCTCCCCCTGACTGAATGCTTTCCCCCTAACTCAAATATCTCCCATTTGTCATCAATGGCAAAGAGTCACCTTTTGGGCTCGGGGCTAAGAATGAGACTCTTAGCTTAGCCCCTCCCCCACCTCCTCTTGAGGTGATTAATTCTAGGATGGGATTATTTCTACTCCCAACATACACTAATATTTATCTTTGTCCACTTTTTTCCTCAATAGATCCTTTTGATTACTCTAACTATTCATGTTCCTGCTTGTCTCTGGAATTTTTGCTCTACACCACTTTGTTGTATGCCCATCATTATTGCACTTATAACACTTAATGTTGTTATTTATTGGAGGTGAAAATGTCTTGGAATTTCTCCCGATGAAGCCATATCTATTCCTGTCATAACCCTACAATTCACTGCCTTGTGACCAAACTGATTATAAGAGTAGCAATACCCTTAAAAAAGTTGTTTGTTTCTAAAATTTCCATATTCTTGTCTTTCATGTGTCCTGCACTGTGTATACTTGTGCCCAAACCTATGACATGAGAAGCATCATCCATTGAAACTACCTTGTGGTCTCTTAGTTTCTTCTACCCTGTGTTAGTTCCTATTCTATCTATTCCTCATTTGTGCAATGTTCATTTCCTTGTTGAAATTTATATTGTCCAATTCATCCTCAAAAGTCTCACTCTCTCTTACACTCTCTTATTTTGATTCTTATTCTTCTTCAAATATTGATATTGAATCCTCTCTTTGTTTTCTTTGTACCTATTCAAAACCAAGACCTGTCTTGTTTGATGTAGGTTTTTGTGTCTTGATAATATTATCCAATTTCTTTTAGCTTCTCCCAAACCTATGTAACTTGTCATTAGACTCTTTTACTTCCTTCTTTAGTGAATCTACCTCATGTTCTAATATTTCACATTCTAAAATATTTACTTCTAAAATCTCTTTGAATCTCCTTGTCTTAGCTGTTGAGTTAGTTAGACCCTCTATAAGCTTTCCTTTCTCTTCATCATATTCTTGAAATTTAATTTTGAGTTTTAAGTTATGTTTCATACCTCCATTAATGCATCAAGGGCAATGAATAATCTCATCCTCAAGATCAACTTCTCCTTTCTCTGATTCTTCCTTTATTTATTTGCCTTTGGGACCATCTTCATTCCTTTTTTATTTATCTTCAATAGGATCACCTCCTTCTTCTTATATTGCCAAAAGTAAACTTTATTCTGGTCCTTCAAGTGTATCTTCATAATCATCATCACTGAAACTGAATTCATTCCTTGTACATCTATCTTAAATATGGATAAAGTTACCACATCTTAAAAACTTGAGAATCATTGGTAACTTGTTTCTAACCACTTATTTTTCTTATGCCAGAAATAGAACTTCATCTTCATTATTATTTGATGAGCTTTCATCACTATCACTTGAACTCTTGCATGCCTTTTCTGCATAAACACTCTTATTATGCCTTTGGAAGAACTTATTTCCTTGCTTGCCTTGTCCATACCCACTTTTCTTTTAGTGCCTATGTTTTCCTATTTTCCTATTCTTATGATCCTATTTTTTTCATCATTGTTATTTCTAGCCTTTGGAAAATCAGATGCATAGTGATCATATTTTCCACAATTGAAACATATAACTGATTTCGTACCTTTATATTTTTTGAGTCCTTGTTCCTTTTGCCATAATTTTCTTCTTCATCATTGGATGACTCACTGCTTGAATCTAACTTTTTACCCTTTGTCTTCTTAGTAACTTTTAAGGTTTCTTCCTTATGGGGAATAGGTTCCTTTTTTATTCTCATCTCAAAAGCTGTGAGAATGCAATGTAATTCATTCCTTGTCAAAATTTCCATATATTTTGCCTCTTCTATAGCTAAAATATTTTCACTAAACCTTTTTGGAAGTGACCTTAAAATATTATCACAAACATCTGTTTCCTTAACCTTAAGCCCAAGTCCTTGCATGGAGTTAACAACCTCATCCACATGAAGTAGATATACCATAATGTTTTCCTCATACTTCATCTTTAGGTATTCAAATGTTCTCTTGAAGTTTTGTAGCTTTTCCCTTTTAACTTTTTTATCTCCTTCATATATGCCTTGTAACTTATACCAAATTTCCTTTGCTGATGTGCAATGCATAACCTTTATAAATTTTTTTTCATGTAAGCCTCTTAAAATCTTAACCATTTCTCTTGAATTGTGATGATATAGAAGCTTACCATATTTATCTGTAGGTGGAGTTATTGGTGGTGTGTATCCATTTTCAATTGCTTCCCATATCTTGTTTCCTAGTGCCATTAGATGGAACTTCATCCTTGTGATCCATAGTGCATAATTATTCCCATAAAACAATGGTGTTGAATTCCCTGAAGATCTAGTCTAAGAATCCATCTATGTTCTTATAAGTTTTTCCTTCAAGCTATTAAATTCTTCTGAAGTAACCTGCTCTGATACCAATTGAATAACACAAGATTATACTAAGAGGGGGGTAAATAGTATAAGACCACTTTTTACCTTTCTTTATCAAACAATATAATGTAATATATCAATGGTAATATCAATAGTAGTAATAAAAGCAATGCATTAATAACAACACACAATAGAGACACCAATTTAACATGGTTCACCCAATGTGAGCTACTCCACGGAGAAAATATTTTACTAAAATTTTCTCAAAAAATCTCTTGGGAATCCTTTCTTTATTACAATGTTTATGGACCTATGTCCAAAGGAGACACCAATACCCTAATCAAGTTTATGGATCTCTATCCACAAGAGACACCAATCCCCTCAACTAGTTTTTGGATCTCTATCCATAGGAGAACTCCTTCTCCTATACTCTAGTTGGTGATCCTCTAGAAGACTACTACCTCCACTGCACTGGCTTGTGGATTTCTCTCCACTGAATATATCTATCCTCTCTATCATGGCTAATGGATCTCTATCCATTGGAGACTACTATCCTCTACTCTATCACCTTCAAAGCTTGCTCTCAGCTCTTTCTCAAATCTGCACTAAACACAATCCTTTGTTCTAGCATACATCTGCTCAATCTCTATCTCTAATATGAACTAAACATAGTCCTTTAGTCTAGCACAAATCTGCTCAATATTTGTCTCCAATATGCACTAAATACAATCCTTTATTCTAGCACAAATTTGCTCAATCTCTATCTCTAATCTGCACTAAACATAATCCTTTGATCTAGCACAAATATTCTCAATATTTATCTCTAGTCTAACATAAACCTATCCTCAAATTTGTACCAAAATCTGTCCTCAAATTTGTCCTCAAGACTTAACACAAAGCTTGATCCAATCACAAATAAAATCTCCTAGTTCTGCCCAAAATATTAACTCAAGGTTTGAAGAAATCAATCAATCAATTCTGCTCACAATTGTTCTCAAATACTTGCCTCAAATATATCCACAAGTCCTCTCTATAACTTGCTCTCACTACTCTCAAGTCTTCACTAAGACTTACCTCAAATTTTCTCAACAAGTCCTTACTAGAACTTGTCCAATATGTTCAACAAATATTCACCAAGACTTACATCATATCTATCCGCAAGTCCTCTCTAGAACTTTCTCTCACTGCTCTCAAGTCTTTACCAAGACTTATTTCAAATATACATTTTAAGCTTCCACAAAATCTTACTCAACTCAACTCAATCTATCACAAAAAACCTCTTTCAATCGCACAAACAAGTTTCACACAAAATATTGTTTTAATCTAACAAACACATATAAATAATGGTTAGAGACTCAATATGCTTCTCACTCATAACAATGGTCAATCACCTTCAATCTCTCTCTTTTTTTAGCACAGAAACATATAGAGAATGGTTAAAGACTCAATATTTTTCACTCACAATAATGCTTAATCACTTTCAATATTTCCTTCAACTCAACTAAGAATAAAGAACAATTTGTTTCACAGAACTTGAACTGTTACTTCAACACTTCCAATCAACTAAGCTCAATAAACTCCACTCAAACAATCACTAATTGAAATCTTATTCAACAATACTTATCAAACAAACCTCTCATAACAATGATACTCATGATCTTTCACAAACCCTAGTTCAATATAGTTCTCAAGCTCTTACTTAAGTGTTCTCACAATATTCACCAATCATACATATGAATTATTACTCAATAATGCTTATAAAATAACATTTTCACTCCAAATTAGCATTCACAATATCCAAAAATCACTCACAAGTAAGATATGTCCATACATTTTTTTTGATGTAGAATTGACCTCAAAACCTGTCTCAATCACAATCACCCTCTTTGCTAATATCAAAGGTTAGATATCAAAAACCTCTTCAAACCTCTCATTCAAATAATCCCTCAAAATATTTCACCATACAAAACATCAACTCTCGATTACACTTTATAATCTCCATACTTCAAAATATAAGCCAACAGTTTGTTTTAAAGGAAATTACCACAATAATATTCTTTAAACACTTTACGTTTTTCCTCAAAATAATCAATACATCAAAAAATATAATTTCCTTTTCAAACATTTTAACTCCTATCTCAATCACAATAAAATATTTAACTTTCAAAAACCTTATAATTCCCTCCTAGCAAAAATAAACATGCCACATTAAAACTTAGGAGCAAATTTAATTTAGAAAAATTAAATACCTTTTTTCCTTGATGGGATTCAATCCCACACTGTGCTGCCACCAGTGCCCTAACCGTGGCTCAACTACCATGTGAGCTAGGTGCTCACCTTAAAATACAAAAGTGCATCGTGTGCTTTGTATTAGGTGTTGGGTGCCTAAACCAAAAATTATCCATGCAAAACTACCATCGGGGTTCGATTGTGGGTCCTCCCACCTAGCCAAAGCCTTAAGTCATAGCCGCTTGCCACTAGCCCAACCACCTTGGTTGGTTATGAGGCTTAGAGCCTCTCTTGCCTTATCCCTTCGTTGGTGCCAAATAAAACAAAAAAACTTTAACTTCTTCCTTGCACGTAAATCATGAAAATCGCAGGCTCTCAAGTAATTCGAACGAAGTAAGGTTTAATCCATCCAAAGGCACATGGTATTTATACCATTGTGCTATCTCCTTTAGCATGTCGACGGATGGAAAATGTAATCGACGTTAGCGCTAATAATTTAAATTTTTACCCTTATAACCCTAACCTTAGGGTTAATTAAATTAGATTATAATTTAATTAATAATAAAATTATTATAATTAATTTAATAATTACAAGGTTAATTAAATTAAATTATAGATTAATTTATAATGAAATTATTATAATTAATTTAAATCTTTATGTCTTGACCTTAGACCTTTAATATTATAATAAAATATTATAATATTATTTTTCTTGGGCCTTCCTATTGCTCTTTAGACCTCATCTGACCACCTTGAATATTATAATAGGAGGTATTATAATATTATTTCCTTTAGACCTAGAAGCAATATTTCTCTTGCATTGCTTATTGAAACTGATCCTTGACATCCTTCCTTTTGTCTTGCTCACTGAAACTAACTCTTGACATCAATGACAACAAAACCTGCTCATATTTCCAAAAAGCTTTCAGAAGGGAGGATCATCTTCAAGAGGTAAGGGCAAGCAACCTCAAATAGAAAATAAATTTTGCACAAATTGTAAAAATGACAACCATGACATAAATCAGTGTTGGTTAAAAAACAAGCAAAAAAAAAATGGAAAAGGCACATCACAGAGGTAAAATAGACAACAAAGAGGCCATATTGCTAGTGAAGTGTCTAATTTCAATTTTGATTCTAGTTCAAAAAGAGCACACAAGGTGTTCATGGTCCATAAAAATTTGTAAGGGAAACAAATTTATCACCCTAGGCAAGCACCTTTCCAACCCTCATTTTAGGCTTCATAAATATCAATTTTTTTTGTTTGAAGTACTTGCAATAAAGGGGTGATTGTACCTCTTTTTAGGCTTCATAAATAGCAAACTCTTTTTGTTTGAAGTACTTGTAATAAAAGGGGGGATTTTTTGGTGTAAATTTTGAAATTTGCCTAGGAGGAAATCTTTGTAAAAACCTTAACAAGCTTCATAAGTTGCATATCTTTTGCACTTAAGAAGGGATAAACATTTCTTTCCTACTTCACACAAATTTTTCTAAAAAATTGAGAAAGAATTATAAGGGTGCATTTTCAATAGCGATCGACATCTTAGTCACACTTCTTGCATAAATTCCATTACAACATGTTTTGCAACAAGGGGAGAAACTTATAAGGGTGCATTTTTGACAACGACCAACACCTTAGCTACCTTATCAAAACTTTTGTAAAATCATATTGTAATGGAATGAACCTCGTATGTAGTGATATACTCTATTACACCTAGCAATTGCATCTATTGGTTACCCATGCAATCCAATTGGATGATAAGATTACAATAAGGACATTTGTTGATGAGAAAACAACATGAGGAATGACCCACTTTTTGCATAGCCAAAGCACTGTGATAGAGTCTGAGCCAGAGTAAGATACACCAGATCAACATCTTTTCATTTCTCTTCTTCACTGTATTGGGGCATTTATATACATTATCCAAATAATGTAATAAGGGGGGATGTTAGAGTTACTATGCTACAGTAACTATGATTATTACCTCATTTGGTAATTAGTAAATTATCCTAGGTAGATTATTAGGGTAAAATCATTTTTACCTTAGTAGATTTTATTTACCACATGGTAGATTAGTTTATTACCATTGTAAGTAACCAACTTGGTTACATTAATACCTAGATATTACTTTGGTTAGTAAGTTAGTCATTGTAGTCATTTTGACTATGTTAGTAGGTTAGCATGATATATGGTTAGCACATAGTTGTTAGCATTAACTAGGGATATTATTTAGTTAATATTCCTAAGGCTATTCTTAGCCTATGTTGTACTATTTAATCCCTATGCATATCAATATATTTCTAATAATTTTTCACTCTATTTTAACATAATATGGATTTTTTGGATTACTACTTAGGATTTCAAATCTACCAATAATCCCATAAAATTATGATTTCTCAATCTATGTATATATTAGAAATCTTGCAAAGGTTTAAAATGAAAAATTGCAAATATGTTTCTACTCCCATGGTTTCTAGAAAATTTAAAATTAATAAACATTCTAATATTGTAGATAAAACTAAATATAGACAACTTATAAGTAGTTTACTATATCTTACTATTTCTACGCCTGATATTGCTTATGTTGTTAATGTGATGGCTAGATTTATGCATAAGCCTTATGATGTTCATATTAATTTTATTTATAGAATACTTAAATATCTAAGTGGAACTACTAATTTAGCTTTGGAATATTTAAGTAATTCTCATGTAAATTGGTTTGGTTATTGTGATAGTGACTATGCTATGGATAATGTTGAAAGAAAATTCACAAGTGGATATTTTTTCTCCTTGTGATCAGGTGTGATATGTTGGTGTAGTAAGAAAAAACAACCATAGCTCTCTCCTCAACTGAGGCTGAGTATAGAAGTGCTACTCTAGCATGTCAAGAATCCATTTGGATTCAAAGACTACTAACAAAAATTATGTTTAACAACAATAAATCTATCACAATATTTTTTGATAACTAATCTTCAATAGATTTAGAAAATAATCCTATTATCCATAAAAGGATTAAAAACATTGATATTCAAGCACACTTAATTATGGATAACATATTAGATGGGACAATTAAACTCATATATTACCCCACAAATGAGAACATTTCTGATATTTTCACAAAACCATTAGTAGAATATAAATTTTCTTACTTTAGAAGTAAATTAGGACTAAAAGAATTGCCCTCAAGGGGGAGTAATGCATAATATTATGTGATGTCAATTATTTCAAGTATTATTTAATGTTTTGTGAATTCCATGTTGATGGAATATGTGTGTGTGTCATTTATTTATCCATGTTGATGGATGTTATTTTTTCCATGTTGATGGAATATGTGTGTGTGCCATTTATTTATCCATGTTGATGGATGTTATTTTTTCCATGTTGATGAAATATGTGTGTGCCATTTATTTATCCATGTTGATGGAATATATATATATATATATATTTACCACTTATTATTGATGTTTTCCATGTTGATGGAAACCTTATTTACATGTCATATTTTATATATATGACATTTATTTATCCATGTTGATGGATGTTATGTTTTCCATATTGATGGAATATATATATGCCACTTATTATTGATGTTTTCTATGTTGATGGAAACCTTATTTACATGTCATATTTTATATATATGATTACTGACTCTATGCTATGTTTTTCTTTTGTAGATCCATGTTGATGGCTGATGCCTTGCCTATTTCCACATAGCTTGGAGTCTCTACTGTGACATTGTTGAATAACTATTTACCAAAATGTATGCTCATTTGTAAAATTGTTTCTTCCTCTTGTAAAATTGTATTATAACTCCAAAATTAGATTAAGGGGGCGTGTTGGAACAAATAATTCAATTTTAGGATTATATTTTAAATTCACATAAGTAAAAATATGAATAATAATATTAGATATCTAGTATTTAATATAAATTAAATAGATAGGTATTTAATTTATATTTATTAATATATATATATATATATATATATATATATATATATATATATATATATATATATACTTAGGTTAGACTAATATATATTAAGATATATGGATAAAATAAATATATACCTATATTTATTTTATCCTACACCTTAATATTATTATTCCTACAATTACTAAATTAAAATAATTCCAATATCTAGTCTAACTCTATTCAATTCAAATTCAAAGGTGACATGGCATGAGACTTGAGTGTGGTGGCATGTGTGGGGTAGATAATGACATGTGGTATGAGTGTGGTGGCATGTGTATGAGTGTGGTGCAACATGTTGTGTAAGTTTTCCTCCATGGATATTTTCCAATGGGAAGATAGCCCAAACTATATATTTGGGTCTAAACTCCTTGTGTTGATAGTGAACTAATTGTGTAGTGCTAACTATATAGTGATAATTGTGTAGTGTGAACTATGGAAAACTAATAGTGAGACACTATTGTTTACATGATATATGGTTATTTGCACCAAAAATATTTGAGAAAAAAGGCTTGTATATTTTGTTGAAGATAATACAAAAGTGGAGATACAATTTTGGCTATGGTTTTTGCCTTTACAAGATTTCCACATAATATTGGTGTCTTTTATGTGATTTGATTTATTTCTATCTTACCTTACATTTTATTATATTTATTAAATTTTATGCTATTTATATTTGTGTAATACATATTTGGCATACTATTAATTTTTTGTTTGAGTTTGTTTTATTCTACTACATTTGGGAGATTTTGCTTACTTCCTCCCCTTCAATCTTCAACAAAATTGTAACAGGAGGCTTTGCTCAGGGTCTAAATAAAAAAAATGGGTAGCTTGAGGCCAGATCATCCACCTACTTCAAATTTAGCCATAGGTATATCCTAGGATTATAGTATAAAATTAAATGAATAAAAAATGAATAATACTCGAAAACATGGGTGTTCTCAAATTTGGACAACCCTTCATGAATTTGCACAATGATAAAATCACTAAAGTAAAAAATCACCCTCTCAATATTGGGTGTGTAACTCATCATATACAAAATTTATAGTTGGGCTAGATTCATGCCTTCATAATCCTCTAGGCCAAAAATGAATTCCAGTATGCTAAGAGCATCCATCATACTATCGATAAAAATTGTATTTCTAAGGAACTTTGGAAGCATGGTGTCTAAGATACCACATTCAGTATTTAGCAATACCAACTTGTCCTCCTCTAGAATATCATAAAAAAACTTGATGATATTCTCCATAGTTATCATATGCCCTTTCACTTCTACTGGTGGTATATTTTGGATGATTTATGGGGTGACGATGACCTTGAAATTCTCATCTTATGACCTAATTTCATAGGCCTCAACATCATATGATCCTACATGTGTAACAAACATATCATATCTATTGTGCACTTTGGGCACCATATATTATACTATGAAGATACTCCATATCATTTCTCTAAAGGTGCCTAGGACGTTAGATTTAAATATTTGGTAGTCTCCCTTCCTAATATTCTTAATTTCCTTAAATACTTTGGGGTTGATAACCCTCCATGTCTTTTGACATCTTGAGAACCATAATTTGGAGAGTTTAGGTTATGTTTCTCAACCTAAGGTAGAAGGTGAGGTTGTAGCTACTCTGGTAGGATAATATATATTAGGGATAGCTTTGGATGCTAATGGATGGGTAGTAGTTTTTTTTTTTCTCCACATTTTCTTTAAATACTTCTAGGTATATAAAAAAATTTCTCACTACCCTTTTATGGATTCTTTTTCAAATATTGAATTATCCACCTATATTGAATTCACATTACGTGAATTTATTTCTTCCCTTTATAAAGTGGTTGGGAAGTGTTTATGATCCTTTTGGCATTAAATCTGTTGGATTTAAATTTATTTCCATTCTTGTGCAAATATGATAGGAAGAGACCACCACATTTTTATTGGTACTAAATTTATACCATTGGAACCACTATATCATATTTATCAACAATAAATTTGTATTGCATTTATTTACTTTCATTTTCATTAGAGTTGATGAAAAGAAATTTGCACTCCTCATAATGCATTGAATTCACATCATGTGAACTTATTCTTTCCTATGCAAATATGGTAGATGGATGCTACATCATTAATTTGGTGTTATGTGAATTTACATTACCACATTTTTATCAATAGGTTTATCTATAGATAGCCCCTTTTTAGCCAATTATACATATCACATTGTTATAAAGAGTCATTTACCTTTTCTGATCAAACAATGAATGTTGTCCATTGATGATTTGATTGGATGGATTATGTTAACCTTTCCATGGATATTCTCTTAATTTACTCTATATTTAGTCCACTCTTGTCATTTGCCCTTCATTATTAGATGCATCATTCTATTATAGACTCAAGTTTCTTTTGTTATTACCTGATCAATTAAGATCCTTCCATGTTTCATTATCAACAACATGAATCACCTTTCAAATTATTGTGATCATGATGACCCCATAAAATTATACAATCTCATGGACCAAGGAATGATCCTAATTAGTGGCATGGTTTAAACATCTAAAATAAAATGATTACAAGCTAAAATAAAAAAGTTAAGAAAATACATATATAGATTTTATGTATATATGCATACAAATTATGTTATACAATGACCCCAGATAGCTTTTCATCTCATGCCTATTTTCTGAAATACTTCATAGGGTTATAGATCCCACATCTTGGCTATCAACGGTTCATTTGATCATCAAAAATAGAAGAGGAAACTTCATTAACAAATAGGTATGATCTATATTGCCCTTCCTCCACCATGTAGGTCCACTCAACATATAGCCTAGTTGAATGCATATGCTCCATATGATGGATATGGAGGGATTCTAATGAAATCTTCAACTTAGTCCTATATCTACTTTTGAGCAACATGTGAATTCAATCCAATGACAAATAGTCTCCTATTTTGGTAGTGAAATCCCTTGATAACCAAATGTAAAAATTAGTTTGGAGATCAATAATTGTTATGTCCTAATGGACTATGATGTTCAAAAAAATTTATAGTGTAAGGGAAAGACTCGACACTAGTCCAAATATTTAAACTAGAGTTCTATGTAGATGGACTACTCATTTTTTGATAGGCTCATATGTCGAGCCCAATGCATATTCTACTCTTTTGGGTATGACTGAAATATTTGACCCAAAATATACCATGAAATTGAATCAACTTATATCTTTAGATTATATTTAGGTAAAATAGCATCAATTTGAGTCAATTTATCTTAGATTTAAATATTTGTAAAACCATAAGTGGATTTTTCTTGCCTAGTACCTTTTATCTCTCTAGTGCATCTTACAATTGTCTCATTTTCTTAGGTATATCCAAGGTATTCCAAAGAAGCATGACCATAGTAGAATTATTCATATGGTCTACCATATTAAATTATTTGATAGTTTGGAACCTCTAAACTATTCTTGGTATCCACTGAGGTCTAGGTCCATCCATCACAAATTAAAAAGCTAAAGCTGATTTTGGAATGAGTACATATTTTCTTGGGGTTTCAAGGATATTATTATTGAGATTCAAAGGTATATTTTACACAATTTGACCATGTATAACCATAGGGGAAACACCTTTTTCAATATCAATCGGCCTACATTTTGCATTAAGGCCCACTTGATCAACCTTCCCCTGCTCCTATATAACGTTCCTCCTATCCCTTGTCATATAGTCTAATTGGACTTGTGGCCTCCTATGTAAGTACCCACTCCATTAGATATAAATATACTTGTTTCTCATCCCATGTTATTAGATTCTACTATTGATTGGAAAAAATTACTACTAGGAATGAGCTTTGAGATTGCACAAGAAGGGGATGACTTTATGCTTTTGGATTTAGCCCTAAGTAAGAAGTAGATGGTTGGGCATTTACAACTTCATTTAGCACTAGTATGGTCTATTGAGGATTTCCTATAGGATAAGCATTGGTAGGATATACATCAATGTGGAGGCAATACCATATATTAGGTTCTTCCATATGGTTTTTCTACATGGTGACTATATCCCTAATAGGGTTAGGGAGATATACTATAGAGGGAGTTATATAGGCACTAACTATTTATTGGTACTTTGTATATGGATTGTATTCCTATTGTATTGGAAATAAGAGCTCTACTATCTATTTAGAGTAGGCCTATAACTTTGACTATTCTATTAGAAGAGAGTTCTCAAATTTTTCTAATATTAAAACCTTTGAGTGTTCTATTATATTTTAAGTTTTATGGCCTCATTAGAGATTGTACTTAGAAATTTTATCTAATCTAAATTAGTGTAGGAGAAAGGACTTGTAGAGTGGTATTAAAGAGCAAGGATATAGATTTAAACTCTTATTAGGTTTATAGAAGGATTACGCTAGAAATTAGTAGGCTAGATTGCTATATAAGGCTAGTAAGGAGGTTAAAAACTCAAAAACATAGGCATAGAGGGTATAGAATCTAGCCTTATTATTTTAATTAAATAATTATAAACTTGGAAGGTTATCCCATAGGAATTCAGTAGAGAATTTTCTCCTCTAGACTTGATTATCATGGCTATTTTAGAATTAATAACTTTCAAAAAATAAATGAATGTCATACTTGGAAGAGGTATGATCTCATCCAAGATTCTATACCAGGTTTTATGAATATGAGTATTAAAATCATCCATTACCTCCATGGGTTCTCTATTTATGGTAGTTAGTTGTTCTAGGAGAGACACACCATTCATATTCTCTTTGAATCTATTGAATAGTAGGTCCATGGGTCGGTCCCAAATTTTGATAAGATATGGAGTAAGTTATATGTACCATTCTCATGCTTTGAATATAAAAGAATCTATCAACAATCTGAAGTTTGCATTATGCTTCTCAATATTATGTATGGTACATAGGCTTACCATGTGGTGCAGGTGCTTAGTAGGTGTGGTTGCATCCTTATTAGTGAAGTAAGGTAGTGACTTGATAAATGAGTCTAGAATTTGAACACATAATATAGGAAAAATAGGTGGTTATAGGGGGGCTCTATAATTTCAAGATGAGTACCTTCTCACAAGTTTGTTTTACTATAAAGCCATGCTATGATGTTAGGCTCTTCTTATAGATCCTTGGTTCAAGGTTAGCACCAGTGCTTACAAATTTGTTCTAATAAAGGATCTACTAAAAGGTCTTACATTCATAAATATTTGGGTCCTTCATTATCATTGGAGTCACCAAGTGAATTTTTATGTGCTTCAATAAGCAAGTTAGTTGAGACCTTCACCAAAATCTCAATTGGTCTTTCAATACTTCTTTGTACAAGTGAAACTACTTTGAATGCAAAATGGCTACTTCTTGGCATAAAAGATGAATTCCTAATTAGGATAAATGTATAATATGTGTTGAGTGAATAACATTCATCCCACCAAGCATACCAGTAAAACTATTGTCCACATAGAATGTCATGGTCATCCGTTGTAATAGCTAGACACACCCGATATTTGTGCCTTGTATTGAGTGACATAGTCAAGAAACACCATGAGTGAGGGATGCACTCATAAGGAAACCTCTAGGATTTTTTTAAGGCCAACTCCTCATTTGATATGATCTATAATACTTACCTTCCTTAACTACTTGCTTTCTTCAAATGAAAAATGGAGAAAAATGTAGAAAATAAAATTTAATCTAACAAAGGCAATGCACCAAGTTTAAAATATCCTTTTGTGCACTACTAGAATAAAATGAACACATTCATCATCCATTAACACATATATAATTGAACATGTTTTAAATGTAATATATAAAAATTATGGACAAGATATATATAATAAATATGACAAAACAAAATTAGTCACAACTTCGTATATATATCATAAAGTATTGTACAAAGATACTAGATTAAAAGAGGCTCAAATGCTACTAAAAAATAACTCAAGGTTTGAGTCTAGACTACTATGTAGAATAAATTTAAAGGAAATATACACATAAGACTAGGTATTAGGCACAAACAACCAACTTCCAATGCCTTATTATAGACAATGGATAGTGCATGGGCTAGGACCCCAAACCCCTTTCCAAATAATATAAAAAATCACATGGTTGGTCTACCTCAATATGTCTATGTATATGTACACATATATGTTTCAAGTGAATGTTATATATATAAATTTTATAAATCACCTAGCCTTAATGAGTTCTAAACAAGACCACTATAAATCAAGATAAAGAATGAAAGAATACAAGTATGCAAGAAAAAAAAGTCCTAGACTTTTCTCTTTTAGATTTTAATTATTATGAGAAAGTAAAGGAGTATTTCCTTTTCAATGGAAAACAAAGAGAATTTGGAAGCACACAAACTAACCTAAATGCAACTACATGCTTTTATGATTCCTTGCTTACAATATTTTGTAAAAATAAATTGTCCTTAAATTGATTTCTTTACCCTTGTTGAGTGGTATTTTCACCCAGTTGTGAAAGTACACTCTCCTTTAGGATTTGGGTTCCAAATCCCCTCTTGCAAAGAAGTTAAACAAATGACTTCTCCAAGGTCTCCGCTGTATTTAGCATTTGCATATGTGTATTAGTAATCTCATATAAAGAAATTCAATTTAAATGCTTGGAACACCTTAGTGATTGCAAGTAACTGTAAACAAGGGGCAATGTTGGTTTATTTCAGCATGAAATTTTAGTGATTGTTCATTGTTTCTTTGGATTTTGATATTTTTTAGATGTTTATTTTAATGCCTAGAAAAGTTAAAACTTCTGGAAAAATATAAAATGCAGAAAAATGAAAATGAAATCAGAAACTGAAACTAAAATGCATTCAGTATGATGCTATCCTATTTCGAAAAAACCGAAGATGTGAGGTCTCCATGCATGCAACCTAACCTATTGGACCTGTAAACAAGCACAACCCGGATAAGCTAAGTTTTGGTTCCTAGGGTACAAAATAAAATTTAGATTTCAAATATTTGCCTAATGTAACCCAAAAAACATGGCATTAACATTATCTATAAATTCGAAATCTGAAAGAATGAAAAAAAATAAACATTAAATCCATAACATGCAAAGAAAGTCTCCTTATTTCTTGCCCACACGATGCAAATTTCTAAAAAACTTCTACATTAAAAATATGTCCTTTTACAATAGCAAAATTTTTAGTTTTCCCAAACCAATATGTAGAAGGAAAACAACTCAAACAGGTCCAGAATGGCCTTTCTTCCTTCAGCTCTACAACTCTACTCGCAGCAGTATCCAACCCTTTCTATGGAAGAAGAAAAACCAGTCTGATGTGGAAGAAAATATCCAGAGAAACCCAGTTCTAAGGCCTTGCCTTCATTACTGCAATCTTCTCTAAAAAGTTCCCCCCTGCTGGCCTCTTTGAATGGTGTATTTACACTTTTGGAAAGAATTGTTTTTCCCTCCATGACGGTTCATTTTCATTTTCTAATGGTTGTTTGTTTCACCTTCCCTGATTGTTTGTTTTGGTTTTCATTTTGTGGACCTTTGCTATGTTTTCTCCTCATTGTCTTGCGTTCGTTTTCCCTCCGTGTGTAACGGTCATCTTGAATGATCATGTAACACTTTGTCTTATTCATTAGATTTTGTCCTTATGTCCACATCACTATGTAGGTCCGTTACCTTGGCAAAACTGGAACATGTTGTGATATCACGACACTTCTTATTTCTCAGCTTGGCTGCCCCTTTTGAATTGTGAAAATGTAACATGTCACGATATCGTGACACTTTCGGTCCCTTCTGTCTTCTGTTGCTTTTAGCCATGATAGTGCAACATGTCGTGATATCGCGACACTTTTTCTCTTTTGCCTCTCTCTATGCTTTGAATCGTGAAAACGCAACATGTCGCGATATCACGACACTTTTCCTGTACGGCCGCGAAACTGCAACATGTCGCGATATCGCGATACTTTTATTTTCTTGTTCTTTCTTGTCTTGTTCGGTCGTTATGGAGCAACATGTAGCGATATCATGACACTTTTTCATCATTTGCTTGTTTTCCCATTTTGAATCGTGAAAATGCAACATGTCGCGATATCATGACACTTTTCCTATATAGTCATGAAAATGCAACATGTCGCGATATCACGACACTTTTTCTTGTACGATAATGAAAATGCAACATGTCACGATATCGTGACACTTTTTCCTGTATGGTCGCGATATCGTGACACTTTTTCATTTTAGCCGCAATGGAGCAACATGTCGTGATATCGTGACACTTTTTCATTTTCTATCGCGATGGAGCAACATGTCGCGATATCGCGACACTTTTTCATTTTTGGCCGTGATGGAGCAACATGTCGTGATATCGCAACACTTTTTCCCCTTGTGATATTTTGTTTTTTTTCTTGATCTTTAGCTTATGGGCCACTTCGGTCTTCTTGGAACACATGCAAAAAATGTGGGTCCCCAATTTTGGGGTACGTTGTGGATCAGCCACAACAAATGGCGATTCTGCTGGGAAATGCTCCTAAGTAATTCGGTGAGAAATCAACCTGAAAACACAAAAACTCAAATACAAGCATTAGCAAATATCCCAAGAATGAAACTAGACGAGAAATATATGAAACATTAGAATTATTAAGCATCAGCTCGGTGTGTGTAACGTGCATCATTCCCTATCATTTGAAATTGATCAACATTCCATTGTCAGTTTCACTTATGATTCGTATGCAATGCTATGAATGATTTGTGCAAGATTTGATGTATGATGAAAATTCTAGAGATATAACAACCTACTTTGCAAAGACTCAGACCTTCTAGTATCATGAACAAACATATTAAAACTATCAAACCCTCTTAGGACCAAATATATGTATATTGAGTTAATTTACTAGATACCAAAGTTGGTTATGTGTCACTACCATCTTGAACCCGTGTGCAGGTGTAAGTGAAATAAGAGCTTTGGGGAATCAGATTCCCAACCTAAGCGAGATGATAATTTGACCCTATCCTTACTACTATGATTTGGAGTTCATTACCTTATCTTGAACAAAATGATTTAACCTGTTATGGATGAAACTGTCAGGCTAGCCTGTTCGTTTGAGCAGTCAGTGGTCTTACTTTTAGACAAGACATGTTGCCATGCATGAGCATACTCCACTGCCAGCCAGGCATCTATAGCCCCAATGGAGATTAACCCCATAATCCAGGATTTGACTTTATTGTGATTTCTTGTACCTTGGTGATGACTACCCATCCTTGCAAGGGACATGTAGTATGATCCTTCCAATCTAGTATTAATAAAGAGATGAAAAATATTTTCTTTTGAATTTCAAGTTCTTGAGTGGGAAAAATGGAAGCTTTTGGGAATCGGATTCTCAACCTAAGTGAGATGAGAATTATACCCTATCCTTACTACTCCATGAAGGTCAAATCAGAGCTTTGGGGAGTTGGATCCTCAACCTAAGTTCGATGAGGATTTAACCTTATCCTTACTACCCTAATTTTAGGCTTTAAGCACTTTGGGAGTGGTAAAAACCATTGTTTTAAAGATTACGTTGCATGATAGGATAGACACGAAATACTCCTTTTGCCTCACCTTTTCTTCCAAGTACGGTTTTGACCATTTTACTCAAGATTCACTTTAATATGTGTAGAACGTAGTTCGGGCATCAGTTTCCAACCTTAGGATCCTTTTAATATATGTTATGTAATAACCCTAAGAGGATTCGACACCTTTTCAATGATTGCCCATGAAATGAAGATGCAACTGAGATGGAATGTATATGCAATGTGGAATGTACATGAGATATGAATGCATTGCTCCTTTTGAAATGTGGATGAAGTATACCACCTACTTTGCCATAATTTATAAAACTGACAACTTCATGCATCACAAGTTCCAAATGATATTTCTTAATGTGTTTGCGATATTCATGGAGCTTTCTGCAATACAATTCCGATGTTTCATATTCTCCTAGTCTTAGTCAACATTCGTAAGGACCACACACAAAACTTAAAACCAAAAATAATATTCAATCCAAAACCAAAACATGAAAACCAAAAGTATATAAAATATAATACAAGATGATGCAAAAATTTGGATTATCATTTTCCCAGATCCCAAACCTGATTAGAGCAATCCAAAAGACATATAATATGATACACATGCCGAATGTGGAAGGAATAAAACGAAAACAAGATTAGACCAAACCATGCAACCAAATTCAACTTTCCTCTCTCACCCCACCAATTAGATTTAGTTCCATTAGTATTCTCATAGGTGAGATTCAAATTTCCAAATTGATTAGACAATGGTTGATTTTCAATTCTTTCTTGTCTATACTTTAAGGTGCAATTTCATAATCTCATTCATGATTTAGAACTATGCTTTCTTTATTCAAAATGAAATTTTGTAAGCAAGAGCCTATTTCTAAAAATTTCACAGCTAATTCATTTTCCATGTTCTTAGGCCAATCAAAATTTTGCAACAATTTACAAGCATGTAGGATATTTACTAGATGGGTATCATTAACAATTTTTATCCTAGATTCAAGAATTAATTTTTGATGAATTTGATTTAGCAATTTAAGTGCATCAAGCTCCTTTTCATTCATTAAAGTAATGTTATCAAAGGTGTGGTTAAAAATTAATCCTTGTTCTTCATTCGCCTTCAATGGCATTTCATCATAAATATTATTTGAATTATGCAAATTTTCACCAAAATCTTGGATGTTTGGACATAAAGGTTTAGATTTTACTTTTTTCACACTTTCATTTACGAAAACTTGGTGAGGATTTGCAATTTCCTCTTTTACCTCTTGGTCTTCATATTCTTCATTGATTACTTGTTCATCAAACATACCAAAATTGGGCACCCAATTAAAAACATGCCCATCCTTTTCAACCCTCAAATATTCTTGGTTGAAGAGCATGTCAAGTAACTCATCTTCATGATCAATCACTTTTGTTGCTTCCAATAGATCCACCACTTTGTCATTTAATTCCAATTCTTTGTTCACTATCCCTAGTATCTCTTCCAAAACATCCTCAAATTGCATAGGAGTTGTAATATCTTCCTTCGAGTAGGCGATTATGTTGTCATGTATATCAATTGGCACACAAGTTTCATTAGCAGTTTTGGAGTGAGTGTAGTCTTCCCACTTCTTCCATGAATCATAGTAGTCACCTTCCAAATTCAAGTTGTGATGCTCAAATACTTCTTCTCCATCCTCTGATTCATCAACCTATTCCTTATCTGATTCATCTTCACCTTCCATAGATGGTCCAGTTATTTCTAAAAGTGGGTTATTTCTTGAATTCAAATTAGTAAAGCTATCATAATCCACATTTGTAACCCATGATTCAATTTTATCACAATTTGGAGGGTGAAGAAATTTTTGATCATTAATTCCAAGCTTCTCATCGAGAGTGTCTTCCAAGAACAAGTGATGACGCTCAAGTACTTCTTCTTCATCTTCTGATTCATCAACTTGTTTCTCACCCAATTCATCTTCACCTTCCTCATGCTCACTCTCTTGATGATATAGAGTTTCTCCCACTAAAATGTTTTTCTCTCCTTTTTGAAGTTGGGATGGACCCTTATTTGGCACAAGTTCCAAATAATCCACTTGAGCTTGGAGGCAATGGGTATACATAGCAATTTTAGGACAATTCCTTTCATTATGCTCCCTTGTATCATGCAATCTACACCCATTTTTCCACACAAAATCAGAAAGATTAAGAATGGAACTGGAGTAACTTGGTCCTACAGAAGTATCTATCTGATTAGCAATAGGGGAAGGCACACCCCCATGGTTTGGCTTCGTATTCCACTGTCTCCCTCCATTGTTGAAATTTTGATTTGGGTGAGGGGCATGGGATTCATACTTCTGTTGTTGAACCAAATCATTACTCAATTTCTAAACCATATTTTTGAGCTCTTCAACCTCTAAAAAAATCTCTTTTGGTTGAGCTATGTTATTGCTAGTTCCAATAGGATTTGTGTAATTGGTGAGATCTTGACTTAAAATTTGGGTTGGATTTTGAACCACTTGATTTGCTTAGGGATTCACACTTTGAATCGGTATTGGATTGGGAAAAGGAACTATAGCCTAAGAATTAACCGAACTAGCTCCTTGCATAGTCTGTTGACTACTTTGCAAAAATGAAGGAATGGGGAGAATGGATGTGATTGGTTGAATTGGAATGGATGCGTAAGCAGGTGTTGATGAATATTGTTGTTGATAAGGCAAAGAATTTATGTCTGATATCTAAGGTGCCATGATCTGGTTCATCATAGGGGCTTGACCATATGGACCATATTGTCCTACCATAGGCATCTTGGAAAACCCATAATACTGTAGTGTCATTTGTTGTTCAATGGTCATAGCTTCGTTGTATGCTAGAGCAAGCATAGTAACTTGAGGATTTCACCTTGCAAACATTGCCATCATAGGATCTAATGCCCCAAAATATATTTGCAAAGCTACTACGGGATCAATGGAAAAATGCCAAATTGCTCTATTATAGCACTTCTAAAATTTTTGATTAAAGGTTCGGATTGGATCACCCTAGCCTCTTTCGCATGTAATGAAAACTGATTATAGATGATTGTGGGATATAATGGTGACCTGAATTAGTTGATAAAAGCATTCTCTATTTCCATCCATGACATAATAGAACCAGTAGGTAAGAAAATGTACCATTCATAGGCCACTGGGTCTAGGCTCATGGGGAAGAGTCTACAAGCCACATCTTCAAGTTGAACTTGCAATCTTATCAAAACATCCCTATAGGCCTGTATATGTTCTTTTGTGGTCCTTGGGCCATCCTGTTTGTATTTGGGCAAAAATATCTCTATATTCCTAAGGATCTCATGAATATCCCCTACAATATTCAAAGGAATGTTATGGGCTCCGTACCAAGGAGCTGGTGGAGGTTGGGCCATTTGATTTAAAATTGATGATGATAATCTTACAAGGGCCATGGAAAATACCTCGAAGGAGACCTGCGACACATAGAAAATTCTACAATTAATGGAATTCAAAGAATAACTTCAAAACCAATTTGTTAGTCATGAATAAAAGAAGGAACCCTGACAAAGCAGTATTCTAAAAATGTAAGTTTCTGATTCACCAGATCGCATATGCGCAAGTGAAGAGCATACTTCTAGTGTTGTAGGCTTTCTGATTCACAAGATCGCATTACACGCAGTTGAAGAGCATAATACCGACAACAAATACATTTTAGACAAAATAATTCCTTACAAATAAGCATGAAATGACTAGCAAATATCAAACCTGTAACGTATGAATAATCATGTTAGCATCAACCAAGAGGTGTATCCATTAAAATCGAATGAAAGTAATTGCATGGAGACAACCTCGTTAGTCAAGAATTTTTTTTTTTAAATCAAATCAAGACAGATTATTCCTGTATGAACAATAAAAAATGTTAGAACAATGCATAGCAATTCATGTCCTCCTTTTAACACTACAAGGTTGTATTGTTAAAAGAGGGCTAAAGATAATAATCAATAGGGCATGAAATATTCAAAATTTAAATCCCTATAGCATTTAAATCACACTGAAATAAATCTATTCAGGCCCTCCTTCTAGCGCCAATCTGTTGAGTGGTATTTTCACCCAGTTGTGAAATTACACTCTCCTTTAGGATTTGGGTTCCAAATCCCCTCTTGCAAAGAAGTTAAACAAATGACTTCTCCAAGGTCTCCACTGTATTTAGCATTTGCATATGTGTATTAGTAATCTCATATAAATAAATACAATTTAAATGCTTGGAACACCTTAGTGATTGCAAGTAATAATGTTGGTTTATTTCAGCATGAAATTTTAGTGATTATTCATTGTTTCTTTGGATTTTGATATTTTTTAGATGTTTATTTTAATGCCTAGAAAAGTTAAAACTTCTGGAAAAATCTAAAATGCAAAAAAATGAAAATGAAATACAGAAATTGAAACTAAAATGCATTCAGTATGATGCTATCCTATTTCAACAAAATCAAAGATGTGAGGTCTCCATGCATGCAACCTAACCTATTGGACCTGCAAACAAGCACAATCTGTATAAGCTAAGTCCTGGTTCCTAGGGTACGAAATAAAATTCAGATTTCAAATATTCACCTTATGTAACCCAAAAAACATGGCATTAACATTATCTATAAATTTGAAATCTGAAAGAATGAAAAAAATAAACATTAAATCCATAGCATGCAAAGAAAGTCTCCTTATTTCTTGCCCACACGATGCAAATTTCTGAAAAACTTATGCATTAAAAATATGTCCTTTTACAATAGCAAAATTTTTGGTTTTCCCAAACTACTCTGTAGAAGGAAAACAACTCAAACAGGTCCATAATGGCCTTTCCGCCTTCAGCTCTGCAACTCTGCTCACAGCAATATCCAACCCTTTCTGTGGAAGAAGAAAAACCAGTCTGATGTGGAAGAAAATATCCAGAGAAACCCAGTGCTAAGGCCTTGCCTTCATTACTACAATCTTCTCTGAAAATTTCTCCCCCCTACTGGCCTCTTTGAATGGTGTATTTAAACTTTCTAAAAGAATTGTTTTTCCCTCCATGATGGTTCGTTTTCATTTTCTAATGGTTGTTCGTTTCACCTTCCATGATTGTTTGTTTCGGTTTCCATTTTGTGGCCCTTTGCTGCATTTTCTCCTCATTGGCTTGCATTTGTTTTCCCTCCGTGTGTAACGGTCATCTTGAATGATCATGTAACGCTTTGTCTTATTCATTAGATTTTTTCCTTATGTCCATGTCACTATGCAGGTCCGTTACCTTGGCGAAACTGGAACATATCATGATATTGCGACACTTCTTGTTTCTCAGCTTGGCTGCCTTTTTGAATCACAAAAATGTAACATGTCACGATATCATGACACTTTCGGTCCCTTCTCTCTTCTATTGCTTTTAGCCGTGACAGTGCAACATGTTACGATATCATGACACTTTTTCTCTTTTGCCTCTCTATATGCTTTGAATCGCAAAAACACATGTGATATCGTGACACTTTTCCTGTACGGCTGTGAAACTGCAACATGTCGCGATATCGTGACACTTTTATTTTCTTATTCTTTCTTGTCTTGTTTGGTCGCGATGGAGCAACATGTAGCGATATCATGACACTTTTTCATCCTTTGCTTGTTTGCCCATTTTGAATCACGAAAATGCAACATGTCGCGATATCGCGACATGTTGCATTTTCACGATTCAAAATGGGAAAACAAGCAAAGGATGAAAAAGTGTCAAGATATCACTACATGTTGCTCCATCATATCGCAACACTTTTCCTGTACAGTCACAAAAATGCAACATGTCACGATATCACAACACTTTTTCCTGTACGATCGCGAAAATGCAACATGTCGTGATATCGCGACACTTTTTCCTGTACGGTCGTGAAAATGCAACATGTCGCGATATCATGACACTTTTTCTCCTCTGATTCTTTCTTTCCTCATTTGGCTGTGATGGAGCAACATGTAGCGATATCGCGACACTTTTTCATTTTAGCCGCAATGGAGCAACATGTCGCGATATCATGACACTTTTTCATTTTCTGCCGTGATGGAGCAACAAGTTGCGATATCACGACAGTTTTTCATTTTTGGCCGCGATGGAGCAACATGTTGCGATATCGCGACACTTTTCCTCCTTGTGATATTTTACTTTTTTTTCTTGATCTTTAGCCTATGGGCCACTTCGGTCTTCTTGGAACACATGCAAAAAAGGTGGGTCCCCAATTTTGGGGTACGTTGTGGATCAGCCACAACAACCCTTATGTTTAAATTTGTTAAGAAAAAAAACTACAAAATATAGTAATAGAGATAAAAATAGTGAAAACAAAAGTATAGAAGAAATAAAATGCACCCAAAAACTAAAGTACCTATTTTGACAACTGAAAAAAAGCACTGAGTTTCTAGAGTAGCACTGCCCTTATGCTATCATAGATTTCTAGAACTATCATACTAATACCTAAAAAACAGACAAATGCAATTGGGATTATGTTTTAGGAATTTTATCTAACCAAGGGAAGTAGATATATATCTTGTTAGATTTATCAGATCCTCTTTTTTGATATAACAAAAAATATGTTTGAAAATGAAAGAAGCATGCAGTTTCTGCAATAGTATTGAGATTTAACAATAACATTGATTATGGTTCTATCATTAAGTGGAACTATTGCAACTAAGTGGTGCTATCACTTTATAATATACAGAGAGAAAAAATAGTGGATTCTATAGGATTTTCAGTGTTAATGTTCCTACAACTAAAAAAATGGGGTCTAGCATAGAAAAAATGTTTTAAAAATGTCTAAGGATTGAATATAGTAAGTTCTGAGATAAGGTGGATCAATATAAATTTGAGTATAAAAGGACCAATTTAAATGAAAAATAACTAGATATTAGCATGCTAAGAGGAAGAGCAATAGGTATTTAATAGGTAGCTTATGTATAAGTACAAATCCACCATAAGGGCCTAACAAGAATTGCCCAAATAGGAGGGCTTCAAATATAGAAAAAATTTGAGGAAGAGACCTACTACAAACCAAATGAGTAGTATAATAGATAAAAGGAAGTAAAATGCTTTCATTAGAAATCCTAGTGATAAGAGAACAACAAGTCAAATTTGCAATCTAAGTGATGAGACCATAAAATATCTCATTATTTCAAGACCATTTCAAATACTTTTGCCTACTTTTATTTAATACTATGTTATTTGACAAGTAGTTTGATTATTATTTATGTTAATATTAATATTGATGTAGTAAATTTTATAAAACATTTAATTTCTATTCAAATAGAATTTTATGCATTTTTCAAGATTATATTGCATAATTTTAGCTTGAAAAAACATAGAATAAAGTTAGAATAAATGCATCACAATTTATGGACCATGTTATAGATATAATAATTTATTGATTTGATGTGTTTAGATTGTCCTCCACCCATTTTTTTTATTTTTTTAATGATCTAGCACCAAACTGTGCATTCTGCACAGGAATTAAATCACTACAAATATTTATAATAGAAACTACAAGAAATTCTCCATATCATACAAAAAAAACTACAGGTTTATGATAAATAGGGATAGCACACCAAAACAAGTGTTCAAACTGAAGAACACAAGCTTATATTGAAAGGGGAGGTGAACAGTATAAGACCACTTATTACTTTTTCTCTCAATTCAATATTATGTAGTGTATAGATAGCAGTATCAATAGCAGTAATCAAGGCAATGAACAAAACACCATACACAATAGAGATACCACAATTTACGTGGTTCACCTAATGTGGGCTACTCTACAGAGAAAATATTTTACTAAATTTTTTTTAATAAATCTCTTTGGGAATCCTTCCCAATTACAATATTTATGGACCTCTGTCCAAAGGAGATGTTGATCCCCTAATCTCAAGTTCATGGATCTCTTCCACAAGAGAACTCTTTCCTCTTCTGCTCTAGCTAATGATCTTCTAGAAGACTTTGTCTCTTTGTTGCACTAACTGGTGGATCTCTCTCCACTTGAATACTCCTCACTCAGATCTATCTTCAATTGTCCTGACTACTGGAACTCTATCCACTGAGACTCTGTTCTTTAGACTCTGTCACCTCCAAAGCTCTGTCTCAATAGGTTCACTCAGAACCTTCTCAAATCTGCTCAAAAAGCTCACTCAAAACTTGTCCAAATCTGCTCAACAATCTCACTCAGAACTTGTCCAAATCTGCTCAACATGTCCACACAGAACTTGCTCAAATTTGCTCAATAGGTCCACATAGAACCTGCTCAAATCTGGTAAATAAGTCCTCTTTAGGACTTGTCCAAATCTTCTCAATAAGTCTTGTCTAGGACTTGCTCAAATCTGTTCAATAATTCCTCTCTAGGACTTGCTCAAATCTGCATAGCAAGCTTCCACAAAAGCTTACTCAAAATTATTCCACAAGCCTTCTCAAAGACTTGTCTCAAATCTACTTAACAAGCTCACACATAACTTGTCCAATCTCATAGAATCATAAAGAGAATTGTTAGAGACTCAATATGTTCTAGACTCTATATGTTATATTTGCAAATCTAAATCTCAACTCAAATCAATAATATATAATAGTTTTTTTTATGGAACTTGAACAACCACATGCATCCACTTGACTAGGCTCAATCAACTCAACTCAACCAATCACCTCAATGAACAACCCTTTCTCACAAACCCTAGTCCAAGCATGTATCAATCAACTCAAAATGTTTCCAAAAATGCTCAACAACAAATCTCACATAACAATGATACTCATGTTCTCTTCTAACTCAATTTCAAGTTCTTTGCACAACCAATGGGCTCCAACAAAAATGCTTATAAAACAAGGTTTAATCACAACTCTCAATCTAGAAAACCTTGAAGCATTAAACCAATCACTTTCGAAAAGGAAACCACAATCAATACTTTTCACTCCAAAGATATTTTAAGAAATCAACCACCATAATCAATCAATAGGAGAATGTGCCCATAAATTTTATGAAGATGAAGAAGCCTCTTTGGAAATTTGCCACAATCACAATATTCTTTTTTCAATCTTCACAAGGGTTAGAAGATCACAAAATAATCAATATTACTCCACTTCAAAATAATATTTACCAAGGCTTTTAATTAGAAAACCTTCTTAAGAATTAATGCACAACTTCCTTATCACTCCTAAAACAACTTGTACCATAAAATAAAATAAATCAAAACATTTCATACCCTTGTCACTCCAAAAACCACTTATACCATAAAATAAATCATTTTTTTTATATCCTTCCTTTCAATACTTTTGCACTAAAAAATAATCACAAAGCTTTCTTAGGCAATATATCACATTAATCAAATATCAAACCTTATTAAAATATTAAAGCTTACTCAACCTTATATCTCCCACAAAAATCATAATCAAACCTTAGAAAGCAAATATTTTAATTAAAATAATGATCCCCGCAAATATCGGAGTCGGAGTGCATACCTCAAAGGAGCCCTCGAAGGGCCTTGGCATTTTGAACCTCTACTCACCGTGGTGCCAAGTGACAACTAAGCTGCATGAGCTAACACTGCCCATGTGAGTGCTTTGGGAAATCTTCCTTAAACTGCATGCGCTTTCCTGACAAGGCACCAAAACTTTGAACATCCATGACCTGACTGCCCACGTCACACTCTACGAAATTTGCTGCGCAATATTCGGATTCCAAGCACTTTAGGTTTTCAAAAATCATGTGACACTCCTTAGGTTTATTAAATGGAAAATCTTTGGCTTATTTATATAAGCCATCCTTTAATGCGAATACATCGGCCCTTTTAACATTTCCCTCATGACGTCGGTGGTGCCAATAAGAAAGGAGGGAAAAGCCTTTTATTTAATTTTAAAATTTTAATTTTAATTTTAAAATAAATTAAAATTTAAACTAAACATTTAAAATTAAAATTTTCCATCATCTTGGCACCTTTTTCGATGAAACAAAAAGCCAACTTGATTTTTAAGAAAAACCCATTTCAAATCTGCAATCCATTGGTTTTAAATAAAACCTTTCCTTTCCTTCCTTGGTTTTCATAAAAACCTTTTGCTAAGCTTCCCTTGAAGCTCCTTTTGGAACCAAATGCCATGCATCCCTTCTAGAACCTTTGATCAAAACCTTTTATTCTCATGAAGCTCTTTGTGGAGCAAAATCATAGTGCTTACTTACTGTATCGCTCCAAATTTTTTGCATCCTTACCTTCAAGCTATAGGATCCGCGCCCGAAAGGGGGATGCGAGAAGGATGGGACAATACCTCGGACTGAGAGGCCCTTTGAAGGTCCCGCCTCTCGGGGAGGGGTATAAGGGTGAATTTTTGATGGATGGTGGGTTCACCAGGAAACTTTTGAGTGGCAGTTTCCACGCCTAGGTTGATAGTAGGTTTGATGTGTTCATTTTGTGCTTTAATCATTCAATTCCTAGGTTTGGCCAAGATGAATCTAAGCTATTCTATATGCCAATGCTGATTTTTATGGATACAAAAAACATGAATAAATGCTAAACACAGAGAATATGCTAAATAGGATAGAACATACCTGATTTCGGATGTCTGATGAAGATTCTGAGTCTTGTAGAAGTCCAAATCATCTCAAATCATACGTAATCATCTGGAATTGCACAGAATCATCTCAGATCTCAGTCGGTCATCTGAGATCAGACGAGATCATCGTCGATCTGACGAATTCGTCAGATGAATTCGTCAAAAACCTGCAATCACAGAAATAGATACAAAATACCAAAAATGCAATTGCAAAAGCAAGGGGAAATGATAGAAATAATAGTAAATTTGCCTAAATGATAAATCCAGATAGCAATTAAAAGGAAATGCATCAATTTGACAATTTATTTTGACTTTATCATGCATCTATACTAAATGAGGTGAACTCCAAGATGCATAAATATAATAACTAAGATAATGCATAAAGAAATGCAGAAAAACAATAAGGAAATGCAAACTCTGGGCTCTGATTGCCCCCAATCTGGACTACAATCGAGATCGCCTCCAATCGTACGAGATCATCGTCGATCTACGACAGGATCATCCAAAATCATCTGGAATCGCCTGCGACGATCCAAGCTTGCTCCAGCTGAAGAACAATAAGATTCCTGCAAGAAAACTTGAAATATGCAATGCAAACAAAAGTATGAAGGTGTTCTAAGGCATAAGGAACTAAATTTGTAGGGAAATCCATCAGCTAGGGGGTTCAGGGGGATAAACTGAGAAAATCCTAGTTTATATAGGATTAGGGAGAGGTTAGGAGGTTGGAGATCATCCCAATTTGGGAGATCTCCAACGGGGGAGACTCTAACTACGCAGACACGCTTTCTGCCCAAGTTAGAGAAGCTGTTGAAACAGAAGCTAATTATGAAAATTTGGTTTTGGGATGAAATCGTCTGGACGTTCTGTTCTAGATGAATTCGTTAGATCTGGGATGATTTCGTCTGATCTGCGATGATATCGTCCAACGGTCAAAACAAATCCTAAAAATGGCACGAAAAATGAGGAAAGCGGGTAACGGGCGGTTTGGGGTTAAAATTCAAATTTTTATCTTTTTACTAAGGTTTAACTATGCCAATTTTAGGGTGCTACATTTTGCCCCCTCTTTAGCGAATTTTTTGAAGAAAATGCGTTAAAGACGAGTTCTTCCCATTTTACGAGAAAGCAAAAATTTACTCAATTTTCTAGATGACGATTCTAGGTCGAATCGTATGACTACTTACTATGGTGCCCCCTCCGTGTTTTTACCCAAATCGAACATTTGAGGTAAAAGCATGGAAAAGCAAAATTAAAAAAATGTTGTTGATTTTAAATAAAATTAAGAAAATAGGGTAAAACCCTAATTCATTTTTACTATTCATTTTTACTGTTCTAGAGCTCTGTAGAAAAAAATGGTTGAGGCAGCACACCGATCGACAGAGGTCCGGTGCGGGCTACGGGTAAGGATCTAATCCTAGTAAATTAGGTTTGAATTTAATTTGTGCAATTTTTTGTTTGAAATTTTGATTGTTTTGGGGCATCGCGGCCATTTTTAGGCCGTCGACGACGTCGGGACGAAATCGTCCCGATTTCATCGAAATCGTCCCTAGATCGTCGATTTCGTCGGAGGGCGAAATCGGTGAACTAGGGGCGATCCCGTCCAACAAGGGGCGATCCCCAAGTTGTGAAATCGGAGATGATTTCATCCTACAAAGGATGATTTTGCCCAATTTGGGATGATATCATCCAATGGTGGACGATATCATCATTTTTAAGAAATTAAGCTTGATTAAAATGTATTTAATTTTATTTTAATGATTGGTTTATTAATGAATTTTATTGTTTTATTGTTTGTTTTGCAGAGGGGATTACTAAAGAGTCGAGAGTGGAAATACGATGGGCTAAGAGATGACATAGCCACGCTCGATCAGGCAGAGCATGACCGACTGGCTTAGGTCGGTTTGCAGCATGTGGCAGAGATGCCACAAGTACCGACAGACATGGGGCTACTGACAGCCCTAGCAGAGAGGTGGTATCCGGGGTCATCCTGCTTTCGGTTATCGATAGGGGAGATGGCTCCCACACTAGAGGACGTATGGAGGATCATGAGGATCCCCATACAGGGATGGTTGATGACGCCTACGGCCAATCAGGGCCAGGCGATGATGAGGTTGAGCGGAGACCCGAGCTTCACCCTAGAGAAGGGCGGAGTGAACATCGAGTCTCTAAGGCAGATGCCTGGGGCATCTAGGCTGACTCAAGTTTTGGCAAGGGTGGTAGGTGGCTTACTATTGTGCCACCAGAGCGGGTGCAGATTACCCTGGCTCCTCTCAGATGTGGTCTACGATATGAGAGACCACGGATATAGATACTCATGGGGCAGCTTTGTGCTATGCCGCTTGTATAGGATCCTACATGGGGTCGTATACAAGGGAGGCCGATGTCTGGTCTTGACATCACTACTACAGGTTTGGTGTTGGGAGCACATCACGGTGCGGAGGCCGATAGGGCTCCCACTGATAGGGGTTGACCGAGAGAGGCCCCGAGTTTTCTACTGGTGGTTACAGAGGGGGTCACAGTGGTGGATAGATCTATCGATGTCACGGAGGTTGCTGGATGACCTCATCCTAGACCAGATCACCTGGAGGCCATGGCGAGAGCACCCCGGGTGGGCAGAGGATGGGTAGGAGCTGGCTCGCATCAGGTGAGTCTGCTGGCTAAGGATGGAGCGGGGAGAGGTAGAGCTCCACCGCTATGATCGGGTTCTATGATAGTTCGGTCTACAGTAGGGGATCCCTTCTCTCAGGGATTACGAGTACTCCTAAACTATCCGAGATAGTACCACATTGAGCGGGGCTCCAGACATGCAATGGTTCTGGAGTCAAGATGCAGACGATGCCCCCATCCAGCCAGTGGATGGTGATGATGCTGGGGTTGCAGATGGGTATGATGCCTAGTACATAGGCATCCACCCTCCTCGGATGATGAGGGCATAGGGTCCAGTGCATGTCATGGTGTGACGGATGGGGAGGCGATGTCAGGATGCTATTGAGGCAATGCAGGGTCACGATGGGAGAGAGCAATGATGGTCTCCATAGGAGAGATGCCAGAGGATGGGCCAGGCTCCACAGAGGCCATAGGAGATAGGGAGGAGGGAGGAGAGATTCCCTTCTTAGTAGGGGGAGAGACCACCATCACCCGATAAGGGCAAGGGTGTCGAGGTAGGGGAGAGCAATGAGATGGTGGCTCTCTAGGCTGAGGTTGCCCACCTTTGGGCTCAGGTGCAGACACTACAGGATGAGGCTACATGGCTCAGGGCTCGGAGCGGAGGGGCGAGCACTCGAGATCTGGCATGGTCTATTGCTTAGACCGCATTCTACCAGGGGCTATACTATCACGTGGTCCCAGAGGGACAGAGGGTACCACTGCCAGCCCCCATTGCAGAGCCGATCATGATGGGATCATCGAGGACATCCTCACGATCGATGATGAGGACCCGAGACACAGTCCGGACCTCTATGGGACCACCTCCTCCACGTCAGGGTGGGGGAGGAGATGAGGCTGAGAGCTCGAGGGCTTCTCGAGGCTAGCTACTGTAGAGTGCAGATTATATTATTATATATATTTTTTGAGGGGATTGAGTATGCCAGGGTTTTGATTGTGGCATACCAATCCAGATGATGTACATAATTGATTGAGATATATAGATTATCTTTTTGATGATATGACTTGTGTATATGTTGTATGATGCTTTAATTTTGAATTTTGTGATTGATTATTTATGTAATTATATCGTTGGAAATAAATTATAATTTTATGTCATGCCATAAAATTGTAAATGAAATAATTTGATGTAAATAAATTGGTTGTTTTGTGGTGTGTTTTGATGAAAAATAAAAGGGACTTCTAACAATAATTTCAAAGGACATTGTCGTTGGTATAGACCATTTCATGGAGTCACCGCTCACTAGGTCGTCAAGCTAATCCCAAGATAGAAATATTGTTAAAAGTAAAAGAGTGCTTAAGAGACTGTCTTAAGACTTTGTGTTGTGATGATGGAAATGATGATGGTGATGATTTGTTTTCAGATTTTCATAAAAAATATTATGCATGACATATTAAAGAAATATGATTTTTGCTAGGCATAAATTCCTAAGTGTGATAAATTTTTTGAATAAGTCCCTAGGAACTATACCATCATTGCAAAATTGAATGTTGACATAATGACATGAAATAGAATAAGTGTTCGTTCGTTTTAAAGCTCAATTGTGTAACATAATGATGTAAGTCATATGTTTTTATGAATTTTTAAAATGAATGGGAAAATAAAATTAGAACAATGGTTTGCGCTAGGCATAGAATTATAGGTATAGACTTATACCATCATCGTGAAATCCAAAGAAGAAATTGATATTTTAGTTTTATTGCATGATTGATTTTTGAATTTTGAGATAAACAGAAAATAATAATATGAACATGACTTTATTGATTATATTTGTGTCATATGTTGTTTGAAAGCATTTTGTGATTTTTGAAAACAATGTATGTAATTGTTTTTATACTAAACAGATGTTCTGAAATAAGAAGATAAAATTATTCCAAAAAGAGTTGCAGAAATATTTTAAATTATCTCAAAGACAAATGTAGATTTATAAGGAACCCTCATGTGCAAATGTGAGTTCATTACCGATCTTGATTTATCATAATGATACAGAATCTCTCAAATACAAATGTGTGTGCAATTGTATTGTTCATTCACCAATTTTGAGCAAGAAAATTTGATACAAGTAATTTGACTTAACCAAATGAGTGTTCATTGACCATGATTTATATGCATGTAACCGTACTAGACTACTATGTAAGTCGGGTTATCAAGAGCTAGCTAATCCATAAGCCGACATAGGTCTATACAAAAGAAGGTCGCTAATGTGACAGACATATCACCACGCTAGGAATTACCCAAGGCCAAGCGGGTTGGGCACAAACCACCTGTTATGGGGCTTACCTCACAGTTTTCGAATAATTGAGAATTCCAGGGATTCAAGCTCATTCACCCTTCTTTTCTTTTCAAGGGGTAGGGAAAGGGATTTTATTTGTTTTGCTTTTGCTTTTTCTTTTCTCTTCTCTTTTTTTTTTTTGTATTTTTTTGTATTGTCACTTGGAACTTGAGATAATGCTGAAATATTGCTGCGATGGTACAAAATAATATTTTTCTTTTTCTCATTTTCTTTGAATTTTCTTTTTCTTCCTATACTAGGGATACTTGCTCGGATTGGCTGTAGAGCAAGGGATTTTTATTCTGGGTAGGGGTGAGCTTGTCCTTTTGTCAATTCTCAAAGATTCTAGACCATGTGCATGATAGGATAGCAGGGGAAACTTTTCGCTCAAGAAACCACTTCTACTATGTAGCATCATATTGAATTTGCAATGAAATCATTTTAATGTGAAAAGATATGCTTGGTTCAAGTAAATAACAAGATCAATTCTCTATGCTCAAAACTTTATTTAATTCAACTGTGGACTTTGATATAAGAGAGATTAATAATCATACCAAATAAAATCAAGATATTTATGCATGTGAGTGTGAAAGTGCGGGATTCCAAATAAATGCTAATTTATCCAAAATAATTGAAAATATAACTGCAATACTTCAAGAATTGATAAGTACGAAAATAAAAGATGTTTTTGAAGATTTTGATGTTTTTATATTTTGATTTTGATTGATGAATTGAAAGAATAAATACTATTACTATTTTTGAAATTTTTATATAAATGACTAAAATGAAACAATATGCAAAATACAATATATACAAATGATGAAATGACCCAATGTTATGCATAATAACGCTTAAGATGCATAATGTTCATAGGTTCTTTAAGATCTTTACCATCTAAGGTAGCTAATCGATATGCTCCCGATCCAAATTTAGCAGTGATGACATATGGTCCAAGCCAGTTGGGCTCAAATTTACCTTTAAGGTCTTTAGTTGCATTAGTATTTTTTTTATTTTCTTTTAAGACAAGGTCATCGATCTCAAAGGATCGATGATGAACTTTCTTGAGGTATGCTCTCTTAAGCTTGTTTTGGTAGGCACGAAGATGCTCCAAAGCATTGATGCACTTTTCATCTAGGAGTTCCAGACTAAATCTGCCAACGATATTCATCTCCTACTTCAGTATCTTGAAGTAGTAGAGCTAAAGAAGGAACTTCTAATTCAAAGGGAAAAAAGCTTCCATAAACCAAAACAAGGTGAAGTAGAGTAACCCATATTTACCAATTTATTTTTAGGATTTTGATTAATGTTTTATTAGATGCTTCGCCCCCGAGGTATATAGGGGGATTTATTTTGCTTTATTTTTAACAGTTCCATTGAGATGATCCCTACAAATTTAATTATTGAAACTTAGTTCCAATGTAATTTTATACTTTCAACTCCATTAAGATTTTGTAATTCTTCCAAGGTTACTTATCTTGAGGAGTCATGGCCTCAAGCTGGGCTATACTAGGTATAGAGCCATCGAAATAAAATCCTGTTATGTAACAATTCCTCAATGGAGACATCATGGAAGATATCCCCCTCCAACTCATCGTCGGATTCAGCAATCATCTCAGGGTAAGCTATGGATAGCATATTGCATGTAAATGGATTATCCCTTAAATGCAAAGCATCGCGTTTATCCAAATAATCTTGGTAACATATAAGATGGTCATCATCCTCAAATGGGAAGGGCTGACCTTTACTAGGAAATAGGCCCACACCACATCGGGCAGACCATGGTTCTACCTCAAAAGGTTCTTTCATACCATTTTGGGAAGGTCCCAAACCTTTCCCTTTATATCCCAATTTAAGCATTATAGGCTTAGCTTTAACATACTCATTAGCAAAATAACATCGAGCATACCCATCATAATGAGTCTTGATGTTTCTAGGTATTCTTCCCCAGTCATATCCCTTATAAATAAAAGCACAACTCCCGACTTGGTAGATACTTCCCATAGGCTGTGGGAGGCCCAAGGTACGAGGAGAGGGTGGCAATTTATTTAAAATATGGGAATCTTGCATAGCAACGTTTGTTTTCTCTGATACAAGAATTTTAGATAAATCGGGTAAGAGCTCGTCAGTAAGAGCGTAAGAGGTAGAAGGATCATTTCCTATGTTTTCGGATGTGGAAAACATGCCTTTGATAGGTGTAGACATTGTAGAGATGTCGATGGATGGGTCTAAAGGTATGGAAGTTATAGGAGTAAAACAAGAAGCATTGGTTGTGGGTTTAGGATCTTTTTGAGGTCCTAATGTGGTTTGTTCGGAAGATGGTTGAACTATATGTAGAGGTGTGGTTGATGGGGGAAAAGTAGATGATGTTATGAGTGTGTGTTTCACACGTTTAGGTGGATGATGAGAATTAGGATGTGTGGATGACAGAGCAGGGCAAAATTGAACTCCAATAGGTTCTGCCAAAGCACACATATCAAAGGGTCTAGGATCACCATGAATGGTAACCAACTGATTTTTAAATTTGAATTTAACACACTGATGTAAAGTTGAGGGAACAGCTCGCATCGCGTTGATCCAAGGGTGACCCAAGAGTATATTGTACGATGCAGGGCAATGTACAATAAACACGGTCGTGTCTAAGGTTCTAGGACCAACTTGCAATGGGATAGTAATAACTCCACATGTTTCTTGTGTTTCGTCATTGAAGGCTTTTATAATCATATCAGTTCTTTTCATTTCGTCACTTCTAAACCCAAATCTTTGGTAGAAGTCAAAAGTGCATATGTTTAAAGATGAACCATTATCAATCAAGACTCGTTTAACTGCTACATCTCCAATTAGGGCAGTAATATATAAGGGGTTATCCTTATGTAAACTATGTTGTGGTATATCTCTATCCCGAAAGTCAATACAATCGACTTCTCGAGTTATGATAGTATTGGACATGGCTTCAGGTTGAATATTTTGTGGTACCATCATTTGGCTTAATGTGAGCATTAATTCATCCCTATGGGTAGGAGAAGATCTTAAAAGGTCCAAAAGGGAAATTCTAGCTATAGTATTTGATAATTGTTCATTAATATTATAAGGAGGTTTAGGTTGAACATTAGGCGCATGATTCCCTTTATTGGGATTTTTCAAAACAAATGGAGCTGATCCATCATTCTAAGTTTGATCTTGTTGAGAATTTTGAGCCTGTTGTCGAGTAACAACTTCGATGGTACCTACAATATTATTTTGTGGATGATGAATGGGTCTTGGTCTAGCGTTTATGGCTTGTTCATTAGAAAGTAATTGGTGAGAAGATGGTCGAGTAGTGACTCTTCTAGGAAATGGTTCTTCTGGAACCATAGAACTTGTGATAGGTTGAATAGGATCTGATTCATCTTCAGAACTATTCGATTGATTTGAGGTGATTTCCATGTCACTTTCAGTCTCATATTCGGTATCACTAAGATCAGGTGTCCGAATATTATGTAGAGGTCTGGCCGTAACCATGGATAAAGTTGTGTCAAATATTTGTGGATCATGAGCAGGTAAATGTCCACTAATAGTTCCTACATATCGGGTAGGAGGGGGAACATTATGATGCTCAATTTGATTAGCCACCTCTTTACCATGCTTTGGTAAAGGATGTTGAAATATGTCCAATGATTGATTGGCATTCTGATTCTGATTTTGGGGGATGTTCTTTTGAGCATTATTAGGAGGATTTTGTTTAGGTTGAAAGGCTTGCACCTCCATCTCATTGTTATCAATCAGGTCTTGTATTTTATGTTTTAATATTTTACAAGAGTTGGTAGCGTGTCCAGGTCCTCTATGGAAATCACAGTGTAAATCAGCTCTGTATCCGGGTATAGTTGGATCAGGTTCCCGGATATTTGGTAATTGGATCAATCCTCATGCTAGTAATTGTGGGAGAATGGTTGATAAAGGTTGATTTAACCTAGTAAATTCTTGGGGTGGTTTATCAGGAGGTTTCAATATAAATTTCTCTGTTGTTTTTGCAACATTAATAGTAGCGATATTTCTACTATCAGTGACTCCATCGCCCACAACTTGTTTATTTTTATATTGATTTCTGGATGTTTTCTCATCATCTTTCTTTTTAAGTTGACCTCTCCTAACAAGAGCATCTTCCACTCTTCGAGCTAAATCTATAGCTTGATCGAAGGTGGTCAAGGTAGCAGTTGATAACTCATAGGATAGTTGTTCTTGTAAATTATTGATAAAGATATCCAGCATTTCCCGATAAGGTAACACAAAGTGCAATTTTCCTATCAATTGTCTCCATCGAGCTAGGAAATCAGCAAAACATTCATCTTTGTCTTGTTTTAGGTTGTACAAATCTTTAATGGTTACATGCCTTTCAATGTAGGCACTAAATTGATGCACAAAAGACTCGACGGTTTCTTCGAAATTTCTCAAAGAATGAGTGGGTAGTTGATAATACCATTCTAATGCCATCCCTCCTAAACTTTTTGGGAACATTTTTAGTAATAACAAATCATCATGTGATATATCATGACATGCTATCCTAAACATACGAAGATGCTCTATGGGATCTTCAGTTCCTTTGTATATAGGTAGGACAGGCATAGGAAAGTGTTTAGGATATGGTTGTGCTACAACTATAGGATCTAGAGGCTGACTACACATCTCTCGATAATTGTACGAGGGATGGTAGGGATCTATCTCGTCCATGCGGGAGACTAACTATTTCACCATGGCTTCCAGATTACCAGCTTTGTCCACCATATTGGTTTGGTGGTACATGAGTATGGGATTTGTGAGCGTAGGATGGCGTGACATAAGGATTAGATGCTATATTGTTGTTATGCAAATGGTTGGTAGGAAGAGTATTATGAAGAAGATTTGTTGTAGCATTATGTTGTACCCCAGATTGTTGGAAATTGGTGTTTGGTTTTGTTTTAGGCTTTTGTTGATTTGAGGTATGTTGATCAATAACTTGGCGAAATAGAGCGAGTGAATGATGGTTTCTTTTGTGTGGGAATAACCCTAGGCTTGGTAACAGGCACTCTAGATGGTTGGGTAACCTGTTGTTGTTGCATGTTCTGGATTATAGCGGCCATATCCAAATTGGATGGTCCAGCTTGATCACTTTCTTGATCAACGAAGGACAAGGGATTAGTGCGTGTGTGATATATGTCTTCTAGGGTTGCTTGAGTGTCACTAATTTGATCCTTGTCCATATGGACTGCTCTATTAAGAGTGCCAATATTAGTATTGAGGAACTTCCAGAAATGTTCCATGTTCTCAAAAGTAACAGCTCCTTCCGAAGATATTTTAGGAGATGAGGATCCTTCCTCTCTAACAATTTCTCTTTGTTCATTTGCATCAACAAACTCTTCTTCTTGTTGGTCTAGGGTTCCTTCTTCCTGAATTGGGTCTTCAGGAAGGACATCTGGTTTATTTACTGGTCTTCCTAACCAATCTTCTTCTACTTCAGTCTGTTTTCCATTCCTGAGTCTAGTCATTATGTTTAAATTTAGATTTTAGCAAATATATATTAATATATTTGCAACAAATTTGGGAGGTATATATTTTAATTATATACCTACTATAATACTTAAAAGAAAATGTTTTGATTTTTGTTATGATTTTGTTTTGTTTTTATTTTTTTGTTTTTATGATTATAAAGACAACAAACAACACACTAAATGCAAGAAATAATAATAATAAAAGAATGGCTTAGTTTTCTATAAATAGTTTATAGATGTCATTGATAGGATCAAGTTCATCAAGAGTCATGAAATGCTCCTCTTCAAATTGGAAATGGTTTTTCAGGAATTTGACAAAGTGTGCTATGGTGATGTTATCTACTTCTGACTTTGTCTTGTAAAAATAGAGCTCATGGCAATACTCTCGATATAACACAGCTCTAGGAACTCTATTCCATCTCTTTCTATCCGTAAGGACGACCTCTTGATCCTCTATACGAGATAGAAATTTATGTACTACAACTGCATTGTCGAGGTATTCCTCAAAGGTGTACAACTCAGAAGACACAAGGGCTCTTTTATCTGCTAACCACCTATGGCAAGCTCTCTGAAGCTCATGATACAAGGTCACTTGATCAGGATCCAGGATTCTATCTAGGACAAACCTCTTGATTTGCCTAAGTTCGGTTGATCTAGACTCAATGATATTCAATCTCCTATTAAGTTCGTCCCATAAAGGTTGAACCCTATTTGTTTGAGGTACTCTAAGTACAGAAGTAATCTCTATAGCTGCTAATTGATTCTCAACATTAATGGTGACAACTCGTCTTTTATTATAATCTACCATCTAAATATGATATGCAATCTTTGATTCTAAATGCATTTATGTTTTTTTTTTTTTGGATTGTTTTCAAAAGGTTTTTAGTTTTCACGTCGGGTTCACCAAAATGTATCGCTCCAAATTTTTTGCATCCTTACCTTCAAGCTATAGGATCCACGCCCGGAAGGGGGATGCGAGAAGGATGGGACAATACCTCGGACTGAGAGGCCCTTTGAAGGTCCCGCCTCTCGGGGGAGGGGTATAAGGGTGAATTTTCGATGGATGGTGGGTTCACCAGGAAACTTTTGAGTGGCAGTTTCCATGCCTAGGTTGATAGTAGGTTTGATGTGTTCATTTTGTGCTTTAATCATTCAATTCCTAGGTTTGGCCAAGATGAATCTAAACTATTCTATATGCCAATGCTGATTTTTATGGATACAAAAAACATGAATAAATGCTAAACACAGAGAATGTGCTAAATAGGATAGAACATACCTGATTTTGGATGTCTGATGAAGATTCTGAGTCTTGTAGAAGTCCAAATCATCTCAAATCATACGTAATCATCTGAAATTGCATAGAATCATCTCAGATCTCAGTCGGTCATCTGAGATCAGACGAGATCATCGTCGATCTGACGAATTCGTCAGACGAATTCGTCAGAAACCTGCAATCATAGAAACAGATACAAAATACCAAAAATGCAATTGCAAAAGCAAGGGGAAATGATAGAAATAATAGTAAACTTGCCTAAATGATAAATCCAGATAGCAATTAAAAGGAAATGCATCAATTTGACAATTTATTTTGACTTTATCATGCATCTATACTAAATGAGGTGAACTCCAAGATGCATAAATATAATAACTAAGATAATGCATAAAGAAATGCAGAAAAACAATAAGGAAATGCAAACTCTGGGCTCTGATTGCCCCCAATCTGGACTACAGTCGAGATCACCTCCAATCGTACGAGATCATCGTCGATCTACGACAGGATCATCCGAAATCGTCTGGAATCGCCTGCGATGATCCAAGCTTGCTCCAGCTGAAGAACAGTAAGATTCCTGCAAGAAAACTTGAAATATGCAATGCAAACAAAAGTATGAAGGTGTTCTAAGGCACAAGGAACTAAATTTGTAGGGAAATCCATCAGCTAGGGGGTTCAAGGGGATAAACTGAGAAAATCCCAGTTTATATAGGATTAGGGAGAGGTTAGGAGGTTGGAGATCATCCCAATTTGGGAGATCTCCAATGGGGGAGACTCTAACTACGTAGACACGCTTTCTGCCCAAGTTAGAGAAGTTGTTGAAACATAAGCTAATTATGAAAATTTGGTTTTGGGATGAAATCGTCTAGACGTTCTGTTCCAGACGAATTCGTCAGATCTGGGATGATTTCGTCTGATCTACGACGATATCGTCCAACGGTCAAAACAAATCCTAAAAATGGCACGAAAAATGAGGAAAGCGGGTAACGGGCGGTTTGGGGTTAAAATTCAAATTTTTATCTTTTTACTAAGGTTTAACTGTGCCAATTTTAGGGTGCTACGCTTACATAGGTCCTTTTGACATCAATGACAACTTTTAGCTTAGGGACTCAAAATGTCCAAAAATCTCCCCCTTTGTCATTGATGGCAACCCATATTCATTTTACTAAAACCTGACCTTATTTTCTACTCCCCCTGGGACTTTTCTCCCCCTGGCTCAATGCTCTCTCAAATATCTCCTCATATCAAATCTCTCCCCAATACACAAATCTCTCCCACTTTGACATCAATGTCAAAGGGCCACCTTTGGGGCTCGAGGCTAAGAATGAGCCTCTTAGATTAGCCCCTCTCCCACCTCCACATTAGGTGATTAATTCTAGGGTGGGAGTATTTATACTCCCCGAAAGCATAGATCTGTACCTTTATCTTTTTCTCTTCTTTTTGTGAGTCTTCTTAATCCGCTCATTGTTTCTTTCCAAGTCATCATCCATGTTCCTATCGTCACTTATGTTCCTATTCCTATTCTTGTTCTCATCCATTTTCCTATTATGGTTCTCATCCTTGTTCCTATTCTTATTCTTTTATGAGTCTCTATTATTTTTTGAGTCTCTATTCATGTTCATATTCTTGTTTCTTTTCATATTCCTGTCCATGTTCATGTTCATGTTCCTATTCATACCTATTTCTAGAATATTTTCTCTACACCATATTGCTATGTGACCATCATTATTACACTTATAACACTTAATGTTATTATTCCTTATATGTGCAATTGTATTAGGATTTCTCCTAATGAAGCCATATCTTATTTTGTCATGAACCCTATAATTCATTGCCTTGTGACCAAAACCATTGCATGAATAGCAATGACCTTGGAAAATTTATTCTTTTTCATATACCTATCTTTCATGAGTCCTCCACTGTGAGGTCATGTTTCCAAACCTGTGACATGAAAAGCATCTTCCATTGAAGCCTCCTTGTATTGACATCATTGGTCTCCTATTCTAATTGTTGTTCCATATGTATCTTCTTTGTGCATTTTTCCTCTCTTTGTTGAACTCTTTGTTGTCCAACTCATCCCCTTATGTCCCACTTTCACTTAAACTATCTTCTTCTGATGTATCTTCTTCTAAAGTTTCTTCTTCATCAAGACTTGAAGTAGATTATTTTTCCTATTTTTTTTTAACCTTTCCAAATCCAAGACCTGTTGAACATGATGTTTGATGTTGTCCATAGATGAACTTATCCAATTTCTTAGAGCTATTTGTGAAACTCTTCATCTTGATCTTGGAGTCCTTTAAGTCTTATTTTAGAGTAGCCACTTCTTGTGCTATCTTCTCACATTCCAAAATCTTTGCTTCCAAATTATCCTTGAACTTGCTTGCCTTAGAATTTGACTTATCTAAATCCTCTATGAGCAATAAACTTTCTTCATCACATTCTTGAAATTGACTTTCAAGCTTGGAGTGTTGCTTTCTAACCTTCTTTACTATGTCAAGGGCATAGATAAGTTCTCCCTTGAGATCATAACCATTCTCTATTGAATAATCTTATATTTTTTTGTCTTTTTCCTTATCATTACTTCCTTTTGACTTGTCTTCTATAGGATCACTTTCTTTATCTTCCAAAGCCATTAGAATATTCTCATCTGATCTTTCAAGTGCATATTCAAAATCATTATTCTAAAACTATAACCATCCCTAGTGCAATCATCTTCAAGATGTCCAAATTTACCACATCTAAAACACTTGAGAATAACTGGAGTACTTTTCTTAACTGGATCTTTCTCTTTAACCATAAATAGAACTTCATCTCTATCATTGTCTGAAATACTAGCATCACTATCAATTGAGTACTTACTTGCATTTTTTGCATAGTAGCTTCTCTTTGGTCTTTGGAAGAACGTATTTCGTTGTCTGCTTTGTCCATCCTTGATTTTCTTCTGGTACCTATTGTAGACACCTAAAACGTGTCATGTTTAGGGGAGCTACTCACATAGACACATTCATAAGATCATATGACATAATATTGGACTTTCCAAGCATCAACAGTGGTTCTCACCACTCATTTGGGGCATTTTCAAGCCATCCAAGCCTAGCCGCTCAAGCCAATAGTGGCCAGATATTAGTCATTGTAGATGACAGTGGCTAAACCCTAAAAGCAGTTTTGCCGACAAACAGGCCTAATCACGGGTGGAAGTGGCAGTCTGCATGCAATAAAGGTGAGCGAGAGTAACTTTGCATTCCTTTTCATGACCAGTTCACATAGGAGACTTGAGTTTGCATTTAGACTTTAGTTAACTAGCCTCCAAACATAGACAAAGGACAAAAGCTTCTCATGCTAACAACCAATTTGCATAGGAGACTCAAGTTGGCAATTAGATTTTAGTTAACTAGCCTCCAAACATAGACAAAAGACAAAATATCCTCATGCTAACTCTCACTACGCATGAGGAATTCATTCCTAGGGCTTGGACATAGACCTAGGGTTTCACACTATAAAAGGTGCAAGCCTAAGAGCACCAAGGATCTAGACAATTTATCCCAAATTTATCAAGATAGGTCATTGAGGAGAGCTTTTGAGACTTGGAGAGTTCCCTTGGAGATCACATTTATGGTGAAGCCCTAAAAAATTGGAGAGCATAGCAACCATTATTTCAACATCGGATACAAGCTTTGATCCATAGATTTGGAGCAAAGAGGACGAGAGTCACTTTAGCGGTCGTTGTCTTGGACAGTGGCCCATGGGCTTAGCTTAGGGTTTTAGACATTAGATTCATTATTTTGTTTAGCATATCATTAGCATAGCATCATTTCATTCATTCACACTCATAGCATTAGTCTAATTTGCACTTGCTTTCATTTGTTATATTCATTGCTAACAACCTCATCCGGGGAGGTATTCTCGGACATCTAAGCATGTGTTGTTGTTTCATTGCTTATAGGGCCACAGGTTCATCGGACGAAATCTGCAACATACGAGAGCAAAAGGGATCCCTCTAGGAAATAGGCCTAGAGAAGGAGGCATCTGTAAGCCCTCATACATTTTTATGTGTGAAACTAGGAAGCTTTTGAAAGTGCACCACCTCTTTGTGAAAGGGGCACTCTTTGCCTATTTGTAACCTTATTGTATCGAAATGGGTATCCCTAAGAGGGACCGACATGTAACCGGGTTTCAATACAAATAAAGAGATCCATATTTGTTATTTTTATGTTATATGCTTTTCATTGTCTTCCATTTCATTTTGGGTTTTTAATACATTGCAAGTAGCGTAAAAAGAGTGGTGCGTGCATCCCGAGGTCGCTACAGATGGCGATCACGGTGGGACCTCCACTGATTTTTCATTTTCTACCTAAATACTAACTTAGTTTTGTGTGCAGGTCTAGCCGCTCTGAGCTACAGTGGCCAAAAATCAGCCGCTCTGAGCTACAGTGGCCAATAGAGCTTTAGCCGCTCCCACTAATGGTGGCCAAGAACCAGCCACTCTGGTCAATAGTGGCTAGAATTGGAGAGCAGCAGAGGACAAAAACAAGGTTCTCTAGAGCTGGATTAGAGGTTGGTATAACCTCTCTGATATTTTATAACTTTATGTTTACCTTTGTGTGTCTAAAATAGAGAACTTAAAGCACATTTATGTTTGGAAATTGAAAGAATAAAAGGAGAAAGAATTAAGCATTTTGCATATCTTAGATCTTCTTTTAGATTTCCACTAGGCATTGCTAGGAACAATGGCTTATGCCTAAAAATTTCACCCTAGAATCCAATGTGCTAGACATTGTATGTTGTTTGCTTGCTTTGAGGCCCTACTAGAGGCCATAGCTGCACGAAATAAAGTGTGCTCATACAAATCATAGTAGTTCATGCATCTTTCTGAATATTGAAATGTATTTTTGCACTTAGGCATATAGGAAAGACTCATTGCTGCTATATGATGCACTTTATGTTACGCAAGCTTAAAATGAACACCACACACGCACGTATCATTTAAACATTGGGGAGTTGGATTTCATCACCAACCCTCAATTCAGTCTAGTGACGTTGGAATTCATCTCCTTCCACTGGTTTGCCCCCTAGAGCTTCCTAGAAATGGATTGAGAAACTTACTTATAGTGATACTAAGTTACTTGTGCTCAAATTGTCTCCCACTATTGGAACAATCATTGGTTCAGAGTGGAAGAGCTAGGCGAACCCCCCACTGGGACTTCAATGGTGTACCCTAGCTTCTTTTGAGAAAATCATGTTTGGCATGGGTGTACTTGATTGTCACTATGGATGAGTCTTCTCATTCTTAATCCAAGAACAAAAGCAAGAAATCAAAAGAACAACACATCAAAACACACCAAACAATTTAGGGCACACTTAAATCGATAATCAAGATAAACATTTGTTTGGTATTGTGTGGCTATTCCTAAATTACAACTCAAAAGATCAATTCATAGACAAAATGGTCAAAACAAGAAGTAAACACCCTCGATCTGATACCGAGGGAGAGACTGAAGCAACTCATACCCATAGGCGGAGTCGTAGTAACATTGAATGACCTACCCGTAAGACCGTGGGACGTAGCTCCATGAGCCTAAGGGGTGATAACTCAACCCTTGGGGGATCTCCTCGAGAAACCCCAAGTAGGGAACCACATCATGGAACAAAGTCACATAAACAAAAAGAGGCTTCACAACCATCCTCATCAAGGAGACATGAGGAGACCTCAAGGGCCTCCTCTAAACACACAGAAACATCTCAAAGACGTGAGGAAGCTTCAAGGGCTTCCTCCTCACATGGACATAAAGAAGGTTCTAAAACTCATTCTTCACATAGGGATGATGAGACTGCTACATCTCCATCCACATGGAGAAAACATGTCACCACAAAGCCCTCTTCATCAAGAAGGCAAGCAAGAGTTGCAACACCTCAAGATTCACAAGAAACATATGAAATAGGTCTACCCACTGAAGGGCAGGAAACTAGAGCTACATCTAGTCATGGGAATCAGATAGAAGAGACCCTTCACACAAAAGGAAATATTCCCATAGACTATGACCTCATAGGAGTGAATGGCACCCCATGGGACCAACCATGGAAAACAAGACAACTAGACGGGTTGGATCGGTTTCCTACATGACCAACTCAAAGAACTGTAGCTACTGAGAACTCTACATCTGGAAGCTCATGAACTATGACTTCTAAGCACAACTCTCAATCTAGAGGTACCTCAGAGTGACCCCATAGTAGACGTATGGAGTCTGATCATAGGGATACTCAATAGTACACTGAACAAGTCACATTAGCTAGCAAGAGTATAGGTACAATAGAAACCTCCTCGAGGAATCTGTGAGTCAAGACAACAAGAACAGAGTCAGATAAACATGAGTCTTCTATGATAGTGCAAACTAACCATGTGAGATGGTTAGAAAATGCATTACGTAAGGAGCGAGAGCTAGTGGAAGCTCTCGAATAGGATAAACAAAGAGAAAGACTCTTGCGCCAACATGAGCAGTGCTTAAGAGAGCAAGCTGAGTGGCTAGCTCTTAGCAATTTATAGACAAATGGTGGTGACCACCAAAGAACTAGATGCACTGACTCACCTAAGGAGAGGCACACTAGACAAGATAGCCCACAATGAAATCACCCACCAAACCATGAACAAAATCCAACTAGTGGGGAAAGGGCAAACATAACAAACCAGGATCACAATCCTGAGTCCCCTCATAGGAGGGAGGAAAATAGAACAAATAAAATGGATAGAGAGTTACCTCCATTGCCACTATGAGTAGGCCTACAAGAGGAGGAAATCCATGCATCAAAGGTATTTCAAGAAATTGCTGAAAAGATAAAAGCCTTTGAGAAACAAGAGGCAGCTGGGAACTCGCCAACATTGAGTAAAATACACAACCAACCATTGTGCCCATCAATCCCTAGCCCTCCATATCCTAAGCACTTTGAGATGCCTAGGTTAGAAAAATTTAAGGGTGAAGAGGATGCACAAGAGCACGTCACCAATTTTATCAATGCATGTTTTCATCTTGAAGACAATGATGCTCTCATGCTAAGAACATTCATAATGACATTTTTAGGTGCTTGCCACTCAATGGTTCAACCAACTACCTAAGCATAGCATAACCAACTTTGAACAACTAGTAAACGCATTCCTAAAGTGTTTCTCCTTTGGTGCTAAGAAGAAGGTGAACCTTTCAGACCTGGCCAACTTGAAACAGTATGATGATGAGCCAATAATGGATTATGGGAATAGATGGAGAAAAGTCATGGTAAAATTATCATTCTCCATTCCCACAGAAGAGATCATTCGCATGTTCACCAAAAGTTGTTCTAAACACATCTCCCTCTTGCTACAACTTCAGTAGTATCCTTCATTTGAGGAAGCTTTGGCATAGGCCAAACTCATCGAAGACATAAAAGTAGATGAGGGAACCATTAAACTCTGAAACAAAAAGGAGTGGAACAAGAATGGTAAGAATGACAAGTACAAGCAGAAGCAGGGCAACCCTACTCTAGTCAATCAAGTCGTATTGGCTACACCTAAGGATGGGGGTGCACAACAACCCTAGAACTATCAAGCACATCCCCTACCAGCCAATTACGATCAAAGGAACAATCAGGGGTGAAACAAAGAATGCAAGCCACCTCGCTATTTCATGCCTCTGACAGAATCAATGCAATCAATATTTAATCAGCTGAGTGAGGCCAGGAGGATCAGATTTCTTGATATACCTCTTATAGATCCCAACCATCCTAAGCCAAAAGGATATAGGGAAGATCAATTTTGCCCTTATCATAGGATATCGGGGCATGACATTGAGGCTTGCATTGGTTTTAAGCATCAAGTGCAAAACATGATTGAGGTGGGAGAACTCAAAGTTGACAACCCACTGGCTCTCGATAACAGAGACATGGGCATATACAGAAACTCGTTGCCCAATCATGAGGCCCCTAGAGAGCAAGGGGCCCAAGTCAATCAGGTCCGAGCTGATATACCTACCCATGGATGCATTGGGATGGTTGAGATTGTTAACATAGCAACCAGGACTAGATGGTATGGTCAACCACAACCTCCTGTAGCTCCCATGAATGTCCCAGCCACACCTAGGTAGAGGTAGGACAACCTTCCAGGTCCACCAACATGACCTGTGGTAACTATCCGGAGTAGATTGGAGCAAAACCTACAGATGACTCTAGCTAAGCTATCCATCTATGAGCTCATACAATAGTCCCCAAAGCATAGGGAGACTTTAATGGAAATTTTAAGGACAATTGAGCTCCAACCACAAGATGCGAATGCATTCACTCATTTTGTGGGACAAGTACAAGAATGCCAGGAACCTGTAATTCGATTCTATGATTATGAGATTAAGACAGTGCCTACTGCCTTACCAGACCCTCCATTGAACATTGTGGTGGCAATCAATGACTTACCTTTCAAGAGGGTCTTGGTCGATACAGGTTCATCAATAAACATCATTACAACAACAACAATAGAGCACCTCAAGATCCCCAAGTCCAATATCGTTCCAGGAGCCTACACATTGAGAGCTTTTAATGATGCTTTATGCAATACTATGGGAATGATAGTCCTACCCATCAAGGTGGGGCACAAGACCATCCCTATGATGTGTCATGTCTTGGAAGGGGCTATGCAGTACAACATCCTCCTAGGGCATCCTTGGATAAGGGCCATGAAGTGTGTTCCTTCGATCTTGCACCAGTGTGTCAAGTATGTGCACGAAAACAAAGTCTATGTGGTCCTGGCCGATGAAGAGCCTTTTAAATACGTCCATCAGGTGGACATTCTAGGAGAATTTGTAATTCCTTCTACCCACCTATACGTAGCACCTTCATCTCCAACCACACAATTGGATAACAAAGACAAAAGGGTAAGAAAAGACCCATGCACATCAACACCTCCTGGTGCACTTAAAATAGTCAATGCTTCCAAAGTACCATCAACATCAAAACCAAAAGATAATCAGAAGCTAAAGGCACCCTTAGTCAAGGAAGAAAGGCCCAAGGAAGTGCCAACTATAGCCATTGCTAAAATGCCAAGTCCTATGGAAGAAGGAGATCTTCAAGATCAAGATGAAGATAGTGATTACCATCCCGCTTCACCAGTGTCATCCGTAGGGTCATCCACATCGCATGCATCAATACACTTGGAAAGCATAGGCATAGGGGAGTACCTTGTGTAGAACATTACCTTTATGCCTATCATTGAGTCTGCACAAGACATGGGAAGACCTAAGGACTTGAGACCACCAGTGGGAATAGTGGTTCCACTTGGAATCCCTCCCAACCAAACCAATTTTGTCTATGTCGGCCTAGACTGCGCCCATAAGTCTTCAGACGTAGAAGAGGATTATGATGAATTATTCATGGTCAATGTTCATTACCTCTCTAATCCCGAGTTTTCTCTAAGCTACTTTGAGCATTGCCATTGGCATGGCTATGGCCTTGGTATATATGAGCAAGGGTGCAGGCGGCCATACGAGCCACAATATCAGCTTCCCTCCGACAGGTTTGGGTTAGGCTATTATATTGGAGGTCGAGATGACTCTCTTGTAGTAGCATTGGATAGATTAAGCTTAGGGTTAGGAGAAGACATCGATTTCATTCCTTATCACCCCCTAAGAACAAGAAATTTGAGCAACAGACAAGTGGCCACGATGAACGTACCACCACCAAAAATTTATCATCCAAACATCTCAATTGATTCCACCCCAATAGGGTACAACTCATGGGATGAGGAGAATGGATATGAAGCAAGTGATGATGAGGCAGCAACTTGGCTTAGCCTACCATGGGCCTCACTATTTACAAATATTCACATGGTCCATCCACAATGAGAGTGGGTACATATCGGATGAAAGTGACTATGAATCAGAAGACTCAATAGAAAGAGCCTACTTAGGCCTAAGCCATCAACCCCTGACTTTGGGGCAAGAGACAAATGCAAATGGATTCTTCATAAGTGATGAAGAATATGAAGATGAAATGGAGATGGCCTACTTGGGGCCAAGACATGAGCCTTCTGTTCTAGGGCCACATACCAATGCTAACGATTTTTGGATAAGTGATGATGACTTTGAGGATGAGACCGAGATGGCTTATCTTGGGCCTCACCACTTGTGGCAAGTCAATGAGCTAGTAGAAAGAGAGGTGGCACTACATGCCATAGATCCTAGATTAAGGTTCCTCGGAAGACCTATTGACTTAGGGGCTATTCACCGCATGGTCAATCCCCCTCCACCTACATTCCGAGAGATCCTTGAGCCAAATGACCCCATTCCATAGTCTATGCATAGAGAGAATCCAACCACTCACATGCTGCATAGGGAGGACCCATTCATCCCCAAACCGCTAGAACCTCATCGCAAGTATGGAAGGGAAACCCCTAAAACAAGATTACACCCATGTGGTCCTGGAGATTTCATCCCATCCATCAACATGATCTCCATTGATTTGACCACTCCACTTCATAATCCAATAGATCCTACCAAATCATTGCATCTTGATGTAGAGGCTATCGATTGGGATCATGCTGATTCACCCATAGAGCCTGAAGACCTCTTCCCCAATGAAGAGATGTTACAACCATTCCATTTTGCATCAGGTTGTGCGTATGATGTCTTCCATGTTGGTTTGGATCCTGAGTCAGTAGGTCCTATAAATCCTATCGATGACATTCATTTGATACCCATGCCTCATCAACTAGAGGATGGGTCACATATGGCTATAGAAGTGACTTTCAAGGTGGACATCAGTGATGATCCTACCCAACCAAGAAAATTCAAGTTCGGAGAAAGTCTATCTCCAGAGGAACAAGCCATCCTAATTCCTCTCCTCAAAGAGAGGCCAAATATTTTTGCTTGGACTTACAAAGACATGCCAGGGATAGATCCAAAGTTAGTCATTCACAACATTTCATTGGATCCCATGAAGAAGCCAATCAAGCAAAAGCTGAGGAAAATGCATCCAACCATCACTTTGATGGTGAAGAACGAATTGCAAAAACTACTGGATGTAGTATTCATAGTTCCTATCGACTACCCTGAGTGGGTGTCAAACATGGTACCCATGGGGAAACCCGATGGAAGAGTCTGTATCTGCATAGACTTCAGAGATTTAAATAGGGCAACACCAAAGGATTCATTCTCATTGCCAAACATAGATGCTCTTGTAGATGCAACTGTAGGTCATGAGATGCTCTCCCTAATGGATGGTTTTTTTGGATACAACTAGATCCAGATTAAGCCCGAAGATCAACATAAAACTACTTTCATTACTCTATGGGGAACATTCTATTACAAAGTGATGCCATTCGGTCTCAAAAATGTTGGTGCCACATATCAATGGGCCATGACATACATATTCCATGACTATATGCATAAGATCTTAGAGGATTACATGGATGACTTACTGGCCAAGTCCCTATTGTGGCAAGAGCATGCTGAAGTCCTTAGAAAAGTCTTTGACCACCTCATTGAGCACAATGTCCGATTGAATCCTAAGAAGTGCATATTTGGCGTAACTTCTGGCAAGCTTTTGGGATTCATCGTATCCAAGAGAGGCATTGAAGTCGATCCTGCAAAGGTAAAGGCTATATTGGAAATGGCCACCCCTACCAACATTAGGGAGCTAAGGAGCCTACAAGGCAAGATAGCATCCATCAAAATATTCATCATGCAATTATCAGACAAATGTTGACCTATGAATCGGTTGCTATGCAAGGAGGTCCCCTTTCATTGGGATGAAGAATGCCATCAAGCCTTTGCAGAGATCAAAACTTATCTAGCAACACCGCCAGTATTGGCTCCACCAAGGCCAGACATACCATTTTTACTGTATATATCAGCTACTGATTTTGCATTGGGCACCATGTTAGCCCAAAAGAATGCACAAGATAAAGAGCAAGCCATATATTACATTAGCCGCACCTTGGTGAGTTATGAGCTAGGATATGCGTATGTCAAAAAGTTGTGTTTAGCAGTGGTCTTTGCAACTCGAAAGTTGCGACACTACATGTTGAGCCATACGACCTACGTCATATCAAAACAAAATCCTTTGTAGTACATGATGAGCAAGACATATCACAATACACGTACCACAAAGTGGATCATGCTATTGATAGAATTTGATCTAGAGTTCATAAGCCAAAAGTCCATCAAGGGACAAGTCATAGCAGATCAATTAGCAGAGGCGCCTCTTCAAGATGACAAGCCTCTCACCATAGAATTTCTCGATGATGCGGTCTTTGCATTATCAGATCCACTGAAACTCGAAGAACCTAAGAAAGAAAGAGACATGTCATTGTTCTTCGATGGTTCGAAGTGTGAACAAGGGGGTGGAGCAGGGATTGTCTTTATCACACCGTAGGGTGCTCCATTACCCTTATCATTCAAACTAGACTTCCCTTGCACAAACAACAACACAGAATATGAGGCATTGATCTTGGGACTCCAAACAGCCATAGCAATGGGCATTAAAATATTGAATATCTTTGGTGACTCCTTGCTCATAGTAAACCAGGTCAAAGGACTATTTCAATGCAGGTGCCCACTCCTGAAGACTTACAAGGAACTTGTTGACACCTACCTAGCCCGGTTGGAATGGTATGACATCGAGGCAATCCCTCATACATCAAATAGATTTGTAGACACCATGGCCTCTTTGGGATCCTTAATCCCTCAGAATCCATCTACTAATTTTACAACCATTCATGTGAAAGTGCTTTCACACTCAGCAATACATCGTGAAGCTTTTGACAATCAAGAATCAGTCAACATGATCAACATCGAACCAAATCAGGATTGGTCCTTCATAGCTAGAGATTTCTTGCAAATGACACCTTGGGGGTCTTTGATCTCCCAAGGACCTATGGAGTGTGGTGCAACCATACACCATAGAGTTGTTCCTCAATCCATGTTCACCAGCTCGAGAATGCAAGAAAAGCAAGCCATATTTTCTATAGAAGTCGTGGCTTATCAGGATTGGCTTTCCCAACTACGGGACTTCCTAAAACTTGGAATAGTACCTCAAGGTTTGTCGCATACTGAAAGGTGAACGTTCAAATAGAAAGCAACAAGATACATCTTTCTAGGAGAAATCCTCTATAGACGAGGATATGATGGAGTATTACTCCATTGTCTTGAGCCCCAGGAAGCATCCTGGGCAATTTTGCAAGCTCACGATGGCACATGTGGAGGTCATTTTAGTGGCATGGCCATCATTAAGTGCATCTTGAGAATGGGTTACTATTGGCCCACCATGGAAAAGGACTACTATGAGTATGTCAAGAAATGCATTAAGTGCCAGCATCATGCAAATCTAACGCACTTACCATCGCAAGCCTTGCAACCCATCCAGGAAGCATGGCCATTCTCGTAGTGGGGACTAGACTTGATTGGGAAGATCTCACCCCCATCCTCAAGCCGACACACATTCATCATAACGGCCATATAATACTTCACTAAATGGGTTGAAGCGATCCCCTTAACATCGACAACTAGACCAAGGATTGCGGAGTTTATACTCCACAATATCATAAGTCATTTTGGGGTCCCTTCGAAGATAATATCGGATAATGGGCCATCTTTCAAGAACAAAAATGTGCATGCTTTAATGAAAAAATACCATATTCAGCACAATTTTTCAATGCCTTACTATCCACAAGCAAATGGGCAAGCAGAAGCCTCAAACAAAACAATAGTCTCCATCTTGAGGAAGACGGTGCAAGACAATCACAAGGATTGGCACATGCAATTACCTCTTGCACTATGGGCATACAGGACTAGTATACAGACGCCCACTAGGGCAACACCATTTTCACTAGTATATGGCACTGAGGCCATCATGCCACTAGAGTTAGAAATTCCAACTCTACGCATAGCATTAAAGGACTTCATAGATGATGATGTCACGTGGCAAGGCCGCCTTGATCAGTTGATGCTTCTTGATGAACATCGAGTCAATGCTTTAGAGCATCTTCACATCTACCAAGATCACCTTGCATGAGCTTACAATAGTAAAGTCCACTTAAGAGAATTCAAGGTTGGAGATCTAGTGCTCAAAGAAAACCAATAGAATTTGAATCTATCATCGCACCTGCGAGACAAGTTCACGGTAAATTGGATAGGCCCGTACATGATTTCACAAAGAGTTGGGCCTAGAGCATATCGCCTTATATCATTAGATGGTGTTGAAGAGCCTGAACCTCTCAATATCATTCACTTGAAGGCATTCTACACATAAAACACAAAAACATTCAAATATGTCAAAAACACAAAAACATTCAAATATGTCAAAAACACAAAAACATTCAAATATGTCAAAAACACAAAAAATTCAAATATGTCAAAATCAAAACATTCAAATATGTCAAAAACACAAAAACATTCAAATATGGTCAAAATACAAATACTCAAATCCTCATAAAAACTAAAAATCCCCAAAGGCACAATAAGCCCTTTGGTCAAATTAAACAAAATACAAAAACAACATAAAAATAAAAAATACAAAAACAATTGCATCTCACATCTTGCATCCACATAATTGCATTACATTTTCATATCCATTACATTCGCATATGTCATGAGAGCCTTAAAAGTGATGCCACAGTTTGTCTCACAAACCATTCAAATCCATACCTCCATCAACACATGTGTGTAATTGTGTTTTTCAACACAACCATTATCTATTGCTATACATAATATACTAAGGTTTTTCGGTTATTCAACCACACCTAGTGATCTTATCAACTTTTGTGGAAAACCATCTTGGTTAGTAGAGAATAAGGTCTAGTGGTGACAAAGCCTAGCATATCTCAGGATCCCACCACTAATTACAACACTAAATTCTAGTTGGTAAACAGGAAGATGAAAACTACAAAGTGGTCTAGGTTACCAAAAGCAAAAAGGAACTTCCTTGCTTATCCCCCTGTGCAACCGGTTTAAAGGTGTTGAGAATTGGCAAAAGGACAAGTTCTACCCTACCCAAAAATCAGTGATTATCATCACTGCATACATCCCTTGCTTTCATAAAAACAAGCAAAATCCCGAAACAAAGCCAAATTCAAATCTCAAAATCGAAAGTTCAAATTCTTCAAAAGTCAAACATCAACGCCCAAAGTCATAGTTCAAAATATCAAAAGCAAAACAAATAGTGATTATCATCACTACAAGAATCCCTTGCTCAAAAGAAAACAAAAAAAAATCAGTCAAAATAAATAGTGATTTTCATCACTAAGTATGAGCAAGTATCCCAACTAAATGAAGAAAAAAGGGAATAGAACTTGAATCCCTGGAATTCTTAGCATTGCACAAAACTGGAAGGAGAAATCCTTACGCATGATGATATGTCTATCACAAAAGCTCCTAGCATTTGTATAGACCAATGTTTGAATGTGGATGAGCTAGCTTAGGTAACTCAAAACTGCCTAGTGGTATAGTCCAACTAAGTCCAACATAAGGATGAGATGAACACTTGAGGATCCTCGATCTTAGCAATGGGCTGAAAGAATCCTGCCTGAAATCGGAGGAAATGCATGGGTTCTATCTAAATATATTCATTTGCACACATAGGGAGAATGAGTATCTAGGACCATGATGAAAGCCTAATTTTCAAAAGCCTTAAATGATCAGTACACAATCATTGATAGGGTAACTAGAGTGTTTGGATCTCCGAAAAGCCCCAAAATTCTTACATAGCAACAAATCATATCATCATTCACACCATCACTTTCTTTATAAGATTCTATAAATTAGGGGGTATCAACATAGTAGGACAGATACTGCATATATATTAGAAATAGTATATAGACGACCATTGACTACTTTATATATTTTAATTTATAGAAACTTATCAAGAAAATACATCTCACACCATTACATCTCATATATGAATACTTAATCAATTCTTATGATAAGAGTGATTATTTAAATTCATGATTAAATTTTTACTTTCTATGGTATCACCCATTAAGATTGTCAATGTCATATGCATTCCTTATGTTTTAAGTGATTAGAGCATACAAGTTCGTTTATACCATCCCATCACATAAGTTAGATGCATACAATTAAAGCAAAATTAAACATGCATTTAACAAATAACATCGCATCCATAAACACAAAAACCAAATCACCCATCATTACATCATAAAACATATAGGCAATATCCATTTGCATACAATCATGAATTCATCATTCATCATCAAAATACATCACATCATATCATCAAATCATATAAGCATCTACACATCCATATAAGCATCTACAATATCATCTATCATCTAACATATACATCAAATCATCATAATGCCATCATCACATCACATCATAAAACAAAATAACAACAAAAACATGAGCAATAAATGATACACATAATGAGTCATAATGCAAAGATATCATAAAAGTATGTGTGTCAAGTCCATGGATATACAAAAATGCCCATGGGCTACAGTCATATAGGTCAGCCGACCTCAAAAATGAATCAAAACCAAGTGAACCATCAATCAAATATTGGGCCTACGCCCCCTACAGCACCACCCCCTATGGATGGATCTCTGGGAGAATGGTGCGAGCTAGACCCTATTGGTCTCTCAGTATGAGTTCGGGCCCCATGACCAAGCCGGATGGAAGACTGCCCTACTGTAGAGCTCCTGCTGACCTGTGACCCACCTGTGGCTCCTCTCTCCCTAGGGATGGCTCCTAGCCTCCTGATCTACCTCGAGAGAGCGACAATATGGGTTGCATCCTCAATAATCTGTACATCACTCTCATCTAGAAAACCCTGTAAATGATTGATCTCATCCTCGAGAGCTACCCTCGAAGGACCCTCGAGAGTAGGAGGAGCAACAACAACCTACATCCAGGTAGCTCCTCCCATAGCGGCCTACAAAGCCTATATCTGGTCTGACAGCTGTGCTATAGTGGTATCCCGCTGAGCTATGATGGCATCATACTATTGTACCTATATCTTGGCCGACTGGAGCTCGACCTCCACATCATGTAGTTGTGCCCTGAGAGGAGAATCTCTCTCCTTAGGCTCCATCTCCTCCTCCACCTCCTCAGGAGCCTCCTACTCCTCCACTACCACCTGCTCTACCTGTTGGCCCCATACCGTAGTCCTAGCACGAACCCTATGCCCCGATGGATCTACCCCATCTCTGCCATCATCCTCTTAGCCTAGACTACCCTCACCATGCCACATCAGGTCACCCCACCACTATGCAAATGCATCTGTGACTCCACTAGCTACTCTAGGATCAATAACTAGGGCATCCTCCTCATCAACTAGCTCTATAACCTATCGAGGAGGGAGGTCTCTCTCTACTCTGATGCACCTATACAAAAATGGTACTAATGGCACATCCTACTGCAACCCATACTGACGAAGAACCCGAGAGTAGAAGAAGTACTCTCGGATGTTGATCTTGTGGTCGACGAGCCATCGCTCACATCGCATCCTAGCAGTAAAGCTGTCAAGGTCATCCCAAGTGGGACACTCATGATACGGGTGCCATATGACATCTCCAACTCAGAGTCTAATGAAAGTATCAGTATAATGAGGCAACTCCCCTACAAAAGTGTGGCTCTTGCGCTCCTCACTCCCTCTAGCCCATCTAGCACCATAGCACTACATCCACCTATCCACAACTATGATCTTAATAGGAAGCCCCTTAGGGTGATCTACCCTAATGTGCTCCCATCCCCAGATCTGCAAGAGCCAACTACAGGTGATGCTGACACGACCCCTCCAATGGATGTGGTATAACTCATCATAACACTAAGCCAATAGAGACCTACCCCATGCATAGATGATGGGTGCCTCACTATCCATCAGGTCCTGAACCATCGCAAGGAGGTTCCAAGGGAACCTCAAGCCTAAACAATCTAGGATAAGGACATTGTTGATGACCATCAACAACATCGCATGCCTCACTATGAAAACATGCTCTCGATACCAATGGATGATAGACACTCCCCCAGACTTGGTGTCCTTGAGAGCATCCTTAGAGCACCCTCCGAACACCCGAGTGAAGACAACCACCTGATCATTAGTGGTCGAAGAAACAATCGCCACTCCATCAAAAGGGATCCAAAAGATCCTATACACATCCTCCGATGTAATGGTCATCTCACCGATCGGGAGGTGGAAGGTATTAGTCCGAGGGTCCCAACGATGGGCCAAAGTCGTAAGGTAAGCCTGGTCTGACATAATATGAGGTAGTATGGTAACATACTGGAGCCCGTGAGCCTTAAGCCACCTCCAATCCGTGTCATCCAGAAGAGGTAGAAGGTCATTCATGAGCCTCGGGTCCCAAGCCCGAGCAATAAGGATCTAAGAAAAGCAAAAGAAATATGAAACATAACTACAGTGCATCTAAGGCATAAATCCTAATAAAACATAAAAAAAATTGACACTCTCCTAAATATGAGCAAAGAGGGGGAATAAATGCACCTAGGCATGCAACACATGCTAAAGAGTAGTTCAAAATTCCAAAAAAATTATTAAACTATCTCAGAAAATCCAATAAAAAGCAAAAATTTGTGCAAAATTGGCTAAGGGGTTTAGTCGCTATCGCCTACAGTGACCAGAATCTAACCGCTGGAGACAATAGCGGCCAAAGCCCAATGGTCAAATTTCTGACCATTGGGGTTCAAACCTAGCCGCTCTACGACACCAAATTTCCTCCACTCGAGCGACATAGAAAGGTAACATGACAAACCCATGAACCCTAGGTCATAAAATTAAAAAAAATTGAAAAAAAAAAAAATGGGGACCAACCCACCACTTAAAAACCTATACTAAGCCTAACTACAGATTCCATTCATTACCAACAGGTTTAGTGGGGTTCATTTACCATTTACTTAGTGAGGTTCAATTTTACCCAAGAGTGGAAAAGAGGGTAGGGTTTGAAAGAATACCCGAGAAGCTCCGGCTCCTCCAACAATTGATGCCTCACCCTATGCAGCCATGTCCTCGATGTAGGTAACTTCAAAAATCACAATTATCATTGTCTCACCAGAGCTCTAAAAAGTGAATTGATAGCAAATGAAAGTGACAGGTCAAAACCCTAAAAGTGCATTTTATATATTTTCAAATTATGCCTTGGCCATTGCTAGTGTCAGTGGCCCAAACTTCATGGTCGCTCAAGGTGACAATGGCCACAAGTAGAGACTCAAAGGCCGTTGGACCTGACAGTGGCCTACTCCACAGATAAAAACAAGAAAATTCCTTCCATGGGGGATAACAAAAACATTAAATAAATGCATTTTGATGAATTAAAGTCATCTTAATGATCAAAATAACAAAAAAAATTACATATAAGCATAATCTCGAGTAGGCCTCGTATCCAGTTACTTACTCTATCCACTCGATGATTGCAATGATTCACACTCCATGCATTTCGATGAGATGAGTAGGTTACCATAAGGCCACTTGGGGCAAAAACATTTCATTTTGGAATTACGATGTGCCACCCTTCAATCCCGAAGAAGACCAAGATGGTCGGACTGCTCCACGGGTGCGAAAGGATCATCCTAATTCCCCTATGATACCAAAAACATTAAGCCAAAGTGATACAATATGAACATAAATAGAATCACTCATCCTAACTCCCTAAGAAGGCTATTGATAGTTGGACCGCTCCTCGGGATAGGGATGGATGATTATCATAAACAATTGGAATCACACTTGGATGTGGGATTGCCCATTAAAAGCAACAAATGCTAGAAAGGAACCAGATTAGTCATATTGGTCAAGCGACTTGTCGCTTCATTCATTGTCATTTCTTCACCAATCCATTGTGTGAGGAAGTAGTTCAAAACTTCAACATAATCATAATCAAATCAACAAAATATCACTCGATCATAACAAAATCATGTTCGTCCTATGAATCATTGCATACAACAATCACAAATTTCCCTTGTTTGCTGGGAACGTAAGCAGACATGACATATTCAATTGTAGCTCTCCTACCGATCGAAACTATTGTAGTAGCTGAAGCTACCCGATTGAGTTTGAGGAATGAGTGCAATTTAACATGCCCAAGCCACTGAGCTAAGTCCTCCGAACGTTGAGGCAATGATTCAAAGGATGCGTGCCATCTTGCATGATTGGGCCATCCGATGTTGATCAGACCATTGATCACCATACACCCTACAAATAGATCAGTCTACATTTTTGCTCAGCGTTGTGTCTTCCACACAGTGCATCACAAAAAGGGGCATATGTAGACACCTAAAACATGTCATGTTTAGGGGAGCTACTCACATAGACACATTCATAAGATCATATGACATAATATTGGACTTTCCAAGCATCAACAGTGGTTCTCACCACTCATTTGGGGCATTTTCAAGCCATCCAAGCCTAGCCACTCAAGCCAACAGTGGCCAGATCTTAGTCACTGCAGACGATAGTGACTAAACCCTAAAAGTAGTTTTATCGACAAACAGGCCTAATCATGGGTGGAAGTGGTAGTCTGCATGCAATAAAGGTGAGCGGGAGTAACTTTGCATTCCTTTTCATGACCAATTCACATAGGAGACTTGAGTTTGCATTTAGAATTTAGTTAACTAGCCTCCAAACATAGACAAAGGACAAAAGCTTCTCATGCTAACAACTAGTTTGCATAGGAGACTCAAGTTGGTAGTTAGATTTCAGTTAACTAGCCTCCAAACATAGACAAAAGACAAAATCTCCTCATGCTAACTCTCACTACGCATGAGGAATTCATTCCTAGGGCTTGGGCATAGACCTAGGGTTTCACACACTTTAAAAGGTGCAAGCCTAAGAGCACCAAGGATCCAGAAAATTTATCCCGAATTTATCAGGACGGGTCATTGAGGAGAGCTTTTGAGACTTGGAGAGTTCCCTTGGAGATCACATTTACGATGAAGCCCTGACAAATTGGAGAGCATAGCAACCATTATTTCAACATCGGATACAAGCTTTGATCCATAGCTTTGGAGCAAAGAGGACGAGAGTCACTTTAGCGGTCGTTGTCTTGGACAGTGGCCCGTGAGCTTAGCTTAGGGTTTTAGACATTAGATTCATTATTTTGTTTAGCATATCATTAGCATAGCATCATTTCATTCATTCGCACTCATAGCATTAGTCTAATTTGCACTTGCTTTCATTTGTTATATTCATTGCTAACAACCTCATCCGGGGAGGTATTCTCGGACATCTAAGCGTGTGTTGTTGTTTCATTGCTTACAGGGCCACAGGTTCATCGGATGAAATCTACAACATACGAGAGCAAAAGGGATCCCTCTAGGAAACAGGCCTGGAGAAGGAGGCATCTGTAAGCCCTCATACATTTTCGTGTGCGGAACCGGGAAGCTTTTGAAAGTGCACCACCTCTTCGCGAAAGGGGCACTCTTTACCTATTTGTAACCTTATTGTATCGAAATGGGTATCCCTAAGAGGGACCGACATGTAACCGGGTTTCAATACAAATAAAGAGATCCATATTTGTTATTTTCGTGTTATATGCTTTTCATTGTCTTCCATTTCATTTTGGGTTTTTAATACATTGCAAGTAGCGTAAAAAGAGTGGTGCATGCGTCCCGGGGTCGCTACACTGTGTATTTATGATTCCTTGTATCTGTGATCCTATTTTTCTTTATAATTGTTGCCTTTTGGATCTTTGAATTTTGTTGCATAGTGTCCATATCGTCCATAATTGAAACATTTGATAGATATTAGATCTATGGGTCTTCTGGAACCTCTATCTCTTCTACCATAATTTTCTTCTTCATCACTAGATGACACACTGCTCGATTCTATCTCCTTTCTCTCTTTTTTTGTATCTACTTTGAAAGCAGCTTCTTTCGGAGGAATAGGATATTTTGTTCGTATCTCAAAATTAGTAAGCATGCCAAGAAAAGAATTCCTTGTCAAAGAATCACTATCAGTTGATATTTCTACAGCAGAAACCTTTTCACTATACCTTTTTTGAAGAGCCCTCAAGATCTAATCATAAGAATCAAATTCATCAACCTTCATTCTAAGGCCTTTCACCTCATGTACAAGTTCATCAACCTTGTTGAGATAGTCACAACTTTTTTCATCATCCCTCATTCTTAGATTCTCAAATTATCCTTTGAGATTTCTAATCTTATCCATTTTGACTCCTTTATCTCCTTCATATATTTCATGGAAAAGTTTCCACATTTCTTTTTGTGTTTTACATTCCATAACCTTCATATATTCTAATCTATGTAGCCCTTTTATAATTGTATTCATAGCTCTTGAATTTTCATGCATTAGAAGCTTACCTTCCTTATCTATAGGAGGATTGGTTTTTGAATCATATCCAAGTTCCACTACATCCCAAACTTCATTTCCAAGTGCCATCAAGTAAAATCTCATAAGCATACACCAATATAAGAAGTCACTTCCATAAAAGACTGGTATTGCATTATTGAAGGGTCCATATCTTTGATCCTTTTGATCCATTGTGTTCTTAGACCACTTTTCCTTCAATTTTTCAAACTCTTCTGAAGGAACCCGCTCTAATACCAATTGAATAACACAAGATTATACTAAGAGGGGAGGGGTGAACAGTATAAGACCACTTTTTACTTTTTATCTTAATTCAATATTATGCAGTGTATAGATAGCAGTATCAATAACAATAATCAAGGCAATGCACAAAACACCATACACAATAGAGACACCACAATTTATGTGGTTCACCCAATGTGGGCTACTCCACAAAGAAAATCTTTTACTAAAATTTTCTCAATCAATCTCTTTGATAACACTTCCCAATTACAATGTTTATGGACCTCTATCCAAAGTATATGTTGATCCCCTAATATCATGTTCATGGATATCTTCCATAGGATAAATATTTCCCCTTATACTCTTGCTAGTGATCTTCTAGAAGACTCTGTATCTCTCTTGCACTAACTGGTGGATCTCTCTCCACTTGAATACTCCTCACTCAGATCTATCTTCAATTGTCCTCACTGCTGGATCTCTATCCACTAAGACTCTATCCTCTATACCCTGTCACCTCCAAAGCTCTGTCTCAATAGGTTCACTCAGAACCTTCTCAAATATTCTTAAAAATCTCACTCAAAATTTTTCCAAATCTACTCAACAAGCTCACTCATAACTTGTCCAAATATACTCAAAAGGTCCACATATAACCTGCTCAAATCTGCTTAACAGGTCTACACAGATCTGCTCAAATCTGCTCAATAAGTCCTCTCTAATACTTGTCCAAATCTTCTCAATAAGTCCTCTCTAGGACTTGCTCAAATCTATTCAATAAGTCATCTCTAGGACTTGCTCAAATCTGCATAGCAAGCTTCCACAAAAGCTTACTCAAAATCAGTCCACAAGCCTTCTAAAAGACTTGTCTCAAATATGCTTAACAAGCTCACACAGAACTTGTCCAATCTAATAGAATCATAAAGAGAATTTTTAGAGACTCAATATGTTATATACTTAATGCTCAATCAATATATCAACTCAATCTCATAGAAGCATAAAGAGAATTTTTAGAGACTCAATATGTTCTATACTCAAATCCCAATCTCAACTCAAATCAATCTCATAGAAGCATACCAAGAATTGTTAGATACTCTATATGTTCTATACTCAAATCATAATCTCAACTCAAATCAATCTCATAGAAGCATAAAGAGAATTGTTAGAGACTCTATATGTTCTATTCTCAAATCTCAATCTCAACTCAAATCAATCTCATAGAAGCATAAAGAGAATTGTTAGAGACTCTATATGTTCTATTCTCAAATCTCAATCTCAACTCAAATCAATAATATAGAATAGTTTGTTTTATGGAACTTGAACAACCACATGCATCCACTTGACTAGGCTCAATCAACTCAACTCAACCAATCACCTCAATGAACAACCCTTTCTCACAAACCCTAGTCCAAGCATGTATCAATCAACTCAAAATGTTTCCAACAATGCTCAACAACAAATCTCACATAACAATGATACTCATGTTCTCTTCTAACTCAATTTCAAGTTCTTTGCACAACCAATGGGCTCCAACAAAAATTCTTATAAAACAAGGTTTAATCACAACTCTCAATCTAGAAAACCTTGAAGAATTAAACAAATAACTTTCGAAAAGGAAACCACAATCAATCCTTTTCACTTCAAATATATTTTCAAAAGTCAACCACCATAATCAATCAATAGGATAATGCGCCCATACCTTTTATGAATATGAAGAAGCCTCTTTGGAAATCTGCCACAATCACAATATTCTTTTGCCAATATTCACAAGGGTTAGAAGATCACAAAATAATCAATATTACTCCACTTCACAATAATATTTACCAAGGCTTTTAATTAGAAAACCTTCTTAAGAATTAATGCACAACTTCCTTATTACTCCTAAAACCACTTGTACCATAAAATAAAATAAATCAAAACATTGCATAACCTTGTCACTCCAAAAACCACTTATACAATAAAATAAATCAAATATTTCATATCCTTCCTTTCAATACTTTTACACTCAAAAATAATCACAAAGCTTTCTTAGGCAATATATCACATTAATCAAATATCAAACCTTATTAAAATATTAAATCGTGCTCAACCTTATATCTCCTACAAAAATCATAATAAAACCTTAGCAAGCAAATATTTTAATTAAAATAATGATCCCCACAAATATCATAGTTGAAGCGCAATCAATATGGATTTGTCTTAGGTCTATTTTGAGGCAATCAATAGTGAATGAAGGTGTCAAAACAAGGAGACTCATCCAATATGATCCATTGTCCTAAATATGATTGGTTAGATTTGACAATAGGACTATGTAATTAATGCAAGATAGATTGTTTTACGATTTAAACCTTATTCATTGGTAATAAAGTTATAAATCCAATTAAAAAAAAATTATGTATGCTCATTGGAAAAAAGTTAGTAGCAAATAGGAAAGAGTAAAAAAAGCAACAGTTGTATGAACTTTGGAAGAATTCAATAAAATGTAGTAATTTGTCTCAGATTTGACTATTTCAAGTTTCTTGCATGAAATTGTTGACTTCATAGGCTAATTTATTTATTTTTGAAACTTTCCACCTTCTACTAAACCTTGAAGCAAGGATCCACTCTCTACTACAGTCGAAGGTCTACTAGCAGTAGTTACAAGTTTTCTAAATATAACTTTTCTATATTTCATTTTCAGTAGCATATTATTAAGCTTATTTATTGTAGTTTTTATTCATGTTAATTTATGTATTTTCCTATAGATAAAATTCTGCCATTTCACTGTAAAGCATGATATTCTTCCTTCTCATTCTTCCCATTCTTCTTAGTTAATTTTGGTATTTTCAATTCTATTTTGTCCTATTTTTTTTTTCTTTTTTTTTTTTGTGGAAAACATCCCAAAAGGGATGCCACTTTCGGGTAAGACCCAAGGAGGCAGGGGTATCCATTCCACCAAAAACGCCCAGGACTCGGACCTAGCCTACCACCTTTGACATACTCAAGGAGCAAACAAACACACAAAACCAAATTAAAAAAAGTAAATAACAACAAAAATAATAAAATAAAATAAAAAACATGCTCCTTGAGTGTGTCAAAACCAAAAGCACAACCAAACACGCACAATAAGATAAAAGAAACCACAACACAAACCACATAGAAAAACACAAGAACCACATAACAAAACACAAACAAGACAAAAACAACAGAACACTACAAAGACATAACCCAAAAAAAACATGAAAAATAAACACAACCAAAACCTAAAAAATAAAATAAATAAAATAAAAATAAAAAAACAACCAACAACAGACAATAAACAAAAACAAAAAACATAGAAAACACTCACACATAAAAAAATGAAATAACACAAACAAAGAGAAACCCAAGAACAAGAACGAAAAAAACACAAGAACAATAACAAAAAACATAAAAAAAAAAAAACAACAAAAAACAAGAACAACAAAAAACAACACAAAGAACACAAAAACAAAACAAAACAAAAGAACCCACCCACCTTAAAAAACTAAACAAAAAAACAAAGAAGACAAAAGAAAAAAAAATGAACAAAACAATGACCTATCTAGACCATAAGACTATTAATGCAAGAATCAACAGAGGAAACAAAATAAAGAATAGAATGAGCTAGGGAACTAAAAAAACTGAATGAACCAAAGAGAAGCAAAAAAAAAAAACAAGAAGAAACTAGGTACCTTCAGAACTGGAGCCATCCAAAGAAATGATAGAAAGAAGAGCTTCCCTAATTTGAGAAGCCCACCATATAGGAGGGTGGCCATAACAAGTAAGATCACCTTTGTCCAAAGCCCAATTAGCTAAAGCATCAACACTCTTGTTTTGATCTCTGACCACATGATTGTAATCAACTTTCAAAAATCCCATCCGGATTAACTGAATCTTCTCAATAATTCTTTTTATTCTCCAATCCACCTTATGATTCTTAGAAGGAGTCTTCAAGAGATTAATCATAAGTTGAGAGTCAGACTCAACTAACACCTTTTCCCATCCAACCTTAGTAGCCTCCTGAAGGCCTCTAAGGATACCATACCCCTCAGCAAGGTTATTGGAAAGAATACCCAAATTCTCAAGAAAAGTAAAAACCAGGGAGCCATCTGAAAGTCTACCAATTCCTCCCACACTCGGCTTTTCTAGGGTTCCCTCTAGAGGCTCCATCAGTATTGACTTTTCCAAAATCCTTAGGAGGAGGTTGCCAATTTCTAGTCCTATCCATCTTACTAATACTCACATTCCCTTTAAGTTGGTTGCCCTTAGAAGGTTTAATCTTCAATCTTTGCATCACTTGATCCCATCTTTGGTGGGAGTTTTGGGGGTGATTAAGGAGTTGATGGACTGATTCAACTAAGTTGGCTATGGTCTTTTGCCAAATATAGTGAATATCCTTCCTATCTTGATTAAAAATTTGGCTGTTCCTTTCATTCCAAATATTCCAAAGAAGAATGGTAGAACCCATCCAAACTAATTGCCTAATAAAATGATCAACACCCTCTTGATTAGGCCAATCCCTCCAAAGCTGTTCAAAAGTGAAAAAATTGGACCACTGTAAGCCAAGTAAAGTTGCCATTCTCCTCCATAGCTCAGAGGCTAAAGTACACTCAATAAAAATATGGTTGATATTTTCTACATTCTCTTCACACATTTCACATCTAAAAGGGCCATGAAAACCACGCTTCATAAGTTGCTCACCAGTAAGCACCCTACGATGCAATAAAATCCAATTAAAGAACCTCACCTTAGGCCAGAGCTTTTGAGCCCACAATTGAGAAAATATGTCAGAAGAATGGTTGGGATTATTATGGCATAAGGTCAAATAACCTTGAGCAACTGAATACTCACCCTTAGTAGTGTTGTTCCATCCAAAACAATCTTTTTCATGGGACCAAGAGAGGGATCTCATATGAAGGATGCCTTGGATATCTTGTCTTTGCCTTTTTGGGATTTGAATAGGCCAGTCCTCAATAGGGATCCAATATCTACCAACCTTTGAATTACCAGTATGGTACCGACAGTAATTAGCCACCTTTATCCAATTAGCTCGGTGAAGCTCCTCCATCCAAGGCCTCCAATCGGGAAACTGAGTTATCAAAGGCTTGTGACCATCCCAAGAATCTGTCCAAAAATTTGCATGTTGACCATTATGAATGATCCAAAATAATTTTTTCTTTATCAAATCCTCACCAGTCTTAAGAACCGCTAAAATGGGAGAACCTTTGGTAGGAAGTTGATAGCGAACAAGGTCTTCAGGACTTTTGTTCTCGGCATATTTAGCACAGAGATTATTGGCCCAAAGAGCATTGGGGTTATGCAACATCCTCCAATATAATTTTTTTTTATTATTTGTGGAAAACATCCCAAAAGGGATGCCACTTTCGGGTAAGACCCAAGGAGGCGGGGGTATCCATTCCGCCAAAAACGCCCGGGACTCGGACCTGGCCTACCACCTTTGACATACTCAAGGAGCAAACAAACACACAAAACCAAATTAAAAAAAGTAAATAACAACAAAAATAATAAAATAAAATAAAAAACATGCTCCTTGAGTGTGTCAAAACCAAAAGCACAACCAAACACGCACAATAAGATAAAAGAAACCACAACACAAACCACATAGAAAAACACAAGAACCACATAACAAAACACAAACAAGACAAAAACAACAGAACACTACAAAGACATAACCCAAAAAAACATGAAAAATAAACACAACCAAAACCTAAAAAATAAAATAAATAAAATAAAAATAAAAACAACCAACAACAGACAATAAACAAAAACAAAAAACATAGAAAACACTCACACATAAAAAAATGAAATAACACAAACAAAGAGAAACCCAAGAACAAGAACGAAAAAAACACAAGAACAATAACAAAAAACATAAAAAAAAACAAAACAACAAAAACACAAGAACAACAAAAAACAACACAAAGAACACAAAAACAAAACAAAACAAAAGAACCCACCCACCTTAAAAAACTAAACAAAAAAACAAAGAAGACAAAAGAAAAAAAAATGAACAAAACAATGACCTATCTAGACCAGAAGACTATTAATGCAAGAATCAACAGAGGAAACAAAATAAAGAATAGAATGAGCTAGGGAACTAAAAAAACTGAATGAACCAAAGAGAAACAAAAAAAAAACAAGAAGAAACTAGGTACCTTGAACTGGAGCCATCCAAAGAAATGATAGAAAGAAGAGCTTCCCTAATTTGAGAAGCCCACCATATAGGAGGGTGGCCATAACAAGTAAGATCACCTTTGTCCAAAGCCCAATTAGCTAAAGCATCAACACTCTTGTTTTGATCTCGACCACATGATTGTAATCAACTTTCAAAAATCCCATCTGGATTAACTGAATCTTCTCAATAATTCTTTTTATTCTCCAATCCACCTTATGATTCTTAGAAGGAGTCTTCAAGAGATTAATCATAAGTTGAGAGTCGGACTCAACTAACACCTTTTCCCATCCAACCTTAGTAGCCTCCTGAAGGCCTCTAAGGATACCATACCCCTCAGCAAGGTTATTGGAAAGAATACCCAAATTCTCAGCAAAAGTAAAAACCAGGGAGCCATCTGAAAGTCTACCAATTCCTCCCACACTGGCTTTTCCGGGGTTCCCTCTAGAGGCTCCATCAGTATTGACTTTTCCAAAATCCTTAGGAGGAGGTTGCCAATTTCTAGTCCTATCCATCTTACTAATACTCACATTCCCTTTAAGTTGGTTGCCCTTAGAAGGTTTAATCTTCAATCTTTGCATCACTTGATCCCATCTTTGGTGGGAGTTTTGGGGGTGATTAAGGAGTTGATGGACTGATTCAACTAAGTTGGCTATGGTCTTTTGCCAAATATAGTGAATATCCTTCCTATCTTGATTAAAAATTTGGTTGTTCCTTTCATTCCAAATATTCCAAAGAAGAATGGTAGAACCCATCCAAACTAAGTGCCTAATAAAATGATCAACACCCTCTTGATTAGGCCAATCCCTCCAAAGCTGTTCAAAAGTGAAAAAATTGGACCACTTTAAGCCAAGTAAAGTTGCCATTCTCCTCCATAGCTCAGAGGCTAAAGTACACTCAATAAAAATATGGTTGATATTTTCTACATTCTCTTCACACATTTCACATCTAAAAGGGCCATGAAAACCACGCTTCATAAGTTGCTCACCGGTAAGCACCCTACGATGCAATAAAAGCCAATTAAAGAACCTCACCTTAGGCCGGAGCTTTTGAGCCCACAATTGAGAAAATATGTCAGAAGAATGGTTGGGATTATTATGGCATAAGGTCAAATAACCTTGAGCAAGCTGAATACTCACCCTTAGTAGTGTTGTTCCATCCAAAACAATCTTTTTCATGGGACCAAGAGAGGGATCTCATATGAAGGATGCCTTGGATATCTTGTCTTTGCCTTTATGGGATTTGAATAGGCCGGTCCTCAATAGGGATCCAATATCTACCAACCTTTGAATTACCGGTATGGTACCGATAGTAATTAGCCACCTTTATCCAATTAGCTCGGTGAAGCTCCTCCATCCAAGGCCTCCAATCGGGAAGCTGAGTTATCAAAGGCTTGTGACCATCCCAAGAATCTGTCCAAAAATTTGCATGTTGACCATTATGAATGATCCAAAATAATTTTTTCTTTATCAAATCCTCACCGAGTCTTAAGAGCTGCTAAAATGGGAGAACCTTTGGTAGGAAGTTGATAGCGAACAAGGTCTTCAGGACTTTTGTTCTCAGCATATTTAGCACGGAGATTATTGGCCCAAAGAGCATTGGGGTTATGCAACATCCTCCAATATAATTTAGCAGCTAAAGCTTTGTTGTTATTAATTGAAGACCGGAATCCTAACCCCCCTTCACTCTTAGGAAGACATAAAGTATCCCATTTCACCAAGGCCCATTTTCTTTTCTCCTTAGTACCACTCCAAAGGAAACGATGACTGATTTGATCCAATTCTCGAAGAACAACCTTTGGGATATTCAAAATGGAAGAAACATAAATAGGAATAGCTTGAAGGACTGATTTTACCAAGGTGATTCTACCCCCAGAAGAAAGCCACTTGTTGGTCCACTTTCCAATTTTCTTCTTGACTTTGTCCAACAACCAATTCCAATATTTATTTTTCTGCCTTTGAATATTTATGGGAATACCTAAATAAGTGATTGGAAGAGAGGTCTTCTTATATCTTAATTTATCCAAGACCATGGATTCCTGTCTAGCGGAGCAGTGAAAGAAAATAACTTTAGATTTGTCTTCATTGATCAACTGCCCGATAGCCTTAGAAAAATAGCTAATGATTTGCTTAATATTAGAAGCTTCCTTAAGCGTAGCTTTACCTAAAAGGGTAGAGTCATCCACAAATTGAAGATGAGAGATAGGTCTAGCTCCATGAGCAATGGTAACTCCCTCAAGGGTTTTGTTTTCCCTCTTTTTGGTTATAGTCCTACCCAAGCATTCAGCAAGAATGATGAATAAATAAGGGGATAGCGGGTCACCTTGCCTAATACCTCTGGAAGCTGGGAAAGGCTGAGAAGGCCTGCCATTGATAAGAACTAAGTAGGAAACTGAAGAGATACATCCCATAATCCAATCCATCCAATCCTTAGAGAAACCAAATTGCCTCAAAACTTTGATAAGGAAGTGCCAATCCACTCTGTCATAAGCTTTGGATAAGTCTAACCGGATGAACATAGAAGGAGAATTTTGCATATCCATGGAATGGATGGCTTCCTGAGCAAGAACTATCTCATCTACTATTTGACGTCCTTCCACATATCCCCCTTGCTGCGGGAAATAATCTTATGCAAAAGAGGCTTCAACCTTTCTGCCATGATTTTAGTAATAATTTTGAGAAGAACATTACATAAAGCAATAGGTCTAAAAGCTGAGATATGATCAACCTCTTGAGCTTTTGGAACAAGAGTAATATAAGTTTTATTGATAACCTTCAAAATTTCTTTGGATTTCCTGGCTTCTTCCACCACCTCTAATAAATCAACATGAAGGATATCCCAGAACTCTTGGTAGAACTCAATAGGAAAACCATCGGGACCTGGGGTTTTCCCTTTTTGCATTTTAAAAACTACTTGTTGAAGCTCATTGATAGTAATAGGAGCAGTCAAAATAGAGTTCTCCTCAGAAGTGATAAGAGAAGGGATTGCTTGAAGAACATTTTGTTGTGAAGTTGAGTCAAGAGGAGTAGCAGCAAAAATATTGGAAAAGTAATCAACAACAATAGAGTTCATGCCATCCCAAGTATAAACAACATCTCCAGAATCTGATTTTAAGGAAGAAATAAAGTTGTGAGATCTTCGAGCTAGAAGAGATTTGTGGAAGAAATTTGTGTTTCGATCTCCTTCTTTGAGCCATTGAATTCTAGATTTTTGCTTCCATAAGATTTCTTCTCTTTTTTCCCATTCCTCTAAGCTGAGTTGTGAGTTTAATTTCATCTGCACTTCTCTTCTCTGTGAGGCCATCTAAACGGATTTTCTTATTCAAATTTTCAAGATGAGCAATAACTTCATGTTTTTTTTATGAACATCCCCAAACTCTTTCCAGTTCCAAGTCTTGATTTTGGATTTAATGTATTGCGAGTCTTTTGGCAAAACAGAACATCTTAGTCCCATGCCTAGGTTTACCTTCCTTCCACCATTGTTGCACACGAGGTCTGAAGGAAATGTCTCTAAGCCACATTAATTGAAAACGAAAAGGAGAGAAACTCACATTGGTTTTCCACATTTCCACCATGAGTGGCCAATGATCCGAACCAGCATTATTAAGAGTCTTCACTTTAGGAATGTGACCATGGATTAAGAAATTTTTAGAGAGCAAAAACCTATCCAATCTCTCCATTATACAAGCTAAGCCTTGCCTTCTGTTAGACCAAGTCATAAGGCCATTATCCGGTTGGATATCCACAAGATGGAGGTTTGCAATATATTCGCTCATGAGGTCAGTACTTTTGTCCAAATTTCTATTTCCCCCCTTTTCTCATCCAGAGAGAGGATGGTATTGAAATCTCCTCCGATCAAGATCCAAGCTTTAGGAAAATGAGAGATAATATGAGTAATATCCTTCCATTGTCTTCTTTTTTCCTCCAAAGAAGTCGGGGCATAAACGATAATGCAGAGCATAATCTGGTTGGAATGTCTACTTTGAATAGCTATAGCCAACAAACCCCAAGCTGCCAACCATATGGTGAATAACTACCTCTTTTGGGTCCCAAAGACAAGCAATGCCACCCGAAGTCCCTTGGGAGCTGAGGGAAACCACTTTTCCAGCTGGCCAAATTTTACTGGCAATTAAGTCCATATCCTCCATTGACATCTTTGTTTCTTGAAGGAAAACAAGATGTGGATGATTTATCTGAATCATTCTTCTAATTTCATTTTGTTTTGAAAGACTCCCTTTGAGTCCTCTAATATTCCAAGTGATGATCTTCATTAATACCAGGGCTAAAAATGTTGGGAAGGGCATTAATCTTACCTTCCTCTACAAGCTTTTCACCTTCTTTTACCATATGATATTGATTGGTCTTGCGACCTACTTTTTGATTAGAATCCATCTTCAATTTTTTTCCCTATTTCTTGACTTATTCCAATTGAATCCGAGATGGCTTCTAACCTTGAAGAATGCTCATACACAGCCAAAATTTTACTAGATGGTTCAATGGAGTCTATATTGGGACCTGCATTATTTGAAGTTTTGACATTTGAAATATTGTTTTTCTTGTGTAAATTTTCTCCTTTTTTTCTGTTGAAAACCTTTGATTTGTTGGTTTGTCTCTGAGTTCTTTCCTTCATATTTAAATTGTGTTTCTAAGATTTCAGTTTCCATTATTTCCTCTTCCTCACTTGGGACATCATTTGTGGAAAGGATTTCAAACATATTAGCAAATGACTTTGATTGATCCTTCATTACTTGGTTTTTTCTGAGTGTTCTTCTTCTTAGGTATTTGGAAACCTGTTGAGTTTATATCTTCTTTCTTTTGATCGGGAATTTTATTTGGGCAAGCACTGGCCAAATGACCATATTCATGGCAAATTCTACAACGAAAAGGAATGTTCTCATAGTCCACTACTTGCTCCCAAGTGTCTTCCCCAAATTGTAATGTGATATTTTTAGGTAGGGGTTTGTCAAAATCCATTAAAACACAAATTCGAGCATAAATAATATGTTCAAAATTTTGAGTACAATCAGCGAGTCATCATAAAAGTTCCTAAAGAGTTTCCAATTGAAGAAAAAATAGTAGGATTCCAAAATTCAATAGGGAGGCCAAAGAGTCTAACCCACACGGGAGCTATAGAAGGCATCTCTTCTTCGGCTTTAAATTTAGTATGCCGGGGCTTCATGAAAAGCCCTGCCCTTCCAAAAAACCAAGGACCCCCTTGAAAAGTTTTCTCTCTATCTTCATTATTAGCAAATAAAACAAGAAAATAACCATTTGGATAAATAGAGATTTGTAACTCACCTTTAGTTTTCCAGATTTTTGCAGCCCAAGACTTTGAAAGCGAGATAGACTCGGACGAAAACCCACGAACCGACAAATTAGTCCTCTTTTTTCCAAATCTTCAATGCCAGTCTGAATGTTACCCATATCAAGCTTAACAATAGGAGTTCCATCAGTTGCTTTAAGACATCCTGACTCCATTTTCCTGGGATCAATCTTAGGCATTCTTAGAGGTTTATGAGAAGCCCTAATATTGATATTAGCATTGGGCTGAGGCTGTCCACCATGAAGGGCATCCCTAAAATTCATTTTTGGGACTGAGTCTTCAAAATTCTTACCCTTGACAGGGGTTTTCATAGTAGAATTATTTTGTGGGTGCACCTTAGCACCAGATTCACTTGAGATATGAGCCATTTTTTGATCAACTGCTTGAAACTTATTTCGTGGTCTCTTTAATCCTTGCCCTAGACGTCGTGGAAAGGTATGGTTTTCACTTTTCTTTTGTGCAGCAAATTGGAAGCCGTTGTCACTCAAGTTCACGGTATGATCTGTTGAAAGACAAATTTCTAACCCATCTTGTATCCCCTGCAACATTTCTTGCTAAAATATTGAGCATAAACCACAAAAATATTGGCCGCTAGGGCCCGAAGGCCCTAAAAACCAACCTCTGGAGCTGCTTGCACTCAACCCGGATGAAACCCTCGCATAGCCGCTTGCCAAATATATCGTTCACACATAGGGATGCGCTAGGATCTGTGTTGCTCCAAATGATATGAAAATTGGTGGAGACGTTCTAGGGTTTTTCAGGCATCTACCCTCAAAATTTCAGCTCAATCCGAGTTCGGATGAGTGAGATATGGCCGAAACGAGTTCGGCAGTTTGGGCAGTCCTGCGAAAAACGTCTACATATAAGCAAGGAGTCTCTTTTCTATTTTTTCCTATTTCATTTTAGCATTTTAATTTTAGTTAATTCTTGCATTTTCCATTTTTTTAAATTAGTTTTAATTACAACATTTAATTTTTGTCTTAATGTTATTTCACTTCAATTAAAATTATTATAAATTCTTTCATTTTTTTGGTTTAATTTTGTAATTATATAGAAGTTTTTTCAGAATAGTGTGCAATTTAGTATAATTTATTTTATTTTACAAAGATATTATGATTCTCAATTTTCTCATATTAGTCTAGAGCCCTGATATCTAAGTTGTAGTTCCAAAGACCTCTGTTGAATACAACCTTAGGATATCACCCTAGTTTTGATAAATGAATTAAATTCAGAGCATTAATGACACTCGTCACTTTTTAGCATCATTACCAGGGAATAAATTAGTATTATTAGAGAAAAATTAAGTGATTCAATGTTAATTTTTATCTTGTGAAGTTGTGTAGGTTAAATCCCCTAGAGCATTTTTATTTTCAAAGACAACAAAAACAACTTTGCATGAAAAGAGTTGCATTGTTTGGAATTGCATTTTAGACATAAGGACACTAGAATATATTTATACTTTTAAATAGGATGTATGAATAGGTTTAGATATGAAATAGGTAGATTCATTAATGTAAAATTACCACAATCCATAGGAAGGCAACATTCATGATGAGAGGTTGAACCTATACCTAAGCTTCTTGAGTTTAAGATTTCCAAATACGCTGAACTTGAATCACAATCTTTAGCTTCAATAAGTATAGGGTATCTTCAGGGAGAATTGCAAGATAAATAAATTATTAGTTCAAAACCACCTACCCCTAACAAATCTATATGATTAGATCAATTTAAAAGGATCTACACTTATTTTTGGGAACGTCTAATGGTAGACTTACAAGAGAACCCAAAAAGAGACAACAATATGCCTCATCCTAGTGAAACTAGTACACCTATTAGGACATCACAATTTCCTATTCAATTAGATCCTAATAAAATATCTTCCATGAAAACCATTTCACCTTCTGTATTATCAACTTTTAGGGGAGTTGTATCTTGAGATCTTGATTAGTTTCTATTTGAGTTTAAGGTAGTATGCCAAACTTATGACTATATAAATGACAACCAAAAGCTCAAATTATTTCCTTCCATGCTAAATACTCTACCCTATGATGGTTCAGGATATTACCACCTTATTCAATCCAAACCTAGGATGATATGAAAAGAGTATTTTTGGATAAATACCAATAATACTATTGAGTAAAGAATCAAAATGATAAATTATTAAATTGTTTATGATGAAACATGAGGAAGATGAAACTTTAGAAGATAATTTAGATATATTTTCCTTTGTTCATAATATATGGAGGTGTAGAACTAGAACTTAACAAAACTATATTCTTGAGAGGATTACAGGATGAATCAATATATGTATTAGATATTATGAGAAAAGGAGATGTGAATACACTAAATTTTCAAGAAATCATATAACTCTACATAAATTATTCTTGTACAAGACATAGAAGATGCAAAACTAGTAGTAATGAAAGTGACTTGAAAGAATTAATGGAAGAGTTTTCAATCCTTAAAATTGATATTTTAGTGCATCTTAACATAACATTAGATTAAATGAACACAATGGTTAAATCCATTTAACCTTTAGCTATCTATTTCCAAAGATGTAGAAAGAAGCATGCTCTTCATGAATATCCTTTGAAAAAGACTTCCATATCTACTATATGTATCATTTGTAAAAAAGGACATCCTACAAACCAATGTCATTTGTTACCAAGACTCAAAAGTATCTTGGAAAAATAGTCTCAACCAATAGAAGAAATCAACTTTGTAGGACAAATATAAGGGGATAATTTTCATCTAAACCTATATCAAAATGCTTCTCAATTTCTCACAAATTGTGGAAATGATCCTTGTTTTATACCATGGTCTACTTTAGAGCCACCTCAACAACCCTAGGGTCAACCACCATAGGCATCATTTGAAGAGTGATCTCAACCTATATGGATGAATCAACAATGGAATCAACAAAACCCACCATGGTTACACCCATAAATGAAAGAAAAACAATGATTACAACAATGGGTGGGTTTTACCATGGTTACACCTATTTTCAAGTTTATAAAGTAGGTTCTCACTTGCTTGTCAGTTTTCACAATTTTGGTTTGCTTCCATTTTGAGTTTTCCATCTTTTGCATCTTCATGTTTTGGGTTGGTTCCTCTGATTGAGGTATTGTTTTGTGATAACTACAAATTTTTTGTCTCTTTGTTGTAGATATCCCTTTTTCATGTAGGATAAATTTCCTATTTTGGAGTCAGGTGAAATTAAGGAAAAGGAAATGAAATTGTTTAGTAATAATTCTTAGATTTTGGACTAAGATAGTGGACATTGAAGTAATACGACATTTTGTTGAAGCTTCACATTTAACACTATATTAAAATAATATTTTTGATCCTAAAGGATAAAATCATTCTATTTTTTTGATTAGGTGAAACTTTTATATACTCCATATTAGCCTTAGATGATATCTAACCCAAGATGTACCTATGATATTTTCAAAGTAATCAAATGCTTAAAAAAGAAAAATGCAAATCCATCAAAAGCCTCAGTGTTTCAGATAATATCTATTGGGGCTATAGACACCCGACTCATAGTATAGAAGAGATCAAGGTCATTTCCATCAGAGCTATAGATGCTTGGCTTGTAGTGGATCAATGCATAGGTAAATCTTTATGAATGACATTTTAAAAGCCTAATAACAAAACAAGTCATAGAGTTTTGATTGAATCAAAAATAAGGAATGTATTCACAAAATACACACTAAGTTGAAGCGAGTGGAGCATTATTTTCAGTTGATACTTTTCAACCCCATAGTTCTTGGATATTGCTAGATGATTTATATTTTGATGATCTTTGGTTTTCTTGGTTTTAGACTAGGTTCTTTATACAAAGTACTCAGGAGAATTTTCCAACAGAGTCACCATTTGTTGTTTTCATCGCACAATGTACCCTAATTTGGGGACCCTCTTGAAATTTTAGCATTTTTTTCTTTGTTTTATCCAATTTTGCTTGAAATTTTGCCTACACCAAGGTTTTTTAAAATTTTGATTACATTGAGATTCTGAAATTGTTGACATATTTTCATCTTGAAGGCTTGAATTTAGTTGCAATGATTTGAATTGAATATTTTTGAATATTTACATATTAATTGCATTATTTCAAATCAAATAATTAAAAAAATTAGGTTTTTAGAGGGTTTCCAAATGTTTAAATAATTAAATTTCATTTTAGGGTTATTCAAATTTTATCACTTTTGCCCTAAAATTGATGTAAAATTGAAATGGATATATCTTGAGCTAGACAACTTTGTTTGAGCTCATTCAAAACTTGGTAGAAATATATTGATTTCCTCTTTCTAATGGTACCAAACTTACAGGATTTTAGATGTCAATTTCACCCAAAAATAGTAGTTTACTATAGCATCTTGTGAACTTTAAAATATCATGTGATAAATTTTTGGATAATTTCAGCTATTTTGAGTACCCATTTTCCCTAATTATATGCATGGACATTTTCATTAAAATATAAGAACTTTGAATTTTGACTCAATTTTGGGCAAAAGGAAAGTTACAAAGAAAAATGAATAATAAATAAAATAAAAGTTGGTTTTGTCTTAATCTTATGATGAATATGTTATTATGCAGGTAATACAAGGGAATGAAAAGAAATATTAATGATAAGATTCATAACATTTCCACAACAAGTTTGGAAATACAAGGAGAATGAATAGTTACAAAACCCATTATAGAAATGGTTATGAAACTGTACAAACTATAACTTTTGAAATTATAAATACCTATTGAGACTCAAGGAGAAGAGGTGGAAAGATTTTGGAATTAGAGGATTTTTGGAGAAGGAAGAATTCGAGAATAGGTTGTTGCATTGAGAGACTTCATCTATTGTACTATAGAGTACAAGTTTTCTGAAATTAAATGTTTCAATTGAATATTTTCTAAATTTAATATATTGATTTATTTTAATAAAGTTTGTGCATGCGGATGGTAACTTTATTGAATGATTTAATATGTTATTTATTACCTTAGAAGATTGCACTTATTTTACTTTTGATTGTGTGAATTCAGATCAAAGTAAATTAGGTTAAGATTTTTAGAAGATTTTGTTTTGTAGGTTTAGAGTTGATAGTTTTCATTTCAGTAATCTATATTTCTGTTTGTTCCATTATGTTCTGCACATTTCTATTTTATTTTATTTTTCTAACCCTGTGTCTTTTTTATTTTTTTATTTTAATTTCATTGCACAAGAAGAAAATCAAAACCCTAAATTTGATGCAAAGTTTTAATTTTTCACATTAGGGTAAATGTTTATTTCATTTCAATAAAATTCTGACATTATACATTTGAAATAGACATTAAGGTTTTAATTAATTAAATTTTCTAAATAATAATTATTAAAGTTAAAACATTAATGCATTTGGATAAATTTAATTAAAATCATTTTCTAAGGTTAAAATTCAAATATTTGCACTCCAAAGGTTTTATTATTTGCAATATTTGATTATTAATCAAACACATTTTTCAAATTTAAAGTATTACAAAGCAAACTACTTTCATAGACCCCTTGTTAACAGTTGTTTGCACCTCTAAGGTATTCAACATATTTTTATATTTCACAAGTATACAAGCACATTCAATAAATTAAGCAAATAGAACCTTGGAGAAGTTTTAAATTTCTTTACAAGAAAGGATTTTTTAACAATATATTGATTGTGAGTATAGTTTTGCAATTGGGAAAAAATATCACTCAACATGTACCAAGGGCAACATCGATATCAAAACCAAAAACAAGGTTTTTTACCTAGTCCTAGCCAAAATTTCCCTCAAGGATAACAACAACAAGAAGTAAAACAACCTCTACTTTTGGCTCAACCTATCACCAATCCTAATAATAATAGATAGGCATACCCTATCTATATGTTTATATTGGAATATACAACCATGTTAAATGTCATTGATTGTGATAACATTCAATTGTGTTTAGAAAGAACTTCCTAAACCCACTTCATCTATCATTGTAGAAATGAGAGTTGGTGAGAATAAATAAGAGGAACCTTCTACATCAAAACCATAATAATGAGATATTGAAAAAGAAAAAGAAAATAAAACCTCCCTTCATAAGGAAAAGTACCATATCTTGAACGATTCGAGATAATAGAAAAAAATATTTAGAATTAGATTTGGTAAATGAATTAAAACATTTAAATATCATGATTCCTTTGCTACAAGCTATTAAAGATGTACCAATTATTAACAATATTGTTTATAAAATGTGTATTAAGAGACAAGGAAGAAAGAAGAAAGCATATACTAAAACCATAAAAGTAGATGAAAAATTAGCAAACCTAAATGCAGAAAAACTTATCCCGCCTAAGTATGGTGATCCAAGAAGTCTAGTAGTCATAGTAACCATAGGATCAATTTAGATATCTAATATTTTTATTGACCTAGGGATATTTATTAATTTCATAATGAAGGATACAATGCAAAAGTTACAATTAAACAACCTAAACCCTATTTATACAATATTGGAAATGGTTGATAGATCGGTTACTAAACCAAAAGGAATCATAGAAAATATTATTGTGATGATTTCATCATGGGAATATCTAGTTAATTGTTTAGCATTACAACCCCAAAATACTATGAATAGTTACCCAATAATTCTAGGAAGGCCTTGGATTGCTATGACAACCACTTTTATAGATTGAATGCCAAGAGATATGACAATTTCTAATGGAATTAACTCAAAAAACACTCTATATCCTCCTACAAAACATTCAATCAATTTTTTTTGGTAACTTATGGTTTCCTAAATTAGATCAGGAAAATGAGGAGAACATTTTAAATTTGGCTACCATAATCATGAAGGATCATGCAAAAGAGTTGGATTTAATTGAAAGAGTTATTTTTGAAAATTAAACTATTCTAATTAATAAATTTTATGATTCATGGCTTGAAGATGAACTAGTTATTGTTCATCAATTACTATAGAAATATGAAGAACAACAGCCTGAATATTTATCACCCATTTCAATACAAGATAGTTCCTTTAAATTGCCACATGGATGGTATCATTATCTTGTCTCATCTTTTCATTACCCTATACAAAATTTAATCCATTCAGGAATTGATTTTGATAAAGGCACATGAATTTCCCATTCTCTTTTACCACACCAATGTCCTCTCAAATCATTGATAAGAAATTTTAAAGGAATCAATTCAATACATCCTGGTACAAAATAAATTGAAACACAAATTGTTGGCAATTTTGGGTACTTTGGGTACATTGCATTTGCTCAAGTATATAAGTTTTCATTGATGTCAAGAAGCTTTTGAAGGAATTTGATTTGATGTCAAATAATTTGTTTTGATGAAGGTTACGGCATAACAGTTTCAAAGGTCTTTTGCAAACCCCAAGCTGACAGGTTCAAGAGAAAGAGCTCGCAAAAAAAAGTGTCGTGATTTAGTGACAATTTACAAGAGGGTTTGTACGGACAAAAAAGTGTCATGATTTTGTGACAGGTTCGAGAGAAAGAGCTCGCAGAGAAAAAGTGTTGTGATATCGTGACATGTCGGGTTTTCACGACCCGAAGAACAGAAAAGAGCTAAGGAGGAAAAGTGTCGCGATATCGCGACAGGTCGCATTTTCGTGACTTAAGCAGAAGCGAGAAAGCAAGTTAGAAAAGTGTCACAATATCATGACATGTCGCAATTTCATGACTCAAAGAGCAAAGAAAATGTACGGAATCTGAAATCATCATGATTTCATGATAGGTTGCAATGAAAACATATGGAAGCTGAAAGCATCGCAATTTCGTGACAGGTTGCAAATAAAACATACAGAAAGTTGATAGCATCGTGATTTCATGATGGGTTACAAGGAAAGCATACAAAAGCTGAAAGCACCGTGATTTCGTAATGGGTTGCAAATAATGCGTGTGGATGCAAAAAGTGTCACGATTTCACGACAGGCAGAAAAGAAAGTAGACGAAAGCAGAAGTGTCACGATTTTGTGACAAAAACTGAAAGCAGGTCTTCTATAGGAGAAGTGTCATGATTTTGCAACAAAAGCAGAGAGGAAGGCTATGAAGATAGAAGTGTCATGATATCACGACAAAAGTGAAGACGAAGTCTATAGAGGCAGAAGTGTCACGATTTCATGACAAAAGAAAAAAGGAGGTCGACGAAGGGAGAAGTGTCGTGATATAACGACAAAAGCAAAGTTGATGCTGAAAAAGATAGAAGTGTCACGATATCGTGACAAGAGCTTCATTGAAGTTGACAAAGGCTGAAGTGTCACGATATTGCAAAAAAGGCCAAAAGAAAGTGTACAGTTGCAAAGGTGTCACAATATCGTGACATGTTGTAGTTTCGCGGCAAAAGCTATAGAAGAGTTACAAAGGCAGTTGAAGCCGACAAAGTTAAATGTGAGAAGACAAAGATTAGGGTTGTGCAGTCGACTAAATATTAGGGTTACAGCCAACTAAGATTAAGGTTTTCATCTTGAAAGTGTTATTATAAAATGCAGGCTATTTTGAAGAGTTGGTGGTATTGTTAGTTGTGATGTTCACAAATAGAGTGTAGAGTGAGAAGTTCGATCGCCAAGAGAAGAGTGTGATATTCGATCAAAGTATGCAAAGTGAGCAAAGATTCATGGTGAATTGTTCTAAGTGTTGTTGTGTTTGTGTAGATAGTGCAAAGGTTGAAGTTCGACCAAGTGTGGCTATGATTGCACAGAGAGAGCAGAGGGCGTAGAGAGCACAAAGGGCAAAGATGAACGTGAAGTGCTGTTGTATGAGGATAGAGGTGCACTGTTTCTTTGAGAAGAACCTGAGGACATATTTGGTTGTTGAGCTACTGTGGACGTGATCATAGAAGGCAGAGGTCTCTTAGGCTACGCATTGAGGATAGGAGGTCTTCGATGGAAAGGAGTTCCACATGCTGGCAAGAGGTAGAGGCAGTTGATCTTATGAAGGATAATTTCCAGAGTAGAGGGGAAGGTATATCCTTTGAGCAGAGACTCATAAATTCATATTGGGGGAAGGTATCTCCTTTGAGAAGAGGCTCATAAATTTTGATTGGGGAAAGGTATCTCCTTTGGGCTGAGGCTCATAAGCATTGTAATTGGGAAGGATTCCCAAAGAACTTTGAGATAACTTTTAGAGAAAGGTTTTGTGGACGTAGCCCAGCCATTCTGGATGAACCACGTTAAAATTGGTTTCACTTTGTGGATGATATTGTGCATTGTTTTGATATTGCTTTGGGTATATTACTTTACTATTTTGAAGTATAAAGGAAAAAATAAAAAGATGTCTTATACTGTTCACCCCCTCCTCTTAGTATAAGCTTGTGTTATTCAATTGGTATCAAAGTCGGTGCCTTCAAAAATTTTAACAGCTTGAAGGAAAAACTAGTAAAGAACACAATGGATCATTCAAGTAGCAATGTAACACCTATTCTTGATGGGTCAGATTTTGGTCTTTGGAGTGCAAGGATGAAGGTTCATCTAATGGCACTTGGTAATGAGATATGGGAAGTGATTGAAGATGAGTACACTATTCCTGTACATGGTCCTAATACTAAAGAAGAAAGGCTCCTACATCACAGCAATTCAAAGCAATGAATGCAATCTTGAAAGGCTTACAGAAAGTAGATCTCACCAAAGTGATTCACTGTAAGACAACTAGTGAAATGTGGAAACAGTTGAAGGTGGTTCATACAGGTGATACAAATGTTAGAAAGGCCAATTTGAGACACTTCAAAGGTATGTTTGAACAACTCAAGATGAATGATGATGAAAATATTAGTGACTACATGCTTCGTATGGATGAAGTTGTTAACTCCATGAAAGACTTAGGTCTTGAGCTTGCTGAAAATGATGTTTGTGATAAGATTTTAAGATCTCTTCCTAATAGATTTAGTGAAAATATTTTTGCTATTGAGGAAGCTAAATATTTGGATAAGTTGGAAAAGGATGAGCTCCATAGTATACTTGCAGCATTTGAGTTAATAACTCAAGTGAAGGTTGATGTCAAGAAAGAGGCATCTTTCAAGGCTACCAAGGAATCCAAGGGAAAATAGCTTCAATATAGTGATGAGTCTTCTAGTGATGAAGAGGCATATTACAACAAGAAATGCAAGTTCTCTAGAAAGCACAAAAGTGTGAAAAATATAAGATGTTTCAATTGTGGAAATTTTGGTCATTATGCTACTGACTGTACTGTTCCCAAGAATGAAAGTTATGAAGATAAATAGGATTCTATGAGCAAGGTTTTTGAAAAGCATAAGCATCACAGAAAGAACAATGATGAGCACATCAATCAAGGAAAGAGGTATTCTCACAAGCACAAGAAGAGTTTCTATCTAGACAAAGCAAGTAAGTGTTCTAGTAGTGATAGTGAAAGTTCTTCAAGTGATAATGAAAATGAGATGTTCATATCAAAAAAAGAGGAAGAACCGAAACATAGATTCATTATCATGAAATGTCTTAGATGTGGAAATTTTGGTCACCTTGAGGATGATTGTACAAATAATGATTTGGTTTCCAGTATGTATGAGGATGCTTCATAAAACTATAAGGAAGATGCATGTATGGTCTTTGAAAAATGTAGCACCTCTAGTGATAAGAAATCTGAAAAAGGCTTTGATGATTCAGAAAGCAAACAAATAAAGGATCTTGAAAGTGAACTTATTAGTGCTCTTAGTGCTTTGAAAAAGGAAAGAAAGAAGAATGCTAGACTCAAGGATAAGTTAGATGAATGTTGTATGGAGAGAGATGATCTTATAGAAAATCTTGATTTATCTATAGCTAAGACACAAGAACTCAAGGATGAGTTAGAGTCTAAGGTTCTTGAGTATAGTGAGTTAGAATAGAAAATGGCTTCTTTGAAAAAGGAAACTAAAGAGTACAAGGATAAGCTTTACAGGTTTCAAGATAGCTCCAAAAAGGTTAAGTCACTCATCAAAGGTCAAAGAAAGACAAAAGATAAAATAGGCCTTAGTTTTGTTAAGCCACACAAGGAACAAGTTGGAGAGTCTAGTAAGAGACTCCAAAAGAGAGTTCTGATGAGGAAAGTACTTCAGAAAAGGAGTCCTTGAATGATAGATGCACAGAAATAGAAAACAAAATTCAGAATGAGAAGTAGAAGTTTTTAGGACCTAAGAGGTCAAATAAAAGAAAGTTTCAAGGCAAATGTTTTTCTTGTCACAGTTTGGTCACATGGCTTCACATTGCATGGCTCAAGTGAAGAAGGTAAATGACAGTTTCAGAAGTGCTAGTTTATTTCAAGGGTATTGCTACTCTTGTAAATAGTTTGGGCACAAGGCAGTCTTATTGTGGCTGATCTACAACACACCCCAAAATTGGGGACCCACCTTTTTTGCATGCTTTCAAAGAAGACCTCAGTGACCCAGATGCTAAAAATCAAGAAAAAGGCAAAATTGCACAAAAATGAAAAAGTGTCGCGATATCGTGACATGTTGCTCCGTCGTGGCCGAAAATGAAAAAGTGTCATGATATCACGACATGTTGCTCCATCGCGGCCGAAAAAGAAAAGTTGTCATGATATCGCGACATGTCACTGCCCAGAAATGAAAGTTGTCACGATTTCGTGACATGTTGCTCCGTCGCGGCTAGAAATGAAAAAACGTCGCGATATCGTGACATGTCAAGCTTTCGCGGTCCATAGAGGAGAGAGAAATATAGAATGGAAAATTGTCGTGAAATCGTGACATGTCACAAAATCATGGTCAAACCAGTCAAATAGGGCAAGGCACTAAAGTTGTCGTGATTTCGCGACAGGAAGCAGCAAAGGGGTACGAAGCAAAAAAATGTCGCGATATCGCGACAGGTCACGTTTTTGTGGCTCCAAGAATGGTACGAAAGGAAAATATGTCACGATTTCGTGACACGTCACGTTTTCATTTCCAAATACAGCAAGAGCAGCCCAAAATAGAAAAGCGTCACGATTTCGCGAGAAAAAGCCGCAAGACAGTTCCAAATGAAAAACATCGCAATTTCATGACAGAAAGCAGTGAGATGGTACGGAAAGATAAATTGTCATGATTTCATGACAGGAAGCAGCGAGACGACCTGAAAGATAAAAGCATCGTGATTTCGTGATAGAAAGCAGCCAAGTGGTACAGAACAAAAAATTGTCGCGATTTCGTGACAAAAATCAGAAGATGGTGCAGAAGAGAAAAGTGTCATGATTTCGTGACATGTCGTGATTTCGTGACATGTCGCGTTTTTGCGGCTAAGTGCAACAAAACCCAGCGATAGAGAAAAACGTCACGATTTCATGACAGGTTGCATCTGCATAGCCCGATAGCATAAAAATGTCGTGATTTCATGACATGTCTCATTTTTGTTGTGCATGAAGGCTGACAAGGCTGCATACAGGAAAATGTCATGATTTCATGACATGTTGCATTTTCATTGTGCATGAAGGCAGACAAGGTTACGGGCAGAAAATTGTCACAATTTAGCAACATGTCTTATTTTCATGATACAGGTAGAAGAGCAAAGTTGCATGCAAAAAAATGTCATGATATCGTGACATGCTATTTTTGGTCGTGATTTATAGGGGGCAGTTACGAAGCATGTAGAGAAGCGCAAAACACGTGGCATGCAGGTAAGGGTTACAGAAATGTTACATTCATAGAGAATATCAAATGTTTCAGCATTAAACATAAAGTCAAAAGCAAACAAAAAGGTGAGGAATACAAAATGATACAATCTAGGAGGTGAAACGAAGCACCGCAAAACAAAGCAGATAACCATACCAGCAAGTATAAAACACAGAGGCACAGATTGATACAGGGGTCGAAAACCGTTGCGAGCAGTGTTGCAAAGTTGAGGGTGATTAGCCGTTCTAGACCTGCTGTGGAGTGCTTTTTTTCTCCTTTTGGTGGTTTTGAGAAAAACTAGAGATTCTGCTATTGTAACAAGACATATTTTTAATGCAGAATTGTTTAGAAATTTGCATTTTATGGGCAAGAAAGAAGGAGTCATTTTCTGCATGAAAGATTAAATGTCTATTTTCCCTTTTCAGATTTTAAGCTTGTAAATGTAGTTGATGCAAGTATTTTCTTGGTTGCTGCATGTGAATGCTTAAATCTGAAAACTTCATTCAAAATCCTTAGCAGCCAGCACCTAGATTATCTGGATTGTGCTTGTTTTGCAGGTCCAATAGGTTAGGTTGCATGCGTGAAAACCTCATATCTTCGGTTTTGTTGGAATAGGATAGCATCATACTGAAGGCATTTTTTTTTATTTTTTCTGCACTTTACTTTCCAGAAGTTGTTACTTTATTTTGCAGTCATTAAAATTAAAAAATAGAAAAATTCAAAATACCAAAATAGTTGCACCAGGGCATAGGTAATATTGCAGACTTTAAATATGCATATTAAAATTTCACTTTCGAAATTATTTTCAAAATTCACCGAAGTTGCTATTTTATTGCAGATCTTTAAAAAATCCAAAAATGAAAATTTTCATTGTTGGGCCGATTCACATTTGTTTATTCTGGTTTAAGGAACAATCACTAAACCTTCATGATGAAATAAACCAACATTGCCCCTTGTTTACAATTACTACTAAGGTGTTCCAAGCATTTAAATTGAATATCTTTATTTGAGATTACTAATACTCAGTTGCAAATGCTAATACAGTGGAGACCTTTTTGACTTCTTTGCAAGAGGGGATTTGGAGTCCAAATCCTAAAGGAGAGTGTACTTTCACAAGGGTGTGAAATCAACCACTCAACATTTTGGTGCTAGAAGGAGGGCATGAAAGGGTTCATTTTATCATGATTTTAGATGCTACAGGTTTATAATTGTTTAAGAACTTTACATTGCTAAATATTTCAAGTCCATTTGATTAGCATCTTCGGCCTCCTCTAACACCACTCAACATTTTGGCGCTAGAAGGAGGGCATGAAAGGGTTTATTTTATCGTGTTACATTGCTAAGTATTTCAAGTCCATTTGATTAGCATCTTCGGCCTCCTCTAACACCACCTAAGGAAGAGTGTAATTTCACAAGTGTGTGAAAATACCACTCAACATTTTGGTGCTAGAAGGAGGGCCTGAACCGGTTTATTTCAGATTGATTTAAATGCTATAGGGATTTAAATTTTGAATATTTCATGCCCTATTGATTATTATCTTTAGCCCTCTTTTAACAACACAACTTTGTACTGTTAAAAGGAGGACATGAATTGCTATGCACTGGTCTAACGCTTTGATTGTTCATACAGGAATAATGTGATTTGATTTGATTTAAAAAAAAAGAAAAGTAATAAATAAATAAATAAATTGTGTTTGGGTATTAAAGTTATATTCTTTAAGATTCACTAATGGCTATGTTTTCACCATGGATGACAGGTAGCCCATTGAACATACCGGGAGTTCAAAATTATTTGCCCATTGGTGTCGAGGGATATCTTCCTCATTTTTTGTCTAACGGGACAAATACTGCAGAAGAACACATTCGAGCATTCAAATTCTGTGCGAATCACTTAACAAGCTAGTATGATGATGTTGCTTGTAAAATGTTCCTGTTCACCTTGGAAAAAGTGGCATATGATTGGTTTTCAAGTCTGCCCTTAGGGTCTATCACTTCTTGGGCTCAGCTAGAGGCAGCATTTCTTAATCAATTCAACAAAGAGCAAGTTGACCCAATCCGCATGTATCAACAGTTTTTCACTATTAAAAAAGGACCAAGTGAAAATGTGAAGTCATTTTCTAAAAGTTTCTTTGGATTATATGCTCAATTAGTGACATTTTATGCTCTTCAAGAAGAAATGGCTCTTCAAATATATGTAAATGCTCTTGACCCACTCATTTCCACATATTTGCGAGGGATGCCTCTAATCACATCTTTGTCACCAGCCTATACTCAAGCAATGGCAATTGAGCAACAATTGAGTTGTCAAAATTACGGTGTGGGTTTGGATCGTATAATCTTCAATCATTTAATACCTCCTTTACCCATCCAATGATTTATCCACCTCAACCAAATTCAAGTGTAAATCAATTTCAGAATCAACAATCATTCCCAAGCTTCAATCAATTTCAAAATCCTCAACCTACTATGCAAGATCCACCATATTTCTTAAGTATGAATCAACTTCAAAATACTCATCTTGATTCAAAATATGTTTCTAAAATCAATTTCAATGATTTTCACAAGAATATGATTTTAGGCAAGGGAGGGGTAATGGATCCAACTAGTATTGAAACATGTGACAGATTGGAAACCCTTGACTCACCAAAATATGAATTCTACGAGGATGAATCTATTTCGGATGACATTGTTGAAGATAATGGCCAAGAAAATTCACACCTTCCAAATTATGTTAAACTTGAATCATGGGTTACACATGTGGATTATGATAGCCTTATCAATTTGAATACAAGCAATAACCCAATTTTGGAAGTAATTGAACCGTCTAAGGAAGGTGAAGATAAATTTGATGAGAAACATGTTGATGAATTAAAGGATGATGAAGAAATAGTTGAGCATCACAATTTGATTTTGAAAGATGATCATCATGATTCTAGGGAAGAGTATGCTCACTCCAAAACTGCTAATGAAATTTGTGTGCCTATTGATATGCAGGATAATACGATTGCCCTTTCACATGAGGATATTATAAGTCCTGTACAATCTGAGAATGTTTTGGAAGAAGGGTTGGAATCTCATCAAAGGTTAGAGAAGGATATTGATTTTACTACCATGGATGAAGAAGGAGAATCAATTGTTTTTGTTCCCCTTGAGGGGCAAGAAATCAAAAATCTTGATCCACCTATTGTTTCTACAATTTCTATGCCATCTCAAAATGATGAAATTACAAAGCCTAAGTGGTGTGGGTTTGATACTATTGATGATCCTAATGAAAATATGGATTTTGAGGCAACTCAAGCCATTTATCGTGGAAAGGTGTCACGTGACACATATCTTGAAAAATTAGGCTCTTGTTTTGAAAAATATGGACGCATGTTTGATTGGGTGCCTAACTTTGGTGTTTTTGAACAGGTATTGGATGATGAAGAAGACAATGAAAAAAAGGAAAAAGCTACTAACACTCATCAAGTTGTGATAAATTCTAATCATGATGGGTTGAGTATGGGTGACAAGGTGAAATCTTTACCTTTGGTAGTAGCCACAAAAATTTTAAGTGATGGGTTACATGATGTCCCTTTGGATGCTAATGTCATTGATGATGAAATGTCAAATCTTGGTGATGTTTGTCAAGCTTTGATTGATTTTGATGGTTTTAAAATCTCAAAAAATAATTTGAATTTAAGACTTTTAGAAATAGGCTCTTGTTTGCAATATCTCACATTTGAAAAGGAAAGCCTACTTCTAAATCATGAATGGAATGATGAAACTTGCACTTTAAAGAATGGACAAAATAAAATTGAATACCAACCATTGTCTAATCAATTTGATTTGAATCTCACCTATGATGTTGCTAATAGAACTAAATCAAATTGGTATGGTGAGCATGGCAAGTTGAAATTTGTTGCATTGCTTGGTTTGATCTTATTGTTGTTGGATTCCTACAACATTTGGCATGTGTATTGTGACATATGTCTTTTGAAATGTTCTAATCATGTTTGGGATCCAGGAAAGTAATAGTCCAAGCTTGGCATCACCTTGTACTATATTGTATATAAATTTTGGTTTTGGTTTGGGTTTGTGTTTTCAAGTTTCATTTTGGGATTGCTATTTGGATTAGGATTTAAGTTGTGTGGTTGATTTCATTTGACATGTTTAGTTTATTTTGATAAAAAAAAAAAAAGGAAGAAAATTTGAGATATCAACTTATGCCTAAAATCAGGAGAATATGAAACATTGGAATTGTGTTGTAGAAAGCTCCACAAGTAACACAAACATTTAAATAATATCGTTTGAATATTGTGATGCATGAAGTTGTCAGTTTTGCACATTATGGTAAATTAGATGATATTTTCCAAAAGAAGCAGTGCATTCATACCTCATGTCATATTCCACATTGCATATACATGTCATCTGAGTTACATTTTTATTCCATGGGCAATTATTGAGAAGGTGTTGAATCCTCTTAGGATTATTACATAACATATATTAAAAGGATCCTAAGGTTGGGAACTGCTGCCCAAACTATCTTGAACCAAGCACATTCCATGCACATTAAAAAGAATCTTGAGCAAAATGGTCAAAACCATACTTGGATGAAAAGGTGAGGTGAAAATAATATTTCATGTTTGTCCTATCATGTAACATAATCCTTAAAATAGTGGTTTTTACCATTTCCATCAAGCTTAAAGCCTAAAAACAGAGTAGTAAGGATAGGGTTAAATCCTCATCGAACTTAGGTTGAGGATCCAACTCCCCAAAGCTCTGGTTTGACCTACATGGAGTAGTAAGGATAGGACTTGTTGAGTGGTGTTTTCACCCAGTTGTGAAAGCACACTCTCCGGTAGGATCTGAGTCCCAAAATCCTCTGCTTGCAAAGAAATTACAACAGATAATTTCTCCAAGGTTCTTGTTATGCTAGCTCTTTGTATACCAATGATGTTGTTCAATTTAAATGTTGGGAATACCTTAGTGTTGCAAGTGAATGTTAACAAGGGGCACTATGGTTTATTTTAATTTGAAATTGCAATGGACTCAAAGTGAATAAATCTAAGAGATGAATATATTTCGATCTCGAACTTTGATGGATTTTCAGTTATTTATTTAAATGACGGTAATTAAAACACAAAATAAAATAAAGGATTGAAAATAAAAGAAATGCAAATGAAAATGAAACTAAACTACGTCCAGAGTGCTACCATCTTGATTTGACAAAACCGAAGATAATGAGGTTTTCTGCATGCAACCTAACCTATTGAATCCGCAAATTCGCACAATCCAGATAAGCTAGGTGCGGGTTTCTGGGGTTTTTACTGTAATTTCAGATTTAGACATTCGCATGAAGCAACCAAGAACACTTGCATTAAACTTCACCTAGAAGCCTAGAAATCTGAAAGGGAAAGGTAAGACATTAAATCTTGCATGCAAAAATGACTCCTTCTTTCTTATCAATGAGATGCCAACTCTCTGTATTTTTGTATTAAAATAATATATCAGTTACAATGACAGAATGTTCCAGGTTTAACAAATCCAGAACAAGTGAAGGAAATTGCTCCAATAGCAGGCCCAGAATGGCTTGTCGCCCTTGGCTCTGCAACTCTGCTAGCAGCAATTTCCAACCCTTGTATCAATCTGCTCTTCTGATTTTATACCATCTGATACGGCTCTCTGTTTCACCCTGCGTCGCTTCGTTTCACCTCCCAGAATGCATCGTTTCGTATTCTCGCCTTTTCGTTGCTTTTGAATTTATGTTCGATGTCGAAACGTTCGATATTTTTTGTTGACATGTAACGCTTCTGTAACCCTGACACCTGTATGCCACGTGTTTCATGCTTCCTATGCATGTTCTATAATGGCCCCATGTAAATCGTGACATTTTTATGCATGCAACTTTGCTCCTTTGCTTTCACCGTGAAAACGCGACATGTCGCGATATCGCGACATTTTCTTGCTAGTAACCTTGCCAATGCAACCTGTCACGAAATCATGACATTTTTCATTTCGGCTATGAGGGCATCTGTCGTGAAATCATGACGTTTTTCATCTTCGTACCCTCTCTGAAATCTGACTTTTCACTTTCAAATCTTTTCTTTCAAATCACTTTTCTTTACTTCTTCAAATCTGCTTTTTCACTTGGCACTGCTTCACGAAATCGCGACCTTCTTCACTCACTTTTACGAAACCCTTTTCTTCTTGTCGAAATCGCACTTTTCCTGCCTTCTTGCCGCGAATATCACGACGCTTTTATCCTTCCCGTTTGACTGGTTTGACCGATTTTGTGACATGTCACGATTTCGTGACAATTTTCCATTCTATCTTTCTCTCTCCTCTCTGGGTTGTGACGGAGGCAACATGTCGCGATATCGCGACACTTTTTCATTCTTGTGCAATTTTGCCTTTTTCTTGATTTTTAGCATCTGGGTCACTGAGATCTTCTTTGAAAGCATGCAAAAAAGGTGGGTCCCCAATTTTGGGGTGTGTTGTGGATCAGCCACAACAAATGGCGACTCTGCTGTCAAATGCTCTTGAGCATTTTAGTGAGAACCCTACCTGGAAGTATATAAACTCGAAAACATGTGTTAGCACATAATAAATATAAACAAATGCCCAAAGATCAGAAGTACATGAATCATCAGAATCATCAAGTATTAGCTCGGTGTGTGCAATGTATTTCATTCCCTATCGTTTGAAATTGATCAACATTCCATTGTCAGTTTTACATGAATGCATATGTGAGATTGTGAATGATTTGTGTAACCTGATAACTATGCTTAGAGATTTTGCTCTTGTAAAGGCCTAAACTTTCTAGTATCATGCACAAACATTCAAGATTACCAAACCCTCTTAGGATCCACTAATGAATTGCTTTATTATATCCCAAAGTTGGTTATGAGTCCCTACTATCTTGAACCCATGTGCAAGTGAACGTGAAATCAGAACTTTGGGGAATCGGACTCCCAACCTAACCGAGATGGGAGTTTAACCCTATCCTTACTATTCTGATTTGGAATTCATTACCTCACTTTGAGCAAAATAATTTAACCAATTATGGAAGAAATGGTCATGCTAGTCTAACCCTTTGGACAATCAGTGGTCTTGTTTTTTGGACAAGACATGTTGCCATGCATGGGCATACCTAACCCCATAATCCAAGACTTACCTTCATTTCTTTGGACCTTGGGGATGACTACCCATCCTTTGCAGAGGACAAGTAGTACGATCCTTCCAATCCAATATAAATATGAGATGGGAAAAATTAATTTTTTTACTTCTTGGACCTTGGGGATGACTACCCATCCTTGCTAGGGACATGTAGTACGATCCTTCCAATCCAAGCTTTGGATAAAAATGGAAAATATTAATTTTATTGCTTAGACCTTGGGGATGACTACCCATCCTTTGCAGAGGACAAGTAGTACGATCCTTCCAATCCAAGATTTATCATGAAATGAGACATAGGAGCTTTGGGGAATCAGATTCTCAACCTAAGCGAGATGAGAATTTATGCCCTATCCTTACTACTCCATGTAGGTCAAATCAAAGCTTTGGGGAGTTGGATCCTCAACCTAAGTTCGATGAGGATTTAGCCCTATCCTTACTACTCTGATTTTAGGCTTTAAGCTTTATGGAAGTGGTCAAAACCACTGTTTTAAGGATCATGTTGCATAATAGGATAGACATGAAATACTTCTTTCGCCCAACCTTTTCTTCCAAGCAAGGTTTTGATCATTTTGCTCAAGATCCTTTTTAATGTGTATAAGATGTGCTTGGTTCTAGATATCTCAAGACTCAGTTTCCAACCTTAGGATTTTTTCACATTTATGTTATAGCACAACCCTAAGAGGATTTGACACACTTTAATGATTTATACCTGAGATGCATATGCAACTAAGATGGAATGTATATGTAAAGTGAGATGTAACATGAATGCATTATCTTTTGAATTGTAGATGAAATATTTGCCATACAAAAACTGACTACTTCATGCATCACAAGTTTCAAACGATATAACTTAAAATGTTTGTGTTACTTGTGGAGCTTTTACAAGACAATTCCAATGTTTCATATTCTCCTAGTCTTAAGCATAAGTTGACATCTCAATTTTCTTTTTCTTTTTTTTTATTTTTATAAAAACAAACAAAGCATGTCAATTGAAATCAAACACACAACTTAAATCATGATTAAACTAAGAATCCAAAAAATGAAACTTGAAAAACACAAACCAAAACCAAAACCCAAAAACAATCCCAAAAACAAAAACTTGAAAGCCCACACCAAAAAAACCAAAAATTATATACACTATTGTACAAGATGATGCCAAGCTTGGACTATTACTTTCCTGGATCCCAAACATGATTAGAACATATCAAAAAACATATGACACAATACACATGCCAAATTTTGTAGGAATCCAACAACAATAAGATCAAACCAAGCAATGCAACAAATTTCAACTTGCCATGCTCACCATTCCACTTTGATTTAGTTCTATTACCAACATCATAGGTGAGAATCAAATCAAATTGATTAGACAATGGTTGGTATTCAATTTTATCTTGTCTATTCTTTAAAGTGCAAGTTTCATCGTTCCATTCATGATTTAGAAGTAGGCTTTCCTTTTCAAATGTGAGATGTTGCAAACAAGAGCCTATTTCTAAAAATCTTGAATTCAAATCATTTTCCAGGATTTTAAAGCAATCAAAATCATTCAAAACTTGACAAGCATCAACAAAATTTGGCATTTCCTCATTAATGATGTTAGCATCCAAAGGGACATCATGTAACCTATCACTTGAAATTTTTGTAGCTACTACCAAAGGTAAAGATTTCCCCTTGTCATCCATACTCAACCCATCATGATTAAAATTTGCCATAACTTGATGAGTATTAGTAGCCTTTTCTTTTTTCTCGTTGTCTTCTTCATCGTCCAATACCTGTTCAAAAACACCAAAGTTAGGCACCCAATCAAACATGCGTCCATATTTTTCAAAACAAGAGCCTAATTTTTCAAGATATGTGTCACGTGACACCTTTCCACGATCAATGGCTTGAGTTGCCCCAAAATCCATATTTTCATTAAGATCATCAATAGCATCCAACCCACACCACTTAGGTTTTGTAATTTCATCATTTTGAGATGGCATAGACATTGTAGAAACAATAGGTGGATCAAGATTTTCGATTTCTTGCCCCCCAAGGGGAACAAAAACAATTGATTCTCCTTCTTCATCCATGGTAGTAGAATCATTATCCTTCTCCAACCTTTGATGAGATTCCAACCCTTCTTCCAAAGCATTCTTAGATTGTACAGGACTTGTAATATCCTCATATGAAAGGGCAATTGTATTATCCTGCATATCAATAGGCACACAAATTTCATCAGAAGGTTTGGAGTGAGCATACTCTTCCAAAGAATCATAATGATCATCTTTCAAAATCAAATTGTGATGCTCAACTATTTCTACATCATCTTTTAATTCATCAACATATTTCTCATCAAATTTATCCTCTCCTTCCTTAGATGGTTCAATTACTTCCAAAATTGGGTTATTGCTTGTATTCAAATTGATAAGGTTATCATAATCCACATGTGTAACCCATGATTCATGTTTAACATAATTTGGAAGGTGTGAATTTTTTGGGCCATTACTTTCAACAATGTCATCCAATGTGTCATCCGAATCAGATTCATCCTCATAGAATTCATCTTTTGGTGAGTCAAGGGTTTCCAATCTGTCACATGTTTCCATACTAGTTGGATCTAGTACTCCTCCCTTGCCTAAAATCATATTCTTATGAAAATCATTGAAATTGATTTTAGCAACATCTTTTGAATCAAGATGAGTATTTTGAAGTTGATTCATACTTAAGAAAGATGGTTGATCTTGCATAGTAGGTTGAGGATTTTGAAATTGATTGAAGCTTGGGAATGATTGTTGATTCTGAAATTGATTCACACTTGAACTTGGTTGAGGTGGATAAATCATTGGGTGGGTAAAGGAGGTATTAAATGATTGAAGATTACATGATCCAAAACCCACACCATAATTTTGACAACTCAATTGTTGCTCAATTGCCATTGCTTGAGTATAGGCTTGTGACAAAGATGTGATTTGAGGCATCCCTCGCAAATATGTGGACATGGGTGAGTCAAGAGCATTGATGTATATTTGGAGAGCCACTTCTTCTTGAAGAACATAAAATGTCACTAATTGCGTATATAATCCAAAGAACCTTTCAGAAAATGACTTCACATTTTCACTTGGTCCTTTTCTAATATAGACCAACTGATTGTACATGAGGATTGGGTCAACTCGCTTTTTGTTGAATTGATTGAGAAATGTTGCCTCTAGCTGAGCCCAAGAAGTGATAGACCCTAAAGGCAGACTTGTAAACCAATCATATGCCACTTTGTCCAAGGTGTAAAGGAACATTTTACAAGCAACATCATCATACCAACTTGTTAAGTGATTCACAACAAATTTGAATGCTTGAATATGTTCTTCTGAAGTATTTGTCCCATTAGACAAAAATCGAGGAAGACATCTCTCAAAACCAACGGGCAAATAATGTTGAACTCCCGGTATGTTCAATGGGCTACCTGTCATCCACGGTGTAAACATAGCCATTAGTGAATCTTAAAGAATATAACTTTAATACCCAAAAATTCCTTTTATTTATTTATTTATTTATTTTATTTTTTTAAATCAAATCAAATCATATTATTCCTGTATGAACAATCAAAGCGTTAAGAACAGTGCATAGCAATTCCTGTAGCACTTAAATCACAATAAAATAAACCGTTTCAGCCCTCCTTCTAGCGCCAATCTGTTGAGTGGTGTTTTCACCCAGTTGTGAAAGCACACTCTCCGGTAGGATCTGAGTCCCAAAATCCTCTGCTTGCAAAGAAATTACAACAGATAATTTCTCCAAGGTTCCTGTTATGCTAGCTCTTTGTATACCAATGATGTTGTTCAATTTAAATGTTGGGAATACCTTAGTGTTGCAAGTGAATGTTAACAAGGGGCACTATGGTTTATTTTAATTTGAAATTGCAATGGACTCAAAGTGAATAAATCTAAGAGATGAATATATTTCGATCTCGAACTTTGATGGATTTTTAGTTATTTATTTAAATGACGGTAATTAAAATGCGAAAATAAAATAAAGGATTGAAAATAAAAGAAATGCAAATGAAAATGAAACTAAACTACGTCCAGAGTGCTACCATCTTGATTTGACAAAACCGAAGATAATGAGGTTTTTTGCATGCAACCTAACCTATTGAATCTGCAAATTCGCACAATCCAGATAAGCTAGGTGCGGGTTTCTAGGGTTTTTACTGTAATTTCAGATTTAGACATTCGCATGAAGCAACCAAGAACACTTGCATTAAACTTCACCTAGAAGCCTAGAAATCTGAAAGGGAAAGGTAAAACATTAAATCTTGCATGCAAAAATGACTCCTTCTTTCTTATCAATGAGATGCCAACTCTCTGTATTTTTGTATTAAAATAATATATCAGTTACAATGACAGAATGTTCCAGGTTTAACAAATCCAGAACAAGTGAAGGAAATTGCTCCAATAGCAGGCCCAGAATGGCTTGTCGCCCTTGGCTCTGCAACTCTGCTAGCAGCAATTTCCAACCCCTGTATCAATCTGCTCTTCTGATTTTATACCATCTGATACGGCTCTCTGTTTTGCCCTGCGTCGCTTCGTTTCACCTCCCAGAATGCATCGTTTCGTATTCCCGCCTTTTCGTTGCTTTTGAATTTATGTTCGATGCCGAAACGTTCGATATTTTCTGTTGACATGTAACGCTTCTATAACCCTGACACCTGTATGCCACGTGTTTCATGCTTCCTCTGCATGTTCTGTAATGGCCCCATGTAAATCGTGACATTTTTATGCATGCAACTTTGCTCCTTTACTTTCACCGTGAAAACGCGACATGTCGCGATATCGCGACATTTTCCTACCAGCAGCCTTGCCAATGCAACCTATCACGAAATCATGACGTTTTTCATCTTCGTGTCGTGAGGCTTCTCTGTCATGAAATCATGACGTTTTTCATCTCCGTACGCCTGCATCACGAAATCGCGACTTTTCACTTCGGCCTCCTTGTCAAAATCGTGACGCTTTTCACTTGGCTGCACTTCATGAAATCGTGACGTTTTTCACTTGGTACGCCTTCAGCCGCAACCTGTCACGAAATCGTGACGTTTTTCACTTGGGGCTATCTTGAGGCTTTCTGTCATGAAATCGCTACGCTTCTCCTTCGTACCACTTTACTTTGTCAAATCATCTTTCTTTCTTTTGTCACAATCCATTTTTTCTCCTTCTTTCGATATCCTGACCTTTTTCTTCGTGCCCCTTTGCTCTTTCTGTCGCGAAATCACGACGCTTTTAGTGCCTTGCCCTGTTTGACTGGTTTGACCATGATTTTGTGACATGTCACGATTTCGTGACAATTTTCCATTCTATCTTTCTCTCTCCTCTCTGGACCGCGACGGAGCAACATGTCGCGATATCGTGACACTTTTTCATTTTCGGCCGCGACGGAGCAACATGTCGCGATATCGTGACACTTTTTCATTTTTGGCCGCGACGGAGCAACATGTCGCGATATCGTGACACTTTTTCATTTTCGGCCGCGACGGAGCAACATGTCGCGATATCGCGACACTTTTTCATTCTTGTGCAATTTTGCCTTTTTCTTGATTTTTAGCATCTGGGTCACTGAGATCTTCTTTGAAAGCATGCAAAAAAGGTGGGTCCCCAATTTTGGGGTGTGTTGTGGATCAGCCACAACAGGACTTAATTCTCAGCTCACTTAGGTTGAGAATCTGATTCCCCAAAGCTTCCATTTTTCCCATTTCATCATAAAGCTTGGATTGGAAAGATCGTACTACATGTCCTTTGCAAAGGATGGGTAGTCATCCCAAAGGTCCAAGAAATAAAAGTAAAGCTAATGTTTTCCATTTCATCTCAATCTTGTATTGGAAGGATTGTACTACGTGTCCTCTACAAAGGATGGGTAGTCATCCCCAAGGTCCAAAAGATAAAAGATAATATTTTCCATTTCATCTTAATATTGGATTGGAGGGATTGTACTACATGTCCCTAGCAAGGATGGGTAGTCATCCCAAAGGTCCAAAGAAAAAAGAGAGAGAAAATAATGAATGAAAGCCAAGTCATGGATTATGGGGTTAAGTATGCTCATGCGTGGCAACATGTCTTGCCTAAAAGCAAGACCACTGATTGCTCATATGGATAGACTAGCCTGACCATTTCATCCATAATAGGTTAAATCATTTTGTTCAAGATGAGGTAATGAACTCCAAATCAGAATAGTAAGGATAGGGTTAAATTCCCATCTTGCTTAGGTTAGGAATCCTATTCCCCAAAGTTCTGATTTCACGTACACTTGCACATGGGTTCAAGATGGTAGTGACACATAACCAACTTTGGGATCTAAGAAATTAATTTAATAGATATTTATTTGGTCCTAATAGGGTTTGACATCTTTAATATGTTTGTCCATGATATAAGAAGGTTTGAGCATTTATAAAGCAGGTTGTTACATCTCTAGCATCTTCATCATGCATTAAATCCTACACAAATCATTCATAGCCTTGCATACAAATCATAAGTGAAACTGACAATGGAATGTTGAACAAGTTCAAATTATAGGGAATGAAACACATTGCACACATCGAGCTGATACTTAATGATTCTGATGTTTCATGTATTTCTGATCTATCATTATTTGTTTATCTTTATGTGCTGACGCCCGTATCTAATCTTGTATATTTCAGGTTGGGTTCTCACCAAAGTGCTCAGGAGCATTTGATAGCAGAGTCACCATTTGTCGTGGCTGATCCACAACACACCCCAAAATTGGGGACCCACCTTTTTTGCATGCTTTCAAAGAAGACCTCAGTGACCCAGATGCTAAAAATCAAGAAAAAAGCAAAATTGCACAAAAATGAAAAAGTGTCATGATATTGCGACATGTTGCTCCGTCGCGGCCAAAAATGAAAAAGTGTCGTGATATCACGACATGTTGCTCCATCGTGGCCAAAAAAGAAAAGTTGTCATGATATCGCAACATGTCACTCTGTCGTTGCCCAGAAATGAAAGTTGTCGTGATTTCGTGACATGTTGCTCTGTCGCGGCCATAAATGAAAAAACGTCGCGATATCGTGACATGTCAAGATTTTGCGGTCCAAAGAGGAGAGAGAAATATAGAATGGAAAATTATCGTGAAATCGTGACATGTCACAAAATCGCGATCAAACCAATCAAATAGGGCAAGGCACTAAAGTTGTCACGATTTCGTGACAGGAAGCAGCAAAGGGGTACAAAGCAAAAAAACGTCGCGATATCACTACAGGTCATGTTTTCGCGGCTCAAAGCAGCGAAATGGTATGGAAGGAAAATATGTCGTGATTTTGTGACATGTCATGTTTTGGCTGCCAAATACAACAAGAGCAGCCCAAAATAGAAAAGCGTTGTGATTTCACGATAGAAATCCGCAAGACATTTCCAAATGAAAATTGTCACGATTTTGTGATAGAAAGCAGCGAGATGGTACGAAAAGAGAAATTGTCATGATTTTGTGACAGGAAGCAGCGATATGGCCTGAAAGATAAAAACGTCACTATTTTGCGACAGAAAGCGGCCAAGTGGTACGAAACGAAAAATTATCACGATTTTGCGACAGAAATCAGAAGATGGTGCAGAAGAGAAAAGTGTCACAATTTCGTGACATTTCACGATTTCACGACATGTCATGTTTTCATGGCTAAGTACAACAAAACCCAGCGATAGATAAAAACATCATGATTTCATGACAGGTTGCATCTGCATAGCCCGATAGCATAAAAATGTTGCGATTTCGTGACATGTCTCATTTTCGCTATGCATGAAGGCTGACAAGGCTGCATACAGGAAAATGTCACGATTTCACGACATGTTGCATTTTCGCTGTGCATGAAGGCAGACAAGGTTGCGGGAAAAAAATTGTCGTGATTTTGTGACATGTCTTATTTTCATGATACAAGTAGAAGAGCAAAGTTGCATGCAAAAAAACGTCGCAAAATCGCGACATGCTATTTTTGGTCGCAATTTACAGGGGGCAGTTACGAAGCATGCAAAGAAGTGCAAAACAAGTGGCATGCAGGTAAGGGTTACAAAAACATTACATTCATAGAGAATATCAAATGTTTCAGAATTAAACATAAAGTCAAAAGCAAATGAAAATGCAGAGAATACGAAACGATACAATCTGGGAGGTGAAACGAAGCATCGTAGAATGAAGCAAAGAATCGTACCAGCAAGTATAAAACATAGAGGCACAGATTGATACAGGGGTCAGAAACCGCTGCGAGCAGTGTTGCAGAGTTGAGGGTGATTAGCCGTTCCGGACCTGCTGTGGAGTGCTTTTCTTCCCCTTTTGCTGGTTTTGAGAAAAACCAGAGATTTTGCTATTGTAACAGGACATATTTTTAATCCATAATTGTTTAGAAATTTGCATTTTATGGGCAAGAAATAAGGAATCATTTTCTACATGCAAGATTAAATTTCTATTTTCCCTTTTCAAATTTTAAGCTTGTAAATGTATTTGATGCAAGTATTTTCTTGGTTGCTGCATGTGAATGCTTAAATCTGAAAACTTCATTCAAAATCCCTAGGAGCCAGCACCTATCTTATCCGGATTGTGCTTGTTTTGTAGGTCCAATAGGTTAGGTTGCATGCGTGAAAACCTCATATCTTTGGTTTTGTCAGAATAGGATAGCATCATACTAAAGGCATTTTATTTTTATTTTTTCTGCACTTTTACTTTTCAGAAGTTGATACTTTATTTTGTAGTCATTAAAATAAAAAAATAAAAAATTCAAAATCCCAAAATAGTTGCACCAGGGCATAGGTAATATTGCAGACTTCAAATATGCATATTAAAATTTCACTTTCGAAATTATTTTCAAAATTCACTGAAGTTGTTGTTTTATTGCAGATCTTTAAAAAATCTGAAAATGGAAATTTTCATTGCTGGGCCGATTCACATTTGTTTATTCTGGTTTAAGGAAAAATCACTAAAGCTTCATGATGAAATAAACCAACATTGCCCCTTGTTTATAATTACTTGCAATCACTAAGGTGTTCCAAGAATTTAAATTGAATATCTTTATTTGAGATTACTAATACTCAGTTGCAAATGCTAATACAGAGATACCTTAGAGAAGTTCTTTTTTTGACTTCTTTGCAAGAGGGGATTTGGAGTCCAAATCCTAAAGGAGAGTGTACTTTCACAAGGGTGTGAAATCAACCACTCAACAATTCTATTGCAAGGTAAATAACAGGAACATGTTTGATCAAAATAGGTTTGGCCAGAATAGGTTTGGTCAGAATAGGTTTGGTCAGAACTGGTGGATTCAAAGATCAGGTTTACCTCAGAGAAACAACATTGTCAAGTGTTTCAAGTGCAACAATGAAGGTCACATAATCAGACGAGTGTAAAGCTGAAATTCTAGAATACAGGAACGAGGAACGGTGGCATGATCGGGTCCAAGGATCAAGGCATGAACAAGAACAGGGGATGAGAACAAGAACAAGAACAAGTGACAAGAACGGGAATATGGGCAAAGAGTTCAATAGAAGGCCCAATAAGGAAATTATAGACACTGATGATGATCAGTGCCTAATGGGAGTTTTACTCCCACCCCAGAATTAATCACCTCATCAGGAGGTGGGGGAGGTACTAAGCTAAGAAGCTCATTCTTAGTCTCGAGCCCCAAAGGTGGCCCTTTTCCATTGATGACATAGGGGGAGAGATATGAGTAATTGGGAGAGCTTCAAGTGAAGAGGAAAGCTTCAAGTTAGGGGGAGCAAAACTTCAAAGGAAGATTCTCAGTTGTGGGCATAGTTTGTCAGTTGTTAGCACAGTTGGTTTCAGTTTTGGCTCTTGAGAAGTGTTTTCAGTAAAGGTTTGCCATCAATGACAAAGGGGGAGATTGTTGGCAATTTTGGATACTTTGGGTACATTGCATTTTCTCAAGTATATAAGTTGTCATTGATGTCAAGAAGATTTTGAAGGAATTTGATTTGATGTCAAATAATTTGTTTTGATGAAGGTTATGGCATAAAAGTTTCAAAGGTCTTTTGCAAACCCCAAGCTAACAAGTTTGAGAGAAAGAGCTTGCAAATAAAAGTGTCTCGATTTCATGACAATTTGCAAGAGGTTTTGTACGGATGAAAAAGTGTCATGATTTCGTGACAGGTTCGAGAGAAAGAGCTCACAGAGAAAAAGTGTCACGATATCATGACATGTCGGGTTTTCACGATCCGAAGAATAGAAAAGAGCTAAGGAAAAGTGTTGCAATATCGTGACATGTCGCATTTTTCGTGACTTAAGCAGGAGAGAGAAAGCAAGTTAGAAAAGTGTCGCGATATCGTGACATGTCATAATTTCATGACTCAAAGAGCAAAGAAAATGTACGAAAGCTGAAAGCATCGTGATTTCGTGACAGGTTGCAAAGAAAACGTACAAAAGCTGAAAGCATCGTGATTTCATGACAGGTTGCAAAGAAAACATACGAAAAGTTGATAGCATCGCGATTTTGTGATGGGTTACAAGGAAAGCGTACAAAAGCTGAAAGCATCATGATTTCATGACGAGTTGCAAAGAATGTGTACGGATGCAAAAAGTGTCACGATTTCATGATAGGCAGAAAAGAAAGTAGACGAAAGCAGAAGTGTCACGATTTCACGACAAAAATTGAAAGCAGGTCTTCTATAGGAGAAGTGTCATGATTTCATGACAAAATCAAAGAGGAAGGCTATGAAGATAGAAGTGTCGTGATATCATGATAGAAGTGAAGACGAAGTCTACAGAGGCAGAAGTGTCGTGATTTCATGACAAAAGCATAAAGGAGGTCGACGAAGGGAGAAGTGTCATGATATCGTGACAAAAGCAAAGTTGATGCTGACAAAGACAGAAGTGTCGTGATATCATGACAAGAGCTTAGTTGAAGTCGACAAAGGCTGAAGTGTCACGATATCACGACAAAAGCCAAAAGAAAGTGTATGGTTGCAAAGGTGTTGCGATATCGCGACATGTTGTAGTTTCATGGCAAAAGCTACAAAAGAGTTACAGAGGTAGTTGAAGCCGACAAAGTTAAATGTGAGCCGATGAAGATTAGGGTTTGCAGCCAACAAAGTTTAGGGTTGTGTAGCCGACTAAAGATCAGGGTTATAGCCGACTAAGATTAAGGTTTTGATCTTGAAAGTGTTATTATAAAAGGTAGGCTATTTTGAAGATTTGGTGGTATTTTTAGTTACGACATTCGTAGATAGAGCACAAAGTGAGAAGTTTGATCGTCGAGAGCAGAGTGTGATATTCGATCAAAGTATGCAGAGTGAGCGAAGAGTCATGGTGAATTTTTCTAAGTGTCATTGTGTTTGCACAGACAATGCAAAGGTTGAAGTTCGACCAAGTGCAGTTGTGATTACACAAAGAGAGAAGAGGGTGTAGAGAGCACAAAGGGCAAAGACGAATGTGGAGTGTTGTTGTATGAGGACAGAGGTGCACTGGTTCTTTGAGAACCTAAGGACAGATTTGGTTGTTGAGATACTATGGACATGATCATAGAAGGTAGAGGTCTCTTAGGCTAAGCATTGAGGACAGGAGGTCTTCAGTGGAAAGGAGTTCCACGTGCTGGAAAGAGGTAGAGGTAGTTGATATTCTGAGGGATCATTTCCAAAGCAGAGGGGAAGGTATCTCCTTTGAGCAGAGGCTCATAAATTCAGATTGGGGGAAGGTATCTCCTTTGAGCAGAGGCTTATAAATTCTGATTGGGGAAAGGTATCTACTTTGGGCTGAGGCTCATAAACATTGTAATTGGGAAGTATTTCCAAAGAACTTTGAGATAAATTTTAGAGAAAGGTTTTGTGGACGTAGCCCAGCCATTCTGGGTGAACCACGTTAAAATTGGTGTCACTTTGTGGATGATTATGTGCATTGTTTTGATATTGCTTTGGGTATATTGCTTTACTATTTTGAAGTATAAAGGAAAGAGTAAAAAGAGGTCTTATACTGTTCACCCCCCCTCTCAGTATAAGCTTGTGTTCTTCACAAATAATTTCTTTTTTGAATATCAATAGTTGGTTGACTAACAACTAGGAGATAAAATTGTTTGATGTACTAAGTTGGCATCCCAATGCTTTTGCATGGGAATACAAAGATAAGATAGGAATTTATTTGAACATATGTACTCATCATATATATAGAGGATGTTAAACCTATAAGACAACCACAAAGGAGATTGAATCCTGATCTACATGATATCATTAAAGATGAAATTAAAAAAATGTTGGAAGTAGGATTCATCTACCCTATTTCTGATAGTCGATGGGTTTTCCCATTGTTTATTATTCCAAAAAAATGGAAATATGTGAGTGTGTTTTGATTTACACACAAAGACCATTTTCCATTGCCATTCATAAATCAAGTGTTATATACACTCGTTGGGAAGAAATGTTTTTATTTTTTTGATGGATTTAGTGGATATAATCAAATTTAGGTAGCACCTAAAGATCAAGAGAAAACAACTTTCACTTTCCCATGGGAAATTTTTTCTTATCGAGTTTTAACTTTTGGAATTTGTAATGCCCCAATAAGTTGTTCTTGATATTTTATCTAACTTGACCAATGACTATGTTGAGATCTACATGGATGATTTCACAATATGTGGTGAAACGTTTGATGAAACTCTAGAAAATCTTAACAAAGTAGTAACCCACTATGAATTTTACAATCTAGCCCTAAAACCTAAGAAATGTTTTATAATTATGGATGAAGATATTGTCTTTGGACATCATGTCTTGTCTAGAGGAATACAAGTAGATCCTAAGAAGATAGATATTATTTAAAATATGTCTACACCTCAAACTAAAATAGACATTAGAAATTTTTTGGGTCATATTGGTTTCCATCATCGCTGCATTAAGAACTTTAGTACAATTTTATATTGTTAACTAAATATTCTAAATCAATTGGATAAAAAAGTGTCAAATTGCATTTTATATATTAAAATAAAAATTGACTACTCCACCTATGTTATGAGGTCCAAATTAGAAACTTCCATATCACATCCAAAGCAATGCATCTAACACTACAATTGGAGTAGATTTAGGACAATTATAAAATGGAGAGCATTATGCCATCTACTAGATAAGTAAAAACTTGATAGGAGCTGAGAATAATTATACTACTACTAAAAAATAATTCTTAGCAGTAGTATATACCATTAATAAATTTCATCACTACATTACTGGATATCAAGTGTTTGTTCATACTGATCATGTTGTAATTAAATACCTCATGAATAAACCATTGGTTAGTGGGTGAATAATATGATGGTTTCTACTACTACAAGATTTCAACATCACTATAGTTTATAAATCTAGAAAATATAATGTAGTAGATAACTTATTATCTATACTAAACATCATAGGTGAGGATGAACTAGTAGAGGATTATTTTTCTGAAAAAAATATTATTTACAATATCAGTACAATCAACATAGTTTACCAATATTTTCAACTATCTAGCAATAGAAAAATCTCCCTCATTTCACTTCGAGAGAAAATGATTATTAGTTAAAAAAATTTCATCATTCAATTGGATTATGGTCTATTATTCAAATGTGGACCTAATTATATTTTGCATTGATGTATTTGACAAGATGAGGTGTATGATATACTTTATCCATGTCATGATGAACCAATAGGAGGGACACTATTTAGTAAAATGCACCATTAGAAAAGTTTTAGGAATAGGTTATTATTGGCCATCACTTCATAGGAATGCAAAGAAGTATTTACAACATTGTGATTCATGTCAATTAATGGGTAAGCCAACTATAACAAATGAAATGCCTTTACAACCTCAAGTGGTTTTAGAACCGTTTGAGAGATGGGGGTTGGATTTTATTGGACCCATTGACCATCTTCTCAAATAAAGTAACACATTATTATGTGCACTAATTATGTTACCAAGTGAGTCAAAGTATGTGCTTTTAAACATGCTCAAGAAGAAAATGTAGTTGATTTTCTATATACTCATAATTTTTAAATATTTGGTGCTCCATGATATATTACTACAAATAATGGACCCCAATTTGCATCTAAGGTTATAGAAGCATTTATTGAATTGTATGAAATCAAACATAAGAAATCATCACCCTATCATCCCCAAGAAAATGGTCAGGTACAAATAAAAAATAGAGAATTAGAGAACATTCTAATAAAAATAGTGGTTTATCATAGGAAAGATTGGATGAATAGGTTACAAAAGGTCATTTGGCTATACAATACTACATGGAAATCCACTACAATATTTACATCTTATGAATTAGTCTATGGTAATAAACCTCTTTTACCAATTGAGTTTGAGTTACTAACACTTCATACATATTTAAAAGTGGGCATTGAGTTATCACAAGTACAACAAGAGAGGATTTTGCAATTGAATATATTGGACGAACTTTGATTGGAGGTACTCCACCATATGGAAATCATTCAACAATAACAAAAAATTTGGCATGACAATCACATTAGGAGCAAAAAGTATGAACCAGGTGATTGGGTATTATTTTTTTATTCTTGCTATGTTGATTTTCTTAGTAAGCTACAAACATAGTGGCTAGGACCATACCAAATTGAAGAAGTTTTTAAGAATGGGGTTGATCGATTTTCTTCTATTGATGATTCAAGGAGGAAATTATGGTAAATGGATGTTATTTATAATTATACCAAAAACCACTAACCAATGTGGAATTTTCTTGGTATTTTTCATAGTCATACATACACCTGATAGAAGAGGCTTCCTCTTCTGGAATATATTTTGAATGATCACAACTTTGAATCAAAAAAAGGGGGAAATAACCTCGATTGTGAAAATACTTTATGGATGCAATTGAGATAGAATATGATTGAAAACCATAAATGGTGGTCTCTTTTAATGATAAAAAAATGAATAGTTCAATGGTGAAAACCTCCTTGAGGCATTATTGAGTTAAGGCGTACATGAAAATCATTTTTTGGAATTTTTGCCTTGTAGAATTTTCTAGCATTTGTAATATTTTAATTACTGTATCTATGTAATTTTTACATTTCAAAAATATTGAGTATGCAATCAACAAGAAATACAAAAGGTGCATGAAATATCTTTGATAGTAAGGTATGCATTTTATTCAATCTTACTATTAATTAGTTTTAATATTACATGAATAAGGATTAATTGCTTGACATACTTATGTATATAAAATTGGTAAACCAAATACACTACTATTACCCCAAAAATTTTCTTTGGCATACCTTTGGTTATGAAGGATTCACTTCTGAAAGGCTTAGAAATAATAAAGAAATTTGCTTCAAATACTTTGACATAACAATCATTATGTGTGAAAAGGATTCAATCAAATCATTTTTAATTCAAATATATGTTTGTACATAAAACATGCAAAAAGTGGCAAACATATAGCTCACATCAAGGACCTATCAAGATATAATGATCCAAGTGCACCCATTTCCAATCATGTGTCATTGGAAAGCATGAACAAATATTGTACCTTGAGAACACATGACCATGCGACTACAAGGTATATGTGATAGCAAAAAAAGAGGATGACAATGTAATGATTGTTAGACGTATAAAAGGACTTAAGTTGAGTTGGCAACATCTAGGCTACTAGCTAAAAAATCAACCATTCAAAGTAGGCATTCATGGGAAATTAGAAATTTAATGTCACATATAGGAATTGACCAACTATGGGTACCAACTGACATCATTGTCCATGCTAGTTGAATAAACCAATTTAAAAATAGACCACACTCAAACTATAGCTTTCTACATGTCTTATCGCATGCATGGGGATTATGCAAATTTTACATGTATTTTTTTAATTGAATTTGCCATCTTCTAGAGCATGTAGTGCCCTTCAATCTTGATTACACAGTAATCATACCATTGTATGCAACAACTCCATGAACAAAAAAATTGTATTTTCAATCTATAGCAAAAAAGTGTGTAGGAGAAAACCAAAGAGTTTATAGAGAGGAATTACAAAGCCTAACACAAAACCCAGAATGTGTAGTAGAGAAAACTAACATGGGAGGACAAAAGCAAAAGGCTAAGCCAAGTGACAATGATGAATTATAGCATCACCCTAAAGTATTTGCAATCTTCCTATGCGCAAGGTGGATGAAATTTCTATGCAAATTCAAGGGGCATGTGGAAGGACTACTAGAATAGTTTGTACACTCTAAAATAACCAAGCAAAGATCAAACACATGAGAATCAAGGTAAATCTCAAAATTCTTAGTGAAATTAGTGAAATTTATTATGACAAGAAAGAATTAACAAAAGCATTTAGGGCTACCCTCTAAGATTTAGTAAATACATTTAAAGAAGAATATGATCCTAAATCTCAACTACACTTTAGAAATCATATCTACAAGGGTTTGAAAAAAACAAGTATGAAGAAACCTTGGGATGAGGTTGTTATTTGGGTGATTACGTATCTGATCTATGAAGGTTAGTTTTCCATCTTAGTTGGACATCATATTAAGCTATTAACCCACTTGAGACATAGTGCTAAGAAACTAGAATTTAGGATTAGCTTGCCTTTGTACTTACATCATGCCCTACATGACATGGAAAATTTATTCCAAGATGGGTAGGGGTCTATCAGACATCATGGTCTGATTTAACTATTGTGCAAGTACCATTTCAAGAAAAATGCATGCTTATTCAAAATATTTTTAGAGACTTGGGTAGAGGTATCTATGTCTATAAGCTCTCAAAGAGAGAAAGGAGAAGGATCTAGGAATGTACAAAAATTAAGTGTTGCAAAAACCCCTAACATCCCTAAGAAATATGGAAGAAGGGAAAAACAAAATCTAGGGTTAAACAATCACAGGCTATAGGGGAGTCTTATTCATCCAGTAGACCTACATCTATTGGGAAAAGGCCAAAGGTTAGAAAGAAGATAAAATCTAAAGTTGCACCTGAAAAATAGCAAAGGAGGAAGAGAAGTTTTGTTTTCAAAAGTGGCGATATAGAGGTGTCTACTCATACAAATATCTCTACCTAAGAAGAAGCCTCTATTTTAAACACCTCTGAGGAATACTTTGCTCAAGAAAAAACTTCTTCAATAAATGAGGCATCAATTTCAAAATATTCTATAGTCTTTGATAGAATCCACATAGCAAAAATAGTATCAAACAAAATTAGTCAAAAAGGGAGAGAAATATGAGGTTGAAAATGTGTAGAACAACAAATAAATTAATGCAAAACAAGGTATACCACCAATAGAAAAATATAATCTAAGGAAGCATTGGATCAAACTGGCACATTGAAGAAGGAAGCAAAATATTCTAGAAAAATATAGTTGAAAAAGTGGCTAGGTCAGTTTAAACAATCTCTAGTGAATGGGAGGAAGAGGCACAAGAAGAGCATTATGAGCAACAGACTCCATTAGAGCCACCTCCTCTCAAAAGGAGTTTAAGAAAAAAACAAAATGCAACTTCTCAAATAAAGAATCCAACACCTCCTGAGCCCCAAAAGTAAAGGAGGAAGCTAATCATTGTAGAATATAAGGATGAACAAAATTTTAGTATTCCTATAGAAATAGAGGAGTCATATTGAAAATATGAGCAAGTTTTGTTGGTATTGATGTCAAGAGTCAATTTTAGTGAGCAACATGAGATCAAGCATCAATTTTCGTGAGTAGTGCAAGAAAATATTGCTTCTAGACCTAAGGGAAAATAATATTATAATATGCTTATTATAATATTCAAGGTCATCAAATAAGGTCTAAAAGAGAAAATTTGAAGGCCAAGAAAATAATATTATAATTTTATATTATAATATTAAAGGTCTAAAGTATAGACCTAATTATTAAATTAATTATAACAACTTTGTTATAAATTATTTAAATTAAAATAACCCTAAGGTTAGGGTTACAAAGGGCAAGCAATAAAATTCGAGCATCGAAATTGACTATTCTTTCCACCCGTTGACGTGTTGAGGGAGAGAAAAATTTAATATATATACTATATGCTTTGGAAAATAAAAATCCATCCTTCGAATGCCTTAATCGATGTGCATGAAAAATTTGTGAACGTGCAGAATAAAAGACAAGGATATTGTGCTTGTGTGGTGGTCAACCTGCAAATAAGATGGAGGAGGATCTAAGCCTCATAGCCAACCATGGTGGTTGGGCCAATGGCATGCAACTATGGCTTAAGGCACTAACTAGCGAGAGGTCCTGCGATCAAACCCTGGCGGCTGCATTTTGGTGAAGGTTCAAGTGTTTAGTTTTTGACACCAAGGTGGAGGTTTAAAAGTGCATGAGGCACTTTTGGTTCTAAGGTGAGCACCTAGCTCATGTGTCATGTGGGCCATGGCTATGGCACTATGGAGGCATAAGCGAAAGTTCAAATTCTGTCGAGGACAGAGGTACTTAATTTTTGGTTATTAAAATTGCTTCTAAAGTTTAAAAGGTGGCATGATAAATTTTTATTAAGGGGGAGTTATAAGGTTTTTAAGGTTATTTGTTTTATTATGATTTTTGATAAAGTGAATTGATATAGGAGTTATAAGATTGAAAAAGGGAGCTATATTTTTAATTGGGTTGAGCTATGATGTGTTAAAGAGATAAGGGTTTATAAAGAAATTATTGTGATTATTTTCTTTGCACAAATTGTTGGTTTGCATTTTGAAGTGTGGAGATTATAAGGTGTAAAAGATATTTATTACTATGTATGGTGAAATATTTTTAGGGATAAAATTGAGTGAATTATTGAGAATAAATTGCTACCTGACCTTTGAAATTATAAAAAGAGTTGATTATGATTGAGACAAGTGTTTGAAGTCAAGTCTTCTTCAAACAAGAGGTAAGGGCACATTATTGATCGAGAGCCAAAATTACAGAGAGAAAAAAAAAATAGTTTTATTTTATTCATATGCAGCAGATAATTACAATTACAATAGAATATTACAGTCACAACACAATATTATAGTCACAGCATATTATTACATAAGTCACAGAAGAATTGCGCCTTTACAGAATTTCTCAAATCTAGAAATACAACAAGAAAATATTATCATTCCAGCAATTTTCCATCCCCTGTGCATGCCTTTGCTCTCCTTTTTAAAGGTTCTCAGGTGACACTCCATTTCCAGCTAGTGGCCCTTCGTTTCCTCTTCCAGAACCTTTCGTTTCGCCTCCCCGTGTCGCTTCGTCGTCCAGATATTCGACACGTCTCCCTTTTTGACTCTTCGTCTTTGGCTCGTTTTTCGGTGCGAAAATAAGACATGTCATGATTTCGTGACATGTCGTGAAATCGTGACATGTCGCGATTTCATGACCCTCCGTCTGTTGCATCGTCGGCCCTGCTTTTTGGTCACGATTTCGTGACCCTCCGTCTGCTGCGTCGTTGACCCTACATTTTGGTCGTGATATCGCGACATCACGATTTCGTGACCCTCTGCCTGTTGCATCACCTACCCCACTTTTGGTCATGATATCATGACCCTTCCGCCTATTGCCTTGCTTGCCTTGCTTTTGGTCGTGATATCGCGACGTCACGATTTCATGACATGTCGTGACATCGTGACATGTCACGATATCGTGACATGTCACGATTTCATGACCCTTCTGCATTTTGCATCGCTTGCCCCTATTTTGGTCATGATATCGTGACATGTCACGATTTCGTGACCCTTCGCCTACTGCCACTTCTGCCCTGTTGTTGGTCTTTGCAAAACACTTAGAATTTTTTTTTTTTTTTTTATGCAAGATTGCTCTGCTGCCACCGGATGCTCCTGCATCAGACACCCGGGTAGATTGAGAAGTGATCCTCACTTATGAACTGTTAGAGGGAGACCCAGGTGGTCAACCTCCATTTTAGACAACCAAGTTGCATCTTCTACCAGTCTGCCCTTCCACTTGACCAAATATTCAAAATACTATCTGTTTCTGGTACTTCTACCTTCTCTTGTGTCCAGTATTTCCTCTATCTCATCTGTGGTTGGAGTAGATGCTGGAATACTCCACAACTCTGCACTTGGTGCCTCACTACTATCCCCTTCATGGTATTTCACCAAATCTAAAATATTAAACACGGGTGATATGTTTAACCCACTTGGCAATTCTACCTCATACGCATTGCCTGAATCCCATTTTGCTAGGATTCTGCACGGTCCAAACTTCTTCATCTTTAGTTTGTTATAGGTTTTAGTAGGAAATATTTCTTTTCTCAGATGGACCATCACTTCATCTCCCACTTCGAATTCCTTAAACCGTCGCTTCTGGTCTGCTTTCGTCTTATATTGCGTATTCATTTTAGCAATATGCCTCTTCACTTCTTCATGCAGGTTCTTCAGATGCTCTGCAAAATCCTCAGCCTCGACACTGCACTTTTCCCCTGTATTCAACTTCCTTAACTCATAAACATTTCTTGGACTGCTTCCATATATTATCTGAAATGGAGATTTGTTGGTACTCCTGTTGACAGAATTGTTATATGCAAACTCCGCCTGTGGCAAAATCAGATCCCATCCTTTGGGCTTATCTCCTATCAAGCACCTCAATAGGTTACCCAAACTTCTGTTTACCACCTCTGTTTGCCCATCTGTCTGTGGGTGGTATGCTGAACTGAATTTCAAATCTGTCTTTAGTTTCTTCCACAGGGTTCTCCAGAAATACCCAACAAACTTGGTATCTCTGTCGAAAATGATACTCTTCGGTAGACCATGCAGCCGTACCACTTCTTTGAAAAACAAACCTGCAATATGAACTGCATCATTAGTTTTCTGACAAGGAATAAAATGTGCCATCTTTGAAAACCTGTCAACTACCACAAATATGGAATCATTTCCCCTTTGTGTCCTTGGTAGACCAAGAACGAAATCCATGTTGACATCTTCCCATGGTTTCTCCGGTACAGGTAACGGCTGATATAATCCGGTGTTCTATCTCACACCTTTCGCCATCTGACAGACTCTATAGCTCTGCACAAATTTTTGCACATCTTGCTGTAGTTGTGGCCAATAATAATTCTCACTCACAAGGGCAATGGTCTTATCTCGACCAAAGTGCCCAGCCAATCCTCCACTGTGTTTTTCTTTGACTAGGTTTTCCCTCATGGAACTTCTTGGAATGCATAACTGGTTTCCTCTGAACAACATTCCATCTTGGATCAGAAAATCCAACCACTTGGTTCTGTCCAAGGTAACTGGTGCCAAGCAAGCCTTCCAGGCTTCTACAAAATTAGGATCTTCAGGGTACAAACCCTTCAATTCATCAAATCCCAACACTTCCACCTTCATTTCTGTCAGCAAACTCTGCCTTCTACTCAAGGCATCTGCAACTCTGTTGGATTTTCCACTCCTGTGCTTCAACACAAAGGAATAACTCTGTAGAAACTCAACCCACTTCAAGTGTCTCTGGTTCAATTTTCCCTGGCTATTTATATACTGTAAGGCCTGATGATCAGTATATAACACAAACTCTTTTGGCAGAAAATAATGTCTCCACTTCTTCAGGGACTGAACTATCGCATAGAATTCTTGGTCATACATTGAATACTTCTTCCTGGCCTCATTGAGTTTCTCACTGAAGTAAGCAACAGGCTTGCCTTCTTGACTCAAAGACAGCTCCTATGGCACTCGCCACTGGCATCACAGTCCACCTGAAATACCTTGTTAAAATCTAGAAGTGCTAAAATAGGTTGCTCAGTGACCTTCTTCTTCAACATATCAAAGCTCTTGTCTGCTCCTAGGGTCCACTTAAAGTCTTTCCTATCCCCTCTCATTGTTTTCGTAAGGGGTGCACAAATACTGCTAAAATTTTTGATGAATTTCCTGTAAAAACTGGCTAGACCATGAAATGATCTCACTTCAAAAGTGCTTCTTGGAGTAGGCCATTCAATGATAGCCCTCACCTTTTTTGGGTCCATTTTCAGACCTTCAACTGAGATGACAAATCCCAGGTATACCAACTCCTTCTTCACAAAATTGCACTTCTTCAAGTTGATCAACAACTGTTCTTCCCTCAGCTTCTCAAAAACCCTCCTGATATGCATCAGGTGCTCTTCCAGGGTTCTGCTGAATATCAAAATGTCATCCAAATAGACAATAACAGACTTGCCTAAAAACTCCTTCAGCACTTCATTCATCAACCGCATGAATGTGCTTGGTGCATTGGTTAGCCCAAATGGCATGACCAACCACTCATACAAACCTTCTCTGGTTTTGAAAGCAGTTTTCCACTCATCTCCTTCTCTCGATCCGAATCTGATGGTAGCCACTCTTCAGGTCAATCTTGGTGAAGTACTTGGCTCCACTCAAACAGTCCATAATATCATCCATCCTTGGTAATGGAAATCTGTATTTTATGGTGATCTTGTTTATAGCTCGGGAGTCTGTACACATCCTCCACTCCCCATCCTTCTTTGGTGCTAGTACTGCAGGTACCGCACATGGACTCAAGCTTTCTCGAATCAGTCCCTTTTTCAACAACTCATGGACTTGCCTGCTCAGCTCCTCACTTTCCACAGGAGTCATTCTGTGGGCTGCCTTGTTGGGTAAACTAGATCCAGGTACCAAATCAATATGGTGACTGATCTTCCTCATCGATGGTAAACCCTCAGGCACATTATCTGATATGATGTCTGGAAATTCTTCTAACAGGTGTTCGGCCTCTGTTGGAACATCTGTGTACTATTCTTTCTTAATAGTAGGGATTAATGCATAACACATTGAATCCCTCTTCAGACCATCCAAAAACTGTCTTCCATCCACCAGGCAGATTCTGGCACTACTGCAGACTTTCTCATCCACTTCTTTCAGTGGCTTCAATTTGTGACGTACTCCATCCTTTGTCAGAGAGTACGTATTTGCATGCCCATCATGCACTGCACGTCTGTCAAATTGCCATGGTCTTCCCAACAGCAAATGGCAAGCATCCATCGGCAAAACATCACACAGGACCTCATCTTGGTAATTCCCAATGTGAAATTTGACCAAGCACTGTTCACTGACAAGTGCTCTATGGTCTTTCTGCAACCACGCAATCCGATATGGATGCGGGTGCTTCCTCTTCCCCAATTTCAACTTAGTAACCATCTCTTCTGAAACTAAGTTGTCTGTGCTACCATTATCAATGATAACATTGCAGACCTTCCCTGCACATTTGCACCTCGTGCGAAACAGGCTCTTCCTCTGTTCTGGTTCTTTTTCCTCATTCAACAGTGTTCTTCTCATCATCAACACTTCTCCTCCTTCTGCTTCTTCAGAGTGTTCTGACTCTGCACCTTCATCTGCCATAGCAGCTCTGGCATGACCCTCAGGTCTCTTGTCCATCCTTTCTTGGTGTTGAGGACACTCGTATGACCGATGTCCCTCTTCTCCACACTGGAAACAAGTTCCACGGAATACCCCTCTTCCATACCCACGTCCAGGTCTACCTCTTCCTCTCTGGTAGCCATTGTTCTGATCACGTGGGCGGTAGGTATTCTCCTTTTTCTGTTCCTGGGGTTTGCTTGTTTCCCCAGTCTTCTTTTGGTCTCGGTAATTTCCTCCACCGGTTCTTCCACCATGATCCCTTCCTCTCTGGTTGCCTTCGAATCTTCTATTTAGTTTCTCTTCTACCTTCAAGGCCAACTGGTATGCATCTTCTATGGTGGCTATTCTGATCAAGCTGAGTTCTTCCTGAATGTTCATTCTCAACCCGTTGATGTATCTGGCTACTTTCTCCTTATTAGCCCCTGAATGGCCAGTTTTGATGGAGATCTTGTAGAATTCTTCTATGTATTCTTGGACAGACTTGCCTGACTGCCTCAGACTCTGCATCCTCCTCAACAGGTCCAACTCGTAATCTGCGAGAATAAATTGTCTCTTCAGTTTCTCCACCATTCGGTCCCATCTGGTTATTTTCTCCTTTCCATTTTTATTTCTTTCGAGTTGTACTCCTTTCCACCATAAACTAGCATGGCCTTTCAATTTTGTTTTTGCAAATTTGATCCTATCAAGATCTGCAATCTCCTCATACTCAAAGTATTCCTCCATATCGTTGATCCAGTCAATCAACTCTTCTGGGTTGAGATTCCCAGAATATGTAGAGACATCAAACTTTGGTCTCTTCCCGGCCTGAGCTAGAGCTTTCAACAATCTAGCTTCAGAAGGATCCAATGCTTCTTCATCATCTGATGGACCCTCAGTTTCCTAGGCTTCATCGTCACTCTGGTCTTCTCCCTTTGGTTCGACCTTTTTCGCAACTCTTCCTGCAGGGCTTGCACTTGCCTCTGCAACGCTCTGAAATCTTCATCCTGCGCCACATTTCTCCCATGACCATGATTTCTTTTTGGAGGCATTCTATTGTACTCCTCTCACAAGTCCTTCCACAGATCCTGGTGCAAACTGCCTCACTTTCGGCGATCTGCTTGCACACTCAGGAACTTCCCGCTCTGATACCACTTGATCGAGAGCCAAAATTATAGAGAGAAAAAAAATAGTTTTATTTTATTCACATGCAGCAGATAATTACTGTTACAATAGAATATTACAGTCACAGCACAATATTATAGTCACAGCAGATTATTACATAAGTCGTAGAAGAATTGCGCCTTTACAGAATTTCTCAAATCTAGAAATACAACAAGAAAATATTATCGTTCCAGCAATTTTCCATCCCCTGTGCATGCCTTTGCTCTCCTTTTTAAAGGTTCTCGGGTGACGCTCCATTTCCAGCTGGTGGCCCTTCGTTTCCTCTTCCAGAACCTTTCATTTCGCCTCCCCGTGTCGCTTCGTCGTCCAGATATTCGACACGTCTCCCTTTTCGACTCTTCGTCTTCGACTCATTTTTTGGCGTGAAAATAAGACATGTCACGATTTCATGACCCTCCGTCTGCTGTGTTATCGGCCTTGCTTTTTGGTCATGATTTTGCGATGTCGTGATTTCATGACATGTCATGAAATCATGCTATGTCACAATTTTGCAACCCTCCATTTGCTGTGTCATTGACCCTGCATTTTGGTCGTGATATCACGACATCGCGATTTCGTGACCCTCCGCCTGTTGCATCGCCTACCCCACTTTTGGTCATGATATCGTGACCCTTTCGCCTATTGCCTCGCTTGCCTTACTTTTGGTCATGATTTCGTGACCCTTTCGCCTATTGCATCGCTTGCCCCTCTTTTGGTCGCGATATCACGACATGTCACGATTTCGTGACCCTTCGCCTACTGCAACTTCTGCCCTGTTGTTGGTCTTTGCAAAACACTTAGAATTTTTTTTTTTTTTTTATGTAAGATTGCTCTGCTGCCATCGGATGCTCCTGCATCAATTATCCTTGAGAGTGATTGTTGGATGTTATGAATGCTAAGTTGGAGTGAAAAGGTTCTTGTTTGATAAGCATTATTGAGTAAACCTTTATATGCATGATTGATGAATGCTTGAGTGAGAACTTGTGAACTATCTTGAACTAGGGTTTGTGCAAGATCATGAGTATCATTGTTATGTGAGATTGTTTGATAAGCATTGTTGGAAATAATTGAGTGAGTATTCATATGCTTGAACTAGGGTTTGTGAAATATCATGAGTATCATTGTTATGTGAGGTTTGTTTGATAAGCATTGTTGAATAAGCCTTCATTGAGTGATTGGTTGAGTGGAGTTGATTGAGCCTAGTTGATTGGAAGTATTGGAGTGATAGTTCAAGTTCTATGAAACAAATTGTTCTATATTCTAAATTGATTTGAGAAAGATATTGGAAGTGATTGAGTGTTTGTGAGTGTGAAACATATTGAGTCTCTAACCATTCTCTATATGTTTCTATGAGTTAAACAAGATTCTATGTGAAACTTATTTGTGTGATTGAAAGAGGTTTTCTGTGATAGATTGAGTTGAGTTGAATAAAGCTTTTGTGAAAGCTAGTGGGATAGTTATTGAGTAAGTCCTAAAGTGGACTTAAGGACATAGTTGAGTAAGCTTTTGTGGAAGCTTACAATAGATTGGACAAGTCTTGTTGAGCATATTTGACAAGTCTAGTGAGGACTTGTGCATATTTGAGACAAGTCTAGTGAGGACTTGTTGAGAAGATTTGAGGTAAGTCTTAGAGAAGACTTGAGAGCAGTTTGGACAAGTTCTAGTGAGGACTTGTTGAGAAGATTTGAGGTAAGTCTTAGAGAAGACTTGAGAGCAGTTTGGACAAGTTCTAGTGAGGACTTGTTGAGCATATTTGAGGTAAGTCTTAGAGAAGACTTGAGAGTAGTTTGGACAAGTTCTAGTGAGGACTTGTTGAGAAGATTTGAGGTAAGTCTTTGAGAAGACTTGTGAGTAGAGTTGATTGATTGATTTGTTCAAGCTTTGTGTTAAGGCTTGGGGTAGATCTAGCAGAGTTGATTTGAGATTGGATCAAGCTTTGTGTTAAGGCTTGAGGATAGATTTGAGGATAAAGTTTGGTGTAGATTTGAGGATAGGTTTATGCTAGACCAGAGACATAGATTGAGAAGATTTGTGCTAGACCGAAGGACTATGTTTAGTGTATATTAGAGATAGATATTGAGCAGATTTGTGCTAGATCGAAGGATTGTGTTTAGTAATAGATTTGTGATAGAGCTATGAGAAAAGATTTAGAGGTGATAGAGTATAGAGGACAATAGTCTCCAGTGGATAGAGATCCATTAGCTAGGGTAGTGAGGATAGGTCTTTTGAGTGAGGATAGGAGTCTTCAGTGGAGAGAGATCCATAAGCCAATGTAGTGGAGGTAATAGTCTTCTAGAAGTTCACCATCCAGAGTAGAGGAGGAGTTCTCCTATGGATAGAGATCCACGAACTAGCTGAGGAGATTGGTGTCTCCTGTGGATAGAGATCCATGAACTTGATTAGGGGATTGGTGTCTCCTTTGGACAGAGGTCCATAAACATTGTAATAAGGAAAGGATTCCCAAGAGATTGATTGAGAAAATATTAGTGAAATATTTTCTCCATGGAGTAGCCCACATTGGGTGAACCACATTAAATTGGTGTCTCTATTATGTGTGGTGATTTGTGCATTGCTTTGATTATTATTGTTGATATTTCCATTGATATATTGCATAATATTGTTTGGGAAGGAAAAGTAAAAAGTGGTCTTATACTGTTCACCCCCCTCTCAGTATAAGCTTGTGTTCTTCAATTGGTATCAGAGCGGGTTCCTTTGGAAGAGTTTAACAGCTTGAAGGAAAAGCTCACAAGAACACAAATGGATTCTAAGAGTGGATCCTCAGATAATTTAGCACCAGTTTTTGATGGGAGCGATTATGTATTTTGGAGTATGAGAATGAAGATTCACCTGATGGCACTTGGAAATAAAATATGGGAAGTAGTTGAAAATGGATACACACCACCAACTACTCCACCTACAGATAAATATGGTAAGCTTCTACATCATTACAATTCAAAAGAAATGAATGCAATTTTGAGAGGTTTGCATAAAATAGAGTTTATAAAGGTTATGCACTGCAAATCAACAAAGGAAATTTGGGATAAATTGCAAGGCATATATGAAGGAGATAAAAAGGTCAAAAAGGTAAAGTTGCAAAATCTCAAGGGAATATTTGAAGACCTAAAAATGAAGGATGAGGAAAATATTAGTGCTTATCTACTTCATGTAGACGAGGTTGTTAACTCCATGCAAGGACTTGGACTTGAAGTTCAAGAATCTGATGTTTGTGATAAGATTTTAAGGTCACTCCCAAAAAGGTTTAGTGAAAAGATTTCAGCTATAGAGGAATCAAAAGATAGTGATCTCTTAACAAGGGATGAATTACATGGCATTCTTACAGCTTTTGAGATGAGAACAAAAGAGGAACCTAATACCTAGAAAGAAGCAGCCTTCAAAGCTACTAAGAAGACAAAGGGTAAGAAGTCAGATTCAAGCAATGAGTTATCCAGTGATGAAGAAGCAAATTATGACAGAAGGAACAAGGATCCGAGAAAGTATAAAGGTATAAAATTAGTTAGATGTTTCAATTGTGGAAAGTATGGTCACTATGCATCTGATTTTCAAGAAGCTGGAAATAGCAATGATGAAGAAAAATAGGATCATAAGAATAGGGAAATAGAAAAACATAGGTACCAAAAGAAAAGTAGGGATGGACAAGGCAAGAAAGGAAAGAAGTTCTTCCAAAGACATAAGAAGAGTTTCTATGCAGACAAGGCAAGTAAGTATTCAAGTGATAGTGATGAAAGCTCCTCAGGTAATGAAGATGAAATACTATTTCTAGAAAAAGAAAAAGAAGTGGTTAGAAAAAGATCACCAATAATTCTCAAGTGTTTTAGATGTGGTAACTTTGGTCATCTTGAAGATAGTTGTACAAGGAGTGGTTTCAATTTCAGTGATGATGAATATGAAGATACACTTGAAGGACCAGAAGAGAATCTTCTTATGGCAATAGAGGAAGAAGGAAGTACTTCCTAATAAATTAGAAAGGAATGAAGATGATCCCAAAGGCAAACAAATAGAGGAAGAATCAAAGAAAGGAGAATTTGATCTTGAGGGTGAGCTTATTCATGCCCTTGATGCATTAAAGGAGGTAAGAAAGTAGAACTCCAAACTTAAGCTTCAGTTTCAAGAATGTAATGAAGAGAAAGGAAAGCTTATAGAGGACAACAACTCAATAGCTAAGACAAGGAGATTTAAAGAGAAGTTAGAAGCTAAGGTTTTAGAATGTGAAAAACTAGAGCATGAGGTAGCTTCACTAAGGAAGGAAGTAAAAGAGTCTAAGGACAAGTTACACAAGTTTGGGAGAAGCTCAAAGAAATTGGATAAGATTATCAAGACACAAAAACATACATCAAGCAAGACAGGTCTTGGATTTGAACGAGTACAAAGAAAACAAGGAGAGGAGTCAATCTCAAGTTTCGAAGAAGAAGAGTGTAAGAGAAAGTGAGACTTCTGAGGATGAGTTGGACAATAAAGATTTCAATAGGAAAAGGAACAATGCACAAATGAGGAACAGATGGAACAGGAAGCAACACAGGGTAGAAGAGACTAAGAGACCAATGAGGTCAAGGCAAGGTAGTTTCAATGGATGATGCTTCTCATGTCATAGGTTTGGGCACAAGGCTACACAATGTAGGACACATGAAAGACAGGAATATGGAAATTTTAGAAACAGGTAGATTTTTCAAGGGTATTGCTACTCTTGTAATCAATTTGGTCACAAGGTAGTTAATTGCAGGGTTCATAACAGGAATGGATATGGCTTCACCAGGAGAAATCCCAAGATATTTGCACCTCCAAGGAATAAAAACATTAAGTTTTATAAGTGCAATAATTATGGGCATACAACAATATGGTGTAGAGCAAAAATTCTAGAGACAAGCAGGAACAGGAACAATCAAAGGAATCAGAAGGATCAGTCAAGGAAGAAAGTGGACAAAGGCAAATATCAGTGCTTGTTGGGAGTAGAAATACTCCCACCCTAGAATTAACCACCTCAAGAGGAGGTGGGGGAGGGGATAAGCTAAGAGACTCATTCTTAGCCCTGAGCCCCAAAGGTGACCCTTTGCCATTGATGTCAAAGGGGGAGAGCATTCAGTCAAGGGGAGCAATTTCTCAGGGGGAGCAAAACAGAAAAAGGTTAAGGAAATGGTAAAAGGTAATTGGGTTGCCATCAATGAAAAAGGGGAGATTGTTGGAAATATGAGCAAGTTTTGTTGTCATTGATGTCAAGAGTCAGTTTCAGTGAGCAGCATGAGGTCAAGCATCAGTTTTCATGAGCAGTGCAAGAAAAATATTGCTTCTAGGCCTAAGGGAAAATAATATTATAATATGCTTATTATAATATTCAAGGTGGTCAAATAAGGTCTAAAAGAGAAAATTGGAAGGCCAAGAAAATAATATTATAATTTTATATTATAATATTAAAGGTCTAAAGTATAGACCTAATAATTAAATTAATTATAACAACTTTGTTATAAATTAATTTATAAATTAATTTAAATTAAAATAACCCTAAGGTTAGGGTTACAAAGGGCAAGCAATAAAATTTGAGCACCGATGTTGACTATTCTTTCCACCCATCGACGTGTTGAGGGAGAGCAAAATTTAATATATATACTATATGCTTTGGCAAACAAAAATCCATCCTTCGAATACCTTAATCGATGTGCATGCGAAATTTGCGAATGTGCGGAATAAGAGGCAAGGGTCTTGTGCTTGTGTGGTGGTCAACCTATGAATAAGAGGGAGGAGGCTCTAAGCCTCATAGCCAACCATGGTGGTTGGGCCAATGATAGGTGGCTACGGCTTAAGGTGCTAACTAGTGGGAGGTCCCACGATCGAACCCCGACGATTGCATTTTGGTGAAGGTTCGAGTGTTTAGTTTTTGGTGCCAAGGCGGAGGTTTAAAAGCGCACGAGGCACTTTTGGTTCTAAGGTGAGTGCCTAGCTCACGTGGCACGTGGGCCATGGCTAGGGCGTTGTGGAGGTGCAAGCGGAAGTTTGAATTCCATCAAGGATAGAGGTACTTAAATTTTTTAATATTAAAATTGCTTCTAAGGTTTAAAAGGTGGCATGATAAATTTTTATTAAGGGGAGTTATAAGGTTTTTAAGGTTAATTGTTTTATTGTGATTTTTGATAAAGTGAATTGATATAGGAGTTATAAGGTTGAAAAAGGGAATTATATTTTTAATTGGGTTGAGCTATGATGTGTTAAAGAGATAAGGGTTTATAAAGAAAATTATTGTGATTATTTTCTTTACACAAATTGTTGGTTTGCATTTTGAAGTGTGGAGATTATAAGGTGTAAAAGAGATTTATTGCTATGTATGGTGAAATATTTTGAGGGATCAAATTGAGTGAATGATTGAGAAGATATTGCTACCTAACCTTTGAAATTGGCAAAGAGTTGATTGTGATTGAGATAGGTGTTTGAAGTCAAGTCTTCTTCAAACAAGAGGTAAGGGCACATTATCCTTGAGAGTGATTGTTGGATGTTATGAATGCTAAGTTGGAGTGAAAAGGTTCTTGTTTGATAAGCATTGTTGAGTAAACCTTTATATGCATGATTGATGAATGCTTGAGTGAGAACTTGTGAACTATCTTGAACTAGGGTTTGTGCAAGATCATGAGTATCATTGTTATGTGAGATTGTTTGATAAGCATTGTTGGAAATAATTGAGTGAGTATTCATATGCTTGAACTAGGGTTTGTGAAAGATCATGAGTATCATTGTTATGTGAGGTTTGTTTGATAAGCATTATTGAATAAGCCTTCATTGAGTGATTGGTTGAGTGGAGTTGATTGAGCCTAGTTGATTGGAAGTATTGGAGTGATAGTTCAAGTTATGTGAAACAAATTGTTCTATATTATGAATTGATTTGAGAAAGAGATTGGAAGTGATTGAGTGTTTGTGAGTGTGAAACATATTGAGTCTCTAACCATTCTCTATATGTTTCTGTGAGTTAAAAAATATTCTGTGTGAAACTTGTTTGTGTGATTGAAAGAGGTTTTTTGTGATAGATTGAGTTGAGTTGTATAAAGATTTTGTGAAAGCTAGTGGATAGATTTGAGTAAGTCCTAGAGTGGACTTAAGGACAGAGTTGAGTAAGATTTTGTGGAAGCTTACAATCATATTAGACAAGTTCTAGTGAGGACTTGTTGAGCATATTTGAGACAAATCTAGTGAGGACTTATTGAGCAGATTTGAGACAAGTTCTAGTGAGGACTTATTGAGCAGATTTGAGGTAAGTCTTAGAGAAGACTTGGAGAGAGTTTGGACAAGTTCTAGTGAGGACTTGTTGAGTAGATTTGAGGTAAGTCTTAGAGAAGACTTGAGAGAAATTTGGACAAGTTCTAGTGAGGACTTGTTGAGCAGATTTGAGGTAAGTCTTAGAGAAGACTTGAGAGTAGTTTGGACAAGTTCTAGTGAGAGGACTTGTTGAGAAGATTTGAGGTAAGTATTTGAGAAGACTTGTGAGCAGAGTTGATTGATTGATTTGTTCAAGATTTATGTTAAGGCTTGGGGAAGATCTAGCAGAGTTGATTTGAGATTGGATCAAGCTTTATGTTAAGGCTTGAGGACAAATATTGAGGATAGAATTTGGTGCAGATTTGAGGATAGGTTTGTGCCAGACCAAAGACAGATATTGAGCAGATTTGTGCTAGACCAAAGGACTATGTTTAGTGCAGATTAGAGATAGATATTGAGCAGATTTGTGCTAGACTGAAGGATTGTGTTTAGTGCAATAGATTTGTGACAGAGCTGTGAGAAAAGCTTTAGAGGTGATAGAGTATAGAGGACAATAGTCTCTAGTGGATAGAGGTCCATTAGCCATGGCAGTGAAGATAGGTCTTATGAGTGAGGGTAAGAGTCTTTAGTGGAGAGATATCCATAAGCCAGTGCAGTGGAGGCAATAGTTCTTCTAGAGGATCACCAACCAGAGCAGAGGAGAAGGAGTTCTCCTGTGGATAGAGATCCATGAACCAGCTGAGGAGATTGGTGTCTCTTGTGGATAGAGATCCACAAACTTGATTAGGGATTGGTGTCTCCTTTGGACATAGGTCCATAAACATTGTAATAGGGAAAGGATTCCCAAGATATTGATTGAGAAAATATTAGTGAAATATTTTCTCTGTGGAGTAGCCCACATTGGGTGAACCACGTTAAATTGGTGTCTCTATTGTGTGTGGTGATTTGTGCATTGCTTTGATTACTTCTATTAATATTGCCATTGATATATTGCATAATATTGTTTGGGAAGGAAAAGTAAAAAGTGTAGACACCTAAATCGTGTCATGCTTAGGGGAGCTACTTACATAGACACAATCATAAGATCACAAGACATAATCTTGGACTTTACAAGCACCAACAGTGGTTCTCACCACTCATTTGGGGCCTTTTAAAGCCATCCAAGCTTGGTTTCTCAAGCCAAGAGAAACATGATTCTAGCCGCTCAAGCCTATACCGGATAGACCTTAGCCGTTGTAGACGATAACGACTAGATCATAGCCATTGTAGATGATAATGGCTAAGCCATAAGAAATCATTTACTAACAAATAGGCCCAATATCGATCGGAAGTGATAGTCTGCATGCAATAAAGGTGAGCGGGAGTGACTTTGCATTCCTTTTCATGACCATTTCACATAGGAGACTTGAGTTTGCATTTAGACTTAAGTTAATTGACCTTCAAGCATAAACAAAGGACAAAAGCTTCTCATGCTAATGAACAGTTCACATAGAAGACTCAAGTGGGCAGTTATATTTTAGTTAACTGGCCTTCAAATATAGACAATAGACAAGGGCTTCTCATGCTAACTTGCACTACGCATGAGAAATTTATTTCTAGGGCTTGGACATAGACCTAGGGTTTCACACTATAAAAGGTGCAAGCCTAAGAGCACCAAAGGAGAGACACATGATCAATATATGACATATAGAGACCCGAATCACATATAGGAGATCATTTTAGAGAGAGAGTTATCTTTGGGATCACATGTATGACGGAGCTTTGACAAATCAAAGGGTGCAACACCTAATTTCTTCAACATCAGATCATAGTATTTTACCCATAGCTTTGGGGCAATGAGAGCAAGGTTTTATTTAACGGTCGTTGTCTTGGACAGTGGCCCATAGGCTTAGCTTAAATAGACATAGAATATTTTATATTTTTTTCTTATGTCATTAGCTTAGATTTACTTGATTCCATGGTATTGTTTTATCATATTTTTGTTACATTCTCTAATTACTAACAACCTTATCCGAGGAGGCAATCTCGGATAGCTAAATGTGCATTGTTGTTCGAATTGCATATAGGGCCACAGGTTCATGAGACATAATCCATGACATACGAGAGTAATAGGATCCATATAGGAGGCATTTGTAAGCCCTCAAACATTTCCGTGTGCGAAACTAAGAAGCATTTTAGAGCATGCCATCCTTTTGCAAAAGGGGGCATATCTTCATCCACTTGTAAATCATTGTATCAAGATGGGTATCCCTAAGAGGGATCAACATGTAACCAGGGTTCAATATTAATGAAAGATCCATTCTTTGTCATTTTTGTGTTATATGTTTTCTCGTAATATTTTAGCTTCATTTTTGGTATAGTAATAACATCACAAGTAGATTTAAGAGCAACACATGTGCCTCAGGGTCGCTATATATGGTGATCACAGTGGGACAACCACTAATTTTTTATTTTTTGCTAGAAAACTAACTTAATTTTGTGTGCAGGTCTAGCCGCTATGAGCTACAATGGCCAAAAACTAGTCACTCTGATCTACAGCATCCAGAAACTAGCCGCTCTGAGCCACAACGACCAAGAACCAGCTGCTTTGGTCAATAGAAACCAAGAATGGAGTGTAGCAGAGGTCAAAACATTGACTCTTTGAGCTGGATCATAGGTTGGTATAATGTTTTTGATATTTTACAACTTTATGTCTGCTTTTGTGTGTTCAAAATAGAGAACTTAAAGCACATTTATGTTTGGAAATTGAAATAATAAAGAAGAAAGAATTAAGAATTTCGCATATCTTAGATCCTATTTTAAATTTTCCACTAGGCGTTGCTAGGAACAACGACTTATGCCTAAAAATTTTTCCCTAGAATCCAACATGCTATACATTGTATGTTGTTTGCTTACTTTTAGGCCCTACTAGAGGCCATAGTTGCATGAGATAAAGTGCGCTCATACAAATCAGAGTAGTTCATGCATCTTTCTGAATATTGAAATGTATTTTTACACTTAGGCATATAGGAAATACTCATTACTGCTATATGATGAACTTTATGTTACGCAAGCTTAAAATGAACGCCACACACACACGTCTCATTTAAACATTGGAGATTTGGATTTCATCATCAACCTTCAATTCAGTCCAATGACATTGAAATTCATATCCTTCCACTAGTTTGCCCCTAGAGCTTCCTGTAAATGGATTAAAAAACTTACTTATAGTGAAACTAAGTTACTTGTGTTCAAACTATCTCCCACTTTTGGAACAATCATTGGTTTAGAGTGGAGGAGCTAGGCGAACCCTCCATTGGGTATTCAACGATGTACCCTAGATTCTTTTGAGAAAATCATGTTTGGCATGAGTGTACTTGATTGTCACTATGGATGAGTCTTCTCATTCTTAATCTAAGAACAAGAGCAAATAAATCAAGAGAACAACACATCAAAACACAACAAATAGTTTAGGGCACACTTAAATTGGTAATCAAGATAAACATTTGTTTGGAATTATGTGGTCATTCCTAAATAGCAAACTCAAAAGATCAAATCATAAAACAACATGGTCAAAACAAGAATTAAACACCCTCGGTCTGATGTCAATGGAGATACATAAGCAATTCATACCCATAGGTGGAGTCATAGTAATGTTGAACAACCTACCCATAAGACCATGAGACATAGCTCCACGAGCCTAAGGGGTGATAACTCAACTCTTGGGGGATTTCCTCAAGAAATCCCAAGTAAGGAACCACATCATGGAACAAAGTCATATAAACAAAAAGAGGCTTCACAACCATCCTCATCAAGGATGCATGAGGAGACCTCAAAGGCCTCCTGTAAACACACAAAAAAATCTCAAAAACATGAGGAAATTTTGAGGGCTTCCTCCTCACATGGAAATAAAGAAGGTTCTAAGACCCATTCTTCACATAGGGATGATGATACTACCACATCTCCATCCACATGGAGAAAATATGTCACCACTAAGCCCTTTTCATAAATAAGGAAAACAAGAATTGTAACACCTCAAGACTCACAAAAAACATATGAAACATGTCTGCCCACTGAAGGGCAAGAAACTAGAGCTACATCTAGTCATGGAAATCATATATAAGAAACCCTTTGCACAAAAGGAAATATTCTCATAGACTATGATCTCATAGGAGTAAATGGCACCCCATAGGACCAACCATGGAGAACAAGACAACTAGACAGGTTGGATTGATTTCCTACTCAACCAACTCAAAGAACTATAGCTACTGAGAACTCTGCATCTAGAAGCTCATGAACTATAACTTCTAAACATACCTCCTAGTATGGGGTACC